>LR990124.1:14337642-15780142 GCA_905147225.2 Euproctis similis | reverse complement strand
CAATGTATTGGCGCCAAAACGAGAAAACACAATGAACAATCGTATAAAAATGACAGATTCCAAATTCAAATGTAATATTTTTTTATTTTTAGTTGTAACAGTATTTATGGCCAGACTAAGTATATAGCATTAATTTCCATCCAATTAAGTGTCTTAAATAGATTGTGCATGTAATATAGATGATCCTGGCCCTTTACAGCATGCAATTTAAACGAATATTTTCGAAGATATTGCAGTATTAACATAGCTGGACAGCAGTTACAGCCGATAAATAGCACAAATTGAACCTCATGATATCCAAAATTTACTCATTTATTATGTTTGATGCGGCACAAAGTTCGCCGGGTCAGCTAGTCTTATATATAAAATTCTCGTGTCACAATTTACGTTCCCATACTCCTCCGAAACGGCTTGACCGATTCTCATGAAATTTTGTAATGTTTGTAATTTTCGGAATATAAAAATACATACAACCCCCTACGATCAACCCCTATTTTTAAATTTTATTTTTTGGCATGACAACGTTTGCCGGGTCAGCTAGTAACTACTAAATTAGAAACATTAACATAAAACATAACTTCACGCCGTTCTCTACTCAAAGGTGTAGGCAGTGGCTGTTAAGACTCAACTCGCGGTGATGTATACGTCCCAAAGGGAAGGTGGCGAACCTATTGCCATACCGGGTACAAAGTTTTCAGTCAACAATATTTATCTCACATAACTTTCGAAAATAATTTCGAAAAGTCGTTGGTGTGAGCCAGGATTCGAACCCGCGATTTCTTGGTTCAGAAGCGGGGTGCTCGACCACTGGAACACAGAGACCATAAAATGCTTTTATTTATTTATTTAGTGCTTCCGAGGCGAAATATAGAGGTGATCAGGTGATCGGTCATATAGCAAGGCTATAATGGACTATATATAGGTATATTGCCATACTGGCGTTTAAAATAAATAAAAAAGTGAAATGTTTTTAAGATTATATTTCATACAGAAGAAAGCTCAATTTTAAAATAAATTCAAATAGATGTATATTTACGTTTTAAATGGAACACTTTTGTAAAAGAAATAAATACATAACTGAGACAAATAGGAATTTAATTAAAACCATATTGCAGAGTTTTTTCTATTGTTCAATATGTTTGCTTTTATTTATTAAATTATACGATGTAGTTCATCAGTATTTTGAATACACTTTAAAATGTTTTTAAAATACGCAATGTGGACACTGTGCCGCGTGTATTTTGGTGCCCTAACGTGAGGTCACGTCAGGTGTAGTAAAACCCAAAGGACTCTCATGACAAGAGTAGTAATATGTAAGTTTTAGATAAGCTTCCTACTGTCTCACGACATACCATTGTTTCTGCCTATCCCTGCACTCAAACCTGAATACTCCTTCGCATAGGTAGAAGTTTTATTTCAAACGTAAAGCAAATTTTATTATTCAAATATCACAGTTAATGCAGTGATAAATCACGGAGCGAGAGAGTGCCAAAGGGAAATGGCAACTTGATTATCTAACAAGGGCGCACTCCTCTTACCTACGCGAGTCGCTGAGAAAAGATTGGATACTTTGCAAACTTACTTTTTGTAAGATATCTTTATTCATATAAGAAATGATTTTTTTCTAATTTCACACATATAATATCAGTTATTATGAGTGTGAAAGTACAAAAACATCAAGAAAGTACAAGTGAATCGTTGAATCAGCTAAATTATATATAAATAATCGGCGCCATATTGAAAACTAGATACTGACCTGATACTGAACTTTTGGCCATTTACACTAGACCAAAGAGTTAATTCCGAGTGTCAGTCGAATGCATAAAAGCCGCTGCCTATCCCTTTGGATATTGTAGGCTTAAAGATATATACTAAATATGTATATTATGTAAGGATTTATCTAGACGTGGCCAACACAATGTATACAGTGATTGGTTTTGTGGTAACGGACGTGTGTTCAAAACCGCGTAACGCTTTTGAGGTCAGTACCAAATTGTACGAAAATATCATTAATGGGCTTTATGTTGTGGACAAAATTGAAATAGACATTGCAAATAGACGTTTAAATTGCAATTGTGCCGTTCTTAATATTCCATATATGTTGAATTTGTGCTTACAAACCTCAAACTTAATAGAAGAAAAAAGAATAGGTAAATAAGTAAACATACAATATTTAAAAAAATAAAAGGCGTTAGAGTCGCGAAACCTCTTCAGATTAAATCAATCTTATTTGATTAAAAGACGATGCCAGAACCCCCATATCTGACGAGCAAGAATAAAAAAAATGATTTTTCTATACTTAGATACCGAAAAGCTAACTTTACGCCTTTAATAGTCGAAAATGTTGCCAACGCCCCAAATGTATTAAATAAATGACTAAACTTATTGCATATGAATTCCGTTAAGTCATTGATGTAAGCCAGGATTCGAAGTTGAGACTTAGAATATGAGAGATGGCCGGCGTCAGGTCAAGATGGTAACTGTCCAAACACCTTTATTACTACTAAGCCCAACTCAAAGAAATTATAAAACATTTACTGATGATAGCTCACATCGAAATAGGTATTTCTTTAAATAATAGTGGAAATAAGGCGCTTTTAGGTATGATAAAAGCTGTTGGTGAAATCCTAATAAATTAATTATCACAAGAAAATATGTATGTACCATAACTTTGAAAAAAAAACCCAGGTGTACTGTCTATAGAAGAAGACACTGCTCACGGAACACAGCTTGTATTTGTTTAGGAAGTAATGACATTAGACAGAGGTCCTTAAACAATTACATAATAGCTCTTATTCGTTAGTAGTATAAAGCTCTTAGTGGAATGTTCCGCAGCAATTAGTTAATTGAAGTACGTAGTAAATTATATTTAACTTACTTTAACAAAGTATTTGTACGACGCTTTCAGAATAAAATTAACTTTATATTCTATTTGACCATGCTCCATGAAAGATATCGTCATGTATACTTGGACTATTTTGTAAAACTAGTGACTTAAATTGATTAAACATATTTTCTTTATTAGATAAATAAAAAAAACGTTATAAAATAAAAAAAAGTTTTTCAAAGTAGAGCAAAGTACCTCCCTCCCCTTTCAACTTGCTAACATTTCCTTGAAAAGATTTATGAAAGGAATGTATTTGCCTGTGCCACCCCTAAATCCAACAAAGGACAAAATGTCAGATCACAAAATAGTAAATGATCGATTGCAACATTGAAAGGACATTATATAGATTGATTCAATATATCTATATATACATAGATAATAATACTTATGTACAATATATATTTTTACTGTATTCATAAAATAAGGTTCTTTCTGTAGTTTGTTGTCAAACTCTTTGCTTTCAAGTGTATATTTAAAAAAGGTGTATCTCAGCAAAAAAAAAACGATATTGCCCCTAACGCGGTTAAAATGTATCTGTGGGCTCCCCTCGTGTGTGTCCTCTATAAGCCTCCACGAGTCTCACTTTATTCAGAGCCTAATGCGTTTTGAATTGTATATGTATGTCTATCACGTAGTAACGCAGCAACACAACGCATTTATCTAATGCTTATTTCACTAGTCGTTTCCCACGGCTCGGCTCGCATAGTCTTAAATTTTCGTAAATGTCCACAGATAAATTCATCAAGAACAAACATCAAATAAGACATTATTTAAGTTAAGCCTTGAGTGACATCCGTAATTGAGGAAAATACCTCCATAAAACAATAAGACACGGACGCATTTAACACAAGCGATCCGATTTTTAGTGTAGCTGCTATCATGAGAAGAACCAAACAAGAGCTCACGTGCTTTTGTTGCCTTCATATGTTTTTGTTTTTAGTAAATTTATTTTAATTTTAATGTTATTTTATTTAAATTGATAATTATTGCTGATGTAGCTAACAATCGAACGTGTATGAAAAGTCGAAGAAGCAAGTGAAGAGTGTATGATTCGTATCTTCTGGCTCTCTATTCTCCCTGCCTACGCCGTAAGGGACTTGGCGTGAAAATAATCATGTACTGTTTAGCTATATTAATTGTGAGATAAGTATGTATAATTATGTAACAATGTTCACGGTTTAGTAATTAAAATCAAAGCCTCAATCGTATCCTCCCTCGAGCTACGTTTTAAGGACATCATTTATAAAACTAATTGAGGTTTAAATTTAATGTGGATATTATATAACATTAATCGAATTATATATACTCTATCAAGTCTTTGTGGTCCAGTGGTCGAGCACCCAGCTTCGAATTCAAGAAGTCGCTGGTTCGAATCCTCGCCCACACCAATGACTTTTCAAAAATTAATATCGAAATTTATGTGAGATAAATATCGATGACTGAAAAACTTTGTGAACGGTATGGCAATACGTTCGCCTCCTATTCCATTTGGGTAAACATAACGGCGGGTCGAGGCTTAACAACCACTGCCTACACCTTCGGGTAGAAATAGGTGTGTTAAGTGTGAAAATTATGTTATGTTATATTTTCTCGGAAATATGAATAGATCAAATTGTAATAAATTATGTCTCGGTGGTCCAGTGGTCGAGCGCCCCGCTTCTTCATTCAGAAGTCGCGGGTTCGAATCCACACATTGGCTCACACCAATGACTTTTTGAAATATTATTTTCGGAAGTTATGTGTGACAAATATCGATGACTAAAAACTTCGTGCCCAGTATGGCAATAGGTTCGCCACCTATTCCATTTGGGACGTAAACATAACGGCGAGTCGAGGCTTTACAGCCGCTGCCTACACCTTCGGGTAGAAAAGGCGTCAAGTTATGTTTATTATGTAATAAATTATGTTGTATTTGTTTTATTTTAATTTTCGAAATCACTACATTGTATGAAACAAAGTTGCTTTGCGCTGTCCGTTCCTATTGACATAACTACGCAATGGATTTTGATGCGGTTTTTTTTTAATAAATAGAATAATTTAAAAGGATCCATATTATCTGTATAAAGGACTTGGTCCTGAAAGATGTCCTAATGATCAGCGCACAATCTAAACCAATGATCGCAGATATGTATCTGAAAGTTGGACGGTTTTTTTGTAGGTACATATTTGATATTAATTGGTGATTAACGATTCTGATAGTCGATATTAATACTCTTTGGTTCTTTTTATTTAAATTATCAATTATTTTGACACATGTTCAAAAAAGGAATCAGATTTAGGAGTGATAGAACCAAGCAGTTCGCTGCATGAATGGCTCGACCGGTGAAATACCATCACCTCTCAGAAGATCGACGTAAAGTGGCTCATTTCGCGTTTCGTTCGGTGAGAGAGGTATCCGGAGGCCCACCCCCTTCCCCATCCCTTCCTATCCTACTCTCGTAAAGGTCGGAAACGCAACTATAATACCATGTGTGTTGCAGGTGTCCATGGGCGGCACTGGTCACTTAAGATCAGGTGACACGCCTGTTCGTTTACCCTCCTATCCCATAAAAAAAATAAAAATTGGATTGTCCCGATTTCAAGAGGGTGTCGTATCCCACCAGTCTTATTTGCACAGTTTATTGATGCAATCATACTGATATTATAAATGTGAAAGTAAGTTTGTTTGTGACCTTTTCACGAAAAAACTACTCAGCCGATAATAATTAAACTTTCTAAACATAATTTAATAAACATAGGTACCTACTCTTGTAGATGTCAAAAGAAACAAAATATAGGTACTTTTTATTTAAGAAAATGAACATAGGTACTTTTACAAAAATTAAAAAAAAAACTTTTTCAACATATCACACAATCTGGCTATTTTAACTCCATTTCATTATATATGATATGATGTATTAAAAAAAGTTATTTAACATTTATTTAGTCGTTAATTTGGTATAAGGGTAGGGTGTACGTGATATAACAAAACGGATTCTGTTCCTTCATTGACTGTTGTGAGGTATGAAGTTTGCCGAAAGTCACTACAAGCCGCCCCGGAAAACTAAACGGCAATTCCAACAGTTCATCTCGCAGCCCACTCGGCAAGATCATTTGGATTGAAATTTCCCAAAATAATTATAAAAAGAAAGTATGTATTACACAAATATTAAATAAATACAGTAGCTACATTATATACCTATTCCATTTAAGACGAAAACATAACGGCGAGACGACGCTTAACAGTTGCTGCCTACACTTCGGGTAACAAAAGGCGTGAAGTTATGTGATGTTATGTTTCTACACTATATTTATTTAATATTTGTGTATAGATTTTGACAACAGTTCCCTTTACATATTGGATGGAACGAGTAGAAATAGGTATAGAGTTATTGTCAGAAGCGGATAATATTGCGCTCGGCAGCGTGTAAACAAAATTGACAGTTATTTTGACAGCATCAAAATGACAGCCATGTTAAAACAAATTCATAAATTTAACTCACGATGTATTTATTGTATTGATTTCGAGCTGACAAGCAGACAGCGCCATGTTAAAAATACAATTCAAGTTGCGAGTGCGTATCCAAACTATGTTACAAAAATAAAACAACTTAGTAATTATACAAATAGATGAAATCGTTGTTCTTCTCTAGATCTACCAGTAACGTGCCCAAAAGACTGGACTGCGCGGTCATACATTTTATTCTCGTCTTACGACATCCACGGGAACAAATGGTGTGGCACCATTCTCTGAGGCAAAGAAACACGTCACACTAAGTTGAGTAAATAAATTTCACATAGAAAAATTGCATATAGCACCTACTGTTCTGGAAAACTAGTATATCATCATTAATAATTTTCCTGCCCTTACCCCACTATAAGTGGGGTCGGCATAACATGTTCTGCTTTCGAACTATCTTTGTAGTCAAAAGATTTGGCTGTGGCTTTATGACCGGCCACCTGCCTGACATCAACCTCTCTTTGGGAATGGAATGTTTTCGTTGGTAGGATAGGGAAGGTGTTGGAAGTGGGATGGAGAGGGTGAGCCTTCAGATACCGCTCTAACCTAGCGAAACGTACAATATCTGTAATATGTAACGCGGCTATCTTACTTATTAAAGCTAAAACTAGAGCCAAGCAGTTCGCTGCATGAATGGGCCGGCTCGACTGGTGAAATAGCACGACCTCTCATAAGATCGACGTAAAGTGGTTCATGCCGCGTTTCGTTCGGTGAGAGAGGTATCCAGAGGCCCAGCCCCCCTTCCCCATCCTTTCCTGTCCCCTATCCCTTAAAGGTCGGCAACGCAACAGTAACACTATATGTGTTGTTGATGCCCATGGGCCTCGTTGGTTGCTTACTATCAGGTGACACGCCTGCTCGTTTGCCCTCCTATCCCATAAAAAAAGGTATTTTTATAAAAAATACAAAACACTTTGGTATTATTGACGCCCCAGCGCTCCCAGCATACTGAGTGTCCGTCCTGAACAAACTCGCTAATGGTGCTGTTTAAATCTCTCCACGTACAATCGCTTGGGGTGAACCAAGCCCTGGCCATCGTGAGAAACTGACCCCTCCATAACACATTCACCAAATATCTATATAACGGTATTAGTTTTGTGAAACAACAAATATCGAAACTTGTTTTGGCAGTGATTTGAAAGAATAACCTAGTTTACGAGTCTTCGTATTTCTAATAATGATATTTGAAAGATATAGGGCATAGGTGGCTTGGTGGCCTAGTTGTGTATCCCGCTTCTGATTTAGTAATCTCGTTTACGGACATATGCGTGTAAAACATGAAACACATACTGACAAAATTGTGCCTGACGTATTATTTTCAGTAGGTTACGCCACATTTGGGATGTAACAATTTTGGATGTCGAGAATATGGGTAGAAAGTTAGTGAGGATGTAAAAAAATCATATTAAATAACCAAAAATATGATTGGATAGAATTTTGAACATAATGTTAAAAGAAACACACTTAACATAACATAACTCCACGCCTTTGTTCTACCCGAAGGTGTAGGCAGCTGCTGTTAAGCGTCGGCTCGCCGAATCATTATGTCGCGTCCCAAATGGAATGGGTGGTGAAACTATTGCCATATCGAGTACACAATTTGTCAGTCATCTATATTTGTCACACATAACTTCCGAAAATGATATCGAAAAGTCATTGACTCGGATTCGAGCTCCTGACTTCTTGATCCAGAAGCGGCGTGCTCGACCACGGGACCGCGGAGACACGAAAGAAAACAATTCGAATTAAATGAATTGTCGAGCTTGATCTCATATCAATAAAAAACAGTAACACGTGGAAAGGAACCAGCCCGCACACCGAAAACAGAGTTACACAAACATGATAAAATATTTAAACGGATTATCAAAACACACGCGGCACAATTTAATCCTCATCATTATGGCAACACTGCAAATAAACCGTTGTAAATGATTTATGGGCTGACAAATATTTAGATTTTCAAATAAATTTCGTTCAGCTCTATACATAGCACTTTTCAGCTTTAATAATTTTGCGAAACAAAAATAAAATGTCAAATGTTGGGTGAATGGTGAGATACCTCGACCTTACTACAAAATCATAACGTAAAGTGACTTATGCCGACTTTAGTTAGGCGAGAGAGATATACCGGAGAACCAACTCTTTCTCTGTTCTCCCATAATTCTCTTCTGACCCTTTTTTTATAACGCAACTGTAACACTATTTAAGTTGCAGGTGTCCAACGGGTCACTTCATCATCATCATCATTAGCCTTTTTTTTTTGAGGTCCACTGCTGGACATAGGCCTCCCCCATAGAGCGCCACAACTGCCGGTCCGCTCAATCATGGGGGGTTTCTGCCATAATCGCCACGCTTGGGAGGAGGGTTGGCGATCGCAGTAGGCTGTATTTTCTTCAGAGAGAATGCTGCTGCCCATTCTTCTAGCTTTTCCCTTAGTCGCCTTTTACGACACCCACGGGAAGAGATGGGGTGGCGGTAAACCGCTTCCCACAATCCCAAAATAATGTTCTATATGCACCCGAGCAGTAGCAATACTTTTGTTTAAGTTCCAAAGAAAAAATAAACTAAGTGTGATATTCAACGTCTGGCTCCATAATCGACCAATAGTTTCATATTTTGAAACTAGATGGCGATGTGTTGCGATGGTAATGTCTAAAGAAAAAACAAAAAAACACAATATTACAACAAACCAGCGGCCATTTCAACAATACCAGAATATTCCATCGTTCTATATTATTATTTAAGTGCTTTACACAATGAGTATGAATATAATTCCCTCTTTAAAATGAAAGATCGTTCAAATGCGAGTCGGACTCGAGTACGAAGGGTTTCGTGGCATTATTTATATAATAAAATACTTTTGTTATACGGGAACCCCAATTAAATAATATTTTTAGTCTGTTTTCAAAAATGTGCGTTATTGCATCAACAGAAATATACCATGTCTGAAAAATTCAAATGCCTAGTATCTAGCTATACCGGTTTACGTGACGTATACGGTTACGTATAGACTGGTGGTAGACAAATACACAGACGGGCAGCGGAGTTTAATAAGGTTCCGTTTCTACCTTTTAGATACAGAACTCTAAAAGTAAATCGTGTACAGAAAAACAATTGTATTTTTTGTTTTTCACCTTCAAATGATGTGACGGCGGTAATTTCCATTCAAAACTGTGGCGACGCGTGAACAATTTAACTTAACATTAAATTTTTGTGAGTCAAATGGACTTTTTATTTTTCTTTGATAACGTTTTTATAACATTATTTGCTTGAGACATGAACAGGGCCGTAGTAACAAAGGAAAACGAGTTCTTCCGACTTCTAGAAATTCTACACAAATATCCACGTTTTCTAGTTGTTAGTTCAGGCACTAAGTTGCCCCTAAACATAATATAACATAACTTTACGCCTTTGTTACCCGAAGGTGTAGGCAACGGCTGTTAAGCCTCGTCTCGCCGTTATGTTTACGTCCCAAACGGAAATGGTGGTGAACCTATGCCTGGCCTAAACATAATTGGCATAATTTTATCAGTTAGTAATAAAGAATGTGAATCAGAATTCGAACTCGGGATCTGTGTTGCACAGCAAACTCTCTTTATTTACCACACAAATATATTCTATGGAGTGGACATAAATGGGGATAAAACCAATACGCAGCAGCGGCAATTCTTTACAGAGATATAAGTACGCAGTGACTTACCACCAGCTCGTTAACTAGTTTGCCCCCTTTCACATAACAAAGCCAGTAAGTACGGTACTAGACCCAGACTAATAATTATGATTGTTTTCTTAACAAAAAAGGTCAAAAAAAGAAAGACGAATTAGGAGATTAGCTATGTACCGTTTGTTATAGCTTTCAATACTGTCTGCCTACACTCGCGAGGCACTCGCCTTAATTATATTGAATTTTATTATTTACTAGCTGACCCGGCGAACTTCGTTCCGCATTAAAAGTAATGTATAAGTACATTTTGGATTTATCACTTTTCCTTTCTATATTATACATGAATTATAGATAAAAACTACCCCGATGATACCCTCTATGTATTAAAAAACCGCAGCAAAATCCGCTACGTAGTTTCAAATATATAAGCATGTAAGGGGACAGACAGTGGAAAGTGACTTTGTTTTATACTATGTAACTATGTAATGATTCAAAATAATGTATTTAACAATTGTTACTAATGTAATATATTTACAAAGGACATTGCCGTTCTTAAAATTTATAGTCATTTTTGAGGTCGTCGTTCAGATTGCTGGGGGGTGGCTTACGTAGGTACCTAACTAAAGCAAGCGCTCGCTTACAATGTTACAATTAAGGTCATAAAAGGCAGTTTGGAAGTCAGAGACGAGACGCAATTAACGCTATAAAGACATTTTGTAACTCAGGGATGGATAGAGGGAAAACAAACATTGAGTTTATTAGCAAAATTATAATAATAATAATAATAATATTTATTTCATTCCAAAAGTAACAATTTAACAAATAACTCAACAAACAAATAATACAAAATGAACTCTAACCTAAACTATAACAATTATTGTTTCAAACAGCTATATTATAAGACAGGCATTTCAGTAATAATAATATTAGTCGGTTAAAATAAAAAACAAATAACAGTCCAACAAAAAGAAAAAAAAAAGGTAATAAATATTTGACATTGATATTCATCCATTTCATTTATTCAATTTGTTATGTCAGTCATTACAGCAATTTAAAATTTATTTTTTTCAAATTAATAATAATAAGTAATTATACAAATATCAATATACTATACATAAATATAGTATACAACATTTCACATTAAAAACATGTTTATAAATTTCTCAATAGCAATTATAATATATTAAAAATATTCAGTCGGTTAAAATAAAACAAATAATAACAGTTCAACAAAAAGGAAAAAGAAAATGGTAATAAATATTTAACATTGACATTCATCCATAGTTATAATTATTTATTCAATTAGTTATGTCAGTCATTACAACAGTCTAAATTTATTCCTTTCAATTTAATAATAATAAATAATTATACAAACATTAATATACTATATAAACATAATATACAATATTTCACATTAAAAGCAATCATAATATATTAAAAATATTCATATAAACTGTTGTTGCAACTGTAGCGTGGAGTTTGTAAACAGGTTGAGTTCAGCCAAATTGTTTTGAAGGATGAAGCTCTGTTACCCTTAATAGGTCAAAGACCTGTAGGAAGGAATAACAGTCCTTCTCCCACCGGAGTCTACATATGCGAGTATAATTAGGAAGTACATATACTAATTATATACAGTTAGGTACGATAAAGACAATAAGATATAATACATATCGATACACATACACACGATATACATACATACACATACTATAATATAGATACATACAAACACACGACATATACGTACAATAGATATATACACAAGCATACATATATAAGGTACTCATGAAATATTGTTAATGATATATTACACATACATGCACTACACATAGTTGCGAACGTTACATTCACTCTAGTGGTAGAACATTACAACATTATTTCCTCAGTGTCATCATAGTTTAAGTTTATTAGGTATGATCGAACAACTTTTTTAAGTAAGAAAGGCGATGACCCGTGTATTGAACAAATCAGGTTAATTTTGTTATACAAATACGGACCCAAATAGTAAAAGAATCTCTTAGTAAAGGTGTTATGTGGTATTGGAATTACGCAGGCTTTGTGTTTTCGACGTTCAGTTAATTCTTTGTATGGAGTGTTTCTGTGTTGTAAAAGAACAGAGTTTAAAATAAAGAGTTGCCGTACATTGAGAACCTGACATTTATTATACAATAATGTTGTCGGAAACATTATGGGTCTACAAGTTGAAACTTTTAGTATCGCTCTATGTGCTATTTCAAGTGGTTTCATAGTGGTTTTTGCGGCACCACCCCAGCAGGATATACAATACGTAATAATAGATAAACACAAAGCACTGTACACCATACGAACGACAGGCTGATTTGCGATATTACGTAAAGTTTTAAATACATATATCAATTTCCGGACACGACCCACGAGGGCATTAATGTGTGTTTTGAAGTTTAACGTTCTATCTAGAAACACGCCTAGATATTTAATATGATCAACAGGTGTCAGAAGAGGGCAGCTGCATGTAATTTGTGTTGGTACATTACAAGAATGTGCTTTAAGAGTTACAGGACTCTTAGGTTGCGAGTTGGAACTAACTGAAAAGGTCACATATTTGGTTTTGGTTGAATTAAGAGTTAGAGAGTGAGAATAAAGCCAAGACAACGCTGAGTTAAAACCAAGTTGAGCTGTACATTCCAAATCCAACCACGTATCCGCGACAAATGTTAGGGCCGTGTCATCTGCATAACACACAGTCCTGGAATTTGGTAGTTTCAAATTGCAAAGGTCATTTATGAACACAAGAAACAACGTAGGACCAAGAATGCTACCTTGCGGGACGCCATATTGTTCAACGAATAGCTCATCACTAGTGTGATTAGCAATTTTAACTATTTGTGAGCGATTGGCGAGGTAACTTTGGAACAGATTAAGTTGCGCCCCTCTGACTCCCATCCGCTCAAGTTTGTTTAAAAGTATGGGCACTGGAACTGTATCAAATGCCTTCGCAAGGTCAAGAAATATAGTTAAAACCTTCCTGCCTTTATTAATATTTTGAACAATAAAATTTGTTAGTTCATGTATGGCGTCACTGGTTGATCTATTTTGTCGGAAACCAAACTGTTGTGGCGACAATAATTTATAATGGTCGAGATAATGCACGAGTCGTTTATTCATCAACCGTTCTAGGATTTTGGATAAAGTACTTAAAACTGCAATGGGGCGGTAGTTATTAGGCTGGGACTCATCGCCACCCTTGAAAATAGGGTGAACGATTGCTTTTTTAAATGCATTAGGGAAGACAGATGTATCAAAACAAAGATTAAAAATGTGGCTTAGGATAGGTGATAGTATATTAGAGTATCTTTTAAGAAAGGTAGGGGAAATGGAGTCCCAACCAGTAGAGGCATTACTACGGAGAGAGTTGATGATAACCTTTATTTCGTCAGGGTCGGTACGGTCCAAGACAAATGTTCTGTGAGACATAGCTGCTGGCAAATTTAGGTTCACCGGCTGTTGGTTAGTGATATTATCTGCAAGATTTTTACCAATGTTTACAAAGAAGGTGTTCACAATATTACATGATTGTGTGTATGTGGTTCATGTGTCAAGCAGTAAAGCATTAGATTGTTTCTGCGCGGTAGTGTTAGTTACTCTCTTTATGGTATCCCACAGCATCTTTGGGTTATGACTAGATTTATTGATTTCTTGCTCATCATAAAGTCTCTTAGCCTTCTTCAAAATATTATTACAAAAGGACCTGTACCGTCTGTATGTATGCAGAAGTAGTTCATTCGTTGGTGATTTTTTGCATTTTTTATGAAGTGCGTCTCTATGGTTTATGCAACGTAATAAGCCGGGAGTAATCCATGGCTTTAGAATTTTCTTCTTACAGGGGATTTTTGTCAGAGCAGTATTTTTGGCTATGGCGGTATTCAATAATTTTACCAGTTTTTCTGTTACCTCATTGGGATCCTTTATAGAAAAAATACAGTTAAAATCTATTTGTGACATCATGTCATCGAGACCGTCATAATCTATTTTGGTAACTAAGTTGGTGGTCATCGTCTTAATGTTTTTATTACAAATACATAGTAGTGTAGGGTAGTGATCAGTGACTGTAGATTCAAAGATGAAAGAAAGAGTTGCTGATTTTGTTCTTAAAATAGTGTGGTCTAGACAGTTTTTACCTCTAGTAGGGAGAGTATGAGCTGCAAGAAAGCCGTGAGATGCAAGAAGGTTGAGGTATTCATGACACCGTGAGTCAGAGGTATTGGCTTTGATATCGATGTTAAAGTCTCCAGTTAGAACCACGGATTTAAAATTACCAAGTGAACGTAAAAGATCATTAAGAACTGCAAGAAAATTACTAATATTATCGTGTGCGGGTGAGCGATAGATGCAAATCACAGCTACGTCACATTTTATTTTAATTAAAAGTCCAGAAGCCGTGTGATGAAGATTCAATTCTTCACATAAGGCACCCAATTCCGACTTAGTATATACTACCACACCGTCACTTTGATTAAGATGATTGGTGGTTCTGTGCATAGTATAATCTTGAAGAAGAGGTACTGTGAGATTGCTAGAACATGGTAACCAGCACTCAGTTAGAACTATTAAGTCACTGTCAAAAGGTAGCCTATACATGAACGTTTGAAAGTTTAGAAGGTTATTATTTATTGATCTGATATTTTGAGTTAGGATTTTCATATATGCACTCGGCTGCCGAATATATGCCGTAGTTTCTTCTGGGGTACAGGTGTAGACCTCTGTTACGGAGAATTGGTCCATACTATCACTGATGTTTTTAATTTCATCAATCATTTCGTAAACGAGTTATATTCAGAGAACAAAAGGTATGCTGAGGGTAATACCGTAAAAAAAATGATAATAATAATAATTGGCAAAACAACGGTGCCAGGGTATTTAATGCCTACAATTTCCACCAATGTAATTATAATGGGAATGGGCTTCAAAGTAACATTAGGTATACTAGTAAAAAGTTCTATTGATACAAAGCAGGATATGTTACCATCAGAGCAAGAGAAAATTAATAGCATAACTAACATTTGCACGCGTGGACCGCGCCACAGACTGGAGCCACCTACCTACTGTGGCTGATGAAAATAATGATCATACGATATCGATTATTATCAATCAGAAATCTCGATTAAATTGGAATTTTTGTAATTTAACGCTAATAAGATTTTATTCGCCACTCGTTGATTTACTTTTCTTTTCCATTCCATTCCAAAAGAGATTTTGTGTTAAAAAGCTCGATTTTATCAAAGGTAATCACAAAGCTTATTAGTTTTATATAGCTTATTCGGCTCTATATCTTGACTAAATATTGAAACTATATAACAGTATTTATAATTGACAAATGACTAGCTGACCCGGAAAACGTTGTCTTGCCAAAAAATAAAATTTAAAAAATATGGGTTGATCGTAGGGGGTTGAAAATTTAGGGTTGTATGTATTTTTGTATCCCATTTTATAAAAAAAATAATAAACAGCAATATATCGAGAAATAACAAAAAAAATATATTGAGGGGTGTGATCACCCTTGTGATTTAGGGGGATGAAAAATAAATGTTGTCCTATTCTCAGACTTACCCGATATGCATACAAAATTTTATGACAATCGGTCAAGCCGTTTCGGAGGAGTATGGGAACGAAAATTGTGACACGAGAATTTTGTATATTAGATAGAGCTTGGGAGAAAACTCAACATAAATACACCTCAACTAAATAGCCCCTTTTTATTATGGGGTAGGAAGGCAAACGAGCAGGCGTGTCACCTGATGGTAAGTGATCAGCGCCGGCCATGGACACCCGCAACACATGTAGGTGTTACAGTGGCGTTGCCGACCATTAAGGGAGTAGGATAGGAAAGGATGGGGAAGGGGGGTGGGCCTCCGGCTACCTCACCGAACGAAACGCGGCATGAGCCACTTTTCATCGATCTTCTGAGAATTCAATTCTAAAAGATTCATGCAGCCAACTGCTTGTCCGCCACTGTTGACTTTGCGACTGTTCCTTATTTAAAGAAACTTTGTGATAAATATAGAAGAATTTTATGGTCATCTGGTAGTTTTAAGTATGTTTTACCATTAATAATAATAATAATATCTTGGACAAAATACACACAGCGCCCTCTAGTTCCAAGCTAAGCAACTAAATGCTTTTGTTATGGATACTAGATAACGGATATTAATACATATATACTTTTCTTTTGTAAATACATACATATAATACATAGAAAAACACCCAGACGCCACACAAATATTCATGTTTGTCACAAATATTTGTGCTCAGGTGGGAATCGAACCCCCGACCTCATTGCTGCCGGTAGTTTTACCAATACGCCACGAGGCTTTTGTTAGCTTAAAGCTACTTCTGAGATATGTTTATTAGTTATTTGTCAATTACATACCTTTAATCAGGTAATAATTTACACGAGAGATATATATACATTCTGGCTGATGAATAATGAATTTATAAAAAAAAAACAATATTCCCTATATATTTCGAAACCAACATTTTGGCGAAAAAAAATTCATCATCTACTCAATCTCTTCGGTGATTTCTAACTAGCTCGAGACAATGGGTATAAATGACTTCATTATGTACGTACCACACCACCCGAGCACGCAGCGGGACCCGGCCGGGCGTGTAGGCTCACCCTTAAATTGACTGTTTACTGCCAAGTGCCGCGACGGTGGGGTGTTACGCAAAAAGTGTTTGTTACCAAGCCAATTTAAAACATTCTCTGACACTTCATTTAACAAAGAAACCTACCAAAGCAAGAAAATAAAGTCTCTTTTATAGTGCTGTCATATTCTCTTTCTGCTGCTATAACTTATTATGTTTCTAACTTACTCAACTTCATACCAAATCTAATGCGAGGTAGGCAGATAAAACAGTGCACTAATAGATTAAGGTCCTCATATATCTCCCCCGCTTCATTAACTCTGATAATTCATATCATTTATAATGTTTACGCTTGACGTTGTCTATGGCTCCTGGGACTTTCGACAATATATAACCCCATTATATCGCTTTATTTCTTAACAGTCTATAACGAAGTAATATAATCTTAATTATGATTAATTTAATAATGAATAATTAGTCGTCATCGGTCTAAAGGTTTCGCAACTCGCTTTTGAATCAAGAGCTCTGGGTTCGAATTCTAGACGATAATAGTGATTTCACGGAAGTTTTATGTGATAAATGTCGATGAGTGACAAAATATTTTGGAACTGGAAGTCGAGGCATAACTGCGCGCTGCCTATACCTGCGGTTGTAGCAGGCGTAAATTTATATAGATTAAAATAGTACTTACAACTATCAATGACGGGCATTGTGGTACATTGGCAAAACAACCTACTACGGGGTCGTGATCGGCAGGTTCGATCCCCATATGATTACAAATATTTATGACAAGCATGAATAATTGCATGACGCTTTGAGTATTTTTCTACAAATTATAAGTATGTATTCACAATAGAAAAACTTAATATATGTAACAATATCTGTTATCTAGTATACATATACAAGCATATAGTTGCTTAACTTGAAACTAGAGGGCGCTGCGTGTATTGTGTTTAAGATATTATTATTTACTAGCTGACCCGGCTAATTATTTTTTATTTATCACTGTTTCTTTACCATATCATACATGAATTATAGATAAAAACAACCCTGTTGACACCTCCTGTCTAATAAATAAAACCGGATCAAAATCCGTTGAGTAGTTTCAAAGATGTAATCATATAAGGGGACAGACAGCGGAAAGCGACTTTATTTTATACTATGTAATAATAATATCAATATATACGGAGTATGGATAAATATTAATCTGTTCTACCATTTAACATCCAACAATACCCGTTGTCAGAACACGTGAGGGCGTTATATAGGAAAAGATATTTGAAGGAAATGAATGTTGGAGCATTTTAATTGCGTGCAATCGGCTTCCAGTGATTGCTAATCTGTCGTTCTGACGACTGCCTTAGTTATCTTTACAAACGGAAACGACTCTACGTGTACAGAGATATTGAATCTTACATAAATACAGAACTTTCACGGTTTTCCCATGCAGGGTAGGCACTAGACAGTGAGAACAGAGCGCCATAAGCACGATTATTACATGTCACACTCGTTTCTTTGACTTTCATAACTCTTGTCATGCACCCTCATCGATTTTCAAAGTATCACCTTCCGGTCTATTTGGTCATGGAAGGCGTCTCGTGGCCGTCCTCGACACCTAAATCCAGTCGCTTTTGGATAGTATATCTGATTAGTCAATCTTGCATTGGAACAACAATTTTAAATATAGAATTGAAGATTTAAAAGATTTGTTTGTGGTATAATAGATTTTTACATAACATAACATAACTTCACGACAATGTTATCCGAAGGTGTAGGCAGCGGCTGTTAAACCTCGTCTCGCCGTTATATTTAAGTCCCAAATGGAATGGGTGGCGAAACTATCGCCATACCGGGCACAAAGTTTTCAGTCATCGATATTTATCACATTAGACTTCCGAAAACTATTTCGAAAAGTCATTGGTGTGAGCCAGTGTCAGGATTCGAACCCGGACCTCTGGATCAGAAGCCGTGTAGTCGACCACTGGACCACCGAGACCACCGAGATAGATTTTTGATTGTAATATTAATATATTGATATTGTGTCTATAGGCGGTGTCAACTGTCAACTGTTTTTGTTGCGTATATATTTATGGATGGCCAGCTCCGTAGTCTTATCGCCTTTTTTAGTGGAAAACGAAGCAAACTAATCCCCTGGTGGTTCACCATGTATAGATATCTGCAACACCACAGGGAACTTGACAAGTGTTATTTATATATTTGGTGACTTTTAATATTAATACGATGTGCTAAAAATACATGATATTGCAGATCGTATGTAAATTTTGTGTCTGGATACTCGGTTTTGACACAATTCAAGTGGTATCGAAGAGAAAAAACAAAGTAAAGTTTGATTAGTTCAGATTCCGTAGTCACCCTCCGGCTGAAAACCCTTATCACGTACCCTATACCTTCACGAAATTAATAGCCGAAGATCAAGGCGACGATAATTATGTATCGACTTTTACGCCGTATTACTATCTATACGCATAAATACGTTTCAAGAGTCTGTTTGTAATATTGAAATAACCAGAAATAACCAAAACGTCATTTTTTTTTACAAATTTTTGTCTGTCTGTTTTGTTCCGGCTAATCTCTGAAGTGGCTGAAGCTGATGTAATAATGAGTAACTTAAGCTATTGTTATTTTATAAAAAATCTTTTATTTACTCATTTATTGCTGCCGAGGCGAAACAAACTTCGCCTTCGGTCAGCTAGTGACCTATACATAGTACATACATATTATTTTACGAAAAGAAACCGTGGCGGTGAAAGATGATATTTCCGGCCAAACTTTCATACAAATCTCTTCAGCCGTTTTTACTGCTGTACTCCCGTGGTGTGAGATGCCTCCATTCAAAGGTACGTTTTAAAAAAAACAATATGCAGTTTAGCTAATGGCGTGAAGCAGGTCCGTATGATAGTTGCATACATAACTTCATGCCTTTTTCTACCCGAAATGTAGGCAGCGGCTATTAAGCCTCGACTCGCCGTTATGTTTACGTCCCAAACGGAATAGGTGGCGAACCTATTGCCATACCGGGCACAAACTATTCAGTCATCGATATTTATGACACATACCTTTCGATAAAAATTTCGTAAAGTGATTGGTGTTGTAATATCCCTTACACTGCTAGGATTCGAACCCGCGACCTTATGATTCAGAGGCGGGGGGTCAACCACTGGACCACCGAGATCAAATAGTTATGATAGTTGTCATTTTTTTTTACATTTTCTAATATATCCCGTAGCCTACGCCTGGCAAAGCATATACAATCAAAAAATAAGGCGATCAGTATTATTATGGTTCGGGTGTGAAGGAATATCAAACTATGTCCCTTTATATAATAATATTTAGTACGTCAACCAATAATACTCTGCTAATACTGTGGAGCTCATCAAATTATTACCAAACACAAAACGTTCAATTCCCGTAATGAGTTTCCGCTCTCCCGATATCAATTTCACTTCCTCTTACTTCAAGATTTATTTATTCTTCTTTCCCGTATCTTATTTAATAGATGATTGACAAATTCTAATTGCCTTTTTGTGGAAATAAAATATTTTTTATTATATGGTGCTAGCAACATGGCCGTAATGCCTTGGGGCATAATATGACATCAAAAGTGAAGCTTGTCACTCGCTGGCAAATCTTTTGTCCTTACACGAATTTGTCGTCGCCTTTTAGCTGAAAATCCTATTCAAGCTCAGATATTGAACAATAACGAGGTCAGGAGACAGCTAATTTGCACACGTTAAATAATATAAAAGACAGAGGTCTCAAGTTCACTCCCGGTTTATACCAATGACTTGATAAAGCGGTTGCTCAGTACAGTGGTAGAACCATTCAGGTCGCTGTATGGCTGGCTCGATGGGTGATTTTTTTTGGCTTTTTTATGGGATAGAAGCGCAGGTGTCTCACCTGATGGTAAGTGACCAGCGCCGCCCATGAACACCTGAAACACATATAGTGTTACAGTTGCGTTGCCGACCTTTAAAGGAGTAGGATAGGATGTAATGGGGAAGGAGGATAGGACCAAATACCTTTCTCACTTAACGAAACGTGGCATGACTGCATGAGCCACTGAGAGGGAACAGGCGAACAGATCCTGTTCAGCGAACAGGACCTCATGGAATATTGCCGTAAAGTGGCTCATGCTGCGTTTTGTTAGGTGATAGAGGTATCTAGAGGTCTCTCTTGTTCCATCCCACTCCCTTAAAGACTAGCAACTCAACTGAAATAATATGTAATCTATGAGTGAGATTCGCGAAAGTCTGAGAAATAAATATGAAACAATATGTTTCAGGTGTCCATAGACGGCTCTAATTGCTTACCATCAGGTGACACATTGGCTTGTTTGCCCCCTCTCTCATTAAAAAGGTATATTATAGATTATAAATATCAATGACCAGCAATTTGTGGCGATAGATGTTGGTACGTTTGGGACTAGAATATTAAAGCACAATTTCCGTTGCTTACATCTCCAGGCAATAACGGCACGAAATTCCAGTTAGAGTCTTAACAAAAACATTAGGTAACATAAAATAAAATACAGGGTTACTTAACTTTCTATTTGTACATTTTTACCGGATTTAAAAACAAAGTAGGCCGCTGTAATGAGGGCGACCAGAGGGCAATTAAACCTCTTTACGAGCTCTCCTCGTTTGTCCCTCCCGACCTCTCGCCCGCTTCAATTTGCTAAAATGAACAACAACATGAAGCCCGCCCGTGTTTCTACTTGAGTTAGAAAAACTACTCACATTCAATATTTCCACAAATAATGCCGTTAACTTAATTTAATTATTTAAAAGCAATTATTATTTGTACAATCATGGACATTAGTTTACAGTTTTTTTAGGTTGTTTTATAAGTCTTGTATTGTCTCTATTATATGCCAATGAGTAGGGATAATGCACACGATACGAGAACAATGATAAACCTGAATGTGGAAGGTAATAAGAGAAGAGAAAGACTTAAGGACATATGGAAGATATGAATGATTAGGAAGTTTAATAAAGGAAACTCTGTTGAGATGACCCCAAATAATTGGGACAGTGCAGGAGTTTGAGATATATTGAAAGTTTTAATATTCTAATAAGGAAGACCCATATGTTAATATTAAACAATAAATCGACGGGCCAGCAATGAGGTCGGGGGTTCGATTCCACCCGAGCACAAATATTTGTGACAAACGTGAATGTTTGTGTGGCGTCGGGGTGTTTCTCTATGTATTATAAGTATGTATTTACAAAAGAAAAGTTTATATGTATTAATATCCGTTATCTGGTATCCATAACACAAGCATTTAGTTGCTTAGCTTGGAACTAGAGGGCGCTGTGTGTATTGTGTCCAAGATATTATTATTATAAATAAACAATGTTTACGTTATTTTTTGTTACCGAAGATATTTAAAAATAGCAAAGTCTTCGTTACTCCTATAGTTAATAGGAGTTTAATTAAATAAATATATAGCCACAGAGTAGTCAATCGATGTACAGTACCAATAATGCAGACCAGCGTAAACGCTTAAAAGGTTAACCTAACTTACTTTCCTGCCCGTACAACTTTGAAGTACCAACTGGCGTACTGCAAATGCGTATTTCAGTAAAAGTTTGCCACGAAGCTCCATAATAAGTTATCGAAGCATCAGTAGAGCTGGTTCATACAAGTCTTTGAGGCATATAAGTGCAATGTTAACTTCGAAAATTGCATTTAATCGTTGTTTAATGTATTAATTTTATTGCGTACTAGTTGACCCAGAGAACTTTGTTTCGCTCTAGAAGCAATAAGAAGAAATAAAATCTATTTTTATTTTCTACATGAATTATACATACAATTAGGGTGGTTGACACCCTCTGTATATTAAAAAAAACACCTATCCGTTGCGTAGTTTCAAAGATCTAAGCATAAGGGTGGAAAGTGACTTCGTTTTATACTATGTAATGATGATACCACTGTAAAAAAGTACTGATTTTGTTTATATGTTTGGATAAGCTAATAACACGAACTACTTGGTCCGATTTGAGAAATTTTGTGATTAATTAGGTAGTTAATCCGTTTACTTAGTATAGAAGATATAGGATTTATGTCAAACTCTTATTGAAGCGGTTAGTAGATATGTGGGTCAAGGGAACGGCCTGAAAAGGGGGAACGTACAGTAAACATACTTATAGTATCAGTAATATTACGTATTAAGCTGTTTTCCCTATGTGCAGTGAATATTAAGTTGGCAGGCTATAATGGTGTTCCACCATATTACAATATCATGACATGACATCTTTCTTTTGTTCTATCTCCTATTGATATGAAAGGTTATTAATTAAGAATGACATCAACCATTACTCTATCTATAGTTTCGGTCATGGTACAAGAGATAGATGTTTTTGGCAAAAAGATTCTACCGTTTGAAATGTCAGTATGATTTAATTGTTTAATTGAAAAAAAAAATAACATGGAAACATAACGGCTAGTCGAGGCTTAACATCCACTGCCTACACCTTCGGGTAGAAAAAGGCGTGAAGTTATGTTATATAAATTCAAAGAAGAATTCTGAGAAGTCATTGGTGTGAGTCAGAATTTGATCCAATGACTTGTTGAATCAGAAGCGAGGTGCTCGATCTTCAGACCACCGAGACGACTATAAATAATCTATACATATAAATAAAATTGAAGTTGAAGTTTTTCTATTACATTCATATGAATATATAAACATCGAAATAACATTTAAAAAAAAATACTGTCTGTCTGTTTCCACCGGTTAATCTCTAAACTGGTTGGACCTATTTTGTCGGATTTTTTTAGCAGGTAGCTGGTGTAATAAGGAGTAACTTAGACTACATTTTTTTCAGAAAAAATCTTTTATTTTGTGTTTCCAAGGCGAAACAAATTTCGCCGGGTCAACTAGTTATAAATTTAACTGATAAATTTAATATACTAGTTAACCCGGCGAACTTCGTTCCGCAACAAAAGTAATAAATAAGTAAATTTTGGATATAACACTATTTATTTACTACATGAATTAAAAACGCATCTAAAACCTTTGCGTTGTTTCAGAGATATAAGCATTTAAGCGGACAGACAGCGGAAAGCGACTTTATTTCATACTATGTAATGATTTATTTAATAGATAATAGCTATAATTGGCGTGTAATGAATATTTCTAACAAATTGGTCGTTTCCATTCAATAACCAATATATTAACTGTTATCATCATCCATTTGTATCCGGAGGGATGCGGGAGGAATAGTAATCCCGGTGAAAGGCTGAACACATAATAAACTGTTGAAGCTTCCGCCAAATTTGGTTCACTTAGCGTTGATGTCTTCCCATATTCGCTCCGAATAAAAGTTAGTACACTTTCAGAGGAAGAATAAACACCAAATTTTACGTACTACTTGTTGCTTTTTGCGATGCCTTTGTTATGATGGTAACTTGTTCCAGAAACATCAAAATTGTATGAAATATCAACTAAATTATGTACCAAGTGTAGATAAATCAATCTCTAAAAGCTGGAAAGAAACCTTTCCAACAGTAGCAACGTTTCGAGAAGACGGGCTGACATCCTGAAATAAGTATAAGTAAAGGTTATTGAAACCCATTGCCTAATTGTCATTTAGTTATTAAATTCAATTTCAGGCAGGATTCAAAGTTGACTCTTTTTGATTCAAATGAGTCAATACAATTTTATAATAAATGTTGCCAAAAGTTGATCAAAATTTAATTTATCGATTGTCTTATGGGAAGAGAGGGCAAATGAGTAAGCGTGTCACTTCATACTAGCAACTAGCGCGCCCCATGGACATCTACAGCATTAAAAGTATCACAGTTGCATCGCCTGCTTTAAGATGGGATAGGGAAAGGAAGGGAAAGGGAATGGAGAGGGGCTCCGGATACCTCTCTCGCCTAATAAAACGCGTGGTATTTGACCGGTGGAGCCGGCCCATTTATGCAGTTGGACTTGGCCCTAACACTATAAGAAAAGCTGCAGTACAGTCTTTAATATGAATTATTAAAACTACTTACATGAAATTCTGAAGGTGGAGATAGTGGCTGTTAAACCTTGACTCGCCTAATTGTTAAGTACCAAATTTTTTTTTTATGGGACTGGTGGGCAAACGAGCAGGCGTGTCACCTGATGGTAAGCAATCAACGCCGCCCATGGACACCAGCAACACATATAGTGTTACTGTAGCGTTGCCGACCTTTAAGGGATAGGGGATAGGAAAGGACGGGGAAGGGGGGTGGGCCTCCGGGTACCTCTCTCACCGAACGAAACGCGGCATGAGCCACTTTACGTCGGTCTTCTGAGAGGTCGTGGTATTTCACCGGTCGAGCCGGCCCATTCATGCAGCGAACTGCTTGGCTCTACCACTGTTGAATAATTTACTATACACTGGGCACGATGTTGTTAGTCCTCGATATTTATTAAACATAACTTCCGAAAAGAGTTCTAAGAAGTTATTGCTGTGCCGGTACCCGGTAGCCAGAATGGATGCCACGACTTCTCGATTCAGAAACAGGACGCTTCAGCTAGTGACAACAATAATAAAACAATATACTCGTAGTACATACATGAAGTACAAACATACATTTATGATTACCATACATTATTTTCTGTACCTCTAGCAATTACCGCGTCATTTATCTTTTCACAATATCACAAGTAATACAATGCAAAAGCGGATGGATGTAGGAGTCGAGGACGGCCAAGACACACATTCCATGACCAAATAGAACGTGTTCTGGAGGAAGGTGATATTAGGAGCCTCAAAAACCGACGCACGTGCATAAAAAGTGTTATGAAAGTCAACGAAGCGAGTGAGGCGTGTAAGAATCATGCCTTATGGCGCTCTGTTCTCTCTGCCTACCCCGCAAGCGATTTGTGGCGTGAAGTTATGTATGTAAATAGCACATTATACATATTCCAGTAACAATTTTATAATAATAATATACATAATATTTTATAATAATCTTATTATATAGAAATATGAAGCTTTCTTTTCACATTCGCGTTGTTTTATCATAATACGCCCAGAAGATAGAGTCTCTCTGTGCGGCGTTAAACTACAAAGCGGTACTCAGAGGGTGTAAAGAGGAAAACAACGCGTGGAATAATAATAATAATCGTAGCATCGCTGACGTCACATCCGGATCTCTGTATAACATAGAAAACTCCCCCTCGTACACAGCCTCATATTATTATAATAAACATTGGCCATGACACCGCATTATGGTGCTTTGTTTGATATATACATTTATAAGTGCTCATAGATATATCATATAAATGTCAAACGTTTTGAGACACCAGCAAGGTTTCCAAAGCTTCTTTAGACAGGACAAGATCAATTTCTTCATGGTCATACGAGATACGTCGAGACTTCGAAATTCGAGTACTACGTACTTCGATTTTTGCTCTGTATATCTGCTTCATCACATCATCAACATTATCTGCCAAAACTATAATACCAATACCACACGTCGACACTTAGAGTAGGACAAGGGCGTCATCACAATTATTTAAAATTGTCATATTTTTTTCAGCTCTCGATAGAAGTGGATCGAAGTATATCATTGTTTAAAGCGCTCCCATTAAAAGTACGCAAAGATGGTTGTTCACATAAAAGATAGACACTTGACACGGGTAATTCAATATAAACACCTCAGTTTGACGGTAATTCAGCGGCATACAGCCTTGTATCGCACAATGTCTATCAACTGAGACGACGCTCTCGGTGAAATTAAATTTTAAATCTATCTTGAAATTTCTCAAAACAACGTTTAACTTGCGGCCGGGGCGCGGGGCGCGGGGCCCGGGGCCTGAGGCCCGGTGCTCTATATCATATTTATGAGCTCGTGTCAATTTTACATTATACGGTGCAAGTTGACACTTTGTGTTACAGAAAAATCGTATGTTACATACTAAATTTAAATATCCTTTGCGTTAAGACAACAATGTTTTTTAAATTTTATTTTCAATTAAGGTTGTATGTTCGGTTTACTCGCAGCGTGCTCAGAAGAATGGTCGTATTGCCACGCTAAATGGCAATGCTAATATTCTTTGTGAAAAATAAATCAGCTCTCTGGTAGCAAGAGGCATCGATCAGACCCCAGAGCCTCAACCCCAAATGGCTGAAAATCATAATCACCTACAAGGTTTTTGTATTTGTGCCGTTCGAGATTTTCCGCTGAAGCAGCAGCAGCACCGGCTACCCCTACCGTGCTTGGGAGATATGATGGCGCATGGGTATTCATAGATTAACATCAAGTCCAGCGATGCAGGGTAGGCAAAGAGAATAGAGCGCCATAACGAACTATTTAAAATATATTTCAGATATTGTTGTGAGCGGCGAGGTATCGAATCGAGTCTCATCGTGGTCTATTTCGATAGTCACGCTTTTAACGCACAAAAGTAGATAGGTAGATTCTCTTCGAATTTCACGAAAGATAATATTGGAGTAACGTGTGACCAATGTGATAGCGGTAGAGCCACGCAGTTCGCTGCATGAATGGTCCGGCTCGATCGGTGAAATACCACGGATGTAAAGTACCGCGTTTTGCTCGGTGAGAGAGGTATCCGGAAACCTATTATTGCCTTCTCCTTTCCCCACTCCTTCTATATCCCATTGTAAGGGGCGGCAACACAACTGGAACGTTATCTGTGTTCAGGTGTGCGGCGTTTGTTGCTTGCCATCGGGTGAATTGGAATGATTTGAATGTTGGACTTGAATTGTCTCGGTGGCGCAGTGGCTAGCACCCCGCTTCTGATTCAAGAAGTAGTGGGTTCAAATCCTGGCATACACCAATGACTGTTCGAAATTTTCGGAAGTTACGTGTGTTATATGTCGATGAGTGACAACTGTGTGCCCGGTATGGCAATAGGTTCGCCACCTAAAGAAAGGTAGGGCTACCTAGGTAGAAAAAGGCGTGCAGTTATGTTATGTCATGTTATGTTTGAAAGTTGGAGTTATCGCAAAGCTTAAAGGTGCTAAGCGTGCTATGGAGCGGGCGTTCTTTGGAATCTTTCTGCGAGACAAAATCCGCAATACGGAAGAGATCTGGCGTGACTGACATAGTTTCCAAGTGCAAAGCAACATTGAAGTGGAGATGAGCAGGCCACATCGGTCGATGAACCGATAACTGTTGGGGAAAAAAGTGGCGTTTTCAAGTGGCGACAAACTGGCCGTCCTTCCAAGGGGTGGCCCGACATAACATAACATAACTTTACGCCTTTGTTACACGAAGGTGGTAGGCAGCGGCTGTTAAACCTCGTCTCGCCGATATGTTTACGTCCCAAATGGAATAGGTGGAGAACCTATTGCCATACCGGGCACAAAGTTTTTCAGTCATAGATATTTATCACACTTAACTTTCCGAAAACAATTTCGAAAAGTCATTGGTGTGAGCCAGTGTCAGGAATCGAACCCGGACCTCTGGATCAGAAGCCGTGAGTTCGACCACTGGAATAGATGCGAGTGGCACAGGTCCGTAAGTTGCGGCGTTCCATGAGGATCTCCTAGGTCTAGCAGTGAAGCAGTGATGACGACAATATTGAACGCCATGTTATTAAAATTCTGCGTCAGGCATAATTTATAACGATAACAATTTTTTTTCCAAAAGTAATGTTGAAATTCGAACCCGGGATTTCCAAAGTCGCATCAATAGGAAAAGACGTATGTAGGGCAATTTTTAATAATTTCATTTGAACGTGGAAAGTAGGTACGTAAAATCTCTGCCCGGGGGGGATTTTATATCAGAATTTCCAATTAGACCGTTTGTCGGATAAACGATATATTGAAAATAATTTTGAATTACGCACGGAGACTGCTTCAGATGTAATTAATTTTCGGATAATGTACCTGGGTATATTTTTTCTCATTTTAAACTTAAAAATTTAGGCGAGCGTGGCGCAACGGAGATTAAAACTCGATATGGTTACTACATGGGACCTCTCCCTACAGGGTTGGTGGTATGAAGTTATTATTACAATAATTAGATTGATGATGCTGTGACAATATTTTTTTCATGACAAACGAGGGCAAAAGACCTTTCGTATCACCTGATGGAAAGTGAGTACCGCCGCCCATGGAAATCTGCAACACCAGAGGCGTCACATCAGCGTTGCCGGCCATTAATGTAATACAAATATAGCAGTAATTTAGAATTGTTATCAGTGTGGTTGAGAATTCCGTTTCTAATTATGAAGTCTCTAGTTTGACTCTATCAATATTGAATTTATCGGAAGTTATTTATAGGAACAACGTCCACGAAATATTTTGTTTATTTGCTCATTGGTATAAAGTAAGAATTAATTATTTCAATTCCTGACAAACCACTCAACATTAGAAAGGTAAGTTGCCTTTAAATTATAATTAAGTCGAGTCTCATTGCGCCAAATATTAAATATGAAACCGCGATCCACAGCTAGTCAGTTATATCATTCTGAATATATAATTCAGTACTCCATAAACCTTAGCATGAAAATATGTTAATATTGTGTAATATTTCTTCGATCAAAACGTTTTTTTTGCAAAATAAGTGATACAAAAATATATTACTTTGCAGTACGTTATTAATCTTTAACCGACTACGCCAGACCAAAGTGATTTAGCCACGCGTACGATTCATGAATGCTGCCAAGACTGATGAAATACCACGGGCTCCTCCTCCATTCCTATCCTACTTCCTTAAAGGCCGGCAACGCAATTATGACAATATCTGTATTGCAGGTGACACGCTTGTTTGCTTGTACCCTATCCCATAAAAAAAACACTTAAAAGCATTCAGTAGATACACATCAGATAAAATCTATTATCTTGTATTTAGAACAGATTTAAAATCTTGTCAGAAGCGTTACTGTCACTGCGTGTGATATATTTTAATAATACGGTAAAGGTATGAGATATTATATTACTTAAGACACGTTATCCAATTAACGCACGTCACAAGACAACAGATACTTGACACATTCTGACGCAGAAGAGAGTTGCAAATTCATCGAGTGACTTGTGAGCTGGGACGGGTTACGTCTTGACGAAGTTCACTTCTAATTAATTTTCGTCATACTAATTGTATTAAAATTTTATAAACGTTTAGTAAAAAGAAATGATAATATGTTGATATCATTAAATACTTTAATGACAGATACTTTAATTGACACAACATATTAAGTTAAAAACCCAGATGAATATCAAGCAAGCAAGTCTAGAAGGCCTCTCGAAAAATTATTGCAAAAATCTACCATATGTGACATCAAACCCGGATCCCTCTAGTAGTAAATATTTTATTATACGATTAACAATGAACGTTGTCTACACCAATGTGTATTAAAAGCGTGAATCGTGTTACCCGGCTACGTGTCGTAGCCAGCTCGTAGCACTTCGTAGAGTGTCGTAGCACTCGTAGTCGTAACATTGTTTTATAACGAGCGCAACTTACGGCCCTGACCGTATTTAGTAATATGAACATAATAAAGGATTCGACGCGACATGTGGAGCAGTAAAATATCGCATTGGAACAAAAAAATATTATAAATTGTCTGTGAAACGAGTAGGGAGCTTTTTTTTGTCACTTCTCGCCTTTACTACGAAAAGGTGTAGGCAGTGGCAGTTATACTTTAACATACTGAACATTATGGATTGTAGTAGATAGTGAGGCTTATTTTTCTATGTCGCGTATAGTTTAGACAGTGTTCAATATTTATAATAAAACAGTTGAACCAGTGAACTATGTTTCGCCTTCGTGAAGAAATAAATATGATTATTGTGGGTTATCCCTAAGAGATAAACATACACCAACCGGGACTTTTTTGTAGACCTTTCAAAGGTGTATAATAATGTAGTAAATTGTTTTGATTTAACACTTAAGAGTTCAGCAAGAATTTGCAATTAAACTGCTAAATCTTAAAAAATATTACTTTTTTTACTACGACACTTGAATCTCCTCTATCTATTAAAAAAAAAACACTTCAAAATCCATTGCGTAGTTTCAAACATCTAACCATTTAAGGGGATCGACAGCTGAATGCGACTTTGTTTAAAACTATTTAATAATAATAATAACTTCTGAAAAGGTCTATGTCAATATTTGGAGTCTAATTATATGAAACACATGACTTTTCATACTTTGAAATTATTTTTCAATTATAGAATTATATATGTTCTTTTCAATTTTCACCAGCAATTATTATGTGTATATTAAACACTTCATTCAATAAGCGGATTACGAGAAAACGCTGTCTACATGCTACAGCATTATGTGCGTGAACATACCAAAATTCCGTTTATATAAAAATAAATAAAGGAAATACAATATAAAAATCATATAGACTCTGTATATATAAAATTTTTCTCCTTATTCAGCGGCGCCGGTGAAATTATGGCCGAGAATATTCAACATTAAGTGGAGAATGATGCTCATGTCGGGTTTATCGCGAGAATTTTCCGCATAATCTTTAAGAATCCTCTTTACTGTTACAAAGAGCTCGTTTCCACGGCAGATTATACGATCTTGTCTCATATTATGTACGTATTACCCTATATATAGGCACATATATATTTATAGTTACATATATAGGTAGCCTTTAAATCAAACATTTTCCGTGGACTATTAGTTCAGCAATCTGCATTTCGTTCAGACTTTGAATCTGAGTACATAACAATGAAATGTATGTGGAATATGTGTATATAACCAGGAAAAAATTGGTGTCTGTACATATGATTGTTTTTTAAAGTGGAACTTCTAATCTGTCTTGCAATCGTTTAACGCTTTTAACGGCACAAAAAGTAATGTATAAGGATAAGATAATCCGGTCTATTTAATGACCAACGTAGAGGATTTTAATAGCGACTTCTAAAAACTGTTTAAAACTAGCCATTTAGTAGCGGGTACTAAACTACTCGAAATTGATATTACTTACAAAGTATTATTACTCTGTTATTTATATTTTGCAATGTATGCGTGTTTGGGTGAATCTTAGAATTAAATTTTGTAATATATATCTTCGACCGGTTCTGAAAATCTGACACTATGTCGTTTAGATTGAATAAAAAAACTGTGCAAAATAAATGAAGCTTCTCTCAACAATAATGAACTTAACAAAACGCAAACTGAATATAACTTTGATGATAATTAAATATTCAATTGGGTGAAATTATTAATTGTACCGAGGCTGGGACTCGAAGCGGCTGTTATTTATTATTCAAATGCTCGGGTTCTATCATGAGGTTCAAGCCCAACTGGCGAGGGTCAAGGTTAACCCTTAATTACAGATTAAGGTTGATGCCAGATATTTAGAAATAACTCCGGTACATTACATTCAATTGGGTTCAGGATTGAGAGATTATGTCGTTGTAATTATACAATTTGTAATGAATTTATTACAGTACAGATTATTTAATAATTTTATTTTTGGTCATGAATTTTAATCACAATAAAATACGGGATTACAGTAATAATGTTCGTATATAATAACCAATTAGAATTAATCTAAATTAATTTCTCATTTTATTAATATTATTTTTTGGCTTGATTAACTTGCAAAATCATTACATAGTATAAAACAAAGACGCTTTCCGCTGTCTGTCCCCTTATATGCTTAAATCTTGGAAGTACGCAACGGATTTTGATGCGGGTTTTTTTAACACCTTCACTGCGGCGCCAATTTTCATAGCCTTTCTGCTGGTGCGTATGAGGCGTTTTAGAGGCACAGTTGAACTTATTTGCAGTGCGTATGAGACCACGCCAGCCTCATAAAATATCGTTTCTCTAAAACACCTTCAAATACCCCAAATTTGACTATATTTACTTGAAACTTTTACATTATATAAATTAATATATACTTAAATTGAATCCGGCTTCGCCCTCAGTTACGACATTTGAGTATTGAATAAACAAGACAAATATTTATGACATGTGTTCTGCCTCACATCGCACTGAAAGAAAGTATAATTTGTATCTACACTACGGATGGAAAGTTGTAATTAGTTACAACTTTCCATCCATCTTAGGATAAAACATATTTATTGGAGTACTTTAAACAAAATATTTTTATGAAAACTGGGTAAACAAAAAGATGGACGTAAAAAGTTATAATTTTTTTTAGTTTTTTTTGCTGCCTGACTGCTATTCAAGGTACGCCTTAATTTATCATATCAACCAATGCAATGCTTTCGCTGACCACCTTTTTGAAGCACATGATCAGTACATTTGCCAGGAGGAAATCCTGAAATAAACACTTTCCGTCAGTCTCTATCAGTATAAAGATATAAATGTGAATGTGTGCATGTGTAAGGGTATTTGTGCAGAATAAAGAACATTTGATTGTAGTGAAGTTTGGTAGTGAAGTTTGGTTCGGTCATCGGGGCCTACCTGCAGGAGAGATTCACCTCGTGGTATACGAGGGCCTCCCTGATGGCTGGCCAGGGGAGGGTCCTGAAGGTGTTGACAATGTCTAGTGACACCGCCAGCGCGACCCCCGCCCTCCCCAATCGGACTGCCGGTTCCCTCAGGGCCCGCACACGACGCACAGCGGCGATAGTCGAGCGTCCCTGCCGGAACCCCAACTGACAGTCCGATATGTCCGGGCCCACCTGCGACAGGTGGCTGCTGATACGGGTGGAGATAACTCTTTCGAAGAGCTTCCCCGCCTCGTTCAGCAGGCATATCAACGGAGCGTCTGCCTCGCCTTGTTCCCCAGGATTCCCAGAGCGAGTGCCAGGACCCGGACCGGGATTCCGTCCGGGCCGGGAGCGGCGCTGCGGGAGGCGATCCGCGATACGGCTCGCCCGAGCTCGTCCTCCGTCACCTCCAGCTCCGACTGAGACGGAGGATTCGAGGGACCGCCCCGGACCCTAGGAAAGAGCGCATCCAAAGTGGAAACAAACCTATTCCGTGGGCATTTGACAAATCAAGGTAAACCTACACCTACCCTATATTAAAATGCTTGAATAAATACAAGTAATGCTTAAGGCATCGCTAATATAAGTGATGATGAAATATATGCGTATAAATTTTCATCTCGATCGATCACCAGTAAGTAATTCGGTCTGTTCACCTTGCGACATTCCGCTGAAGAAAAATCGTCTACACACCTGTATAAGTGAGGAGGTTTGAAAATCGATATCTATTTTAAGTATGCTCCATTTTTTGTATCTTCACGCGCCCACTATCTAAAGGTGTAGGCAAATGTGATTCCTGTGTCGGTTTACCATTATCAATACTTTGATTTGTATGTATCTTGAATGTTATTTGATATCATGGCTCCACTCCGGCAGAGAATTCTTGTTTAATTTTAATTTTGATATCATTGTATTATTTATTTATTTTATATATTCCACACAAAGTATTATATCCTTTGTCACTCTTTTAAAGGAACACAAATACCTGTAATACTTCTGATTGTAATACTTCTTTTCACAGTGGTAGAGCCAAGCAGTTCGCTGCATGAATGGGCCGGTTCGACCGGTGAAATACCACGACCTCTCAGAAGATCGACGTGAAGTGGGTCATGCCGCGTTTCGTTTCCCATCCCTTCCTATCCCCTATCCCTTAAAGGTCGGCAACGCAACAGTAAAACTATATGTGCTGCTGGTGACCATGGGCGGCGTTGGTTGCTTACCATCAGGTGACACGCCTGCTCGTTTGTCCTCCTATCTCATAAAAAAATGTACTCCGTAAGAGCTGAAAGTAAATTTCATTTAAATCTGCTTGTCAAAGTAACATAAAGATGTAAAACAGAGTTACACACTGATTGAAACTGAATTTAACTCAAATTATCCGTTCTACCTACTCCACAAAAGGCGTACCGCTTGGCGTAAAGTTATATGTAGGTTATGGATAGATAGACAACAGATTTGGATAACCTAGTTACATTCATTCGTGCATTCTTTGTGATTGATCATAAGTTTTATTGCCGTAAATGACAGACATTTTTATTTATTTATCTATAGAGATAAGCATTTTGGAGCGTATAATTGATTGAATCGCACTATTAGCAATAAAAGCGATCCCTAGTCATGATGATATAGCGTCTGTACCCACCAACCTTTCCATTACAAGGTGAAAACATCGTAAAACTCTTCAATAATTAAGTGTAATTAGTTTTCCGTTCAATACTCATGAACGAAAATATTTTAAGGCAGGTTACCATGGATTTTAACACTGTTTAGTATGATTTGAGTAAAATATGGTATATTTACAACACAAGCAGTACAATCCAACAGATATCAAAGTACCATAGATATATCTCATCGCTTTGTCATTTATTCGTAAAACATAATTTTACAATAAGTCTATTAAAGGGTAAACAGGAAAGCAGGCAGGTCATTTCCCCGACTTTCATTAGTTTTGTCATGATTAAAGTACTAAGTGACTAAAGTAACCCTTTTTAACAACCCATCAGCTCCTATGTCCTTGATGTGCCATATGTTGCTTTAAGTATAAAATATCCCACGTTTTTGCAATAGTGCTAATGTATAACTTTAGCAATTTAAAAAAAATACGAATTTATTTCTTAGATTTCAGCGAATCACATTCATAACATTGAAACAACTATGATCTCAACACAAATAATCTCTGTAAAGACTTCGAAACGTCGGGAAATAAATGGAAAATAAGTTCCAAATAAACGCGATATAATCCATAAAAAGTGGTTTCAATGTTTAAAAAATACGAATCTTTCTTACCCCATTTACATAATGCAGAAAAAATCTTCTGCGATAACTATTATCAATGAGCGTTGACCGATTTATGACAATGAGCTCGTTAATTTATGATTTTGCTAATTAATATTTTATTCCACGGAAATGAAGCAAGGCATGAAGGTATCAAAAAGAATAATCTTGAAAAGGCTAAGGTGCCGTGTAGACAAATTTAAAAAAAAAGAAACCATAAAAAGATTGTCGTAGTTGTCAGTCTAAGGATCAATAAACTAAACTATATTTTTATATAACACAATGAGGTCAGATATCCAACACAAGATGGTAAAAAATATATACAGATAGAAAGGCAATTATGTGTGTATATGTCATATCTATGTTACGGGTGATCGTACCTACATCAATATCCATTATGTTGTCCACTGTACTGTCCAACTAATTGCATTCAGGCAACTAAATCGATACAGTTGCCTACAAATGTCTGTATTATTTGATCAAATTCACATTCACATACGAATAGATTTTACTATACATACATTGTTTTTTTTTTTGCTAACAGAGCGGAAAGCAGGATTTCCATTTTTGAAATTTTGTTTTTTTTTACTAAATAGGCTGATGGATCTTTTTGCCATTAAACGCAAAGAGGCAATATGCCTTGAAACTCCTTTTCAATCAACTGTTTCTACATAAATGGTGGCGTAGCCTATCGTCATATCAAATTTGTTTGTCATCAATATTCTCAAGCTAAAAATAAAGTGTAGTAAAACGTGTAACTCGAGACTTCTAAACGAAAGGGCAGATTTCTAAACCGAAAGGCTATACCGACGACAATATATCATTTCAAATTATATATAATGGCTCACTTGTTACGCATGATAGCCTTAACATTGGATGTCGTTAATGTTGTATACGAAGAACGAAATTTTTCAGTAATTTGGACAGGCTGTTAACATTACGACCTAAATCGATACGTGTAATTGTTGTGTTAGAAAACACTATCAACTAATTATATATAGTGACATTTCGTGTTACCATAGACTATAGAACCCACCATCTATATATATATACATATATATATACACTATTACTAGTTGACCCAGCGAACTTTGTTTCGCTTCAGAACCATATATTAATGTAGTACATTGTCTTGATCTATCACTTAAGGTTCAGCCAGCGTTTGCAATTTAAGTGCTAAATCTCGAACACGAACCCTTTTCTACTACATGAATTATGCATGTTAACACTCTCTCTCTTTTAAGATAAACCACATCAAAATCCGTTGCGTAGTTTCAAACATCTACGCAAATAAGGGGACAGTCAGAGGAAAGCGATTTTGTTTTATACTGTGTAATTAATGAAATTTCCTTTATTTTGTATCGATATTACTAGTGCAAAGTACATTGTGTATTTGAAATAAAATTATAGGGATAAATTAAATTTTAAAGACATTTTGAAAGACAGGGAATGTGGTAGATACAGTCGTAAAGGTCAGAAACAGGCCTATCTAATAAAAGTATTTATTATATTAATATCCGTTGTCCAATTTCATTTTCAAACAAATAAAACTTCTATTTTTAGTATTAGTAACACCCATGATTTTATACTTTATTAGCTAACTGTCCGAACAAAGAATTAAAATAAGATATAAAATCTTTGGATTTTCTAAATAAAATACAAGTACCTTTGGTAAAGCCCGTGCAATAAACTGGATTTCGGGAGAGATGTTAAATTTTAAAAGCATTTTGAGTGGTAGGGATCGTAAGTTTATAGGTACGATCGCTTCGCTATACATTTCACCGGTACAGCCGGGTATTCCCCGGGCGCAATTAGTACCGAGAAATCTGGAACATAATTTATTATTGGCTTGTATTTTTGAGCAACCAAATGGTGAACGTCGGAATTTATAGAAGAAAATTTAACAAGCCAATGCTCTTACAACACGTCTACTGTTGTTAGCTCAACTATTAGTGTCAAAAACTAGTCTTAATTTTACTTAAATAAAAACAAAGAACACTAATTCAATTATCTTATTTTTCTGTATGTATATTGGTTTTATATAAAGTCAAAAACTTTGTAATTGCTTGCCGTCTTATATCTATTAATTAAACTAAAAAAAATCAATTTGTGTTTCTGTATAATACTTAATAAGTTTCCACCCTTGGTCATTTGAGTTGTGGGCAGAAAAAAAATTGTTTCCATTTTCGAGCACATATAATAAAAAAATACAATTTATCAACAAGCTAATGGAGACGATTAATTGATAATAAATGGACAAAAATAGTGATTTGCAAATGCTTAATTTCAATCAAAAGTGGGATTGCCAAAGGTTCAAAAAAGATATTTCTATTAATGGATACAATGTCAGAAGTTATGAGAGAATGAAATGTAAGAAATGAATTTTTAAAAACCCTTGCCACTTTTATCTCTCGTTTGAGTAGGAAACAATTCGAAACAGCTAAATAAAGTTTCATTTCAAGTTTTGAAATTAACATCAAATATGAAATATAGAAAAAAAGAAGAAAAACAAGAGAAACATAATCCTCGGACTTATAAAGTTTTAATGAAATATGAAAATTGTCGTAAATTTTAAAGCAAAAACTCAGCGTCAGAGGGACGAGACAGGCAAATTTGTGGCGCTACTCGGTCCCCAGCGTTACTAAAACAAAGTATGACTACTTTCCAAAGAAATCTTTAGATGTCAAATTATCGAAGATCTCATAATCTATATTAATACTGAAAATATGATGAATTTTTTATACTTTTTCTAAAAACAATTCTTTATCATCAATAATGTTTATTTGATTTTATCCTAAACTGGTGGAGTGAATTACGTACGGCTGCAGCTATATGCTACCTTCACTGTGAACACACGTGCAGAAGAATGATTTGGCCATATAAAGATTGCTAAGCCGAAGATTTTATTTTCTTGGTTTTGTGGTAGATTATTGCAATTCGATGCATGAATCGTGGTATATCGGAACGACCTCTTAGAATATCAACGGGAAGTGACTCTTGCCGCGCTTCGTGCGGTGAGAGAGGTATCCGGCGGCCCGTTCTCTTCGTTTCCTCTCCCACTATCTTAAAGGACGGCAAGGCGCCACGGTGTTTATGGGCGGTGAAAAGTTACATCCTATCAGGTGACCCACTTGCTCGCTTGTCCTTCTATCCCATAAAAAACGCCCTAAACTGAGAAACTACTGCTTCTACTTGAGAAAAAAAAATGCAGTAATACCCTATACCTATAACCCATTCACGGACGAAGCTGCATATTATGATTCCGCGATCAATAGAAAACAAATCTAGCCTTACACATTTCGCCAATTTCGGATCAGGCAGTAATAAATATGGGACGTCAAAAACGTTTTGGTTCTTTTTGAAAACTTTCGTATAATTGCTATTTTATAAGTCATGCCCTGAACAGAAGCAAAAATTACTACATATATGCTTATGTGAACTCAGACAAATCCTTAAAAATAAAAAAGATTAATTACTAACCTAGGTAACTTCCCGCCTTTTTTTCTACCCGAATGTGTAGGCACTGGGCACAACGTAGTCAGCCATCGATATTTATCACACATCACTTCCCAAAATAATTCCGATAAATCATTGGTGACAGTCCGGAATCGAACCGAATTTCTGAATTAGAAGCAGAGACATCGACTACTGAACCACCGAGACTAAGATTAATTACTCTCATAGACATAAATAAATTAGAGAGAGAATTTCAGCAATCCGATAGATGGCGATAGTATACTTTAGCTTATATTCAAATTAAAGGTCTGAGTACATTTGCATAGATGACTTCGACTTGTTCCCCTCCCATTGTCTGAGTCAGGTTCCGACTGAAACTCAATTTACGAGCCATTGACAGGAGGAATATTTGGGATATGCCCTCGGGTCATACATTCTAGTTTCTGGAGTTGGCATTACTAAAGTTTTGAGTTAACTAGTAGTAGTTTTGATTTTGATTTTTGATAGAGGACAAAATGATGCTAGTGGATGCGGTATTTCTTTAAACTACATCATTTCTTTTTGTCGACCTAAAATTAAAACATGTTGGAATCTCGAAAATAATTAATGCTAAGTTTTTTGAAGTTATACTTCTTTAGGTGCGTTATGAAAAAATGATGAGAGTGAAATTTTAAGATGCGCGCGCATCTGTGACACAAAATTAACAGTATGAATACTTTTATTTAATATAATTAACACTAAATATTATTAAATTATTAATATTAAATACTTATTATTGGTTATTTAATATTTACAAAATAATGTCTTATATATTTATTATTCTCTAAATTTTCTTTTTAATAATTATATATATACTTAGTCATGCCATAAATATTGTAACAAAGAAAAACATTTTTTTTAATTGCTAATAACATTTATTACTTTTACAGTGTGTTACTTTAATACATAATTATAAAACGATATAAAATATAAAAAGATTATTTAAAGTGGTCTCCATTGGCTGCAATACAGGCCTTTAAACGTTGAGGCGAGTTATCAATAGAAACACGCACTCTTTCCATGGGAAAATTCTTCACTGCCAATCGTATGGAATATGCAGTATCGTATGCAAGCCGTACTCTCTAAAACTGACCACAAATCATAATCCAGGGGATTAAGATCGGAACTAGACAACGGCCAGTCTTCAGCTCTAATGAAGTCCGAAACGTTCGCTTCCAACCAAAATTGCGTGGACCGAGCTTTATGACCCGGTGCCGAGTCTTGCTGGAAGGACCAGACTTCGTTATTGAACATGGTGTTGTTAAGGGGCTTGACTACCTTTTCAAGAATGGTATCTTGATACACTTGTGCCGATGTTTTGATACCTTTTTCACAAAAATATGGCTCAGTCACTCCTTCGTAGCTAACACCCCACCAAACCATCGCTGAAGTCGGATAATGCCCACGTTGCACTCTGTCAACGAATTAAGAAGCTTCCTTAGAGCTTTGAGCATAAATAAGGTCATTTTGTTTGTTAAAATGTTGCTCAATTGTAAAAACTTTTTCATCCGTAAACAATATTTTTCTGTGACCTCCCTTTGCGTACCGCTTCAGTAGTTGCTTAGATTTTAACACCCTATTCTTTTTTAAATTATCAGTTAATAAATGACCAGTGCGCCTCTTATAGGCTGCAAGTCCTAAGTCATCTTTTAAAATACGCGACATTGTTCTAGGTGCTATCTTCATCTCCCGAGATAAAATCTTTTGCTTGCGGACAGGATTTCTTCGAATTCTTTCCCTTACTGCTTTGACCACCTTTTTCGTACGAACACTACGTGGACGGCCAGGTATTTTTCTGTCACAAACAGAGGAGGTCTCATTGTACCTATTAATAGCCCGGTACACAAACATTTGCCTAATACCAAGTGTATGGAGAGTTTTAAAAATTGCATTTGGCTCCATACCTACTTTGTGTAATGCAATCACGGCGATTCGGTTCTCTTTATCACCCCACTCCATTTTAATATCGCAAAATATTGTACAATGTATTGGCGCTAAAACGAGAAAACACAATGAACAATCGTATAAAAATGACAGATTCCAAATTCAAATGTAATATTTTTTTTATTTTTAGTTGTAACAGTATTTATGGCCAGACTAAGTATATATACTCTCGAGAGCAATGAATCCGGGTCACTTAAAGAATGTTAAAAATCTCGGAAACTAAAAATGATAGGTTAATGCAATAAATTGTATTTAATAGACAATGTAATACTCCTTAAATGAAAGTAAAAAAAATATGAGTCACCATACATTTTATTAACACAAAATTACATAAAGAAAAAATCTGCTGATCTCTCCTTAAAACAAAAATAGGAAACATGAAATTTTTGAACTTTATTACGATTTTCTTGAATTTTAATACTTCGTATTGCCTCCTCGTGCTTCCATTACTGCGTTTACGCGGTTTGGCATGCTGTACACCAAGTTCCTTATACGATTTTGGGGAATATTCTCCCATTCCTCTGTGAGAGCAATTTTGAGCTCACGAAGCGTGATTGGGGGAGGGTTTCGTTGTTTTACGCATCTGCCTAGCTCGTCCCAAGCATGCTCGATCGGGTTGATATCCGGGCTGCGCGCTGGCCACTCCATACGAGTAATGTTCATCTCTTGAAGGTAGTCATTCACAATCCTACCTGTATGAGGTCGGGCATTGTCATGCATAAATATAGCATCCTCACCTAAATTGACCATAAATGGACCAACGTGATCATTGAGGATTTCTTCCACATATCTTACGCTAGTTAAAGAGCCGTTTTCTATGATCACCAGCTCTGTGCGACTTTCAGAAGAAATTCCGGCCCACACAAGTACAGACCCACCACCGTAGGCTACTTTTTCCTCGATGCATGCTTGCTTGAATCTTTCCCCTGGTCTTCGATACACTCTGTGTCTTCCATCGTGCTTGTAGAGCATAAATTTTGATTCGTCGGAGAACATAACTTTTGACCAATCTTCAATACTCCAATTTACGTGGCTCTGGGCATATCTTAGTCTTGAAATACGATGCCCACGCTCCAGTTTAGGGCCGTTTGCAGGTCTAAGGGGTTTTAAGTTAGATTCAGCAAGCCGACGTCTTACTGTCCATGCACTTGGGTTACTTCCTCCGAGGCGTCGAAACTGATTGGTGAGTTCAGTTCCTGTGAGAAAGCGATTTCGAAGCATGGTGTTCACCAAGTATCGGTCTTCTCGTGCTGTGGTATACCTGGTTCTGCCCGTTCCTGGTCTGCGTAGGTTAGAACCAGTTTCTTCGTAACGTCGGAGAACTCTTTGTACTGTTGACAGCGACACACCAACAGTCCTGGCTGTATCGCGCTGACTCCGGCCGGTTTCCAGCATTGTAAGTATTCTGGTGCATTCTTCAGGCGTAAGCGACATAATTTCAGCTTGAATAATGAATATAGAGCACTATCAACATGGTTTATGTACCCACATAAATGACAGATTACAAACAAAAGCAAAACCAAATGCTGTAATTTCGTAGTTCCATCTTCGAAAGTGGCCCTTTTTCAAATTTGATTTTTTTATGATATAACTTTACAAAAACTAAGAAGTTTTAATACCTTCCTTCTACCTTATTGCATTAACCTAGCATTTTTAGTTTCCGAGATTTTTAGGATTCTTTAAGTGACCCGGATTCATTGCTCTCGAGTGTATATTTTAATGATGCCAAAGAAAAAGGTTATCCTCAGATATCCTATTGTTATCTTCGTCATCTGGTCCCACTGACGTCATATAAAAAGTTATGTATATTAATGGATCGAACTTTTCCTACTCGACTGTTTACATTGTTATATTATTGCCATTACTTTAGTGTATACATATTACATAAATTATTTTCATTATGCTCACCGGTAATGTACAATAGATTTATTAATAAAAATTCGATCGTGACGTAAATATATCTGTTACAGAGGAAGTGGATGAGACCGATAAAATTGAATGTATATCCCTTAGTGAAACTAGTTCTTATTCAAAATTAATTGATTATAATCTTTATACCCATGACTTACTTATAATTGTAAGTTTAAACATTCGAAGTATTTATTGTAATTTTGACTGTCTATTGGCATTCATTTCGTCTCTTGGCGTTTGTGTGGACATAATAGTTTTGTGTGAATGCTGGACGGGTATAAATAACCCTCCTCCTAATATGAACGATTATTCTAAATATTGGACTAAAACTTCCATAAACAAGAATGATGGCGTAGTAGTTTATGTACGTAGTGTATTGAGGGTTTTGTGTGCTTATGAACCGGAAGTTCTTAAGGGTAATTGTTACGTGATTAATATTGAGTCCGACTATACAATCATTTGCTCTTATCGTCCACCATGCTTTAAAAATCATAGAGTATATTTGGAAAGTCTCGATGAAGTATTCAGAAAAACTACGACCAAAAATGTCATCTTCACTGGTGACATCAATATCAATATTCTACCTAAAAATTTATCTCCGATTGCTCATGATTACCTGAACTTAATGGCTATGCATGGACTAAGGATTGGTATAGATAAACCAACGCGCATGAAGTCCTGTATTGATCACTTTATGGTTAAATGTCAATATACACTCGAGAGCAATGAATCCGGGTCACTTAAAGAATCCTAAAAATCTCGGAAACTAAAAATGCTAGGTTAATGCAATAAATTGTATTTAATAGACAATGTAATACTCCTTAAATGAAGGTATTAAAACTTCTTAGTTATTGTAAAGTTATATCATAAAAAAATCAAATTTGAAAAAGGGCCACTTTCGAAGATGGAACTACGAAATTACAGCATTTGGTTTTGCTTTTGTTTGTAATCTGTCATTTATGTGGGTACATAAACCATGTTGATAGTGCTCTATATTCATTATCCAAGCTGAAATTATGTCGCTTACGCCTGAAGAATGCACCAGAATACTTACAATGCTGGAAACCGGCCGGAGTCAGCGCGATACAGCCAGGACTGTTGGTGTGTCGCTGTCAACAGTACAAAGAGTTCTCCGACGTTACGAAGAAACTGGTTCTAACCTACGCAGACCAGGAACGGGCAGAACCAGGTATACCACAGCACGAGAAGACCGATACTTGGTGAACACCATGCTTCGAAATCGCTTTCTCACAGGAACTGAACTCACCAATCAGTTTCGACGCCTCGGAGGAAGTAACCCAAGTGCATGGACAGTAAGACGTCGGCTTGCTGAATCTAACTTAAAACCCCTTAGACCTGCAAACGGCCCTAAACTGGAGCGTGGGCATCGTATTTCAAGACTAAGATATGCCCAGAGCCACGTAAATTGGAGTATTGAAGATTGGTCAAAAGTTATGTTCTCCGACGAATCAAAATTTATGCTCTACAAGCACGATGGAAGACACAGAGTGTATCGAAGACCAGGGGAAAGATTCAAGCAAGCATGCATCGAGGAAAAAGTAGCCTACGGTGGTGGGTCTGTACTTGTGTGGGCCGGAATTTCTTCTGAAAGTCGCACAGAGCTGGTGATCATAGAAAACGGCTCTTTAACTAGCGTAAGATATGTGGAAGAAATCCTCAATGATCACGTTGGTCCATTTATGGTCAATTTAGGTGAGGATGCTATATTTATGCATGACAATGCCCGACCTCATACAGGTAGGATTGTGAATGACTACCTTCAAGAGATGAACATTACTCGTATGGAGTGGCCAGCGCGCAGCCCGGATATCAACCCGATCGAACATGCTTGGGACGAGCTAGGCAGATGCGTAAAACAACGAAACCCTCCCCCAATCACGCTTCGTGAGCTCAAAATTGCTCTCACAGAGGAATGGGAGAATATTCCCCAAAATCGTATAAGGAACTTGGTGTACAGCATGCCAAACCGCGTAAACGCAGTAATGGAAGCACGAGGAGGCAATACGAAGTATTAAAATTCAAGAAAATCGTAATAAAGTTCAAAAATTTCATGTTTCCTATTTTTGTTTTAAGGCGAGATCAGCAGATTTTTTCTTTATGTAATTTTGTGTTAATAAAATGTATGGTGACTCATATTTTTTTTACTTTCATTTAAGGAGTATTACATTGTCTATTAAATACAATTTATTGCATTAACCTATCATTTTTAGTTTCCGAGATTTTTAACATTCTTTAAGTGACCCGGATTCATTGCTCTCGAGAGTACTTGGAAAACTATTGTATTTGAGCAACCAATAACTGACCATTCTCCAATTGCACTATGTGTTTACACAAACAGAATCACAAAAACGGATAAGGTACTAAGTAAAATTGGACTGGACTACAATAAAATTAGTAATTTAATTAAGAATGAACAATGGGAAAATATTTACAAATTTACGGATCCCAATGTTGTATCGGAAATGATTACAACAAAACTAACTAATATTATTACAGATAGTACCTCTAATGTGAAGGTCTCTAACAGACTCAGGCCGTTAAAACCATGGATTACAAAAGGGATAGTGAAATGTATAAGAAAGAGGGATAAACTACATAAAGATATGATTAAGTCACCAGAAAATATGCTTGTTAGGAATAAGTACCTTAAATATAGAAATACGTGCAATTTTATTATTAAAAATTTAAAAAATAAATACTATGAAGATAAAATTAAGAAAAGCAAAGGTAATATTAAGGATACGTGGAATATTATAAAAGAATTCTGTGATATTAAGAAAAACAATGAACCAAATTATGATTTACTCACTATTGACGCTATACCTACGGAGTCTCTAAATAAAGTTAATAATTATTTTACGGGCATTGGAGCATCACTAGCAAATGAGATCTTAAGCAAAATTAATAAAACAGAGCAAGAACTTTCTTATGCACCGTCTATGGGTTTATCACCGTTACATTCCATGTCGTTCTTGCCTACGGATTATCTTGAAGTGAGAGGTATCATTCTTAGTCAAGAACACATAGTGCCCCTGGATTTGACAAAGTCGCTGCAAATATATTGAAGCAAAATGTGTCGTTACTAGTGCATCCCATCACCTTCTTGTGTAATTTGGGTCTGACCACAGGTATATTTCCAAAGATATTCAAGAATGCTATTGTCTGTCCTGTTTACAAATCTGGAAATAAGAATGAACCTAATAACTATCGACCTATCTCTCTCTTATCCGTGCTTTCAAAGATATTGGAACAAGTTGTTAGTAAGCGGCTTTCAAATTACTTGGAGACTAACAATTTCATCAGTAATTCACAATACGGCTTCAGAAGGGCTAAATCGACTGAGGATGCTGTTTTAGCGCTATTATCAACAGTAGTTGCCCATATGGATGAAGGTGAAAAGTGTTTAGGGGTGTTCTTGGATCTACAAAAAGCTTTCGATACTGTGTCTATTCCAATTTTGATTGCGCGCATGGAGAGTATGGGTAGGTATAAGGGGTCTGGTTTTGAAGTGGTTTGTGGATTACTCGTCGCACCGGTGCCAACGCGTTAGAGTAGCACGTCATGAAAGTACAAGCCGTAACTGTGAGTACGGTGTTCCACAAGGTAGTACTCTTGGTCCTACCTTATTTCTTATCTGTATCAATGACCTGTGTAGGATATCTAATCTAACCTATTTGGATTTATTTATGTTTGCTGACGATACGGTCTTGGTGGTACATGGACCAACATGGGATATTACCTTTAAATTGGCAGAAACCGGATTGGCTAAGGTAACAACATGATTGGAGAACAGTCTTATGTCACTAAATACCACCAAGACAAAATATGTCTGTTTTAGTAAATCATCCGTCGGCAAACCAGCATCATCGAGTATATTCAAAATGCATAGATTTCCCTGTAATCGGGGTGAGATTCCAAAGAGATGTGACTGTGTGGTACTCTCTAGGACTGAAAGTGTGAGATACCTAGGTGTAATACTAGATGATCAGCTGAAATGGATTCCACACATTACAGCAACAATAGTAAGAATAAGAAAATTAGTATATATCTTCAAAAACTTGCGAGCAGTAGCTAATGACAAGCTTCTAGTACAAATATACCGAGCCCTAGGAGAATGTATAATAAGATACTGTATTTGTGCATGGGGAGGCGCTGCAAAGACGCATATGATTGAGGTTGAGCGTGCGCAACGTTTGATACTGAAGGTACTCTTGCGTCTCTCATACCGTTATTCTACCTCAGCACTATACGATCTTGCTGGAGTACTTTCTGTAAGAAAATTGTATATATACGAAACGCTAAAAAGATACCACAAAAGAATTGTTCCAAAGCTACCGCGGTCACAAAAACGTGTAGAACGCTGTCCAGTGCCCCGCATCCGGTCGACATTTGCTCGTAGACATTTTGATTTTATGGCTCCCTACCTATTTATTAAACACAATAAAAATAAAAAGATGTTCAAAAATAGTAATTACCGGTTCAAAATAAATTTGGCTGATTGGCTTAAGTCCTTAGATTACGATGACGTGGAGGCTCTGATACAATAAAATATAGATAAATAACATAAATAATGGCATGCACAAACATACTTAAACACAGGCATACGCACACGCGCATTTACGCAAACACACACAAACACACACACACACACACACACACACACACACACACACACACATACACAAACACACACACACACACACACACACACACACACACACACACACACACACACACACACACACACACACACACACACACACACACACACACACACACACATACACACATATGCACGCACACACACATACACATATGCACACACACACGCACACTGTATTATATTTAATGAAAAACTGTCATCTTTTATGGGGGAAGACACTGGCACCTGCAACACAGTTTTAACTACCGTGGGTGTCAGAGCATCCCATTATGTAATGTCACATATTTTTCTGAAAAAAAAAAAAAAAGTATAACTTCTCACGCGCGTACATAAGTACACGCACCCATTTTTTTTTTTTTTTACTTAAGGAGATTCCGAGGACGCCTCGCAAGCTCAAACCTATCCAACCATTTGAGCCACAGACTATGCTAATGAAATATATAAAACTTTTATTATGGGATAGGGAAACGCGTGGACGTGTCACTCGATGGCAAGCAACAATCGCCGCCCTGAACACAGTTAGTGTTACAGTTGCGTTGCCTGCCATTATAATGAGATATGAAAGGGGTCAGAAGTGGAATGGAAACGTGGGAGGGGAAGGTGTTGGTCCTTTGGATACCTCTTTTACCGGAGTGAAACGCGGTATGAGCCACTTTACGTCAATATTCTGAGAGGTCATGGTGTTTCACCGGTCGAACCGGCTCATTCCTGCAGCCGAACTTCGTAACTCTATGTTAAGGTGACGAAGACACTCTCTTTCAAACGAAGTCGGACGAATAAATACTTATATTTCATCGCCGGCTAAACTGTATTTTCTATTTTGGTTACTAGTATGCCTGTAGTAATTATTTTAACTATACATTTACTATCTACAGAATATATGATTATAAAATAACGATAATCAAATGTAGAATACAAACCAAAATAATCCAAATGTATATAAAATATCCTTTGAACATGGAGCACGTTGTGAACATGATTAATTTATATCAAAGATGGAGTCGATAAATTGAGATGAATTCCATCTCATCGCTCATTTCACTCCGTTTATAATACAGATTATAACAAATTCATAGTATTTGTCTCGGAAGGGAGCAATTTGTAATCAATGTTTCTTAAATAAATACGCCATAAATATTATCCCACTTCTGACATTTATCTTTTACGACATTCAGAATGGGGATATTCACAATGAACATTTCAAAAGTTATCTAAGTAATTTTGAAAGCAGTGCCTCACACGAATTTAATGTTTAATGGTCTGGCTATTTGATTACAGATTAATTTATATCTTATCAATATGCAGTAGTTCAGCACCCTGCTTCAGAATCACAAGGTGCGGGTTCCAATTCATAACATGCTGTATTGATGACAAATGAAGTATGAACAAATATTATAAATATTTAAAATATTGATGATTGTAAAATCGTAACCGTTTCATAATTTTCATAGCATGATTGCCCCTGCCCACACCTCGAGATATAACGAGTGTTAATTTAGAGAAAATAAAATTTCCTTTCGAAATCACAGTAGGTATGCAGGCTTGATCAACTGACATTTAGGTTAAGGGGCAACGTAATTAACAACTTACTTTTTTATGGAATAAGGGGGTAAGCGGTCAACCATGGCACCTGATGATAAGTGAATACAGCCGCCCTAATGTTTAATGTTTATGTTTAAAATTAATAGACGTTAAACACGATGAGCGTTGATTGAAATTTAGATTATATTCAAAGCGTCGAGGTAAACTAAGAAACATTATGAGAGAGGAGACGCGGGTGCATGAGACATCAAATCATTAATCACTCGCGAGAAAGTAAGTAGGAGGCAGTCACACTCACCTGACACTCCTCACCGTATAGCCGCCTAACACTAAATAATTTGATGTTACACAATTTAGCCAATTAATACTACACCGATACAGATTGATGCGTTTCAAATTTCAAATACCAGCTAAGATAGTTAGTTACATTATAATATCATTACATAGTATAAAACAAAGTCACTTTCCGCTGTCTGTCCCCTTATATCCGCATATATTTAACACTGCGCAACGGATTTTGATGCGGTTTTTTATAATAGTTAGAGGGTGTCAACGGGGTGGTTTTGATCTATAATTCATTTATGATGTTGTAAAGAAAAAATGATAATTTTCGAGATTTAGCACTTTAATTGTAAACGCTGCCTGAACCTTAAGTGATAGATCAAAACAATGTTCTACATTATTAATCACGTTCAGAAAGGGGGGTTCACTCTATAAGGGCGTATGCCTATATCTCTTAGGGATAGCCCACAATGACCATTTCTATTTTTTTACTTTTCATAAGAAATAATGGCTCATTTACGTAGCGATTTAAAATATTACAGCATTAATTTTCATCCCATTAAGTGTCTTAATTAGATTGTGCATGTAATATAGATGATCCTGGCCCTTTACAGTATGCAATTTAAACGAATATTTTCGAAGATATTGCAGTATTAACTTAGCGGGACAGCAGTTAAAGCCGATAACTAGCACAAACTGAACCTCATGATATCCAAAATTTACTCATTTATTACTTTTGATGCGGAACAATGGTCGCCGGGTCAGCTAGTCGCTGTATAATTACATTTTATTCTTAGAATACTTGGGGCGTGATCTACAATCGATACCGAGCCCAAAAATATGGTTTTTATTATTTTTGCCAGTTTATCTGTATGTTTGTTACGGATAAACTCATAACGTACTGAATGCTTTTTTACACAATTTTGCATAAATATAGCCAAGAGATCGGGTCAACCCATAGGCTAAATATTATCACGCTATCACTAATTTGGAGTGAGCAATGAACCCTTACAATGGCACAGGCATATTTTGGCTGCTTTATCGCGTCCACGCAGACGAAGTTAGCTAGCTAGAAGGTAGCTTGTTAAAATAATACATAAAAGTTAGTGCTCCGCTCATATTAGTGTTAGCTTAAAACCTTTGTCCACAAATTGAGATATTGAAAGGATTTTTGAAATCGTTCCAGTAGTTCTTATGTTTATTAAACTGCAACGATTTATTCTTTATAACATTAATTTAGGTTCATGACAATAGGTTCGCCACCATGGGTTCCGTTTAGGACTTAACTATTCGGCGAGTTTAAAAGCCACTGCTTACACACTCGGGTAGAACAAGGCGTGAAGTTACATTAATAAAATTATTAAGTAGGGTTAAGATAGAATTCATAGATATCTGAAGATTGCCGAAGATCTTAAGGAATTAATGTCTCAGCTTATTCAAGCAATAACGAAATTTATATATTTAGTTACAACCGATTCTGCATGGTTTAGTTTTTTGTGGATAACCCAAGTACAGCCGTTATTTATTACAGATAATTTGTGAAACAAAACATTACTTGTGATATAGGAGGGTAAACGAGCAAGTGGGTCACCTGATGGTTAATAACTTCTCACAGCCCATGAACACCTTGGTGGGTTGCCATCCTTTAAGGGAGTAGGAGGGGTAAGGAAGGAGAAAAGGGATCGGGCCTCCAGATACCTCTCTCACCAAACAAAAACCGCGGCACGAGTCACTTCACGTCGATATTCCGAGAGGTCGTGGTATTTCACCGGTCATTACTTCATGGACAATATTTTTCTGTCATAGTATCAACTTAAGCAAAAATGCTTATTTATATGAAACCCAATTATTATCACTCGACTAGTGTAACTCGTCAGGGCCGGAACGTGACAACGAGTCATGCTTTTTCGTGCGTGCAGCCGGTGTTCATCGATTTATAAGACGTTATCGTGTCAGTGAAATATACAGCTAACATTACTTCTGAAGCTTTTTTCTTGTTACTTTATTTGCCTTTTCTTACCTGACGATGTAGGCGGCGTCTATTCAACTCACCGAATTTGTCTCAATTCGAATACGTGGCAAAAACTATTGCCATACAATGGATACATGGTACATTCATGGTTTTCAAGAGCTCCGTGTATTACAACTATTTTTAATGTTAAGCTATTTTCTCGGCCCGCTAGATGGTGTTACTTTATCCTACGGACGGATAAAGATCTTAAAAAGGTTTGTTTAGATGCTTGAGTTGAATTCACTATTTAAGCAGTTAAAGAAACACTGGTTCTCTATTTTTAACATAGCAAATCCTCCGTAAAGGTTAGAATTGAATACAAAACTCACTACATAACTTCAGGTCAAATCCCACGCGGTGCCTGATTCTTACACGCCTCACTCGCTTCTTTGACATTCATAACTCTTTTCATGCTCGTGCGTCGATTTTTGAGGCTCCTAACATCATCTTCCTCCAGGACACGTTATATTTGGTCATAGAATGTGTGTCTTGGCCGTCCTCGACTCCTACATCCATCCGCTTTTGTATTGTATATCTGCTTAGTCATTCTTGCATCATCCATTCTTTCTACATGTCCGAACACTTCCTTTCAATCCAAACAAACTAAAGTCATTAATTTGAATAAAATTTGAACTCGGGACCTTAACGCCCAGACCACCACCGAGACAGTGGCTGTTAAGCCTCGACTCACCGTTATGTTTACGTCCCAAATGGAATAGGTGGCAAACTTTGTGCCCGGTATGGCAATAGATTATTGCCATACTGGGCACAAAGTTTTCAGTCATCAATATTTATCACACATAAGTTTCGGAATTAGTAGAAATCAGAAAAGTCATTGGTTTGAGCCAGGATTTGAACCTGCGACCTCTTGATTCAGAAGCTGGGTGTTCGACCACTGGCTTACCGAGACTACCACCGATTACCTAGCGAAATAAGTAACTCTATAAAACTATATCTATGAAACTACTTGGTTATCTATAAAATAAATAGATAAATAATTAATTAAAATCATAAAGCTATAATACAATTAACTTTAGTAGAAAGGGTCTATTACTAAGGGATCCGATAATCTAAGTTCATCAGCGAATCGGAAACGGCCCCGAGATTCGATAACACTTCGCGTCGAATGATCTTTATTATTCCGATATCATAGAAAATACGCAATATTCATAAATTTGTAACCTTACATAAATCTGTCAGATATCTCTTACATAAAATATGACATTGTTTTAGATAAATCTGGTAGATACGGTTCAATGATTTTTCAAGCTATTGTAATACGCTCTCAAGATTGTCTCAAAATATTTCGCGAATATTATATTGTCTGTCTTAATTTGTCAGTCGTGGCCGGTCATCCATTATGAAAATTTCTATCTATTATGTGTTAAACAGCAGTAATTTTTTGTATGGGATAGGGCGACAAACGAGCAGGCGTGTCACACAATGGGAAGCAACAATCGCCGCCCATGGACACCTGGACAGATAATGTTACAGTTGCGCTACTAGCCCTTATAATGGGGTAAGGAAGCCTCCTTACGTCGTGGTATTTCACGTCCTATTCATGCAGCGAACTGCGTATTTCTACCACGGTACATTATTGTTTTTTTTTATATTCCTCTAACTTTGGCGATGTAAACCTTTTACACCTGGTCATAAAACTAGCATTGTGGGGGTAAACAGCATATTTTAGTCCTGATTTCCCATATGACATACTAAAAGATTTATACTTCTGGATATCCCATGGAGAAAGCAGTATCAACAATTCATACTACCAACATTAAACAAATGAAACACATTTGGACACAAGGGTAATAAGGGAGGAACCGCAATCGCTTGTCAAGAATGTATGATTGATGGAGTAAAGGTTTCTGCCCTGATTTGATCCGATGTCCATTTGATAACACACCCATTAAATTTGTGTGTGAAACTTTGCTATTGTCAGTGAATTGAACTGGTTTGTCGTCACGAAAAATGGTTTGACGCTCTTATAACACTGCCATGCCACCGTTGAAGACGTGGGGAATCGGAAGAGGGATGAAAAGAGAATAAGGGAAGTTGTTGGGCCTCCGGATTCCATTCTAACCGTGCGAAACCCGGCCCAAGCTACGAGTACTTTACGTCGACATTCTGAGAGATCATGGTATTTTACCGGTAGAGCCGGCCCATTCATTTTGTTTATTGTAGTAAGCAAATGTTGTTTCTGTTCAATACTAGCTGAAATATATTTAGTGTAAAGTAGAATTTCTTTAATTCGACTAACCCTAAGTTGTTAGCTTCAACTGATCTGTTGTTAAGCGAGGACATCCAGTTCATTAGCCCGGAGAGAAAGATCTCCGGGCTGCGTCGAGTGTGGCGCGCCAGAGGACACGGCGCGCCACACTCTCCAGGTGTGCGCCGCCTGGCAGGAGCACAGGTACGCTGGTGGCTGTGATAGGCGGGGAACTGTTGCTGCCGTCAGTGATCAGTGCCATGATCAGCAGTGATAGGTGCTGGCAAGCAGTAGCCAAGGCCGCCGAGGCCAGGGAGGAGGCGACGCGAGTATCGCCGCCGCCTCCTCGCCCCGCTTAAATAAGAGGAGTCGACTGCAGGGTCGCAGCCCGACTCGCCGGCTCAGCGCTTTGCGCTGCCGGTGACTCGGGCCCAGGTCGTCGCCTGATCGGCCTCCCTTTGCTCTCGCGCGCTGCTGGGCTGGTCGGGCAACCGTTGGGGCATCGGGTGTAGAATGCTAACCGCGAGCCCTTCATCTACCCATCCAAATCAATCAAATTAGTTAGTTATTTCATTTTAGTACTAGTGATACAGAAATATTACAAAACAAAAAATGCACTAATGGTGGAAATTTACCGAGAACGTTTTTACGTTTAATACAAATACACGACCCCTCTTTAACGCGGTCGAATAAACACTTCTCGTTATTAAACCGACAATCTAATGTGATTAGAACTTGATGGAAATCTTAAACACTTAACAGGCTAATACATAATAATAAAGACGTGCAAAGTGTCTGTGTCGTGGTGTGGTAGCGTGGTGTTGTCATTACCACCACACCCCCAATCTGTCACCATATTTAGTCACAATACCACCATGACTGTTTTACAGCGAATCTAAAATGGGTCTACGTGGGATTTAATGTACATACACATACATAACATTACGCCAAATCCCTTGCGGGGTAGGCAGAGAGAACACAGCGCCATAACTCACTCGCTTCGTTGACTTTCATAACTCTTTTCATGCATGCGCGTCGATTTTTGAGGCTCCTAACATCACCTTCCTCTACAACACATTCTATTTGGTCATGGAGTGTGTGTCTTGGCCGTCCTTCTACATTAATCCGCTTTTGCATTGTATATCTGTTTAGTCAATCTTGTATCTTGCCCTATATTACTTTTACACCGACACTCCCTTTTTTCATTACAACTTTGTTTTCGACGCGGTCGGCGAGAGTCACTCCGCAGATTTTGCGCAGTGCACTCATTTCGACCGCGTTTATCCTACTTTCATGCACACTGTGCCATACCCAACTCTTGCTTCCATAAGTTAAGGATATAATGTATATAAATAATATTTCTAAAATAAAAGTACCTTAAGTTACTCCCGTCAAAGTTAGCCGTTTCAAAGATTAGCTAAAATAAAGAAGATGGTATATCCACATGCATTTAGTAAAAAATGTGTCATTTTAAATCAATCAGTTAAAAAATAAACAATTAGAAAACAATTTCCATAAAAATGAATTCTCCATTCTCGATTAGGTCATTTGGTTTTATGGGATAGGAGGTCAAACGAGCAGGCGTGTCGCCTGATGGTAGGTGACCAGCGCCACCTACGCCAGTCAAATATGGAAGCTCCCAAGTCGAATTCAATCAAAAATCACACCATGCCAAAGAGGTATAGAGGAGAGAAGTCTGCCATTAGTCAAAGAACCGATAATGGCGCCGGGCTGGACATGTAGCTAGATTGACAGACGACCGATGGACCCACAGAATAACACGTTAGTCAGGGCCATCAGGCATTAGGAAGAGATTACCCGCGCAGAGTGGGCAGATAATATCATAAAAATTGCCGGAAAAAAACTGGATAGAGATAGCAAAGTACAGTGAGAAATGGAAAGAGGAGGCCCTCACCTTCAATACGAGGGGTTCTTGATAAAAATATATTATAGCGTACGATATTTTAGTTAAGTTAGTTAGTAGTATATGTTAGCTAAGTTGGATTTTTTTTATAGTATAGTTTAACTAAATCTACCAAAAACATCGTTTTTGTATTTTGTAAAACAGATATGTGTAAGGTAAGAAAGCTAGTCGAGTATTTATATACCAAAAATTATCCCGATTTTAAGTAAAAAAAAAACTCGGCTAAAGTCAGACTGCGATTTTCCTCAATTCCCGACAAATTGATTTGTTTTATATCCCCCGACACAATATTGTTTTCAGTTGATCGCCGTCCAAGGACTTTACACGGAGGGCCCTTCAAAAGAATCTCAAGTAATTAAGTTGAGTCGAGTTCTCAATACAACAACAAACAAACAAACAATATAAGATTTTATTTGTACTCTTGCTTAGATTTGGTAACATAATAAGTATATATTTGGAAAAGTACTAAAAAGTCCAAAGCTCACTCTGTATATGAATAATATACATCAAAGACGTCTCAAAAACGTTAAAGCTTCTATTTTTATCTCAAAAAGATATTTCACATTATTTCAACCTTGCGAATGTCGTCTTCGTCTTCTTAAAATGTAAGGTATTATGAGTGTGGCAACATTATGAATTTCATATTTCTACTTATAGAAAGACAATAAATTCAATTGGTCTTAACATGTACCATAACATAATATATTTGAATACACTTGAAGGTGTAGGCAGTAGACATTTTGAGTTTGATAAATTTGTATAGTCCCCAATATAATAGATGGAGTAACTTCTTGCTATATATCTGTTCAATAATGTCGGTCTCCTTCGGTTCGTTCGTTTATGGAGGGTCCTCGAGCTGCTAGATGGCGTTGTTGTGTTCGATCCGCTATTTAATGTATCCGTGCCGTCGGTAGGCGCTTGAACAATATAGTTCGAGTGTAAATATCGCCTGAAAATTACTCTGCCGTTGATTTTAATAAGCGTCGTTCGTACTTGTTGTTATCATTAATCCGGTTATATTGCAAAATCTGCGGAGTCACCCTCGCTGACCGCGTGAAAAACAAGGTTATAAGGAAGGAAGTTTGACGGGCCTCGTGGCGCATTGGTAATACTACCGGTTGCAGCAATGAGGTCGGGGGTTCGATTCCCACCCGAGCACAAATATTTGTGACAAACATGAATATTTGTGTGGTGTCTGGGTGTTTTTCTATGTATTATAAGTATATATTTACAAAAGAAAAGTATATATGTATTAATATCCGTTATCTAGTATCCATAACACAAGCATTTAGTTGCTTAGCTTGGAACTAGAGGGCGCTGTGTGTATTGTGTCCAAGATATTATTATTATTATTTAAGTCGGATTGAAAGAGAGTGTCGGTGTAAAAGTAAGAAAGGACATGCTCCGATGGTTCGGATATGTAGAAAGGATGAGTGATGCAAGATTGACTAAGTAGATAAACAATGCAAAAGCGGATGGATGTAGGAGTCGAGGACGGCCAAGACACACATTCCATGACATGAAAGTCAACGAAGCAAGTGAGGTGTGTAGGAATCGTGCCCTATGGCGCTCCGTTCTCTCTGCATACCCCGCAAGAGATTTGGCGTGAAGTTATGTGTGTGTGTGTAACCATAATCTCCCAATAAATAAGGAGAAAAGGGGAAGTCAAATACTGTGTTAATCCATCGAAAATATATAATTAACAAAACATAACTTCATGCCTTTTTCTACCCGAAGGTGTAGGCTGGGGCTGTTAAGCCTGGTCTCGCCGTTAAGTTTACGTCTCAAATGGAATAGGTGGCGAACCTATTGCCATACCGGGCACAAAGTTGTCAGTCATCGATATTTATCACACGTAACTTCCGAAAATTTCAAAAAGTCATTGGTGTGTGCCAGGATTTGAACCCACTACTTCTTGAATCAGAAGCGAGGTGCTAGCCACTGCGCCACCGAGACTGTTAAACAAAATGTTAATGTTAAATAATTAACAAAATGTCTGCAAAAATATCTATTTACAGACATAAATAAGGAAAACAGTCCACGAACTCGAAATAGTTAATTGACTACAGACAAAAAACTATTTTGTACTACGTTGAAACTTAGCAATCACCATAGCTAGAGCAGTAAGATCCGTTTTCATATTCCATACATATTATAGAAAAAACAACTTAATTTGTATATATTAAGATTAATAATTTTGAGGTTTAAATGAACATTTTTAAAATGAGACCGATTTATAGGAATAGGTTACACCACCTCTTCCATATGGGTCGTAAAAAATCGGCCAGTTAAGGCATAACAGCTGCTGCTACCTTCGCGTAAAAAAGCCGTGAAATTCCAAAAAAAAAGTTAAACTGCTGTTTCGTTTGAGAACTTCATCAAAACTGATGAATTTATATAAAATCGTTACTAATTCCGCTTTTCTTGCACACGTTTTTCTTTCGATCCAGCCGAGTTTCAAAAAGAATTGATTAAAAACTATAGTCAGCCTTTTTATCCAGAAAAAAAAAGTATTGACGTGGGCCCAAATGCGACGATAAATTTATATTCTCATACTTTAAGGGAACAATACCATTTCTTAAATTCTTTTTTAAGGTAAAAAAAATATAAGTTCCCGCGACCCATATCAATAGCTCACCTACGTTTATTAGTTTCGTGGCACCCTCCATATAATACAGCCTGTGGACCTACAAAAATAGCTTTTCGTGGAGTATAGGTGTAGGAGAAGGAGCCTATATTTTGATGACGTGAGGTATTTTGTCGAGTTCTGACTGCAAATGGATGAAAAGTGCCCTTTTTTACGGAAAAAATATATTATATAGAAAACATTCTCGTAAAATACGCTATTTTGATATATTTTCTTATTATTATCGATCTTGTGGCGTTGTGGCGTACTGACTAGTGCCTAAAGGTACGTGGGTTTACTCCCGAATTAAACACCAACATTTCTTGTGACGGATATTTCGACTTCTCATCAGTCGATGGTCAGAGTGGTCTTTTATGATGGGCTCAGTAATCTATTTACATACATACATAACGACTTTTTCTACCCGAAGGTGTAGGCAGCGACTGTTAAGCCTCGTCTCACCGTTATGTTTACGTCCCAAATGGAATAAGGTGGCCAACCTAATAACTTCCGAAAAGTCATTGGTGTGTGCCAGAATTCAAACCCGCGAATTCTTGATTCGGAAACGGGGTGCTTGATAACTAGACCACCGAGATCTAATTAAAGTCTCATTTTGTTCGTAGAAGAAGATCGATATTATATTATTTCTTCGTAAAAACCGGCGTAGGTAAACTTTTGCAAGATGTTAATAGTTTTTATTGAAGTCTATGTGTTACTCTGATATCTGAAGCAGTCTAGGGTTTTACTAAAATAATAATGGATTTCTTTAAATTCTATAACTTAGAAAAGAAAATAAACTATCTTCTAAGATTTAATTTTTATTAATTTTAGTAGTAGAAATTCAATTATCAAATCATATTCTGAGTCAAATCAAATGTATCCCAGACAAAGGATTATAATTTAATTTGGGATAAAGAGCGTCCAACCGATGTGAAGTCAGCAAACAAGAAAAACAAATAATAGTACTTTCATTATAACTGCTACAAGTTACCAACTTTGTCGACAATACTTAATAGAACAATATTGCTTTCAGAAGAGTTAGGTACTGTGAAAACAAAGATTTCTAGAACATTCCCTGATAACAACAACTCGGCAATTAAAATAAAAAAGAAAAAACAAACCGAGAATAAATATAAAAGACATTAATATGAAGGACATTACAAAGGATGGATGATGCAAGATTGACTAAGCAGATATACAATGCAAAAGCGGATGGATGTAGGAGTCGAGGTCGGCCAAGACACACATTCCATGATCAAATAGAACGTGTCTTGGAGGAAGGTGATGTTAAGAGCCTGAAAAACCGACGCGCGTGCATGAAAAGAGTTATGAAAGTCAATGAAGCGAGTGAGGCGTGTAAGAATAGTGCCTTATGGCGGTCCGTTCTCTCTGCCTACCCCGCAAGGGATTTGGCGTGAAGGTATCTCGATGTAGAACTGCCGCTACCTATACCTTTAGAATGTGACGGTGAGAAGTTATTACGTGTCGTGTACAAAGAGTTACACAGACAATTTATGTTCGCCGCCCTAATGTTACTTACACTGAAAATCAATAGGTTGTTTCAACACGTGCAAAAAGTTCCTTTACCCACGAAATTCATGTTATTAATATAAGGTACATTATTATTATTATATAAAATTAATATTCTTACAACAATCGTAATATAATAACTTGAGATATGTTAGAAAGTTTATAACTTTTGAATATTAAACATTCAACATTATTTATGAACATCTTCTTGGCTCTAAAAGAATACAAGAATACTTCCTTAACAAATAGGAAAGAACAAGAAGTTCGAAAAGAAACTTCTGTTAAGTCTGTTTATACTACTATATTTAACTTGATATTTAAGCGTCTCGGTGATCTGGAGGTTGTACGTCCCATTTCTAAATCAAGTGGTCGTGAAATCGAATCCAGGCACACGTCCATTTTTCGCGATAATTTTCGGAAGTTATGTGTGATAAATATTCATGATTAATAAAGTCGTGCCCGTTGTGCGGTAATAGGTTCTGCCACCTATTGTACGGTCGTGAAACTTCGGTGACGTTTAAGTAGAAAAAAGTTGGCAGTTATAAAAAATACTCGGTGGCCCGAGATTCAGAACCGTGGTCAAGCAACCCCAGTTCTGAATCAAGAAGTTGCGGATTCGAATTCTGGCTTACACCAATGGCTTTTCGAAATTCGCCTCGAAAGTTACTATGCGTATTTATTTAAATTATGACACTTAAATTAAAAAACTTGTGTGGTTTTATGAAACCACCGTAAAAGTGAAACTAGAAAAGAGAGAAAACTAGTTTAATTTGAAATCGAACCGGACGTCACCGGCTTTCAGGGGATTGTGCGATAAGGGCGATTTTAATTTAGTTGCCATCTTGTATTTGTTAATAGGGTTTAATAAATGTTTTTTATTTTACGTGGTCACGACAATAATTCCTAGATGGCGCTACTAGGTTGCTACTATTGATGATTCTGCCGTAATATCGTATTATATCGATAGATGTCGCCCGAATCGACAAGTATTCCAGTTACGGCACTAGGGTTAACGCGACACCTATTAAACGTTAACAACATTACAACAAAGGATCTTTACAAAACAAAACGATATTTTTTCCTCCAGTAAATATGATATTTTGATTTATTATGAAAATGTGACAAATACATATATAAAGAGCACTATCTTATCGCTAATAAATTGACGAACATAACTGTGTCACATATATGTAGTTCACTTTTTTTGAATTGGAAACTTAAAAGCCTCCGTCGTTTACAATACATACGAATTTATTATATTCCCTTTTATCGTGTCATTTGTTATATTAATAATTTTTTTTTTTTTTCTCCGCCTGCAATACGTACGTACGTATTTGTATGTATGTAAAAAACAAACAAACAAACAAACCCGATCCTAGAAAATGTGTCGAAATTGGTAAAGAGGACGGTAATTAGACAATCATTCATACGGGCCTCGTGGTGCATCGGTAAACCGCACTACCGATAACACGAGGTCGGGGCGGGTTCGATCCCACCCGAGTGCAAACAAACAAATATATTTATTGTGTTGTTTGTACGTGTAAATAAACGATAATAGACGTGAAAGGCGCTCTGACGAGCGCCTTTCACTTTATCCCTACTCCGCGGCCGACCGTCACGCGACATGCAACACGCAGACGAAAAAGTTTGAGACGATGTAATAAAAGTTTCACTTTAATAAAGATTTTTCAAAGAGACTGATCGAGGCCTCTAGCGACCAGAATGCGGGCTTATTCTTTTAATAACTTTTAGCATTGCCTTGTCTTTTAGTTGTATGTATTCTAAAGAATGTACTAATAATTTATTTATTTCTTCTTACTAATATATAATTATGTCATTGAATATAGATTATGATATTGTCTTCAATAATATACATCGTCGGATTAATGTTAATATTGTTGAAATACGAATTAATTAACATAACCTAAGTCAATACGTATCGCTAATGAGGGCCCTAGGGGGACGGAGCAGCCCGCCTGCGCCGCGGATATCGGTCACACAACTCGGTCAGGGCCGTTACCTTCAAACAATATTATAAATATTCCACCTCACTGACTATCCTATTGTAGATGCAAAAAGATGCATTTTTTCTAGATATTATTATTAGTACCTTTATATTATTACGCGTATCAGTAATAGTCTTAACATACCATAATATAACTTCACGCCTTTTGTTACCCGAAGGTGTAGGCAGCGGCTGTTAAGCCTCGTCTCGCCGTTATGTTTACGTCTCAAATGGAATTGGTGGCGAACCTATTGCCATACCGGGCACAAAGTTTTTAGTCGTCCATATTTATCACACATAACTTCCGAAAACAATTTCGAAAATATTTTCGTGTGAGCCAGTGTCATGTCTAGCAATAACTTTGCTGTGTGGCGCCGGCTTAGAATACCGCCACCCCATCTCTTCCCGTGGGTGTCGTAAAAGATGACTAAGGGAAAAGCTAGAAGAATGGGCAGCAGCATTCTCTCTCAAGAAAATACAGCCTACTGCGATCGCCAACCCGCCTGCCAAGCGTGGCGATCGCTGTAGGCCTCCGGGTACCTCTCTCACCGCACGAAACGCGGCATGAGCCACTTTACGTCGGTCTTCTGAGAGGTCGTGGTATTTCATCGGTTGAGCCGGCCCATTCATCTAGCGAACTGCTTGGCTCTACCACTGTTAAAGTTTTAAGTGTATGTTATGTTTTAACCTATGAAAATAAAGCTTTTTTTTTAACTTTGACTTTTTGGAACTGTAAGTGTATCTGCAAATCGTAAATCTCACGAGAATATATTTTCTGTAAAGCAATGTAAAATTGGTCGAATTAAGTGCGTGGTGACTTTTCTTTGTACCTATTTATAATAGGTTTGATTCCTTTATCACGACGCGTGGGTACAAATCAAAACAGTTACGCGCCCTTTCAATTATTTTAAATGCTGAAATAACAAAAAAGTAATTCTTAACTCGCAATAACTTGTTCATAACTTTGTTTAGTATCATATAAATAAATAAACAAATGATTTATTAGTTAAATTATTAATGCGTGCATTGCTTAACATTATGAATCTTTACCAAATACCTAAGTAAGTACTTATAAAAATACCCTAGATATTTTTAAAAATATTTTTCTTCTATTTTAAATACATTGTATTTTTTCTTTCTTGAACAAAGAATTTTCTGAACAAATAAGTCATTCGGATTCGGATTTTAATTTTTAAATGTATTCCATCAAAAAAGTGATTGATATTTAAATATTTATACATTATTTTCAGTAAGCCGTAACTCAGACTTGTTGATTGACTTGCCTACCAAAACTTACGATACCAGCGATGATCTGCATCACCTTTAGAAAACTCATACGGCACCCTTGAGAAGAGATTCTTCGTCTTCGGGTGCCATCTTCTAACGATGGTAACCTTAGACACAGCAGTCTAGAGAGAGCAGCAGCCTAGAGAACCTGTACTTGTATTGTACCACTGGCGTTGGTTTTTCAGCCAAAATGTTGATCTTTTTCCTGGACAGCTTTTGACTAGTATCTTGCCTTGGATAATAAACTGCATTAATTCTAATTCCGATGCACGCATTTTATGTTCAAGGTATTTGGAAAAGATAGTGCACCACTATTCCTTAGAACAAAGACATTCTCCACAAAATAGTATTATGAAATTATTTGATGTTATTCTAAAATGTAAGGATATTTACAAAGAGGTTTCATTACAAAGGTTCCCGACCTTCTCAGTTTTATGGAGCCGGCAATATGCGGCTGGCCCTAAGCTTTAAACACACTCAATTTTCGGTTCTCTAGCGCTATATTCTAATTAAGTCTGGGGTCCACTGGCGAATAATATCGTTGGAAACGGCATTATATCGTATTTGGGCACAAACTATGTTACTCGAGATATTGTTATCTAAGATGGCCACTTTTCGTCGTAAGGTTTAGTCTATAAAAAACTAAATTACATAATATATTATTTATATATACATACACACATACATAACTTCACGCCAAATCCCTTGCGGGGTAGGCAGAGAGAACAGAGCGCCATAAGGCACGATTCTTACACGCCTCACTCGCTTCGTTGAATTTCATAACTCTTTTCATACACGCTTGTCGGTTTTTGAGGCTCCTAACATCACCTTCCTCCAGAACACATTCTATTTGGTCATGAAATGTGTGTCTTGGCCGTCCTCGACTCCTACATCCATCCGCTTTTGCATTGTATATCTGCTTAGTCAGTCTTGCATCAACCATTCTTTCTACATGTCCGAACCATCGAAGCATGCTTTTTCTTACTTTTACACCGACACTCTCTTTCAAACCAACTTCCTTCCTTACAACCTTGTTTTCTACGCGGTCAGCGAGAGTCACTCCGCAGATTTTGCGCAGTGCCCTCATTTCTACCGGGTTTATTCTACTTTCATGCACACTCTGCCATACCCAGCTCTCGCTTCCATAAGTTAGCGTTGGGATCAGGACTGCACTTATATATAATTATAATTATTTATTTTAATTATTAATTAATATCTTATATATAAAATTCTCGTGTCACAATTTTTGTTCCCATACTCCTCCGAAACGGCATGACCTGAGAATCGGCCAACATCTATTTTTCATCCCCCTAAATGTTAAGGGTAGCCCACCCCTCAATATTTATTTTTAATTTTTCGATATATTTCTTTTTTTTATTTTTTTTTATAAAACGGGATACAAAAATACATACAACCCTAAATTTTCAACCCCCTACAATCAACCCCTATTTTTTGAAATTTTATTTTTTGGCAAGACAACGTTTGCCGTGTCAGCTAGTATAATTATATAATACTAGCTAGGGTTGCATGTATTTTTGTATCCCGTTTTATAAAAAAAATAAGAAACAGAAATATGTCGAAAAATTAAAAAAAAAAATTGAGGGGTGGGCTACCCTTGTGATTTAGGGGGATGAAAAATAGATGTTGTCCTATTCTCAGACCTACCCGACACGCACATAAAATTTCATGAGAATCGGTCAAGCCGTTTCGGAGGAGTTCAATTACGCACATCTAGACTCGAGAATTTTATATATTAGACTAGCTGACCCAGCAAACGTTGTCTTGCCGAAAAATAAAATTTAAAAAATAGGGGTTGATCGTAGGGGGTTGAAAATTTAGGGTTGCATGTATTTTTGTATCCCGTTTTATAAAAAAAATAAGAAACAGAAATATGTCGAAAAATTAAAAAAAAAAATTGAGGGGTGGGCTACCCTTGTAATTTAGGGGGATGAAAAATAGATGTTGTCCTATTTTCAGACCTACCCGACACGCACATAAAATTTCATGAGAATCGGTCAAGCCGTTTCGGAGGAGTTCAATTACGGACATCTAGACTCGAGAATTTTATATATTAGATATGTCTTCACGCTAAGAATCTTTTGGGATAGAGATAAAGAAAAGTATGGCGCAATATGTAGATCTTCATTCTATTAATCAACAAAAAATGTGCAAAATACTAAACTATGGGAGTACATTGCTGACCTCGTGAACTACATTCCCCATGTTAATAAGGCTTGTTAAAAGGAGGGTGAAAATAAGACTCTAAATTTCATAAGAACCGGCAAACCGTTTTGGTGAAAATGGCGATAAAATATTGTAACTCTATTTAAATTTTACACTTACAAGATGTATGATGATAAGAGTTATGAATGTCAAAGAAGCGAGTGAGGCGTGTAAGAATCGTGCCTTGTAGCGCAATATTCTCTCTGCCTACCTCGCAAGGGGTTTAGCGTGAAGATATGTGATGGAATATTGAGACGGAAAACAAAGTTAGCTTAGGCAGCTAGTTTCTTTAGATAACTTCATAAACACTGTATGTAACAAAGACTTGCCCTCGATTTCCGTGTCTTCACATTATTAGATCCAATCTTGATAACAATATGATTATCTCGGGAAATATGAAATTAATAAGTTATTTTTTTTTAATAGATTACAATTGACAAAGATACAAAACCTCCTATAATCGTATTTAATTTAGAATTATACGAGTTATGAAAGAAACGAGTAAGGCGTGTAAGAATTGTACCTTATGGCGCTCTATTCAGCCTGCCTAATCCGGAAGGGACTTGCTGTGAAGTTATCTTTTCAACTCGAGTTCACAGAATATCATAAAGGAAAGAAATACATCAAATGCAAACAGAACCTCCACCCCTTTCCAATTGGCTTTAAAATCATTATTATTCATTTTAAATATAAACACTTAAAAACTTTTTAAATTCCCTTTTTAATCGACTTCGAAAAAAGGAGGAGGTACTCAATTCGTCTGTATAAATTGGGAACTGACCATTTCGATCACAACGTCTGGTGGCAAAAAAAATACTAGTTTTAGTGTGCACTTTAGTATACAAGTATATGAAATAATTTATAAAAATTAATAAAAAATTAAGAAAATTATTCTAAAATGGAACACATTAAATTAAACCCTCGTTCAAAAATAAAAGTGGAGTTTATTGCGCTGTGAATGGTTGTGGTAGTAAATCCCATGGAAATTTAGAAATCAGTTTCCACGCTGTACCTACACCTGGTAGTAGTTTTGTTTATGTTGAGAATTATTTTGGAGTAAAAGAAAAAATTGATAGGTTTAAAGCCTGGCAACGTGCTTTAAAATTAAAAGATACAAATCCCCATATGAGAGTGTGCTCGTTACATTTTAAGAGAAGTGATTTTATTTTACCAGGTAACTTGACAATGCTTAACCTTAACCATGCTAAGGAATATAAATTTATAAATTAAAAAAAAATCTATCTTTGCAGATATCATAACAAAAAAAGATGACGCTAAAAAAAACATGTGTTCTATCATGCAATTTGCCGACTTCTAGCAAATTGTCAGCTCAAGCTGAAAAAATAAAAGAAGCACGACATCAGCGTCGATTAAATCGGAGTTCGAAAAAAAAGCAGACAAAAACATACAAATATAAGTGAGGATTGTAATGTGGAAAATTTAGACAGTATTTTCTCGGATAAAAGTGGTGAAGATGTTTGTAAACACAATGCCGAAAAAGTCACAACATCACTGTTTATACTTTCAATATTTTTACCATATTTTAGTAAATAACACACTGCTATTATTGTCTCGGCATCTTTAATATTCTTCTGAGCTGGATTTGATCCGACCCAGTTAAATATTTCCTCGATAGTAAACATAAATAAATAAAATTCACAACAAACACACAACAAACACACTCAGTTCCCAATATGTTTTTTTATGTCTGTTCACCGATATTTTCGTCAATTATGGACGGATTTCAAAATATTTTTTTATCTTGACTGTTTACTTTCGAGATGGTCCCATTTTCACCAGGGCAGGATCTGATGATGGAAACCAGGAGAAATCGAAGGCAACCTCCGAAAATTGTATGCGAGTATGGTGTTTTTGTTACGTTATAGTGATATCTTAGGGATATTTCTAATGATGTCAACATTTGATGCTGCTGTGCTGATGAAGAAGCCACCGAACTCCTCAACGGTTAGGAGTTTGAAGACAGCACTGCAATTTTTCGGTAGAAACTACTTGGTAGTATCTACATACTGACAAGCAACACGCTAGCCTTACAGCTAACGTGTTGCTAGTCAGGTATACTTGATAATACGTCTGATGCTGCTGTGCTGATGAAGAACCCACAGAACTCCTTAATGGTTAGAAATTGGGAGACATTACCGCAGTTAGTCGATGGAAACTGTTTAGTGTTGTATAGGACTAAGGTATTGCTTGGGAGATAAGCTTAAATCCATATCTGATACTGCTGTGCTGATGATAAAGCAACGGAACTCTTAAACGGTTAGGAGTTAGTTTTTTTTCTGCAATACTTTCAAGGCTACAATTGGTCTTCATTCGGGCTGCAGTGTTATTGTCTACCCATGATAATAAGAAAAATATAAATATTTAACAAGTATTATCAAACTCTTTTAGCTAAGTACTTATTAATAACAATTATAGCTCCCTAAAAATACCAACCATTTAACAAACGGACTTGTAATAAGTGATAAAATATTTAATAAACTGAAAGTCATGTAAATGAACTAACTTCGATTAAAGTTCACATAACATAACTTCACGCCTTTGTGACCCGAAAGTGTAGGCAGCGGCTGCTAAGCCTCGTCTCGCCATTATGTTTACGTCCCAAATGGAATAAGTGGCGAACCTATTGCCATACTGGGCACAAATTTTTTCAGTCATTGATATCGGTTGGCACCGACTCCGAAAATAAGTGACAATTGTAAATATTTTAATAGTTAAAGATTACTTTATAAAAGTATTACGTTTTATATATTGTATTAAGTATACAAATTAGTAAGTTTCGTTATTTATCGCTTTTTAGCTATGTAGGTACTGTTTTCATTTACTTAAAGATTTTGTGGTTTACGTTTCTAGAAGTCAGTTTAACTATTTTTAAAAAGTATTTTTTTAAAATCGTGGTGGTAAATTAACGATAACGTAAGAAAACACATATCTTATTTTTTATAGGGGACAAACGAGAAGGCGTGTCAACTGAAAGTGAGCAACAAACGCCGCCCATGGACACTTTCTGAACACATATAATGTAATACTGGCGTTGCCGGCCTTTATAATGGATATGGACGGGGTCGGGAGTGGGATGGGAAGGGCATTAAAAACGGAAAAATACATAATAAAAAACGAAACACGAAGACGGTTCAAAATAACGTTTATGAAAAAATTCCAACAACTAATCAAATCAGTAGATTGACAATTTGTGCACAATCGAAATTACTGGCATCCTAATACCGATTGAATTGTTTTCGTTCAAAATTCTTTGTGATACACATTTATTTTTCAAAGATTCCATGGACCTTTAGAGGATCTATCGCAAAGGATTTTTTTATTTGTTAAATAATTATTTTCGGAATTACTTTTATATATTATACTTACAATGAAATTTAAACTTTGTTTTGCCTCAGAAAATTGTGAATTATCCCTAAGAGATACACAAATGCCATTGCGGATTTAGTGTAGAATTGAATGTGTATAATAATGTAGTACACTGTTTTGATCTATCACTTAAGAATTATAGTGTATGATCTCGAAAATTATCACTTCTTACTTGCTACAGTATATATGAATTACACATACACACACAAAACGGGGTGGCTGTTGTTGTTGACACGCTCAATCTATTAAAAAAACACATCAAAATCTAAGCATATAAGGGAACATATAAGCTACTTTGTTTTATACTATGTAATGATTTACCAGTACAAGTTATCTTCATTGGGAATGAATCATTGAATAAAAAATGTTCACTATAATTGGTTATGTCTGCATTGACGCAAAGAGGAGAACGTCACGCTTCTCAGAGTACATATTATATGTTTAAATAAAGTTTCAATTATTCAAATATCTACGAAAATTATCACTATTTCCAATACTAATCCTCAAAACGATCTAAACGTACATTGTTCCAAAACTCAGTTAACAGAGTTATTATATACATGTGCCCGAAATCTGAGTCCCTATTCAAATGCGTACATAAAACAAGGGGGACTCAATTATTACTCTAGTCTCTCTCGCCCAAATCCTTGTAAGCTTTTGCGTGTTTATTTTAACAAAGTGAAAATTGGTACCTGACATGAGTTAACAGAGCGTCTGGTTTTTAATGACGCGAATACATGTCGCGACATACATTCATATTCATATTCTAAAAGGAACTTTTAATTTAGACCTACACTAATTGCAACTTGACAAATGTTGAGAGGAAAAACCTCTATTCCACGTTCTAACCTGAGGCTACCATATACGGTTTAAGTTACGTAGTTTAAGTTAACTACATAAAATACTGGAATGATTTTACTTCTAAGGTTGAGTTTTGTATGAAAATGTTTAGAAGAGGTCATAAGATGATGGAGTTGGAATAAAAGAGAGTGTCTGCATCAAAGTTAGGTAGAGCAAGACTCCCATGGTGTGGGTTTGTAAAAAGAATAAGAAAACGAAAGAGTGATTAAACAGATATATAAAAGGAAACCGAAATGAGGTAGTAAAGCCATGATCACACATTTTGGTGACGTCAAGAGTCTTACGACCCTGCAGAACAAGAGTTATGAAAGTCAAGGAAGCGTATGTGAGAATGTGGTCTCGGCGTTTCATTCTTTCTGCTTACCTCACAAAGTACTTGCCGTAAAGTTGTGCTGTGTTGTTGAAAAAAAATATAACGATATAAGATTATTCATCATCAAGAATTCACAACAAATAAGATCAAGACATTCGCTGTCACCAATCGAATTGTTCCAATATGTACGGTCAAAGAATTTACTAAAGAAATAAACCTAGTACCTCACGTACACCAAACGTAAGCGAAACTGGCAAATCACACATTTTGTCTAAGCTGTGGAGTTTGTGAATTTAGGGCTTACACGTAAGCTTGGCTCTACGTGCGATCTGAGATAGCTTTTGAACAGTGGAGCACATATGGTCTCTCTCAACTCGGCAACACTTTGCATTTAATTATTTTTGATAGGACTTCACTTATTGTTGTAACTTTAGATATATAAATCATGGTTATGTTGTTTATAAAAGGTGTTATTACATAGATTTATCATAGACTGTCTAAGCTGATGGCACAAAACAATGATTTAGGGTAAATTGTGAAATGTTTGTTGCTTATATTAGAACAACGACTCGTTTTTAAGACCTCTAGAAAATAAAACATCTAAAACGGGAATTTTATCCCTTAATTTAAAGACTTAAAAATAACTGAAAAGTTCCAAGTTTTATGCATTTTTTCTTGTTTATGTTCTAGTCTATAGTATAATAATATTTGTATTTTTGTATGTAACGAATAAACTCAAAAAGTACTGGACCTATTTTAATAATTCTTTTTTCTTCAGAAAGCTACATTATTACTGAGTAACATAGGCTGTGTGTAATCATCGTCGTCATCGACATTTTGTTTGTGCGCGAGTAACACCGTGAGGCGAGAAGCGACATACAATATAGCGGTACGAAGTTCGCGCGGTCTGCTAGTATTAGATAAAATACCAACTTTTTAATATTATCATACATACATAACTTCACGCCAAATCCCTTGCGGGGTAGGCAGAGAGAACAGAGCGCCATAAGGCACGATTCTTACACGCCTCACTCGCTTCGGTGACTTTCATAACTCTTTTCATGCACGCGTGCGGTTTTTGAGGCTCCTAAATTATCTTCCTCCAGAACACGTTCTATTTGGTCATAGAATGTGTGCCTTGGCCGTCCTCGACTCCTACATCCATCCGCTAAATTTTCCGATCCGAATTCAGGATATATTCTAAGTATTACTATGTTCATCTGTGTGTCAGGGATGATATCGAATCTCTTTTGACATTGATAAAATCTTGTTTAATAAATTCACTTTACGATCTCAAGTCGACTAAATATATCTACTTATGACGCGTTTGAGGAATAAAATACTTTTTGTTTGCTGGGATCTAACATCGCTGGCAAGACTAATATCACTGCCTATACTTTTAGATATTGCGAGTATGAAGTTACATAGAAAACATTAGAAAATGCACATCAAAAGAAAGAACGAGATTAATGTTAGCATCGGAGATATTTTTTTAAAGCAGAATGTTTAATGGGAAAAGTTTTAAATGGTATTCCATTTAAACGGTACGGTTCTCAAAGTTTGTAATATTATGAGATAGTTACTTGTTACCATTTTAGGGGAGATTTTGTACACTAGCAGTTGCCAGCGGCTTCCAACTTCTGAATATAGACGAACAGATGCCGATCTTGTGGTGTTTATGAAACAATAACATTTTTTTACTACCCGAACGTGTAGGCAGTGGCTGTTAAGCCTCGACTAGACGTTATGTTTACGTCCCAAAAGGAATAGGTGGCGAATCTATTGCCATACCACAAAGGTGTACAATTCAATGATATTACTGTACATACTGATATTTGATACACAACTCCTAAAAATTATGTATATTCAATGCTATTACGACTGAAGCGGTTTTTATAAATTTCATCCTCATATTTATTTAATTAATCCGCTTCGAAGTATCCATGCTCACATGAATTGGACTAATCTATACATATAAATAAAAATTGAAGTGTCTGTTTGTAATATCTAAATAACTGCTTTCTACTACATTTTTAACCGACTTCGAAAAAAGGAGGAGGTTCTCAATTCGTCTATATGTATGATATTTTTTTAATGTATGTTCACCGATATTGTCGTCAATTAAGGACCGATTTCAAAGATTTTTTTTTTCGTTGTATAATGTTTACTTCCGAGATGGTCCCATTTTCACGAGATCAGGATCTGATAATGGGAACCAGGAGAAAAAGAAGGTATTCACCAAAAGTTGTATGCGAGTATGGTGTTATTATTACGTAATAGTGATGTCTTAAGAATATTCTTTATGGTGCCAATATTTGATGCTGCTGTTCTGATAAAGAAGCCACAAAACTCCTCAACGGTTAGGAATTTGAAGACAGCACTGCAATTGATCGATAGAAACTACTTGGTAGTATTTAGGGCTACCGTGTTGCTTGTGAAGTATGCTGAAATATACACCTGATGCAGCTATGCTGATGAAAAAGCCACAGAACTCCTTAACGGTTAGGAGTTGGGAGACAGTACTGCAGTTAATCGATGGAAACTGTTTAGTAGTATATAGGAGTAACGTGTTGCTTGGTTGGTGTTGCGAGCTACAGAGCTCTTATACGGTTAGGAGTTCAATTCTGTAAAAATGTTTTTCTAGTTTCTGCAATAGTTTCCAGGCTACGATTGACCTTCATCTGGGCTGCAGTGTTATTATTGTTATTGATAATATATTGACTAAACTGAAAGCCATGTAAATTAACTAACTTCTATTGAAGTTCACAACTCATTAATATCACTAAAACTCGTGAAAAATAATTAAACCGACTTCTAGAAACGTAAACCACACTATCTATAAGTATATGAAAGCAGTATCTCTATAACTAAAAAAGCGATAAATAATGTAACTTACTCATTTGTATACTTAATACAATATACAAAACGTAATACTTTAATAAAGTCATCTTTAACTATTATAACGGTAACGTACTCTAGTCGGTTTAACTTTTTTTTAAAGTACTTTTATATGAATATAATAATATGTACTGACTGTCTGTCTGTTTATTTATTCCGGGTAATCTCTCAAATGGCTGGACTGCTTTTGAAGGGACTTTTATTGGCAGGTAGCGGGTGGAACTCAGGCTATTTTTTTAAACTTTTTTTATTTATTGCTTCCGAGGCGAAATAGAATTCGATGGATCAGCTAGTATATATTAAAAAACCGATAAAGTATTTATTTTAATTTCCAACTTTTATCGGCTGAAAGGTTATTATGCTTAAACAGGCCAGACTTATTTTCTTATTTTAACAGTTTTATAGGCAAAGGAGCAAGCGTGTGATGGTCACTTTCCTGATGGAAAGCGACTAGCAACATCAACGGATATCTGCAAAACCGAGAAAGTCACAGTTACGTTGCCATATTTTAAGATGAGATAGGTGACGGAGGAAGGTGGCTCTCTCACCAAATGAAACGTGAATATAAGCCGGTTGAGTCAGCCCATTTTTTGTACGAACTGATGCAACTTAACCGATAAAGCTGAAAAAAATATCGAGCAAAACTCAATCATCCATGTACCGTAACTTTAAGCAATTATAATGAAATACGTGTTTAATTAATTAGCTCCGTTACCTATTAACTTTCTTATAATAGGATCGCCCCACGCCGTTAACCACTGATGAGACGCTCTCTCATTTCTTTTACGTATAGTCAGCAATTCTCTTAGAACGATAGTTACTGACGAAAATGGAACTAACACAGCTACCTTGTATTGTAATTAAAATAATAGTACATACATAACTTCACGCCAAATCCCTTGTGTGGTAGGCAGAAAGGCACGATTCTTACACGCCTCGCTCGCTTCGTTTAATTTCATGACACTTTTCATGCACGCGCGTCGATTTTTGAGGCTCCTAACATCACCTTCCTCCAGGACGCATTCTATTTGATCATGGAATGTGTGTCTTGGCCGTCCTCGACTCCTACATCAATCCGCTTTTGCATCAGTGGTCATCGAGAGTCACTCCGCAGATTTAGCGCAGAGCCCTCATTTCTACCGCGTTTATCCTACTTTCATGCATACTCTGCAATACCCAAGTCTCGCTTCCTTAAGTTGGCGTTGGGATCATGTACCACATTGCGGATTGCTAGGTGGGCTTTTCTGCTAATGTTCTTTGCGCTCAGGGATCTGCCCAACCTCGAACTGTAAATGGAGTTTACGCTATTTCCTAACGCAACTCTTCTTTCTACGTCCGCGGTGTACCTTCCATTCCAGCTTAAAGCGCATCCAAGCCATACAATTTCATTCACCTGTTCCAGCACTACATCGTCAACCATTATCCTTATGGTTCCCATTATCCTTATAAAATAAAGGTCGATGATGTCATCAACTTTTGTTGTATCGATTTTTATCTTTTATCGATCCTTGCATCTATTCTGGAGTCCTCCCTTTTAAAAATAATAGTAACACATTCTTTCTAGTATTGTAACTATATTTGAGATCAATTAAACGTCAGTAAAGCTTCTATAATGAATCTTCAAGGATTAGAGCTGAACAAACAATACGTTACGTTAATCTAATTTAAACTGTTTAACTGTTTTGTCTTTAAAATTATCTCGATAGTCCAGCGATCGAAACCCGCGCTTCTGATTCTCTCCGAGAAGTGACTTCTTGGATTTCTTTTCGGAAGTTATGTGTGATAAGTATAGATGACTGACAACTTTGTTGACCGGTGCATGCCAATAGGTTTCGCCACCTAAATACGATTTGGGACCTAACGATTCGACCAGTCCATGTTTAACAGTCCCTGTCTAAACCTTCAGTTAGAAAAGGGCGTGAAGTTATGTTATGTAAAAATTCTTTTGTTTGAATTTATAAGAAGCCCTTTTATAATAGTCATTTGTGTTATCTTATATCTACATCTTATAAACGTATATTTTCGTTTGGAGTTCAAAGAAGAAGATTCCACTAAAAAGATAGCGCAGATCCTTAGATAGTGTAAAAACTTTTTTCGGGTAGTTTTTAATGAATACGTGCCGCGAATTGCTGAAAGAATAACTTGGAGGCGAGCAGTGAAGCGCTTTAAATGGTCATTTATTTTAAAAGAGACACAAAAAGATCATTTAACTCTCACAGAAAAGGTTTTCGTCTTTAAAATCTTCTACTTTGAATATTTTATTTTATACTTTGACGTCCTCAATACGTGAAGCTATAGGCTATAGTGATAATTAATATCTTTTAATGCAGGACATAACCACAGATACTGTCCAGTTGGTTGGTACCTATAAAGAATTTCCAAACACAATTCTTAACAATGATTTCATTACTTATGGATTTAAACATAATAACATAACATAACTTCACGCTTTTGTTACCCGAAGGTGTAGGCAGCGGCTGTTAAACCTCGTCTCGCCGTTATGTTTACGTCCCAAATGGAATAGGTGGCGAACCTATTGCCATACCGGGCACAAAGTTTTCAGTCATCGATATTTATCATACATAACTTCCGAAAACAATTTTGAAAAGTCATTGGTGTGGGCCAGTATCAGGAATCGAACCCGGAACCTCTGGATCAGAAGCCGTGTGCTCGACCACTGCGCCACCGAGACTCAAACACACTTCACAAATAAACAATGTTAAATTCATGAGCTCATTTAAAAAATGCATCTCTGGCTATTAATCGCGTACAGGCGGAGACTAATAATGAACTTTACTATTTATCTTCGTCTCTAAGTGCCCAGATAATCATAGCCAATTTGAAAGAAATTCAAAGAGACTTGCTGAACACTATAACAAACTTATGGCAAGGACACATGGACGCGCATCTTTTGCCTCCCGAGCAATTAGAAAACCAAATGAATATAATATCGACGCACTTACCGACCGATTTATTATTGCCTACTAATCAAAAGGATATAAATGAGCTCTACAAACTCATGAAATATAAGGCTAAAATAAGTAACAGATTTATGATTATAGAAATAAAACTACCACTTCTTTATAAAGAGACCTTCGAAGTAGATCGACCGATCAGCCTTTACGTCAATGGCTATACTACAGGGTTCCTGATGTCATATTTAGCCTTTAATTTACAAAAGGATCTTCTTTTAACGCTTACAGATAGCGACTTACGCAACTGCATTCACACTTCATCGGATAGAATTATATGTTCATATGACAAGCCTATTGGCTTGTATGGCTCAGTATTCTGAGCATACAAATATCCTCAAACATATGCGCCGTAATTATAAACAATAAAACATTATGTAACACAAAACTATCCCATTGTGAAGAGAGGTGGATTAAATTACATAACAATAACAGGTGGCTATTCTCGTGCTGTGATAAATGCACACTTCGCATTTTTTGTCCAGGTGGTATGGAAGTTACTACATTAAGCGGAAATGGACTTATCGATATAGGTCAAGGTTGCAGTATAAAGAGCGAAACAATAATGATTTTTGGACACAACAACTTTATGAGTTCTGTAGAAATAAATAAAAACACTGGAGAAGGAGCCGACGTCTCCATTTTGAACCATATTGTTAATTTCCCCTCGCCTGCGCCATTCGTCCCAGAGAACCATGACCTCACATGGAATAAGACTCAAGCAGTCATTGAAGATATGAAAGACGAAGCGGATACGCCTCTGAGTGTACATGATATACACCAGTATTCCATGCTATATACCATCATGCTCATACTGATAATCGGAGCCTCTTTATACGTGATTATTCGTTGGCGAAAGAGAAAGGTGGGGAGCCACGTAGCATCGACAGCATCAGCAACAACGGCAGCGGCGGCGGGGGCAGAGCAGTGTGCGGGCTCAGCCCCAGCACCCGCGCCCCGCACCTCTATCTCCAGTGATAGTGAAGTGATGAGTGCAGTGCGGGATATGAGTAAAATCTCTTTACCAAAGCAAATAACCACCCCGCGGTCGGTTCGACTTAATATTCCGGTAGTGAGTGATAGTGAATAGTGGCAATAAATGCACTATAGATTTATACTATTTACTTTAGACCTTTTCTTATGTTTTAATGATTAATTAATATTTTGTTTTTGATGTGAGAATGTAAATATTTGTGTGGGATTTACTTTATACTTTGTTTAGATTATCCTTTTTGTAATCATTTTTTACCTATACTTATTTGAAATTGTTTTAAATAGAATTTTGATGTCCTTTCCTTGAGTCGGCAGGATGTACAATGTTTATGTACAACACATGTGCCTTGCTGTGTGGGCACAATTAATTATAGCAATACACAGTTGCACTACAGCAATTCACTAGTACGGTGGTTTTATTATCGTACTTCCCTGACTGTAGACACACTACAGTTATTGGTGCCGAAACCCGGGATTTTGATAAATCAGCAACAACATTGTTGCTGATGCTGTCGATGCTACGTGGCTCCCCACCTTTCTCTTTCGCCAACGAATAATCACGCATAAAGAGGCTCCGATTATCAGTATGAGCATGATGGTATATAGCATGGAATACTGGTGTATATCATGTACACTCAGAGGCGTATCCGCTTCGTCTTTCATATCTTCAATGACTGCTTGAGTCTTATTCCATGTGAGGTCATGGTTCTCTGGGACGAATGGCGCAGGCGAGGGGAAATTAACAATATGGTTCAAAATGGAGACGTCGGCTCCTTCTCCAGTGTTTTTATTTATTTCTACAGAACTCATAAAGTTGTTGTGTCCAAAAATCATTATTGTTTCGCTCTTTATACTGCAACCTGACCTATATCGATAAGTCCATTTCCGCTTAATGTAGTAACTTCCATACCACCTGGACAAAAAATGCGAAGTGTGCATTTATCACAGCACGAGAATAGCCATCTGTTATTGTTATGTAATTTAATCCACCTCTGTTCACAATGGGATAGTTTTGTGTTACATAATGTTTTATTGTTTATAATTACGGCGCATATGTTTGAGGATATTTGTATGCTCAGAATACTGAGCCATACAAGCCAATAGGCTTGTCATATGAACATATAATTCTATCCGATGAAGTGTGAATGCAGTTGCGTAAGTCGCTATCTGTAAGCGTTAAAAGAAGATCCTTTTGTAAATTAAAGGCTAAATATGACATCAGGAACCCTGTAGTATAGCCATTGACGTAAAGGCTGATCGGTCGATCTACTTCGAAGGTCTCTTTATAAAGAAGTGGTAGTTTTATTTCTATAATCATAAATCTGTTACTTATTTTAGCCTTATATTTCATGAGTTTGTAGAGCTCATTTATATCCTTTTGATTAGTAGGCAATAATAAATCGGTCGGTAAGTGCGTCGATATTATATTCATTTGGTTTTCTAATTGCTCGGGAGGCAAAAGATGCGCGTCCATGTGTCCTTGCCATAAGTTTGTTATAGTGTTCAGCAAGTCTCTTTGAATTTCTTTCAAATTGGCTATGATTATCTGGGCACTTAGAGACGAAGATAAATAGTAAAGTTCATTATTAGTCTCCGCCTGTATGCGATTAATAGCCAGAGATGCATTTTTTAAATGAGCTCGTATTAAACTGAACTGTCTGTTCATTATATCTTCATTTCTGTGCAATATATTATTATGGGCCTCTATGACGCTCGTTTGATTTTTTAATAAAAGCCGTAAGTGATTTTCGTTAAACGATATTTTGTCTATATCCTTTTCATATTGCTTTAAAAATCGGTCATCCAGCACTCCAAATAAAGAATTAGCAATATAACCGACTCCGTTAATTAGTCCTCTTTCTTGTCGAGATCTGCTATTATGAAACATGAGAATCTGATTGTAGTGTTCTATTTCAGTTAGCTCGTGTTGAAGTTGATATAAAATACTTCTGTATTGAATTGTCATATCGGCAGTTTGTTGGGATTTCTCCAAGTTCGTGACGTAATTTTGCACATGACGTAGACCTGTCCAATATGTTGTCATATTGTAGTATACTACCAATTTCCACTCGTCACGAATAAGATGCAAATTGTATAATTTGTCAAAATAAATTTGTTGATTATTGTTTAAATTAGTAACGTTAAAAAGACAATTTGCAGATGGGATAGAGCACATAAAGAGCAACATAAACATGATTAAATTGTATAGACAATTTTTTTTCATAGTTCTAGTTCCTCTTTCTGTTTCTTTTTGTTCTACATGACCCGTGTTCGGGTTTTTATCTGTACTGACTTGAGTCGGGCTTCTATCCTCTAGAGATTCTTCTTTCACAGGGAGAAGTACGAGTTTTAAGATCGGTCTTTTGATAATTCAGTTTTTTGTTTTTAATGTTACTACTCGGACATAACCGTCTCTTCCAGGGTGTACTTCTGTGACCTTTCCTAATATCCACTTCCCAGGAGGAACGTTCTCTTCTTTGATAACCACTACGTCATCTATTTCTAAATTCTTGGAGGGGGACCTCCATTTTGAACGTCTTTGGAGTTCTTGAAGATAGTCTGTTGACCACTTATTCCAGAAATGTTTATTCATTGACTGGACCATTTGCCATCTCGTGGTTAGGTTAATAAAATCCGGCTCTGTTTGAGGTCTGGATAAGAGGGATCCGCCAATGAGGAAGTGACCTGGGCTAAGAAATTCATCGTCTGCACCTTCAGTTGGGGCGATAAGTGGTCTAGAATTAAGGCATGCTTCTATCTGATGTAGCAGAGTACAGAACTCTTCAAAGGTAAGTTTCTGTTCTCCAACTACTCTTTTCAGGTGGTACTTCATTCGTTTTACTGCTGATTCCCACAAGCCTCCTGCTGACGGAAAGGATGGAGCATTGAAATGCCATCTTATATCAAACTCTGTTATTTTTGTAACGAAGTCTTGGTTTATAGTATTGATGATCTGTTGGTATTCCTTTTTTAGGAGCCTGTTAGCACCAACAAAATTAGTACCGTTATCCCTGTAAATGTGACTAGGTGTTCCACGCCGGGAACAGAACCGCCTGAATGCAGCTAAGAAACTCTGGGTACTCAAGTCACTGACGAGTTCCAAGTGCACGGCTTTCGTAACTAAACATACAAATACAGCTACATATCCTTTTGACGTCCGGATACCCCGACCTTTATTCATTTTAATATCACAGTGACCTGTGAAGTCTACGCCTGTATGGGTAAATGGTCGCGAAGGAGTCACTCTCGGCTCTGGTAGATCTGCCATTAGTTGATGTTGCTTTACTTCACTAAATCGGCGGCATTTCACACATTTTTGAAGCTGTGTTTTTACTGTTCGTAAGCCGCTGATGATCCAGTACTTATCTCTAATGTATGTTAATGTAAGCCGTGGACCACCATGCAGAGTAAATAAATGTGCGTCTTGTAGTTCCGTTAGTCGACTGTGACTAGACAATATAATTGGGTTTTTTGCAGATGGACTTAAAAGGGAATTGTTAAGACGGCCCCCAACTCTCAACAATCCGTATTCGTCGATGAAAGGGTTGAGACAGTCTAGCCTGCTACCCTTTCGTACATGTTGTTTAGTTTTTATAAAAATATAATCTTCTCTAAAATCCTTTAATTGAGTGATTCGTATAATCAAGTTATATGAACTCTGCATTTCTTGTTTAGTAAGGTGGTTGACTTTTAGTGCAGTATGTTTATTTCGCAACCATTCAATGAAACGTGATAGCCATCCTATTGTTACAGCGGCCCGTGTCAGTGAACTGGATTCATTTAATAATTTATTAATAAACACTTGATTATCGTTTTGGTGTAAAGCGGCGTTTACACTAGCTCCTTTTATTTCGATTGCTGGAGATGGATAATTAGTTTGTTCTGGTAAATTTGTTTTTATGTTAATAAGCCATCTTGGGCCTTCCCACCACAGTGGATGTTCTATGAGATTAGTCGCTGTAATACCTCTGGTGGCACAATCAACTGGATTATGTTCTGTACGAACATGCTGCCAGCAAGTGACTGGAATAACTTTGGTGATTGCGCGTACTTTATTGGCCACAAACTGTTTCCATCTGTTAATGTCACCATGAATCCAACCTAATACCACCATTGAATCAGTCCAAGCGTATATCTTAACTTGCTCATCTTTGAATGAATCTTTAACCTTTTCCAGGAGTCTTGAGAGTAAATAAGCACTGCATAATTCCAACTTTGGTAGCGTTAATTTATTTTTGATTGGAGCCAACTTTGTTTTCGCTGTCAATAAACGTGATGTATTCTCTCCTTTATAGTTAGTCGTAATATAAATTGCGCTAGCGTAAGCTTTTTCCGATGCATCGCAAAAGCCGTGTATTTCGTAGGTTTGTTTGTTACCTAAATACCGAGGTATTATGAACTTATCTAGCTTTTGAAAATGTAACTTTAGTTGTATCCAATTTTCTTTGATTTCTTCTGTCAGCTCTTGGTCCCAGGAGTCACCCATATCTATCCATGTTCTTTGAAATAAAAGTTTGGCTCGTATGGTGAGTGGTGATAGCCACCCAAGCGGATCAAATATCTTAGAAATATTAGATAATAATTGTCGTTTTGTTAGCCGTTTGTCAGCAATTGTGTCAAAAGTATTTTGAAAAGTAAATGTATCCGAATCAGGGTTCCAACGTAGTCCTAACGTTTTTCTAGATTCGGTAGATTTGAAGTCTAATGGAGTGTCCAACTGTTCCGGGGGTAAATTAAGAATAAGGTCCTTATTATTACTTGACCATTTACGTATGTTCATACCTGCCCCATTTAATATGTTTATCAGCTGTAACTGTAGTTCCCTTGCTTTTTCCAAATTGTCGTGGCCTTCTAAGAGATCATCCATATAAAAGGACTTCGTCAATGCTTCTGCCGCCAAAGGATATTTTTGAGCGTCATCTAAAGCTAATTGTTTTAGGGTTCGCATGGCGAGGTAAGGAGCTGCTTTAGTTCCGTAGGTAATTGTGGTAAGCTGATACTCCTTTAAATCGGTAGACACTGATGGCCGCCATACGATACGTTGGAGATTTTGGTCAGATTCTCTGACAAATATTTGACGGTACATTTTTTCGATGTCCGCAGTTATGACGTACTTGTGCTGACGCCACCTCAATATAAGACTGTGTAGGTCTTTTTGTAGATTCGGACCCCGTTCCATAAGATGGTTGAGGCTGTAACCAGTGGAAGTTCTCGAGGAACCGTCCGTAATTTTGTATTTGTGGAGTCAGCTTTGATAACACCGTGGTGAGGAAGATAACATGACACAGGCAGCTGTTGCTTGTCTATCGTAGGTTTCATGTGACCTAGCCTTTCGTAATCCAACATAAACTGAATGTAGCTTTGTGACAATTTATTGAAGTGTAACTTCTAATGGCTCGTGCAACCGTTTAACGCTTTTAACGCCCCCTTGCGGCGGCTGAATATATTATATATTAGTATGAATGGCGAAACTGAACCGGTCTATATATAAATCCACGAAGCAAATTGGTTAAGCCTGATTATTCGCAGTATATAGACATCTAGTAGCGCATAGTGGTACTATTAGCGCATAATTGATAGGTATAAATTATTAGTGGAATAGTACCACCATCCGCTGCTAGATGCTGCCACAGTCGCAGCTCCAACCACTAAGATGATAAAAGCTATTATATTGTGAAAATATTTATGATTACATTACAGCTAAAGTCATTAAAAAACAAAAAATCCTTTCGACTTTAAACCGGCGAATAGTTTATATTCGCCGAATTAAGAACGAACATTATTTTGTACAATAATAGACATGTAGTAGCGGGTGGTGTTAATTATATTGCAAATATAATTAACTCAGTTATGTTTGATCCTAGTAACTATCCTAGTACTAGTACTATCCGTTTCCATAGCAATATTAAAGATAAAAATTAATTTAAAATGTGCTAAAATATAATAATATCTGTTTTCAAAGACATCGTTCAAACATACCTTGCAATCAGAAAAGCAAGTAGTCAATATTTTTTATATTGTGATGTTTCTAGAAGCTACATGTTGCCACGCCCGCTGCTACCACGATTAAGATAAAGTAAAAGTTATTATATTGTGAAAATATATATGATTACATTAAACATCATATTACAAAAGTCACCGAAATTAAACTAAGTTTTATTTATTAAAGTTTCAAATATTGACGCAGGGCGCTATCTAGCGGCAACTGTAGTCAACTATAGCCGTTTATCATTTTAGGTAATTGATTTATTATACATAATTACATGTTGATATTTATGTGAATATATTACTAAAATCTAATATGAACATCGGTGAAGTAATTTTCAAGTTATATAGTCACTGTTTTGATGATAATTCCACAGCACACGGTTTATTTAATAGATACTTCACTCGCTTCGATGTAGTACCACTGGTTTTCAGTAGATGTCCTTGCTATTAATACTTTTTATCTAATTTTCTTTTCTAAAAATATACTTAAAACACAGAAAAGAACCTAGACACCATACAAACAGTAATGATTAACATAAATATTTGTTTGATAGAACCGACCTTAATTTCGCAGACGGTTTTTTTTAGTGAATGCACTCCTATGCGCGTCGTAATGTAAGTCAGTTAAATTCTTTTTAAATAGTTATTAATAAAAATGAGTTTAATGTACATTTATTTGTGGAGCTTGTAAAAAAATAATAAAAAATATAGGCACATAGGCATTTGTGCCTGTTTCCGAATATGTATGTAATTCAATTTAAAAAAAAATGTTAGTTGTTTCTTTTGACGGCAGAACATTACAAAACGAGAGGAAAAGAGAAAGAATGATAAAGGTTAGGAAAGAGGAAAGAGAGAGAGTGGGTCAATATCACTCAAAAAATATTGTTTTTTGTGATTTTTCCCGAAGCGAAGTTAGCAGTGTGTAATTAGTTTGTTTACGTGTTTAAAATATTTATATCATCGCATTTTTTTTTTAAATTTAATTTATCACTTATAATTTAATAGTGCAGTGATTTTATTTTCGAATTTAGTGGATAAGATTTATAAATAATGAGTGATAACAATCCAAGAGATAATGCGACAGATTTAAAGTTACAATGCCAAGGTGAAGATATATTTGATTGTTTTTTAATTTGAAAATATTTAATGACGCATTCACCTACATCTACAAAGTACAAATAAGCAGAGATCTGACTTATTTGAAATATTTCTATTTAAAATACAAATACAAAATACCCATTTTGTATTTAAATACCTTTTTGTTGAAAGCATTTTTTATTTTATTTGAAATACCTCTCGAGAGGTATTTTGTATTTTGAATAGTCATTTCAAAATACAAAATATTTTGTGATTAATTTTAGCCAAATTCATTCATAAGATGCCATTTCTTTTTGTAAGTACAAATTTAGTATAGTTTGTTATTTATCGTATGTACTAAAATTTTAAAGTTTTTATAGGTTATTATAATTTTATAGGTAAAATTTAATAGGTGGTCCAGTGGTCGAGCACCCCGCTTTTAAATCAAGAAGTTGTTGTGGGTTCAAATCCTGGCTCACACTAATGACTTTTCGAAATGATTTTTGAAAGTTATATATACACTAGTTGACCCGGCGGACTTCAGTCCGCATCAAAAGAAATAAATTAGTAATACTTGGATCTTAAAAAGTTCAATTTGTGCTATTTATCGGCACGCATTTTGGCGCGCAAACGCAACTGCTATGTACCGCTATGTTAATACTGTAATATCTTCGTAAATATTAGTTTAAATTACATGCTGTAAATGGCTATATTAATCTATATTAAAATCACACAATCACAATCTATTTAAGACACTTAATTGGATGAAAATTAATGCTGTAATGTTTAAAATTGCTTCGTAAATAAGCCATTATTTCTCGTAAAAAGTAAAAAAATAATTATGGTAATTGTGGGTTATCCCTAAGATATAGACATATGCCCTCGCGGACTTTTTTATATACCTTTTAAAGGTGTATAATAATGTAGTACATTGTTTTGATTTATCACTTAGGGTTCAGGCAGCGTTTTCGATTAAAGTTTTAAATCTTGAAAATTATCCTTTTTTTTCACTACACTATTCATGAATTATAGATCAAAACCACCCCGTTTACACCCTCTAACTATTAAAAAAACCGCATCAAAATCCGTTGCGTAGTTTCAAAGATTTAAGCATACAAATAGGGGATAGGGATAGAGAAAGCGACTTTGTTTTATACTATGTAGTGATACATAACCTCATGCCAAATCGATTGCGAAGTAGGCAGAGAGAACAGAGCACATAAGGCACGACTCTTGCACGCCTATTATACGCACGCTTATTTGATCTTAATTGTTTTTTTAATGATATAAGGAGGCAAAGGAGCTTGCGGGTCACCTGATGGAAAGGCGGTCCTGAAATACCTTTGCCGGCAACTCGTTCCACAACGGAACAGTGCGTGGAGAGAAGTGCCAAGGGGCTAAGCCGATCTGACAGAGTTTGGTTGACGACAAGCCGAACCGCGCGTCGTTGGATGCGTTAGAATGGGGTAAGCTGGTACTCATCTTTTGACAGAGGCACCCCGCCCAAAGATGAGAACAGTATTCCATGTGAGGTCGGAAATGCGCTTTATATAGCTGCAAGCGATTTCCTGACGTGAAATACCGTCCTTTTTCTGAGCTGATTTCGCCTTGCCCTCCAGATAACCGCGAAACTGAACAAGTCAACCCCAAGAATTCCGATATCGGTTAAGGCGGGTAACCGAGTACCCTCAAAAAAGGGGGGCAACAAAATGTGCCTTTTCAGCGGGAAACGCGCAGACCTGTGTCTTCTTAGGGTGGAATTAGCTAAGTTGAGTCGGCCTTAGTCCGAAATCTGACTACCCAGAGTTTCGATTGTAGACACAGTTTATTCCGGTACAAATGGACGTTTTCCCGAGAAATCCGCGAGTGGAGTGGCGTACCGTATCCGCATTACAATGAAGATTGCTGTAATGCAGCATGTCATTGATATGCGGAAGAAACAGCGTAGGGGATAGCACTCAGCCCTGGGGTACTCCAGCACTCACGGATTTTAAGTCGGAGCATGACTCGTCGACAACGACCTTAATGCGGCGAGCCGCATGAAAGCTGGAGACCCAATCGCATGATTTCGAATCCGCTTCTCGATCTACTGGCAGAGTGGCCAAAAGACCGACCGCATTGCCACGTCAATGCTAATCCCCTGTGCGAAGAATGGACCAGCCCCCTGGTTGACAGAGCCCTCGATCAGTTTCTTTGCAAGATCTTTATAGAGTGTACTGGGAACCCATGTTCCTAGATTCTCAACCGCAAACGCTCAACCACTGGACCACTGAGACTCATTGAAGATTTTGTCGTGAAAAAAGTACATATAATATTATGTCAAACAATAAAATTATTGTTATGCTACAATAATTTTATTGTGTTATTTCTTTTCTGATATGCAGTTCTCGAATTGTAGAATAAGTATTAAAAAAGAATGAATATACTTTTAGTAGGTACGAAGATCCCAGAGTCAGCTAGTTATTAAGATAAATACATTTTTAAGGGCGAGACGATGAGGCAAGCATTTCCACTGGAGGTCCCAGGAGTAAATGCAATTTTTTTTTACAATACGAAGTTACACTTCTTTCGCGCGGAGGGACTCCACGTACGTTTTTTATTATTCAGCATCCTACTCTCTAATTTATAAAACTGCGCCTCTGCTCGTTTTTTAGATGATCCTAGTTTCTGTTCGAATCCAGGTTTCATAGATAAGGCGACTTCATATCGGCCGTTTGATAAGCGCCTCGTAGTATTTTGGTATAAATCTTCACAATACTGATCTTCTTCCGTAAGTTCTGGGGCCAAGTTGTTTATTTCTTCTAATTCCCAGTAGTGCGACATATCAGATAAATTATTTAATACGACATGACAGTTAAAAGTTTTCACATTTCCTGACAATATCCAACCTAGTCTGGTTTGTTGGGCTATGGGTGCCCTGTTTGGACCTTTGATTAATCCATCCATAATGATATCTGAATATACGCTGGCATCAAGAAGTATGTCTACTGGTTGGCACACATTGTATGTCGGATCCGCTAACTGTAGATGTTGTAAGTGTGGCCAAGATTGTTTTGTAAAAGTTTTGTTTGGTAAATTGTTTATAACTCTTGAAATAACTAACGCCTGTGTTTGAAATTGATAGTCTCCGTATATCGACTCACAATCAAGGTCCACCATACCTTTGCTCTGTCTTGAGCTGTATCCAATCCCAGATACTGAGGCGGAATAATGTCGCCTTGATAGCCCTAGCAATTGTGCTGCGTTTTCTGATATAAGAGATATTTGCGATCCCTGATCGAGAAGAGCTTTAAATGTGATATAAGTTCCGTCGCCAGCTCGAACCTTAAGGGACAACGTTGTTAGTAAAATTTCTTCTTCTTCATTTGATACATAATTTACGTTATGTTGTTTTGAAGTTGTGGGTGAAAATATTGAATGATTTTCAGATTGTACATTTAACGACGTACGAGTATCGGAACTTGAAGTGTTATAATTGTTGACGCATGCTTCATGTAGTATGGTGTTATGCGAACCTTTGCACAATCTACAACGATTAATTGAATTGCATACATTGTCATTATGCTTGTAAAGGCAATTTTGGCATACCTGTAGTTTCGTAACTGTCTTTAATTTGTCACTCGGCGATAATTTAATAAATTTATTACATTTAAACAGAACATGTTTTTGCTGACACAGAGGGCAATGCCATGTGCATGTTGCAATAACTTGATATTGTTTTTTGTTATGAAACTTGCTATATCGATGTGCTTGATAATGTTGATTGTTCATCACTTTTGAAGTAGGTAATTTCTGCGAAATATTTTGACTGTGTAATTGGTATGCTTCTTGCTTTTCTTTAATTTGAAAGGGTTCTAATGCTGTAAATTTATTTTCGAGGAAATCCATTAGTTCACTTAAAATTGGTAATTCTCGTGGAGACTTACGAGCACATTTGTAATCTTGATAAGTTTCGGCATCTAATTTTTTGGTAATTATATGAACTAGTATAGGATCCCACGTGGAAATGTCGATCCCCAGATTCCGTACGGCGTGTATAGCTTCCATACTTGTATTATAGAGGCGTTTGATTTCACTAGCTGTTTGCTTATGAATCGTGTTTTGATTTAAAAGGGTTTCTATGTTATTTGTGAATAACACTTGAGGGTTATTATATCTATGGGTGATCAGTTCCCATGCCGTGTCATAGTTTTCTGCCGATATATTCAAATGCTGTATAAGTCGCTCAGCTTCACCTTTTAATTTTCCTTTAAGATGTTGCATTTTTTGACACTTGGACAATATGTTATTGTTATGGATGCTTTCAGTATATAAATCATAAAAAGTAGGCCATTGAGAGTACCTGCCTGAGAAGATTGGAATGTCCAACTTAGGCGTTGCCTGCTGTAAATGGGCTTCGGCTGCCATCTTTTGATAAAACGCCCTTTTCTGCTCTTTATACCGGGCTTCATAATAACTAAATTCCCCGTCATACTCTAAGTCTGACCCTTGTAGTAAATGATCTATTTTTAAATGTAGCAAATCTATGTCATTCCAGCGGTGTTGTAGGCTGCGTAATTCGTCTTCGAACTCCCATTTTTCGGAGATGCTATTGACGTCCGTGGCTTTTATCAGCCTTGCTAATGCTCGAAAGTTAGTACGCTGTTGCCTTATGAGCTGTGTATGTTCCACGTTATCCCCAGCAGTCTGTGCTGACGTGGATGGTTTAACTGTGTGTTGTGTAATTGGACTAGGTGCTGTTGCACCTGGATTCCCTGTTTGGGATTCGGATGCCCTTATGGTATCCTGCTCAGTGTCACGTGGCTGTTGGTAGGATGAAATCCTGTATCGAACCTCATTAAAATACGCCCGCGCCTGATCATACTGACTGTTATTAAAATAATCAATGTCCTCGTTAGTAAATGGGGACAATTTTGTGTTATTTGTGTTGAATTCTGCCCACAGCTTATCCAAAGTTTCTAGACGAGCGTCTAAATACTCGCGCGTCTTACGGGTGGGTGAATCCTTTTTAAAATTCCGTTCCACCTGCTTTATACTTTCAAGAAGATCTGCTTGGCGTTGTAATAGCTTCTCCATTATTTTAGTTTCTTCTCAATAATAATAGAAAAGATCTTACTTGATATCCCGATGAATATAAGTGATGTATGATAATGATGATGTGAATACTCACTGCAGCTTGCACTGTATGAACGACACTGCACCAACTATTTTTAAAATTCGTTCAAAAAATGTACACTCAATCGCTAAAGAGTACGTTTAACAAAAACTGTATGAATGTGACACGATGACCCTGTTAGGTCGGGTTTCGGCACCAATAACTGTAGTGTGTCTAAAGTCAGGGAAGTACGATAATAAAACCACCGTACTAGTGAATTGCTGTAGTGCAACTGTGTATTGCTATAATTAATTGTGCCCACACAGCAAGGCACATGTGTTGTACATAAACATTGTACAGTACATATAAATAATATTTATATTCTAATTGTGGTGTTTGAAGGTGTGCGTTATAATTATGTTACATGTTTTAGATATTTATACATTGGATTTTCTTTATAAAATATACTCAATTACTTTTTTTTAAGAAAACTTGTGAACCAGATTGGATCACTTTATTTGCAGTTTGTCCACAAACAGAAAAAATACTTTTTTGCTTATGCAAAAATAGCGTTGGTCGTGTTATCAGTATGCGAAATTAACTCTTAATTTGCAATATAAATAACATTATGGATTTCTTCACTTTTATTTAACATATAAATAAAGGTCTCGGTGGTCCAATGGTCGAGCACCCCGCTTCTGAATCAAGAGGTCGCGGGTTCCAATCCTGCCTCACACCAATGTCATTTCGAAATTGTTTTCGGAAGTTATGTGTAATAAATATCGATGACTAAAAATTTAGTGCCCGGTATGGCAATAGGTTTGCCACCTATTCCATTTGGGACGTAAACATAACGGCGAGACGAGGCTTAACAAACGCTGCCTACACCTTCGGGTAACAAAAGGCGTGAAGTTATGTTATGTTATTATTATTATTATTGAGATTTATAGACTCTTAAAAGACTGAATTGGAAATAAGGCTGGTTCATTCTTCGCACAAAGGATTAGCATTGCCATTCAGCGTGGCAGTAGACCGAGATGTGGGGAAATTGAACGACGAACCTATTGTCATACCGGGCACAAAGTTTTCAGTCAACACTATTTATAACACATAACTTTTGAAAATAATTTCAAAATGTTATTGGTGTGAGCAAGGACTCGAACCCGTGACTTTTTTATTCAGAAACGAGGTATGTACTCAGTTAATTACAAATATATATGTATATTTTTTACTCTTGTATTAGATAAAGTTTCAAAATAGTGTAACATTTTGCAACACCGTAACTATTATAGTTAGTATAGATGACTATAACTTGGTGTGAAAGAAGCGAGGAACATCAGAGGCCAAGTCTCATCCCACTCACATAAATTAGGACAGAATGGCACAAGTTGAGGCCGTAATAGCACATTGAACAGATTAAATGCCTATTTGACGATATTGTTCCAGGGAAGCCCAGGGTGCTAACCATTTTTCCTGGCCTTAACCGCACCAATAACTTTTCTAGATAAAAATCACCTAAACGATAGTTTGATAATGCTTTAGATCTTATCTGATTTTTTTATATATTTCCACATTTAAATTAAGATATAATTTACGTTATAATAGGCTCTTAATTTAAATAATCATTAGAATAATACAAAGGCTAGTAGTTCGAATCCAGGTAAGCACTAATTACTTTTCAGGTATTTGTCAAAAGCTGGGATTAAATTTTGATTGGTCTACTCATGCAGGCAAACAAGCAAGCGTGTCACCTGATGGTAAGCAAGCAACACATATAGTGTTACAGTGTCTATAATTTGTTTAAAATCAATAAATAATGGGTTTAAAATCAAATAAGGATCCCACAGACAAATTGTTTGTGCAGTTTTGTGGGACAGTGAATAATAACCTCATGTATACAATGTATCTTGTAACTAATAAAAATAAAATAAATAAATAATACATACCACCGCTAGCAAAAAAAATAGTCATGTAAATATTTTACTCAAGTAAATTACGCTTTTTTTTGAAGTCGTTATCACTGCCGAAGTCCATCATTATACATACAGACCGAACAAAGGATTAATATCAATGGACATGATTAGTTATTAAATTATTTAGGTGGCGTCAGTGGCGTACTCATTGAGTCGTAAAATATTTATGAGGTCTAAACAGATCTATCAGCTTATCGCGATAAATAACGCTATCAATATCAATCGCTACACTAGACCTTCACCCCCTTATTACTAATAAATGAGGATAAAGTTTATCTAAATTATAGCATATGATCGAAATTCTGCAAATAGTCTTTAAAAGAAACAAGTTTAAATGAAGTTACGCAATGAACAAACTACGGTGTTTATAAGATGTGCAGCAAATAATATTATGTTAGCGTGTAAAATATGTAAATGATAATTTAAATGTGAAAAAAATGAATTGTAGATTAAAACAACTTTTAGGATTATATCGCGTTTATTTATTATTTATTTATATTTATTTCCCGACGTTTCGAACTCTTTACAGAGATCATTTTCACGAGGAAAGAGTAAAGAGTTCGAAACGTCGGGAAATAAACATAAATAAATAATAAATAAACGCGATATAATCCTAAAAGTTGTTTTAATCTAGGAGTGAGATTCGCGAAAGTCTTAGAAATAAAAATGAATTGAATATTTTCTTCATTATTGAAATCATCTTCTAATATATAAAATTCTCGTGTCACTGTGTTAGTTACCATACTCCTTCGAAACGGCATGACCTATTCTTATGATTTTTTTTGAGAATAGGGCAACATCTATTTTTCGTCCCCCTAAATGCTGAAGGAAAAATATCCCCCTAATTACTAAAGCCCTGAATATTATATTTTAATGTTTCAATATTTTTTTATTTTTATGAAACAACATACAAAAATACACACAACTCTAAAATTTTCACCTATCTACGATGTTGTAAGACGAGAGAGGTAAGACTACGTTTGCTGGATCAGCTATACATATTGTTTCAAAGAAAAAATATCTGTTATACATCAATTCTAACTAAAGTTATATTGATTACTACATTTGAGATACTTTAAATAAAATCACTGCCATAAAAAAACCAAGTTCCTAGAGGAAAAAGGTTAGGTACATATCAAAAAACATCAACCGTAAATTACTTTACTTCTGTATACTGAAACTAGAATATTTTCTGATATTACTTTTTTTATAGACAAATCAATACAGGAACGTATCCAATACGAAGGATATGCTTATAGACAATGAAACATGTCAATTTGCATATGTCTTCAAATCACAACATTTTTCCTAAAGACAAATATCTATTAAGAAAGTTATGATAAAAAATTACTGACATTAGACTGACTGACAAACAAATCACGAATAAACAAAATTGGCGCGTAATTTTTGACCTTTCATTCTCTGGCTGTGAATCCGGAGACAATTTTTAAGTTAAAACCCATTCGACTAGATTTTAGCTAAATAGATGTAGGAGTCGAGGACTGCCATGACACATTTTCCGTTGCCATATAGAACCTGAGTCCGGCAGAAGAGTGATATCAAAAGCCTTAAAAATCGGTGAGCGTGCATGACAAGAGTTATGAAAGTCAAAGAAACGACTGAGGCGTGTAAGAATCGTGCCTTATGGCGTTCTGTTCTCGACTTGGCGTCAGGTTATGTATGTATGTAGGCTATATACTACGACACAGACTACGATACATACTAACAAATATGCTACGAAAACGGGAACCTTCATTTGACCGCAGTGTAGCTATTAAAAATGTAACTGTGAACATCCATAAACGTCAATGAATACTTATATGAATAAAAATATGTAAATCAAGCACTCAGTCTCGCCTTCAAATTAATTATATACACGTATAAAGATAATGCTATTGACGTACCAATACATATTAATATTTACGGCTTGTATTAAAACAGGTAAAGTACGTACGAAGGTTCCAAACGATATCTAAGGGTACAGTTGATTAGTGTTTAAGCAATCCACTTCTGGATCAAAGTCGCGGTACCAAAATAAAAGAAAAAACACTCGGATAGAAGCTTAAAGTAATATAGCCATACTAAATTTGAATAAAATCGGCTAGCCATTAGTTAAATTCTTGTCAAAAATGGCGTATCTTAAAATAAGGATCTATAAGTATAATTTGAAAACAAACAAATTAACAACGAATGAACGGATGAGAAATCAAAATAAATATTATTATTCCGATGTCTTGAGTTAAAATAGCGAAGAAATAACCATTTAAATTTATAAATAATTTAATAGCACAGCGTCATTTGACATAACTAATTACTTAGGGATAAATTGAGGAACTCTTGCCAAAGTGATTCTGAACGCAAGCGACAACTTCTAGCAAGTTAGCGACATTATCGGTGTATGAAGTTTTGACCGAAGTATTTATCGCTTTGTCTGAAGAGGAGTGTCAGCGGCACTACCATGTGAAAAGAATGGAACATGAGAAAATAACTAAGCAGATATACCGAATAAATATGAAAAGCCAAACTTAACTTTCCATGACCAAACTTACGTGTTTTATTAGACACTGAGGATCCTTAAAAATTTATAAGCGTGCCTCACAAGATTTATTAAATCAAAGAAGACCGATAAGATATTATTATGTTGTCAATATTGAACGTATCTTATGACGCCTAAACCTATCCCTCAAAAATATTGGCGTGAAATTATACATGTAGATATATATCAGTCAACCTACATTTACTGTGTAATGAGCCGGAAACTTTTAACAGCTACCTGACGGCTAACTTCGTGGGCGAGACAGAATTACTGTATCTCTGAAATAAAGTAGGTATACTAACTAAAGGATATTTAAAACATAACATAACTTCACGCCATTGTTACCCGAAGTTGTAGGCAGCGGCTGTTAAGCCTCGTCTCGCCGTTATGTTTACGTCCCAAATGGAATAGGTGGCGAACCTATTGCCATACCGGGCACAAAGATTTCAGTCATCGATATTTATCACACATAACTTTCCGAAAACAATTTTGAAAAGTCATTGGTGTGAGCCAGTGTCAGGATTCGAACCACGACCTCTGGATTCAGAAACCGTGTGCTCGACCACTGGGCCACCGAGACACTAAAGGATATTTAGTTAGTAAGTTTTAAGTTTAAGGTTGTATGATATGTTATGTAATAATTTCTTATAAGTATAATTAAATAGTTAAGTTGAAAGACAAAAGGTATGAAAATTCTGAGTTCCAACACCAATGACTATGGAATGATTCGCTTGTTTTTATCAGATGTAATGTTTTTTGTAATTTATTGACTGAATTCCTATTAAAAAGCTTTCAGGCCTTTGGGGGTCATGTCAAGAGCGTGCAGCGTCCCAGCGGGACGCAATCTTGACCGAAATGAGTACACCGATTAGCCCCCGTCGGTGTGGCTGCATGCGCACGCGGCGAAGGAAGCCGCCACCCTTCACGCAGCGCCAAACCTGGAAGGACGAGGAGAGGGGAGTGCCGTATAGGCACGTGGAATGTTAGAGGTAGTATGACAAGATCGATGAATAAGATGATGGGCGTAATAAATGAGAGATGCCTGGATGCCTCATGTTTGACGCAAACAAAGCGGAAGGGGAGTGAGGCCGAGGACCTCCCAGGTGGCATGGTAGCCCTATGGTCTGTAGTGGACCTGGACGTCCGTGCCAGTGGGGGTGAGGGTGTCCCCTCCTCCCGCTTTGCTTCCGGAGTGAAAGACTATGAGTTGGTAAGCCCAAGACATCTCTGGGTTCGTATAAAACTGGGGATCACACGAGACAGGCCTAGAGGCTGTCCTTGGTCTGAACGGTGACAAGAGAGTGAATGATGCTGATAAGCCGATCTTGGACGTATGCTTGGAACGGAACCTCCTTGTGTCTAACATATTATTCCGTCATAAAGATATTCACACGTATACGTGGAGACGGAATGAACAAAAGAGTATGATTGATCTGATTCTGGTAGATAGTCATCTCCGAAATAGTCTAAGGGATACAAGAGCCTACAGAGGCCCCACTCTTGATGACTACGGACATGGTAGTAAGCCGGTTCGTGGGCCTTTTCAAGAAGTGGAGGCACTGGCGACTTCGTACCCATTTCAGAGAGCTTGAAAGGATAAGGTGTGAGAAATTGGAAGATGAAAGAGTACGGCGTATGTAAGTAGACCTAGTCAGTAAAAGACTGAAAGACACGAGAATGAGGGTGAATCTGATGGAGTGTTGTGGGAGGGTCAGGGTGGTTTCAGAAGCGGAAGAAGGTGTATGGACCAGACTTTTTCACTCCGCAACATCGTGGAGAAACTACTGGCTGTTAGCCGGAAGGTTTTCTGCGGTTTTGTGGATCTGAAAAAAGCGTTTGACAGCGTGTTACGAAAGGATCTGTGGGGCATACTCCCGGGTTACGGGGTGAGCGGCGCACTGCTGCGTGCTGTGCAGTCCACTTATGAGGGCTGCTCGGCGTGTGTGCGTATTGACGGCGCCTTGTCCCACTGGTTTGACATAAATATCGGCGTCAGACAAGGTTGAATGCTGTTAGCTCGACTGTTCATCCTGTACCTGGACAGTTGTCTCCAGAGAGTGAGATCGATAAATGTAGGGATGCAAATGGATGACCTAGTTGTGAAATGCCTGCTTTACGCAGATGACGCCGTGCTTCTAGCCGAATCGCCGTCGGACCTGCAAACACTAGTCACTACTATGAAAGATGATTGCATGATTAAAGGCTTGCAGTTGAATGCGACGAAAACGAAAGTCATGGTGTTTGAAAAGAAGGAATCCAGAACGGATGCAAGGATAATGGTCGATCATGTATTGCTGGAACAGGTGAATGAAATTTTATATCTTAGATGCGCTTTGAAAATTGAAATTGAAAATTTAGAGTTGTGTGTAATATACATGTTGTTTCATAATAAAAAATAAAAAAAACTATTGAGAAATGGATATGATGATATGGATGTGGTCGATAATGTAGTGCTGGAACAGGTGAATGAAATTCTATGTCTTGGCTTTGCTTTATATGCGATTTTAGCAGGGATGGCAGGTACACCGCGGATGTAGAAAGACGAGTGGCGATAGGGAATAGCGTAAATGGAGCATTGGGCAAATTCCTGGGCGCAAAAAGCATTAGCAGAAAACCCCAGCTAACTATCCACAATGCAGTCCTGATCCCAACGCTAACTTATGGAAGGGAGAGCTGGGTATGGCAGAGTGTGAATGAAACTAGAATAAACCCGTAGAAATGAGGGCACTGCGCAAAATCTGCAGAGTGACTTTCGCTGACCGCGTCGAAAACAAGGTTGTAAGGAAGGAAGTTGGATTGAAAGAGAGTGTCGGTGTAAAAGTAAGAAAGAGCATGCTCCGATGGTTCGGACATGTAGAAAGAATGAATGATGCAAGACTGACTAAGCAGATATAAAATGCAAAGGCGGATGGTTGTAGGAGTCGAGGACGGCGAAGACACGCATTCCATGACCAAATAGAACGTGTTCTGGAGGAAGGTGATGTTAGGAGCCTCAAAAATCGACGCGCGTGCCTGAAAAGAGTTATGAAAGTCAACGAAGCGAGTGAGGCGTGTAAGAATCGTGCCTTATGGCGCTCCGTTCTGTCTGCCTACCCGCAAGGGATTTCTCGTGAAGTTATTTATATATGTGTGTGATAATTACAGTACATAGTTTAAATAAGCGATGCTCGAAGTATTTATCTTTCAAATTCCAAATAGTTGACCAAATATTTCAAGTACGACGTGACTAAATGATACCTACATAACTATTATGGGATAAAAAATCTGGTTGCCTGTAAAGTCGGTTTTACGGGCGAAGATTTTACGTGACAACGTCTTTTTCTCGGTAGAATATTTATTGATATGAATATAATTAAGTTGAAGGCATTTGCTCGTCCGTTTCCATTGTTTTGAGAGTGGTGATTCCTGTTGAACATTTGAAATTGAATGGATGAATTTTTAATTTTAAAGAATCAATTTGAAAATCAAAACACTTATTCAGATCGAAGGTTCAAATTTTTGCTAAATAAATTTGAAATTAATTAAAATTTGTAATTGTAAATGATGAAGTTGAAAATTAAAACATTTACTTAAATTAGATGTTAAAATTCTTGCTCAACACAGTTTAAATCAAGTTTTCTTATATCTGCCACTTTTTCTTAATATTTGTAATTTTAAAGAATCAATTCGAAAATCAAAACATTTATTCAGATCGAAGGTTCAAATTTTTGCTAAATAAATTTGAAATTAATGAAAATTTGTAAAATAATAATTAATTAATTAATTAATTTTAAACTAATAATTTACTTAACACTATCAACATTTATCAATAGTATGACATTGACATATGGCATTCGGCGGGCCTCTCTCTCGTTCGGTGACTCATCGTAACGTTACCGAGCGTTACACTTTTTCATAAGTGACTCCCAGCCGCAACCTAATTTAAGACGTTGTCACGTCAAAAAGGTATAGAATATTATTAATATATATATTTTTGTGTTCCCCTTTCTTTTGCAAAGTACTACCACGATTTCATAAGTTCATTCCAATCACGGACGATTGGCGGACTTCGCTGGCACAAAACACAACTCCCACGGGAACCTCCGATGTTTTTTTTGATCCAAAGTTATAAAACAAACTGTAAAAAAGGTAACTCTTTTTATGGGCCCACTCATGTAAAGCGTACTGATATTTTACTAATTATAATACGCCCATTTATCCCTTGAGGAGTAGTCAAAGAGAATAGAGCGCCATAAAGCATGTTTCTTACACGCCTCAAAGTCAAAGTCAAAGAAGCAAGTTATTTGACTGTTTGACTCTCCTTTTGTCTCTTTTCCTACATGTGCGTCGATTTTTAAGCCTTCTTCAAGGATCCGTTCTATACTAATTATATATCTAACTAATTATATTTATAGCTCACGAGTTGGATATCGTGCGATACTTTGATACATTTACGACAATCCACTCCATATCCGAAGTTGACAAGTCTCGTATAACTTTTGGGCGCACTTAACCGCGCGGCAAATTCATAATGTTCTCCCGGAGGCACTTATAACATCGCGATAACTCGTATGTTCACGGTAAATTATTATATGCGGGGGGTAACTTAGTAATAAAACTAATTTAAGGTATATGTTTTTCGATTAGAAGTTTTTAAGTACCCGTGCATCTGATTCATGAGTCCAGGCATTCAAATCTGTATACTGACTGACGGCTTCTCACATATCTCTTCGGAGGTAAAGTGCCATAATTATGAGGAAAAATTATGTCAGATGAGATGACATTAGACTGTCTCTATTACCGAGAATCACAATTACCTCTGCCGCATGCCGCTTCGGTTTAAGCGTGAAATTAAAAAAGAAAAAATTGTGTGGTTTTATGAAACCACCGTAAAAGTGAAACTTTTTTTCACATTATAGACATTTAACTAAAAATTTTCGGAATAATATTCCATTAAGGGTATAAAAATTGCTTAATACTTTTTAAATATACATAAACAAAATATTTTTTCAATAATTATTTTTCAATAATTTAGTTAGTAAGTTTTTTAAATTGATGATTCTGATAAAATGATTAACATTTATATTTTTTTAGAGTGCAACAGTGTAAAACAGTTACTTCACAGCAATTTTTTTAAAAGTTTGCTTTGGCTTCGTTTAACTTTAAGTTAAAGATTTAAATCAATTAATTCGATAATCTCATCATTTTCAAGTTCTTTGGAAGTTAACGACTGAAGATTAAGAATTCCTAGATGGCGCTACTAGGTTGCTACTATTGATGATTCTGCCGTAATATCGTATTATATCGATAGATGTCGCCCGAATCGACAAGTATTCCAGCTTCGGCACTAGGGATAACGCGACACCTATTAAACGTTAACAACATTACAACAAAGGATCTTTACAAAACAAAACGATATTTTTTCCTCCAGTAAATATGATATTTTGATTTATTATGAAAATGTGACAAATACATATATAAAGAGCACTATCTTATCGCTAATAAATTGACGAACATAACTGTGTCACATATATGTAGTTCCGGTGGTCCAGTGGTCGAGCACACGGCTTCCGAATCGCATAGGTCGCGTGTTCGAATCCTGGCACACTTTTTGGAATTGGAAACTTAAGTAAAGTAAGAAAGGCGTCAGTCTGCTTCCTCCACTAATTCGTTAGTTACAAGTCAGTGGCAGTTTTGCAAAGAGAGAGAAAACTAGTTTAATTTGAAATCGAACCGGACGTCACCGGCTTTCAGGGGATTGTGCGATAAGGGCTATTTTAATTTACTTGCCATCTTGTATTTGTTAATAGGGTTTAATAAATGTTTTGTATTTTACGTGGTCACGACAATAATTCCTAGATGGCGCTACTAGGTTGCTACTATTGATGATTCTGCCGTAATATCGTATTATATCGATAGATGTCGCCCGAATCGACAAGTATTCCAGCTACGGCACTAGGGATAACGCGACACCTATTAAACGTTAACAACATTACAACAAAGGATCTTTACAAAACAAAACGATATTTTTTCCTCCAGTAAATATGATATTTCGATTTATTATGAAAATGTGACAAATACATATATAAAGAGCACTATCTTATCTTATAGCTTAAACGAGCAATTCTTGTATATATATATATATATATATATATATATATATAAAATTGGAATCTCGGAATCGGCTCCAACGATTTTCATGAAATTTCTATTCCAGCAGATGGCGTTGTTAACTAACACGAAGTCAATGTGTGTTTGCTTTGCTTTTATTACAGTTTATCACTGCAAAAAATTAAGTATATGTTTCTAATATAATATGTTAGTACATAGTATATATTAGTATATATTTATTATTCTGTCGGTAAGATCGAAAAATGTTATTGATATTTCATTATTTTATTAGTATGTAATTCGTACTTAAATATAATTTTCAAAAAACACAATTTATAAAAAAAAAGAAAATGTATATGTATATAAAAATAATATGTATGTATGTAAAAAACAAACAAACAAACAAACCCGATCCTAGAAAATGTGTCGAAATTGGTAAAGAGGACGGTAATTAAACGATTATACATACGGCCCTCGTGGTGCATCGGTAAACCGCACTACCGATAACACAAAGTCGGGGCGGGTTCGATCCCTCGTCTGGGGGTGTTTTTCTACATGTTTTTACGGTATTTATTTACAAAAATAAAGTGTATATTTGGGTAATTAATTAATAATAAATAAATAAATAAACGATAATAGACGTGAAAGGCGCTCTGACGAGCGCCTTTCACTTTATCCCTACTCCGCGGCCGACCGTCACGCGACATGCAACACGCAGACGAAAAAGTTTGAGACGATGTAATAAAAGTTTCACTTTAAAAAAATATTTCAGGTTCCGGAAGGTAACTACACTGGCACCCTCTAAATCTACCGAGCAAAGCACAGCTGTGTTTTAATATTTTGTCCGCTTATTATTGTATTTATTGCGCTTTGTTTGCAAGTCCTACATAACCCATAAATTAGTGCTATATTGCCTCTTATTTTGAAGAAAAAAAAAGAAATAAATAAAAAAGGAAAAGTGATGCATCACACACAATTCGGGGAAATTCATTGGTGTACATCACAATTTGATCCGAGGATCTTATGGACTAATGGAAAAAACCCAGCAGTCTTCAATTAAATATCGATAGTAGACCGGAAACACCTCCAAAAGTGACATTAAACAGTATCGCGCAATGTTCAACAAGAAGAGTACGACTTATAAAATCCAATGGCACCGTCTCTACATTTAAGAAATTCAGTCGTACACTTACAAGAGAGAAGCCGAATCGACAGAGAACCGTTATAAGGAACAGCTGTTACTCGACGATATTACCCTGTTCCTCACGATACGTCCAATGCTTACAAAATATACCAGTTCCCACAAATCGATATCTGTTGGGGGCGATCATAGCGCTTGTACATTTACTGAATATAGATTTCCATTTCATTTTGTATAAACCGGTCTAGTTATTTTTATACCCTAGTAAGCCGAGAGGAGGGTTATATCTTTTGTGTATTTTGTATATTTATTTTTTGGTATGCTCTGAACCGGCAGGAGTTCGTTGACCATTATTTCCCGACATTTCGATTCAAGCATACATACATAACTTGACGCCAAGTCTCTTGCGGGGTAGATAGAAAAACAGTGTACCATAAGGCCCGATTCTTAAACGCTTCGCTACTTTGACTTTAGTAACTCTTGTGATACACGCTCGTCAATTTTCAAGGATCCTGACATCACCTTCCATCGAGACTCGTTTTATTTGGTAATGGCAAGTGTGTCGTGCCGTCCTCGACTTTTACACCTATCCACTTTTGCATTGTATATCTACTTAGTTAATGTTGAACCATCCATTCTTTCAACACGTCCGAACCTTAGAAACATGCCTTTTCTTATTTACGGTATAAACAAGGTATTGTTTTTCACAGCCTGATAGTAGTTTTTTTAATACGTTAGTTGTTTTTATTATGTCTGTCTACTCCATAAGATAATTTGCGTGAAGTTGTTTTGTTTACGTGATGATTTCAATTTCCACATTTCCAGAACAAAATAAGGAAGGATTAGATGAGCGTGAGACTTTCAGAACTGAATTATATATTACAGGAAAGTTCGTTACGTGTTTGGGTACATTTTATATGAACCCACGAGCTTTTCAGCGGTTGAACCCATGTTACATTTAAAATTAGGATTGAATCCAAAACCAAACGTTTCCTGTTTTAAAATATGCTCTTATTACTCCCTGAAAACTTCTCTACCGTACCTATAAAACTTCCGGCCTATTTTTATTTAATAATTCGGAACCTAATTCGGATAGAGGTCTATGTTTTTGTTCGGTTTAAACCCAGACATTTACATTGTCAGTGTCAAGTTAGCGAAAATATTTGCCAAAATTTATACTGGAATAAAAATTATACTGATTTTACGTAGTAGTAGACAAATTTATATGCAAAAAAAAACAAAGATATCATGCCGTTTAAAATCCTATTCTCTCAGTTTTGAAAAGGATTTTTTTTTCCAAAGGATGAAGGCGAAGGATGAAGGTTTTATTCCACGTTATCAACGTGGCGTAGAAAAGTAGTGTTATTTGTCTATGGTATTCTGCAATGCTCGGTTAACAACTGGGCTGCTAAGGTTTGAGTGAGTATAGATCTAATCACAAAGTATAGAAATACAGGAGTCCGAACGGCTTAAGGATTTTTCCATAGTACCTATTAATGTACACAATATTAAACTCAGATCTTGCTCTCGAGTGCTTTTCGGCTTCTCTTCATCTACCGGCGAAAATTCTTTCCACTAAATGGAGACCATTCGTCCAACATTAGGTTCGGACACATCTGTCTCTTTACTTCGAGGATCTAATAATAAAAACCATTTCAGACTACTGATCGTTGGACACCGAACAGGGGTCGTTTACCTTCACAAAATACGAAAATAATAAATAGTAAAAATGTCATAATTTTTTATTTATGTGTCTGCAAACAGTAGCGCAATTTACATAAATGTAAAAAAAAAAACTAATCATGGTTAGTACAAATATATATACAAGTCCAGATGAATGTTATGGTCACGGAGACTTCTTGCAAAAAAGAAACAATATGTTAGCAATATTATTTAACATTATTAATAGTTAATAGTAGATAAGATTACACACAACAGAACAGTTACAATTCTAAGAAATGCATCAGGTTTCATCTAATGTAGATCTATTTTCTTAAAGATTTTGTGTTTGATATGAATTTGATATGGATTGATATGAACCCTGCTTCTGAATTAAGAAGTCACACCAATGACTTTTCGAAAAAAGGCGTGAAGTTATGGTATAAAATAAAATAATGAACACTTTATATTTTACTTAATATTTGTCTCGGTGGTCCAGTGGTCGAGCACCCGCTTCTAAATCTAGAGGTCGCGGGTTCGAATCCTCACGCTGGCTCACACCAATGACTTTTCGAAGTTCTTTTCGGAAGTTAAGTGTGATAAATATCGATGACTGAAAAATTTGTGCCCGGTATGGCAATGAGTTCGCCACCTATTCCATTTGGGACGTAAACATAACGGCGAGGCGAGGCTTAACAGCCGCTGCCTACACCTTCGGGTAAAGAAAGGCGTGAACTTATGTTATATTTTATTTTACTACGGTAAAAATATGCTGATAGTTATAGGTTTTCTTTTGGATATAATTATGTGTGTGTATGATATATTATGTATTTTAACAGTGGTAGAGCCAAGCAGTTCGCTGCATGAATGGGCCTGCTCGACCGGTGAAATATCACGACCTCTCAGAAGACCGACGTAAAGTGGCTCATGCCGCGTTTCGTTCGGTGAGAGAGGTACCCGGAGGCCCACCCCCCTTCCCCATCCTTTCCTATCCCCTATCCCATAAAGGTCGGCAACGCAATAGTAACACTATATGTGTTGCTGGTGTCCATGGGCGGCTTTGGTTGCTTACCATCAGGTGACACGCCTGCTCGTTTGCCATCCTATCCCATAAAAAAAAATGTGCCATTTATATGGCGACGTCCTAAAACCTAGAATGTTTTCTTCTAAAAATGTGAGCTTTAAAATTGTCGTAGATGTTAATTGAAATTCTCTGAATCTCGTAATTAATATTTCCATTTCTATATTTAATTCGAAGCGACACTTGAGAGAGAGAGAGTGGTCCTCGAGCTTCAAGCCTCTGGACTGAATAATGACATGACCGTGTCATTTTATTCAGAGTGGACAGCGAAGTGGTCAGCACCATGCCATCTGTGCCCTTTATGAAACTGTCATTTTACACTTTACTGAACAGTATTTATGAAAATATATATGATACAAAATTTTTCATGTTAAGAGCATCAAAAGAGTTATGAACGTCAAAGAAGCGAGAGTCAGGCGTGTGAGAATCGTGCCTTATGGCGCTCTGTTCTCTCTGCCTACCCCGCAAGGGATTTGCCGTGAACTTAAGTATGTACATAAAAAATGTATTTCACTATATAATAAATAGTATAACAGTTCGTTGTATGTATGGGCTAGCTCGACTTGTAAAATAGCACGACCTCTGTGAAAATCGACGTAATGTGGTTTTCACAGAAGCGCATTTCTTATCGATCACCACAAGATGATTAGATTTGTGCTTTGGCCCCTTTCCATTTAGATATTCAAGTTTATCTTTATTGATAATTGACAACATGCCGAAATTAAATTTAAAACTCATTGCTCCCAAACGATGTCCCACTTTAACCCACTGAGCTATCGGGATACTATTTAATCACGTAAAGCTAGAACATTTTCATCCCTTTGGGACGTGGAGATAACATTATGACAGACGCTGACTGAAAAAGGGTTGTGCTGCCTAATATTTATTCTAGAAGGCCGTCACCAATGTAACAAGCTCGAATGACAATTTATATAAGACGAAGAGTGTCGAATGGCCCTGGGGCTGGTGAATAACTACAGCGCTCTAATATAGCTTCAAGTAACAAATGGTCCAAACAACCCGTAAACCCGGTAAACCGAAACAACTACTAACAGTAGTTCGCATGTACTCCAAAGATGGTACCGCTGTGTTCACAGGCATATCTATATTCAAGAATTCGTCAAATAAAGAAAGTTCAAAAGTAACCAGAGGTCGCCACTGTTTATTTAAAAACTTTATACGAAATTGAAGCCTTAAAAGTTAGAAACCCAGTTTACGAAGCGGATTTGAATTTTAAATATGAACAGACATTTAACAAATTCGTTTGAACCCTCGGATAACTTCTAGATACATCTGTCGACCCTAATATTATATTCGAGCACAATTCTTTGTATAGAGAGGGATGATACACGTGTTGTAAAAAGAATATAAAGAAGATAAACCTGTATGTAGAAGGAAATAAAAGAATAGGAAGACCTAAGAAAATAATGGACTGTGAGAAAGACGACATCATTAGTAGTTAGGGTGTTGGTGTAGAAGAAGCGAATAATAGGGAAGTGTAGGAAAGAAAAACCAGTTGTGTCAACGCTAAATAACGAAAAAAGAGCAACAAGATGATGAAGTCGTTGGTGGAACCTATTACCATACAACGCGTATTTCATTCAAGTGGACTTGGCTTGAAGCTTGAAGATATCTGTTTGATCGTACCTGCTCACCATTAATAAACAATGGCTGGCTCTAACAGTGGTACAGACAAACAGTTCGCTGCATGAATGGGCCGGGTCGACCGGTGAAATACCAATACCTCACAGAAGATCGACGCAAAGTGACTCATGCCACGTTTCGTTCGGTGAGAGAGGTACCCGGAGGTCCACCCCCTTCCCCATCCTTCGCATATTGGTTGCTTACCATCAGGTGACACACCTGCTAGTTTGCCCTCTAATCCCATTAAAAATATATAACTATTGCATGATACTTGTTTGAATAGACTATAAACAAAAGCAACTATGCGAATAAAATATCCGCTGATTTTTGTGAACAAGAGAGCGCTTACGAACGACAAGGCGTGGCTCTCCGCCTCTGTAACAGATTGGTTTACACTTCTACCTAATATTTTAACTACTATTACTACTGTGTTGTCACTTTTTATTCTACGAAAATAAAGACTTTATCTATTTAAGTTCTGTAATTCAGCTTCGCTAAAAGCTATTGACTTTTGAGTAGAATTAGGCGGCGCGGCGGTTGGAATTTTTTACATGAATAAGTACTAGATACTTATATGTGTTAATATAAATTTTCTAATTTCACACATAGCACAAAAGATTATTCTTTTAACTTAGAGGCTAGATGGCGCTGTGTTTATTGTATCAAAAATCATTATCACTCTTGTCATAGAGTAGTCAGTTCGTACTTTAAGTAAAATATAATAACGAGATATATGAGTAACATTTCCTAGATTCCTTCCCACTTAATTAGGCCAGATGCTACTCATCTCTCCTATCATACGCCTAGATGACCCTACGATTCTGTGCTCCGACTTCTAGGTCAAAGGTTTCGGGGCGAGAATCTTGGGTCACGCTAATGACTTCCTGAAACTATCTAACTAATATTATACGAAGATCAAGAAGACGGATGAAAGAGAACATAATTCGAAAATTGCTTATAAATTTGATAAATGAGTTGAAAAAAATATTGTATCAATATTTTAAAATTAGGTCTGGAGCTACACATCAGTATAAAAAATATATATAAAAAAAATAATCACATACCCAATGTATGTTTGTGCCCAGGTCTGCTTACTTCTGTATCAATTCTTCCCAGCACTCTATAAAGAGGAAACCACCGTTTTAAATATGTACATATAAAGTAATACATAATAACAAACACGCTCAGCGACAAGTAGCTTTAGTAGTAGTTTTACTTTAGCTAATAGTCTCGGTGGTCCAGTGATCGAGCATCCCCCTTCTGAATCAAGAAGTGGCTTCAAATCCTAGCTCACACCAATGAATTTTCGAGATTTTTTTTGGAAGTTATGTGTGATAAATATCGATGACTAAAAACTTTCTGTCAGGTATGGCGGTTCGACACCTATTCCATTTGCGACGTAAGCATAACATCGTGACGAGACTTAACAGCCGCTGCCTACACCTTCGGGTAGAAAAAGGCGTGAAGTTCTGTTATATTATATTTTACTACGGTAAAAATATGCGGATAATTATTGGTTTTCTTTTGGCGTGAAGTTATATTATGAGAGGTTTACTTTAGTTTAGTTAAATTAGTGACATAATTTGTTAACTAATTGCCAAAATAAAATACAATTAGATGCCACTTTTAATAGCAAAGAAATATGCAGTTTCCACGTGATGGACTTTGGCTAAATTTAAATTATTAAATAAATTATAATTTAAGTGAATTTATAAACAACAAATGAACTTCACGCCATGCCTTTTTTAGGGAGGGCAGAAGGCTCAGAGTGCTAACTAAGCATATTTAAACAACTAAATTGCCATCACTAACTCCACCCAACAAGCAATACTCATTAAGAGTTACTGGAAAATGATAATTGAAACCTATACCTCTGATCGCAGCCATTAAAATTATTTACCTACAAACAAATATACTACGTACGTACGATTTATACGTAAACATACCTTATGTTGACAGAATAAGGTTAAAAATGGTATCTCGATCTTAACTAAGGGAATATATAAGGGCGCAGGCACACTGCTATTAAAATTCACCACTACTGACTGTTTTCGTTATTGTCAAATCGGAGCCAAATAATTTCATATTCCCCTATTTAAGTTATAATAATACTATTAATAGATATGTATAGATAGTTCATCATTACATAGTATAAAATAAAATCACTTCCCGCTGTCTGTCCCCATAAATACTCAGATCTTTGAAACTACGCAATGGATTTTGATGCTGTTTTTTTCTAATAGATAGAGTGGGTCAAAGAGGTGGTTTGTATATAATTCCTGTATAATGTAGCGTAGAAATAGTGATGATTTTTGACATTTTGCACTTTAACTGTAAACTCTATAAAAATTACTTTTGATGCGGAACAAAGTTCGCCGGGAGAGCTTAGTTTGTATATAAAGACCAATTTCTTGAACCATTCTAATATATAGACTACGGAATCTGATTGCGAGGTAAGAGGAATTTTCGTATTTTAGTGAAATAATAATTGAATAATATACGACTATTGATAATACTTGGGGCATTGATACTATCAATATCTGACGCGTAGTATGTTGCTTGGGAAAGTTAAACTGACTTCTAGAAACTTAAACCACAAAATCTTTAAGTATATGAAAACAGTACCTCTTTAAGTGAAAAGCGATAAATAACGTAATTTACTAATTTGTATACTTAATACATTATACAAAACGTAATACTTTAATAAAGTCATCTTTAACTATTATAATATTTACAATTGTCACTCATTATTGAAGTCGGTGCAACACAATAGAGCACGTTACCTAGGCTGGCACCGACTCCAAAAATAAGTGATATTTGTTAATATTTTAATAGTTAAAGATGCCGTAAAATCGTGGAATACAATTATACTTTTGGTTTTTTACCTTTCTACGTAAAAGAACGGCTTATTTACGAAGCGATTTTAAATATTACAGCATTAATTTTAGTTCAGTTAAGTGTGCTTATAATATAGATCAATACGGCCCTTTACAACATGTAATTTAAACGAATAATTACGAAGATATTACAGTATTTTCAGTGCGGGACATAGCATGCGTCGCGCAGTAGTAGCAGCCAAGACGCGTGCCGATAAATAGCAGAAATTGAACTTTTTTAATGTCCAAATTTTCTCATTTATTACTTTTGATGCGGAACAACAATCGCCGGGTCAGCTAGTATATGATAAATTTCAAATAAACCACCATCGAATAAAAATAATTATGAAATCAGCTAAGCCGCGAACATGTATGTTCATAAAAAACATTACGTCACACCTTTTTCCACAGCAGTGGCTGTTAAACCTCGACTCGGCGTTATGTTGACGTCCCAAATGGGATAGGTGGCGATATTATTGGCATACCGGGCACAATGTTTTTAGTCATTGATATTTATCACACATAACTTTCGAAATCAATTTCGTAAAGTCATTGGTATGTGCCAGGATTCGAACCCGCGACCTCTGGATTTAGAAGCCGTCTCGACCACTAGACCACCGAGACTATGTACATAAAAATACACAATATATAAACATACTGATGTATAGCTTCCTTCATTCCGGAGTCAGTTAAAAAATCCTCTTGACAGGATCACTATGGTTGTCCACAGACAAAGCAAATGATTCCCATTTGTCTGTGGAAAATCCTAATAACGTTTCGTGCGCCATCTTTTTATTATTGTACTGAATGTTTTAGTACTCTGATGAGAAATTTTGAAACTCGTGTTTTAATTAAAATATCTAAGTAGATATTTAGATACACAAAACCTGATTTTACCAAAAATAAAACACATCTTTGTTTTTATTTCTTATAAAACGTATGCATTTAATATTTTCTACTATTCAATGTGTACTTATTGAGAATTGACAACAAAGTACAATTTTATTATAACGTGTACTTTTAAATGACGAAAACCAAGTCATCGGTAAAAACCATATTAAAGACGATGCAGTATTTTTACGTAAACATAAAGACAGACGGGGTGAAATTCTTACATTAGTTTTTTTTTCAATTTTGGCTCCAATACACAAACTTCTTTTTCAGAAATCCTTTTACCGGTGTACCGGTATGAAATGAGCGTTAAGATACAAATGTGTTGGTACGGGTTATTTGTTGTGAATAAGCCTTAATTTTATTTCTGTTTGGTTGCCATGACAACTGTCAAACATTTAATTAACCTAACAGTTAGTAAACAAACAACATCATGTTTTTTTATTGTGTTAAAAATGACAAATTTTGTGCCGGAAAGTGATGATTTGCGGAAAGCATTAATTCTTTGTTTCCATTTGAAAAAAAAATGCTGCAGAATCACATCGAATGCTTGTCGAGGCATATGGTGATCATGCTCTATTAGAAGCAACATTCAAGAGATGGTTTCAACGATTCAAATGTAATGATTTTGATGTGAGAAATGAAGAACGTGGAAGACCACCAAAAAAATTCGAAGACGCCAAACTGCAAACCATATTGGATGAAGACGATACTTTGAGTCAGAAGCAAATGGCAGCTATGTTAAATGTTGCACAACAAACAATTTCAGACCGTTTGAAAACTACGGGAAAAATTCAAAAGTGTGGAAAATGGGTGCCACATGAATTGAATGGAAAACCGGAAAAACACTTATGAAATTTTGCTTCAAAAACACGAAAGAAAATCAGTTTTGCATGGAATTGTCACTGGCGATGAAAAATGGATTTACTTTAAGAATCCTAGACGGAGAAAATCATGGGTTAATCCGGGACAACCATCAGCATCGACTGCAAAACCAGATCGTTTCGGAAAGAAGGCAATGCTCTGTGTTTGGTAGGATCAGAAGGGTGTGGTGTATTATGAACTCCTAAAACCTGGTGAAACTGTTAATACTAGTCGCTACAAATAACAAATGATCGATTTGAACAAGGCATGATCGAAAAATGACTAAAATGGGCCAGAAGACACGGCAAAGTAATTTTGTTACACGACAATGCACCTGCACACAAAGCAAAATCGGTTGAGGATATAATCAAAGTACTTGGCTGGGAGTTGCTACCCCACCCGCCACATTCACCAGACTTGGCTCCTTCCGATTACCATTTATTTTCATCGATGGGACACGCATTGGCTGAGCAGCGGTTCGATTCCTAGGCGGAAGTGGAAAATTGGGTGTCTGATTGGTTTGCTTCAAAAGAAGAACATTTCTATTGGTATGGTATCCACAAATTACCAAAAAGGTGGACAAAAAGTGTAGAAAGTGATGGACAATTTTGAATATTTTAAAGTGAAACTTTTATTACATCGTCTCAAACTTTTTCGTCTGCGTGTTGCATGTCGCGTGACGGTCGGCCGCGGAGTAGGGATAAAGTGAAAGGCGCTCGTCAGAGCGAGCGCCTTTCACGTCTATTATCGTTTATTTATTATTAATTAATTACCCAAATATACACTTTATTTTTGTAAATAAATACCGTAAAAACACGTAGAAAAACACCCCCAGACGAGGGATCGAACCCGCCCCGACCTTGTGTTATCGGTAGTGCGGTTTACCGATGCACCACGAGGGCCGTATGTATAATCGTCTAATTACCGTCCTCTTTACCAATTTCGACACATTTTCTAGGATCGGGTTTGTTTGTTTGTTTGTTTTTTACATACATACATATACGTACGTACGTATTGCAGGCGGAGAAAAAAAAATTATATTATTTATAAATTGTGTTTTTATAAATTGTGTTTTTTGAAAATTATATTTAAGTACGAATTACATACTAATAAAATAATGAAATATCAATAATATTTTTCGATCTTACCGACAGAATAATAAATATATACTAATATATACTATGTACTAACATATTATATTAGAAACATATACTTAATTTTTTGCAGTGATAAACTGTAATAAAAGCAAAGCAAACACACATTGACTTCGTGTTAGTTAACAACGCCATCTGCTGGAATAGAAATTTCATGAAAATCGTTGGAGCCGATTCCGAGATTCCAATTTTATATATATATATATACAAGAATTGCTCGTTTAAAGATATAAGATAAGATAGTGCTCTTTATATATGTATTTGTCACATTTTCATAATAAATCGAAATATCATATTTACTGGAGGAAAAAATATCGTTTTGTTTTGTAAAGATCCTTTGTTGTAATGTTGTTAACGTTTAATAGGTGTCGCGTTATCCCTAGTGCCGTAGCTGGAATACTTGTCGATTCGGGCGACATCTATCGATATAATACGATATTACGGCAGAATCATCAATAGTAGCAACCTAGTAGCGCCATCTAGGAATTAGTGTCGTGACCACGTAAAATAAAAAACATTTATTAAACCCTATTAACAAATACAAGATGGCAAGTAAATTAAAATAGCCCTTATCGCACAATCCCCTGAAAGCCGGTGACGTCCGGTTCGATTTCAAATTAAACTAGTTTTCTCTCTCTTTGCAAAACTGCCACTGACTTGTAACTAACGAATTAGTGGAGGAAGCAGACTGCCTTTCTTACTTTACTTAAGTTTCCAATTCCAAAAAGTGTGCCAGGATTCGAACACGCGACCTATGCGATTCGGAAGCCGTGTGCTCGACCACTGGACCACCGGAACTACATATATGTGACACAGTTATGTTCGTCAATTTATTAGCGATAAGATAGTGCTCTTTATATATGTATTTGTCACATTTTCATAATAAATCAAAATATCATATTTACTGGAGGAAAAAATATCATTTTGTTTTGTAACGATCCTTTGTTGTAATGTTGTTAACGTTTAATAGGTGTCGCGTTATCCCTAGTGCCGAAGCTGGAATACTTGTCGATTCGGGCGACATCTATCGATATAATATGATATTACGGCAGAATCATCAATAGTAGCAACCTAGTAGCGCCATCTAGGAATTCTTAATCTTCAGTCGTTAACTTCCAAAGAACTTGAAAATGATGAGATTATCGAATTAATTGATTTAAATCTTTAACTTATAGTTAAACGAAGCCAAAGCAAACTTTTAAAAAAAATGCTGTGAAGTAACTGTTTTACACTGTTGCACTCTAAAAAAATATAAATGTTAATCATTTTATCAGAATCATCAATTTAAAAAACTTACTAACTAAATTATTGAAAAATAATTATTGAAAAAATATTTTGTTTATGTATATTTAAAAAGTAGATTTAAAAATCAATAACCTAAATGTCTATAATGTGAAAAAAAGTTTCACTTTTACGGTGGTTTCATAAAACCACACAATTTTTTTTTTTATCTTATCAAAATTAATATTTCATTTTCACAAAAAAACGCTTATGTATAGGTACACCTATGTATATACATGTAAGAGAAATCATCCATTACCAGTAAGCAGGTATAGATTATTCTTATCATTTATTTTAAAGATTTTTGAAAATGAAATATGAAAGTCTATGAACCGACTATTATTGAATCCAAATTGTGTCATAGGCTGAAATAGTAGTAAGTATTACAGAATACTACAAATTACGACGACAACTATGTAATAACTAATTAAATAGTAGCTAGTAATTAGCGATATTCTTTCCTTTCTTTGTAAATCTTAATCACAAGAAGTTAAAAGTGGTTAGTTAAATAACAAAGTAAATAAACCCGCCCCATTGTCAGCTATTAAATTTTACAAAGTTGCCGGCAAGACTGTTGCAAATTGTTACATACTTTCCAAATAAAGCAACCACACACCTATAAAACTTACTTCGACAAAACATTCTGCTATAACATTAAACCGTTGTTACGGTAGATAAACTCTAACAACACTTTTAAAAGTCTATCAAACCCACAATGCTAAAAAGAAACTCATAAATAGCCATAAATAAAATTTATACACTGTAAAAAAATATATAAATAAAAAAAAACGTTTAGTGAAAATAATATCGTGTACCTATAAAAGAGACCCATAAACGCAGATCATAAAATAAGTTGAGATCTAACAAATTAGTCGTTAAACTCTCATTCAGCAGTTCTGAACGTAATTTTTCAAGTGTGACCCTCGGAATGAGGAGTATTCTCTAAATAATGGACTCGGATCTTACCGAGGGACGTCACTATTTTGGAATGTATTGAATATCATTCCTTAATTGTTGATTCATTTACCTAATTAATTTCGTGTACCTAACTTCACGCGAATGACATTGCGTTTGAAGTGAGGTTACTACTTTTTTATTGAGCAAATACTTCTGTATTATCTGTTTTGGTGCCATATTATTTAAAAATAACACTTGCTACATTATGATTTTACATTAATATATGGTTATCATTTAAAATTGTTCAGAAGAAAAGATATTACCCCAAAAACATTTGCATATTTTGTCGACAAGGTTGTCGAAAAGTTATCATATGACATGCATATATGTTCTCCTCAAATTGTACACCCTCTACGAGCCCTTCATCACGAACTTCACAGTCAAAACATGTGACAGAGCCTTTTCATATTAAAACAACTATTGTAGAGTAGAAACACATATTTAAACGAAGGTATACCCATTGTGACTGCAGCGAAATGATATTTCAAGATAGTTTAGACACAGATAGGTTGTTCTAAATACGTTCTGATAAGTCCTTGTTTTAACAATTTAATGTTAAGTAATTAACAAGTTGATGTTAAATTCAATACTAATAATATTTTGGGCCTTTAATAATATTTTGGGCCTTTATTAAGTTTTTTTTTTTTTATGGGATAGTAGGGCAAATGAGCAGGCGTGTCACCTGATGGTAAGCAACCAACGCCGCCAATGGACACCAGCAACACATATAGTGTTACTGTTGCGTTGCCGACCTTTAAGGGATAGGGGATAGGAAAGGACGGGAAAGGGGGTTGGGCCTCCGGGTACCTCTCTCACCGAACGAAACGCGGCATGGGCCACTTTACGTCGGTCTTCTGAGAGGTCGTGGTATTTCACCGGTCGAGCCGGCCCATTCATGCAGCGAACTGCTTGGCTCTACCACATGTATTCATAGTTCCTTTATCAAGTACGATTTGAGGTGATATTTGAATCTACTGAACCGATTTAGATTTTTTTAAAGGTTTTGTAATAATTCGACCTTGTAATGTAGATTTTGTCGTGAACTATATTTATTTTTGTATTTTGCGGTCACTTGCTGGTAAGTGACTCGCGCCGCCCATCGACATCTACTTAGTTATGTTACAGTACAGCGTTGCCTATCGAGTAGGATCGCGATTATTACGCGGGCGAAGCTATGGACATAAGTTAATCGAATCAAATAATAAACGTATGGAAGTTTTTAGTGTCATAAGTCATTATATAGATGAGTTTTACATTGTAACTAATTTAATATGATAAGTAATATCAATAGCGTACTCTCCGCGCTGCACTTTTGTAGATGTTGTGATGACCTTTGATAATTATAATTTTTAATATAGTCACGGTGGCGCAGTGGGCGAGCGCACGGCCTCTGATCCAGAGGTCCGGGGTTGGATTCCAGACACTGGCTCACACCAATGACTTTTCGAAATTGTTTTCGGAAGTTATGTGTGATAAATACTGATGACTGACAAACTTTGTGCCCGGTATGGCAATAGGTTCGCCACCTATTGCATTTGGGACGTAAACATAACGGCAAGACGAGGCTTAACAGCCGCTGCCTACACCTTCGGGTAGTGGCGTGAAGGCGTGAAGTTATGTTATGTTATGTTAAAAATATTATGAAAAGATTTGTTACAAAAGTAATTAACGTTTTTAATTTGCCCATAATTATCTTTAATCGCAAGCGAATCTGCGGGCGGAATATAGGTATTTAAATAAAAAAATGTCAGGATATTTATATCGACTTTACACCGTTGAGCCCATTGATATAGCTAATGCGCTTAATAATCATTTTGTAGATAAAATATGCCCTTTATCTACAGCTGGCAATAATGTAACATCCAAAATTAAGCATATTACGAATTCGATATTTATGACTGCAAGCATACCAAATAACGTGGAAAAAAATAATAAACGGACTAAAAAATACCAATAGTGTAGGAATTGATAACATATCAACTAAAATTATAAAATCAGTAAACTCATATATTAGGTCGGGGAAAAAGTCTTTTCGCATAACGTAGGTATAAACTTATTATAAAATTTCTTTGACTGTACTATTTGTGTCTGGCTGGTTTTGGTAACATTAAAAAGGTTACATTATAAAGAAAAGAAAAAAATAAAAAAAAGTTGTTTCCCGCTATTTTTCATTTGTTTTTCTCTCCGTAAAAATGAGTGAATCTAATGAAGAAATTCGATACATTTTAAAATTTTATTATAAAAAAGGCAAAAATGCAACTCAAGCAGTGAAAAAAAATTGTGATGTTTATGGACCTGATGCAGTGTCAGTAAGAGTAGCACAAATTTGGTTCAAACGTTTTCAGTCCGGAAATTTTGATGTTAAAGATGCACCTCGCTCTGGTCGCCCTGTTACGAATAAAATGGACGCCATTTTTGAAAGAGTGGAGCAAGATCGGCATATTAGTAGTTACGATGTAGCTGAAGAACTGGGAATTGACCACAAAACAGTTTTGACCCATTTGAAGAAAGCTGGTTATACAAAAAAGCTCGATATTTGGGTGCCACACGAGCTCACTCAAAGAAACTTAATGAACCGTGTACTCATTTGCGATTCATTATTGAGACGTAATGAAACCGAGCCGTTTTTGAAGAGATTGATAACTGGCGATGAAAAGTGGATCACGTACGACAAGAACGTGCGAAAAAGGTCGTGGTCGAAAGTTGGCCAGGCTTCACAGACTGTGGCCAAACCTGGCCTAACACGAAATAAGGTGATGCTGTGTGTATGGTGGGATTGGAAGGGCATTGTTCATTATGAGCTTTTACCGTCCGGCAAAACCATCGATTCTGATCTTTACTGCCAGCAACTGATGAGATTAAAGGAAGCAGTCGAGAGAAAACGGCCGGAATTGATCAACAGGAAGGGTGTGGTCTTTCATCACGATAACGCTAGACCACACACATCTTTAGCCACTCAGCAAAAATTAAGAGAGTTCGACTGGGAGGTCCTAGTGCATCCACCATATAGCCCTGACCTTGCGCCTTCAGATTTTCACCTGTTTCGGTCTCTTCAGAATTCTTTAGGTTCTGTAAGGTTGACCTCAAGAGAGGACTGCCAAAACTATTTGTCCCGTTTTTTTGATCAGAAGTCCCAAAGTTTCTACAGTAACGGGATAATGTCTCTGCCCACAAAATGGCAGAAAGTTATTCAACAAAACGGTACATATATATTGTAAATAAATGTAAATAAACTTTGAAAAAAATGTCTTGACTTTTCATACAAAAATACGAAAATACTTTTTCCCCAACCTATTATTTGTGGACACCTAAGTCGCATATTGAATTTATGCATTAGTCTTGGAATATTTCCCAATAAATTGAAAACAACAGTCATTAAACCACTATTTAAAAAGGAAGACCAAGAATTAATGGAATCAGCAATGGACTAATCTGGGCTCATGATGATGATGAAAAAATGTGTGGGGCAAGGCTATGATAGAGCTAGTGTGATGAGTGGTGTGTACAAAAACATATCAGGGATATCCAGCCAAATGCAGAGTACGTACATTGTGCTACCCATAATTTAAATTTGGTCGTAAATCGTTAGCAGTAGTGTAGAAACACAGATATTTTTCGCAACGTAGCAACATTTATATAACTTCTTCGTAAACAGCATCAAACGTTGGGATATACTGTAAAAATTTCACTGGCGTAACGTACACCACTCTAGAACTCCATCCGGTATCAGCAATAAAACTACGGTATTTTGATGTTATTAAAGCGTTATCAGAAATAGTCTTAAAAAGTCTTAATAAAGATGAGCGTAGTGAAGCAGACAGTATTAAAACAAAAATGATAAATTTCGAGTTCGTGTTGCTTTGTGAATTGAACATTGCACAGTGCATTGAACGATATCCACTATGCATCCAAACCTTTACAAAAATACGACATCAATTTAGGCGGGGCGAGTAAAGTTTTAGCAAAGACCAAAGCAAAGTTGCAAATTTACACAAATGATTTCGAATTATTCAAGTGCAAAGCCATTGAAACTGCAGGGAAGTCTGGTATAGATACTCATTTTCAAGAAAAAAGGCAAACATTTTGATGAATTAGTTGTTGATCACCTGTTTCCAAATCGAGAAAACATATTAAAAATTGAGATTTTCAATAATGTACTAGACACAGTAATATCTTAGTCAATGTTGGCATTAGATACACGTTTTATTGGTATGAGTGCAGTCTATCGTATGTTTGATTTTCTAACACCAACATTTTTATTGGAAAGAAAATATTCAGATATAATAAATAGGCCCTAGTGTTTCACTTCAATTCCAGTGTAGATGGTCTCTTGAAATTTTTTTTTTAATGTTTACGTTATATGGGGGAGGGAGTTAGAGCTTTGCTTACTTTTACTGACAAGGGGGGTCATCATCATCATCATCGTTGGCCTTTTGAGGTCCACTGCTGGACATAGGCCTTCCTCATAGAGCGCCACAACTGCCGGTCCGCTCAATCATGGGGGGTTTTTGCCATAATCGCCACGCTTGGCAGGCGAGTTTGCGATCGCAGTAGGCTGTATTTTCTTGAGAGAGAATGCTGCTGCCCATTCTTCCAGCCTTATACCTTTTACAACACCCACGGGAAGAGATGGGGTGGCGGTATTCTAAGCCGGCGCCACACATCAAATACAGAGAAGCCAAGTTTTATTTCAACATTACAGTTGGCCAGTACACTCGGTCGAGGCTCGTGGGACGCTATTATCTAATACCGCTTCATGCCACTATATATATATATATATATATATATATATATATATGCTATAATATCTTATATCTTTAAACGAGCAATTCTTGTATATACATATATATGTATATATGTACATATATGTATAATTGGAATCTCGGAATCGGCTCCAACGATTTTCATGAAATTTAGTATATAGGGGGTTTCGGGGGCGATAAATCGATCTAGCTAGGAATCATTTTTAGAAAATTTCATTTTATCGTGTTTTATCGATAATCAACTTAAACATCAACTTACTTTTTGGAATTCCTGACATCTATTGGCGAATGCTATAATTATTTTAAATTGTGAGCAACTAACTTGCTTTAACGACAACAACACTAAAGCTATTCCAGCAGATGGTGTTGTTTATAAAAAAAAAGAAAATACCGAGCAAAGCTCGGTCATCCAGATATTACTTTGTTAAAACTTCAAAGCTCACTCATGCGATTATATGAGAACACGTTTATATTCTCTCTTCTCTCTTTTTCTTCTCTCTCTCTCCTATCCGGCCTGAGATCAGGTTGTTTTTTTTTATGTACCAGACATAGTTTTGTCAAATCTGTTTGATCATACTCCTTTACACACCTTAAAGGGTTCTTTTAACATTTTTTTTCTCACTGTCAAACTATTTTTGTAACAAGTTGCATCAAAATCAGCGCAGTAGGAGTTAACGGACCAGCAGAAAAAAATAAGTTCGAAGTTTAATCGATTTTACATTTTCAAGATCCGTTTACGTCGACTCGAAGTAATCGATATTTCGTCTATGTTTGATATTTCGTTGGAAGTATCATTTGGAATATGTTAACATAAAAAAATGAGAGGGAATCCAGTAAAACTCGAGCGTTTGTAGCATGTGGCTACAAATCTTTTATCTATCTTGAAGGCAATAACGAACAAAGTCTTGGTAACTTGGAATCTTAAAATATTATCTTAGGTCCTATCTTGAAATATTTTTATCTTAGTATTATTTAGAATAAAAAGATTTCACAAAAAAATTCTTGCGCACAAATTATTAGGAATTGTCCTCCAACCACGAAACAAACCAACCTTCTTTGTTATTGATGATATCAAAGTAGATTCAATGACAATAGTAATTATGATGATAAATATTTCACATAACATAACTTGACGCCTTTTCTACCTGAATGTCTAGGTAGCGGCTGTTAAGCGTTGTCTCGCCGTTATGTTTACGTCCGAAATGATATAGGTGGCGAACCTATTGCCATATCGGGCACGCAGTTTTCAGTCATTGATATATTTCACATACAACTTCCGAAAATAACTTCGAAAAGTCTTTGGTGTGAGCCAGTGTCAGGGTTCGAACCCGCGACCTCTGGATTCAGAAGCCGTGTGCTCGACCACTGGACCACCGAGACACAAATAAAAAAAAATCCAAATCTCATTTATTCAATTAGGTCAATATTTCCAATCCGCCAATTCGATTACTCACGCCCTGAGAAGAATTGGCAAGAAACTCAGGGGAGTCTTTTGTTTTTACTTAATTATCACTAAACTAAATCACAAATTATTAGAATAATTTATAGAGCAAAATGAGGTCTCTCACGTGAAACTTAGGACATTAATATTCTTTGGACGCTTGAACAGACCAGTCCCCACAAACAGCACCCGTTCACGAGTATGACCCATATCTCAGCCATCGCCTCCCTCGCCATATTTTAAGGAAGGTGGCGACCCGATCAACGAGTCCACCGTAAGCAAGGACCTTTCAGTGAGCATGACATATTCAAGAGACCAGACAAAAAAAAACTAGTAAGCTTGTCCGGTGAGAAACGTCATACTGCACAAAATCCTACCAATTAACAGTAATGTTAAGTAAGCAGATTAACAGTATTTTGCTATAGCAAATACAAACAATATAACACAAAAGGAGCAATTCAATTCCAAACGGTTTTATCATTGATATAATCTGCGATACAGTAATAAGCCCTTGAATATAGTCTACTTTTAACATATTTCTTAAATTTACCTAACGATAATTCAACCGCGTCGTTTGGAAGTTTATTGTAAAATCGTATACATTGACCTGGGAACGCGTTAGAAGGTTTATGGAGCCTAGTAGTGGCCACAGCAATTTTCTTTTTATTTCTTAAATTTAATTGATGGATATCACTGTTATACTTAAATTTAGTAATATTTTTATGAAAATAGATTACATTTTCATAAATATATTGTGAATGTAACGTCATTATTCGTATCTCTTTAAATTTACTTCTCAGTGTATCCCTGTGACTCATCATATAGATAGCACGAATAGCTCGTTTCTGGAGCACAAAAATCGAGTCTACATCCGCAGCACTACCCCAAAGCAATAAACCATATGACATAATGCTGTGAAAATAACTAAAATAAACTAAACGTGCAGTATCAACGTCGGTCAGTATATCATTAAAAGTATTTTTTTTTACATTTATGTGGGCATTGTGACCTGTTATATTTACTATTTGATGACATCAAATAAACCTAAATATTTCACAATTATAGAAATACTTTTTTTATAATATTTTCTTGAAAAGTAGATGCTTTTCTAATAATGTAATAGCTGTTGGCCAACCTGAATCTTCATCTATTGCTTGTAAACGTGACAGCTGTAAGGTGCCTGATCTATCGAGTTATGGCATAAATATGAGGGAATAAATATTTGAACATGAGACGCTTATAGAAACGTGAACGTGATGATAATACCAAGAGTGGGAGCAATAATGTTTCAGTCTCTGAAGACTGAGTATAAAATATATTCTATTTAAAACCCACGCCCAATTATCTTCCACCCAAAGTCCTATTTATAGCCATAATAATATGCCTCTTTAATAATCAAACGTAATTGGCCTCATAGATTCCCGGTCATCTTTTTTTTGCTATTACCGTGTAATGATCTAGAAAAAAATATTGAACTATCTAGCTTCCAGCGGCTTTTCCACGCCAATTAACTGCAATGTTCAGTAATGTTCTCAATTTTACAGTCACAGTTAAAACGAATACGATGACACCTGTAAACTGACACAATTGTCCAACCGTTTCGGCATTAGGACGCGACAAAAAGAGAGCCTTTTATGCCGAGAATTAAAACATAACCTTCATTCTAGTACGGCCGGATAAAAACCATAAAAACAGCACCATATCTGACACAAAAAAAAAACAATGTTCCCGCACTATATAATATACGAATGTACTCAAACATAGAAACAGTCTGATCCATACACAGGATGATACAGGAAAATGTCTGTAAGAATGTCAAGCAAATTTAACGGGCAATTTGACAAGTACGCGGCTTTTCTTTATTCTTCTCCACAATCATTATGTACTAGACGTGTTGTTACTATAGTTACATGTCATTCACCATCTTTAATCAAACTTGCTCTTTGTGCATGACGATAATAAAATCGTCTGACATCAAAAGGACTTCGAGGGTTTCCAATTACGCCGAGTGTTTGCCAACATTCATTGTTCCCCTTATCTCTGGCTTTCTTCATAGTGACGTGTTCTCCAATCGTATAGTTACCTTTATGCCCAGTTTTCTTTGCACAATGTACGTCTTTATTATGTTTTTCTAACATAAAAATAAATATTTATCTTCTCTGTCTTTGTACTTTTCGATAATCGAACGCAATATCCTAAAGCGAAAATGGCACATTTTTTATAATGAATATAGCTCAATTCGGCAGAATGTCTCAATTGTAACGAGCAAGGAGATCATAATACGAAACAAAGACTAACAAACAGGTTTTATTTTGAATTAAAAAAAAAAGAACACGCTACATTCTTTTTTTAAATTCGACATAAAACCTATTTGTTATTATATTTATGTATTTATTTATAAAAATGTATACGTCTCGTTAAACAATTATTTGTTAATATGAAATAATTGCGATAAAACATATTTAATTGGAAATGGCGTGACATAATTATTAAACACGACAAATTAGCCGTAAGCGAAAGGTCGCTCGGTATTGCAACGCCATTACAGCAATAAATTCACCTGGTATTACATTATGTTTGTTCATATTAATAGTTAGCACCATATATAACAGTCAGAACAAAGCAATTATCTAAATACACTCGCCAAATAAACGTCGGTATATTACTTAGTCATGCATTCAACAGGTACAGAATATGGCAGACATCACTGAAGAATTGATGTTCGTTCAAGAGAGGCTATATGAAGTGATGTGGAGCGATCAACATTGATGATAACTTTTATGTGATACATCACCTCAGACCGGTTAATGTGATCGTAACCGAGGCTGCCGAATGGGGAGTATACAATTAAATCCGATAAGCGCTACTTACGCGGGGGTGTCCGGTTCGGGAGTAAGTTTACCGCCGTGGAGTAACAGCGCGTGGCCGGGCTCCGGCAGACTGTTGCTCCCAGGCCCGCTTCACTTGTTACGTGGGGCCCGCCCGCCCTGCGCGAATGAAAACCGCCCCCCGCGCGTCGCACCCCACACCCCCGCGCCTCGACAACCCCGCCCCGCATCAGCTCACCAATATCACGGATCCTTCACGTTACAGCATGCTTACTCACTTTGGTACACATAAAGGTGAGCAGTTTCATCCGTTCGTTGCGAATGTAGCCTCCATCAATCACAGTGCGTGAGGACTTGTTAATATTTTTGTTAAAAAATAAGTCGACGATAACAATGAACATATTTCATGGCACACGAAACAATGTCCTTTTGCCATCACGTCGGCTGTGTGCCTATAAAATTTTATTAATACTGGTACGTAACAGTAAGAGACTTTCTAATACCTTCTTTTTTATTGTTGTTGTCAGAAAATTTTGAAAAACGAACTGCACTATTTTTTTTAGCTTGGATCGATACTTGAAAGCTCATAAATAAATTTATACACTTGTGTGTTGAAGCTTTTTACTTGTTAAGTTTTTATTCAGGTATTATTTTGTGAAATATTGGTATAACTATGACCTATGACTAGGATGCAAAAAAGGTAATGTTCTATGTCCTTATAATTACATATATATCTTTAAATGTATACCCTAATTGGAAATTTTCCTATTAATTTTATCGAACTTTAATGTAGATATTTAAAAAATGATCTATTTTAAAAGTGATTATTTTGATGAAAAGTGATGCATATGAAGTTACAACTTAATTATTTCTTGTTTTATGCGTATAGGTAAACATTGTGATTGTTTTATTATTATTAACGTTTGAGAGGTCACGGGTTGGTAATCGAAGATCTTTGCGAAAGCACACAGCTGCCCATACGTTTAGATAATAAAGGCTTGAACGTACATAAAATTACATACATATTTATACTATATTAATATCTTTGTCGATATAAAATGCTGTGCGATACCTAAGAAAGTAATCTAAATGAAGAATAAATGAATTAGGAGAGTATATTTATAATTAACATCACGGAATACTTTAATGAAAACAAGAGAGGGGAGCGAGCTCACCTTGACCCTGGAAGGGATTAAATAGATAACAAAATCCTCTTAAAAGGGAGCTTTCAAAAAAGAGAGAGGATAGCTACAAGAAAATGACTTCCCGCAAGAATGTGTTCTGCTGATCACAAAGTATATAGGTAGGTTTAATATATTAACCACCATTTTTTATTAACACTTCTATTCACAGTATACACATGTATATATATCGTTAACTATCAAAATTTTTCCCTATATATAGCAATAAGTTTCTCTGCCAATTAGTTACACGTGTAATTTCTACAAATCTTGTCTTAGTATCTCTTAACATTGAAACAACCTTTTATGGATTATATCGCGTTTATTTAGAACTTATTTTCAATTTATTTCCCGACGTTTCGAACTCTTTACAGAGATCATTTTCACGAGTGATGAACAAAAAGATGGTAGTTGCTCAAAAGCTATTTTCATTGATACAGAGAGCACCCACTTTTGGAAATAAAAATCAAAAAGTTGAAGATAAAAATATGTTTTTTACTATTGGTAACCCACATCAGACGATGAAACAAAAATTAAATATTTATTTATAAAATATATTTACTAAAGAAAAATTTTTGTTTGTAAAGATCCTTTGTTATATGATTTCATTGGTAATAGTTGTTATTTTTAACTATTTGATAATTGTCTTATTTTTCTAAGTTAGTTGAAATCAGAGTATAACTATTATTAAATATTGATTGATTTGAAATTTAAAGGTGAGTAGTTGTTTAAAAATCTACCACTTGAACCACCAATGTATTAGTATGTCTTCTTTTATGAAAAAGGAAAGGGAAACGAGCAAGTGCCAACGGTCACCTGGTGGTAAATGGTCACTGTGTTGCTAGACCTTAAGGTGGTGTCGAGAGGAGGAAAACGTGTGACCCTGAATACTGAACAAATTGCGGTATAAGCCACTTTAAGCGGATTTTCAACAGGACTTGGTATTTTACGGGTCGAGCCGGCTCATTCTAAATTAGAATTACAACTAAGTAAATTTTAGATGTATCAATTTTTCTTTATTACATTATAAATGTATTATGTATATAAACCACCACGTTGACACCCTCTATCTATTAAAAAAAGCGCATAAAAATTTATTACGTGGTTTTATAGATTTAAGCATACATAGGGATATGGGGGACGGAGAAAGTGACTTTGTTTTATACTATGTAGTGACAGTGCTCAAATAAAGCATGGCAAGCGGGCTACCGGTTATTATATCAATAAAACTTTTGACCTCGTGAAACGGTAGTAAATATGGACCTCTAATAAGTTAGAACAGCTTCAAAGACCCGGCAATATATACAAGATGACGTACCCCAAATAAACTCACATGACCCCTGGCCTGGCTATGTTGCTTTCTTACTGGAAATTGGCAACATTGTGGCAACTATTTAACGAGACCTGGTGCGTTTAACGAACTTTAAAATAATACTTAGTCTCAAAACTTTAGATATATACCTACATTTATTTTATTTTACTTTAATATCTACTCTGTATATTGGATTGTAATATTTTTATTTAGTAGTAATAGGAGGGCAAATGTGCAAACGAAGCACCGAAGCAAACACAACATGAGCCAATGACGTCGATATTCTGAGAGGCCGTGGTATGTCACCGTTAGAGCCGGTCCATTCACGCTTACGAATTATGTGACTCTACCAACCAAACCTATATAAACCTTTTTTAATATCCATTAGAAAATGTTAATTAACAAGGCAGAGTTCGAAAGACTTATGGACAAATCGACCTGACCGTTGTAGAATTCAAGCAGAAAATCCTTTTAAATACGGAGGCATTAAACCGGTAGGAGATGTAAACATCTGGACTTTAAGGGACAGAAGGAGTTCGTGAGTACTTGTCACCAGTCGATAAATAAATGAGAGAACAAAATCAATGGCGCGTGTTGCCGACGCCTGATTCCCGATGATCCTGACAATTATAGGATAGGCACGTCCCTTACCGTTAGTTACCCTTCGGAGACACCGTTACAGATTAAAACAACAATGGCGTCACACTATAAGGATCTATATTGTTTAATTAAATTTATATCTGTATTACTGAAGCTTGGTGGCGTCCAAGTGAACCGGTACCTGTTATGGTTAATTTGTCTGGTGTATGTTGATGTACGTATAGCATCGGATTGTTGACAGTTAAAAGTTGAAAGTCTGTGGATCTATCGCTCATCTATACATGTAAATAAAATTGAAGTGTCTGTTGATAATTGAAATATACAGATATATAAATATACTTATATTAAAATATCGATGACTAAACACTTTGTGTCCGGTAAGGCAATAGGTTCGCCACCTATTTATTCCATTTGGGACATAAACATATCGGCGAGACGAGGCTTAACAGCCGCTGCCTACACATTCGGGTAACAAAGGCGTTATGTTATGTTATGTTATGTCATGTCATGTCGTGTCATGTCATGTCATATCATGTAATGTCATGTCATGTCATGCAGGAAGTCAATGTCAAAAATGTCAAGTCATGAGGAAAGATTTGGATTTTTGTATGTATGGAGTAAACTAAAAAACTATTGGACCGATTTCAGAAATTATTTTACCATTGGAAAGCTGCATTCACCCAGAGTAATATAGGCTATATTTAATCATCATCGTCATTGTCATTTTGTTTGTAAGCAAGTGATCCCTCGAGGCGGTAATCTAGTATTATATATAAATATTTAGATACATACAAATATCCATGTACGTCCTGCAAATATTTGTGCTAAGGTATAAATTATATTTAACTAGCGGCCCGCCCCGGCTTCGCACGGGTACATACACACACACATACACCCTTTTTTTGCATCGGGTTTCAAAAAAAAGTAAAATTATAAAGGAAGTTTGAATTTTTTTTTTACGATTTTTTTTTATTCATATTTTTTATTAATGTTTTTTTGTATTTTTAAATTTTATACATATTATTATATCATATTATTTACAAAACAAAAGCCATTAGTTTTAGTGAGTCAGAGCTTCCCTGTAAACGATATTTGAAGTAGTTTTATTTTGTTGCAGCAAAATAAATTGATTTTCAGGAGCTCCGACACGTGATAGGCCAACATACAGTTGGCCATGAGTGAAACATTCTTTTCGTAGGTCGATCCCTAATAATTCGAAGGTTTGGCCCTGGGACTTGTGAAGAAAGATGATTTCACCGGAAACTGAAGTCGTTTAAAAGGGATTGGCAGATCAGTTGGGATCATCGGTATCCTCGGTATATGAGCTAGTTGACCAGCTGCTGGGCCAGTGATAATGGTCGCTACAGTCAAATTGTCCTTCAATTCCTTAATAAGCAGTCTCGTCCCATTACACATGCTCGGAGGGCTTAAATTTCTTAAGAGCATTATTGGAATTCCAATTTTTAACGTCAATTCATGTGGTGGCAGTCCAGAAGGGTTTAGTGAATTTAAAAATTCCTGTGGATAATGGACTGCGTCTTCAATATTAGTCACGGTATCGATCGATTTGTAATTTTTTATTTGGCCGGAGACTTTTTGATTAATGAGATTGTTTATTTCGTTGACAGTATCATTCCTGGGTGACACTATTGCCCTTGAATACAACCAATGAAAGACCTTTTCGTGCAAATTCTCGATGTCAGGGTATACAGCATCTATTAAATTTTCTAAATTATGGACTATTTAGCCTACAGACTCATCCAGCAGGATGTCACAACTGCTTCTGGGAAAAATTCCTTCTCCAAGTTTTAGCAGTTGTTGTGGGAAATTACTATCTGTGATTCCATGAAGATGAGCTCTCATATTCGTCCGTAATTTTAAATTTTCTATCGAAGTCCATAAGGGAGACGATATCAAGCATGATTTGATGATATCTGCTCGCGTACCTCTGTTAATGACAGGAAGAGTCTGTCGGATATCTCCAGCAAATACAAAAGTAATCCCGCCCATGAGGGCAGAGGAGTTTCTAAGATCTTCAACAGTGGTAGAGCGAAGCAGTTCGCTGCATGAATGGGCCGGCTCAACCGGTGAAATACCACTACCTCTCAGAAGACCGACGTAAAGTGGCTCGTGCCGCGTTTCGTTCGGTGAGAGAGGTACCCGGAGGCCCACCCCCCTTCCCCATCCTTTCCTATCCCCTATCCCTTAAAGGTCGGCAACGCAACAGTAACACTATATGTGTTGCTGGTGTCCATGGGCGGCGTTGGTTGCTTACCATCAGGTGACACGCCTGCTCGTTTGCCCTCCAATACAGTAAAAAAAAATGTTCTGTCCACGGCCTCTATATGCGCTCTGTGACTCATAGTGCATTCATCCCACATAATCAATGAGGCGTCTTGTAATAATTTACCAAGAGGCCCGCTTTTACGGATTGAACATAACGATTGTTGCTCAAGATTTACGGATAGTGGAAGTTTAAAAGTAGAATGCGCCGTTTTTCCATCCTTTAAGAGAGTTGCGGCAATTCCTGACGAAGCAACTGCAATCGCTATCTTCCCTGATTCTCTTATCTTAGCTAGTATCAAATTTGCAAGAAAAGTCTTGCCAGTGCCACCTGGCGCATCCAAAAAAAGTATTTTTCCTTTGTTATTATTCACGCTATCGACTATAGTGTCAAAAGCATATTTTTCCGAATGAAATGTCCGAATTGAATAATTCAAAAAGTTATAAAAAGGCATTAAAGCCGTCTTGAATATAAAGTAATTTATTTTGATGAGGATTAATACCAAGGTACAAATGAAGAGCCTTTTCAAGAGGCGGCATATATAAATTAATATTTTAGAATAAAAAACTGCTTACTGTGACATAACTATAATATTTAGACAAATGATGTCGCGACACTTTTTGTAGATAATGATAAGTTCTGCAAAGTTGTAGTAAATGATTTTGTTCTATCATCAATAGTTTTCGCAGCGCACGCGACGTAAGGAATTTTTCAGGTCATTTTTTTACACCTTATGTTACATTATTGGAGTTTTAGTAAGGATCCCTATTTTTTTTGTAAATATAATATAGCCTATGTTACTCGGGGATAATGTAGCTTTCCAAAGGTGAAAGAATTTTTGAAATCGGTCCAGTAGTTTCGGAGCCTATTCATTACAAACAAACAAACAAACAAATCTTTCCTCTTTATAATATTAGTATAGACGACAGCCTAGTAGCTTTTCGAATACAATCCAAATTGCAATTACTGCTGCACCCGCTTCGGAAGTAGTCTGATAGTAAGCCTTCCTTACTGAAAGTGGATCAGGATTCCTCTTTTTATTGGATAGAGAGGCAAACGATCAGCCATGTTATCTGATAGTAAGGAAATAACGCCGCCCATGGACACCTGCTACACAAATAGTGTTACAGTTGTGTTGCCAGCTTTCAATGTGAAATAGGGAAGGGATTGGAAGATGGGGATGGGAGAATGAAAGGACGTGGGCCTCCAGATACTTCTCTCACCGAGTGAAACGCGACATGAACAACTTTACATCGATATTCTGAAAGACGATGGTATGGGTCGGGCCGGCCCATTTATGCAACGAACTCTGTTGCTCTACCACTAACTTAAAAATTCTCGATTAGGTATGCGTCTTTATTTTTAGTATTATAGTTTGAATGCGGATAAAGTGACAATATGAATAATACCAAGTCAAACTAACGTTGCAATATGCAGGCGAAAGAAAGAAATAAGGGCTCTCCGACAAAAGTCGAAAATGTTCCTTTATCACGAGATAAAAAAAGCTAAAGTTTTTGTTTAGAGAATAGCATGAACTGAGATGGCGGCGCTGATACGACTGTTTCGTAGATTGGGTGATGAAATATGCGTACTATTGCGTTCTCCTCATATGGGATGGGCTGTATTCTTTTAGACGGAGGACGCCTCTAGGGTATTTTTTACCTGAATTTATTTAGTCCTAACAAATATTTTCAGTTTTATTCACATTGAACGAGTAGGATACGGCGAGTTCTACTTCGTACAAATTCGATTTCAGCCTTACGGTTACCGCCGCCTTGTAGGAAACTACTACCAAATAATCTTAAGCTTTTTATCCGATTACACTAGATGTGGAGTTAGTTTTTTTATATGTATAATATGTGATAGAATCTCGGTGGTCCAATGCTCGCGTTCCACGCGTTTGATTCAGTCAGAAGTCGTGGGATCGATGCCAGATTAACCCCAATGGTTTTCGGAAATTATGCGTCATAAATATGGTGCCTGACTGAAAGCTTTGTGAACGGTATACTGCAATAGGTTCGTGCCTTATTCTAGATGGGACTTAACGATTCGGCGAGTCGATGCCTATCAGCCGCTGCCTTACACCATAGGGTAGAAAAAGGCGTGAATTTATAGACTCTGTAGCCTTAAGGGTTCGTGGAATTATAGCTCGAGAGATATTATTTGATGCATTATATTTCGACATTGTAGCCAGACAAGTTGTTAAATAATTATGATTCGTAAGTAAGGTTATGGTAACTTTTAAGTAAACTCCGTATACAGCTAAACTTACAGCGAGGCACTAGTATCCCCTTAGTTGTAAAGATAGTGAATCCTCTTAAAAGTCTTATAGTTAATATTTTTGGTAAATACCTAATATACTTGTATTTGACCCGATACTAATTTTGAACTCTACGCCAACTACAAAAGGAGTATTTTGCATTGGTTTAACAATAATTTCTTCTTAGGTACATTACCTGTAAATGGGTTCAACCCATTGATGGTTCAGTACAAGGCACCGACTCTCACTTAGAATTACTCAGATTACGATCATTTATGCGTGCCCTAAATATTATAAGTCATCTATCACGACATTTTTAGGAATCCGTAGCTAAAGCGACAAAAACTAATCTCCTTCATATCGTTATGTTGGTAAGAGTTAGAAGACTCAAAAATTTTTGCATAACCTTAAAACTAAACTTTTATAATAATATCAATACAAAATACAAAAATACTGAAACCGAGGCATATCGACAAGATACGTAGTAGTATAGACACGCAGTTCGCTGCATGAATGGACCGGCTCGACCGGTGATATACCACGACCTCTCTGAATATCGGCGTGAAGGTTTCACTCAGTGAAAGAGTATATTGAACAAGACGCAATTATTACTCTAGCAGTCTCAAACCGCCTTATTACAAATCGATGTACTAAAACAGCTAGTTAGACTGGTTTAAAAGATCGTGGTCTGATTCGATTCCAAATGGTTAGTACTCCTCCTCATTACAAAACGCAAACTATACCGAGTCTTGATTGTACTAAGATTGGCATCTCCCCTCACAGAGTAGAGTACGCAATGATTCATTGATTTGAATGTAATTCGGTCTTATCATTCAGTTTTGAAAGGTATAACCTTGTGGTGGTCCAGTGGTCCCCACTTTGCCAATAACGAAAGAAGCCTTCATAAAGCAATTTATTGTCCCGGAATGTAAATAACAATTGTAATATATTTGTAAAATGATGCGATAAGTGTGTGAACTGGACGCCACGCAAGCATTCAGTATCTTTGACTACTTCTTGTCATTAGGTCGTTTTAGATTCATGGATATAGCTTTTATATTTTAAAATGGATCAATAAAAGATACAAAGTGGTAAAACTGGAGTCCTGAAATATATCTTGACAGGAAATATAACGCCAGCTGATTTCCGAGTCGAAACATATAGTAGAATATAAATTCTTACATACATAACTTCACGCCAAATCCCTTGCGGGGTAGGCAGAGAGAACAGAGCGCCATAGGGCACGATTATTACACGCCTCACTCGCTTCGTTGACATTCATGACTCTTTTCATGCACGCGCGTCGGTTTTTGAGGCTCTTAACATCACCTTCCTCCAGAACACGTTCTATTTGGTCATGGAATGTGTGTCTAGGCCGTCCTCGACTCCTACATCCATCCGCTTTTGCATTGTATATCTGCTTAGTCAGTCTTGCATCAACCATTCTTTCTACATGTCCGAACCATCGGAGCATGCCCTTTCTTACTTTTACACCGACACTCTTTCAAACCAACTTCCTTCCGTACAACCTTGTTTTCTACGCGGTCAGCGAGAGTCACTCCGCAGATTTTGCGTAGTGCCCTCATTTCCACCGCGTTTATTCTAGTTTCATGCACACTCTGCCATACCCAGCTCTCACTTCCATAAGTTAGCGTTGGGATCAGGACTGCATTGTGGATTGCTAGCTGGGCTTTTCTGCTAATGTTTTTTGCGCCCAGAAATCTGCCCAACGCTCCATTTACGCTATTTCCTATCGCCACTCGTCTTTCTACTTTATAAAATACTATATAAATTCTTAATCTCTAATAAAACTTTGAAGAAACAAAAAGAATGAGAGTATTTTAAATAAGTAAGTACAATTTGCTGCCTATAATTTGCACTAATTAAGCAATTTTATATGATGTTAAATTTCTAGATTATACATACTAATATGGAACACAAGTTAAGAAAGTGAACTTAAATTGGCTTGGAAAAGGCGATCATCTTTTAGCAACTACAGATTCAGAAAGCTGGTAGTGAAAACCCACCATCAGCTTCACAGGACCAAGCAGTAATTAAAATCTGTCCTCGTGATTATGGTATTGTGGCGTTAACTTTGACAGTGATGCCGTGCAGGCAATGATTTAAGTTCTTCGGGTTGCAACAGTACATACTAACTTAATGATATGTATTCTTTTATTATAGTAAAGTATGTACTTAATATTATTTTGCTATAGATTTATAATGGTCCAGATGTTGATGTCAGTGAACCGAGCTGTATGTAGTTCAGAAACACCCGTTAACATAGAAAATAACCAAGAATTGAGAAAAAAGGTTAGTGATAAAAACAATATTCTAATTGATTTAATATTGTAATACTATTTTTAATTTTATTAGTGCAACAGGATAAAAAATGTCTTATAAAATGTATTTTCAATTTAATAAAATATTCTCTAATTTACAAATGATTACTTCACAGTGAAACAAAACTAAATTCTTTTCTTAACAATGCAGAATATCAGTAGTACTTCTATTCACAAAAATATGTATATAAAATATTCTTATACTTAATACATGTGGTCTCTTATGATGTTTGTATATAAATATTGTATTTTATTACTAAAAGTATTTTTTATTTAAATTTACAGGAAAGATACTAAAAGATATTCCGTTAAAGAGGTTTTCTTTTTGTATTCAATATTGTTATCTAATAGTTGTAGTTATTGAAAGTTGAACACTCATATAATATTAAAATATTCAATATAAATTAAAAGTTAAGATTTGCTACCTAGACAATAAGATAAATTTAATTATAGAAAAAAGGTCAACTAAACAATACATATGTGTTAATAATTAAAATGTTCTTTTTACCTTTATTTTTTTATCCTATCACCATCAAAGGATAATAATAATTACTAACAGGTTTTGCTTACAGATTTCCGCTGCTTTCAACTTATCCATTAATATTAAATGAGTTAGTATAATTAATGATACCATTTTAAGACATATTAAAAGTAATTTGGAATTGATTGTTTTTTTTTAATATTTCCATGTACAGTATTGGTTACAATGGGTGGTATTCTTTCAAGACCACTAGATTTGGCCACCAACATTGTCATCTTCTGCTGGAAACAAGCCTTCCTTCTTATCAATGGAAATGTTATGAACCTATAAAAATAAATTCACTAGTTATTGTAAGAATATATAGTCTTGGTGGTCCAGTGGTCGAGCACATGGTTTCTGAATCCAGAGGGTGCGGGTTCCATTCCTGGCTCACACCAATGATTTTTCGAAATTAATTAATTTCGAATGTTATGCATGATAAATATCGATGGCTTAAAACTTTGTGCTAGATATGGCAATTGGTTTGCCACCCATTCTATTTGGGACGTAAACATAACGGCGAGTTCAGGCTTAACAGCCACTGCCTACACCTTTGGGTAGAAAAAGAGGTGAAGTTATGCTATGTATGTTTATAAAGAAATACAATCGTAAACTATTATGTTAAATACACTATTACTTACTGCCCAACTTCGCAATGCATGTGCATTGCGAAGTTGGGCAGTAAGTTACCTGGATTTCTCCACGAGAATCATTGGATAAATCCTCTTATTAATTTAATAATCTGTTTACCAAAATCTTCTATATTGATTGCGAAAATTGTCATCACTTTACGATTTACGTAGTCATATGAGACTGTTGTTTTAGAGGTCGGTGAATAGTTTGGATTAATTTTAAATCTTCAAATCAATTTAATTAGTCCTATTGTCTTCCATTTTAAAAAATATTTCCATAATGATGAGCAATACAACAACTCAAGCTAACCTCAAAAGTAAACAATTTTGACGTTTATGCAGTTGGTACCATCGTTAAACTAGGGGTCTGGCGAGACTAACTTTTTTTCCAAACATAGACCACCTATTTGCGATAATCTTCATTTTGTAATAAGAATTTTATTTATTACTTGTTATAAACCTGACTCTTTCCTTAGTCTGTGTTTTGTAATAAGACGGAAAGCGTTTGTAGTATGCTAAGTACCCCACTAACTATCTCTCTTACTCAATGTGGAAAGAAGTAGGATTAAATGCCACTTATGACTCAACATGATAACTAAAAAAGATGAAGCAGCGTTCAGTGTGTGTAAGTCTTGTCTTGGGACTTGACATGGAATTATGTTCTTATATAATTTATCACTACTTAGTATTTATAAATAACTTAAGTAACGTACGAGACATTGTAGTTATTATGGTCGACTAGTTGACCCGGCGAACTTCGTACCCATATATTGTCTATTAACTTCTGGAAATTCTTAGCTTTTAACTATTAAAATATGCTATGCATAAAAATCTTTCTCGTCGCACTATCCATGTCTCATATAAATAAACCTCATTAAAACCCGTTGCATAGTCGAAAGTTCAAAACGTACAGACAGCAAGGGTGACTTTTGTTTTATACGTGTATCATGTACTAAATGAAGAAGAATGCTAAATTGAAAATTTTATCTCAGACTCAGAAGTAATAAATGAGTCAATTTTGGATTTTCTTAAGTTCAATTGCCGGTATTTATCGGCACGTGTCGGCCGGTACCACTGCGCAACGCAACCGCCATGTGCCTACATTTAAATTCTGTAATATCTTTGAAAACGTTCAATTAAATTACACGCTCTAAAGGGCCATATTGACCTATGTTAAATGAGAATTTTTAATTAATTAGAGAAGGATTAATGTTATGATGTTTAAAGTCGCTTTGTAAATAAGACATTATTTATCGTAAAAAGTAAAGAAATTGAAATGGTCATTGTGGTTTATCCAGAGATACACAGAGATAGACCATTGCGGACTTTTTATAGACCTTCTTAGGGTATATAATCTTGTAGTAGATTATTTTGATCTATCATTTACGGTTGAGCCAGCATTTGCAATTAAAGCACCAAACCTCGAAAATTATCAGTTTTTTTCTACTATAATATGCATGGACTATACACACAAACTACCCGGTTAAAAACTCGGTTAATAAACCACATCAATATCCGCTGTAATCCGTTTTTCTAAAGATCTATGCATATAAGGGGACAGAACGGAAATCGATTATGTTTTATGTTATATAATGATGATAATGATATCGATCACATATTCTCTTACTTATATTGGGCACCATTAAACAAAAATTGCTGGAACAGACACCATTCAGGACGCATGGACTCTGAGACTAGACTCCCTCAACTCACAGCCTCGTAAAAGCCTTTTTCTTCTTCTTCTTTTGGAGTTATGGCCCGTGTTCTCGGTGATACGATCTTGCCAATGCAGGTAAATGAGAAAGCTTGATCTGTAACAACACTGGTAAAATACTTTAGACATGAAAGAGTATTGACACTATTAATTAGTAAGTCTTCTCTTGTCTCAGTGGTCCAGTGGTCGACCCCAGTTTCTGAATCAAGAAGTCGTGGGCTTAAATCCGGACTCAAACCAATGACTTCTAAATTATTTTCGGAAGTTATGTGTTATAAATATCGATGACCGAAACCTTTATTCCCGGTGTTTGGCAATAGGTTTGCCACCTATTATTCCATTTGAGACGTTAATATAACAGCTAGTCAAGGATTAACAGCCGCTGACCACACCTTCGGCTAGAAAAAGGCTTGAAGTTATGCTTTATTACGCAGTAAGCCTAAAGAATGATTGTGAAATCACGAGTTCTGTTTTCATATTATAATTTTATTAAATGAATTTTGAATAATTCAAAGTGTGTCTATAGTTTGACATAGAAACTATATAACAAAGACAAAACAAAACGATACTGAAAATATAAGTGAAATACAAAACAATTTGTAAAAAAATAAGATGGTGTACATCAGAGCGCGCTGCGGTCGACGGGCTCGAATGCTCTCAAGAGCCTTATAAAAAAAACCTCTCAGTACTCAGGATCAGTTTTTAGACATCTATATAAAGAAAATGGTTCATTACAAATGTCCGGGGAATACAACTTAAACAACAACATACATATATTATGTATAAATATGTTTTCATACAATAATGATGATCCGGTTATGATGCAATTTTATGTTTACATTTCAAACGTACAATTTATGCGAACGCAATGTTAATGAGAAGTAGCAATTATGATTATATAAATCCAAATTTAAATGTGGCAATATTTATAATTTACTATTTTGTTGAATTGGAATTGAAGAATCAGAACAACTGAGCGTGAACTTGGGTGGAGAAGGTCGTTAAAATTAAAAAAAAATTACAACCCACATAATAATAAATAATATCTTGGAGACAATACACACAGCGCACTCTAGTTCCATACTCAACAACTAAATGTTTGTGTTATGGAAACTAGAGAACGTATAATAATACATATATAGTTTTCTTTTGTAAATACATACTTATAATATATAGAAAAACACCCAGACGCGATACAAACATTCATTTTAGTCATAAATATTTGTATTCGGGTGGATATCGAACCCACCGACATTAATTCCACAGTAAACCGTTTTACCAATGCACTATACCACAATATTATAAAATATTTTTAATGGATAAAATCTAAAATCAATTGACCCTTAAGTTTTTATGGATATACTCGTTAATATTTCTAATTTTAATTCGTCAGGGTATGTACCGCACAAGCCTAGAACTCGATAATTACAATAAACAAATATAGTAAGGTAATAGGCTCTTTTTTATTTCTACTGCGGAACTGTGCCCAGAAGTTAGTTAGTTATAAATTTACAGCTGTAATCGAAATTAAAATTCATACACACTATAATTAAGAAGCTCACGAAATACCACGATCTCTTATAACATAACATACATACATAACATAACTTCATGCCTTTTGTTACCCGAAGGTGTAGGCAGCGGCTATTAAGCCTCGTCTCGCCGTTATGTTTACGTCCCAAATGGAATAGGTGGCGAACCTATTGCCATACCGGGCACAAAGTTTTTCAGTCATCGATATTTATCACACATAACTTCCGAAAACAATTTCGAAAAGTCATCGGTGTGAGCCAGTGTCAGGATTCCTCGCGACCTCTGGATCAGAAGCCGTGTGCTCGACCACTGCGCCACCGAGACTATTGAATATCTCTTATAAATGTGATGCAAACTGGCCTTAACCTTAACTGGACTTTCGTTCAGTGTTAGACTTATCCCGTATCTATTTTATTTTCTTGTCTTCTTCTAAGATCGTTAGTTTTCATGTACTGTAAAATATATGTTATGTATATATGTAACATTAAATTTAATAATTATACAAAAACAATAGCTATATTATTAGCTTTTTATTAGCTTCACTTGTATGTTTGTATGTTTGTAACCGACTTCTTTGGGCGCGATTTTGACCCACTTTGAACGGCTAGATTTCGTTCAAACTTTGTAGATTTATCGAGGACCGATGACAATACACTAATTTGATAAAATTATAGAAAACCGAACTAAAAAATAGAAAATAATTAATAGTTTAAAAAACTAAAAACACGCTTTTTATAGAAAACCGAACTAAAAAATAGAAAATAAGTTTTAATAAAATTAAATTAAGAATAGTGTTGAAAATTTCAATAAATATAGATTAATAATAGTGTGAATAAAAAAAAAATTAAAAAAAAGCGTGGGGTTCTTTTTAAGATCTTATCAAAATGGTAATCACTCTACTCATATCTGTCAACAAAATATTTATAACTATTGACACCATGCACCCCACGCTTTTTTAAAATTTTTTTATTTACACTATTATTAATCTATATTTATTGAAATTTTCAACACTATTCTTAATTTAATTTTATTAAAACTTATTTTCTATTTTTTAGTTCGGTTTTCTATAAAAAGCGTGTTTTTTAGTTTTTTAAACTATTAAATTTTTTTCCTAATTTGAATTCTTCGTAACTAACTGCCGGATATTATTCAGTCATTTCTTTCCATAGCCAGAATAAAATGCCTTTTCCGGGACCCACCAATTATATAAAATTCAACTGCGTTCTTTATATTTAGTCTATATCAGGTTCGCTGACCACTTGAGTACAAATATAATATGTATTAAAATCTGGTGTTTAATTCCAAAATACGAACATTAGCTTAGCTTAGCTTATCTTAGCTTGTTTAGCATATAGCATATAGATGTGAATTCATTAGGACAATTGAAGAATTGAAATAGGTAAAAATGCGTGTTACTAGTAGTAAATAGTACAAAAATTCTTTTTATACAAAACCTCAGGGTTAGTTGACAAGCAAATTCATAACATTTGACAGTAAATTAATTATATAAAATACTATAAAGCCAGTTAAAACCGGCTTTTGATCCAGAGGTCGCGGGTTCGAATCCTGACACTGGCTCACACCGATGCCTTTTCGAAATTGTTTTCGGAAGTTATGTGTTATTGATGACTGAAAACTTTGTGCCAACTATGGCAATAGATTCGCCGCCAATTCCATTTAGGACGTAAACATAATGGCGACACGAGCCGCTGCCTACACCTAAGGCTAACAAAGGCGTGAAGTATGTTATGTTACTATAAAGCCAAACAGTTTAATACTCATATTAAGAACTTATTGGCTAATAGTCTCGGTGGTCCAGTGGTCGAGCACAAAGCTTCTGAATCCAGAGGTTGCGGGTTCGAATTCAGGCACACACCAATGACTTTTCGAAATTAATTTCGAAAGTTATCATCATTACATAGTATAAAACAAATCACTTTGCGCTCTCTGTACCATTATATGCTTATATCATTAAAACTCCGCCACGGATTTTGATGCGGTTTTTTTAATAGAAGGTGTCAACGGGGTGGTTTTGATCTATAACTCATATATGATGTTGTAAAAAAAAATGATAATGTTCGATATTTAGCACTTTAATCGCAATGATTATTTCTTAGATTTTTGCGAATCACATTCATAACATTAAAACAACTTTTTATGGAGTATATCGCGTTTATTTAGAACTTATTTTTATTTACTTCCCGACGTTTCGAACTCTTTACAGAGATCATTTTCACGAGTGATGAACAAAAAGACGGTAGTCGTTCAGAAGCGATTTTCATTAGTATTTATTTTATTTTTATTACTTTATACAGAGAGCACCCACTTTTGGAAATAACTACTAAATTACTATTGGTAACCCACATCAAAGCATGAAACAAATATTAAATATTTATTTATAAAATATATTTACTAAAGAAAAATTTTGTTTGTAAAGATCCTTTGTTGTATGATTTAATAGGTAACAGTTGTTATTTTTAATTATTAGATAATTATCTTATTTTTCTAAGTTAGTTGAAATTAGAGTATAACTATTATTAAATATTAATTGATTTTAAATTTAAAGGTAAGTAGTTTTTAAAAAATCTACCTCTGGGTCAAAAACGCGGCCAGTCCTGAGACTCAGCGGCTGTTCTTCAAAACTGATTATTATTTCATTTTAGACGGGCTATTGAAAGTACTATTATTTGTAATATGTTGGAAACTTGGTTTCCTGGTTAATAAAATTATTTTGATTGTATACTGCACTATTCAAAATTCTACATTATTTTGGTTTCTGATGTGAGTCTGACCTGCAAACTATACTCATGGTATCTCGCTGTCTTGAGCTGTTTGATTGTGGGCTAGGTTTTGTTCATCACTCGTGAAAATGGTCTCTGTAAAGAGTTCGAAACATCGGGAAATAAATAAAAGTAAGTTCTAAATAAACGCGATATACTCCATAAAAAGTTGTTTTAATGTTATGAATGTGATTCGCAAAAATCTAAGCAATAAACATTTTTATTTTTTTACTTTTTACGAGAAATAATGACTTATTTACGAAGCGATTACAGCATTAATTAATTTTCATTCAGTTAAGTGTCTTAAATATATTGTGCATGTAGTATAGATGATCTTGGCCCTTGGCCTTTATAGCATGCAATTAAATCGAATATTTTCGAAGATATTGCAGTATTAACATAGCGGGACAGCAGTTAAAGCCGATAAATAGCACAAATTGAACGTCATGATATCCAAAATGTACTCATTAATTACTTTTGATGCGGAACAAAGTTTGCCGGGTCAGCTAGTGTGTGATAAATATCGATGACTAAAAACTTGGTGGCAAACTCGCCACCTAGGACCATCCATCCATTTGGGACGTAAACGTAACGGCGAGTCGAAGCTTAACAGCCACTGTCCACACCTTCGGGTAGAAAAAGGCGTGAAGTTATGTTATGTTATTGGCTACTTTTATCAACACAAAGTTCACAGAGCTCTCACGTTAAAATAATCTTCCTTGTGACGCAGTCGGCTAACAAGAAAGTAACCAAGACTTTCATTCAATATATATGTATTTGTGCGTCACAATTACTAATTAATTATGTTCTTAATAGGTCATGGGCGTCATGGCGTCATCAAAAAGACGTAGATATGCATTGGGCGTGCGTCAAACCTCATTCACTGTTTGTTTATCAATCAGATTGACGTACGCAAAAGATATACAAATAATAAACAAAATAAAAAAACACCTCCTAAGTAACTCATCATCACAAGTTGTTGTTTTCATGCAAACTTTGACCTGGCCTAGTTTGCTTAAATCCATTCATTCATCTAGACAAAACGAAGCTTCACCATGATACGTTTTTTTTTATGAGATAGGGGACAAACGAGCAAGCTGGTCACAATTGATGGTAAACCACTTCTCGATGAAGTCCATAATACGTAATGTCCTTCTCCGGGACTTCAGCTATCTCTACACAAGATTCGTCTAAATCGTTTTAACGATTTATGCGTGAAGAAGTGACAAGCAGCATTTATATTTCTTACTGTCGTAATATTAGATATTAGTAGCATATTTTGACAGTTTTAGAAACAAGTCGGACTTCGTGGCATCGTAAAGTGTGGAAGTAGTTCCGGCTTACCAGAGGTAGGCAGGTTCGATTCACTAGATTCACGATTCACTAGAACCAATCAGTATACAAAATGTTCACTTGTGTAATGAATTTAGTTGCGTAGCTGGGAACTAGATGTCTAACAGTAGTAGAACCAATCAGTCCGCTGTATAAATGGGCCGGTTCGACCGGTGAAATACCACGACCTCTCAGAAGATCGACGTAAAGTGTCTCATGCCGCGTTTCGTTCGGTGAGAAGGGTACCCGCAGGCCCACTTCCTTTTGCCATTCTTTTCCATCCTACCCTCTTAAAGGTCGGCAACGCAACTGTTACACTATATGTGTTACAGGTGTCCATGGGCGGCGCTGGTCATTTACCATCAGGTGACACGCATGCTAGTTTGCCCTCCTATCGCTAGATGACGCTGTAAGTGCGAATTGTAACCAAAACTCTATCATTATCTTATAACCATTACCGTACCTGAAATATATTATTTCATAAAGAAATACTTTTATTTTTATCCTATCCATATACACCGTGAGTTATAAATAATTCATTACGTAAAAGTGTGTTTATTTATTTATCCTGCGCTAACACCTCGACGGCCTCGATCAATCACCATTATTTATATTAGCCCCAAGGATGGCTGGTATCATATTGATATGCGCCAACCCACTACTGAGGAATGGGAACCAATTGTGTATCAACCAACCGACTGTGTATCAAGCATGGGTTTATCAATTTCGAATCGATTTGGTGATTGTTAGAACTAACAAGCAATTAACTTGTGTCATCTCTCGATTGGCAGAGATACATTTAATAACCAACTAGTATATCAGTGTATCCATTAGAAGCTTTTCAGAAGTCGTGGGTGCGATTCCCGGCTCATACAAATGATTTCTCGGAATTCTTTTACGAAGATTTTTGGGATAAATATCTTTGTGCCCGGTGTTAGTTTGGCAATAGGTTCGCCAACTATTACATTTGGAACTTAACTAACGGCGAGTCGACGCTTTAACAGCTGCTGCCTACACCTTCAGATAGAAGGTAGTAGGAATGAAGTTTTCTAGAAAGAAAAAGAGCTAACGAGCATGCGGTCACCTGATGGTAACCGACTAGCATTGTGTATGGACATCTGCAACATACGTAGAGCCTCGTGGCAGGTAGAGCCACGCAGTTACCTGCAATAATAGGCCACCTAGACCGGTGAAATACCATGACCTTTCAGAATATCTACATAAAGTAGCATAATATCGCATTTCTTTCGGTAAAAAGGTATCCGGAAGCCCACCTTGCTTGCCTATCCCTAAAAATTCGGCAACGCAAATGTAACACTATTTGTGTTATTACTATTTGTGTCACATTAGCGCCCTTTATAGACAGCTGTCCATAAAGTGCGCTAGTTACCACTAAATATGTCTGAACTTTACGTTTTTCATTTTATTTCAGTTGTAATGTTGATGGTCAAGCAGTTCAGCACTCAGAAGTCATGAGTTCGAGTCTTGGTCGCCAAACACCTGGGTCACACCAATTTCTTGAGATAAATATCGAGGAGTGACCAAGGTATCATAAGGTATGTATGATATATGGTATTAGTAACAGGCTATGCCAATTATTGTTATGCCCTTTTATGAAATGAGAATCTTTTTTATTTTTTTTTCTAATTGGTTTCAATATAGGCCAGGGCAGAGCACAAAAAACACATTTGAATGTGTTATATATTCTATTGCTGGAAAAGACTGGATGCGGAAGGCAGAGAATCGGATGCTGTGGCGCAAATTGGGAGAGACCTATGTTCAGCAGTGGACTGCAATGGGCTGATGATGATGATGACATACTATCTGTTTATTTTTAAATATTCTCTTTCGATTTCGAAACTACTGTTTTATTTTACTAACAACAAAACTAGGCTGAGCTTTTTTTACATACATACATAACTTCACGCCAAATCCCTTGCGGGGTAGGCAGAGAGAACAGAGCGCCATAGGGCACGATTCTTACACACCTCACTCGCTTCGTTGACTTTCATAACTCTTTTCATGCACGCGCGTCGGTTTTTGAGGCTCTTAACATCACCTTCCTCCAGAACACGTTCTATTAGGTCTTGGAATGTGTGTCTTGGCCGTCCTCGACTCCTACATCCGTCCGCTTTTGCATTGTATATCTGCTTAGTCAGTCTTGCGTCAACCATTCTTTCTACATGTCCGAACCATCGGAGCATGCCCTTTCTTACTTTTACAACGACACTCTCTTTCAAACCAACTTCCTTCCTTACAACCTTGTTTTCTACGCGGTCAGCGAGAGTCACTCCGCAGATTTTGCGTAGAGCCCTCATTTCTACCGCGTTTATTCTACTTTCAAGCACACTCTGCCATACCCAGCTCTCGCTTCCATAAGTTAGCGTTGGGATCAGGACTGCATTGTGGATTGCTAACTGGGCTTTTCTGCTAATATTTTTTGCGCCCAGGAATCTGCCCAACGCTCCGTTTACGCTATTTCCTATCGCCACTCGTCTTTCTACATCCGCGGTGTACCTTCCATCTCTGCTAAAAGCGCATCCAAGATATACAATTTCATTCAGCTGTTCCAGCACTACATCATCAACCATTATCCTTGCATCTGTTCTGGATTCCTCCCTTTCAAACACCATAACTTTCGTTTTCGTCGCATTCAACTGCAAGCCTTTAATCATGCAATCATCTTTCATAGTAGTGACTAGTGTTCGCAGGTCCGACGGCGATTCGGCTAGAAGCACGGCGTCATCTGCGTAAAACAGGCAGCTTACAACTAGGTCACCCGTTCGCATCCCTACATCCATCGATCTCATTCTCTGGAGACAACTGTCCAGGTACAGGATGAACAGTCGAGCGGACAGCACGCAACCCTGTCTGACGCCGATATTGACGTCAAACCAGGGGGACAAGCCGCCGTCAACACGCACACACGCTGTGCAGCCCTCATAAGTGGACTGCACAGCGCGCAGCAGTGCTCCGCTCACCCCTTAGCCCGGGAGTATATCCCACAGATCCTTTCGTAACACTCTGTCAAACGCTTTTTCCAGATCCACAAAACCGCAGAAAACCTTCCGGTTAACAGCCAGTTGTTTCTCCACGATGTTGCGGAGAGAAAAAATCTGATCCATGCACCCTCGTCCGCTTCTAAAACCACCCTGAGCCTCCCACAACACTCCATCAGATATCACCCTCATTCTCCTTTCAATAATTTCCCCATACACTTTTGCTGCTAAACTGATCAAACTGATGGCCCTGTAACTGGCGCACTGCATACGTGATCCCTTACCTTTATACAAGGGCACGATGACAGCGCGCCTCCAGTCCATGGGAGCTGAGCTTTTTTTGATTAATTAAAAAAAATTAATGTCCAATTAACAAGTTATAAAATGTCTTTATTATAAAATGAAACAAATAAAATAATAGTGTAGTTTATGTTTCTTGCTAAGAATTAATTGACTGATCCTACTTAGAAAAGGCTTCCAACGACAAAAGCTCATATCTCTTCCAGGCCCTTGATCAAGTAGTAACAACTATTCTATATTCTTCACGACAAATTTTAAAAATTCTTCCAGCGGCCTAAGAGTGATTAAAAAACAAACAGACAGACATAGCTACACACATTTATAAATAGCTATGAATGTTCTTGACTTTATTTCTATAGATAAAACTGTAAGTTTATTATTTAATTGTGATTGAATGGCTCCTTAGCGACAGTCGTGTTGCTATTTAATTACGCTATTAATATAATATCAATATTAATAATATTTATGATGTTACCTCTAGAAACGATACGACATGTCACGTCTTGTCTTACCTAGAAGATAGCCTTTTTGACACGAATATATTTACATAGATTATTTTATATATTATCTTGATTGTATAAATCAAATTATATGTTTATATTATTGGTTGGAATATTTTATATAAAAAAAAACTTAATTATAGAAGATTTTTAATGTGCTTTCAGGATCTTCATGCGATGTAGAGGGCGTTAAAATAAATCATTTTATTCTATTTTTATGAGATAAGCGGGCAAACGAGTAGGCGTGTCACCTGATGGTAAGCAACTTACGCCGGTCATGGACAGCTGCAACATAGATAATAACACTTACCAGCCTTTAAAATGGGAAAGGATATGTCGAAATTGAGATGGGGAGGGGAGAGGAAAGGAAGGGGCTACTTTTCCAAGGCCGTTTCCTAGGGCTCGAGGAGAGAAGTACCGTGCAAAACGCGTCAAGGGCAAAACGCGGCACTAGCCACTTTACGTCGATATACTGAGAAGTAGTGGTATTTCCAAGCGTGGCTCAATCGCTCTTATTGTCCTAAGCGTAAAGACAACTTTAAATGGGCCTATGTGGAGACGACAGATCACAACTAAGACTGGTAGGATTATTCCTTTCGCCGAGTAGAGGTCAGCTAAGAACGGATTTTACGAAATTGCACCCACATGGGGGGTTGCGGGGGTGTTAACAATGGAAAATTCCCATTTTTAACCTATAGCTGCTATCGACTTCAAATTTGTCGAAGATATTGCAGTATTAACATAGCGGGGCAGCAGTTATTACTTTTGATGCGAAACAGAGTTCGCCGTGTCAGCTAGTAAATATATAAAACTAAAACAGTTGGCTTGCAGAAGGTGACGTCAGTTTTAAAATTTGACGACCGTGTATAACAAGAGTACCTTTTTTTTACCCGAGGAAATGCTTTATGCACACCCCGCGCCTAGTTAGTGTGGAACTCCCAAAGCAGTAAGTAAACTGCAATCCGATGATCCCGTCGACCAGTACTCATCGAAGCGCCCATGCCCGATGAGCATCTGGGTCAACCTGTAGGTGACTGTGCCCCATGTACGGAGCACTCAGGCCTCGAGGTGAGGCAGGACAGCGCCAACAGCGCGCTGACGCGCGCAGCCCTGAAGGACCAGTGAGTCGCGCCAGTCCCCCAGGACCCGCCGAAAATAACAAGACTACCTAATGTGAGACAAAGAAGAGAATGAGGCATGTAAGAATTTTCCCTTATGGTGCTCTTTTCTCTCTGCCTACGTCTACGTGAAGTTGTGTACTAAAATAGTTAAGTTTGTATATAGAATCGTATGACATCTCGCGTGATATCAGACACGTACTTGCTAAGTTCTTAGGTCAATGACTGGTCTGCTAAAAACAATACACTATTTGGGTTATCGAGCTCCACATATATTATATTCGATACCTGAATGTCATTCTATCTCCTTGTGTTGTTTATCCTTAATGCTGAGGGTCGTGGACCTTTTAATAAGTTTTGCGAAAACAAAAGTTTGGACTAGATTTTGCTCGGTCTATCTATCTTCGAATAGGATGTGAATCCGATCTGAACAGCCGGTGAAGCAATTGCCTCTACATCCTCTTAGCCTCTCCAGGTTTTCATCTCTCCTAGTTGCAATATTTCCCTAGAACTTGTTTGATTTCCTCCGCGTGCATGCAGAGCACTTCTATTTCTGTCTAATATATACTAATAAAAATTAGATTTCATTTTTAATTGATATTAAAAGATTACGTAAGATGGCGCCAACAATTTTTTAATATTTTTTGAAACGTATACGCGAATCAATATTCCGACAGTTATTTTTACGGGATTGTGCTCAAGCCCTTTCCCTGTAACTGTGATGCAGATGTCCATGTACGGCGTTAGTTGCTTATCATCAGGTGACACGCTTGCTGATTCGTCCTATTCATGCAGCAAACTGCGTGGCTTTTTATATCAAAAGTTGCAAAGATTTGCAAAAATTTATCAAATCACAAGTACCTATAATACCTATACGTATCCAAGGTATCTCTAAGTTCTACGAACACGAACTTCACAAACTTAACACTGCAGGCAGAATTTGTGTCTTGACAGTATTCGCTAACGCCACAGTGGTCATCCTCACAACCTTTTAGCGAATAGCACAACAGTGACGTCAGTTGTCTATTGCCAAGAATTGGAGGCAATCATAGGAATGCATAGCAATCATATTTCCCACAAGAGCATTACAGAATAACTAATAATTATATGCTAAAAATCATCATCATCATCAGCCCAGATCTGTCCACAGCTGAACGTAAACTTCCCCCTTAGCACGCCATAGCTACCGGTCCTATGCCACTAACATCCAACCATTCCCTGGTCGGTTATTCAAGCGATGTGGCCTGCCCACCTTCGATGAGCCTCGTAGTGCATTGGTAAAGCTACCGACTGCAGAATCGAGGTTGGTGCGTTGGATTCCCACCCGAGTACTCGAGTAATATTTATAACAAGCATGAATGTATGCATGACGTCTGAGCTTTTTTCTGTGTATTAAAAGTATGTATTTACAAAAGAAAAGTATATACGTATTAATATCCGTTATCTAGTATCCATAACACAAGCATTTAGTTCATTAATTTGGAACCAGAGGGTGTTGTGTGTATTTCAGAGTGCTAACTATACGGGCTAAGTCAATTACTCCCGTACGGATATCCGTATTTCGGATTTTATCTCGTAAAGTGATACTGAGCGACCTTGATGTTCCCGATGAGGCCAATATTTAAAGACCACGTCACACACAAGATACTACTCTCCTCTTGGTCTGCTGTCAACTTCTTTTTCAAGAACTAATGAAAAAGTAAATAGGTACTGAAAGAATACATTTTTTTTCTACAATAGAAAAATAAATACTATTCATATACTAAACATATTCTTAAGTCTGGTTTATGATTCGATCAGGGTAGTATTTGGAGGACTCTTAGGATCTAGTTTCTCGAGCAAGGAGAGTAACCACTCTCCTTCGGTCTTTTCCCTTCCTTTTTTTCCCGCTAGTGGGTTAATAGTATTATTACGAACCATTGGTCCTTTATCGCTACGCCATAACAAATCTAGATTCACCTGGATTTTCTATAATTACACGCAAAAAAAACTTAACAGAGACCAGAGACTAGAGGTATCCTTATATTTAAGAGGTCGTGGGTTCAATGAATGGTAGAGCTTGATTATAACTCCTTGATATTGGCAGAAACAGCTAATATTATACGGAGCAACATACATAACTTCACGCCTTTTTCTACCCGAAAGTGTACGCAGCGGCTGTTAAGCCTCATCTCGCCGTTATGTTTACATCCCAAATGGAATAGGTGGCGAACCTAATGCCATACCGGGAGCAAATTTTTCAGTCATCCATATTTTGTACCGATAACTTTCGAAAAGTCATTGGTGTGAGCCAGTGTAGGGATTTGTACACGCGACCTCTAGATTTAGAAGCAGGTGCTTGACCACTAGACCACCGAGACTACTGCTTACTACAAAATACTTACAACTTACATACAAAATATTCTACCCCGTGAAATAATCAAATTCACCAAAGATAACATTGGTGATTATTTTGATTAAATACATAAAGCCACGGGCGACAGCTAGTGTCACATTTAAACCTCAATTAACAATTAAGATAAATATAATATTTCTTAATTATTATAATTGGGATAAGCTTGATATCCATATTAGAACAGGGCAACTCGCCTTATCTACAGAGCCAATGACAATCTATTATTATGAATACCTACTGGCGGTTCACATTGAACTCAATTATCTTTATTATTGTAATCGGTTAAGTTTTCCCCTTATTTAATGTACACTGATAACCTCCATTTATTTATCTCACGGAATAATTATGGTTATGATACCTTGATCGTCTTTAATCTAATTAATAAAGATTTATACGGGAAGCGGGTGATGTTTACGTGTCACAAAATAAAACGTCACATCAGCCTTACAGCTAGGACTGCAGCATAAATATTCAAGTGTCTGAGAGAAACAACTTAAATTTTATAACATGTGTAATATAATATTCGGTCGTCACGAATCGTCTAGCTGCAAAACTCGACGAATTCCAGCCTCCGGAGCAGGCCGGGTTTCGAAAAGGCTTTAATACCGTGGACCACATCCATATTGTTCGGCTGATTGTACAGAAGACCGAAGAGTACAATCAGCCGGTGTGTATGGCATTCGAGGATTACGAGAAAGCCTTCGACTGCATCGAAACTTGGGCAGTTCTGGATGCATTGCAGCGATGTCAGATTGACTGGCGATATATCGAGGTGTTGAGATGCTTGTATGACACCGCCACGATGGCTGTCCAGATCCAGGATCAAGTGACAAACTCCATCGAGCTGAATCGAGGTGTAAAACAGGGAGATGTCATATCTCCCAAACTCTTCACCAACGCTCTGGAGGACGTCTTTAAAACCTTGGACTGGACTGGACAGGGTATCAACGTGAATGGTGAGTACATCTCACATCTTCGGTTTGCCGACGACATCGTTGTAATGGCAGAGTCGCTGCAACAGTTAAGCGGAATGCTGCGCAGCCTAGACGAATCCTCTCTACGTGTCGGTCTGGGCATGAACTTGGACAAGACCAAGGTCATGTTCAATGAACATGTCGGGCCCGGACCGATAAATGTCGACGGGTCAATTCTCGAAGTTGTAAACAAATACGTCTACGCCAAACTATCCAGTTAGGTAGATGAAATTTCGAGAAGGATGCCGACAGGAGGATTCAGCTGGGTTGGGCCGCATTCGGTAAACTGCGTCGAGTTTTCAACTTGCCTTTACCGCAAAGCCTGAAGACCAAAGTCTTCGACCAGTGCGTCCTACCAGTAATGACCTACGGTGGCGAAACGTGGACACTTACGGTGGGGCTAGTCCACAAATTTAAAGTCGCTCAGCGAGCTATGGAGCGAGCTATGCTCGGAGTATCTCTGAAAGATAGACTCAGGAATGACTATATCCGATAGAGAACCGGAGTAAACGACATAGCTTGTAGAATAAGCTCGCTGAAGTGGCAATGGGCTGGTCACATCTGTCGAAGGACCAATGGTAGATGGAGCAAGAAGGTCATAGAGTGGAGACCGCGACTTTGTAAGCGTAGTAGGACGCCCACCAGCCCGAAGGTCAGACGACCGCAGAAAGGCTCCTGGAAAAGACTGGATACGGAAGCAGAGAATCGGATGTTGTGACGCAAACTGGGAGAGGCCTATGTCCAGCAGTGGACTGCAACAGGCTAATGATGATGAATGATGAATATAATATGTGTCATACATACTTATGAATATACGGTACATGTATAATTACAATTTGTGTCTGTCTGTTTGTTCCGGATAATCTCTGATGGGATGGGACTTTTATTGGCAGGTAGCTGGTGTAATAAGCAGTAACTTGGGCTACTTTAAAAAGAAACTTGTATTTATTAATTTATTGCTTTTCCGAGGCGAAATAAAGTTCACCGGCTCAGCTAGTGGCTAATTAACATCACTCATATCTTCCAAGATTTCTAAAAGGTCGTTCTTAAGTGTGTTCCGGGGTTCTAACCCGGGTTTTTTTTATTAGATTGATTAATTTAAAGGGTGGTTTTGTATGTATATTACATCCATAATATATTTTAAATTGTTAATAAATAAAAAGCTACAACATCGATCAAAACTATAGTAAGGCCAACGAGATAAAAACTATAAACAAACGGACCCTTACCGAGTTATCTTGCGACAGTTGGCGATTGACACGAATATCCGAGCTCTTTCCTTGTTACTCCTATGCAGTAAAGACGTCACTTAGCCGACAGCAGCAGTAACAGCTATCGTTGCGCACTTCGTGGTACATGATAGCAGTTGATGCTGTGGTTGAGAACAGTTGGTACGCAATTTTATTAATAACTATTAACAAGTTCATTCCTGTATGAAAAGCGACGAAGTGACTCGTATTTTCGCTTACCGTATTTGGTTGGCTTTCTCTCTTCTCTTGTTAATTTTTGCTTTTTACGAAAAACAAAGCGATTTTAACCATTTATGCATTAATCCTTATCCAATAAAGACAAATAAATGGAAATTAATAATAATTAACTAATTTTTGTCTATAAAAAGCACAAGAACTCGCCACTTTGGCATTATGTTACTGTAAGCTGCAAGCTAAGTGAACGCTTGTACGTACACACATAACATCAAGCCAAATACCTTGCGGGGTAGACAAAGAGAACAAAGCGCGCACGATTATACGACGCATAAGGCACGATTCTTACACACCTCACTCGCTTCGTAGACTTTCATAACTCTTTTCATGCACGCGCGTCGATTTTTGAGGCTCCTAACATCACCTTCCTCCAGAACACGTTATTTTTGGACATGGAATGTGTGTCTTGGCCGTCCTCGAATCCTACGTTCATCCGCTATTGCATTGTATATCTGATTGGTCAATCTTGCATCATCCATTCTTTCTACATGTTCGAAACATCTGAGCATGCCCTTTCTTACTTTTACACCGACACTTTTTCAATCCGACTTCGTTCCTTACAACCTTGTTTCCGACGCGGTCAACGAAGGTCACTCCGCAGATTTTGCGCATCGCATGCGATCAGTATTGCATTGTGTATTATTGGAATCTGGGCTTTTCTGCTTATGTTTTTGCGCCCAGGAATCTGCCCAACGCTATTTCTACGCTACAACTACGCTATTTCCTAACGCTACTGTTCTTTCTACATCCGCGGTGTAACTTCCATACCTGTTTTTTTACGCGAGGAAATGCTTTATGCACACATCCCGCCTGGAGACGGCAGGGGGTAGTGTGGGACTCCCAAAGCAGTACACCGCAATCCGATCCTAGAGCTACCTACTAAAACCTCGCGGCACCCTTCCTCCGAAGTTAGGGTGGTCCAGGACAGTGCTTTAGCCCTCTGGACCACCCTGCCGTCGCCCTCCCCTGTTACGAGGGGGGCTCATCCTCGGGGAGCTTCAGCGAGAGGCTCCCCAGGGCGAGGCGGCTGCGTCCTCGCGCTGTAAAGAGGCGCGACAGCGCCCCCTACGACCCTCCCCGGCCGCACCGGGGGGTCACCGCGACGGGTTCGCCCTCGCAGCCCGTCGGCGAAGGCGGCGATCACTGAGCTCGCCACCGCCGCCTTCGAGCGGGATAAGCTGTTTGTTACGGATAAACTCAAAAGGACTACATGCTTTTCCGTCAAATATTGCATAAATATAGCCAAGAGGTCGGGTCAACACATAGGCTAAATATTATCACGCTATCACTAATTGGGGGTGAGCAATGAACCCTTATAATGGCACAGGCACAGTATTTTTGCTGCTTTCTGGCGTCCACGTAGATGCGAATAGAATACTCTTTTTTAAGTCATTTCCTTTTGCCTCAGTAATTTGTTGTATTAATTTTCACAAATATAACAATTTCAACAATAAAAGTTAGGGACATACAAGGTTTTAACATTGCCAGACGCGTGCAAAAATATTTAGCAAAAAGATTATAAAAAACGTATTTAAAGGTAACATAACATAAAATAACTTCACGCCTTTTTCTACCCGAAAGTGTAGGCAGCGGCTGTTTATCCTCGTCTCGCCGTTATGGTTACGTCCCAAATGGAATAGGTGGCGAACCTGTTGCCATACCGGGCACAAAGTATTTAGTCATCGATATTTATCACACAACTTTCGAAATTAAATTTCATTCACTCATTGGTGTGAGCCAATATGAGGATTCGAACCCGCGACCTCTGGATACAGAAGCGGGGTGCTCGACCACTGGACCCCTGAGACCGAAATATTTTATTTATTTTATAAACCCCATATTAAATTGTCTGGCTTATCTTTTTCGTATACATTAAGATACTGCAACATAAAATACTTAAATAAATTTCGTATTGCCTACAATATATTTTTGGGGAAAGAATTAAATTCTGATGATGTCAGAAATTCTGTATTGGGTATATAAAAGGAGAGGTACGAAAGTGTTTTCAGTTTGCTTGAACTACCTACCCAAAAATTGGTGCCAGATCTCGTACTATGAGTTACCCTTAATGTACTTAAATAGAGTTTTAAAAGTTTTTAATAAATGGTCAGTGTGATCTGAAGATCGCGCACCCTGCTTCTAAATCAAGAAGTCGTGAGATCGAATTCTAGCTCACCAATTACTTCTCGGAATTCTTTTAACAGAAGTTATGTGTCGACTGACGACATTGTGGTTATAAGTTCCGCTAATTATTCCATTTGGAGAGTAAAAATTCGGCGGTCCCAGTACCTGGAAGTGGTATGTGCTAGTATTGACTAGGTTCAATACCAGCACATACTCCTTCTAAAGGACTACCGTTAAACTACTAGCAAAAATAGTGACGGGACCGGTACATATTGATAAAGTGCGAAATATGTATCAGTGGAGGAGTACCGTACCTGGCGGCCAGAATCAACTGCATACTGGAAGAACACCGCAAAAACAACCAACTAATAAAACAAATAAAGACAATTAGAAGGATGCTAAGAAAAATTAGAGGCCAAGATATGGCTGTATTTTACTCCTAGTGGAGGACAAATCACCAACGTAAACATTCCTAAGGAGGCAGGCGGCCGATCATAAAACACACCGGTCACAGTCCGAAAGGAGACCATGTTATGCCGACCCAAGTTGGAGTGGGTTAAATAAAGGCAGGAAAAATTACGTATACACGGATTTAAACTTGAGACTCCTCAGGAAACTCAGTAGTGCTTTGACATGTTTATTTTTTTCATATTCATCGTTTCTCATATCTTCAAGTAGTTAAGTAGTACTCTCAGTAGATACATTTGATACCGTGGGACACTGCAAGTATTAGACTGGATACACACAGAGCCATCTATACTCCGTCCACTATATTGTATTTTGGACAGCTCACGAATACTCGTTGTTATAACTTTTATCTAGTCTTAATTTAAAAATCGAACAAAAATTAGGCGACAATACGTCATATTTAACTGACAAGGTCACTGCGATGTTTAGGGATGTGGTTATTTAATCGACTGTTATCAGCTTATGATATTAAGGTAGAACAAACTCTCAGTACCCTTGTCAGCGAAGATTCGTTATTGCATAAAGAGAGTTCCACAGACGAGTGAAGATTGGTGAGTAATTATTGTAACAATAAACATTTTTATTATATGTATGTGTTGATCAAAACAACTTTTAGAATTATATCGCGTTTATTTATTACTTATTTATATTTATTTCCCGACACGTGAAAATGATATCTGTAAAGAGTTCGAAACGTCGGGAAATAAATAAATATAAATAAGTAATAAATAGACGCGATATAATCCTAAAAGTTGTTTTGATCAATGAGTGAGATTCGCGAAAGTCTTAGAAGTAATTATATGTACGTGGTTATACAATTTTGGACTCATAAAATAATACGCCACAAATTCCGCCCGACCAGTCTCTCTCGCTTACATCCCGATCCTATATATATATGGGATCAAATATACATCCTGATTCCAAATTTTAGCCAAATCCGTTGTCACCAAATACCTACAGTTTTATTATTATGCACTTCTAGAATCTAGATAGATAATTCAATGTACTATCATGATATCTATATTTCGACTTATGACTTTTTAAATCAAGTTTTTTAATAAGTTATCGATATTTTTAATTCTCTTGCAACCACTATTACCGTCTGCCTAAAATACAATAATATAATGGATGAATTAGCGAAGCAGCTAATACTTATGTATGCAAATAAGTAATAGATATATTAAACTAGGTACTCACTTTCCTTGTAAACAACTAGGTACTTATAGTACACAGAGATCTTAACAAAATACACAACATACAAACTCTCATATCCTGGCGTGGGGATCGACCTGCCGACCTTTACTCTGGAGACAGTAGTTTTACCAACCACGAGGCCTTACATATATTTTACAAGCTTTCTGCTTCTTTGACTTTGACCTTTGACTGATAAATAGAGAAAGTTGTGTGTTGTTACTAAACCTTTAGTACTTCCAGGAGTGCAACTATTACGGCTTATTAACTACTAGTATTGTCGCTTTGTTTAATTTCTCGGTGGTCAAGTGGTCGAGCTTCCCGCTTCTGATTCAGAGGTCTTGTGAATGATACCGGGCTCAATGATCAACCAATGGTTTCTTGGCATTATATTCGGATGTTACGTGTGATAAATGGGATAAATATCGATGACTGACAATCGTTTGCCCAGTTTATAGCAAAAAGGTCCATTTGAGACGTGAAAAAAAACGAGTCGAAGATTAACAGCCGCTGCCTACACTGTAGAAAAAGGCGTGAAGTTATTATGGCTTAGTTGAATAAAACACACTATATACGCCGTCACATTCCTTATATTGCATGAAAATATTGAAATTTTATAATCTCAAATACAATAACAATATGCCTATAAAATTTTATGTTGATACTATACAATAGAAAAATAATGTGTAAATATGCGATTGATTGCTGTATATAATTTGTGGGGAACATTTTCATGGCAACGAATGCGACCCATCCTCTAAATTTATAAGAAAAAAGATGAAACATGAATTAAGGGCGCCACCTTCGATCTCTCCGTTGGTGTTAATATAACTCCCTCCTTATACTAATGACGTGTGATAAGTGCTGCTCGATACTTCAGTATCTGATCCTATCTTAGTGTTAGTGCTTAATCATCAAAAAATTAAAAACTTCCATGACTTTCTTTTTCGAAAAAAAAAACAAAATATTCAAACGCAATTTCGCGCTTTGCAATGTTGGTATACTCCGGAGGCGGCGGGGCTGGTGGTTTATTTGATGAGACCTTTGGCCTTAAACAGGTCGCGCATCAGACCTTTCAGATAGCGGATCTCACGCTGCAAGTCGGAACACTTGTCGTTGAGGTCAGAATTGCGTTGACGCATGGTCTGTTCCTCGGTGAGGAGTACTTCGATCTGAGCCTTCTTTTTCTGACGGTAGCGGGTGGCAGCGTTCTTGTTCTGCTCCTTCTTGCGTGAGCGTCTATCATCAGATGAGCGCGCGTACGGTTTGGAACGACAGGGCGCGGACCATTCGTCGTCAGTAGACGAAGACCGGGGCGACGACGGCGGTGATGAGTGTGGCGAGCCACTGATGCTGCCTCCAGAATGGTTCGGCGATGGCAGTTGAGCGGCGCGATGGCGAACCAGCTCCTCAACGTCCATGTAGTAATCTGGCACAGTCTGCGGAATCTGTACCGGCGCGGACACGGGCCACTGTTCTCGCGATGCCGCTGGGACAATCGACGACGCAAACGTAGCGGCATGAGCTTGCTGGGCATAATTCAGGAGTAACTGAGTGGCGGGCCCCGGTGGACTCTGGGGCGGCGTCAAGTGCGTCAGTTCTACGGCATCGTACACGGTCTCGAACTCCCTGAGGAGGTCCTCGGTCGGCTGAGGCACTCCGAAATTTGGGACTGGGGCGACGTGCGCAGGCGCTGGCACCAGAGCGGGCTCGACGCGAGCCACGGCTTGAGGTACAGAATTTTCAAAAATATTCAAATCCGATTTCTCCTCCAGCCACTGCGGGAAAATTGTCTCTGTAAACAATAAAAAAAAACCAATTACAACAACTGAAAAATCAATCAGACAATTGAGCAGCAGTATTAAGGCCAGTTCATTTCTATTAAACACAAGGTAAACTTAGTCACGCTTCACTCTGACTTAGTCCAATTACAGAAGGTAAAATAGTTTTTTATGGGCCAGTTGTAGGTGCAAGGGGTGGTGACTTTAATTTTATTAGAATTTAACCTTGAACTCAGTAATTCAAAGAGCATATATATTGTTTAAATCACATACAAAATGGACAATGAAAGCGCGTGAGAATAAGATAGTCGGTTTCAGAAATACATTCAGTGTATGGTGTCTATAATTATCGGACTATCCCGGAACACTTCGTATCGCTTCATGCATGATTACTGCTCAGCTCCCCTGTGTTGATGATATGCATTCTTCCTCAGACGTTCACTGATTGAAATATAATTTTGGAGATCAGATCAATAGTTTCTTTTGGTATATTTTTTATTTTTTCAAATAATATATACTCAACCCAAGTCCTAACTCGTTCCCAAATACAGTAGATCGAGTACCCTACCAACTATAACGGTATATAATATAATTCAATTCAAACTTTCCATGGACAAGTAAGTTGTTTAGAAGAATCCAGTCTACAGTTACATTTATTTCTGGTATGAATATATATACGATTAAAATGTTAATACATTTATATGACGAAAATACATTATATTATACAAAAAATATAAACCAGTTGTGTCGTTTTATAACACAACGAATATCAATTCTGTTACGAACTAGTATCGGGTGGAAAATTCCAAGAATAATTTGAATAGGTAGCGAATTATTCAAAAATTAATTCATAACTACCGTCGCGAACGTCATTGATAGTTGAAACGTAAGCGCTTGATGCATATACTTGATCTAAATAGTTGTCATGTTGCACGCGGAGTGGCGCTAGCGCACTTAGTGCACCTGACACCATTACTCACTACTTTGTCTATTGTATATTAATTGATCATTATATTACAACATTGTTATAGACTTGGAGCAAATTTAATTAGAAACAACCAACTATTTATTTCATTAATGCACTAGAATTATCCGTCAGCGATAAATTTACAAAATTAAACTTGCTTGCTGAGTAAAGGTCGACGGGTTCGAGCACAAATCTTTATCTATTTGTATGGCGTCTGAGCGTTCAACTATGTATCATACAAAGTATGTCAATATTAATATCAGTTGTTTATTAACATAAACCAAGCATTTAGGTGCTTTCTTTAGAAAATTAGGGTTGTGTGAATTGTTACTAAAATATTAGTTAGTGTAAGGTTTGAGGAAACATTATTTTGGTAAAGGAGAACTAGACCTAAAGGAAACCTATCATGGAGGAGCCCTAAAAACCATCACAAAAATAGCAACAAAATATGGATGCAACCAAAGTGACATTGACGTATTCTGATCACATTATTGGAGAAGAATTTAAGCGCAGTGACCGCTAGCACACCAATCAATACATCAATTGGACTTGATTGTACAGATTGGCGAGCGCGAGACGGCCGAGTTCAGGCGAGTTGCTTCAGAGCGTTAAAATAATAAACAAAGATAATAAACGAATTTATACTTTAATACGAGCACAACAGCCAGCAAAATGTAAGTTATGGAAGTAATATCTGATGCGATGCTTGGTCGTCTCCAACACCCTGACCCCAGATAAACCTCACAATCAGGAGTTCGCTGACAGCGCGCCCTCAATAGCGAATCAACTAGATAAAGTGGTGCCACTAACGTCAATAAAATTAATTTTAAAACTATTCAATGATTATTGTCACAAGTATGAGGATAATGAGAAATATACGATGTTGGGAAAAGTAAATTCCCTATTTACAGATATATAAATAGCAAAGCAACCTTGAAAAGTAAGTTGGTATTGTAGGTACTTGGTACTGTTTACTTGCCACTGTAGGTTGAAAGAACTTTCGTGATTTTTATGACGGTTTTATATTATGGGGGTGAAGGTTTATATGGAGTATCAATCATCTTTTGACAATAAATATAAAACTGGTTAACATCTGGACAAACCTCTGCGTGGTACATAGATTAAAGTTGAAGGCAGTTATCAGTTAAGTTAAGTAAACTAGGTAAGGTTAAGCCACGGACCATGAGACCCGAGGTACTTCACGTGGGCGACAGTACTGCCAGTAACTGGTATTAAATACTTGTCAATGATTCATCATCACACAGTTCTTATTTAGGCATGTTTTAGTAACTGAATGATAATATTGGAGTAGTAGTAGCACGCGGCCTTGTTTTGAACAAAACTCAGACAAAATCTCCATCAAGTAGCTTGTCTGGGACCAGCACCCCCTAGTGAGTAGGATCAGCGAGCGGGATTGTATCGTATGGCATACTCATAACAAAGCATTATTACACAAGAATTTCTATAAACTTCAGGAAATATCAAAACATGAAGAAAAAATTAAGAGACCAGTATTATCACATTCCTGTCCTGTTCCCAATATTTGGGGTAGGCACAACCGGTTTCCATTTTCCACATTATCATCCCCTATCATTCGCATCTTCGACACTAACACCCTTCTTAATCATGTCGTCTTTTATAGAATACGTCCCTATTTTTTTACGTCTCTCTCTTCCCTTATTTTCTTCCATTTATTTTGAAGTACCTATATATCTTTAAAGTTTTGATTAAGAACTAAGCCTTAAAGAATATATCAAAACGGAAGGAGCAAGAAGGCCGAAACGCTCCTTCCGTGACCAGAATGACCATGTATTATCAGAAAGTTAGATCAAAAACCTTCAAAAGGAGCGAGTCATGTGTGCAGGAAATACTCTGTCTGCTTATATCAAACGTTACTTGTGAAATTTTATTACGCTTCGAGGTCATTGAACTCAGCCGAGATAATAAAAGCTAAAACGTGTTACCTATTAAGATCACGAATAATAATGCTAAAGAGAGAGAAAAAAAACTACAAATTTTGAGTCACAAGTAGGTAAAAATGCATAAATAAATAGCAGTCAAAATAAATTAACCAGTTTATTTAATCACGCCTTTAACACGTGCTAAATATATATTATTTGTCCTCCTTTCGAAATGTTATATATTAACTGTTTGTAAATGTATCAATCTATAGAAAATGTAACCAGTGTCCAATGAGCGTTTTATAATTATTAAGAGAACGAACAGACGAGGTCGCCCTGTGCTCGAACTGGTTTCATTTCATGCCGTGCCACAAGATATCGGTGAAATATACATTTATAAATGTTTACCAATGCACTGGATTACTATATCAACAACAAACTGCTTATAAACCAAGGGACTATAAAATACCGGGCCGGAATGTCGTCATTGTAGAATTACATTTCACTAAAAACAATCTGGGTAAAGGAGAAATAAATATATAATAAATATGATGAATTTACCCATAATAACAAACCTTCATCAGTACCAAAAGATCAACAAAATAAACTATATATAGCAAATGCCTATTCAAATTATTATAATGTCATCTGATTAAAACATAACATTTAATTAAGAATTGGTTTCGTAAACCTAAGTTAGAAGGAAGGCTCATCTTAAGTATTTATTGTTATGTTTCCTTTTTCGGCTTTAATAATTTTAACTTTAAACTTTTAATCTTTATCACGACATACGAAGTTCGCTATACCAGCTAGTATTATCATCATATTTTAGTACGATAATAATAAAGAGTCTCATTTTTTGAGGTCGATTAAAAAACAGTTCACGAGCGGCCCGCCTAGGAGTTTTCTAAGAGGTCAGTTTGGTCCAATTGATGAAAAAAATGGTCCAGTTTAATAGCCTTGCTGTAAAGATTGATCAGCTTATCACTGCCTCGGGCTATTATGTATGTTAATATTTTGTTTACGCAACAAGGCCATAGAGAGTGTAATTTACATTTAGTTTTCGAGTTTCTCTCATAACACATAAATTCTATACGAAAGGAAATCCTTAAGCGGTTAGCGCTGTTTTAGAAACTGAATATGTTCATAGTGTTTATACAATCACTTCTGTGATTTTATGAGGCTGATCTTAAATTTATTTTGTAATTACATCATTAAGAAGGACAACTACCATCTTAAACTATAGGCCGTGGAAATGGAGGCTGTGTATTCGAACTGTAGGATCAATTAGGTAATTAAAAATATACGCCTATATTGCATTAAGTTTTGCTTAAATTATACTGGACTGGATTTGTTTTGTATACGATAAGCTTGGAGACTTGTAATCCCTGTTTGCAAAATTGTTTTAGTAATAGCCTAGTTTATTAAGGACTATAAATAAGTCCTATTTCATGTCTAACTCCTGGGAAAACATACGAAAACCGGTCCAATCCTTCTTTAATGTCGATGTTTACTTTTGATCTGGAGTTCTGCTTTATCTAGCGTTATAAAGGAAGTGTTTTATGTACATAGACTGACGAAACTATAATTATTAGCATACATTAATAAATTTATATTGAAGTACAAATACGCTGCTGCCTTGTACCACATAAGCGCTTTGAATATATTTACCGCGCAATGCGAACGTGAATTCCACGCTCGAGTGCCGAAGCCATAATAAACTATAAATGTTAAAAAAAACTGCCATTGACATTATGAATTCATAATGGCATTTATAAAATTGTATTATTAAATATCCATAACAAGCTTGACTATTGTTATTAATAGATGGCGCTGTATACAATATGTCTTTTATTATATGTCACAGTGTGTGTTTTAGCGAATCAAATGAATTGAGATTCATCTGGAATGATCTATTTGCACCTCGTTTTGATTTTGTTTGTACAAGAGAACGTAGCGATATCAGAGCCTTGGTTGGTACACATCAAACAACAAACTATTGCGTAGTATAATGTTACCAAGTCTTATTGCATACGTTTCCAGTAATTACTTAATGCAAGTAGTAAACATTATTTGTTTGGAGTAAATAAAACTTGTATCGTTCAGTACGAACGTCCTAAGCGTGAATTGCGTGGAATGTCACAAAAAGTAGATCATTAGGACCTTGACTTGTCGTTGCACGTGATTATATTTGCGGTGTCAACAAAAACAATATCTATATAATTAATAATCAAAACAACATATTATTGTATGAACCTACCAACAAACATGTCTGCCATCACGAAGTCTCGTTAACAACAGGTCAGTTTACAACTTAATCCAACCAAGAATATCCTTTAATGTCCTTACTGCTACAGATACAAGTCTAATTCATATACTTATTTTAACGACTATATGGGCAGTGGTATTCTAAGAACTGGTATCCTCGTAGGGTGCGAGCGGTGGTCGTCGTAGAGAGCTTCCAAAAAAAACACCAGCAAATGTCTAACGTCTCTTTACAAGTTTCTGTGAGTTGAATACGATTTCTTTGTTCCAAATGCTGCGATGGTGGCACTTCATTCTAACGGCGTCCAGGTGTAGCATAGACGTTGGCAGACATAGGTTAGGAAACGAGCGTGGACGCTCGGAGTGTGCTTCTCGGTACGAATTTATTGTCACGAAAGTTAGGACAGATATGATCCACCAGTAGACGCGACGCGGCACGGTATTGTACTGAACGCGCGCGCGCACACGCTGGCTCGGACCTCAGCGCGATACCCCACTTTACCCCACTACCACTGCGGAGACAACTACTAACAGCACCACACCAAAACACATCTAATGCAGTATTACAATTACAACGATATATGTACAAAATGTATATACAAAGAAAGGGAATATTTGCATTTTCAACAACAACAAAATATAATACAATTCCTAGCGAAATCGCGATGGTCTTCCTAAAATGATTCTAGATATTAAAAAAATAGAAATTCTTTTAACACGGACGCATCGTTACGTCAAAAATTAATTAGTTTTAACTTTTTAAAGTGTATTTGATATTTATGTTTAATTTAAAGTTAAATAAATAATATCTTTTTTTTCGCATTCTTTCTAGAATTTTCGCCGTTGCCGATTTCATAATTGTGTATTACGGATTACGACCGGCAACAAAATGTATGTACATTATATCAAGGTCCGCTGACAAGTGCTCCAATTAATAACTGTTGCAGCAATTTTTACCTATTTATTTCTTGAGGTCATTTGATAGTTTGTCAATAATACAATGTAGTTTATATAATAACTTAAATTGGTGAAATTGAAAACGACCACTGTTCTATAGAACCTTCTGAAAATAGATAAATCTCTGACTCTCCTTCTCACTCTGCACAATATCAGGGTATGGGCTATCTGTTGTGAGACAAGTTATTCAATATTCAATAAATAAATATGTAAACAACAAAAACAGATTTTTTGTACTGCACTGTAAAATAGAGGAACCTACGCCATTGATCATGTCTCTCTTCTCACCGATTAGAGTTACAGCAAACGGAAGATTGTCAGAAGAATTCAAATGTCTAAAACAGATATGACTAAACTCACTAAGATATGGAAAATAATTAACGCCAAGCCACGCTGTTAGACCGCTGGGTACATTCCTTTTCTCATCATCGTCATATTTCTCTATGGATTTGAATTTCTCTATGGATCATGAGGCGTTGGAGGCGTTTTCTGCGTTGTACAAATTCAGGATTGATTTGTTTTGAAGTCAAAATTGTTACGTAGACTGTAAGTGAGGCTCTCCAAAATTGGCTGAGGTAAAAGGTTCGATTGAGTGAATTATGGATTGCCGAGTGCATGCATTCGTAGATCTTTAAAACTATCCAACGAATTTTGACTTTTAAGGGCATCTAATTGAATTTAAACCCAATTGAAAGTTTGAAAAAACCTGTAAATATATATATGATTTGAAAACTATTAACACGGACGCCATATTTAATCCTTATCAAAGTAAACTCATTAGTTATGTTAAGCATTTTATGCGCATAAATGATTACATTTTATTCCGTAACAAAATAACGTAACATAACTCTTTATTCTACCTCGCCGGTGGCGAACCTATTGCCATACACCGGGCACAGAGTAACAAATTACGGAACTATAATTGTTGGCGTTTATTTTTTGTTTCAAGTTTTCCTATGTATAGACAAACCATTTATAGACGAAGATTAAAAGGCTGTATATCATCACACTATGTCCGAAGCACTGACCTTTTCAGGAGGTATAGAGTGATTGTTTGAAATGAGGAGTCTGAGGAGTATAGCTGGAGTAAGCTTGGTGGATAAAATGAGAAACAGTGTAATTCGAGAACGTTGTGGTGTGAAAGAAGATATAGTGACAAGGATAGAGAAAGGAATGCTTAGATGGTTCGGACATGTAGAAAGGATGGACGAAAGTAGACTGACTAAACGAATTTATAAGACAAGTGTGAAATGGCGAACCGGTAATGGACGACCTAGGCGGACCTACCACCAACAAATCTACGATGTGTTTGTGAGGGGCCAGGTCAGGAGTGGCCACAACCGACGAGCTTGTATGAACGCGATAATGAGAGTGGAGGAAGCAAGAAACGTATGTCAGGATCGTAGCAAGTGAAAAGAATTAGTCTCTGCCTACCCCCAATGGGAAAAAGGCGTGATTGTATGTATGTATGTTACAAAAGGGGACCCGCCCTATTAAAGTTTGTGAAGATTGTGAATAAATTACTTCTTGCTAAGTAAGTTAATGAGTTCTGACAACAGAAACTTTACCGTAGTCATCACTACTTGAAGGGAATTACATATGTGATGATACGCGGCCAAATAAAATACCGAAAATAAAATCAACAATAAGTTGACTAATATTTGAACAAAAAAAAAACATATAATTTAGCTTTATTTATAAGTTCAGTTGGAAAAGTTGCGACTAACCGTATCAATGTTTTTTTTTATTTAACTGTCAAAAGAAAATTCTCGATTCCGAGTAAAAATTAAATTAAATTAAATCCAACTCATTAACAATAAATTGATAGTAAATCACGCGTTACAAAAATGAGAATCCGCGTATAGAGGTGGGTCATACAAGGCAACGATAAAAGTATGTTACAAACCGACTTATAATGTGTGTGCTGGTTAAAAAAATAATAATAATATTAAAATAATGTTAACATACTTAGTATCACGCTGCAACAAAATGGTCAATTATATAATGAAATATATTATCTTTCTCTTTTGAAATAGTTCATAATCAGCGAAGCGGAAAATTTGTAATTAGCTGACCCACAACAAACATGTTCTACGATAATTATTTGTATATTAAGTTAAGATTTTAAAAATATTTCAAATGTGTTATTATTGTGTTTCCTTTTCAAATTAAAAACATACGTCTAGGTCGCTAAGTTATTAGTTTGTAATATTTTAAACTCTTTAATAGAGTTTCATGGAAACACCATTTTGTAAACTACAAAACATAAATTTAATCTATATTTACTAGCTGTGAACTAAAAAGTTCTATCATTAAAGTATGCTATATTAACCCTTGTTCCATCAATTATTTGCCAGTAATTTTGAGTCAAAATAGGTCCAGCCACTGCTAAACAGACCGACCTATACATATTAATAAGTTGCGAAATATAAAGTGTTATTTAAGCATATCCATATGCATTTGCTTAAAGTAAGATTTTAATACAACGAACAGACACTCGCAATTTTATTTATTTGTATAAATAAAACTGGAACCTGATTATGATTGTACATTGGAGAAAAACTAATATGAGGACTCTTTGATAGAGCAAAAATAATAAGTGCAAAAAAAAAAACGTTGGTCGCAAAACTTTTTCTATGCGCAATAAACATTAGTATTTATTGAAAATATAACCGAAGCATATAAACAATTTTGCAAAACAAAATATATATGTAGTTGTAAAATGAGACTAAGTTTGGCATGACCTCTACTGAAGGCTGTCTTAGCTGTTCTTCCTACTGGTTGACGTGCTAATTTGAATTTTTATAGCTTCTGTGATACGACTATAAGTAAACATAATCATTGTTGTGTGTTTTATTATTAATTAAATGATCATTTTATGGCGTTAGATATATTTAAAATTTACTATAGAGAAACGTAACCTTATTAAGGACAACAATTTGAAAGAAAAATCTATTTTTCATTGAATAGTGCGATTAATTATTAAAATACAAACATAACTACACGTCTTTTTCTACCCGAAGATGTAGGCAGCGGCAGTTAAGTCTCGTCTCGCAGTTATGTTTACGTCCCTAATGGAACAGGTGGCGAACCTACTGCCATAATTTGCTTGGGCACAAAATTTTCAGTCATCGATATTTATCACACTTAACTGCCGAACCCTCGACTTCTTGATTCAGAAGCGGGGTGCTCGACCACTGGACCACCGGGACCTCAAAAACGTACCTTACCACAGAGACTTTAAAATTACCGTACCGCAAATAACAAAATAACTATGGAAAATCGTAAGTGTCCGTTGTCCTGTCGATATTTAGAAAGTGAATGTAGTTAGCCTTTAAGCAAGTAATTTAAAAAATTTATACATCATAAAGGTATTTATATATACATTGGTAGCAAAATAATGGGTACAATTATACGCAATAACTTTTTTTAAGTATACATTTTAGAAGTTGGTATATATTAAAGCTAAGTCATAATAGTAGAGAATTCTATTGACTTCCAAAAAGTCATTTTTGTGAGCCATGATTCGAACTAAGACTCTTAAGAAAATCGACTCGCCGAGAAAACATGTATACACTCGGCATTAATATGAACCCAAGTACCTAGGAAGATCGATCGTCGATACTTCGAATCAGTTCCGTTACATACAAATAAAACATAACTTTACACCTTTTTCTACCCGAAGGTGTAAGCAGCGGCTGTTAAGCCTCGACTCGCCGTTATGTTTACATCAGAAAAAAAAAATAGGTGGCGAACCTATTGCCATACCGGGCACAAAGTTTTAAGTCATCTATATATACCGATAACACATAACTTCCCAGAAAATAATTTCGAAAAGTCATAAAATTAACAATTCATAAATAAGATTTATTTTATTTTTAATAATTTAAGTCAAATGTCACTAAAATAAAAATCGTACACGCCGCTCCGAGATGATATAATAATTGTACCAATCTCGTTAGTGATAAGAGTTATCTCGTAACGAAACGTTTGTTTGGCAACGGATAAAAAGTACCACCGTGCGTCATGGAAGCAGCCTCGTATTTAGATGTCATTCACACAGTCCCTGATATTATTAATTATACATAATATACAACATTAATGGTTTAGATAATATCGTTTTTTTTTAATCACCGTAGTAATATATTTCAGTGTGCGGTGATAACTACAAATGAATTTATCCAGATTTGATGCCCAAATTATTTATAAGAATTCCGCATAAATCTTTGGTTTGGTCTCGGTGGTCCAGTAGTCGAGCACACGGCTTCTGATCCAGAGGTCCGGGTTCGAATCCTGACACTGGCTCACACCAATGACTTTTCGAAGTTGTTTTCAGAAGTGTGATAAATATCGATGACGGAAAACTTTGTGCCCGGTATGGCAATAGATTCTCCATTTGGGACGTAAACATAACGGCGAGACGAGGCTTAACAGCCGCTGCCTACACCTTCTGATAACAAAGGCGTGAAGTTCTGTTATGTTTTATGCAAAATAAAAATGGGTTTCTAACTTTTTTTAAATCAAATGTAGGTGTGTAGGGCAATAGAGTTCGCTACATAAGGGAAGCCACTGCTTACATGTCGACATGGTAAGGGCGTGAATATACAAAAAAAAATGATCACAGATCGAGATTTCACTCTCACTACTGGTTTGACGTCTCGACAAACGTAACACAAAATACTTGGGTATTATTACGTAAAACATCAAAATTAAATAATATCCACTAACACCGTTCATTATTATTTCCTGGTTTACATTTTGTATTAAGATCATCATTTGTTATACAATAACCAAAATTCATATTAAAAATTAACGTAGAGACGGTCAGAAATAATATGTATAACGAATTTGTGACAGATATATTTAAGCAGATAGAGATTGGCTGGTAAATATAAAAACTAAGCATATTATGGTCTCTTATATAATACCTACAAATCATGAAAGTCTCATGAAGTCATAAAAACTTATCCAAACCATCCATGTTTACCATTATTGGAAACAAGATAATTCTAAACAGAAGCTAATGTGCTAACAGGACGACTCTGCTATATTACTCAAGATACATAAATAACACTCAATACTATTAAAAAGTTGTTTACAAAGTTATTTGAGTTACTTCATGAATTTTAAAAAAGTTGACCGAAAATTGCAAGTGCAACTGCATCCCACACCATATTTGGATAATTCTATGAACTCTGAATATAAGTATAAAATATGAATTATATTATGGAGACATGTCCAAGAAATAGTATGGATGAAGATCATGAACTAATATCGGTTTGTCATTCACAGATACGGGAAAAAGCCCCCAAATAGATGATAGCTATGGGTTTTTAGTGGCTCTTTTAGCCCATTTATGCACCAGGAGCAGTCTGCTGTTTTCTGTAAGAGATCTCCACCATTTTTGGTAAGCAGGATGCAGGCAGGGCAGGATGGCTCCATGTATCCATACCCTCAAAATATTACATCATTTTTCACATTTATTTCCAACATTTATCATTCTTTCCATTCATGACTTCTGTGTATTCGTTGCTAACACTGATGACGTCTATTATTATCTTATAAGATAAATAAATAAAATATAATTGTCTATTTGTAATGTTCAAATATGCTTATTTAATTATACTGGTTGTTCCGGAATTATTTTTGAAAAAGAATATTGTATGTTTTTAAAGATTCCTATGGATCAATTTAAAAATCCTACCTATACAAAATACTTGTCAATTTCTTCTCTCCAGGAGAACCTATATTGACTCTTTGCTGTTTATGAGCACTTCGGGTAATCTGGTAAATACGCTTAATCTGTCTGTGTTCCAATTTATCTCCGAAACGATAGAGCTTTTCAATGACACACCCTCTTTAAAGAACTATTCGAGCAAAAAATTGAATTGAAAAGAGTATTTGGTATTAAGTTTCTGGCCCAGTTCCCCTCATGACAGCCCCTACACTCGGAATCGTGCCGCTCGTGGCGTTTGCGCCCGTGTTTTTGTTCCAAGTAGGCACTTTCCTCAAGCGCTCGTGTTTTTTATTTATTGTTTTTATTGTAATTTAACTATTAAGTATTTATAAGTGTCTGTAAAGACCAATGAAAATAAAAATATTTCATTATGATTTAATAAAATGCATAAAGTTTCAAAGTCGTGAGAAGTCGCGTGACGCACTTTGTATAGTTAGACCAGGGGGGCTATTATGAGCTCTTAATTCCAGCCAGCTTACGCACTGCCTTGCAAATTAGTATTTCCAACGACTAATTCCATCTAGTCAGTGATGAGTTGTCTAGACTCTCTGGAATTAGGTCTTTGGAAATACGAATTTGGAAGGCAGCGCGTAAGCCGGCCTCACCATGGCTTCATCATAAGAATGGGGACAAAGCTCCTCTTAGATTATTTGAGAATACACCAGATTAATGTATAAATTATTTTATGTACAAGTTAAATAAACACACACGCTTGCATTAGTTTCGGAGATTAGAACGTGAACATATATTTAATTAGAGTTCTGTTTACTAAGAATTATCAAACTTAACTGTGCATTATAAAAGATTACGTTAAACAAATTTTTGAAATAAAAACTAATATTGTAACTAATAAAGTTAAAACAACGTGTCCAAAAATTCAACAATAATCGCCCGTGACTACTCTATAATAGAAATGATTTTTAATCAACTTTTTTTTAAGAAATTGAATGAACTTTCAATGAATTCTTTTGGGTTTTATGAAAAAAAAGTTAATAAAAAAATAATTTTCTGAAGATATTTATTTCTTAGATTTTCGCGAATCACATTCATAACATTAAAACAACTTTTTATGGAGTATATCGCGTTTATTTAGAGCTTATTTTATATTTATTGTTTTAATGTTATACCGTAATCGCAGTTTTCCAAATTTTTTTTTGAGTCGTCAATCTATGCGCTACAACCACTAAAAAATTCAGACTGCTTAGTTTGTGAACATTTTATGAACATTTTACTTACTTCTTCCATTCATCGCATTGCAAAAAAGTCAACTAAGATTTAAAATGGAAAAAGCTAGTCATAAAAAATGCGACGGTAACCAATACAATGACAATAAATAAACAAATACAATAACAATAAAAACATACAGACAGCAAAAATCCATGCTGTTTCCATTGCTCTAATAAAAAGGTAAAAGCCTAATATTATGGGATATTGAAATTAGACACTAATTTTATATTAATAATAGTGATAGGGACTCAATTTACGCAGCGCCATCTAGTTTTTAAGCTTGGCAATAAAAGCTTGTGTTAAGGAACTAGAAAACTGAGAGTACCTGTAGTTCAAGAATTTGTTTGTAGTTTGCTTATTTGATGGAATACGCAAATCTAAAGAAGTTCTGCACCAATTTGAAGTAATTATACTTGCAACGACTAGTTTAATTTTTCTTTTTTACTTTTAACGGTTTACGTATTTAATATAATATGGCGATACGAGGTACGTTGGATCAGCCAGTAAATAAATTAAAACGCCCAGTCGTAGTTCATATGTTTTACCACCCAAATACTCTGGAGGATATCAGATGAAGAATTCGACCTGCCCGACCACTATTGAATAGTTGGTACGTGATTACCAGAGTACCTACACTGTGGCCTATCATATATAGTTCAAAAATTCTCTCATCATTTAAAGAAATTTCCAAACATTTTACAGGATATTGTGAGCTTACAGGCTATTGTGACTTAATTTATCACAGAACATTCGTAACCGAATAGTTTATAATAGTCATCCAAAACTAAGGGGCCGTCATTAATCACGTGATCAGCATTTTTATAAAACTTAATAACTTATGTTAACTTATGTTTAATGGACATCCATTAAACATAAGTTTTATAAAAATGGGTACATACCCTTGTAAGTATTTTTAAAAGGAAAAGTAAATTAAAAAGCTCATTACAATATGAAGGAAACATTACGAAAAAAGCGTTAAACGATTGCAAGAAACCTTAGAAGTTCCACTTCAAAGATATTTTGAATTCCCACACGGCATGGTCGTAAGCCATTATGACGGGTTGCTTTTGTTCTCAAATATAGTTTGCATCTAGAAAATTTACTTAACACGTGCGGATTTAAAAAATAAATACTTGCAAATATAAAGTTACCGAGCGCGAGAAAGAAAATTCGTGTTCTCAAAATATAATGACGATTATGTAGTATAAAGTATTTGACCACGTTATTTGATTTGTTTTAATAATTAGTCTTGTGTACATTTCGGTATGTCTTCATTATAATTTTATTTAGATTTCCATAAATATATATGGTATTATTTCATTGAAATTTGCTATCCGTAAAAAAATTAAGGTCATGCAAGCTGCGGAAAAAATGAGGGAGAATAATGGAAATAGACAATTTACTATCTTACAGCAATTACTTTTATGAGAAAAGAGATTTGATGTGATTCAAAGCCACTCCACGCTTCTTCTCTGAAGTCATGTCTGATACATATCGATGACTGTCAAGGAGCTATCATGGGGCCAAAAGATATTCGGCCAGGTATTTGGGTATTAGGCGATTGAAATTAATAAGAAAACACATACCTTGTTTGCATGTGTTGTCTAACTGTTGCAGAAGATCGCTGGCGAGTTCTGCTGGTGATGGTTTGGTTTCCAAAGGCGATGGTGGATACAGGCTGAAGGTTGCGTCGTCGTGGAACTGGAAACCTTCAGATTCGGTGTTTCTGGCAATAGCGGGGAAGTTTTTAAGTAGATCTGTTGACAAAGTACATACATTATTCAATCTATTTTCCTAATACTCAAACCAAATCAAACATCTTTTAGAACGTAATTTTTTAATGTCTGATTTATCATTAACATTAATTTAATACGTGTGTACGCATTATTATAACGCAGTACGAATGATTTTATTATTTAAAAAATCAAAGTTCACGATAACACGATCTCGTGCGGCCATTATCAAATCTTTTGTTAATTATTAGAACAAAGGCAAAAAAAAGCAAAATGATCTGAAAATCAAATAAAAAAAATAAATTGAAAAGCTGTTAATTTTTCATGTTCCAACACGTTCTAAACTAATGTCGGTGGTTCTCCTTTGATCACATCTATGAATAATATCACAGAGATAAGACATGAATTTATTTGCAAGTCTTACTTTGTATCAGTGTCATCTGGAAATCTCTGCACAGATCACATAAACCGTTATTTTTGAGACAACACATATTTTTTTTTCTTTCTCACTTTTGAATAATAATTAAATGTAACAATATAATTATTAATTGATATTAATTGGAGCGACGGGAGCGTTATAATCGAAGAAGCCTCAAGGTAAGCAGCTTAGATAAGTATTGTACAAAATACAGCGTGCGGACTGAATATATATATCTGAACGTCAATATATATATATGTGTGTACTTGAGTTGCGTATCTGACATACAGCTACGTCAAAGTAACGCCCCAATGACATGATGCTTCAAATACTTATACCACATTATCGTGACTTATATCATAAAATAGCCTTTGAAAATATCTCAATAGTTACTGAAGAGTAACACGAGACTATGATTTTTTTTAAATCCGGTATATATATCTTCCATTTCTGTACAAATTAAGATAATAAATATATTTTAGTAGAAAATTCGTGAACATTTCAAATAATTCATAATATTCTCCCTCACGAAGTGGGGTCGGCACAATAAGTCGTTCTTTTCCATTCCCTTCTATCATCACTCGTCATCTCCGCATTTACTCCTTTCATACTCATATCAACTTTTATACAGTCCATTCATCTCTTTTTCGGCCTTCCTCTACCAATGTGACCATCCATAATAATTCTCATCACCCTCCTTGTAACTTGACTACCTTCCCTTCTCATAACATGCCCACAGCACGCCAATCTACCACTTCTAATTTTTTGATTGTTGCCACTTTCAAGCTTCCAGATATCTATAAATAAATTAAAAAAGTGAAAGAAGATGTAGAAAATTAGATTTTAAAATATTACTCTTTCTCTATTTATAGCCTTATTCTATTTTTAGTTAGATGCCCTACACACTTTTGTATCTAATAGGACTCAGAGAGTAGTAGGAGAGAGTAGGGTGGAGCGTGGAGCGACTACCGAATTGGGACATTGTATTTGCAGGACGCTTTTGCCGATTGGCAAACAGATCTTCAGTAAATAAGCAAACAACAAATAATGGATTAGCAAAAGAAAAGTTTTAAAATTTCTAGTTTTATACTGTTCTAGACTAATTGATCTGAATAAAGGCTATTATTATTATTCCAACCACCTTTCCAACTAAATTATTTGATTGTTCTGTTTATTTCAATAGCTTTGACAGCCTGTTAAAATAACACAAATAATAATTAGTTCAAATCCTGGCACACACCAAGGAATTTCAGAGGCAGTATAATAATTACATGACGTCTCCTGTCCCATGGCATAAAATATTACATTCTTCGAGCAGGAGCATTCATTTCATCTTCGTATATCAAAAGTACGAAGATATTAACAAAAAAAAAATCAATCTCCGCATCGAGTCCAGTTGACGCTCAAGCAACCCTATTCAAACAATATATAATTTATAAATAATTGTCGATAACTGCTCGTAATATTCCACATATAAATATATATATATATATTCAGAGGTCCATCGACGCAAACAAGATGTTATAAAATTAAATGTCATAACATATTTTCATTGGATACAAGATAAATTGTGGAAACTGGCAAACAGCGATGATAGTGGTGCAAATGAAAACATCTTGGCCGGAGACAAATAGTTTGAGGCAAATATGTTTTTAGAAGTGGCGCGATGACGCGCGTTACTACATTATCAGAGGCAACATACGACCTGATACATTGGTACATATGACACACCCCCCACTTTTGTCATAGCAACCGAGACCAAGTTCCCGAACCCGCCGTTATCTCAATATATCTATTTAAGGTGGCCGAGGTTGTGTTGAAGTTTAAGACAAAAAAAAGTATTAACTCTTTATCACACAACGAGTAATGGACCATGAGGTGGATTTTATAAACACTTCGCTTAAGTTTAAATTCGTTTTATCACATTGGAGATAAATACTTGGAGGCCACCACAAGTGAAATCTGATTAAAATCAAACGGTCACAAATGTGAAATTAAAGTTCGCACTTGATTTAAAAAATAAAAAGAATACTTATTTTTTTCTAAATTAACATAACAAACAACACGTTACATAACTTCACGCCGTTTTACTACCAGAAGGTGTGGGCAGTAGCTGTTAAGCCTCGACTCGCCCTTAAGTTTTACGTCCCAAATGGAATAGATGGGGGCTATTCCCATACCGGGCACAAAGTTTTTAGTCATCGATACTTATCACAGATAACTTTCGAAAATTCATTGGTGTGTGCCAGGATTCGAACCTGCGTCCTCTGGATTCAGAGCCGTGTGCTCGCCCACTGGACACCGAGACTATAAATAAACATATTCACATATTATTATATAAGAGGTTTTATTGATAATAGTAAACTTCAACTGTTTCATAGCCAAAAGGATTCCCTATTCTCAAGACTATCCCCCATCTCTGTTTATGTCATCACTCACCAGGCTGTATTTCAGAACTTAGCGCACGAGTCCACCGCTCAGCCGGTCCTTTTTTTCATTTCTTTAAAAACATAATTGCAGCAAGAACAAATCTTTTTTATCAATACTAATATGTATTATAAAAACTGAAGATTTTGTTTGATTAGTAGAACACACTATCTCATAAAATGTGGATTCGATTAGGAAAAATTCTTCTCGACGAAATCTATGTGCAAATAATATGATCACGCTTCTGAGGCATAGGAGCGGATCACTTACCTTTTTAGTGGTAAAGGTAAGTATAGAATATGGGTGGTACAAGGTTCGCCGGGTCATCTAATCTATATATATATATAAGAGATTTCCACCTATATATTGACTCATCACGATATCTCTGGAACCATAAGGCGTAGCGACTTGAAATTTGGTAGGATTATTCATTTCGCCGAGTAGAGGTCAGCTAAGAACGGATTTTACGAAATTCCACCCACAAGGGGGGTTGCGGGGGTGTTAACAATGGAAAATTCCCATTTTTAACCTATAGCTGCTATCGACTTCAAATTTGTCGAAGATATTGCAGTATTAACATAGCGGGCAGCAGTTATTACTTTTGATGCGAAACAGAGTTCGCCGGGTCAGCTAGTTATTAATAATTAAGACATGTGTATTAAAAATATCACATGTATATTGACCTAAGACAGTCCTATCTATGTGCATGAGGTGAGTCCGTGGGGGGTGCTGACGTAAGCAGTAAAGAAGATTACGAGCTGTGTCAAACGGTCAGAACGAGATAATTGATATTTATTTACTGATAACAATTATTATATTTGCACATACCCCTCCAGGGTTATTAAAACATTCCGCTGAAATCTCATAATTCAATCTGGTCTGCTTACTCCGCAAAGGAATTGGCGTCAAGTTGTTTTACTGTATATTTATTATACTAGTAAGAAGCCCATGCCTGTGTTGAACTTAGAATTAGCTCGCTTGGGAAGAAATTGTAACAACCTGTATCATCATCATTACATAGTATAAAACAAAGTCACTTTCCGCTGTCTGTCCCCTTATATGTGCATATCTTTAAAACTACGCAACGGTTTTGATGCGGTTTTTTTAATATTTAGAGAGTGTCAACGGGGTGGTTTTGATTTAAAATTCATGTATGATGTAGTGAAGTAAAAGTGATAAATCCAAAATTTACTACTTAATTACTTATGATGCGGAATAAAGTTTGCCGGGTTACCTGGTGTTTTATAAAGAACATAAAATAACTACTCTGATACCACAATTAACGACACTTGGATACCAAATCGATATTTAAGGCAGCAAAGGTCACTCATACGATGTACATCTGTAGATTACATTTTCAATCAAAAGTATGGCGAAAGTTCAAGAAAAAGGATTCCAAAAAAAACGACTTAAGAGGCAGTTCAAGTACCTATAGTATAAGTAAGCACTATATAGGAGCGGGGGGGGGGGTCTTTGCTTTGAATATTTTGAATGACATGGGGAGTAAGGAAGTCCAGATGATGATTACGTCATCGGTAGTTATTAAATTTTACAAAAAAACAACAGATGTAGATGGTCTCTAAAATGACATTAAAACATGACATTAAAACAACTTTTAGGCCGCGCTCACTTTGGATGCGAATTATATCGTGTGTAAACGTATGTACACTTTTCGTACGAATTGAGTGCGCACACTGAATACGTTTTTCTCCGTCAAATAGACAGAGTACCGGTGTTAGCGCATACGTGAAGTCATCTTTGCTGCGATGAATAATCTTTATCTTTTGGATAATCATCTTCTAAACCGTAGATTGCGACGCCGTCGTCGTTATCGTACAACCGAATGGGTGCGCGAAATATTTTTAAAAAGAGATGAATTCGGTGAATTTCATCACATTATGGAAGATTTGTATAATGATCCCAGACTGTTTTATAGTTAAACATGCATGGGGAGAGATACTTTTGAGTACATTCTTAATGCAATACGACCTAAATTGTCACTTTAAGGTTTAGAAAGTAAAAAAAAATGCTTTTTCGATTTGTATAATAATTCTTTATTCAAATGAAGACAGTCGTACATTAAATATTTGAGTCTGGATTGAATTGCATAACATAGTGAGTAACAGCTGATGGTTGTTGTGACATTAAAAAGATTGTCCTAGTGTTGAAGTATTTGGTGACATATTGAATTCATCACTGAACTGAGCCAAAATAGCAGAAATTTCTTTCTGTACCACAGATGAAGCATGAGCATTCTGTTCATCAATAAGTACTTGTTGTAGTCTTGAACGTACAATTAACCAAGTTAATTAACTTTTCTACATCCATTATTGATGATGAACGCACGAACGTGTAATAAAATCCCAACAAGTTCGGATTGATTTCGGACGTCGGACTTGCACGTACGTATACGTACGACTAACTCGCGCGCAGTGTGAGCGCTTTCATAGTACTCAGAAGGTCGGGAATGTTCGTGCGTGTTCGTACGTTTCTGCACGAATGGAATTCGTACGAAAACGTATCCAAAGTGAGCGCGGCCTTAGGATTATATCGCGTTTATTTATTAGATACTTATTTATATTTATGTCCCGACGTTTCGAACTCTTTACAGAGATCATTTTCACGAGATAATAAACGCGATATAATCAGAAAAAAAGAGAATACCGCCACCCCATCTCTTCCCGTGGGTGTCGTAAAAGGCGACTAACGGAAAAGCTAGAAGAATGGGCAGCAGCATTCTCTTTTTTTTTATGGGATAGGAGGGCAAACGAGCAGGCGTGTCACCTGATATTAAGTGACCAACGCCGCCCATGGACACCTGAAACACATATAGTGTTACAGTTGCGTTGCCACCCTTTAAAGGAGTAGGATAGGAAGGGATGGGGAAGGGAGATGGGCCTCCGGGTACCTCTCTCACCGAACGAAACGCGGCATGAGCCACTTTACGTCGATCTTCTGAGAGGTGGTGGTATTTCACCGGTCGAGCCGGCCCAATCATGCAGCGAACTGCTTGGCTCTACCACTCTACCACTCTCAAGAAAATACAGCCTACTGCGATCGCCAACCCGCCTGCCAAGGGTGGCGATTATGGCAAAAACCCCCCATGATTGAGCGGACCGGCAGTTGTGGCGCTCTATAGGAGAGTCCTATGTCCAGCAGTGGATCTCAAAAAGGCTAATGATGATGACGATAATCCTAAAAGTTGTTTTAATATCATGAGCGTGATTCGCGAAAGTCTTGGAGATAAATCTCAAAATATATTTTTTTAAGGGTTTAGGTATTTCTGGGGTGTAAGAGCTTTGCTTTCTTTTGCTGACAAGGGAGGTGGGGGGGTAAATAATTTTAATAAATTTGTTTACGTAATACTTGAATGGGCCTTCACAGTATCCAATGTAATTAAAGTATGCAGTGTATTAGCGCTTCCCATAACTTGTCTTTGAGAGGGCACGGTCACGGTCCAAGATCGAATTAATTTTACGATAAGTTAGGTGAAAAATTTATTGGTGAACTAAATTAAAATAATATGTAGGCTTCCGTATATTACAGTAACGCGCTATTGATAAAAAACATGTTAGCTGTTAGATTAGTTATAAACAAAATGCGTCTATGTTGGGGTCAGGTCAATATATCAGTGGAAAACAATTCCACATAATTAAATTTCCGACAAAGGGATTCATAAATATGAGACATAACTTCACGCCTTTTTCTACCCGAAGGTGGTAGGCAGTGGGTGTTAAGCCTCGACTCACCATTATGTTAACGTTCCAAATGGAATAGGTGGTGAACCTATTGCTATACCGGGCACAAAATTTTCAGTCATCGATATTTATTACACATAACTCTCGAAAAAAAATCGAAAAATCATTGGTGTGAGCCATAATTCGAACCCGCGTCCTCTTGATTTATAAGCGGGGTGCTCGAACACTGGACCACCGAGACTGTTAACTAAGAATAGTTTATAATAAATAATAATATATCAATATTTCGTTATCTGAAGGAACCGAAAAAGGTCACAGATAAACATCGCGTGTGATCTTGCACACGTTCTGTAAAGTTTAATTACATATCCAATATAATACCTTCACGCGTTTAATAAGCTGTAGGGTGTAGGCAGTATAGTCTTGTATATATCGGATGAAATATTAGACCCGCTGGAAAAAGTATTTCTCATAATAATTTGGTCACAACCAGTGCATTCGCCGAAAATATGTTACATCTTACCATAAAAGATGTTAAATTCTGTATATTCAAATCAACAATTATGTGTCATAATAATATAATACAACCCAAAGCAAAAAATGTCAATTTTGTTTTTTGGGATTTGGTCGTTAAAATTCTGCACAACGAATTCTTTACTCCGTTCAAAATGGAGCACTTCTTAAGCTGACTTGCAAATAATCCTCATAATTTGAATATTATAGTACCAAGAATAAGGTACCAAGGTCATCTTCAAAAATAGATACATGGACTATCAAAGACTAATGTAATTTCCTTTCAAAAACCAATAAGTAGCCAATAAAGCATTAGGCTTCAGCAGGGGATGAAACGAGAGGTTTGTATTGGGGTCTTAAAAAATGGAGAAAAATAGCCTCTGAGATAAGGAGCTATGTGTTATAAAGATTCTTCGAATAACTTCACAACAAGCACAACTGGAGAAGGAAAACTGGAAAGAATTATTAAATTTGTTTGTTTAGTGTTGGTAGTAAAATTATTGATACGACGGGTATACATTGTAACTGATTGAACCGTGCTTCAAAATAGAAGTCAGTTGAAGTCGTGTGCAGCATCATCGTGTAGTCCGATAGAGGGCGTGTGCAACCGATATATTTAGTTCAAAACATCTGTCTGTCCCACAGATAACTCTGTGCACAACATATTATGACTAACCATGCTTAGACTAGCGCGCCCCCCCATTCAAATAATATGACCCCACGACACTTTTCGATATAAAAGATAACTAATAGGTAGGTACTACAGAAAAGGCAGTATGGCTTCTAAGCTTTACCCAATCCAAATCGGGTAAAATAAAAAAAATGTGTCTGACCGACTGAGCAACAACTTTTCGAAATATGAACCTATAGATACATAGAAATGTTCAGACATTGATATGTCTGAACATTTCTAATGTTTGCTATTATCTTGATAGGTAATAGCAAACATTTGCGGATTTTGACAATATAATATCCTTGCAGTGTTTTGATGGAAGGTAGTTGAATTGAAAGAGTGACGGTGTAAAAATAAGAAAGGGCACGGTCCGATGGTTCGAACATGAAGAAAAAATGGATAAGGAGAGGAAAGGGGAAGGATGCAAGATTCAAATTTGGCCACAACACACTTATTATGGAGGAAGGTGGTGTCAGGAGACAAAAAAGGACCAGCGTGTGTTACAACAGATATGAAAGTCAAAGAAGCGAGTGAGTTGTGTAAGAATCGTGCATACAAAGAGAGCAAATGGCATTTTGGTTTTGCGATGTAATGGGTACAAATACTTCCCACGCAGAGATCATGCATGTATATTTTGGACATTATTATGGATAAATTGCTGTTAATAATTGAAGCTGTTAATACTGGAATACATTCATGGTCTATTTCTGATGATACCTAAACACGAATTCTAAAAACCTAGATAAATTAATAATATAATGGTTTACAACCGTTTTTAAATATCTCTGAACCTTGTCCAAATAAGAATGAGAGAGTGAGAAAGAAGACAGATTAGTTGAGTTCTATTTATAAATGTTTACTGAACACATATCTCAGCAAATAAATAATTAAAAAATTCTGTTTGGTTTACTAAGAGTATATAGTATTATTATTATCTAATATATAAAATTCCTGTGTCACGGGGTGCGTTATTGAAATCCTCCGAAACGGCTAGACCGATTCTCATGAAATTTTGTGTGCATATCGGGTAGGTCTGAGAATAGGACAACATCTATTTTTCATCCCCCTAAATTACAAGGGTAGCCCACCCCTCAATAATTTTTTTTAATTTTTTGATATATTTCTGTTTCTTATTTTTTTTATGAAACAGGATACAAAAATACATATAACCCTAAATTTTCAACTCCCCACGATCAACCCCTATTTTTTAAATTTAATTTTTCGGCAAGACAACGTTTGCCGGGTCAGCTAGTGTATGCATAATGTTAACATCAAAATAGATTTTTTTATGTGTGTCTGTGTGTTTGTTTTGGATAAATTATCTTTTGTGAGGGGTATTTTAAATGATTTGGTAAACGTTAGTGACATTTATATAGATGGTCGGCATTTTCTAACACCACCAGAGAACAAACATTTCATTGATTAAAATGGATTATTCTTAAGTAAGTATATTAAGTTACCCAGAAAAAAGTAACTTAGCATAGAAAATACATACATAAATGTAAGCCAAATCCCTTGCGGGGTAGGCACGTAGAACAGAGCGCCATAAGGCACGATTCTTACACACCTCACTCGCTTCGTTGAATTTCCTGCACGCGCAACTCTTTTTATGCACGAGTCGATTTTTGAGGCTCCTAACAACACCTTCCTCCAGAACACGTTCTATTTGGTCATGGAAATTGGGTTTTTATCCGTCCTCCACTCCTACATCCATCCGCTTTTGCACTGTATATCTGTTTAGTCAATCTTGCATCATCGATTCTTAGAAAGTGATCATTTCTAAATGTGTCATCTCATCTCTTTTAAATAAATACGATTTTTTCTAGGATCAGGCTTGATCAAAACCATAAATTGTGAATTATTTTCAGAACTGAACACGCAGCACCGTCATTCGTGAGCGGACGAAAGAAATTCGAGTAAGAACATTTTCAGGCATAACATTTACTCAAACAAAGTTGCGGGCCGTGATTAGTATAAAATAAATATAATATCTGTGCAAAATATTCCATATGATGTAATATTTACAGCGGGTAGTACTCCAAGACAAACAGAATGTGCTAAAATTAAATAACACAAGTTAAGAGCTAAAAATGTTCACAAAGTAAATTTACAGTGGACTTATTAAAAAGTCAATCATCATCATCGCTTTGTTACACATAATTATTTCTCCGGCAAACACTGAATGTTCACGTGGTGTGTTGTGAAACTGGTTCGTAACAAGATTAATATGGAAAACAAAGAAATGTTGATTTTGCAAAAAAATCTAAAGAAATCAGTAATAAAATATATGAACGTTCAAATTGAAAATATGCTTAATTATTATCGGGCTTCAAAAAAAAGGAGGTGGTTATCTATCCGTCGCGTTTTTTATGTATAAAGCACCTGTTATTGGAGTCGGTGCCGATAAAAGTTACAATGTATTGTATTTTGCCTTCGGTGTCTTTTAAGACAAGACGGACTTAAAAATGAGTGACATTTGTAAATATTGTAATAATTAAAGTTGAATTTGTTCAATAATTATTTATTATTATAGTTTTGTATATTGTATTAATTACGTGATTTGTCGCTTTTCAGTTATATTTTTTCTGCTTTTGCCGTTTGTGTTTTGTGAAGTTATTTTCAAATTATTTTAAAGTAATTGTTGACTGCATTGATTTAATTGATGTGAGAATGTATTTTGATTTAATCGATGTGACTAGGTGATCTGGTAAACGTAGTTTTGCCAAAACAAAAAAAAGGATAAGTGGTGGACTATCTTTAAAATTTATGGGTATAATTATGGTAATAATTTAAAGAGCATAGTCTCGGTGGCGCAGTGGTCAAGCACACGGCTTCTGATCCAGAGATCCGGGTTCGATTCTAGACACTGGCTCACACCAATGACTTTTCGAAATTGTTTTCGCAAGTTATGTGATAAATATCGATGACAGACAAACTTTGTGCCCGGTATGGCAATAGGTTCGCCACCTATTCCATTTGGGACGTAAACATAACGGCGAGACGAGGCTTAACAGCCGCTGCCTACACCTTCGGGTAACAAAAGGCGTGAAGATATGTTATGTAATGTTAATTAAAAAAGATACGAATAATGACATGTATTTAAGAAAATAAAACAAAATTTAAGAAAAACATTTCAGAAATAAAAACAAACTTTACTTACTTTTTGCTGTGTCCACTACTAAGCTCCATAAAATCTCTAACTAGGACCCAGGTACAATTAAGGGTAAATCTCAGATTACTTATAGGATAAAAACGTTTGTAATTGAATTGCCCCTTTCGTGTTATGTTGATTGTATTTACTATTATAGCAAATATTGTTGAACTGACAATTGAAAATAGTCGGCCTCGAGTTTCTTGCCAGTTCTTCTCAAGAAGCCTGCCTTGAAGCCGGAACTGGCACTTAGATTCGCTTTCACATTCAATACAGTGTGATGAAAGGAAATCTAAGCTCCGAGAATTTTAGATAGATATAAGTATGAGATCCATATACGTGCTTTAGTTGTATGACGATTTGAAATGCTTTGAGAAGTCAAATGAATAAAGATATTTGGAATTTGAATTTGATTTGAAGAATAGATATTTCTCGAGTCTCAGACCTACCCGATATACACACACAAGTGGTCTTTCAAATGACGATAAATTGACAGTACGTTTTTAATGCACTACGTTCTGGTCAACAATCTATAAAAGTTGGAGAGGTTTCCTAAGCCATAGAAAACATTCTATTGCTGTCTTTTAACAGTCCAAATTTTTCTTGTAAAATAATTTAAATGTTTGTTTTCTTTTTTAAACGATTTCTTTTATAGATAGATTTTCCTATGTGTTGTTTGTCACTAAACACGCCAAAACAACTGGCTAGCTTGTAATATAGTGTGTAAGCATATGGGACCTCAGCAGGTTAATATTCAGAATTGGACATAATAGTCGGCGATGTGATATAGTGCCATCTTATTATAAAACCGAATGTCTTACTCAATCTTAAGATGTCTTATTGATCAAATAATTAAATTGTATAGTTTTGCAGAAATTGTTGTTACACAACTAGATGGCGCTGTAAGGTATGCATACACATAGACGTCGCCACGATGACGTACGATCGTTTAGTAGTGTAAAAAAGATTTTCCTTATGTTTTTGTCAAAAACCCACAAATCATTGTACAAATAGTGATGTACATCTGTTTGATTACACTGCAATTATGTAGCTTAGAGTTATCTTTAAAGCCGGGTGTATACAGTGCGACGTGTGGGCGCCTTCAGTTGTCTATACAAATTTGTATTGTCTGAGAAGGTGGCAAGACAGGGTATTCCTTAAACGCGAAAGTCAACAGTGGTAGAGCCAAGCAGTTCGCTGCATGAATGGGCCGGCTCGACCGGTGAAATACCACGACCTCTCAGAAGACCGACGTAAAGTGGCTCATGCCGCGTTTCGTTCGGTGAGAGAGGTACCCGGAGGCCCACCCCCTTTCCCCGTCCTTTCCTATCCCCTATCCCTTAAAGGTCGGCAACGCTACAGTAACACTATATGTGTTGCTGAGTAACACTATATGTATTGCTGGTGTCCATGGGCGGCGTTGATTGCTTACCATCAGGTGACACGCCTGCTCGTTTGCCCTCCTTTCCATTTTTTTTATGGGAATAAAAAAAAAAAGTATTTAAGTACAGATGTGTAGTTGGATGTTTTGTATTATTTTATGTAAGAAATAGTAAATGGATTTTGATGAAATTTTTACAGGTTTTTGCCGGTTCTTTGCCTTTCAAAACTCTAGCCATACACATTAATATAGCTTATAGATCAGAATAACCATTTCCACTTTATTAAAGAACATATCAATATCTACAAAAAATATCGCAATACCAACTATTGTAGTTGTGTCACTATAAATACTAATTAAAATTTTAAAATTAATATTTATTATTTTAAGTTCTTTACACATTTGCCTTAATCCTTTCTTAAATAAATGATGTTTCAAGCTAAACTGTTTAAATAAACGTAATTTTATTAGAATAGGACATTCCATTCGAAAGCTATTAAGAGTATAATAAAATAAAGATAAAATTAACTCTTTATAATATATATTGGGTAGGTCACAGAATCGGTCAACAGGTGGTCCACCTCGTATTACTTTGTCTTGCAAAATATTATTTGCTGGGTCAGTTAGCAAATCTAAGACATTTTGCAACCATGCCGTTTTCAGAATGTAATCTATTTGTAGATTTATTTTATAGGAAGTGGCCAGCCTTCGTGGACTAGCGGTTTGCTAAAAGTCGTCGTCTTTGCAACCTTGCGCTTTCTATTCTCGGCAAAGAGACGCGGGCCGCCCTCTTGCGTTTAATATAGACAATTATTTATTAACTTTGAGCTAAATGACGCTATAAATCATTCGTTTCTATATGGTTTTTAAATATTTCAAATTAAATAAACCATGTACGTGTATCAAATTTCCTGATAGTATTTAATATGCCAGTTTTTGTGAGTTTTCCATTGATAAAAATGTGAAGTTATGGCAAAGATTATGTATTAGTATGTATCTGATGTGAAATTGAAATTGGATAGGGAAGGGGTCAGCAGACGGAGCATGGATTGGAGCTTTACGTCGAAATTCTGAGAGGTCGTGGTATTTCACCTGTCGAGCGGCCCATTCATGCAGCACTGCGGGACTCTACCACTGTTAAAATGTTTCTTCACTCTACATGCTTTCTCTGCAATGTTGAGCACACAAGAATGAGTACACAAGAATGAGTTTCAAAAGAACATAAAATATCTATATAGAATGTCCAAGAACTTAACGTCAAGCCGAAACGGGATGACAAGATTGAGTAACCACCATGAGAAAAATAAAGTTACGAGTAAAAAAAAACCAAAATCTCAAGGTACCTGATTTTTGCTCAAAAATGTTACGCAGTTAAAATTATTTTGATTCCCACAAGTTCTTGGTAAGTTCATGATTTTACGGTAAAATGTTGAGAGAGAGAGAGAGAGAGAGAGAACTGGACATGTTTGCAATGAGTAAGTGAGACAGATGGTGATACCATTTTTACCAAAGGCAATAAAATTAATAAAAGAATAAAAATTCTAGACATAATTAGCTTCGGGTTTTATTGGAATAAGAGTTGAGACAGACTCGAAGCTGTTTTGGCGTGGTTGGGTTCTGGAACACCCTATACCAAGTTGAATTTATAAGTTGCAGGGAATCATTGACTTAAGTGAACCTTGTGGAAACGAGTTAATTATTAACAACTCACCTGTGGTTCTCTGAATGTAAACATAACATAACTTCACGCCTTTGTTACCCGAATAGGTAGGCAGCGGCTGTTAAGCCTCGTCTCACCGTTATGTTTACGTCCCAAATGGAATAGGTGGCGAACCTATTGCCATACCGGCGCAAAGTTTTTTTCACACAAAACTTCCGAAAACAAATTCGAAAAGTATTTTGTGTAAGCCAGTATCAGGAATCAAACCCGCGACCTCTATGGAGCTATTTCACAAATATGGAGAACACTTTTATTTTTAAATAATTTAAATTTAATTATACATGTATATTTTCTTGTTCAGTTAAAAAAAAAAGAAGAAGGCTTGAGTTTCGTCTACCAATAGGAGAACCTTATCCTCATTGCTTCCTTTGTTCATATGCTTATCACAAAAACTTACTGCATGGACTTACTAACTTTACGGATTGCTAGAGGTCAAAAAAGGGCTCCGGTAAAGTAAAGAACTATTTTTTATAACTTCACGCCTTTTTCCACTTGAAGATGTAGGCAGCGGCAGTTAAGCTTCGCTCGCTAAATTGTTGTCCTCAATGGAATAGGTGGCAGAAGCTAGTGCCATACACCGGGCAGTTTTGGCAGCATTGGTGTAAGCCCGGAATCGATCCCGTGACTTCACTGAACCACTTAGACTGAGATTTAATACAGAAATATAATTACGGATAACTGAAAATACAAGACAGATTGTCATGCGGCACATAATAAGTCCATTGAAAATCCGCCTAAAACTAAACGAAACAGAAACTGTAAATTAACCACATGTTACATTAGTCTCGGTGGCGCAGTGGGCGAGCGCACGGCCTCAGATCCAGAGGTCCAGGGTTCGATTCCAGACACTGGCTCACACCAATGACTTTTCGAAATTGTTTTCGGAAGTTATGTGTGATAAATACCGATGACTGACAAACTTTGTGCCCGGTATGGCAATAGGTTCGCCACCTATTCCATTTGGGACGTAAACATAACGGCGAGACGAGGCTTAACAGCCGCTGCCTACACCTTCGGGTAACAAAAGGCGTGAAGTTATGTTATGTTACATTAAAATGTAAAGTCAAAAGGAAATGGTATTGTATTTTATAAGTCGTCGATCATCATTACGTAGTGTAAAACAAAGTCGCTCTCCGCTGTCTGTCCCCCCTCATATGCTTACGCTTACGCAACGGATTTTGATGCGGTTTTTTTAATAGATAGAAGGTGTCTACGGGGTGGTTTATATGTATAATTCACGTTTAATGTAGTAACTAAAAAGTGATTAATTTCCTAAATTGAGCACTTTAATTGAAAACGCTGGCTGAACACGTAGCGATCAAAGCAGCATACTACAATATTATACATTTGAATATTTCGGTGCATATACGAAAATATCATTTGTTTTTTTTTACAATTTGTGTCTGCCTGTCTAATCCGGCTAATCTCTGAAATGGCTGCACCGATTTTGACGAGACTTATATTGGCAGGTAGAATAGAATACGCTTTATTGTAAACCATACATAGAATACATTACAGTGAGTAGTACATAATAAATATTGGGCAAGTACAAAAGGCGGTTTTATCGCATGCTGCGATCTCTGCCAGACAACCTTTATATGGACATAATAAGCTAGGAAGAGTAATACGCGGTATACTGTCGCTCCTACCAAACCTCAAGATAGACATACATATATATAAGATAGATACACACACATAATATATAATATAGATACATACAGATACCAATACACATATAAATACGTATGTATTTAAACAGTATATAAATAAATATATATACTCATTGAACCAGGTCTGCTGGGTTATTTAAAGTGACAAAGAGTGTTCATTAAAACGTTTTTTGAAAATTGCCAGTAGCCAGAGCTTGTCGGACAGTCAGCGACAATTCATTCCATAGGCGTGTAGCCTGGACTGAAAACGATTTATGGAGAAAATTTGTGGAATGCGCTGGTATTTCTAGGGTCAAACTCGCTGATGATCTCAAGCATCTCGCATGTGTGTTTCACGCAAAACGTTTCACGTTTTTTGAGATAGTCAGGAGTAGTAGAATTGAAAAGAGTATTATACAGAAGACAGAGAACATGAGGATTCAGTGGGTAGCTGATGTCATAAGGAGTTCCATAGGAGACTTAATTTAGAACACTTATTTTATTTACTAATTATAAATATCTTCTGAGGTAAAACAAAGTTCAATATAAAGAGATTATTAGCCGTAGCCGAGAATGACGCCAACGATTTCACACTCGCATACCAATCATACGGAATTGGGTTTGGAGAATTGCAGAATTGGATGTTGCTCAACAACTATAAATGAATGGAGAACGAACGAGTGAACGAACAATACCTTTGTTGTCGAAGAAGTCAAGGTCAGCATCGAGCAGCTGCATGCACTGTTCATCAGTAAGAAGGGAGCCGGCCGAAACCGGCAAGGACTGATCCCACGTACTCGCACTCATTGTTGGTTGAGTTTGGAACCTGGAATATTTGGGAAGCAAATACATATAAAAAACAATACCGTTAATGTATGGTTTTTAATCAGGCTATGCAAATTTTCTTCGTTGGTTTATATAAACAGGTTTATATTCTAATGTTATATATTACTTATTATACCCGCAAGGGGACGTTAAACTCGTTAAACGCTTTTGCGAAAGTTTCACTTCAAAAGAGAGAAAATAGAAATAGCCATACGTTAGTTTACGTTACTTATTAAGTTTGTCTCAAAAAGGCTTAAGCAGCATATAAAGCTATTCATACACAAGCCGTACTCATGAAACGATAAATCGATAGGTAAAAATTTAATCCTAACTCGTAATAGTTTCAATGAAAAACATACACAAAAACAGACAAGACACACGGAACGGGCGGGACTTTTAAATAATTAGATATGTATCTAGCGTAAAATTTAAGTAATTTAAAAAAAGTCCCAATCAAAGTGTTTCCTGAAATATAAGTTTAGGTTTTTTTTAGAAAGTCATACGCCCGAATACTGAACCGCCACTCAAATCTGACAATCAATAAAGTGCTACTTACTACTCAAATTTCACGTATTCTGTCCAATACGACTTCTACTTAAACGCTTAAGTAGCGCTTATATATTTGAGTGGTGGTTCAGTATTCGGGCTATAATCTTATATCTCTCTCTCTAATTCTCGTGTATTTGTCTCCTCTTTTGTCCGAAACGGGTTGATATATTATTATCAATCATCATCATCTTCCTGCCCTTTTCCTATCATTTGGAGTGGACACAGTAGGTTTTCTTTTTCTAGAATTCCCTGAAATTCGCATCTTCCACACAACACTATTACACATAATCTTTTAGAGAATGCATGCATCCATGTTTTCTTACGTCTACCCCTTCTCTTGTTTCCTTTTATTTTTTGTTTCTCTACTTTTTGACAAATTCTTATGAATATCTGTGTGCATTATTCAGTAAGTATAATTTTTGTCTAATTTTATATTTATTACGATGATATGAAATAATTGTATTAATTATGGTCGAAACTAGGTGATCGGGTCACCAAGTGCTCGACATCATGCAAAAGTTTTTATGGATGTTTGTTAATCTTTCAAGTACCAACCCTCGAACACATTTTGATGACAATTGGTACCCGGGTTTAACTTTATCCTTTTATCCGTTAATATGTTCCCGATTGGTTAGTTAGTATTTAGTTTTAATATTGTAAAAAACGATCTTACCGGAGATAGAGATAACAGATATAGTCCTAAGAGACCAGGGTCCGATGAGATGGATGATTTTTGTTGTAGCAGGACAAAACTGTCCGGTGAGGGCGCCATCGTGGCACTGAAAAAGAAAAACAGAAAATATTATTAGTACAAAATACAAGCGCTCTATATAATTTCTAAAACATAATGCTTATTCTGACGCAGCTAGGTTTAATTAAAAGTTTTTAACATTTGAAAAATATTGTATGCCGAAAAAATATTGCTTTATTAAAGAAAAATCATCTCGCTGGCCTGGAGGTTAAGCACCGTGATACTTAATAAGAAGTCTTGGGGTCAAATCCGGGCTGCACGGCAATTACTTTTTTAAACATATACTGCTGATGAATGCTAAATGCTGTTTTTGTTGGTGCGATAGGGAAGGCGATAGGGATGGGGAGGGAAAAGTTAAGGATCCGACCTCCGGATATCCGTCTCACCGAGCGAAACACGGCATGAGCCAATTTACGCCAATATTCTGAGAGGTGACTTAAAAGGAACATAATTTAAAAATAAAGATCTAAAAATGTTTAATAAAGTTGATGAAGACCACTACAGCCCCCTCAAAATATCCTTAACCCCGATCGATACCCCCCTAAAATGTTATCAGTCAGTCTACTACACATCGCATAGTCAGTACCTACACATGTAATCTGTAATACAGCGTCTGAGTAAGTTTGTTTGATGAATCACGCGTCACCTAAATGATGTCACGCCTATTCGCGTCCGACTGCCCATGATAAAGATCCGATTAAAAAAAGCTGGCAAAATTGCAAGTTGTATTGTATCGAGGAAAATCTTAACTAATATTAGATACTGTAATTACAATATCATAACATAACTCACGGCTTTTCTACCCGAAGGTGTAGGAATTGGCCGTTAAGCCTCGACTCGCTCTTATGTTTATGTCCCAAATGGTATAGGTGGCGAACCTATTGCCATACCGGGCACAAAGTTTTAATATGATGTTTTTTATGGTTTGACTCCTAAAGAAATGAATAGTCCGAGAGCTGGCACCAATTTTTGGGTAGGTATTTGAGGCAAGCTGAAAACTTGTTATATACCTCTCCTATTATATCCCAACACGGAATAGCAGACCTGGCTGGTGAATAGCGGGGCTAAATCAACCCCTAAATTTTTAAAAATATTATTTTTTTTTCCAAAAAAATATATTTGAGGCAATACGCAATTTATATATGTTGCAGTGTAATACTTAATGTATATGAAAAAAAATAAGCCAGACGATTTAATCGGGGCTTTGATATTGCCAGAAGCGCGCAAAAATATTTTGAAAAAATTATAAAAAATGTATTTGAGGCAGCTTGAAATTTTAATGGAGTGTTATTTATAACTAAAAAATAAGATTCCCAAAAAGACAGATCATTTCGGTGGGACTTTCTACCTGCCAGGTGATCAAACAAATAATGGATAGTTACGAGCCTGCGGGGCTATATAGACAAGCTGTAGTGTGAGAAAGAGCGCATATCGACAGCTATCTTCGTTCTTGCTCGTCACGTTACTATTGGCTCTGGCGAGGCCACGTGACTTACAATATCCATGAGGTTTCTACTCAGAATTTCGGAGTAAAAAATATAAAATTTTCATAATTTGTACTAAAAAAATTTTTGGATGAAAGTGATTGTATTGATTTACGGGTGTTAAGGGTACATATATAATCTCTGATTTTTTTATCATAAAAAAATATTTATTTTGTCAGTTTTAATCCGAATATAAACGTAATGAATTGACTAAATATCTCTTATTTCCGCAAAAACATCCATTTTTTTAAGAGAAATTTTTTTTAGAAAATTTATTTTTCAACAATTTTAGTTACAAAAATTTTTGTATATGATCAATATTTTTGTCGCTGCATTAAAAAGTAAACATTTTTTTTCTGGCAGTATTTTAAGTCAAAATTTATACGGAAATTAACTATTTTTTCATCTTAAAATTAATAGAGATAATGTATTAAAACATCTAATGATAAAAACATAACATTGTAAAACCAGATTTATTAAAATATAATTATTCTTAAATGTTACGATTATTTTAAGTACAAAAAAAATAAAACGTGAATTCAATTTATCCCATGTCAGATATAAATTGTCATTCTTCGTCTATCGATTCTTCTTCATCAGAATGAATAAAATATATGGATTCATCAGTGTCAGATTCGGAAACCTCTGCATCATCTGTAAAAAGTAATATATACATATTTATTTATTTTTTTAATTTACCACAGAAATTTGAATGGAACAGTTACTAAAAATAAATCACTCATTCTCACCTGCAGTATGATTTTAATCATCGTTATTTTTATTTTCTTCATGAACAAACAGCGTCGAATACCAATTGCGGCATACACTCTCCGTCGAACCAGTGAAAATCTAATGCATCCTCATTAACTCATCATCCGTTTCTATTAGTTGTCAAAGAGCTGGGGAATCGCAAGTATATTATATATATTTTATATATATATGTATAGTATATATAGTATATATTTTTTCATCAAAGCTACAAAATTCTTATAACAACTTGTATGATAACCATCCGTAAGGTTAGGAATCACTGGCAAAACAATATCATTATATTTTAACCCATGATATTTACGGATTCCTAACACCTCTTGACTTTTTTGAAAGTTTTCTCCACAAAAGCAATCACTTTAGCACCATTTTTTTTTACCAATAACACAAACTAACTTTTCACTGGACATTTTCTAATTATTTTAGTTTCAAAACGTGTTACACCAAAATTTTTTTAGTACAAATTATGAAAATTTTATATTTTTTACTCCGAAATTCTGAGTAGAAACCTCATGGATATTGTAAGTCACGTGGCCTCGCCAGAGCCAATAGTAACGTGACGAGCAAGAACGAAGATAGCTGTCGATATGCGCTCTTTCTCACACTACAGCTTGTCTATAGCCCCGCAGGCTCGTACCTATCCATTATTTGTTTGATCACCTGGCAGGTAGAAAGTCCCACAGAAATGATCTGTCTTTTTGGGAATCTTATTTTTTAGTTATAAATAACACTCCATTAAAATTTCAAGCTGCCTCAAATACATTTTTTATAATTTTTTTCAAAATATTTTTGCGCGCTTCTGGCAATATCAAAGCCCCGATTAAATCGTCTGGCTTATTTTTTTTCATATACATTAAGTATTACACTGCAACATATATAAATTGCGTATTGCCTCAAATATATTTTTTTGGAAAAAAAAATAATATTTTTAAAAATTTAGGGGTTGATTTAGCCCTGCTATTCACCAGCCAGGTCTGCTATTCCGTGTTGGGATATAATAGGAGAGGTATATAACAAGTTTTCAGCTTGCCTCAAATACCTACCCAAAAATTGGTGCCAGCTCTCCTACTAGAAGCAATCATCATACAATGTTTGACAGGCATCTTTGTGCATTGGTAAAACTTATGCGGAATCGAGGTTGGCGGGTTGGCTTCCCATCCAAGTACAAATATTTATGCCAAGCATGAATGTTTGTATGGCGTCTGGGTGTTTTTCTATGTATTTTAAGTAAGTGCATAATTACAAATCTATTTTTTATACCATATGCATTTAGTTGCTTAACGTGGAACTAGAGGGCGTTGTGTGTATTGTGTCCACGATATTATTGTTTGCTAAAAACAGCAGCATAGAGTTAAATTAGTAATACTTGGACTTGCACTTTCAACCCCGGAATTTAAATTTTCCCTCGTTTAGTAATGAATGTAGATTCTGGAGAAAATCCAAGTAAAAAGGTTTTGAATCAAAGGTGAGTAAATTCCAATAACGTTATGCCATTAAGCCATACATGGTATTGTAAGTGTTTATATTAGTATACGAGAGTGATAATATGGGTATACGAGGGCAGTCGCGGGCAACGACTAATGAAATACATAGCTATAGAGAGAAAGGTTATTGAACATGTAATAAATTAAATTAAAATAACACATTATCGTTCTCATTATAATATGTTCCGCAATCATTACAAATACGGATGTGTTTAAATTACAAGGTTGGTATTTCGCTATTAACACTAAAAAAATATAAAGAGGTGGATTTTGTTTGCTTATTGTTTGAACACGCTAATATCAAGGACTGATACTTTTATTTGATTTTATTTTTATACTATTGAACCCGTACGGCAATAGCAAAAATTACAAAGCAATCTGCACTCAGCAATCCATCCTCAAATCGCCGCTTGCGTAAAGATACGTAATGGTCGATGGTGATACGTTATTGCGTGCATACATGTGACGTAGTTATAATTGTTTATACGTACTTTATGTAAGTGTTCGCGTACCTCTTGAACCGTGAAGTTGCGCATTTTTTTAGTACTCGTATTTGCCATTTTTGGAGTTTACCGACAACCGAGAAATACAGTGGAAAATATTAACTTTCCACCTATCACGGGTACTAAGACTCTTCGAAAATGTTTTCGAAAGTTATGTGTGATAAATATCGATGATTGAAAACTTTGTGCCCGGTATGGCAATAGGTACGCCACCTATTCTATTTGGGACGTAAACATAACGGGGAGACGAGTCTTAACAGCCGCTGCCTACAACAAATATAGAGGGACAGTGAAGTTTAATAACTAGGGTACGGAATCCTGAAAAATGGTTTACAATTCTGACAGTAACTCAGCATCGGCCTTCATTAAAAGTTTTTTTTTTAATCGAACTTCGTCGAATATTCGTTATAAATAAAAAGATCTGTGGAACTAATTTTTGTTCGCAATAATCATTATTATGATATGTGAAGATGTGCTGATCATCGTAGATCAAGAATGAAACTCTTCAATTACTAACAGCAGCAAGTATATTTAATTCTACCCAAGTACTCTCCTCCAAAAATAATCTACTGAACTGCGACAACGATCAATGTCAAACATATTGCAATACATTCAGCAATCAAATTGAATTTCATTTCAACGTTAAACAATTTTAATCATCATAATAGCTAACTTTGTGCTCGGTATGGCAATATGTTCGCCACCAGTTCCATTTGGAACGTAAACATAACGGTCGTCAAGGCTTAACAGCCACTGCCTACACGTTCTGGTAGAAAAAGGCGTGAAGTTATGTTATGTTTGTTATAATAGTTATTATTGTAAAGAATAATACCACTCCTAGCGCGCACACCTATAGACATGTAAACACCATTGACGTTATTAAAATTAGCCTGGAACATATTGCTTTTAATTTTCAACCTTATTTATAAGCAGATAAATATCAAAATTGTGTAAAACCTAAAGTATTTTTCACTTGTATGTGCAAAGCATTGGTTGCGTCGACTTTCAAAACTAGTCAGAGTCTGGTACTTATTACACAACTGTTTGAAATACTATGCAACTAATCTTATTCTAAATAATATTGCTTAATAAAACGTGTTCTGAGCACGACAGCAATATAAGGACATATATTGCTTGCTGACTGTTTGAACCACGAGTAGTAAATATATAACCATTTAAAAAGTGTTTTTTCAAGGACTACGTAATAGTACATTAATATCAAGCTGTATAAGACCTTATACATGTGCGCTATTATTTTAATACATCCTGTATAAACATTTTAGGTATTGCAGACGGATACAAATATATTTAATTTAATCTATTAATAAATATGTACTTTCTTATCTAATCAAAGTGTGTGAAATTAAAAATAGTTTTCAATTCCTAAATCAGCTTTTGTCCGCTTTGATCGGTTCGGGATTTCTGGTTTCTTTATTAGGAAGACGCGTTTGGAAAGTCCAAATACTGACAAGAATGCTATATCATAATTTACGATAATGATACGATAATGCTAAATATGATTGATCCAATTGTACTCGATTTATGACGATTCACCAGTCGGATCAAATATATCGCTCAACACCTTAATTAGTCGAGGACGGCCAAGACACACATTGCATGACCAATAGAACGTATTCTAGAGGAAGGTGATGTTAGGAACCTTAAAAATCGACGCGCGTGCATGAAAAGAGTTATGAAAATCGACGAAGCGAGTGAGGCGTGTAAAGAATCGTGCCGTATGGCGCTCTGTTTTCTCTGCCTACCCCGCAAGGGATTTGGCGTGAAGTTATCTATGTATGTACGTACACCTTAGTGTATTACGCGCGTGAAGGTATAAAAAGGGCAGATATAGATAGCTCTCAGATATTTAGAGTTGATACAACTGAATATTCGTACATAGATAATAAGATAAGATAAAAACTAAATGTAATAAACAGGTTTTATTAAAAAAAAGATATGGCATCGGCATGTATTGTTGTCAGGAGGACATGCTAACAGTTATATTCATTTGATAATTTGATAGCATTGGAATGTGGAATGTTCTTTTTCTATTTATTATCTAACTCTAGCTAAAGGCGCGAATTTCATACCGCCATAATAAATACCGTTACCTGTCAAAAGGTCAGTGATCCGATGCTATTGGTGGCAGGATAATTATATATAATCTATAGCCTTATGATAAATGTGCTATCTAAAAATATCTAGTAATTCAAACCAGATCAGTTGTTCTTAAGATTAGAGTGTGTAACCAACCAAACAAAACATTATCTTCAAATTTATATCCATTTTCCTTCTTTTTTTAAATTATCATTACCCCAAGTCCAGCCAAACTAAGACTTACTAATTAGAAATATATCGGAAAATTATTTATTTTGAAGGTAGAATCATATTAAACTTATATTTATGTGTTTTTTACACCATAGCACATTCAAGCACTTTTACCTAGAAAAGAACAAATAAAATAACCCCAACATCAGATTTGCTTTATTTACAAATGTTTCTTCAATAGAAGTTATGTTCACATATTTCTGTGTTTACTACAATTGTGACATTTGTGCTAGACACAAAAATTGTGAGACAAAAGTTAATACATTAATTTCCTGACACTTATTCCTCAATAACACTCTTGGCCCTAATTAATAAATTGCAAGAATAGCTAGATTTTGCAGTATAAAAATTCTGTTGACATCAGTTGCATGTCCAAATAGCAAAATTTCATATGTCATCAGACTATAGAAATAACTGAAGCAAACAAAATTTGCAGTGAATATTTATAACTGCGTTAAACCTGCGGAACAAGAGATTTTTTGCCAAATTAATTATGAGAAGTTCTAAAAAGTATTATTTTCTCACTGGATTAAATTTTCTATTCTTATTTCTATTAACCTGTTTAACAATAGATATAAAAAGGCTGTGTTTGGCATCACAAAAAGAGTGGTTTTAAAAGTCAAGATGAGCAAACATTACAATATCATCATTATCACGTACCGAGTGTAGTAAATCATTGATAAAGTAATACTAGGCATGTACTTAGGATCAATATAATGACACCCATACTGACACCAGACCTAGAATATCTTGTAAACTTTGAGGTAAAGGTAACTTAATTTGGTAACTTTTTAATCTAGAAACAAATGAAAACAACTATATTGATAAACCGGTCACAAAGTAATTATATTCAAATTATAGATGTTTATCAATAGTAATCCTCACTGATAAACATCTTTTATTGAACAAATGAAAAACTACTAGACATTGTGTTTATTGTTTTTTTTTATATTTCTAAAACACTCAAGTTCCTTATCTGGAGTTATCAGCAAGTGTTATGTTATTCAACAACATTCTTTAATTCGCGGCAAAAATAATGTAATGTATATAAAAATGATACAATAATCAATTCATATTACAAATCTGTTGAATACTACCTTTGTTTATATTATATAAGTACTATCATTACATAAAAAATCTTTGACTATACTTGTAGCTACTTAATAAGAATTAAATTGGATATAATATGTTTAAAAATAACTAGATTGCCACCCATAAACTTTAAAATCTCCTAAATTTAAATAAATAAATAATTAAAATTTCCTAAAATTAAACAAATTTACATTAATTCGGTAACAGAGTTACAAAAATTAGAGGTTACTGTAACTGAACATACAGAATATTATTCTTATATATCCAAGTAACCCTTATGGCTAATAATAATACATGCTGACTATACAATACCAATTTATATATCAGAATCAGAAACCATGATTCAGGATATTATGTCTGTTATGAAAATAAAATGAAACAGAAGAATAACAGAGGCCTATTTTAACACAGATTCAGCTATGAATCATTGCATGTATTAATAAACAATATTAAATTTGTACCTCTTATTTAAGAGAACATATTTATGTTCAGTAATTTTATTAATGTGAGCTTATTGTTATTTGTAAGTTATTTGCAAGTGTATTCAGATTGTATCAAAAGAAGCAGAGCAGCAAAAAACTACTGCCAATTATTAATATTTTAAAATTACAAAAGGCACACAATTGACCCATTGATCTAAACATCTAACATGGTGACTTGAGTGCTGTTGTATTAATATTGCTCATTAATGCTCTACTAATAATGTGTAAGCTAAGGCAACTTTATCTTCATAAATGAACTACTTTTTATAAATTCTATGTTCATGAGTTTATCTACATTCCAATTCATTATACTTTCAATTCTTTTTGTCAGGGGATTATAGCCTTTGTTACTGTCACGGGCAGTCTATGTCATGAAAACCATACTTTCATAAACCTTTTTTTTAAGTTGTGAAAACATTGGATTCGTAAAAATAAGTTTGGTTACTAAAAACTTATTGGGTGATTTATTAGAGATAATATGCCGAAAACCCTTGACTTCAAATTAGGTGGCGCGAAATCGTAATTGTAAGCCCCAATTCATTTTCGATTCGGAATTATTTAAAAAGAGAAATCATAAGGTTTTATTATCAGGCAGTTAAAATGACAAATTTGTTTATTTTTATTCGGTGTAATAGTAAACGGAATGTCGTAAAGTGTCTCCCGCACACGGGGCAGCTCGGTGAAAGTAGGTTTACCAAGCAATCAGTCACTTAATCAACGTGTTTTATAACTATTTTGATCAAAAATCTGAATAAATTTATAATTTAAATATTATTTTAATTGGTCAATACTACTTAAGTAACTAACTACCGTAAATATTAGAAGAAAGAACTGTTAGTCGCTTTCCTCTTTGCGTTGGGCATAATTATTTTTTTTACAAATATAAAAAAATACATGAAAAGTTTGGACTTACAGCATTTTTGATACGGTGTGAAGGCACACTCGGGTGTGCAAACGTGTGGTACTAGAAACCCATCTTAAATCACAATTAATAGCAAGGAAAAACAATTACACGTGTACTACTTGCGAGCCATTGATGAGTAATAAAAAGAATTGCCGTATAGAAGAATAGAGATTATCGATATACATCGATTCTAACAGACATCGATTTTTAGTTAGAATCAACAACGTGAGCTAACATCGTTTTTATTTCGAGAACTCTGATGTTTTTATTTCCGAGTGAATCTCGCTACTTTAATTTCGAAAATATTGACTCCATGATCTCCTAAAATATTAAATAGACATTTTTCCCTTGGCAACGCGTATTTAATTATATATCGATGCATCGAAACCTTAGAGATGTATTGATAGATTTTTTAATGTAGATATATTGAATGTATGATGAGTTGATGAGTATGGCTATGGCAGCACAGTTATTAATTTTTGAACGATTTTCTTCTATAAACACAAACGCTGTTAACGCCTGACAACATCCAAGAACCTTAATTTCTTAGGTTTAGCCCTATTTTTAGTGTCTTTGGTAACGTAAAAACCCCGATGTTATTAATTTAATAGGTAGTAGTACCTATATACTTACCAGTGGCGTAGCGTCCCTTGATGGGGCCCCGTATAAAAATTTATTTGGGGGCCCATGTAGGTTAAGGATTTCTCACAACTTAGGCACGTCGGGGGCCCCGTATAATTGATACGGCTGATACGGCGGTAGCTACGTCCCTGATACTTACATAACTTCACGCCAAGTCCTTTGCCTACTCTGGCAGATTCAAAGTCAAAGATTTGTCATACAGGCTCGTCGATGTTTTAGGAATTGCTCTAAATGTATGAACTTTTAGGCTTTCGCGTTGCATATGCATATTACACAAATATAATTAACGGGAACTAATGCGATACGTTTGGGTAATAATTCCTCCAGTGCAACCTGGCCGAAACGTCAAGCTACCCCGTGTAAATTATTTTTACCTAATCGTGACGCATTTCCGTTTATTAAATTTGTTCTAATTGGTTAGGGAAAGTATGTCGTGGCTGTCCTCGACTCCAACATCCATCCGCTTTTGCATTGTCTGCTTAGTATATCTTCACGTCATCATCCATTCTACCTACATGTCCGAACCATCGAAGCATGACCTTTCTTACCCTTATTGGTTAATAATAAATAAAGTAAATAAATTTAAATCTTATTAGGTTGAGCGACCGTTTCTAACTTGAAACTGATCTATCAGAAGTCAGAATCAAACTATCCACCAACAACACTATCAAGGTTGCCATCCCAAGAATTATTTGTAATAAAAACACATTCTATATTTAAAATTATATATTTTACGAAAATTTCATGCTATAACATTCCAAATTTGCCAAATTGACAAGAGCTACAGTTTTGGTATCACAAAAGTTGGGTATACACACTAGTCTTGTACGTTGTCCATCATCTCCTGAAAAAAAGAATAATTATTCTGTAAATATAACATACATTTAAATTATTCGCAAACAATTTGTTGTAACTTCAAATGGATACCAATTATAGAGACTACATCATTTCATTAGATAGTATAAAACAAAGTCACTTTCCGCTAACTGTCCCCATATATGCTTAGATCTTGAAAAATTACGCTTCGGATTTTGATGCGGTTTTTTTAATAGATAGGTGATTAACAGGGTAGTTTTTTACGTATAATTCATGTTTACTGTAGTAAAAAAAAGTGATCATTTTCGATATTTATTACTTTAATTACAAACGCTGGCTGAACCCGAAGTGATAGATTTAAAAAATGTACTACATTTTAATACAACTTCAAAAGGTCTAAAAAAAGTCCGCGATGGCTTATATCCATTCAAAATGTCAATTTATATTTCTTCTTATTGACTCTGAGAAACCGCGAAACCAAGTTTGCTGGGTCAACTAGTTTATTATAAAAAATATAATTATTACGTTTTTATTTTAAACTAGAAGGTGACTTGGCTACTTGAATGAACGTTTTGTTTTCATGGGACAAGACGAACAAGCAATGGCAATGGACTAGGACTGCTCATGGACACCTGCAATGCAGTATAATTAACGTAGTATTACCGCCATCTAGCAGGGATAAGAGATATTTAAATATGTTGTCAGATTGATGAATATGATAATACCTTGGTACATATCGGTAGCAAATTCATCAGCGCCACCGCTGAAGTAAACTGCAGGACAATTATAGATTATGAAGGGGTCTGTATCTGTACAGGGGCTGCACGGTATGGTGTCTGGACATGTGGGTGCCATGTGTCTCCATTGTAGAGTTTTCTTCATCGCTTCCAATCCGTTATCTATTTGACTATACCTCATTATATCTTTCACAGGTTCACCTGATGTGCCTAAGCATGTAAAACCTAGAATAAATTTTAATTATATTTTAATTTAAGGTTATATAAGGTAATAACACTATATAAATGGTCTGTAAGATCCAAATCTAATGAAAAACAATAAAAGCTAGCTACTTACAAAATTATTGAAAAATATATTTATAATGTAAGTAATCTACTACACACGTTAACTATGAAAAGAGCTTAAGTTTCGAGGAACAGAAAGATGATGTTCAAATGGAACTGAAAATGTTACCTCCTCATTACACATTTAGCTATCTAACCGTTGATTTCTAAACAATGGAACTTTCTCATATCAACCATGAACCATTCACATGTTTTAAATAATTATGGTGTATATCACTAGCGCGATATATTGAACTACGCTTACAAAAATCAACCATGTTCAATTTTATAACTAAATTTCGTGCTCATGAGTCCTGAGCACGAAATTTACCTAATTTCAATTTTCAAATTGCATTAATCAGAAGTAAGTATATAATATAATCATTAAATAGTATAAAATAAAGTCGCTTTCCGCTGTCTGTCCGCTTAAATACTTATAACTTTTAAACTACGCAACGGATTTCGATATGGTTTTTTTTAATAAATAGAGGGTATCAACGGGGTTTTTAAGTATAATTCATGAATAATTTAGTATGGATTTAATTGTAAACACTGTAAAAATTACTTTTGATGCGGAACAAAGTTCACCGGCCCCGCTAGTTCTAAATATTTTGAAGTGTTAACTTCTCTGACTTACAAGATCTTAAAGGATAGACAAAACTTCGTTACGTAACTTGGCTATGGCGCCAGTATTTCTGGCTTACCTTATTATTTGCACTTATCTTATATTCAGTACATATATCAGTGGACAGGCTCCTCCTTTACAACTCATAGCACTATCCATGTAATGGCCAGATGCTGCTCTCTCTTTATTAATTGCGTATCTATTGCATCTATAAGTGGCCTCGACAGGTATCATTTACATTTTGATCAAAACTCTCTTTCAGGACTACTCTTATAATCAATTTGTCAAGTTACTTTATTATTATGAAAAAATAACATACCACCAATATCACATTCATAGGGATTAGAAACACGGTTGAAGGACTTGTATTCAATCGCTTTTGGAAATAAGCCTGGAAATAAAAAAAGCATTCATTATTACGAATTACAATTATTGTTACAATATTTACCTTGCCACCAAAAAATACACACACAATATAGATAGGTAACATATACAATTATTACAGTAAGTAATTCATGCATATAAGATTTGGTACAGCGTGAAATTTTTTTACATACATAACTTCACGCCAAATCCCTTGCGGGGTAGGCAGAGAGAACGGGGCGCTTATGGCGCTCGCGCGCGCGTGGCACAATTCTTACACACCTCACTCGCTTTGTTGACTTTCATAACTCTTTTCATGCTCGCGCGTCGATTTTTGAGGCTCCTAACATCACCTTCCCCCAGAACATGTTCTATTTGGTCATGGAATTTGTGTCTTGGCCGTCCTAGACTCCTACATCCATCCGCATTTGCATTCTATACCTGCTTAGTCAATCTTGCATCATCCATCCTTTCTACATGTCCGAACCATCGGAGCATGCCCTTTCTTACTTTTACATTAAATAATTAAATAAATATATTTTCATTAATATATTTATGATAACAATGGCATAACACTCACAATAATGGAAGGGCTTTTGTGGTAACATAATTCCAGTTGCGTCTTGGCTACTGGGCATCAGGTCTAAAGGTGCCATAGCACTAGCTGCAGCAGCAAATGTGTCTGTGAGTTCTACAGATGATATAAAGTCGGCCTCATTTACAACACCCTCAGTTAAATAATTAACTAACACACCACCTGGAATACAAAATTTACTATTTGTAATGTAATTTTTGTACAAAGAAACTCTCAAATATGGTCATGTTCATGTAGCATTATATGATTTGCAGCCATTATTTAAAAACTAACTAAATTATTTTTATGTAATGTCCTGGAAAGTTTGTACCTATGTGATTGGTAAAATCTCGGTTTACATTAATAATAACAAAACAAGATATCTTTAACAGGCTTCCCCAGAAAACCAACCCCACAGTTTACAAAATTCTTTTACTATTGTTACTTTCTTTTTCATAAACACTTATTATAAACACCCCACAAATTAGTGTATATTATGATCATAATAATTACTTAATCAATGCACCAAATACTCAAACAAGTGTAGACAGGAGGTAAAAAAAATCTGTGTTGACTGTACAATTTACCTGCGACAATAACTCTTACAATCTTGGAAATCTCTTCCTGGTATTCAGAGCTACCGGAAAGACCAGACAGCCACTCCAAAAAAAGATGCAAGGCAAACATGTGCTCAGCTGTTTTTGTAGTATTCAACCCAGACATTAGCACCAAATATCTAAAAAATTGTAAACTTACATAAAATATACATAAGTATTATTTGAATAGTTTGGTCTTTTCATTGTTAAGCATAAAAATGTTATGTATTTTTTAAGATATATATTTACCTATCTGCACTTAGTTGTGGCAATGGTTTTTGTATGTTACAACCAGCCCAACATACATCTTTTACTGTAAATATACCATCTTCATCCTCAGAACCTGAAATGTTATTTATCTAAAATGAAATAGAACTCATTTTATATCAATAAATCATATTTGGTTTCTCTTCCTTTATGAATCCTCAACGGGAAGGATTTATTTGAATATTATTGAACTAAATTATTAGCTATATTATTAGAACATAAAAATGTGTGTTTTATCAAATAACTGTGCCCATTATTGTGGAAAGTTTCTACCATATAAAATGCAGTTTAAATAATATATGCAGAAGGCATATTTTACAGTTGAATTTCAGTTCAACATACCTAATAATGCACAAACCACCCCTGTCACTACATTGTGAACATTGATACAATCACCAATCAATTTTATTCTCTGCAACTCATCTTCTAACACAAGTGTATCAGATTCATGAACAAAATGAGTCCTGTGATAGAAAAAAGTAGAATTATAAATACTGTTAAAATAATATAAGAAGTAAAAACGATTTAAGTTTGTTGTAATCATAAAATAAAATAATTTTATGAAACAAAATTAAAATCTTTTACCTGTGTTAATATTAGTGTAATTTTAACATATTTTTATTCTGTAAATACTATGATGTATCAGATAATTAAATCAACAAATTTGTAACAACTTAGAAAGATATCTTCATTTACACCCCATATATAATTTTTGTATACAGTGACTACAAAGATCTCATTAAATTAATTACATACACTTTACCTAGGAGGTTGAGGGATAATTTCCAGCTGATCTGAAAGTTCTTTAAGTATACTGGGTTTTAGTTGTTGTAGTTTGAAAAGTGTACCAACTATTACACAAGGTTTATCTATATCACGTAGTTCACATAATTTCAAAACCTTGTAACGATCAGACCATTTTTTCTTAATAATGGGCGCTAGAATAGTCCGAAAAGTATTAAGTCTTGCAGAGTATATGTAAGAATATTGTTTCGTGAAGTCTCGGGTAATTTCACGAAACCGTTGAGAACAGTCCTTGTAATCCACATCTTGTCTTTCACGTGCCTCGGAAGTTTCTTTTTCAATAATTCCTGAACTAGATTTTAATCTGAATAACATATTTAGATGTTTTGTTTATATGTTTGCTACAATTAAAAATTTATAAAAATATTCGCGCGAAATTTTTTTCAATTTCTCCCTGACAGACACAATCAAAGAGTATTTATATACGAGCGTCTCCCGACAGTATGAAGTATGAACTTGGCTGTGACGTAGTGCCGTCTCTTATTTATAAGCTCTTATAGCCCAAGAGCCAGCGACCGCCAGACCTTCGTTATTTTATAAAGCCTGAAAGTTTGTCAGCTCGTAGTCCCAGCACATGTAAGAACGATGGCCAATTATTATGTTTGGACCATAGTTACTTTGGCAGGTACGGGGTACCATAGATGGAAATAAATTATTCTACTTTCGTTATTTTATTAAGGTTGAGTTTTTGATATTATCTTCAGAATAATATTAAAAAACACGATTTTAATTGCCGGACAGTTAGCATGGTGGTAACTCCTTGCCAGACAGCCTTAACGTTCATGAAATTATAGATGACCTACATACCGATCTACTTTCGTCAATGTATAAAGCTTCATACATATAACATAACTTCACGCCTTTTTTTACCTGAAAGTGTAGGAAGTGGCTGTTAAGCCTCGAATCGCCGTTTTATTTATGTCCCAAATAGAATAGGTGTCAAATCTTTTGGCGTACCGGGTAAAAAGCTTCACTTTGACAAAAGTTGAATAGCCTATATTATTATAAGCTTTTATTTACCTTGCACTGTATGTATGTATGTATGTATGTATGTAAGTATGTATGTTCGGTGGAATCTTGTAACTCAATTTTGAAGTAGATACCTTCAACCGATTGAGCTGAAATTTTGTATACACGTTTACTTTGGATGACAATGCATGATATAATGTATGACATTATTCTATATCCAATATGGCGGACGACCCAAGATGGCGGAATGGATATTTTTAATGCATTTCTGCAATATGGGTATCAAATGAAAGGGTTTGTTGAGTGTAATTCAAAATATAATATGACGTCATTCTAAATCCAATATGGTGGAATATCCAAGATGAAGGAATATATATTTTAAGCTTTCGTACAATATGGGTATCAAATGAAAGGGCTCATTGGGAAAACTAAAAAAATAATGTGACGTCATTCTAAATCCAATATGGCGGATAATCCAAGATAGAGGAACAGTTTTTTTTAATGCATTTCTACAATATGGGTATCAAATGAAAGGGCTTGTTAATAGTAGCTCGAAAAATAATGTGACGTCATTCTAAATCCAATATAGTGGAATAAATATATGCGTTTCTACTATATGCGTATCAAATGGCCCTCTCATTAAAGAGTTATATGAGAACTTCAAAAACTATGTCTCGGTGGTTCAGTAAACTAGCCCGCTTCTGAATCAGGAAGTCTTGGGTTCGAATTTGGCCTCACACCAATGTCTTTCGAAATTTCTCTCGAAAGTCATGTGTGATAAATCTTTTTGACTGACCACTTTGTGCTCGCTGTATGGCAACAGTGGTAGAGCCCAGCAATTCACTGTATGAATGGGATGGCTCGACCGGTGAAATACCACAACCAGCTCACGGCGTGTTTCTTTAGGTGAGAGAGGTACCCGGAGGCCTACTCCCCTTTCCCATCCCTTCCTACTCCCATATCCTATATCCTACTCCCTTAAAGATAAGATAATACGATAAGATAAGACGTAAACATAGCGGCGAGTCGAGGCTTAATAGATGCTGCCTACACCTTCGGGTAGAAAAAGGAGTCGAGCTATGTTATGTTATTAATTAATGTTATAAACAAATTAGATTGTGTATAAATATTATATATATCATAGGGTTTTCAATATGAGCGGCTAGATACTAGTGGCCTGCTTGTTTGGGCAGTGTCAGTCAATCTGTTGTTTACTATTCAGTCACTGATGCCAAATCACCATGTCAAGATACAGGGTTAAGCGGCGCGTCCAAATTTATAATCAAAATGAGTTAGTGCTAACATTGAGAACCTTACGACCACTTTACGGCTGAGGCGGTAGTCCATCACAGTCGACGGCTTTCCGTTGACCTATGTTTTAATAGTTAACAGTGTTTTAATTGTGGTCAGCCACGCAATCTGCTGCATGAATGAGCCGGTTCGACCGGTGTAATGCCATGCCCTTTCAGGATACCGACGTAAATTGGACAGGATTTAATAACTTTAACATGATTGCTACACTAACGGACTTTAATGTTGTTATAGGTATTATTAGAATTAAACACAGTGGATGGTGGGAACGAACTATAACTTTTATTACAACTCACTCCTATGTTACACTCAGGTCAGCAAGTATAAAGTACTGATTAAAACAACAGATGGCGTTACACATCACAAGTAGTTAAACATATTTTGTTATTAAACAACAGTCCCACATAACAAAATTAAGTTGCAAAATCAACAAATAAGTAACAAAAAAATTTGTTTACTTAGGCTCGAAACTCTTTGCTGCTGGTCAAGCATACGCGGCCTTAAGTAGAGAAAAGACTTTAGGAGGTCTCCTCATTTAAGAGTTGGACTGTTCGAAATTAACTGGCAAATTACCTTGTAACAATGATGCTTTGAATGAGATGAAGAGACTGAGAAACTTACCCATCGATAACTAAAAACTTGAAAATAATTTAAAGAAAAAACTTTTTTAAAGAAGCTTTTATTTAAACGCTCTAAAAAGAATAAAATAATTTTAACCTTATACATTTTAACTATCAACTTATAACCTTATTATATACAATTTATGTGATAATAAAAGCTTGTCGCTATGTTCAACCCAACCCTTCCCCCCTCCTCTTCCCATCCCAATTCCAACCCCTTCCATTTCCCATGGAAAGGGCCGGCAACGGAACTGTACCACTATATGGGTGTCCATATATATGTTATAAACCAAAAAAATATATTTGGATAATGCGATCCGTCACAGTAATCATTAAATCTGAAAAAATATTTCCAGATGGTTATGGATAGCCACTGATAGGTAATTAAACATAGCGACAAGCTTTTATTATCACATAAATTGTATATAATAAGGTTATAAGTTGATAGTTAAAATGTATAAGGTTAAAATTATTTTATTCTTTTTAGAGCGTTTAAATAAAAGCTTCTTTAAAAAAGTTTTTTCTTTAAATTATTTTTAACATGACATAACTTCACTCCTTTTGTTACCCGAAGGTGTAGCAGCGGCTGTTAAGGCACGTCTCGGGGTTATGATTACATCCCAAATGGAACAGGTGGCGAACCTATTGCCATACCGGGCGCAAAGTTCTAAATCATCGATATTTATCACACTTAACTTCCGAAAACAATTTCGAAAAGTCATTGGTGTGAGCCAGTGTCAGGATTCGAACCCGGACCTCTGGATCAGAAGCCGTGTGTGGCTCGACCACTGCACCACTATAAACTTTTTTTTATATTTTACCGGGTAGCGACGAGGCCGTTGATTGTAAAGATCATTGTCCCGTTAGTTTCACTCTCTATGTCATGGCTGACGGGGAACACCGACGCAGGTAGTTTGTTCTATTCACCAGCCGTGCGGATGATGAAGGAAGATGCAAAGCGCTTAGTTCGTACAGGTGGGATTTCAACAACGTAAGATAAGACGGTAAGTACGTCGGGTAGTTCGCCGATAGAAAGGGGATCAGGTTGTCTAACTCTTGCACACACTCACCAGAGTGTAGCCTATAGAACACCGAGAGGCTGGACACCTTCGCCTGTGCTCGAGGCTTTGCAGATCATTGTCGAACGTCATAGGATCGCCAATTAGTCTTTTAGCCCGCCTCTCCGTTGAATTTTATAAATATTTTATATTTATACATAATATTTTATATTCATTTAATTTTATAAATACATTAAGGGAATCTGGCAAAAACGTTTAATGTTGCCACGACGAGTTGCCAGGACGATAAAGGTCTGGCAATATGTGTTTTTTAATAATATCTTGACGGTAAAATTTGCTTAAAAAAGCTTTGTATTACAAAGCTTTCTACTTTGACGAAAGAAGAATTACCTATAATTTTATTTTAATTTTATAATTTTATGAATATATAAGGGGTGTTTGGCTAGGGGTTGCTACGACGCTTTGTGTTTGGTAATGGGCAACGTGATTTCTAATAATATTCTGAAGGAAAATTACAAAAATGAATCCTTATACATTGACGAAGATCGGTATGTAGGTTATCTATAATTTCATGAATGTTAAGGCTGTCTGGCAAGGGGTTGCCACCATGTTAACTGTCCGGCAATTAAAATCGTGGTTTTTAATATTATTCTGAAGATAATATCAAAAGCTCAACCTTTATAAAATAACGAAAGTAGAATAATTTACTTCCATCTTTGGTACCCCGTACCTGCCAAAGTAACTATGGTCCAAACATAATAATTGGCCATCGTTCTTACATGTGCTGGGCTACGAGCTGACAAACTTTCAGGCTTTATAAAATAACGAAGGTCTGGCGGTCGCTGGCTCTCACTCTATTATTTATATGCTCTGTGTAGAAGCTCTTTGCTTTGGTGTCAAACGGTCATTCATGACAGGTTAAATAGCACAGAGCATATAAATAAGAGTCGGCACTCCATACAATGTCCTAAGCTCATTTAGACTGCATCTTTCACCAACATAATAATCATTCGTTTTTCCTCTGTACCTAATGTTGGCATCGTTGCCGTCATTGCCAAACGTCAGTGTCACTGTCAAACGTCAGTGTCACTGTCAAATGTCAGTGGCACTGTCAAATGCCAGTGTCACTGTCAAATGTCAGTGTCACTCAAACGTCAGTGTCACTGTCAAACATCCTCATCCATATTATTAGTCGTAGGAAAAAATAAAACATTTTATTTTGATGTAATTGATATATTTCGTAATATATAAAATGATTTTACATTCAGTCAGGGTAAATAGACAAATAATAATGCATATTTCATTCACACATCTAAGTATTGATAAGAAAATTAGAAGCGATATTAATTCAAACTCAACTTTGTTAAAGTCTTTAGTTAACCTAAGCAAAGAAAAGCAGGTCATTTGCAATATTTTCAGCGATGTTACTATTAGTAACGCCCCGTTTCCCCATTATCGCTGAAAAGTGGCCTTAGCCGCGTTTCACTAGCTGAGAGAGGTATTTGGAGGCCCAATCCCTTTCCCCCTCCCCTTCTGAAACCCACTCCCGACCCCATCCACATCCCATTGTAGGGGCCGGCATTTTTCTAGTTTGTGTTGATTATAATGTAACGCGTAAATTCTTGATTTTGTGATTTAAAGCGTCTGTGAGACAATGAAACTGTATTTGTTACAATATACCTTTGGTTTCAACATTTGCCTTATTCCTTTGATAATTTTTCACATTCACCATGTGTGAAGGTCCCGGTACTTGTGGTGAATCTGAAGTATGCAAAAAGAAATGTTTAGATTAAAAAAATACTATTACAAATAGATAAACAACCGTGTTACATGTTGTATTAGTAGTCCCTTTATTAACACTAGCTTTGATCAATTGTATGTCATGAAAGATGGAGATAATGCATATGCGTTTCTTTAAGATAATCACCGCAACCTTAGATAGCTGCACCCCAACCTTAGATAGCTACACCACAATTAAGTCTGGTACACCATAGTAACCTTTTCTGAGTAGCTATTTGTATAATAAATTAAATGCTTTTTTGAATATATATCACCTTCCTAGAAAGAAATGCAAGCAATACATACTATTAACAGTGGTAGAGCCAAGCAGTTCGGTGCATAAATGGGCCGGCTCGACATGTGAAATACCACGACCTCTCAGAAGATTGACGTAAAGTTGCTCATGCCGCGTTTCGTTCGATGAGAGAGGTACCCGGAGGCCCACCACCCTTTCCCCATCCTTTCCTTTCCCCTATCCCTTAAAGGTCGGCAACGCAACAGTAACACGTTAGTATATGTGTTGCTGGTGTCCATGGGCGGCGTTGGTTGCTTATAGAGTAAGAGCCAGCGACCGCCAGACCTTCGTTATTTTATAAAGCCTGAAAGTTTGTCAGCTTGTAGTCTCAGTACATGTAAGAACGATGGCCAATTATTATGTTTGGGCCATAGTTACTTTGGCAGGTACGGGGTACCAAAGATGGAAATAAATTATTCTACTTTCGTTATTTTATAAAGGTTGAGCTTTTGATATTATCTTTAGAATAATATTAAAAACCACGATTTTAATTGCCGGACAGTTAGCATGGTGGCAACCCCTTGCCAGACAGCCTTAACGTTCATGAAATTATAGATGACCTACATACCGAACTTCGTCAATGTATAAGGATTCATTTTTGTAATTTTCCTTCAGAATATTATTAGAAATCACGTTTTCCATCACCAAACACAAAGCGTCGTAGCAACCCATAGCCAAACACCCCTTATATATTCATAAAATTATAGGTAATTATTCTTTCGTCAAAGTAGAAAGCTTTGTATTAGAATTTTACCGTCAAAATATTATTAAAAAACACATATTGCCAGACCTTTAGCGTCCTGGCAACTCGTCGTGGCAACATTAAACGTTTTTGCCAGATTCCCTTAATGTATTTATAAAATTAAATAAATACAAAATATTATTTATAAATATAAAATATTTATAGAATTCAACGGAGAGGCGGGCTAAAAGACTAATTGGCGGTCTTATAACATTCGACAATGATCTGCAAAGCCTCGAGCACAGGCGAAGGTGTCCAGCCTCTCGGTCTTCTATAGGCTACACTCTGATGAATGTGCGCAAGAGTTACACAAGCTGATCCCCTTTCTATCGGCGAACTACCCGACGTACTTACTGTCTACACACCTACGTTGTTGAAACCCCACCTGTACGAACTAAGCGCTTTGCATCTTCCTTCATCATCCGCACGGCTGGTGGATAGAACAAACTACCTGCGTCGGTTTTCCCCGTTAGCCATGACATAGAGAGTGAAACTAACGGGACAGTGAGCTTTACCATCAACGGCCTCCTCGCTACCCAGTAAAATATAAAAAACAAGTTTATAGTGGTCGAGCCACACACGGCTTCTGATTCAGAGGTCCGGGTTCGGATCCTGACACTAGCTCACACCACATTTCGAAATTGTTTTCGGAAGTTAAGTGTGATAAATATCGATGATTTAGAACTTTGTGCCGGTATGGCAATAGGTTCGCCACCTGTTCCATTTGGGATGTAAACATAACCGCGAGACGTGCCTTAACAGCCGCTGCCTACACCTTCGGGTAACAAAAGGAGTGAAGTTATGTTATGTTAAAAATAATATAGGCTATTCAACTTTGATCAAAGTGAAGCTTTGTACCCGGTACGCCAATAGGTTTGACACCTATTCCATTTGGGACATAAACAAAACGGCGATTCGAGGCTTAACAGCCACTGCCTACACTTTCAGGTAGAAAAAGGCGTGAAGTTATGTTATATGTATGAAACTTTATACATTGACGAAAGTACATCGGTATGTAGGTCATCTATAATTTCATGAACGTTAAGGCTGTCTGCCAAGGGGTTGCCACCATGCTAACTGCCCGGCAATTAAAATCGTGGTTTTTAATATTATTCTGAAGATAATATCAAAAGCTCAACCTTTATAAAATAACGAAAGTAGAATAATTTATTTCCATCTTTGGTACCCCGTACCTGCCAAAGTAACTATGGGCCAAACATAATAATTGGCCATCGTTCTTACATGTGCTGGGACTACGAGCTGACAAACTTTCAGGCTTTATAAAATAACGAAGGTCTGGCGGTCGCTGGCTCTTGGGCCATTACCATCAGGTGACACGCCTGCTTGTTTGCCCTCCTATCCCATAAAAAAAAAAAAAAATTGTCCTCATACAATTACTCCCGCATTATAAAAATTATTCCTAATTGATTTAAATAAATAACTTTATGGCACTTGATAGAAATATTGATAGTGTAGTACATTTCTTATTATTTTGTCGTTGGCTTAGAACAACTCGTGATTTTTCTTGTAAGCTGTAGTTTTGGGGGGGGCTGGTAATCTGTATGACAGGGAATCCTAGTTCGGATGCCAGTCCCCCACAAAGAATTGAGAATGTTACAATGTGCTTTATACCTCGGATGAACAACATAATTATTTAATCTCGGAAAATTTAAAAAAATGTCTCGGTGGCGCAATGGTCGAGCGCTCGGCCTCTGATCGAGAGGTCCGGGTTCGATTCCAGACATTGGCTCACATGACTTTTCGAAATTGTTTTCGGAAGTTATGTGTGATAAATATCGATGACTGACGAACTTTGTGCCCGGTATGGCAATAGGTTCGCCACCTATTCCATTTGGGACGTAAATATAAAGGCGAGACGAGGCTTAACAGCCGCTGCCTACACCTTCGGGTAACACTTAAAGGCGTGAAGTTATGTTATGTAAAAAAATCTATTATTTTCTTCATCCAAAACTAAATATTTCAATCTACCCGTATACCGTTTAACAGTGGGAGAGCCAAGCAGTTCGCTGCATGAATGGGCCGGCTCGACTGGTGAAATACCACGACCTCTCAGAAGATCGACGTAAAGTGGCTCATGCCGCGTTTCGTTCGATGAGAGAGGTACCCGGAGGCCCACCACCCTTTCCCCTATCCCTTAAAGGTCAGCAACGCAACAGTAGCACGTTAGTATATGTGTTGCTGGTGTCCATGGGCGGCGTTGGTTGCTTACCATCAGGTGACACGCCTGCTCGTTTGCCCTCCTATCCCATAAAAAAAAAATACAATTATTTGTCCTCATACAATTACTCCTGCATTATAAAAATTATTCCTAATTGATTTAAATAAATAACTTTATGGTACTTGATAGAAATATTGATAGTGTAGTACATTTCTTATTATTTTGTCGTTGGCTTAGAACAACTCGTGATTTTCATGATTGCAAAAGATATTTTGAAAGACATTTTGTACATTAGAGACTGTAAAAATGCTTATAAAGGTAATATGTAGTATCACTTATTATACAGGCAACTTATCCATTTAGTCACTTATTATGTCATAACAACTATGTAAACAAGTTTGGTAAAACATACAATACAACCCCACCTACATTGTACAAAATGTTTATTTTCCTGTCTTATAATGTTGTATTAATGCACATCAAAATAATATCTACGATGAATACTGAATATTTAAGAGTGGTAGAACCAAGCAGTTCGCTGCATGAATGGGCCAGCTCGACCGGTGAAATACTACCACCTCTCAGAAGATCAACGTAAAGTGGCTCATGCCGCATTTTGTTTTGTGAGCGAAGTACCCGGAGAGACCTACTCCTACTCCTTTAAAGGTTAGCAACGCAACTGTAATACTATATGTGTTGCAGGTGTCCATGAGCGGCGTTGGTCACGCCTGATTTTAATCAGGTGACACACCTGCTCGTTTGACCTCCTATCCCATTAAAAAAATATATTGAAAAACATAAGAAATCCTAAAGAATATGATGATAAATCATCATAAAAAAAGTTACCCTAAAACTCGAGTAACATAGTTTCTTTTGTTTATCAGGTAATATTTGAACTTATACTTTGCATTCATATTATTATTTTCTATAGTTTAAGCTATAGTTAGTGTAGTGTAGTGTAGTTTAGTGCGTTTATTTCTAATTTGGTCACCAGGATTCGTGTATATTTACTATCGATTCTACTAGTTTTTAGCTACTCAACTTACATACATATGTATTAGTAACAAGTTGAAATCAACAAACAATTGTTATATGTAGTATAAGTGACTGAAATGGCAATAAAAATACCTCTAATCCTGGGCATAAGATACTTTTTGTTTATTTATTGATAAAGGGGTTAAAGTCATAAATACACTTAAATGGACATTTTGGTGTTATAACTGTATATGTTACAACATACCTTTGGTTTCAACATTTGGCCTGTTCCTTTGATAATTTTTTCATTCACCATGTGTGAAGGTCCCGGGTGCTTGTGGTGAATCTGAAATATGCAAAAAGAAATGTTTAGATTAAAAAAATACCTAGAAATTGTAGTCAATTGGTTCTTAGGCACAATAATTCTAATGGTTTCTTTTATGTAGTCTTTAAAAATGTTTATGTAAAAATATAGATAGGTACTATGTACTAGAGTTCTAATATTTAATTAAATCTATATACAACATAGGAATAGTGAATGGAACTAATCATGAGACAGAATCTGATACTAATTAAATATTATTTAAATAGCAAAAAAGTATCAAAGACAGAAACAAACTTAATTAATACATTTTATTGATAGAAATTTATTTTACATTTGCCTTTTCAAAACTATTGTGTTACATACATACAATATGTTGTCAGTAAGAATAGTTATGCCAAGCTAATAGCCAGTACACATCATGAATCATTTAAGGTTTAAAGAGATGATTGATGATTACTTACATGTCGGATGTTGGCCAAAATACACAGGGAAATTAACAAATAGTTCATCTTCTACAGGTGTGGGTAAATTAATTGTTGGTACAGCATGTGTTATGAGTCTTGTTCTTAGTTTATTATTGTGTTCTTCACTAAAATGTTCGAAATACATACATACATCAGTTCATGAAACTTCTCTATAGGTAAGACGACCAGATCTTCTTGACCAACGGCTATTACCACTGGCAACATCTATAAAATACATCAGATTTTTATTTGTTTTCCACAATTTAGTAGGCTGTAGGCAAATATTCTGTAGTAATATGATGTATGGTTACTATTTTTTTTTATAAAAATGAGGTATATCTGAAAACTTAATCTGTTCATTTTGTGCTTAATATTTATTTGTTCTTTGTATTGGGTTAAAAAGATAATGTAAACTGGTGCAGAAATGTAAAATTATATTAATACAGAAGTATAAGAAATAAATTTAATATTATCCTATTAATATTATAAATGGGAAAGTTTGTGAGGATGTATGGATGTTTGTTACTCTTTCATACATCAACCGTTGAACAGATTTTGATGAAAATTGGCACACAGGTAGAAACACTTCCTGGATTAACATATAGGATACTTTAATCCCAGTAAAGCCTATGTCCCCTCGGGATGTTTTTACTTTTTACGCAAGCGGAGTTGCGGGCAGAAGCTAGTTAACATATAAATACAAACCTAATGCACGATAGAGTTTAATTAAGGTTTTACATAATAAATACTTTAAAGACGAAGCTGGATTGTTTGTGTTTTTGTGCTTGCATTAATCTTCAAAACGTCGGCAGATTAGATATCGGGTTAATAACACAAGATGACCGTTTTTAACTAGTGATATTTTGAAAACAATATTTTAGCCAATATTGTTTCCGTGGATAGATATGCTATGAAATAGTTACAATAATTTAGCGTTTATATTTGAAGTCTTTAGTTTTAGTTTATATTTCAAAGCAAATACAATAACAAGTATAAATAAATTGATGATCACCATGTGGATATGTAACATATAAGAATTAATAAGATGTCCATAAGAATTTCATACCTGTCAGGGTCCAGCGGTAATTTAGCCAAATGTACATTAGAGCCAGGGACACGCCTTTTACTGCAAATGATGCATTTTTTATAAATCCTTGATGCGTAATTGTGATTTCGTGAATGCTCCATGTTGAAAAGAAGAAATTAGAAAAATCTTCTATCGACGTCAAACTAATGTAAAATATTAATTTAACGAGGAACTAGAGTTCAAATCAAGCAATTTTCAGAGTAATTTGGATAAATGAGGAAGAAAATTATTGTAATTTATTGCGATTAAAATTTGCGAAGAAATTTTGCCAAGCATAAGACAGAAAATGGCGGTTTTAGACAAAGAGTATATAAATGATATTAGATATTTTTCATTTTGACATCGACGATCCTATTGGTTAATCATGGTCGGCCATGATTTTGAATTCGACGATTCTATTGGTTAAAAAATACCTCGTACAGATAAAACAAACTTAAATTATTTTTGTTCTAAAGTGAGTACCGGCTGGTTAAATAGTTTTAAATGTTTTTCTAAAAAAAGTGTTGGTTTAACTCTAAATCTATATTTGTATTTGTTGTATTAAAATTGTAATTGTTTATTTGCTTCGGCTTATTGTAGAAAATACGATCAAATACGATCTGTAATAAGAAAGTGAGCATGAACATTTAATTGGCGATTCTCTGTTTTAGGTTGGTCATTTCTTTTTCACTCTCGATAAATTGTAATCTTTGATGGAAAACTTATTTGTAGATTATAAATAATCTCTGTTTTAGACGAATCATATTATGTTATGCTTTAAAAAAAAAATAGTAAAACCTGATCTTACATATATATTTATGAATTCTTCACAGAAGTTGTTTTAATTTTTTCATCGAATTGGAATTTATTATCTTAAACAATTGCAGATATTTTTTCATATTATCTGAAAGAATTAGCCCAGTTTGATAAGGATAAACATGATGCACAGATGAAACAGTTTTATAACTATGTATCGAGTAAAATAACCGATCCCGAGCCGAAAAGAAACGTCTAAACGATAAGAAACTACCAAAGGTAATTAAAATTTTAAAGCATGAGCAAAAATAAAAAATTATAAATAAAATTAAAAATTAAGTGGGCAATGGGCGAACGCACGGCTGATTCTGACCCAGAGGTCCGGGGTTCGATTCCAGACACTGGCTCACACCAATGACTTTTCGAAATTGTTTTCGGAAGTTATGTGTGATAAATATCGATGACTGACAAACTTTGTGCCCGGTATGGCAATAGGTTCGCCACCATTTGGGACGTAAACATAACGGCGAGACGAGGCTTAACAGCCGCTGCCTACACCTTCGAGTAATAAAAGGTGTGAAGTTATGTTATGTTATAAATATTTAAACTCAAAAAAAGTTTAACCTATTTTGAACTAAATTTGAATTTGTAATTTGTTCATTCTTCAGCTTAAGGACAATAGTATGGGTGTTGTATACATTTTTTTTTTAGGTAAAGCCGGTGGAAATCAGTGACACTGAAGATATTTCAGACATTGAGGAAGATACCATAGCCTCAAATGGAGAGGAAGATAGTGAAGAGTCTACCGATAATGCCATGATTCAAGAAAGAAAGGAAGAAGTTGAAAAAACTGATGTTGTGATGTTGATCATGAAGCTGAGCCTACAGTCGCAATTGTAAATACAATTGAGGAAAAATCGATTGAAGAGAGAAAAGAAGAGAGTGAACCCAACAATAGTTCCAACCCTAATAATAGTGAGGAAAAAGTAACTGATTAAGATTGAAAAAATTTTAAAGTGATGGATATACTCATTTATACTCAAATATCTGCTAATTTTAAAGATATAAACCAACATGATTTTTCATTACTATAGTTACAAGTTTAATTAACTAATTATAAACCTATTCTAATATTTTCTGTATTTCTAATATTAAATTACTTAATACTTTACTAGGCTTACTACTATTTTAAACGCATTTCTACTTTTAAGGCTTACAGATGTTATGAATTTGATATTTGATATAAGTTTCATTGAAAAAATAATAAATATAATAATCATGATTATATACTTCATTGATCAAATAATGAATGTTTTCTTTTATTTTATGTTATGGATAAATGTCTGTAGATTCAGCACAAATAATTTAGGAATGATCGAAAGTGAGTCATAAAAATTGAAACTAAATATAATTAACCTGAATATGATCGCTTTGATCTTTTACATTGATTACTTGAATAATTTTTGAATATTGATGTAAATCTTTTAAAAACTGATGCAAACATTATGTGGATTAATTGATTAAATCTCATAAAATTATTTACTATGGAGGCATTCAATTTCTTTGAAAATCCTCCCAAACTACTTATAGTCTTATAGAAATAAATATTATTAAAACTGATCCAGATGTTAGGTGAATGAACTCATAAAATCTTATAAAATTATTTGCCATTATAGCATTCAAGTTCTCTGTACTTCTAAGCATTAATCTCATTAAAATAATGGAAATATAACATGAATTTACTGATTAAATCTTTTAAAAGTTCGGTTAGGTTCGCATTTAATTAACCTTGAATGTTGTATATCAGTATACAATCTCATACCACCACTCTGACAAAGTTCTCCTTAAATCTCATTTGTTCTCGTAATTATTATAATCCTAAGATAATTCAGTTTCCCGAACTTATAAATACTCTTATCTAAACAATTTTATCACTCAACTCTCATAAATTCTAATTAAACTTATCAGAGTTTTGCCTTATAAATTGTTAAACCCTCTATTGCTAAGAAAATATAATTAAAACCCCAAAGAGAAGAGCTCATAAATAAGAGACGGCACTCCAAGTACTGTCAATGTCATAAGCCAAGTTCATACTGTCGGGAGACGCTCGTATTTATATACACAGTGTTATTTTTTTTCATTGTCCCAATTTGGACAGGCTTTGACTGTGACTTTGAGTGTGATTATTCTAAGCTTAAGCATAGCTTAGGCTCCTGACATCACCTTCCTCCAGAACACGTTCTATTGGTCATGGAATGTGTGTCTTGGCCTTCCTCGACTCCTACATCTATCCGCTTTTGCATTGTATATTTGTTTAGTCCATCTTGCACCATCCATCCTTTCTACATATCCGAACCATCGGAGGTTGCCCTTTCTTACTTATAACCTAGTTTTCCACGCGGTCAGCGAGGGTCACTCCGCAGATTTTGCGCAATGCCCTCATTTCAACCAAGTTTATCCTACTTTCTTGCACGCTCTGCCATACCCAGCTCTCGCTTCCTTAAGTTAGCGCTGGGATCAGTATTGCATTGTGAATTGCTAGCTGGGCTTTTCTGCTAATATCTTTTGCGCCCAGGAATCTGCCCAACGCCCCATTTACTTTATTTCCTAACGCTACTCTTTTTTCTACATCAGCGGTGTACCTTCCATCCCTGCTAAAAGCGCATCCAAGATATACAATTTCATTCTCCTGTTCCAGCACTACATCGTCAACCATTATCCTTGCATCCGTTTTGGATTCTTCCCTTCTCTTTCCATCCTCTGGTTCTGGATTTTTTTTTCAATTTGTCCATTATTGGGGAATTTTGGCGGGACAAATCTGAGAAAATAATGATAATTAAGACTCTTCCACAGTCCCGCCAAACTCCTTAGTCCTTAGCCTGTCCAAACTGAAAAAAGAGTAGCCATTGCTTGAGAGTTGAGTTTGATGATAAAAAAAATTATATTAATATTTTTTAAATAATTTATGAGATTTCTAACAATTTGATAAAATAACACAACTTATAAAATAATTTACTGCACAGTTTATCATAATCAAATAAATTACTTATTGAATATGCAAAGTAATAAATTCTATATTTCTTGTTGTATTTGGTTTCTTGTTGTATTGATTTTAATAATACTTAATTCTGGTTTGCATTTCTAACAGGCAGTAGAAGAGAACGATCGCGATCTCCTATTAGAATCGATAGCGTCGGCCGGAGGCGAGAAGCCAAAAGTCAAGATGCAATGGTTGGATCTAAAACTAATGAAATGACCAATGTTCAAACAATGAATCCAATGATGATGGCCAATATGTATCCTCAAGGTATATCACTTTATCTAGTTATTTAATCAATTCCAACACGCAATAAAATAGATCTGAGATCTCTAAATATGTAGGTATGAAATGTTGTTGTTATTTGTTGTAATTTTGGTACAGGCAGCATGGTTTTTATAAATAAGAGTTAGAGAAAGTGAAGCATTTGTGCTCCCATGCTTTCTGCCAATATGCCTAGTTGTTTACCTGATATTTACATATTAAAAAAATCTAGGATCCACATAAAATTCAATTTTTTTGCAGGAAATATGATGATGGCTGGTGGTATGTATCCCAACATGATGATGTCAGGTGCAATGATGGGGGGTGGTATGATGCATTCAACTGGTATGGAAATAATGCAGAGTACTGGTATGGATATAGTTTCTCAAAGCCCTATGGATATATCATCAATGGGAGGTCAGCCTATAACACCTTCTGGTGGCACAATGGACATGACTATGATGGGAGGAATGATGGTGGATCCTACTATGATGGGAATGTACCCAAGTATGGGTGCAGACATGTCTGCTGTACAAGAGAAGAAAGAAATTGTATTTAAACACTGTAAACTTATTCCACCTGATTCCAATGCTCCGCAGCCCCCTAGAAGGAGTAGACCTCCTGGCTGTAGGACAATATTTGTAGGTGGTTTGCCAGATAAAATCAGGGAGAGCACTGTTAGAGAAATTTTTGAAACTTATGGTAGAATTCAGACTTTGAGATTATCCAAGAAGAACTTTTGTCACATTCGCTATGATAGAGAAGAATGTGTTGATGCAGCCATGTTCATATCTGGATATGGCATCAAACTTTCTTCTAAAGAAGAAGATAGTGGTGATGATGAAAAATCCCAAACAAACTCTGGTTGGTGGTTACATGTTGATTATGCTTTGGTGAGTATGTTTAAAACTATTTAAATAAAATACCAATTTGTACTACACTGCAAAGACATAAGAAAGTGCCTGGCCTTGAAATTCCAGTGAGCATACCCTTTCTTTACATTTAACCATTATTCTTAGAATCTGACCCTTACTCAATTCAAAGTAATTATTTTTCAAGATTTATTTATATACACAAGTAAATAATTGTTTTTAAATGCCAATGGATTGTGGTTGAACTCTTGCACAATAATATAAATTTTTATGTTTACAGAGTCGAGACGATCAAAATGATTATGAAAGAAAGCAAAGACAAGCTATGAGGGTGCAGCAACAACAACTGCAACAGTTAAATGTACAACAGGAAATGGTGAAAAAAACTATGAACAATTACAAACGGTCGCCATCACCTGTGAGAGTTCAACCATTTAATAATGCTGCAATTTTGCAACTGAGTGAAAAAATTAAAAGTGAGGAGCATTTTCCTACTTCAGTACCGGTATGTAATGTACTTGCTATATTAGTCTTGTTATGCCAACATAGTCTTTGCTCGGCGTCCATATAACTACTTTTTTTTTTAATTAACTTAAGTATCTTAGATGGCTATTCACAGGCACAGAAACAATATTAAAAAAATATAATACATTTCCTACCTAAAATTTGAAAAGTTTTCAAATTCTTACTTAATAGCCACTGTCAAATCCAATGATACTGTCGAAATATTCTGCCTACAGGCAATAGTCAAACAGTCTTTATAGAGACAATCTTTTATTACAGACTTTGTTGATTTGGCTGGAGCGTGGGGAATGTTCAAAGAAAAACTCCAATCAATTTTATTCCATGATACAGACAACTAATTCGCACATACGTAGACTTTTCAATGAAAAAATTCAGGCAGAAGAGGAATTGCAGGAATGCAAGGAGAGGGTTAAAAATCAAATCGCAAATGTTATAGAGCAACGTAAGTGATAGCTTAAGCCTTAATCAGGTCTGGTCAACTCACCATAATTTGGTGATGAGCATAAATTTGGTCTCAGGGTAGTATCAGCTCTGTTGCACTTATGTAACTGTCTTATACTTGTATTGAAAAGGTAAGAGGGTGCTAATGTTTTCATAAATGAGAACATATTGAATTATTCATTGCCTCAGTATTATTCTGGTTATTAGATGTTTGAAAGTTGTGTATAACATTCAACATCTTTGAGAAGTACCATTTTCAATGTGAATATGTCTGCACTTAGCTTTTAGCTCAGCATACAATATGGAGATAATAGTGTTTATTAATTAAGCTACTAGATGAATATGTGATACTAAACCAAAGTCATAGAAGCTTTATTCTCATAGGTCGTAGACCTAAAAATAATCAATGATTACAAAATTTAACTTATAACCATTAGTATTGAGGGTATGATGGCAAAATAATACTTAAATAAGGCAGTTATGAAAAGCTATTTTAAATCCATCTCATAATGTAAGTTTATTTTTATTTGTTTATAATATGAATGGTGGTCTGGAGCTTGAGCCTTTGAAGACGAGCTGAGTCACACCGATTATTCAGAATAATGGATGTGTGATAAATGTCAATGTCCTAAAAATATCCTTAAATATGATGACAATACGTTTCACTGCCTATTCCATTTAGGACCAAAATAATTCGGCCGGCCTTTTTGCATCAATTTATGGAAGAGTAGAAGTTACAACAAATAATACTTTTAAAAAATTCTACCGAGTATCTACTTCAAACTGTCACTCCCAAGCCTATTATCTCCATTTTGTATGACAAATGGTCACTCTAATCCACGAAATAGCCAGTCAGGGGATCAGCAGTGCTCTACAGTTGACTCCAGATGCTGATTTTTAATATATGTCATATGTGGATAACATGAGTCCACTTGTAAGTTGAGATGTGTTGTGACAGTTGATTGGTTCTTTTTTTTTCATTTTTTATATCAATTTTAATTATAATTAACTAATTGAAACAATAAATGAATTGTCACAATACATTGGATATAGGTAAATATTATATGGTTACAACATGAAGGGTCATATGGTCTCACGTTACATCAATGAGCCTGTGTGACCCTCGAGGTGTCCACGACAATGGCGAAGTACCTACTTCTTCAACACGCATAACGGTAGTAGACTCGTGACTGGTCATGTGTGTTGTGGAGCCGCTTGAGAATCCGGACCTTCTGACACTTTACTGCAACGGTATGTTTGGCTCTGCAACGCCAACCAGCTATACACTTAACATAATCATTTGTGAACCTCAGTGGAGCAGGTGGCGAAGGTATTTGCAGCCGCGTCCCACCAGCGCGTCTGGGATCACTTCACTAAACCGCAGCGGAAGAATATTGAGACTTGGCAAAAAATGACCCAGGTACATGCCATACATACACATGATGTTTTGGTTATTATAAGAACAAATGTATTTTGTTTTTCTATGTTAATATCGTATTGTTCATTACAATATTGAGGTGCAAGGTGTGTTTTACCAACAAATAATTGTATGGGAATCTCCAAAAGTATCTACTTAGCTCGTATTTAAACCATCATTAAAATCCTTTAATTTTGACAAAGAATATTGTTTTAGCACGAAGAGCTTTAGGCAACAACTATTCATCAATAAAGTTACTTCATAATCCTTCTTATTGTAATGAGCAATAGACAATCTAGGTGACCGAGAAGACAGCTGATTACAGGTAAATATGTCTACAATAAATCCACGTATTAGTTGTAAGGGCATGTATCTCAACTCATTAAAACTCCCGCACGTTGATAATGCGATGGAACCTTGTCATAACGGCGTGACGTCATTCGCCTCCAAAAATACAGATGGCAGAAACATTTTGAGTAATTCACTTTTGAATTAGAATAATATCCGGTATTTAAAAAGTCTATGTTTTAATTATCAATATAAATATACACACAAACATACTAGTAATTCTCGCCTGATTCTCCGATGCTAATAATATCATCTGAATCAGAACTTGTTTCAGTTGTTGTGTCGAGTAAGAATGATATTCAACAATCAAAGAAAATAACAATTATGACTCACTATGACTGGATGATGACTGAAAACTATGTGCCCGGTGTATTGTTCACCACCTATTCCGTTTGGGACGTAAATATAACGGCCGCTGCCTACAAATTCGGGTAGAAAAAGGCCCGAAGTTATGTTATAAATAAATATTATATGACGTGCGAGCATGTCAACGTTGCCAACGGTACTTAGTTTAATGTTTAACTTCGTCATCATCTCCAAGATGGCGGCCAAGCCAATCGCAGTATAAACGCGCGAGGGTTAATATTGAACACTATTTTTGCATTATGTCTGCATTTAATATTTCAATATTTTTCAGGAGTTTAAAGCTTTAAAGGAAGAATATAATGAGAAATTTTGTAATGAAGATGAAGAATTTAATGGATTCGGCAACAGAGCGTCTGATGCTAATAACGAGGAAATTCAACATCTGAAGGTAAATTTTGTTCCTATATAGGACGGGAGCTCGTGTATTACTGGATCGCGTTATTTTATGAAGGCGAATATATTTGTTGTGTCCAAAAATTGGAGATATCAGTTAAAGCTGGTCATTGGTTCTAATTTCGACAAACATAACATAACCTCACGCCTTTGTTACCCGAAGGTGTTAAGCCCGTCTCGCCGTTATGTTTACGTCCCAAATGGAATAGGTGGCGAACCTATTGCCAAGTATGGCAATAGGTTTGTGCCCAGTAGGGCACAAAGTTTTCAGTCATAGATATTTATCACACTTAACTTTGAGAATTTCAATTTTGTGAACCTAGGTTCTGTTTGAGTACGTGAAGATATTATCCGCCCATAAGAAGAGATAAAAAAGTCAATAATGATGTGAACTTTAGAATCATGGGATCGTTCCATAATCATAATGTTTTTAAAACATCCAGACTGTCAAACTATTCCACCATTCTGGTGTTATTTACTGATTCTATATGAATTAGAATGGCTTAGAATACCGCCACCCCATATCTTCCCGTGGGTGTCGTAAAAGGCGACTAACGGAAAAGCTAGAAGATTGGGCAGCAGGTTTCTCTCTTAAGAAAATACAGCGATCGCCAACCCGCCTGCCAAGCGTGGCGATTATGGCAAAACCCCCCATGATTGAGGGACCGGCAGTTGTGGCGCTCTATGGGGGAGGCCTATGTCCAGCAGTGGACCTCAAAAAGGCTAATGATGATGATGATATGAATCTACTTGTGCTTTTAGAACTTCGTGTGAACCGACAGCATGTCTGTATGCACTGATGTTCGTCCTATAATCAAATATACATGATGTTTTAGCGCGAGAATGAAAGTCTTCTTTTCCAATTGGAGGCTTACAAAAATGAAGTGGATGTTATTAAACTGGACGCAAAGAAGGAGATGGAGAAATTCAAAGCGCAGTTCATTGCACGACAAGCTTTACAGGAAGCCATGGAAAAAAATGTAAGATATCCTCAAATACAGTAGTCTTGTACAGATATTTTTAATCACCACATAACAAAATTTTTAAATTACACATTGACACTGTTATAGTTAGAAAAATTGCATGTGTGTTGTAGCCACCTCTGCCGCAGCCAATGGTGAAGCCCCCACCTCCGCCCCCCTTACCTAACGAGCCGGAGTCCAATCAGATTCTGACCGAAATTATGGAAGTGGGATGCAGCGAGGCCAAGTTAATTGGCATCATGTCTGCTTTCTTACAGGTAAGACTATGCTCTCGAATCAGCATTACAAACTTTAATCACAAGTTACATGCAAACATAAAAGTTACACAAAACTTGGATACCGTGTGCATACGTTTTTTAAATTTGAAAATTTGTATTTCTATATACAGATTATTGTGCATTCAACATCGTATTGTATGATTTATTGGCAATGAAGGTTGCTAGAGATCAAGAGACCAAGGTAACCCAGAATTGGTAGATTTTTTTGTTTCTTGAAAATTATTTTTCATTCTTTTTGGGCTTGTTTTTCCCGTGATTTGGTTTTCGTTTTTTTTTTATTGAAATGAAACTTCTAATGTGTCTTCCAACAAGGTTGTGTTAATCGTTTAACATTGATATGATATTGAAATGTTATATCATGACTATTTAAAGATGCGATTAATTGTGATTGTAATCAATGCTAATAAAATTTTTGAACGACTAGGTTTAAGTAAAAGTGTATTTTGCTTCAAACAGTCAAAAGACATAGATATCGACATGTAAAAGTAAAAAAGTGCATGCGTCGACGATTCAGTTATTTAGAAAGAGTGAATGATACAAGATTGTCTAAGCAGATATAAGATAGATAGCGGCGCATGGATATAGGATATAGTCGAGGACAGTCGCTACAGACTTTCCACGGTAATATAGAAAGAGTCTTTGGGGATGGTGATATCTTGGCTTTAAAAATCGCCGAGCGTGTATGAAAGAAGCGAGTGAGGTGTGTGAGAATCGTGGCTGGCGCTGCGTTTTCTGTGCTGACCCCGCAAGCGTCTCGGTGTGAATGTAAGTATCGGTCCTCGCTCAGGTGCACCCGCGGGGCGCGCCGCTGGAGGCCGTGGCGGCGTACGTGCGCGGCCTGCTGCCCGCCGCCCCCGCGCCCGCCGCGCGCCGCGCCGTGCGCCACGTGCTGCGCGCGCACCCCGACGTGTTCGCGCCGCGGGACCGGGACAACTACTGGACCTTCGTGGCCTTCCACCACGCAGAGGACTAACTGTACTGCAGCCCTATGGGATAGAGGATGCCGGTATTATGATTCGATCCCGCTCGATTTTTCTAATCCCGGGATTTTGAGATCGACTATCCCGGGATAGTGCCGGGATCGTTTTGGGAATAGCGATCGGTAGTAAAAAGACCATAAAACATATCGGTATTGACTCTCTATTTGAAATCGATAGTTGAGTCTTCAAAAAACAAATTAAGAAAAAAATTGTATTGTAAAAATCCCGGAAATCGTCACCAATATAAGACCCGAATCGAATTCTCTAGTTGCATGCCCTCTGAGATAGAATAAAGAAAAGGGGTCGGTATGAACCTGGGAATAAAAAAAAGACTCCCTTTATTTGAATAAAAAAACTTAACTTATTCTTCTCAAGCAGGGTAAATTACCCAATTATTGTCACTAAGTGGTTGGTTACTTGCCACGTTAAAACAAACCAAAATCATTATTACTCTAGTTTAAGTTTCAAATAGATAATTATGTCTTGAATAAGATAATATTATAAATTATTAACAACAATATGACTGTGTATGTGTGTAGTAATGGAACATGTGCCTACAGGATCAACAATAAAATTTTGTCAATAAATTTTATCCACTGAAATGTTACAATTTAAAGTCCGTATTGCATTTTTTTTGAGGATTTTATTAAATTCTCAATTTCCTACATTCACAAGTTTATTCTTTGGACATGTTCAAGGGCAACCCCGAATAGTCGGATTTAAGCCTCCCTAGATCTCCCAAGAATAAGGTAGATCTAAGAAATAAAAAAATCATATAACAAATTATTGTTAGGTATTGTTATTTATTACTTATGATGTGAATTGTGTACTAAATGACCAACTACCAATCATTTATTAAGTTCATCAGTTCCCGACAGCTAAAATTTTACTGGTGATATTACAGTAAATAATTTTTCCTTACCTTATTGTTATATTTCTAGTATTTTTCATCCTATTGTAAATGATTATTGTGTAAGAAATTATCGGCCCTAGTCTTAATGGCTCTTTTGAGTTCACAAAAAAATGTACATAAGTACCTAATATGATATTTATTTATAAAATCCAAATAGCACTTTAAGATGTGATCAAATATTGAACAATGTAAACTGTAAATATAAACCTGAGAATTAAAATGAGTTTAATTTCAAATATCTTTAGAATTATTGTTACAGCATACAGCCCAGCCAAAAGTCCTGATCCACATGAACTCGAGAAGTTTTGGGGAACTTAAGATATTCTGGATTGGATTGAAGGAAATGAAAAGATAATTCTGTGTAGATAATAATCTTAATAGATGGGTCGGAACCAAGAAAGATGGATGATGCAAGATTGACTAAAGCAGATATACAAGAAAAAAGTAAATGGGTGTAGGAGTTGAGGACGGCCAAAACACACATTCCATGAGCAAATAGAACGTGTTAGGAGCCTTAAAAATTGACGCGCGTGCATGAAAACAATTATGAAAGTTAACAAAGCGAGTGAGTTGTGTAAGAATCGTGCCTTATGGCGCTCTGTTCTCTCTGCCTACCCCGCAAGGGATTTGGTGTGAAGTTAAGTATATATGTTAACTATGTTACATGTGAGAAACATGTAACATAGTTAACATATATACTTAACTTCACACCAAATTTTTTCAATATACTGAAATCGCTGCATTGGCAAGAAAGGGGGGGGGGGGGGGTCTACCAGCGTGAGCTTGTTTGCTATAGGTATTACAATTTGCATTGTTTTAAAGCTCCTTTTGATTCGCCTGTAGTTCACTGATGGTCTGCATGTATTCCGCGGTTGCCTCTTCTATGTCCCTCTCATTGGGGGGCAGTTCCATATCTCCAGGTTGTTGCGCACTCGCCGCATGATCTTGTCGCATCTTCAACCTCAACTCTCGCATACGAGCTTCTAGTATGCGTTCTCTTTTGTTCTCCCGGTCCAAAACCTGCAAATAATATTTTTTTTTTCGTACGCATAGTCTTATTAATATTTCAAGATTGGCTAAGCAGATATGCAATGCAAAAGCGGATGGATGTAGGAGTCGAAGACGGCCAGACATTTTTCATGACCAAATAGAACGTGGAGGAAGGTGATGTTTGGAGCTCAAAAATCGACGCGCGTGTATGAAAAGAGTTATGAAAGTCAACGAAGCGAGTGAGGTGTGTAAGAATCGTGCCTTATATCGCTCCGTTCTCTCTGCCTACCCTGCAAGGGATTTGGCGTGAAGTTATGTATGTATGTATATGTATTAACACTTGCGAAAGAATAACGCAGTCACAAAAAGTCGTCAACAAAATACAAGCTGTGTTGAATGTTAAAGATGTCATCTGCACGCTTGAGCACTGCCCTAGACTTACGTGTGTCAAAAGCTGCTTATCATTCTTGTCTGCTGTGCCAAGATTTTCTGATAATTCAGCCAAGTACACCGTCCCTTTACTACTGCCACACGCTACGAATAATCCCTAGAAACAGTTAAAATATAAAATATTTAAAAATATTAACTTGCTAGTTTTTAACCACAGTTTTGCCTACTTAAAAAAATATTTGTCTTTGAACTGTCTTTGAATAATGACATTGCGTCCGCAATGTCATTATTCAAAGACAAATATTTTTATATATATAGCTTCCATTGTACCAATAAAGACCATTGGTTTGTCTCCGAAATCTCCAACGTAAAAACATCACTTTTAGTGATACAGTTTTTGTATAAATGTAACATAAAGTGGTAGAGCCAAGCAGTTCGCTGCATGAATGGGCCGGCTCGACCGGTGAAATACCACGGCCTCTCAGAAGTTCGACGTAAAGTGGCTCATGCCGCGTTTCGTTCGGTGAGAGAGGCACCCGGAGCCCCCCTTCCCCATCTTTCCCTATCCCTTAAAGGTCGGCAACGCAACAGTAACACTATATGTGTTGCTAGTGTTCATGGGCGGCGTTGATTGCTTACTATCAGTTGACACGCCTGCTCGTTTGCCCAACTATCCCATAAAAAAAAATCACGCTTTTTTTACCTGAATGTGTACCAGCGGCTGCTAAGGTTCGACTCGCTTTTATGTTTAGGTAAGTCCTAAATGGAATACGTGGCGAACCTATTGCCATACCCTGGGCACATGGTAGTCAGCCATCGATCTTTATCTTAACTTTCGAAAATAATTCCAAAAAGTCATTGGTGTGTTCGGAATCGATCCTACGACTTCTGAATCACTAACGGGGAGCTGGACCACTGGACCACCGAGACTTTTTTTGCCGCCGTTAAAAATATTATTTGTCAAAAACGTATCGCGCACAGCTTCCACTACACCCATTAGACATTCCACAACCTATTAGATTTCTCCCATATCTCCACCTTACTAACATCTCCCAGTGACTCAGTTTTAATATAACTCAAATTCTTTAATGAATATTGTGAAGTTATAATAGTCGGTACTTACGCCTTCGTGTGGACGGAGCTTCAGCAGCGGCTCATCGCAGATTTGCGCAGTCACTATCGGTGCACTCCTTCTCCTCAACAAGTCCCAACAAGACAAGCAACCATTCCATTGTGTTACCAACATACACGAAAATCTTTGAATTTAAGAAAATCAAACTAATTATCTTTAGTACCAATAATGAACTCTCTAGTATACCGACGATTCCAGAAGAAGTGTGTAGGTAATATGTTTGTTATTTCGCAAGCACGGCATTGTACTGCCTATCCTTATGGATTTATAAAAGAATATTTTTATTTCCTCGAAATGAGAGGAACAAAATTCGAAAAACTTTTAATGTATGTTTTTTAAACATTTCAGTTATGCTTTCGTTCTTAAGGCCCGTAAGATCAATCATAGTTAAAACTGTCGATTTTCTAAACTTTAGTCAATTTTAATCTAGAGTTTAAACCTGCCTCGTAAGATCAACAGCGAAATGGACATAGATTACGTAAACTAAGTTCAGTTTTCGACAGATGGCAACATTTGGTTATTTAATGTCCATATTTCGCTCATCATTCACTCTTTTGTACATTGTCTGTGGCATATTTCGTGAAAAAAACTCTTTTTCTCTTTCTTTTATGAAGTTTTATAGTGTGATCATAGATTTAAGAAAAATAGATCGGCAATAGTCACCCAAAAAACGTGACCAAAAATGGGTTGTTAATGTGTGAGTGACTTACGGGGCTCGTGGCGCATTGGTAAAACAACCGGCTGCAGCACTGAGGTCGGGGGTTCGATTTTAACCCGAGTACAAATATTTATGACAAACGTTAATATTTGTGCGGCGTCTGGGTGTTTTTCTATGTATTATAAGTATGTATTTACAAAAGAAAAGTATATATGTATTAGTATCCGTTCTCTAGTAACCATAGCACAAGCATTTAGTTGCTTAGTTTGGAACTGGCGCTGTGTGATTTGTGTCCAAGATATTATTATTATTATCAATGTGTTCTAAGGGAAAATGGAAAAGCTATAAGAATGGGCAGCAGCATTCTTTCTCAAGACACTACAGCCTACTGCGATCGCCAACCCGCCTGCCAAGCGTGGCGATTATGGCAAAAACCCCCCATGATTGCGCGGACCGGCAGTTGTGGCGCTTTATGAGGGAGGCCTATGTCCAGCAGTGGACGTCAAAAGGGCTTATGATGTGATGTGTTCGTAAAAAGCGCTTCAAAGCGTTAACTTTTACATAGTTAATGTTCATGTGTGGAAATGTAAATATCCCCAAAATCTAATATACGCGGTTACGCTGTCAGTTATTCGATGCTATTAGTAAATTTTTCCTGACATGTGCCATCTATTGTAGTCTATGCTAAATCTATGTATGAACCCACAATCGTTGTGTCAGATGTCAGCTGATAAACGACCGCCATTTTTAAACTAGGCGGACCACAGTTTAAACGGCAAAATCTCCTGGTGTAAGCTAAACTATAGTTTAAACTGTTATTGGAGTTTTATCTAGCATTGATCTTACGAAATAAACGACAGATGAGGTTTAAACTAGGTAAAATAGTTTAAACTGTGATTGATCTTACGGGCCTAAGTCAGTCCAATGGTAAACCGTGGTAGAGTCTTGCAGTTCGGTGCATGAATGGGCCGGCTCGACCGGTGAAATACCACTACCTGAAGCGGCTTGTGCCGAGTTTCGTTGGGTGAGAGAAGTATCCGGAGGCCCGATAACGTTTGCCTATCCTGTCCCCTCCTACTCCCTTAAAGGGCGGCAACTCACCACGATGTTCATGGGCGGTGAGTAGTTGCATACCATCAGGTGACCTACTTGCTCGTATGCCCATATATGCCCTATTCCAATAAGAATCTATACAAACTTTTAGGCTTTCGCGTTGCATATTACTTAGTGATAATGATGATGAACGGGAATTAACGCGACACTTTTTTAGGTAAACAAACCTTGATTAGCTTGACGTTTCGGCCAGGTTGCACTGGCCGTGGTCACAAGCAGTCTGCTTGTGACCACGGCCAGTGCAACCTGTCGCGTTAATTCCCGTTCATCATCATTATCACTAAAGAATCTATACGTCAACTGATGATGGCTGAGGAGTGAGCGTGCGGTGTTGTTAGGTTACTATTATAATAAGCAAGAGTATTTATGTAAAATTTAAATGATACAATTTAATTTGAGGGTTACATGGAGAAAATTGACAGAGTTTTACCTAATGGGATTCCAGGCGCCATCTGTTAGTTTGGTGCTGTGAGAGTAAGTCCACAATATGGACGACTCCCGACAGTCTTCGCTCCACACTCGCGCTGTCCAATCACCTACTGTTAGAAAGTTTTTGAGGAATGTTGGATTCCTTTGGAGCGCATACACCGGTCCAAGATGCGCCTCGTACTAAAATTGAAATATAATAAAGAAGTTAATTATAATAAGAAATTTAAAAAAAGCGACTTTGCAAAGGCGAGCATATTTTTTTAAAACAGTGTGAACTACGGAAAGTAATCTTAAGCCTATCTAATTCTTACAGTTGTCATAACTCTTTGAGCGACTCCACGAAGTCGTAACTCCAATGATGTAATGAGTGTTTTAGGGCAGCTGCTTAGAATGAAAGACATGCCAAGAAATATAACATAACTTCACGCCTTTTTCTACGCGAACGACGCTTAATAGCCACTGCCTAAGTGGCTATTAAGCGTCGACTTACCGTTATGTTTACGTCCCAAATGGTATAGGTGGGGAACCTATTGCCATACCGGGCACTAAGTTTTTAGTCATCGACATTTATCACACTTAACTTTCGAATTTAATTTCGAAACGTCATTGGTGTGTGCCAGGTTTTAGCCCGTGACCTCTGGATTTAGAAGCTCGATCACTGGACCACCGAGTAATATGTAAAGACTTAAAAATATTAGTCGACTTGTACTCGAATGAAAAGATATTAATCTTTACGTCTAAGGTCTATGACCAGTGTGTGTTACCAGTGATGACATAGGTACGGAGCTGACACGTGGTCTCTGGATGTTAGCCTCATGACGATGCTCGAGGAATGCTCTTGGAATCTCTCTGCGAGATAAAACCCACAGTACGGAGATACGGAGACGAAGATCTGGCGTGACCGACAAAGCCCGTAAGGTTAGCACGCTGAAATGGAGATGGGCAAAAAGGTTCTCTAGTGGCGACCACGAACTGGTCGACGCGGAGTAGGCCGTCCCCCCAATAGGTGGACCGACGACCTTGTAAAATCCGCTGGATGCCAATGGATGCAAGTTGCACACGACCGGCAGCTGTCCGGCTCTATGAGGGAGGTCTCCGTTCAGCAGTGAACCTCAAAAAAGGGCTACTGATGATGATGATATATCTGATAACATACATACCTTAGTTGGTAGTTTTTCAACAGCATTTTTGCCTTTTCTATTTCCACCAATTACTAGTCCGGTTTCAGTCCCAACCATAAACCTGTAGATTATTACAATTATTTTAAAGACTTATTGTATTAGCCCCAATTACCAGTAATTGACTCTTTCAAACATCCGCGCCTTATGTTTATTTCGCAGACTACGAGCCTACTGCTATGTTTTCAGTAGCGATAATAATACTATTGTATCAATTTTAAATGGTTTTTAAAAGAGTATTTGGCACATGAGTGTCTTGCTCGATTCTTCTCATGAAAGCCCCGGAAGCCGGAGGCCGCACTCGGAATGGGGCCGCTCGTGGCGATTGCGTCCGTGTTTTGTTGTTCCACGGAGGCACTTTCCTCAAGCGTACGTGTTTAAGAATTTAAATTTTAAACATTTTTGTACATTGACCTTTTTTCTGTAAAGACATATGAAAATAAAACCTCTGCTGCATTATTTACTAAAGTAATTTAAATAACACGTCGATACATTATAATATTTTGCTTTAGGTATTATGTGTAGAGTCTGTGTTTACCAAACACTTAAAAAGTGATCTGTTACCTGGTCGGTATAGTGGGTTCATATTCTAGAGCAGATATGCCAATAGCGTTATTAATGCTCTGCGTGTCCGTAACGGCTTTCACGAGATCAATGATCATGGAGTCAGTCGGCTCGCTCATATTTCGATTGTCCCACCTTCAAATAATTTAAAATAACTTAAAGCGATTTCAAAATATATCAACCAAAGGCTACTATCCTACGTCATCAAAAATATTCTAATTCGTCATTAAACTAAAGATTAAGATTACCTCTCGCGACCAGAGGGCTGGTCTATTCTTCGCACAGAGGATTAGCATTGCCATTCAGCGTGGCAATGCGGCCAGTCTTCTGGGCACGCTGCCAGTAGACCGAGATGCGGAGAAATTTGATTTCAGGTAGTTTTTTAATTGTATATATTGTAAATAATGTAATTAATTTATTTGTTCTTATTATTGTAAATAAATTAACCAAGATTAATCTAAATCTATTATGTAAAATTCTCGTGTCACAATTTTCGTTCCCATACTCCTCCGAAACGGCTTGAACGATTCTCATGAAATTTTGTATGCATATCGGGTAAGTCTGAGAGTAGGACAACATCTATTTTTCATCCCCCTAAATCACAAGGGTGATTATACCCCTCAATATTTTTTTTGTTAGTTTTCGATATATTTCTGTTTTTTATTTTTTTTATAAAACGGGATACAAAAATACATACAACCCTAAATGTTCTACCCCCTACGATCAATCCCTATTTTTTAAATTTTATTTTTTGGCAAGACAACGTTTGCCGGGTCAGCTAGTAATTACTTATTACATTGTTGGAACATTACTATTTTTTTTTTCAAGTTTCAAGTCACTTAATAACATATTACCTGGTCACATTCTATTCATTTTTATTATTTCATATATCCAAATAAAACGGGTCGGTATTCATTACTCTTTCAATCAAATACATAGACAACTGGCTAAGGAATTTAAACTCTACCCAACACCTCTTGCTCTTTCTAAAACAGGTTTTAAAGATACCTAATACCAGCTGAATATTAATTTTGCTATCTGTTGAACTAAGTTAAAAGTACATATGCTACTTCTAGAAGGAGTGTACAACAATTCTATGGTCAAACCATTTCACAACGCCATCTGGCGAGGAAGAGAAGAATTCAGCTCCGGTCTTAGAATTGATGAACAGCACATTACGCACCAGCTCCCGATGTGCTACGTGCGGTGGGCATATACCCACTGGGTCATCACCCTTACGAGTGTCCCACCAGCCGACCTGAACATATTATTCTATCACAAATAATACCAACAAGATTTTACTGCTAGACTATTTTAAGGGGCTTTCAGAATTGGCTGTGGAATATCTCTCTAACCGAACGAAACGCGGCTTAAGCCACTTAGGTATGTCTATATTCTGAGAGGTATTTCAACGACAGAGCCGGCACATTCATGCAGACGTCGTGGCTCTACTACTGCCTCATCTAATCACATACCTGTCCATTTACCATTCCACCAACCAAGATATCGCGATCTCGAGGGTTGTATTGAAAGTCTAGCAAAGGTTGTGGAGGTTTTATTATTAATTCGGGTGCGTTCGCATTTTCTGAAAAGAGAACATTCTGAAATAGATAGGTACTTATTGGACCAATAAAATTCAAATAGCCAAAAAAAATTAAACTGTATATCTGCTTAGTCATTCTTTCAGGTCACTTACCAATGTCCCAAATGTAGGAATATTGCTGATTCCTCGAGCTCATCAGTAGCTCCACATCGGCGTGTGCCACAGCCAATCTTGCCCCTCCGTCTGATTGCCAGGACAAGGATCTGACGGGTCTCCTTGCGCCAGGTTCCCGGTACACGTTGACCGTGTGACAACTGCTCTTTTCAACTGGTGGTATAGACGGCAGGTCTACGTGGTACACTTCATACATATCCACTGCGTTATTTTGAAGTATATTGTGTTCCATGCTCTGAATAAACATCAAAAATGGGTATACTGTATATTAGATGAGTATGAGAGTAGGTACCTATATATTGTCGTACCTAAAAGTATACTAAAATTGTGAATATGGATGACTGAAAATAATATACAAACATACATACATGACTTAACTCCAAATCTCTTGCGGGGTAGGCAGAGAGAACAGAGCGCCATAAGGCACGATTCTTACACACCTCACTCGCTTCGTTGACTTTCATAACTATTTTCATGCACGCGCGTCGATTTTTGAGGCTCCTAACATCACCTTCCTCCAGAACACGTTCTATTTGGTCATGGAATGTGTGTTTTGGCCGACCTCGTCTCCTACGTCCATCTGCTTTTGCATTGTATACCCGTTTAGTCAATCTTGCATCATCCATTCTTTCTACATGTCCGAACTATCGAACACCGATACTCTCTAATATAAAAAATAAAAATATATGTTCAATATAACAGGCTCCGCTACTGTTTTCATAGGACTAAAAAAAATACAATGTATCGAAGCCAATTTACCGCTACTTATGCCTTCGTGTAATGAGAGTATGAAGACATATAAGTACCTAATAATAACTTACATGCCCCAGATGCATCACAGCATGAATATAAGCGTCGTCCTTCTCAATCTTACGACGATATCTCTGAGTTGCTTCGGGATCGTTCATATTGATGTCCTTAGGCCAGCCACCCTCTACGTGGTTAATACCAGAACTCGTGTATTCTGCTCTGAGGTGTTTGAAGAATAATCTAGTTACCTTAATTATACGCATTTTATACATTTAAATAAAATTGAAGTTTGTAATATTGAAATAACTGCTTCTTCATATACAGCAAAATACCACTCTGTTCTGGGTAATCTACTAATCTCTGAAATGACTCATCCGATTTTCAGGAGATTTAATAGCAGATATGGTGGAGGAATAAGGAGTAACTTAAGCTACTTTTAGACAGTATTAAACCAACTTCGAAAAAAGGAGGAGGTTCTTAATTCGTCTGTACCTATGTATATTTTTTTTATGTCTGTTCACCGATATTTTCGTCAATTAAGGAGGAATTTCAAAAATTTTTTTTTATCGATTGTGTTTACTTTCGAGATGGTCCCATTTTCACCAGGTCAGGATCTGATGATGGAAAGTAGGAGAAATCGAAGGCAACCCCCGAATATTGTATGCGAGTATGATGTTTTTGTTACGTAATAGTGATGTCTTAGGGGTATTCTTTATGATTTCAACATCTGATGCTGCTGTGCTGATGAAGAAGCCGCCGAACTCCTCAACGGTTAGGAGTTTGAAGACAGCACTGCAATTTTTCGATAGAAACTACTTGGTAGTATGTAGGGCTACCGTGTTGCTTGTGAGGTATACTTGAATATACGTCTGATGCTGCTGTGCTGATGAAGAAGCCACAAAACTATTTAATGGTTAGGAGTTGGGAGACAGTATCGCAGTTAGTCGATGGAAACTGTTTAGTGGTGTATATGACTAACGTGTTGCTTGGGAGATACGCTTCCATCCATATCTGATACTGCTGTGCTGATGCTACGGAACTCTTAAACGGTTAGGAGTTATGACACCACAATACTGTTTTTTTTTTCTGCAATACATTCAAGGCTACGATTGGTCTTCATTCTGGCTGTAGTGTTATTGTCTACTAATGATAATAACAAAAATATAAATACTTAACAAGTATTATCAAACTCTTTTAGCTAAGTACTTATTAATAACAATTATAGCTCCTTAAAAAAATCAACCATTTAACAAACGGACTTGTAACAAGTGATCATATATTTAATAAACTGAAAACCATGTAAATGAACTAATTTCTATTGACACTAACTCGTGATATAAGTGTTTTTATTTATCTATTGCTTCCGAGGCGAAACGAAGGTAAGTAACATATAACTAAGTAGCTTATCTTAATTCATATCTGTAGGTTTGCTCATTTTCAACAACTATATTATATTTAAGTTCCATTTGTAGGGCAAGAAAAAACTACTAAATGATGTAACTATACCAAGTATGGTTATACACGTGCAATTTTTCCATGAGTGTGTGCATTTCAATATTATAAGTCGCCGGGAAGTGTCCATTAACTTTTGGTTCTCTTTCGAATAAAATTTCTGTTTCATTAAATAGCCAAGTATTTGACATGAATCTCAATATTCAATCTCATCTCAATATTCATCTCTTAATATCTCATGAATCTCAATATCTACAACGCATTCATGTTGATAGGAGAAGCCAATATAATAATAAGGACTTGGATGCAGCTAGCACAGGACCGGGAGCTATGACGTGCTAAGGGGGAGTCCTACGTTCAGCACTGGACTAATCTGGGCTCACGATGATCATGATTAAAGATTTGATAATTACTAAACAAAAATTGTAATTTAACTAAACATTAAAAGCTTTCGGGTTGTTTCTTATATTTATGCTATATAACCTTGTATAGTGCCAAATTTTTACGAACTTGGTTTGGTATTTACAAAAATATAGGGTTGTTTAAGGTCAATTAAATGTAATTATAAGCTTTTATTTACCTTGCACTGTATGTATGTATGTATGTATGTATGTAAGTATGTATGTTCGGTGGAATCTTGTAACTCAATTTTGAAGTAGATACCTTCAACCGATTGAGCTGAAATTTTGTATACACGTTTACTTTGGATGACAATGCATGATATAATGTATGACATCATTCTATATCCAATATGGCGGACGACCCAAGATGGCGGAATGAATATTTTGAATGCATTTCTGCAATATGGGTATCAAATGAAAGGGTTTATTGAGTGTAACTCAAAATATAATATGACGTCATTCTAAATCCAATATGGTGGAATATCCAAGATAAAGGAATATATATTTTAAGCTTTCGTACAATATGGGTATCAAATGAAAGGGCTCATTAGGACCAACTAAAAAAATAATGTGACGTCATTCTAAATCCAATATGGCGGATCATCCAAGATAGAAGAACAGTTTTTTTTAATGCATTTCTACAATATGGGTATCAAATGAAAGGGCTTGTTGATAGTAGCTCGAAAAATAATGTGACGTCATTCTAAATCCAATATGGTGGAATAAATATTTGTGTTTCTACTATATGGGTATCAAATGGCCCTTTCATTAAAGAGTTATATGAGAACTTCAAAAACTATGTCTCGGTGGTTCAGTAAACTAGTCCGCTTCTGAATCAGGAAGTCTTGGGTGCGAATTTGGCCTCACACCAATGTCTTTCGAAATTCCTCTCGAAAGTCATGTGTGATAAATATTTTTGACTGACCACTTTGTGCTCGCTGTATGGCAACAGTGGTAGAGCCCAGCAATTCACTGTATGAATGGGCTGGCTCGATCGGTGAAATACCACAACCAGCTCACGCCGAGTTTCTTTGGGTGAGAGAGGTACCCGGAGGCCCACTCCCCTTCCCCATCCCTTCCTACTCCCATATCCTACATCCTACTCCCTTAAAGATCGTTGAGACGTAAACATAGTGGCGAGTTGAGGCTTGACAGATGCTGCCTACACCTTCGGGTAGAAAAAGGAGTCGAGCTATGTTATGTTATTAATTAATGTTATAAACAAATTAGAATGTGTATAAATATTATATATATCATAAGGTTTTCAATATGAGCGGCTAGATGTTAGTGGCCTGCTTGTTTGGCCGGTGTCAGTCAATCTGTTGTTTACTATTCAGTCACTGATGCCAAATCACCATGTCAAGATACAGGGTTAAGCGGCGAGTCCAAATTTATAATCAAAATGAGTTAGTGCTAACATTGAGAACCTTACGACCACTTTACGGCTGAGGCGGTAGTCCATCACAGTCGACGGCTTTCCGTTGACCTATGTTTTAATAGTTAACAGTGTTTTAATTGTGGTCAGCCACGCAATCTGCTGCATGAATGGGCCGGTTCGACCGGTGTAATGCCATGCCCTTTCAGGATACCGACGTAAATTGGACAGGATTTAATAACTTTAACATGATTGCTACACTAACGGATTTTAATGGTGTTATAGGTATTATTAGAATTAAACACAGTGGATGGTAGGAACGAACTATAACTTTTATTACAACTCACTCCTATGTTACACTCAGGTCAGCAAGTATAAAGTACTGATTAAAACAACAGATGGCGTTACACATCACAAGTAGTTAAACATATTTTGTTATTAAACAACAGTCCCACATAACAAAATTAAGTTGCAAAATCAACAAATAAGTAACAAAAAAATTTGTTTACTTAGGCTCGAAACTCTTTGCTGCTGGTCAAGCATACGCGGCCTTAAGTAGAGAAAAGACTTTAGGGGGTCTCCTCATTGAAGAATTGGACTGTTCGAAATTAACTGGCAAATGACCTTGTAACAATGATGCTTTGAATGAGATGAAGAGACTGAGAAACTTACCCATCGATAACTAAAAACTTGAAAATAATTTAAAGAAAAAAACTTTTTTAAAGAAGCTTTTATTTAAACGCTCTAAAAAGAATAAAATAATTTTAACCTTATACATTTTAACTATCAACTTATAACCTTATTAGATACAATTTATGTGATAATAAAAGCTTGTCGCTATGTTCAACCCAACCCTTCCCCCCTCCTCTTCCCATCCCAATTCCGACCCCTTCCATTTCCCATGGAAAGGGCCGGCAACGGAACTGTACCACTATATGTGTTCGGGTGTCCATATATATGTTATAAACCAAAAAAATATATTTGGATAATACGATCCGTCACAGTAATCATTAAATCTAAAAAAATATTTCTAGATGGTTATGGATAGCCACTGATAGGTAATTAAACATAGCGACAAGCTTTTATTATCACATAAATTGTATCTAATAAGGTTATAAGTTGATAGTTAAAATGTATAAGGTTAAAATTATTTTATTCTTTTTAGAGCGTTTAAATAAAAGCTTCTTTAAAAAAGTTTTTTTCTTTAAATTATTTTATATGCATAATCAAATACGCGTAGGTACATACCTTACAGAATTTACCCAGTGTTCTGACATGACCGGTGTATACTGAACTCCGGCATCTACCGGATTCCTCAGAATGTAATCTTTATAAAACCCTGGATTATTGGGTATGCTGACTAACATTTCTGGACCATGGTCTTCGAACAACGTCTGCTTACCAAAATCTCGTCTTAACTTTGTATATTCGTATGTTATTTCAACTTTTTCTGGTTTTTCCATTATTATTTCAATGTGGCACAAGTAGAAGTTTTCATAAATTTGCTTGATCAATATTGTCCGCGTTACACAAAGTCAAGTTTACTTGTGTAAAGAAATTGTAATAATTGGGTACATCAGTGGTATAAGTGGCAGTTCGCTGCATTAAATTAATTAATTAAAATCATCGTTAAGTGTTTCATGCAGTGTTTCGTTCGGTTAGGGGTATACGGAGGCCCACTACCATTTGCTTCCCGCTTCTCCCATGATCCCCTTCCCTATCAAAGGCTAACAATTCAACTTTAGTTACCAGCCACCGGGGGTCTATTATGAACTCTGATTCTAGCCAGCTTACGCACTGCCTTTGCAAATTCGTATTTCCAACGACTACTTCCAGTTAGTCTAGACTACTCATCACAGACTAGCTGGAATTAGTCGTTGATTTAAGGAATTTGCAATAAATTAACAGTAGTAGAACCAAGCAGTTCGCTGCATTAATGGGCTGGCTCGACTGATGAAATACCACGACGTCTTAAAAGATCGACGTAAAATGGCTCATGCCGTTTCGTTCGGTTAGAGACGTACTCGGAGGCCCACCCCCTTTCCCCATCCTTTCCTATCCCACACCCTTAAGGGTCGGCAACGTAGCGGTAACACTATATCTGTTGCTGGTGTCCATAGGCGGCGCAGGTTGCTTACCATTAGGTGACACGCTTGCTCGTTCATAATACGCATAAAACGTCAAATGAAACAAATTTAAATAAAATAATGAAATTATTTAATGGAATTCATGAAATAATCAGTACAGTGGTATGGGGTCTGCTTGCGTGGCTCTTCTGATAGTCAACACGATGAGTCGTGGTGGGGAGGCGGCCAGCTTGAGGGTGCACTGTTCCAGTAACAGGCCCCACCTTAAGGCGGCCCTCTCGTCGCTTGACATACATTTAAGTTGCTGCAGCTGCAAGTTAATCCACTTTTCAGGAATCACTTACAGCTGTAACCACATTTAATCCATGCATTGAACACATGGGGATAGAAATGGCAGAGTTTCTACCCGAAGGTGTAGCCTCGGTGTAGGCAGCGACTGTTAAAACCTCGACTTGCCGAACTATTACGTCCCAAATGGAATAGGAGGCGGTACCTATTGCCATTACATCGGGCAGTCAGTCATCGATATTTATTTATCACACATAACTTCCGAGAAATCATTGGCGTGAGTCCGGAATCGAACCCACGACTGAATCAGAAGCTGGGTGAGGAGACTCAATTGAGAGCATTTATTTCGTTTTCTTATATTTAGGTATAATAATAATAATAGCTTTTTCACAAATCACACAGCGCCCTCTAGTTCCAAACTAAGCAACTAAATGCTTGTGTTATGGATACTAGATAACGGATACTAATACATATATACTTTTCTTTTGTAAATACTTACTTATAATACATAGAAAAACACCCAGACACCGCACAAATATTCATGTTTGTCACAAATATTTGTGCTCGGATGGGAATCGAACCCTCGACCTCAGTGCTGCAGCCGGTAGTTTTACCAATGCGCCACGAGGCCCGTCAAACACATGCGACAACTTTAAAAGGCTTAGTAGCTAATAACACTAGCTGCGGCGTAGAGGTCTGCCGCGGCATGCCGGTTCGATTTTCTCACAAGTACAAACATGTTTGAGGTCGAAAGGTTGTTTGATTAAGTAAGTAAATATGCTTATTGCTGTTAAAAATATAGCAAATGTGTAGAAGGAAACGACATATGAATTACAGAATATCCCAAGATATCTTCTAGCACGTTAATAGGCAGCCGAGCGGACAGTTCTCCGGTGTGATCAGCGCAACGTATGCCGATGTCTTCCCCGTTATGGTCCCTGTTCATATAATAGAAAAAATTGATAGGTAATTTACTTTTAAAACTGTTTAGATTCACATAACCAGGTGATATTTATGGGCATAAAATACGTTTTTGAATTTTGTATCTAATTAAACTCTTTGTACCAAGTACCGAAGGTAAGTAAAAAAAAATCTCCTTGCATCATTTATAAAGATTGTGTTATTGTTTTATTAGTCACGATTGTAATTGCCAGAAACTTGGGATCTTGGCAACTCCTTGCCAGACCTCGTTACCTTTGTTGGGAAGAGCTGACAAACTTTCAGCTTTTATAAAATGACGAAGAACTGGGGTACGCAGGCTTTTGGGCCTATTTACCTATAATTATGAGAACAGAGAAGGCATTTTATAAACGGATTGTGTGGACCGTACAAACGTATTAAAATTGATATATAGTCATACATATTGTCCAGCACGTCCAGGTCCAGGTGCGTGAGCAGTGCGTGCAGTGAGGCGCAGTAACTGTCCCCGGCCGCGAGGCGCGCGCGTACTTGAGCCGCGGTCACCGCGCGCGCCCTCTCCCCGCTCCACGCGAGCCACGCCCCCACCTCGCCGCCCCCTGGCCCCGCAAACAGACCGACCACCTCACAGATATATCTCTAGAGGTACTGTTACACATGCTCTTTATTAGCATGCTAAAAAAATCTTGCTCTAACTATTTACGTTTGTTACCACATGCTAGTTTCAAACATATTACTAGCATACTCATTAGGCAAACCTGTTCACACGCACTAAAAGCACCCACCTTCCACCTACGCCGCAGAAACCGTGCTCATTAATCGCACGAATGTCGATTTTTGAGCTTGCTTATTAGTAGCAATGTATGTACACACATGCTAGTATCTAGCAATTCTAGCATGCTTTCGTGCTAATAAAGAGCATGTGTAACAGTACCCTACCCGAACATGTCAGATATTAGCAAACTATTTACAAATTTATTTTGAAAGGACAACTGTAACAGTGGTAGTCCTACGCAGTTAGCTGCATAAATGGACCGGCTCGACGGTTGAATACCACGACCTCTCAGTATATCGACGTAAACTGGCTCATGCCGCATTCGGTGACAAAGGTATTCGAAAGTCGATCCCTCTTCCCACTTCCTATCCTATATTAAAAGCCGGAAGCAACTGTAACAGAATTTGTAATGTAAGTGTCTATGGCCGCCGTTAGTGACATACCACCAAATTACCGGCTTGCTCGTCCGCTCCTCATTAAAGTTAATTATTTTTCCATAACTTCATGCCTTTTTCTAGCCGAAGGTGGCTGTTACATTTAGACTCGTCGAATTTTTATACGACCCGTCGTAACCAAGTGAAATAGTTGACGGAATTTATTGCAATACATATAGGGCACACTGTTGTCACCCATTGATAATTAAAAGATATTATTAATTTTTGAGAAGTCATTAGAGTAGGCCCGGATTCAATACCTGGACTTTTTTATTTAGAAGCGAGGTGCGCAACCTCCAATTAATCAATCTATTTTTCTGCTGGGAATTACAAAATACTATTTCAATTAAAAAATGAGGCACACTCATATTGGCTGATTATTAGCCTACATAATGGACTTACGTGTCGTAGCCTGATTACGTATATACAGTCGAAGTGCTTCTGCCTCGGCTGTGTGAGGCTGGTGCGTGACGACGCAGCGGGCGCAGGACTGCACGCTCACCACGCGGTTGCGCCACGACACCCGCGCGTCCGATATGAACAGCACGCTCTCCAGGGGGCGCCACTCTTCAGCCCTAACACTCAACTAACTATACCTACACAGGGCTATGATTTCTTAACAATCGAAGAGTCACTCAGCTTGCTGAATGAATGGCTCGGCTTGACTGGTGAATTATCACAACCTCTCATAATATCGGCGTAACTCACACCGCGTTTCCTTCGGTGAGAAACATGGTATCCCACAAGCCAACCCCTGTTTATCCAATTCTCCGCTCCGCATTACACCAAATCCCATGTATAACCCAGTCGTATCTTAAAGCCGGCAACCTTGCTTACCAAAGGTGACCCACTTGTTCGTTTGCCTCTCATATACATACATAAATAACTTAAATTAAGCAATAACGCCAAGTCCATTGCGTAGTAGGTAGATAGAGCAGAGCGGGCATACATAAGCCATAAAGCGTTTGTATCCTATTCCATAAAAAATAGGACAGACAGTTTCAGAAGTTAAGTGTGATAAATATCGATGACTAAAAACTTTGTGCCCGGTATGGCAATAGGTACGCCACCTATTCCATTTGAAACGTAAACATAACGGCGAGACGAGGCTTAACAACCGCTGCCTACACCTTCGGGTAACAAAAGGCGTGAAGTTATGTTATATGATACACAAGTACCTTTGTATAGTGTCGATATCGAACATATTAAATGTGAGAGTGGCCGGAGTCGTGTTGTCAGTTATTTCAACACAACGCACTGACATGTCCACACCTAGAATGGCAAATTGTTCATCCAGCATACAAAAACATGGTGATTATTTTGTAGGTTTCACTTACTACACAAAATGAAAACTATATTACAGAACTATCTTTTGTATGTATTATAGTCCCGGTGGTCCAGTGGTCGAGCTCACGGTTTCTGAATCCAGAGGTCGCGGGTTCGAATCCTGATCCTGGCACACACAAATGACTTTTCGAAATAGTTTTCGGAAAGTTATGTGTGATAAATATCGATGACTGAAAACTTTGTGCCCGGTATGGCAATAGATTCGCCACCTATTCCACTTGGGACGTAAATGAAACGGCGAGAAGAGGCTTAACAACCGCTGCCTACAACTTCGGGTAACAAAAGCGTGAATTAATTTTATGTTAAGTATTGTATTCTAACCAAAGAAAAGACAATTATTACTACAGTAAAGGCAGTATTGATTCCAAGCTTTAGCTTATCCAAATTGGGTAAACGAATGAAAAAAAAAACAGAGAATTATTTAAAACTGCTAGAAGATTATTATGTACGCTGCAATTTCAACAAATTCTGGACAAATATTCTAAAAAACTGTTGTGTCGATATTAGATTTTCTTTGTTATCTCCAATGTACAGACTCAACTTGATGCAATGATTTAAATATGTAAGACGTAAAATGTAGTTAGTACCTACCTGCTTTAGTTTTGATTGATCTGGCGGGCTTTACAGATTTTACAACAACCAGCAAGTCTACGTAAACGTTGCCATTTTGTTCTAAGAAATTAAATAATAAATTTAATACTATATCACGTTTAATTAAGCGTCAATAACCTATATTATAAAAGTACATAATATTATATGAAATTTAATTTGAGAGTCCGATATAAGTTAATGAAATGCATTAATAGAAAAAATAAAATTAGCTGAATAAAACGGTACATACCTGGTAATTTCATAACTTCTGCCACTCCATAATATCCAGATGAAGGTTTAGTGGGTATATGAACTAGTGGCAAGTAAGCGCTGAACATTTCTCCACTATGGATACTTACATCGGAGACACCCTCGTTTAACGATAAGTAGAAAGGTGATGATACCTTTAAATGCAAAATTTAAATGCAGGTAGATTAAGTTACCTGTTAATATAATGTTTGTGTTTCGGGTGAAAAACCATTTAGAATAATTTTTTAACGCATTTAAAATGACTAAGTGATAGCAATTTCATAAATTTTACTTACTTGCGGTCTGTAGCTTTCGTTATCCACACTTTTAACGCATATTTTTGGTGATATAATTTCAACTGAGGACATGATAATATTAATTATTTTTTTATTTCATGTTGTCTAAAACGAAACTGTGTATACTAAACAGAAGATAATTCTTATTAATATTTACCGACATCACCAATCAAAAATCGTTCGTAAAAAGTTATAACAAAATATTCGGAGCCCCATACGTCGACGTTGATAGTATCTATTTCGGAATCTCTTATTGTAAAGGATGTAACTCCACGTGTATCGCCGTTCTTCTTTTTCGAGCCTATTGTGCGAGGACTATTTTTCGCTATGATAATACCAACAATTAAAGCATTTTTAATGTTTATATTTAAATTATTTAAAGTAATTTTTTGAACTCCCGCCATTTTGCATTGAAAAAGACTTTGTAGTGGCGCTAAATATAAAAACACTTCGTTTGTGGAACCTGTGGCCTCTCTCAATTTGGGCATTTTCCACTATATGTTAACCTTAAGTCAAGTTTATAAATATAAAGTCCACATCCAGTGTCGTTGGCCCAGTGGTCGAGCACACGGCTTCTGATCCAGAGGTCCGGGTTCGATTCCTGACACTGGCTCACACCAATGACTGTTCAATATTGTTTTCCGAAAATATGTGTGATAAATATCGATGACTGAAAACTTTGTGTCCAGTATGGCAATAGGTTCGCCACCTATTGGGACGTACTCATAACGGCGAGATGAGGCCTAACAGCCGCTGCCTCCACCTTCGGGTAACAAAAGGCGTGAAGGCATGTTATGTTTATGTATGTTTTGTTAAAAAGATAAAAATTCTCCTAAATTTTAGGTTCTTCATTTTAATATTAATTCTACTAATTAGGCTTTTTCAACTCACGCATCTTCAAATTAATTAGAGTAGTGATGTACCGACTCGGAATCCTAACTTGAATTGACTCGAGTTAAAATACGCGTATTTCAAATTCCAAGTCGAGTAAGGTCAACTAAAAAAGGCGAAACTGTGAAACGCGCCAAATCTGTCAAAATTTTGAACCGACTGATGAATGGCTAACTTCGTTCCTCGTTGGTTCATAATTGAACTCGAGTTGGAGTTAATCAACTCAAGTTAACTCTAGCAAGCCCTGCTCGAGTTAACTCGCGTTGGGCTTACTCGAGTTGACAATTTAGGTTAAAAATTTAAACTCTAATTTAGATTAGAGTTTAAATTTTACGTTCATATAATAAAACAGGCTTCATGGCTATAAAATGTTTCGACATCAGCAGATTAACACGGCACGCATTTCTCACTACAAGTTAACTTTTTTTGTCTGTCACAAAATCTTAAGAACTCGTATCCACTGCCATAAAATTAATTTAAAAACCTCACAAAAATACCATTGTTTGCTATTTGTTTGTTATTGTTTTGAAATTTTGTGAGGTTATAGACATTGTAAAGCAAGCGCGTAAGAAATTTTACTAAAATGTTTGTGTTAGCGGAAATGAAAGACGTAATTAGGTTAACTCCAGAACATTTTCATCAAAGTTTAGCAGAATCAATTACAACTCTACTGAATAGAAAATTAGCCAATAAAGTTAGTATTCCTAACCTTACCGCAAACCATATCTCGTTATATTAGGCATGTTAATAACTTACTGTTTGAATTTTCAGGTTGTATTAAATGTAGGTTTATGTATAGCTTTATTCGATATAACTGAAATAGGACACTCTTATATTTTCCCTGGTGATGGATCATCTCATACAGAGGTTAAGTTTAGATACATGGTCTTCAGACCAGTCGTTGAAGAAATATTAGTAGGAAAGATCAAAAACTGCAGTAGAGAAGGTGTTCATGGTAAGTAAGCCTAACTTGTTGCTAATAGTACATTAATTATAGACAATTTTTGAAAAAATGTTAGTGAGTGCATGTTAGTTTTTACTTACCCAGATTTTAACAGCATTGTTTTACTCTCAAATAACATAGTGTGTTCTATAGACTATTATTACATAGTTTATTGAGAAATTAGATATTGACCACTTATTTTTCAATATTTGCACAAATACCCTCTTTAGAATTTATTCTCGCATGTGTAGATTTTATGTGTGGATATCAAGTTTCTATATGTTTATTTTTTCAGTTACACTAGGATTTTTTGATGATATTTTGATACCAGTAAACGCTCTCCAGCATCCGTCCAGATTTGATGAAACAGACCAAGCATGGGTATGGGAGTATCCTAAAGAAGATGGTGAAAAACATGATTTATTTATGGACTCGGGTAAGTCATACAATAATGATCATTTTGTTTCTTAGTCTTTAGCTTTTAACATACATTTCCCAGTATAACAGTTGTGATCATACACTAAACTAGCTAAAATAACATAATCTATTCAAAATTTCAAGAAATTATGTTCTGTACCTTCATACTGTTGTGCCTATTTATTAATATTATAAAATTTATATTCACAGGAGAGACCATAAGGTTTCGAGTGACAAGTGAAGCTTTTGAAGAAATATTTCCGACTGGTCCACCTGGCACTGAATGCACCACCCAAACAGTGGCACCTTATCGAATTATAGGTGGTATCAATGAACCAGGGCTTGGGTTACTCACATGGTGGGAATCTCCTGAACAAGATGATAATGATGATGAAGAAAATGATGAATAAAAGTCTTAAATATATGTCCAACCTATTATTTGTGGTATTCTGGAATTATCCATTTAACAAGGATGTTAGATTAAGATAATATGATATTGACTCACTAAAGTAATTTATGACATGATATTAAATATATTAAATTACTAACCATTGATGAAAGAAAAAAAAATCTTTAAAAAAGAAACTGTCACAGATACAAACTATACTTACTCCTCCTACCTACCCACATTATGTCTATGTGAATATATTATGTCCATTTCATAACTCTTTTATGCAGCTCTGATCTTAAAGCTTACAAAAATTATGAATGTTAAAGTTTGTGATGTGTTTGTTAACCTATTGAATAGTCAACCAATAATAAATTAAAGATAAATTAATAAGTTTCAACCACATGTGGATGTTTCTTTTTGGCACATGAGTTTCTTGCCCTATTCTATGATATATAGCCCCTATGATAGCCCCTACACTGGGAATTGGGCCGCTCGTGGCGATTGCGTCTGTGTCTTTTTTTGTTCCACGGAGGCACTTTACACAAGCACTCGTGTTTGTATTTAATTTTAATTAATATGTTATCTGTACTTGTTGACTATTTTTAAGTGTCTGTGAAGACCTGTAAAAATAAAGTTATTTTGACTTTGATTTTGAAACACCAGATCTCGCATTCAATACATACTTACACAACAAATTATATAACTTCACGCCAAATCCCTTGCGGGGTAGGGTAGAGAAAGGAGCGCCACAAGACATACCTCTTTCATACCTCACTCGCTTCATTGACTTTCATAACTCTTTTCATGTACGCGCGTCGATTTTTGAGGCTGTTCTATTTGGTCATGGAATGTGTGTCTTGGCCGTCCTCGACTCCTACATCCATCCGCTATTGCATTGTATATCTGCTTAGTCAATCTTGTATCATCTATCCTTTCTACATGTCCGAACCATCAGAGCATGCCCTTCCTTACCTTTACACCGACACTCAACAAGTTGATTGTTATAAAGTATAAAAAAAGAACTATCTTGGTTATCATCAGTCATATAAACACTCTTCAAATCGATCCAATACCTGTGAGGAATGCCTTTCACGATAATACAGTCATACCAATTTTACAATGCTCATCTTTTTGGTTGAGCGTTTTAAAATATGATACTTTGAATAAAGACAAGAGTTCTCCGATTGATATTGATGGTGGAACCAGTTGCTCTGTGTCTTTTTTGGTTGCAAATAAAAGACAGAAATTTTGTATTACCCATTTTTTTTTTAGATTTTTGTAATGCTCAGAAAATATATAACAATCTTTAACATATGTAGATAAATAACATGATTATTATTATTCTTACAATTAAGTTACTTTAAATAGGTCCATTATATTTTATAATACATCACTCACTACTTACATGTAAATACTACAAGCATCACAAACAAATACTAAATTCTAAGTTTGATGAGAAATAAATATGTATATGGAATACATTTATTTTATTAAAATTGTTCAATATAAAGGTGTGGCTGTAGTAGACATCATCAATTACAAGATAATTGTCGGATAAAAATCAAGTGATATATTAAAAATAGTTGATAAATTATAGGGAAGGATAGTAGGAAAGAAAGTAGTTCAAGAAATGTCTCCGTCCTCCTGTGATAATTAAAACTTGAAAGGCTAAGTGCTACCTAAGTTGTATGTATGTATCTAACACAGCCCTGTGTTCAAAACTTGGAAGAAAATTCCAATTTACTTTTAACAATTCATAATTTTGTGCGAATTTATTTATAATTATTGAAACTCGTTAATATTTTTTTTAAAGTAGCCAGAACTATCCAATAAATATCAGATAATTTACAGTGACAGTTCAGGGCTCAGCAGTCGCCACGAATGATCTATCTTCAATTGCTACCGACATGACACTGGAAGCAGCTTTTGTCCAAGACGCGCGTGGACTTGTTTCGTCAGATCGTCTCTTCCGGAACTAACAGAAAACGCTTCACAAAACTAACGCCTTCGACTCTTCCCCACTTCACTTCTAATCGACATTCGACAAAGTCGCGTCAAGAGTCATGAGGCATCCGCCTACCAAAACGCATTATTGCATAGTGCTGCCTTGACATTGGTCGGAGTACCCTCTGGATAGTTAGCGTCTACTTCCATTACTCGCACGATATACACGTTGCGGCGAGAGTCTAGACAGACTCCAGACAAATGGATAGTTGACCCGCTCGGTTTAGGTTAATTTTATAATAAAGGTAAAAAGCGATTACCAGAAAGAATAGTTGGCAAGTGGCGAGTCCCCACTAGTTACAAGCAATTGATGTGGAAGGTGCAGTAAGAGTACCTTCGGGATCTTACAGAACAGATTAATGGAGACCCTGAACGGATTGCGAAATTTGCGAAGGGTTTCACTGAGGATGCTCGGAGGGTACATAGGTACTCTTCTGGGACAATGTTTTTAATGGGACTCACAATACGACCGGCAAGTTAGACACTTGGCCTTTTCGAGAAGAGTTGTGCGTATGATTATGAGGGCATTCACTATGTTAACGGCTACGTTGATGCTAGTATCCTGTAAGCAAGACATCCTCAATGGAGCCCTGGACATTGACTGACTGACACGGGAACACAACTTTACCAAAAAGCTGGGTGATTTGCCAACGAGTTTTTGTAAGATTTTAATACCAAGGCGAGCTTCTATACTTTAAACAATATCAATATAATAATAAAGAAATTTCCGATATTATCTAGCTTCACAAACTATTTCAACTTAAAATGACATTCAACAAAAACATATATTTCATTTTGACATTTGCAATTTTATAAATTGGTATTGATCTTACGTCATCACTTCAAAAGTTTACACGCAATACAATCGCAAACAATATTATAAAAAATAAATAAATATTTATAAGTATTATAAGAATATTTGTCAAATTTCAGCACCAGAATCAACATTTAACAAACGCCCAATAGGCTATAACAAGTTATAACTTATTCAATAACAAATCGTTTAAATGTATCAAATTGTAATGATTTAAAAAAAAAATTGCTTATTACATAATAATTTGAATTGTTTGCAAACTACCCACATTTTTGTCTTTTCGACACTCCGATGGGCAGACTGTTACTCTTTGCTAAAAGTCTCTGACCTATCAAGGCTAACAGTGTTTCATCCACATGATTATATAATATGCAGGTTATGTTACTTTGTAAGTTTTCTAACACGTAGAATAATATTTAATTATTATAATCAGAAAAACATGCCCAAGCCTATCTGGGGCTGGTACAGTGGAAAAATATCTGACAGTACAAATAAACTGTAATAATGGAATATTTAATATACATATTCTATTAGTATAAATTTAAACTTGTATTTTTATATACTAAAAATATGTTATAAATGAATATATTAAACTAAAAAGTATGTTGAACTATGTATTTTTATTTCACCGCATTATTAAAAAGAAAGAATTAGAAATTATAAATCGTAAAATGATAATTATATAATAAATAAACCTAGATGAATGAAAATCCTTGAATAGATGTTGAAAGAATTGCTAAGCAGATATACAGTGCAAAAGCATTAATACAGTTGCATGACTAAGTCGTATTTTTAATGCCTACCCACATTTGCCCACGTCAGAAGCCTTACAACCGACAGGATGATATCACTTATGGGACTCAATTATTTCTGCCTACCCCGCAAGATTTACAGTGGAAAATGGAAATTCACACACACTGGAGTACTAACTCTGTAACTTACAAGATAATGTCAAATTGAGAACCTAATGAGATCATGATAAAACAAAGGCTAAGAATCTAACTTAAATTGAGTACTCCTGAGATGAACTTGATTCAAAAACGTTACTAAATATTTAAAATAAATAGTAAGATTTCAATGGTAACATAATATAAATATTTCAAAGTATTTAATACTTATAAAATTTCATGCATAATAAGTGATAATATAAATATTTTTTAGGAACAAAGCAATATATCATTGCTCATAAATTTTCAAATTAAATAGAGATATAATAAAAAGGATAATTATAATTCAAATTAAATTGTAAACTATGACACATTTTTATGGATGTATGTGTGTGTTGTTCAATAAACTGCGATTGAAAAATACATAAATGGGTCAGCAGGGAATCCCCCTTGATATATATTAATAAAGTGAGGATTCCCCATGGATCTATTTTGGCTATTATTTCTAAGTCTTATGGGTTATGGCTTGCTTATTATATTTCTCGTTCATTAGTTAATTATTTTTTATAGTATGGAATCTTGTAGTACATATTACATTATACTTAATATAGATGGCGTATATAGTACCCACATATTTTTCTAAACGCACACATATTTTAATAAATAAGACATTATCACATTACATACAATGCAAACATATAAATAATGCTATTATAAAAAATAATAATGGTATATCACCAACTGAACCCTGCCTGTATTATTAGGATATCGCCATAAATGTCTCCGGTAAAGAATGCGGTACTAGCATAGTGTAGACATCAGAAGTGGGATATGCCTCCTGTTGGCAATAATCATCAGAAGCGGGATGGTTACTTGAAGGTGTAGAGGAGCTGCGAGTCGGTGAAGTGGTGCTGGTTGTTGATGTGCGCGATGAGGCGGCCGGCCAGCAGGTGGCGGCCGTACGTCAGCGCGTCGCGCCGGTCGCGCGCCAGCCCCACGGCCACCAGCCAGCGCGCCAGGCACGCGCCGCGGAACACGCCGCGGTAGCGCCGCATGCGCCACCTGACGACCGAGAGGCGACACGTCACACCAGCGCAACAGGCTCCCAGAGCGATAAGACACGACTCGTTTTCTAACCGCTTCGACGTCCCGGGTACTTTAGACCCCAAAAGTTCATACACCATCCCGGGTACTACGGCCTCCGCGTGTGAAATGTTTTGAAAAGAGAATATTTATGGATTGTTGCGCGCTTAAAAGTGTCTGTTTTTGCGTACAGATTACAAAAAATACACCAGAGACTACTTATAACCCAATTTTCTAAGCTTTAGAAAATATGTTGCCGATGTTGTAGAGCTATAAAGCTATAATTCTGGATTTGTCTTATGATCGCTTTAGGCGGGCTGTGAAGGGTCGTCTCATTGGTGGTGCATACTACACCATCAACGACTTCATGACTGACAAGTCCGAGTGGGACCGTCAAATTGCTTGCTCAACGCGGATTTTGTAGTTTGTGTATTGGAATTTGTTCACTTTTTCGGAGTGGAGACGTTCTGTAATAATTTCTGATAACTTTTTAATTGTAAATTTGCCTTGATATGGTGTTCACATATATGTATAATAGAAACTTTTTTTTTTATTTTATTATTCGCTACAATTTTTGCACAACGTTACCACTCTAATTAAAAGGTGTCGCGTCAGTTGTGCTCGACTACTGTGATCGCATAGAATTTCTTAGTTAACTTGTAGGACGTTGATTTTAATTTGGTTGGATCTTAATTGTGATTGTCGAGTATTCTGTTTGCTACACCTTTTATTCACCAACCTACTGATTTGTTTTCAGTAGTGATAATAATGTTGTTATTTATTTCAAATGATTTGAAAAGAGTATTTGGCACATGAGTTTCATGCCCAATTCTTCTCATGATAGCCCCTACACTCGGAATCGGGCCGCTCGTGGCGATTGCGTCCGTGTCTTTTTTTTTGTTCTACGGAGGCACTTTCCACAAGCGCTCGTGTGTGTTTTTTTTGACGTGACAACGTCTTAAATTAGGTTGCGGCTGGGAGTCACTTATGAAAAAGTGTAACGCTCGGTAACGTTACGATGAGTCACCGAACGAGAGAGAGGCCCGCCGAATGCCTTGCGTCTCTCTCCCACTCAACTATGATCGGTCTGCCGCGCGCGCAGCACTAGAGAATTAGGCGCATTGAATCGGCGCATGCTTGTGTCTCTGTCTTTGTCTTTCTCGAACGTTCTTGGCGTTGGAAAAACAAGAAAGCGTCATAATACAAGTTCACACGTGTGGTTAAAGTATCGTCAGCTGTGTCTGTAGTGAAAATGTGGAGTGCTTAGATTCGTCATTTACAACAACTACAACAATAAAGGTAAATAATTGTACACTGATATTTCATTATCGTAAACTATGATTGATTGATTAATTGTTAGATTGACACAAAAGTTGAGAAACTGAGTTTATAGGTTATGTCATACTATTGATAAATGTTGATAGTGTTAAGTAAATTATTAGTTTAAAATTAATTAATTAATTAATTATTATTTTACAAATTTTCATTAATTTCAAATTTATTTAGCAAAAATTTGAACCTTCGATCTGAATAAATGTTTTGATTTTCGAATTGATTCTTTAAAATTACAAATATTAAGAAAAAGTGGCAGATATAAGAAAACTTGATTTAAACTGTGTTTGTAATTTGTGCAATTCTTATTTTCATTCAATTCCTTGTTCCTATTGTGCAATTTAATTATATTCATATCAATAAATATTCTACCGAGAAAAAGACGTTGTCACGTAAAATCTTCGCCCGTAAAACAGACTTTACAGGCAACCAGATTTTTTTAATTAATTTTAAATCATAATGTTATCTGTACTTGTTGACTATTTTTAAGTGTCTGTGAAGACCTATAAAAATAAAGTTATTTTGACTTTGACTTTGCTCTACTTTGGACCATAGCGCACAGGACAGACAGACAAACAGGCACGTGCGAAATACCTAAGAAAGAGCCACATAAACGCGATACAAACATTCATGCTCAACACAAATATTTGTAACTACCCCGCAAACTTTGTTTTGCTTCAGTAACAAGATGTACAATACTATATCTATCTTATGGGATAAAGGCCTGGCTTGGGCCATGACTAGGGGCTTTAGCCAGCATTTGCAATAAAAGCACCAAGAACCTGTATTTATTATACAGAAAATAATTTATCGCTCTGGGATCTTGGATCACAGGACAAGCAGACGCACACATAGGAGGCACGCGCAAAATACCGAAAGGACCCTAGAGAACCACCAGAAATCAGGTAGTCAATATTATTAAAACAATATTACCTTGTATCTTTGGCAATGGCTTCCTTGCATCGCTCCAGGTGGTGGGTGATGAACTGATCACAAACATGTTTGGTTTCAAAGCTGAGCTCATCTATAGGTGGCAGCACCAGCGTCTCGCCACCGTACCTGTGAAGAGTTAAATATAATTAAATTTGTACGATTACGTATACCAGGAGCGTATACTAACTATCTCACCACTTTATACCTCATGGTAGTCAAACATAATTTCACAGCAAGTACCTTGCGGTGCAGGCAGAGAGAACAAACTGTCATGAGGCACGATTCTTACACGACTCACTCAATTCTTTGACTTGCATAACTCTAATCATACACACTCGTCGATTTTTAAGGTGCCCGACATTCTATTTGGTCATGGAAAGTGTGTTGTGGTCGTCCTCGACTCCTTCATCCATCCGCTTCTGTCTTGTATATCTGCTTAGCCTTGCATCATGCATTTTTCCTTCATGTCGGAACCATCAGAGCATATCTTACTTTTACACTCACTCCCTCTCACTCTCTTTCAACCATCCTTACAACCTTGTTTTCGACGCGGTCAGCGAGAGTCACTCCTCAAATTTTTTAGTGACCTCATTTCGACCGCATGATCGATGCATAATACTTTCATGCACACTCTTCCATACCCAACTCGGCTTCCATGAGTTAGTCTTAGGATCACACCGTATTGTGAAAAGGAATCTGCCCAACACTCTATTTAAGCTGTTTCATTACGCTACTCTCAAACAGTCAAAATTGAAAGTAGTATTATGTAGCAAGTATATGCTAAAATAAATAATAGTTTGAAAAAACTAAAAAATACGCTTTTTATAGAAAACCGAACTAAAAAATAGAAAATAAATTTTAATGAATTTAAATTAAGAAAATAGTGTTAAAAATTTCAATGAATATAAATTTAAAAAAGCGTGGGGTGCATGGTGTCAATCACAGAAATAGATCAAGATAGAACGGCGAATAGGCGTGGCAAGCGTGCCAAAACCATGCACTATATTGCATGCTTTTCGAAACTCGCTCTCATTACGCAACGAGCGTTCCTGCCCTGCGTTCAGGACGTAAAAAATAGATAAAACTTCACATATATGCCTTATTGTGCTGTGGCAAATTCTAAAAACAAAAGTAGTGAATCAAATATGAAAAAAGGAAATATTTCGTATGATCAGTAAGTACAGAAAATCAGTAGAAAGTATTTTTTTGAGATTATAAATTATTGTTTTACTTTTACTATGTTCAATAATTACGATTTTTTCGTTATGATAAATATCCATTGCTGTCCGCATTCAACGCTCGTATACAAAAAAATTGCGCGTATAAATTATACGCGTAATATACGTCGAACGAACGAAATACACAATACACCTGCCAGTTGATCGCTGTGTCTGTTAATCGCTGTGTTTGGCCTTCGAATGTTAGAGATGGGCACTCCATGTATCGTTGAGTCTTAGGACTTATCGATAAATTAATTCAATAATAATTTGAGTATCAGGTCATGTCTTGCTTTGTCCCTACTTTATTCTAACACCACAAATTTCAACCAAAGTGCTTCGTAATTACATTGGCAGCAGTTTATTTGACAGTATAAGTTTTCACCAATTTGACCAATCGCCGATGGAAAATCATTTCGTTCTTCTCAAACGGACAGTAACCGAGGTATATGTAGACGTTCGGCTTCGTTATTTAACCAGGACTGTGAGGCCAACCCTTACAAAAAGGCAAATATTTAATAAATATGTATAGTTTCAAGGACAGTATAATAATTATAACTAAATTTTATATACTGTTGAAAAAATATGTTTTAGGTTTTAATATGTCGGATTAAAGTATTTAACATGTTTTACTTTCTATGATTATCGTTACACAAAATCAATAAAGTTGGTAAAATAAAAAAATAATAAAATTAACACACGTTGCCGATATTAACATCGATAATCTAATGTGTGTGTCTCCTAACTAGTCGCTCGCTCGCTAGTCGCTAACAATGAAAATGACGTCACGCTGTGGGCGTGGTTTTTAAAAAAGTGACACGCTCGAAATGTATGGAAATATGACATCGCGGCCGTTCTATCTTGATCTATTTCTGTGGTGTCAATAGTTATAAATATTTTATTGACAGATATGAGTAGAGTGATTATCATTTCGATAATATCTTAAAAAGCACCCCACGCTTTTTTTAAAATAGTAGTTTCTGCGTAAAATATTAACAAACTTGTACAAATTATGGATTTTTATTTCTTTGAATCAGGCTACAATATCGTCCTATTTTATTTAAGTTATTGGACTCCATTTTCATAACATGTATTACATTACAAAAAAAATCTGATTAAAAAAATGTAACAATAAAATTAACATAATCACATATTAATTAGACCTTAAGTTGTTTGTAAGTAACTAAATAATATGTACTATTATTTTTACTAGAATTCATGTTTCAACATTGTTTTAGCATGAAACGATTAAAAAACATTACTGCGCAGACAAAAATTTATTTTCTATTTTTTAGTTCGGTTTTCTATAAAAAGCGTGTTTTTTAGTTTTTTTAAACTATTATTTATTTTATATTTTTTAGTTCGGTTTTCTATAACAAGCGCGTTTCTTAGTTTCGAATTTGAGGAATAGCGCCATCTGTGACTTATACAAGGAACTCGTTTCAAGTTGATAACGTAAACTTTCCGCTGATTGCCACTAGATGGTGCGATTTGTGAACTATGAACACTAAAAAAGAAGTCGGTTACAAACAAACCTACAAACATACAGGTGAAGCTAATAAAAAGCATGGCAACTATTCGAACAGTATTTACAAAGATTTATTTTAATGATTATTGCTAATATAGTAATGGTAAGTAGATTGTATCTACTTACCATTTGTTCCTGAGGAACTTGACAGTCGGTATGACAATTTCCTCGGGGTCGAGTCCGAACAGCACGAACATGACGAGCGCCTGTCCGTAGTTGGCGGCGATGTCCAGGAACTGGATCTCCACGAACAGCCCGCGCTCGTCCGACGACATCATGCTCCATGTGGTGTACGTCATACCCTGCAAAGTTATCAGTGTCAGCAAACATAGCCAAGGTGTTTATATATAATTCTTTGGCATCGACATCAAATGTAAAACTGTAATTCTTGAGTAAAATATTACATTACATTTACAATACTCGTTCGATGTCATTAAATTTAATTTTCTTAAGGTCTTATCACCTTTTTTGAAGAACAGCACCACCGCACTCCTGCTCCAAGCCTGTGGATCTAGTGGTACGTTACAATGGCTATTACAAAAATAATGAATTTCGTCATTTTTAATCAGAATAACTCACGGGATTGTTAGAGCCCACTTATTGTAGATACCATCCGTTCGCATTATTCTTATTAATGCCATTATTATTATTATTATTGGTCTGAATAAAGCATTTCCTCGCGTTACAATAGAAAAGGGTACTTTTTAAGTTAATACAGTAACTAATTACGTTTCACTTATAAGTCATACATAGTTTGTAAGTTTCACTCATTTCACGCAGATGGACTTCACGCATTACTTTCTTTTTACTTCTCAGTTAATTCTGCCTTCCCTGAAATATTCTACATCGTGGAAAAATTGAGATAATAAGCACACTTACAATGAACATGCTAAGACTGTAGACAATGATGAGCACTGTGTGTTTGAGCAGCTGCCCCCCGCGGCCGCGGGTCTGTTCCGAGGGCAGCAGGCCCAGCGTGCTGGTCGCTCTCTCCAGCTCGTCCAGGTACTCGCAGCCTTCTGGAGCTGCCGGAGGACACTCGCACTCCCTGACACACCACAAATTTCGTACAATTTAATGAGTTTGGCACTAGGTGTCTTTCAATCAGAAGCAGAGCGTTGAACTACAGGATCACACCTTTAAAAAACCTAGTGTATAGGCAGATTTATTTAAAATATCCAATTTCACGGTGATGAAACCCGGCTGTAGTATACTCAAATGTCTTACCTGATTGTGATACCCAAGTCTTCGATGTCATTGGAATTTGTCAATGTATTCTGACATTGTGGATCGTTGGAGCAGCAGGCTGCTTGTTTGTTCCCCGGTGGGCTTGAACTTATTGTACCATAACAACCTAAAAGTGCTGCGTTTTATTATTTTGTTAAGTTTTATTGAACAGCAAAGACACGAACAGAAGGCAAAACATATTATTCTCAACATTCAAAGTCTCAACGCTGATGTGATGCCCCTGGTATAGCGCATGCGCAGCGGTCTATGGGCGGCGATGGTCACTTTCCATAAAGTGACCCCGTACGCTAGTTTGTCCCTTTTTCCCGTAAAAAAAAAACTCACCATTTGCAGACACAGAGTTAGATTGCGATGTCGGTTCAGCGTTTTCTATCAAGTTGGTAGATTCCTCTATGGGACCAGAAGATGTCGCTGTGTCCACAGAGATGGACGGATTCCGAGCACTGCGTCGTCTGAATCTTATATACAAAATCATACATCCCGTAGTCACTGAAATATAATTAAATATTTTTATTTTAGATTACAAAATCATATCTACCCTCAAGTGAGTTTTTGTGACCCCCTTTTGAAACTTAAACTTTATAAGGGGGCGTAAAGTACGTGAGTTGTTTCAGGGGGAAGGGGTCGAGTCAAATCTTACATCATACGTTGGAGTGAGGGGAGCCCTCGGCATATATATATTACGCATTTTATATATACGCATTTTTTTTCTGATTGAAACAAAATAAATATACAACGGAGCAGACGATTTTACTGACAATCATATGGACCTGTGGGTTTCAATAGTCCCTCTTGAGACACGATTCTCCATGGACACACAAATTAAAAAACACCTCTCGTAATTTATACCCCTAACAGATTTTTACGATTTTTTTTCGCAAATACTGCAATTCGGAACACAAAGTTCTGTCAACCCTTTCGTGTATTAAGAAGGTAAAAAGAAAGTCACTCACCAGTAAGGCAAAAGACCAACAAGCACAGTCTAATGGCATCAGTGGCGCGGCACTCCAGGTCCCCGGCGCCTTTGGTAGCGAGCAGCACCACCAGCATGACGCCCGGCGCGCCCCACGCCACGAACCCCAGCACCGGCCACAGCGTCACCACGAAGCACGGGCCCCGGCTCTAAGCACAACCGTTACTTGTACAATTTACGCAGCGCCATCTAGTCACCCACATGTGTGAGTACACGCGGCGAGTGGACCCAATTTGTCAATAGGTAATTCCTTCCAAACTACTTACTTCCGACCAAGACTACATACGTATTAAAAAGATGAAGGAACATAATAACACCAGCATTGACTACCTTTTTTTGTGAAACTTCTAATGTCTCTTGCAAAAGCATTTAACGCCCCTTCGCGAGATTATTTCATGATTATAAAATAATTGAAATTGTATGTGATGAAAACGAAAGTTATGGTGTTTGAAAGGGAGGAATCCAGAACGGATACAAGGATAATGGTTGACGATGTAGTGCTGGAACAAGTGAAATTGTATAGCATGGATGCGCTTTTAGCAGGGATGGAAGGTACACCACGGATGTAGAAAGAAGAGTGGCGTTAGGAAATAGTGTGAATGGAGCGTTGGGCAGATTCCTGGGCGCAAAAAATATTAGCAGAAAAGCCCAGCTAGCAATCCACAATGCAATACTGATCCTTGAGGAAGCCGGTTTGAAAGAGAGTGTCGGTGTAAAAGTAAGGAAGGGCATGCTCCGATGGTTCGGACATGAAGAAAGGATGGATGATGTAAGATTGACAAAGCAGATATACAATGCAAAAGCGGATGGATGTAGGTGTCGAGGACGGCCAGGACACACATTCCATGACCAAATAGAACGTGTTCTGGAGGAAGGTGATGTTAGGAGCCCCAAAAATCGACGCGCGTGCATGAAAAGAGTTATGAAAGTCAACGAAGCGAGTGAGGTATGTAAGAATCGTGCCTTGTGGCGCTCCGTTCTCTCTGCCTACCCCGCAAGGGATTTGGCGTGAAGTTATGTATGTATGTGTATACAAAAATACAACAAAAGTTGAAGTATTCCTGAGTTAACTTCTCAATTTGTTAAGCTTGAATTTAAAACGCACACATACATCTAGTGGTAGGTGGATCTAAAATAATTGATTATGAAAATTGATTTTGAAAGTACTGCTATCTACCTATCACATTTTTATATAATACTCATGTGTCTTGGTTGTACAAGTCTTAAATATATATAGTTAATTCATAAAAGTTCAGAATAAGAGTATATAATAACAGTCTATTTATGTTCCTCAGTCAAATAATCTCAATATTAGGAAATACAAAAATACTGTTATCTACCTATCAAATTTTTACATAATAGTCCACATAACTACTATATTATCTTGGTTGTACAAGTCTATTAAATATATATAGTTAATTCGTAATTAGTTTTGTCAATTACATGTTATAAGATATTAGAAATGATGGCTGAATCAGGGGTATTTGGAATAAAATAATTTCAGAACAGACTATTACTTATAACAGACTATTATTTATACCCTTGTATAAATAATAGTCTGTTTATGGTCCTCAGTCAAATAATCTCTATATTAGGAAACATAAAAATACTGCTATCTACCTATCAAATTTTTACATATTATTCATGTGACTTGGTTGTCCAAGTATATTATCCACTTCTGGTTCTGGAGTCGTAGGATAGATTCCGGGCCAATAATTTCTCTGATTTTTTTGGTATCTTACTATAGTTAATATTAGGGAGGGATATATTAAGGTAAAAATTTGAGATTTAGATATTTCTTCACTCGAAAATGATTACAAAAATTCAATTGTTTCTTTTTTATGGGATAGGAGGGCAAACGAGTAACTGGGTCACCTGATGGTAAGTAATTTCTCACCGCCAATGAGCACCATGGTGAGTTGCAGTCCTTTATGGAAGTAGGAGGGGGAAAGGGGGTCGGGTCTTCTGATACATCTCTCACCGAAAGAAACGCGGCACGAGCCATTTTACGTCGATATTCTGAGAGGTCGTGGTATTTTACCGGTCGAGCCGGCCCATTCATACAGCGAACTGCAAGACTAAAAGGGAATAGGAAGGGTCTACCCTTCCTATTCCCTTTAAAATATATATTTAAAATTATATTTATTTAATACGAAGTTTCATTTCTTTCGCGCGGAGAGACTCCACGCAATTTTTTGTATAGATGGGCCAACCGAGCAAGCGAAAATGTTCGGCGTGGCGCCACCTACACCTCCAGATAATAAAAGCGTGAAGTTTCAAAAATACTTTATTTAATTCAATTTACTTATTTACTGTGTTAGTCGCTGCAAAATCATTCATTACATTCACTTTGCTTTGAAACTTGTCACACAGAATATCAGAAAATTTTGGGCTATACGAAAAATGCAGTCTTAACTGGATCAATATCTTTATAAGAATACATACACAGGCTACACAAATCCACCTACCTCACAACTTTTTTGGAGTTGAATTCCTCTTTCTTCTCTATGTATAGAACAATTATATTTACCTCTAACATTAATATGCCAACTGAAAGCATGGAGGTCCACAGCAGACAGGAGTACATGCTGAATATACGTAACACCTGCTGGACTGACGCGTGCCAGCTTGGAGTGTAGGTGGTGAGTGGACCTCCCCATATCACGCTTATTGCGAGGAACAGCTGAAACCATACAATACAACAATAACAACAACTTTTTTAAACTGGGACGTAGCTGTAGCTTTATTTTCATAGGTCTTCGCAGACACTTAAAAATAGTCAACAAGTACAAAGATTTTACTTGTTATTTAAAATGAAATATCTAAATACGCGCGCTTGAGGAAAGTTCCTCCGTGGAACATGAAAACACGGACGTAATCGCTACGAGCGGCCCGATTCTGAGTGTATGAGCTATCATGAGAAGAATCGGGCTACAAACTATTCACATATACCCGCAACCTTATATACCTATATATCTTTACTTGAGGTACCTTACTACCTACATAAATAGAGCAGCAGCATATGAATATGTTTAGACACAAAATATTTGCCATTTGTCTTGCAAAAAGTATCTGTGAGTCACCTAATTGTGGGTATCGAGACCAAAAGGCGGAATTAAAAAATTCAACCCCAACAATATGTTTAATCGTCTCGTTGTCCTAGAGGTGCAGTACTTCGCTTCTGAATGAGAAGCATCTGGTTCAAATCTGGCTGGCACACGAATTTGACTTTTCGGAAGTTATAATTATAATTGCCGCAGCCGACACCTTTCGCTATTTAAATGGGTGAAGTTACAAAAACAACATTACCTGCGACACAATCAAACACAATGTCAGTCTGTGGGGCATCCGTTTGTACTTCTTGGTGACTATGAACACGAACAATATCCATAGAGTGGCAACCAATGACACTATTGACAGATCATAGCCAAACCTCTTTAGTTGTTCAGCGTAATCTTTGTTTATGGATATCATCTGTGCTGACAGGAACATGATTGGAGCCGACAGGAATGTACAGATAACCATGGAGGAGGCCACCTGGAAACAAGCGTGAACTAAAATTTCAATTCAACTGGCTTAGGCTGACGTGGTGCTCTACTACCAACAGCTGCACAGAGTTCTGCCAGTTCGATTCACAACAAAATACAAATATTTCTGTGATGAATATTGACCTGCCTGCCGTCGGTTGGTCCGGTGAAACACAACGACTAAAAATCACGAACTATCAGAATATCGACATAAAATGGCTTATGCTGCGTTTCACTCGGTGAGAGAGGTCTCCGGACGCTCAAACCCTTCCCCTCTCCCCGCCCCATCCCACTTGTCCTATCCCATTTTAAAGACAGTCAACGCAACTGCACTATCTGTTAGTTGATTACCACCAGGTGACACGCCCACGCGTTTGTTCTCCTGTCTTATTAAAGAAGTTGGTGAGGCGTGTCAAGGTGTGCATGCCAAAAAACTTACATATTTCATGGGACTGAATATTTTATTTGGGCTAATTAGAAAGGATTGTTTGAAGCGTTTGTTTATACTTGGTGTCAAACTTACCAAATCAATCTCCAGCTGGTACAAGTTAGAAAATACAAACACGGCCGGCGCGGTCGGTATGGTCCCGTACAGGAAGGCATATGTGGACAGCGACAATGTCTCAGTGTCATTGCCGCCGGCATTCATTGCATTCACGCTCTCTCTCATCACTACCGGCAGTACAATCCTGATTAAGTAGTTACAAAAAAAAAACAAAGTACTTTTTTTGTACAGCCAAAAATTTGTATAGACCGAGACAGTGGTGAAGAACGGTGAAATGCCACGGCCTCTGAGTATATCAACGTAAAGTAGCTCGTGCCACGTTTCGTTCGGTGAGTTAGTTACATCATGTCTCTCTTCGCCCTCCGTTCCTATCCTACTCCCTTAAAGGCCTCAAGTGTAACTGTAGCACGTTTTGGTTACAGGCGTCCTGGTTACTCCTTTGACCCCTAACCCACAAAACAATATAAATTTTTATACTAGCTGACCTGGCAAATGTTGTCTTCCCAAAAAATAAAATTTAAAAAATAGGAGTTTATCATAGGGGGTTGAAAATTTAGGGTTGTATGTTTTTTGTGATTTAGAAGGATGAAAAATAGACGTTGTCCTATTCTCAGACCTACCCGACATACACACAAAATTTCATGAGAACCGGTAAAGCCGTTTTGGAGGAGTTTAACCACAAACACCGCGACACGAGAATTTTATATATATGTATATATATTAGGGTGGAGCGAAAAATTTTTTTTATCGTTATCATTTTGGAATACATGTAAAAAGTTGCTTTTCTAACTCATACACACACACACAAAGTTTTATTTGTCACTAATAATATTTAGAGGTGCCCCCAACCCCATTAAAATACGAGAAATTCGCGAAAATTGGTCAAAATTAAGATTCGTTTTATTTCCGCTAAAATATATTCTGAACGTGGCCTTGTTTGCTTATGACTAAAAAGTGTAACCCTTAGATGTGATTAGTGTTTGTCGATGTGAGGTACGCGGGGTACGCGGGGGAGGTCATTTGACTACCCTCACCAAAACGTTGCTTGAACGCCAATTATTAAACAATCGCTTTACGTGCGAGGATTACATTATTTGTGAGACGCTCTGGTTTTAAACGCTGAGATCAAGAAATACTACTGGTAAGTAGTATTTATAATTGAATATTGTCAATTAAGGTAATCTAGGTTAAATAAAGTCGTTTCGAATTGAATTTATACCTATTATTTTTAGTTATTTACAGTAAAATGTCTCAAGACAAAACTCAACAAACGACGTCTTGTCCTGTGTTTGGTTTGCCAGAGAAGTTATCAGTATCTCAATTGCCAACTTATAATGATATGATGAAACATTATCTATTCATTAAATATGAATTAAAGATAGTGCATCAACAAAAGAGCCAACGGTCCATAACATATCCAAAATAGTGGCTCAAGACGTATTAGATATTTGGCAAAAAGCTTCGCTGCCAACAGTAAGCCGCAAGAGACTTCAACTAATTCGCGCCTACTACGACAAATATAGAAGTTTATTGAAACCTTAAACTATCAACAGAAAATAAATTCATTTACAGCTCAGTCACATAGGTTGTTTGATATTTACAAATGCAAATGCCAACTTATGTCAAATTGTTATTGTTCGAATAACAGTCGCGTTCCGAAAGAAGAAATACATTTTCTACTTGATCAAAAAATAACAAGAAAACAATGATAATAGGGGGTGTAGATCTAGCTGCAACTATAAAAAGTAAGAAAAAATAGGAAAAAAAAGAGTTCCTTGCGTAACAGAGACATAACAGATCCCGAGAAACTGTGTTGTTCGCGTTTTTTATCCAGTGACGTTGGCCATTGAAACTACCAGTGCTAGTTCCAGCAATGGCGAAGCTTTTAGTCTAGTAAAAAAAACCATTAGCGCCAGCAAAAAAAAAGAGGAGATTAAGTTTGCCATCGTTAGCTCTTGCATGCGATCGTATGGAGTTTCTGACCGAGCCTCTGCAATTATAGCTTCTTCTGTCCTAATAGATGTTGGAATCATTTCTACAAACGATAGCAGGAGTATCATTGATCAATCTAATTTGCGCCGCGAAAGATCTTAAGTCAGATCAGCTTTACAAAATGCAAAAGCATGTGTGGTTTTTTTTTAATTTGATAGTAGAAAGGACAAAACTTTGGTCAGCTTTTAGAAGGTAAATTTTACAGAAAGAGAGTTACAGAAGACCATTATGTGATTTTATCAGAGCCAGGAAGTGAATACTGAGGGCATGTCACGTGAGAAAAAATTTAATAAAATTAAATTAAAAAAAGTAAAATTATTTTTTTTTGTATTTCATTTAATAAATTAATCTATCTTAATAAGTAACGGGTCTTTTAGTTTTCGTGCTTACAAATAATTATTATTATATTAATTTAATTATAGCCCTAGAATTCAGAAAATTACATTCATAGAACAATTTGACAGAAATGTAAAAAAAAGTTATATTTACCGATTTTCAATTGTGTTGGGGCACCTCAAAGCATTGATATAGATTAACAAGATTTGGTATGTTTGATTATCTCACCCAAAGACAACTTTTTATCGCTATGCAGTTACCAAAAAAAAAAGTTTTTTTTTCTTCATACAAAATCGCTCCACCCTAATATATATATATATATATAAGATATATCTCATAAAAATACAAATGTGACTTTTTTTGTACAGTGAGTACACAGATTTCATGAGAGAAATGATGCTTACAATTCAAACTAGACCTGTAGCTAAAAATCACAAGTGATATCCATTATCAAATTTATAAATGTCTTTCATGTGACAGACAAAATAAGATTTACACTGTATGTTTTGGCTTCCACAGCACAGACATTGATGATGGTTGACAAAAATTAATCTGGGTTGTAAACTTAATTTTTCTCAACCATCATCAATGTCTAATAATAAATGTATAAACTTTATAGAATTTCATAATAAGTATGGTTGACTTACAATTTAACCATGATGAGTGCACATGGAAGCAACAGTGCAGGTCCTCTCAGTCTATGAATCTGTCCTACCATACGCAAGCCCAGCAGAAATAGAGCGCAAGCAGCGAATGATTGCCCAAATACCTAAAAAGAAAATATCTGTTAGAAGATTAGTAAGTCACATGGTGTAGTGGTTTATGGTGCCAGCGAGTTAGGGGTTCTATATCCAAACAGAAATAATGGTGTTTTAGGTAAATATACGGCTTGTTTTAGCAATTTCTAAGAAATATTAAAATATAAGTAAATATACACTATCTTAGTAGGATTTCTATTTGAAAGTTCTCAAGTACTGGTCTTGGTACATATAAATTATTATTTGGAAATATTTTCCGAAACTATAAGTGATAACCGACAGAAAAAATATTTTTGACAAATATTATAATTGAAGCATTTGCTTTATTACATAGTGTAAAACAAAATTGTTTTCTGCTGTCTCTCCTCTTACATCCTAAGAGATTTTAAACTATACAGAGGATTTTGATGTTTTTTTTTTAATAGATAGAGGGCGTCAACAGGGTGGTTTGCATGTATAATTCAGATAGTATGTAGTAGAAAATATATAATATCCGAGATCTAACTGGAAACGCTGGTTGAATCCTAAGTGATAAATGAAAATAATATACTAAATTATTATACATCTTCAAAAAGTCTAAAAAAGCCGAGATTGGTGTATATCTATCTTTTAGGGATAACAAATACAATACAATGACCGTCATTTCTTCTTATTGCTTCTAAGACGAAACAATGTTTGCTGGGTCAATAAGTTTTTAAATAACAATTTCAAAACAAGATTTAAAAACTCAGCCATTTACACATTTTCTTACACAGTAACATTAAACTAACTAAACTTTCTACACATTAAATTTTTTTACACAGTGATACCACTTTATGGACTATCAACTTACCTCAAGGAGCCCTTCTACATATATAGAGATCTTGTGCTTGAATATGATGTTACCAACAATTCCGAATACGGTCATCACAAGAACTGGGTTGAAAGCTATACCTTTTATTATTTGCTGTAGAAGTTTCAATTTGCTCAGGTTAATCTTTGATTCACCTTCTACGACTATTTGCGTCCGTGCTTTTTGTTTGTCTATCTCCATTAACACAAAGGCGACTGGATTCAATATTGCAAGTGATATCGGTGCCATTAAATACAAATATAAAGCATATTCTGGATGTGTTTTCTGATACAAGGCATTTACTGAAAACAAAATTAAATTATTATTACAAATGAAAATATTTCTGTAATTGCCTTATTGACTAAGCACATACAGTGTAAACTCTTTATAACGAAACTCGAGGGACTGAGCATTTTTTGTCGTTATAGAGAGTTATCGCTATATGGAGTGAACAAAAAAAAACGCCTTCCAACGTCACTTTTCTCCCTTTTCAATCGCACGTATCACACAAACTTTTTCGTCAAAACTAATCGCTTTCCAATTCCTGTTAACAGTTTCAAAGTAGGTTTACGACTGATAATACGATAGGTACCCAATATGCTTGGTTGAAGACCATCACTTCCGAGAAAACAATGCGTCATACTGCACGTGTACAAGGCAATTAAGGATAACAAAAGCTAGACAGACCTGGGATGTTTAGGAGCTTCAATCAAAGTCTTTTGTTACCTGATAACATAACATAAACAATAATACCGATAATAAATATTTACTGTCTACAAATATGAACACATTTCTTCGTAATAGAGAATGGCGTATCGCTATAAAGAGTGTTTCAATATGTGAGTTTTAACGCAAACCAACCAACTTGGGCTCACTCCAACGTTATAGGGAGTTTATCGTTATAAAGTATCCTTTATAAATTCCATAACCAATTAGAATGTGTTCTGGAGGAAGGTGATGTTAGGAGCCTCAGAAATTGATGAGCATGTATGAAAAGAGTTATGAAAGTCAACAAAGCGAGTGAGGCGTTTAAGAATTGTGCCTTATGGCGCTCCGTTCTCTCTGCCTACCCCGCAAGGGATTTGCCGTATAGTTATGTATGTGATTGCCTTATTTTGTACCAGAATTCAGATCTGTGCCTTCTATCAGCTATCATACTGTAGACATTACAACCCCCATTCTTACAGAAATAGTTGTTACAGGGCACTCCATTTAAACTTAAATACATTTGAAAACAAATATTATAAATACTAATATACTTATAGACATATCAAGATACTTACTGATGGGATATCCCAATGCAAAGTCATTGCTTTGTGTACAAAATATTGCAAACATACCAGCTCTGCCTAAGTTCAATGGTTTTGATACTAACATTGTAACAATCATCACTCCAAAAAACACTATTGCTTTGGCAAGTAGTATAGCAATAAGGAAATCCCAGTTTACAGTGCTGAAGTCAAGTTGAGCCAAAGATAGAAATATAAGGGATGGTAGGGCAAAGGTTCCCACAAATGTGGCAATGCCTTTGGATTCTGTTGGTGACACTGCATTAAGCCGTCCAGCTATGTATCTGCAATAATAAGATACAATGTTAATTAAATTATATTTCATAGAAGATATTTTGGTATTTTTAATATGACTTAACATTTACTCAAACAGACTGATAATCAGAAATAAAATAAAAAATGTAAAATTTTCAAGTACAATTTTTAAGTTTAAATTAGATTTATTGTCAAAATGAATCAAGCCTTAAATAAATGTTTTTTTACAAAACCTGAATCTGAAACAATTTCCGTCTAATAGTTTTTATCTAAGGAATAAGTTCATGAAGCTATTTGAAATTAAGCATGTTTTAACGAAAAATTATGTGAGAAAATTTAAACACAGTTTTAATTTTATTATTAAATTGATCTAATATCATGCTTTATCAGTGTTATCGATAAAGATTCGACGGCAAAAAAATCTCATCATTCAAGCTTTTCGTATTATCATAAAAGTAAAAATTGTAATTACCCGCAAAGAATTATTGTAAAACACTGGAACAACGCTGGATATAAATTATCAGTAGCATCTTCTAATTCTACTAAGACCTCTTGTTCCATGTTTTAATTTATTTCACGTGGTTGTTAGTTCTGTAAACAAATTTTATCAGATCAATAAAAATATTGCGATTAAAAACCTATTGCCCACATAGTACAAATTGTTTGGCGATTGGCGAATTTGGCGTAAGGTAAGGTCATTGTCCGTGACCTCCTACCCTACACTAGTGACTTTTGGCACTCGATGAAAACGATTAATAAAAAAAATAATTTCGTGATCATTCCATAGGATCTTTATAATTAAAATTTAAATTCGATTAGTTATCCTAAAGTGACGGTCCTGATTACCTCTAATTTGCAATAATAGTGCAACCCAAGCATTACATTGTGAAAATGTGAATGAAAAACATGATTAAACTTAAATGAATACCAACTGAAGACCAAAATCCACCCTGTTTTAACCCTGTGTTAACGAGTAGAAACTTATACTAAATTTGTTTTATTTAACTGTTCTTAGACGGAGTCATAAGAAATGTCTTTTCTGATTATAAAAATGTTGTGTCCCTTGATAAGTTTAAAATTTGCACTATTATGAGAAAATACAAATTTTATTCATTTTAATTATCCTGAATAATATAGAGCGGCAACATTATACTAGGATATTAATATATATAGGTAGGTGAGTAGGTCTGTATCTAGCGACGTACATTTTGTTTTCTTCCGTTTCCGCCAGGGTGGCCATAAGGGAGTAATTAAAAACTCCCATTTTAGAAGTATTTTATATGTCAATAATACTGTGTGTAACTAATTCGCGGATATAACCATATACAGCGGTAATAAGTATAAATCATTAATAAAGACCTCATTTCGCCATACGAGATGTAATAAATTTTACTTATATTGTACCACTTCAAAATTCCTCACGAATGTATTATAATGGTTCTCAAAGAGTTTGATGCTGACCTGAATTGGTCTAAGAGTTTATGAGTAAAAGAGAATAACATTACCAATGATTTTGTAACGTTTCGGAAAGAGAAAGAATAAATCATAGTAGGTGCGGAAGAACCCGTATATTCTTTCAGTTTGCCATGTAATCAATATATAAATTGATAATAATGGTATAATATAAAAAGGGAGAAGGTTCATCAGTGGGTACATAATGGCATCACTATCACTATTATTACATAGTGTAAAATAAAGTTGCTTTCCGCTGCCTGTGCCCTTATATGCTTATATCTTTGCAACTACGCAATGGGTTTTGATTCGTTTTTTTAATCGGTAATAGATAGTATAAGTATGATGTAGTAAAGAAAAAGTGATGAATCTAAAATTAACTTAGGTAAAAAATACCTAAGTAAATAAAGCCAAACCATTTTCGCCGGGTAAACTTGTATAAAACAAAGTCGCTTTCCGCTGTTTGTCCCTATGTATGCTTAGTATGTTTAAAACTAGGGTAGGCAATGAATTTTGTTGTAGTGGGCTTGTTTCCACTAAGAATGACATGTACGAATTAAAGTATTTGCCTATTTATTAAGATTTAAGTACTGATTTAGAAAATTAAACCATTTACTAAACCTTAAGTTAGGATTATTATATATATATTTAGGTTATTATAATAATATTTTTAGAAAAGACAATCTTAAAAACAGGCATTAAGTCACGTGACAGTGAACGGTACTCAGAAAATGTCGTCTTTGATGACGACATGCCGTGCTAAACGTCACTAAAACCATTAACAACGTCAGCGAAACGTTATTCAAGACACCATAACACTGGGAGCGCTTTTGTGCAGAAATTTCTTTTTTTTTAATGCAAACTACAAATAGTACCTAAATTTAAGTTTTTTTTTAATATAGGTGTTTCGGAACATTAAAAAAAATTACGTTGTATTAGTTGTAAGTTTATAAAAATCTACTAATCTAGCCTTTTACACATATATTTTATCCTTCCATAGTAAAATACTAAAATTCCAAGTCTGGCTTTAAATGCAAACGTTGGCTGCAACCAATGTTGCAAACCATTACCCCGAAAGTGTAGGCAGCGGCTGTTAAGTTTCGTCTCGCCGTTATGTTTACGTCCAAATGGAATAGGTGGTAAGCCGATTGCAATACGGGGCACAAGGTATTTATCGCACATAATTTCCGAAAATAATTCTGAAAATAATTTGTGTGAGCCAGGATTCGAATATAGAAGGTATCTTAAGATATCTTAGGTATAACCCACAATGGCCATTTCTATTTCTTTACTTTTTATGGGATATAATACCTGACCTGACTGTGACCTTAAAGCATGCATTCTCATGCCAATACTACACAGTTCGCTGTATGAATGGGCCGTTATAATATCACGACCTCTCAGAATATTAAGATAAAATGGCTTATGGTGCGTGTACGTGTACTCGGTGTGAGAGGCACCCTTACAATAAATTTAAATTAGTCTGAAATGTGTTAAAACAGATTTCTAATATTTTCAAATTAAATTTAAGATGGTAGGATTTAGCAATCTTCATATGGTTACACTGATTTCCGGCAAGCGGCCATTATTGAGGTCGAGTTGTTCGTCTGCCGGGTTTGAGGAAGGTTGCTAGTGAATGATATTTTATAAAGAAATCAAATTCTCTCTAACTGGGAGGTCAGTACATATATTAATACTTTTGTTTGTTGTTAACTGATGTGTTCTAAGTAATTTACGAATTAAACCTATTATTAATTTTCTTGTTCTAGATACTAAATTCATAGACTGCAATCTTATAAGACCCAGAAAAAGAATATCTCGCTAAAATGCAGTACAACGGCTTCCACAATCAACATCCTATGTAAGTACTAATAATATTTTCTAAAGTAGCCTTCTCGGTCATGAGATTTGCCACTGATTTCACAGCCGCCATTTTGTGCAATGCATTCTGCTCAGCTGATTATCGACGCAACCAACATGAAAAATTTGTTGGTTGCGTTTTTAATTTAACCATTTCATTTGCCCTCGGTATATCTGACAACTAAATGTGATAATTTGCTAACTGTATTCTCGTGGGTTGTAATTTCTAGCAACGCACGCTTTCTTTTTTGTGGTGGGTAGGTACGTACCTATCTATCGTTAAGTAGCACGCGATCAATATACCTATTTGGTAATACCTAGATTGCGAGTCTGCGCATTCATTTCGTTTGCGTTGTTCAATATAAGATTCTTATTGGATTGTAGGTAGCTAAAATTTTTCAGGGTTACTATCTGTAACTAGAAATTGATTTGGCTACAAATATAAATGTGCTCTTACTAAAATAAATACTTGTATATCTATTGACAGAACTCTTTGATTCCATAAAGGATGTAGGTATTTTAACAGTGTAAATTTAGGTTATTTATTAAATGCATCTTTTGTATTCTATATATTAAACTACTATTTGATTATGGGTGAATTAGAACTAGTTTTTGAGTGAATGCTTAGTATTTAGTGCAGACCATGCCATTGTTTGACCAAGAAGTCTCTAAATAAATTTTTCGTATTTGAACCACCTTCCTTCTCTGCTAAGGTTGAAGCCAGAAGTTGTGGTAGGTTTTCATTCATAGCAAGTATCAGTAGCTAGTATTTAATTAACTTTAAGTTTCAGGCCCAGACCTGAGCGGAATGAACAATTCGGTAAAGTTCCATTTTTCAATGGAATGCATGATTTTGGAGGACCAAGAAGTTTTGGACCAAGACACATGGGGAATAAAAATAACTTTCGGCCCAGAAATGACTTTAATGGCATAAGAAATGATTTCAATAAACATGAGAATGCTGGGAACCCAGGTGATTTTGGTGGTCCAAAAGACTACAACAAAATGAGAAATGGTTACAACAATCAACAGAAAAGTGATTATGATGCTGATAAAGCAGCAGGTGGAAACATGCAGTTTTATAATGGTAAAAATGATTTTGGAGGGCCAAAGCCTCAGAATTTCCCTAAAACAAATTTTGGCCCCAAAAATTTTAATAATCAAAACATGCAACAGAACTTTGGACCCAAAAAGATATTCAATGTCTCAAATGTTCCACCAATGATTGACTTTAACAAGCAACGTGGAAAGAAAACTAAACATCCCGGTGACACTTTGGTTAAACCAATGTGGGATTTGACAAAACTAGAGCCCATCCAAAAAGATTTCTATAAACCCCACGCCAATGTAGAAGGACGTTCTGATGAAGATGTCCAGAACTTTAGGGTTTCAAAGGAAATCACAGTCAGTGGAAATAATGTTCCTCGTCCAAATCAAATTTTTGATGAGGGCAATTTCCCAGATCATATCATGAATACTATTAAAGAGCAGGGCTGGGATGAACCCACAGGTATACAAGCTCAAGGATGGCCCATTGCATTGTCTGGTCGGGACATGGTTGGTATTGCATCCACAGGATCAGGGAAAACTCTTGCCTATATGTTACCTGCTGCCGTTCATATTGTACATCAGCAACGCATTCAACGGGGTGATGGCCCTATTGCACTTATTCTTGCTCCAACTAGAGAGTTGGCTCAACAAATTCAATCTGTTGCCCAGAGTTACAGTGCCCGAGGATGTATCAGGAACACATGCTTGTTTGGAGGTTCACCTAAAGGACCTCAGGCTAGGGATTTAGAGAGAGGTGTTGAAATTGTTATTGCTACACCTGGGCGATTAATCGATTTCCTAGAGAGAGGCACTACTAACTTGCGCCGATGCACTTATCTAGTTTTGGATGAAGCTGACAGAATGTTAGACATGGGCTTTGAACCTCAGATTCGCAAAATCATTGAACAGATTCGACCTGATAGACAAGTACTGATGTGGTCTGCTACGTGGCCAAAGGAAATTCAAGCCCTTGCTGAAGATTTCTTAAATGACTATGTCAAGGTGAACATTGGCTCATTGAATTTGTCTGCCAACAATAACATCAAGCAAATAATTGAAGTATGTGAAGAACATGAAAAGGAAAATAAATTAACCAACTTACTAAAGGACATTTCGCAGGAGAGAGAAAATAAAGTTATTGTATTTGTGGAAACAAAGAAGAAGGTATGTCACATTCCAAAAATTTTATTATGCTTAGGTCATAAATAATTGATTGTAAAATTATTTTGGTATTTTCAGGTTGATGATATTGCTCGCGCTGTACGCCGTAAAGGACACAAAGCTCTTGCAATTCATGGGGACAAGTCGCAAATTGAGCGCGATGCAGTTTTAACCGAGTTCAGAAATGGAGCAACAACAATTTTAATTGCTACTGATGTTGCAGCGCGTGGGCTTGATGTGGAAGATGTTAAGTTTGTCATAAACTATGACTATCCCAATTCATCTGAAGACTACATTCATAGAATTGGTTAGTACATTCTCTTTATTATTTACGCTATCTCTCGTTTCTCATTAAATAATGTCTATAACTAATATATTTTCTTGTTCAGGGCGTACTGGTCGTTGTCAGCAATCTGGTACAGCTTACACTTACTTCACAAGTGGAGACTCGCGGCAGGCCCGTGGACTGCTTGCGGTTTTACGCGAGACGGGTCAGAATCCTCCCGCCAAGCTGAACGACATGGCACGTAACAACAATAACACTTCTGGTAAGGTTACTTCAATACATACTAATAAACTTGAAGTCTGTTTGTAATATTAAATATCTTTTTTTACTAAAATGCATATGAATTTTTCAATTGGACATATACCACAATAACTTCCTATAATTTTTGTTTGTTGATTTTGGTTAACTTTGAAATGGCTGGAGAAAAATTGGAAGATTAGTTCTTTTAAATTACATACAGCACAGCTAGTTAAAATCTAGATGAATTCTGAAGTCTCCTATTATTTTAGCCCGTAACCGCTGGCAACAACGTAAAGAAAATAACAGCGGCGCAAGTTCCCCAAGGCAGCAGCAGACCAATCAGTGGAACAACAAAATGGCAAATGGAGCTACTGAGGAAAGTCAGAACATGTATCAGAACAGAAATGGCAACCAACAAGCACCACGTTTTTCTAATCAAAATCAACAAGGGAACAACCAGGCTTACAGGCAAAACTCTTACCAGAAACAAGTTCCATTCCCGAGTCCAAATGTATTCGAGTCAATGGGTAGTTACCAAGGAGGGTACAGCAATGGATATCAAAATGGATACAACAACCAAAATGGATATGGCCAACAACAACGCCCATACAATAGTGAGTATCAATATAATGTGTAGGATTGGCTATTACGCAAATATAAGATACATAACTTCACGACTTTTGTTGTATTAAGCCTCATCTTGCTGTTATATTTACGTCCCAAATGGAATAGGTGGCGAACCTATTGCTATACTGGGCACAAAGTTTTTAGTCATCGATGTTTATCACACTTAACTTCCGAAAACCCGGACCTCTGGATCAGAAGCCGTGTGCTCTACCACTGGACCACCAAGACAGAAATATAAGAAAATACATTAAATCTAATTTTGCATGAATGATAATTCAAAATAAGAATAGAATGTGTAAATTAGCAAATTTATATTTAACTTCCAATGGAATAAAACTAACTCTTCAATTGCTTCGGCTATGTCTATTAGAATTTTTTTTTCACAGATATGCGTAATGGTCAGCAACAGTACCGCAACAACAACAATGGCGGTAATAAGAGCAATGGAACTGGCTCATCATATGGATCTCCACCACCACACTTCGCTACGCCCCAACATTACGCTCAAATGCATCCTCATCATCAGGAGATGCTCGGTATGTTTAAGCCTGAATCTAATTTGAAAAGGAATTAGTTTAATTGTTAGACTTGGAGGTAGCGAAACGCGCTTCTTTGTCAAGGTTTCAAGTCCTGACTCCAATCACACCATCTTTTATTATTAACAGCTGACAGAAATTGTATGGCAACAAGTTTCACTATGTACATTTGGGATTTAAAACTTCTAGGTGTGAAAGCATAACGGCCGCTACATACACCTGCTGATCTAATAAGCGTGACGTTAAAATCCAAACATGAAAAGTTACAATAATTTATTACAAATATCTCTATTCAGGTGGCAAGTTCTATGGCGGAGGAGTTGGAGGAGGTGGCCCATGCGGATATCAAGCGGCCGTGGGTGTCGGTGGCCCATACGCTCACTTACCTCCTGGCCCACTACTGTACGCAGCAGCACCTGTGCAGCAATAAGTATTTCCACGTGACACGCCCCTACTAACAACTGGTGCGAAAAAGTAAATGTCTCTAAGACATTATTTTCACAATATTATTCAGAAATGAGGTACCAGAAAATGATGGTCCTCTTCTCTTAATCTATTCACAAGTTCTATGTACTACCTGATTAATCATTTATAGTAAGTGGGCATGTTATTTATTTCTATATTAATATATATAATTATTTTATTACTTTTATTTTTTGTTAGATCTGATTGAAGTCTTGCAAAATTGTTTTTATTTTTTCTTCTCAATGTCTGGTTGTTACATATTTATCGTGCAACATCTTATTTTTTTATATCAAACTACTATAGCCATTTCTATATTTGATGTATTCAGTGCAATTTTGTTTTGTTAACTCTCATTCAGATCCATTAATATTAATGTGTGTTAGGTATATAAGATTGTTTCCCCGTTGGTCGAGCTAATTGTAACAGCTATTGTGAAATACGGACACTTGTTCAGTATTTTGAAAACGGATACCTATAATTAGCAGTTTAAAAAAAAAACCAACGACAGAGGAAATGTGTTTCAGCGTACTAAGAATTTTTCAAGTGGAGCGCCCGTGAATAAATCGTTTGTTCCACTAATTAGATTATAATCATTATATTTGTTAGAGTAGTCGGTGTCTGTACCCGTTTTTTGTAATCCCGGGTGCCTTTCTTAAGTGTCTGTATGATGTACGAAATGCACGAAACATATAGAAGATGATGAAATTTTAGTAAGAAAGATTATCAGAAGTATTGTATGTAAATTATATTATTAATATTATTTGATTGTCGATTGGATCCAGTGGATTATATTGGGACAACTTAGTGGTTAGCGAGAAAAAAATTGATGTGTTATTGAAAAAATGCTTTTTGATATAAAACTACATAATAGTTACAATCTGTATTGCCAGATAAAATTGTGAATATTTTTCTTGTTTAAAAGTGATGTCAATGGCATTTCAGTCACTGATTTCAGTGTTATTTTTTTATTAAAAGATTAGATCTTTGTATACTTGAATATTATGCCTAGGGATATATACTTATTAGTCGACGTCAATTTGATCTAAGACACGTTTAGGCTTTGAATAATAATAACTCATTTTAACAGTTTTGAAATAGTTGCAAGTGTGCATGCAATATGCATTTAACATAGAATGTAATTATAAATCAAGCGCAATGATTAACTTGCAATGATTCATAGTGTATTAAGTAATTTGCTCTTATTTTTGATTATTTTTGTATAATTTCCGAAAAATCTAGTTGTTAACTGGACTTCTTTGGATACGGGATCACTATTATTATTAGTAAGATACTTTGGTACAAATCACTCTAAAATGGCATTGGTAACGAATGAGTTATTTTAAGAAGCCCGTTACAGTCCAAAGATTTACAAAAATCTGTGATATATCATTAAATAAAGCTGTCATTGAGTTGGTCAATTGTTAATGCATAAGAACACGTCTCGGGGTCTGGAATGTGTTTTACTAGACAAAAATAAAATATATATATTTTTTGACTATTTGAACGAATTACAAGAGGAATGTTTGTCGCATGTTATTAAAAACGTTCGCAAATATAACGATAACTCTAATAGATGTAAGATTTAATAATTTATTGTTATTCAATTTAGTTTTCCGTTTACCGTTAATAGGTGACGACGAAACTCTAACAGTTCGATGGGACGTTAGTTATTATCTGTAAAACCCTGCCCAGTTTCAGTGCACATCTCTGCGATACGGTGTGGGTTAGGGTTTTTGAAAATACGGGATTTTAAGGGGTGAACAGCGTGTCGTATAGTTTCGCATCCACCATTATTATAAATGCGAAGCTTGCATTATCTGTGTACATTATAAGAAGACTGCCGTGAACGAATGCGTGTATATTGTCGGTTGTTTCGTCTCAAAGATGATTTTTAATGCTAGCCTGTCCAGTGGGTTTGACGGTTAGGTGTTTTTTTTTATTATTATTTTATAACTATATTATACGGATGTTTATGACGTCTGTGGTAGGACGGCCGGGCTAGTCGAATGCGTAGTATGGTCATCGAGTGTCGTGTCCAATTTGGTCGCGGATTGCGGGTAGCTCCTGTATTATTGTGTACAATGTACTGCACCCACCTCTTTTAAACAACTGTGATAATAACACTAAGTAGCGTAGCAGGCGAATTATATACTAGATACGTCCATGAGAAGGGATGACATCATATCTGACATATAGCATTGTGATAATTAAAAAAATCGAAGCGCATGGCGCGTCGACGCCCCGCTTTGAGAAGTAATGTTTTCTCTAAATAAGACTGATTATTTCTTATTAATAACTATTTTATACACGTTCCCACTTTGACTGAATGATGAATTAAGATGGCGCAGTATATTTGTAACATTGGTAGTGTTCCCCCCCCTCTCACTCTCTCCGCGGAACCCTCCCCCTCCCCTCTATTATGCTGTGTGATTCTCAAAAGTTATGTATCTCTCTATGTTGGATATGTGTCACAGCGCCTTTCTATACGGTCACCGAATTGATAAAATTTAGTGTTTCGATTGTGTTGTTTTATTATTATTTTTTTCATTCATTTCTAGTTTCTTTACTGTGATGAAAAATGTTGTTGACAAATTGTGGCAGCGGCAGTATAAAACCTTTAAGAGTTATATAAATGTTATTAATTTGCAAAATTTTATTAATTCAACAAATATCTCAATAAATATAGGCAATATGAATCATACTTTTTATGCTTTTACTATTTAAGTGTTTAGTTTTTGGAAAAAATAAATTGGGAGTATGCGAAAAATATACATAGATTTTTTAAGTATGTGGCAATGCAGATCTTCATACATTGATTATATTATCATATGAGCAACGTTTATCCAATTTGTTAGAGCATGGAGAAAGGGCTCCATATAAATAAAACTGTCCCAAAGGGAAGTCTTCTGAATGTTTCAAAGAAGTGCATTTCTTCTATGTAATACAGTATTAAATTCAGAATAAATGTATAATTATTAACATGTTTTTTTTTAATAAGATTAATATTAAGTAATCAAACAAGCCCACAAATTAATTTCAACCTGCAATAATCCTTGAGGGCATTGCGGGAATGTGAATGATATTTCCGTCACCTACCAGTTCCTACCGTTCCTATACAGTTACCTAATCAGTTTATGTAGATAGTGGAAAGTTCTCGTTCGAAATTCTCCATGGTAATCCATGGAAAAATTAGAACGAGAACTTTCCACTTTTTTTTTCATATAGAAAAACCTGTGCGTAATGGGATGGCTGGACAATAGAGATGGCTTTTGATACTAAACACTGGTGGATACTTAGTGGTTATGTGAGATGAGCCTGACTATTATGTGTGACGAAACGCTGTTAACCTAAGAAGTTATCACTTAAAGAGTTTCGATTAGAAAACATTAAAATCAATATCGTGTTCAGTATGTAGTTATGAATCTAGTTATGAACGAAATTAAATGTCTATGTATCTCCATTTAATTTGGTTTCTGTAACTACAAGACGACGGCAGGCGATCGGTTCACGGCAACCCCAATATGAAGTCTTAGCAAGTCCAAAGCCATGGTGTCATCACGACGCCATCTGTGACGAAGGCGCGGTATACTCAAATACCTTTTTTTGCGTAAAACTGAAAATAGGTTATGAATGATTATGGCGTAATATGGTCGCAGCAAAAAGAGACCAATAGCGATGAGTCGGCAAAAACGGTTTGCTCTTAGGAAATCATCATAATTAAAGTTGCAGTCCATACTTACTACGCCATCTATTGAGTAACTGCTGCCTCAGTAAGTAATCTATTGTCAAACTATAGAGTTAATTCCAGTGCCATCTATTGAGTGTTTTTTCATCTTTTTTCGGCCTGCAGTTCAACAACTTCTTCGTTCCTAATGGAATCATAAGATGGCGTAAAAAGTAACTGTTTAACTAATTCTGAAGTCATGTGGGATTTTGGGTTGAATGGCTGATAGCAATAATTTGGAGTGATTGTTTTTTTTTCAATATATTTGGAATCGATTGTGATTACTAGTGAACAGTAGTGTTATTTTGTGCACAAGGACTGTAGATTTGCTCTAATGTCTTAAATCTATTATTAGTTCTCATGCTTGTGTTGAAAATTGTAACAAATCCTAGTATCGAGGTCATAATTTTTGCAATGGCTGAAACTGTGATAATGGGTATGTATTTTACTGATTATTCTAGTTAAACTGTACTACTCTCATATTATTTAAATAGACAAAACTCATTGGATGGTGCGTATTTTTCATTGCTTTCCATTTTTACATAACATAACCAAACTTTTCATTCTAAATATCTGGCAATACATGACGACCTTCAATCTAATCTTGTCAATTCAATGTCGTTCATTATCATTATTTTAAATTCGTCAGCAATGTGACGGGTTCCCTTCATTTTTGTGATGTGGCACTTGATCGTGCAAAACTTACTATATACACAAAAAATATGTAGCTGAAAGAGATTAAAAATGTTGTGCGTTTGCATTATAGATTTCAGATTCAAATTCGAATATAATATTAACGAAACTATGATTCGGCTAGATAAAAGCAAATCAATACAAGCCGTTTTAACCGGTTTAAACCGAAATAAACCATTTTAATTATTTATTTAAAAACCACTGGATCAAAAACCACTGGTTGACAACATTTTTTTTTTTAATAATGGAACTGCATTTTATCGAGATGAAAGATTCATAAAATCTGTGTACCTTAATATTTTTTAATTGGGTGATATATTGATATACATAACGAGTTTAGGTCAAAAATATATATTTTTTTTTACTTTGTTCAAACTTCAAATCTCATTTTAAATTCGATATAAATAAACCCAAGTCAATCCTCATCCACTATCAGACACACTTTCTCCTCTCCACGCACCTGCAACCAGCTGGGATATCCTACTTAAATATACTCAAAAATATCTAAAATACTGGAAACTCTTTAGCACTTTTGAGAAATTTTGGATATTGCACGTTATATATATATAACATTGAAACAACTTTTTATGGATTATATAGAACTTATAAATTATTTAGAACTTATTTTCTATTTAAATCGACGTTTCCAACTCTTTACAGAGACTCGAGAAAATGATCTCTGTTAAAGTGTTCGAAAGTTCGAGTTATGAATGTGAGTCGCGAAAATCTAAGAAATAAATATTGCACTATAACTGCGTAATTATTCGTTTCGGCTGCAACTTCATGACGGCCTTAAAAACATAGTTAAATATTAGCTTATCGTAGTTTCTTTTATGCCCAAGTAATACTGTTGCATTAATGTTGTCGTCTAGTTTAATAGTCCAGTAATATATATTTATGGGATAGGAGGGCAAACGAGCAAGTTAGTCACCTGATGGTAAGCAACTACGCACAGCCCATGAACACCTTGGTGCGTTCTCGTCCTTTATGGGAGTAGGAGGGGAAAGAGGATGGGGCCTAAGGAATTAAAATAATCATTCAAACTCGGAATGGAAATGAATAACATGGATGATAATGGCGAAAAACTGATTTTCGTGACCTTTAACTTTTAATAACTTGTGCAAATTTACAGCTTATTCGCTTCCATTCCGGTGTTTTAGCCCCTTTTTTCATCTTATTTGACTGGACAAATCATTGTCATTACATAGTATAAAACAAAGTCACTTTGCGCTGTCTGTTCCCCTTAGTGTCCGACCGAAGGTCTATTTTTGGCCGAAGCCGAAGCCGATTAATCGGCAATCTCTATAACCTTCGGCCGAAGCCGAAGCCGAAGGTTAATAAACTATTAGTAATTTAATAATTTTCTGTAATATTATCCACAGCTAAAGAAGAATATTGGCGTAAAGTGGCTCATGCCGCTTTTCTATCGGTAATAGAGGTATCCGCACTGAACTAAGTGTAGTCCGTTCCGCCAGTCACTCACTCTTTGGTAACAGTTCGTTTAATTCAGACTGTTCTTGGACCTTCGGCGAGACCTTCGGCTTCGGCTCAGAATCCAAGCGAAGCCGAAGATCTCGCCGAAGATGGATTCTTGGCTGAAGGTGGCCGAAGCCAAATCCGAAGTTTCGGTCGGACACTAGTCCCCTTATATGCTTATATCTGTAAAACTACGCAACGGATTTTGATGCGGTTTTAATTGTTAGAGGGTATCAACGTGGTGGTTTTGATCTATAATTCATATATGATGTTTTAAAGAAAGAAAAATATAATTCTCGAGATTTAGAACTTTAATTGGAAACGCTGGCTGCACCCCAAGAGATAGATCAAATCAATGTTCTACATTATTAAACACCTTCAGAAGGAGACCTTTTGTATCCCTAAGAAATAGACATAATAGGGATAACCCACAATGACTATTTGTATTTTTTTACTTTTTACGAGAAATAATGGCTTGTTTATTTTCATCCAATTAGGTGTCTTAAGTAGATGGTGCATGTAATATAGATGATCCTGGCCCATTACAGAATGCAATTTAAACGAATATAGCGGGACATAGCAGTTGCGTTGCGCGCCAAAACGCTTGCCGATAAAAAGCACAAATTGAACTTTAACATAACATAACTTCACGTCTTTTGTTACCCAAAGGTGTAGGCAGCGGCTGTTAAGCCTCGTCTCGCCGTTATGTCATCGATATTTATCACACATAACTTCTGAAAACAATTTCGAAAAGTCATTGGTGCGGGCCAGTGTTTGGAGTCGAACCCGGACCTCTGGATCAGAAACCGTGTGCTCGACCACTGCGCCACCGAGACTTAAAAACTTGAACTTTATAAAATCCAAATTTTACTCATTTATTACTTTTGATGCGGAACAAAGTTCGCCGGGTTAGCTAGTAGTATATATAATTACAATCTGCTGTATTAATTTTCGACACCAACTTTTAAATTATAAATTTATAAAAGAGGTTTGAACCGCTTCAAACCGCTTATTTCGGGTTTACAACGCTTTAAACCGATAATTATTTTAAAATGTGACTCACAACCCGTACTTGGCTTATTTTGTTTTCAAAATGTTATAAATATATAATTGTTTGTTGTTGCGAATATTTAGAGCACAACCTACTTTGTACTGAAAAAAACTTATATAAAAAATAACCATATAAATAAACCAAATAAAAACAATGTTTGGTTGATAATTATTCAGTCAGTTCAAAGGACTTAATTTTTGTACAAAAGGGCATGCTCCGATGGTTCGTAGAAAGAATGAATGATGCAAGATTGAATAAGCAGATATGCAATGCAAAAGCGAATTTGTAAGTGTCGAGGACGGCCAAGACACACATTCCATGACCAAATAGATCGTGTTCTGGAGGAAGGTGATGTTAGGAGCCTCAAAAATCCTCGCGTGTGCATGAAAATAGTTATGAAAGTCAACGAAGCGAGTGAGGCGTGTAAGACTCGTGCCATATGGCGCTCTGTTCTCTCTGCCTACCCTGCAAGGGATTTGGCGTGAAGTTATGTATGTATGTATGCAATTGCTACTATTTATCGGGCACAATGTTGTCATTCATCGATAGTTATCATAAATAATCACCAAAAAGTAATCAGTGTGAGCCTGGATTTGATGCCACTACTTTTTCAAGATCGTATCGACCACACGACCACCGATTCTGAGGTCCCATATAGTGTATACATAATTTAAAGATCTTCCATTCAATTATATTTTAATTAGTGAACAATAAATTAATAATTAAATTGTCGATATATACTAATTTTATTACTTTGTATGCCAGAAAATTTGTTGTTATCAAACCGGATGTCGAAACGGCGAAGTGACGTCAACACACTGTAAATATTTGCATGTAACGTCAACATACATTCAGTCGTAGACTAGACCAGTTAAAAAAATATTTTATGCGTTGGAGGGGCAAACGAGCAGGCGTGTCACCCGATGGAAAGCAACAAACGCCGCCTATGGACACCTGAACACGGCTAGTGTTACACTTGCGTTGCCGTCCCTTACAATGGCATATGGTAGGGATCGGAAGCTGGATGGGAAGGGGAGAGGGGAAGAGGTTGGTCCTTCGGATACCTCTCTCACCGAGCGAAACGCAACATGATCAACTTTACGTTCATATTATGATAGGTTGTGGTATTTCACCAGTCAACACGGCCTATTTATGCAGCGCACTGCGTAGCCCTACCACCGTTACGTGATAGTTGTTGTCGACAGCTTCACACGTGTGAACTTTCTTCTAAAGACAGTAACACTTTTCACTTTGTTTCTTCAAAAACAACTATGTACTTGCTTTTAAATATTCCAAATTTTTCAGTTAAATTAATTGTGCTTAAATTTTAAGTTACATTTGTAGTGAAATGTCCGTGAAAACTATATTTTAATAAGAGCAATGGAAGCCATATTGAATTCCATAGTGGTTTTTTGACAACACGGATAGTTCGAAAGCTGTCATAGGTTATGCCGATCCCTGAAGCATTCTCATGGACTGACGTCAACCTGCAGGACGTCAGTAGGTAGGAAGGGTAGGAGAATGAGTGGTCATCGAATCATTACTGTCAAATTCTAAGTTATCTATGTAAACATATGTATTTATCTATTTGTGTTCAGGAACAGCTCGTGTGCACACATACGACACACAAGGCCACTCTCAACTGAACTAGGTGAAGGCGTCACAAACAAGTTGTAACTACAAAACGAGGTGAGTCTATATACTTACGCCTTTTATAGTAATGTAACCAGCACTAGCATGTCACACGGTGAATGCGTAGTAAACAACTGATTCATAGCATCTGCTGTATGCGAGTGAAATTGTATACCATCTATTATTGTAAGTATTTTTGCGCATTGGCAAAATTGGTTTAGTCATTCCCTTTGCCATGTTTTAAATTTTTAAATGAAAAGAAATCACTCAGCAGAAAAGTTGCGACGGTTCAAAAAGCAGTATATGGATATATATATATATATATCAATAAAATATTATGACGATTTGGCGCCTAAGTTTTGTTCGGAGTTTTAGTTTATGACGCTAGAACAAAGTTATATCGACGACTGTGTGGGAACTATGTTAAATACAATAACATATTGGACGGAATATAGTAAGTAAACGTTTATGTGCCACACTTATTTTGCATACATATCGGGTCGGTTGTTATGCATTGTCCCAGTTCCGATGCAATTTATGGAACAATACGATTTCACTATTTTTATGAGCCGATGTGGCTATACGAAGACATTTTTTCTACTTCAATTGATGAATGTAGTGTCTGATATGAAACGGTTACGTGGTCGACTTTACCAATATTTTATTGTATCTTCAGCCAGTCCATGGGTGGTTGTAATTGGAAACTTTCAACTTTTCAACTTGTTTTTGACGTGATTTGATCATCAGTGACCATGTGGTCTCATCTTCTTAGCTTATACCAAAAACTGTCGTCTTGTTGAGAATGTCTGGATTTATCCGAGCTGTATTTCCAAAATATTGAAAAAATTGTTGGTTTTATAATAGTAAAAGAATTCAACCAGACTGATGGCTGTATCTTAATTAATGAGGTTTTAAAATACATAATTATTATATTTTACAAATATTATAACGAGGAAAGATTTGTATTTTGGTATGTAACGAATAAACTCAAAAACTATTGGACCGATTTTAAAAATTCTTTCACCAAGAAATCAGCATTCATCCAGAGTAACATATATGCGTATATGTATATTTAATCACCATCATCGCCATTGCCATTTTGTTTGTGCGTACAAACAAAATGGCGATGATGTAACACCGCGAGTCGGAAAGCTAGTTAAATATATATAATTATACTAGCTGACCCGGCGAACTTTGTTCCGCATCAGAAGTAATAACTGCTGTCCCGCTATGTTAATACTGCAATATCTTCGAAAATATTCGTTTAAATTGCATGCTGTAAAGGACCAGGATCATCTATATATTACATGCACAATCTATTTAAGACACTTGATTGGATGAAAATTAATGCTGTTATGTTTAAAATCGCTTCGTAAATAGGCCATTATTTCTCGTAAAAAGTAAAAAAATAGAAATGGTCATTGTGGGTTATACCTAAGAGATAGACATATGCCCCCGCTGACTTTTTTGTAGACCTTCTGAAGGTGTTTAATAATGTAGAACATTGTTTTGATCTATCACTTTTCAGCTTTTGAGTTCAGCCAGCTTTTGCAATTAAGGTACTAAATCTCGAAAATTATATTTTTTTCTTTACAACATCATATATGAATTATAGATCAAAACCACCCCGTTGATACCCTCTAACTATTAAAAAAACCGCATCAAAGTCCGTTGCGTAGTTTTAAAGATATAAGCATATAAGGGGACAGACAGCCGAAAGTGACTTTGTTTTATACTATGTAATGATGTCTATGTCTATGTAATGAGAATGGAAAAGGCTAAACCAGCGTATCAGGAAGCTGATGCGGCGCGACCTTCGTCGATCGAATACCCGAGCAATCGAGGACGCGATCGACCGTAACAAAGGGTCGAAAGTGTTCGCTCAACAGCTTGGAAGGCCCCATCTGCCGAAGCCGAAAACTGCAGATGGACGTGTCGTCACCTCTAAGCCTGAGATTCTCGCAGAGATCGAATCGTTTTATGGATTCCTTTATTCCACACGGATGACCAAGCCGACGGAACACAGCGATGATGACCACAGAGCCCCGCTAACGCGTCACTATAGTGAAGACATTCCCGATATCACAGCAAGCGAGATTGGGGCGACTCTTGGGCAACTCCAGAACAACAAGGCACCCGGTTATGACGGAATTACTACAGAACTTCTAAAATCCGGCGGGACTCCTATCCTAAAGGAATTAGCAAGTCTTTTTAATTCCGTCATACACCAGGGTATAACACCGCAGGTTTGGGGCGGGAGGGTGCTGGTGCTGTTCTTCAAAAAAGGTGATAAGACCTTACTGAAGAATTACAGACCCATCTCACTCCTGAGCCATATCTACAAGTTGTTCTCGAGGGTCGTCACGAATCGTCTCGCTGCAGAACTCGACGAATTTCAGCCTCCGGAGCAGGCCGGGTTTCGAAAAGGCTTCAGTACCGTAGACCACATCCATACTGTTCGGCAGATTGTACAGTAGACCGAAGAGTACAATCAGCCGCTGTGTATGGCATTCGTGAAGTACGAAAAAGCTTTTGACTCCATCGAAACTTGGGGAGTTCTGGATGCATTGCGGCGATGGCGGATCGACTGGCGCTATATCGAGGTGTTGAGATGCTTGTATGACACCGCCACGATGGCTGTCCAGATACAGGACCAGGTGACAAACTCCATCGAGCAAAATCGAGGTGTAAGACAGGGAGATGTCATATCTCCCAAACTCTTCAGTAACGCTCTGGAGGACGTCTTCAAGACACTGGATTGGACTGGACAGGGTATCAACGGTTTGCCGACGACATCGTTGTAATAGCAGACGAGAGAAGGAGACCGACAGGAGGATTCAGCTGGGTTGCATTCGGCAAACTGCGTCGAGTCTTCAGTTCGCCTATACCGCAATGTCTGAAGACTAAAGTCTTTGACCAGTGCGTCTTACCGGTAATGACCTACGGTGCCGAAACGTGGACACTCACGGTGGGGCTAGTCCACAAATTTAAAGTGACTCGCGAGCTATGCTTGGGATATCTCTGAAAGATAAACTCAGGAATGAGTATATGCGCCAGAGAACGGGGGTAAGCGATATAGTTCGTAGAATAAGCTCGCTGAAGTGGCAATGGGCTGGTCATGTCTGCAGAAGGACCGGTGGTAGATGGAGTAAGATAGATCATAGAGTGGAGACCACGTCTTGGTAAACGTAGCGTAGGACGCCCACCAGCCCGATGGCCAGACGACCTCAGAAAGGCTGCTGGAAAAGATATCATATCATTCATGAATGATATGTCAGTTGTTTTTAAAACATTAAATTTACGCGCGCATTAAAAATATTAAAATTCTTTTAGTTTAAAGGTGTTGTTTGTTTGATTGAAATCACCATTGTCAGGTATTATTAGATCCATATACAGAGGAAAGCTTTATGCCTTCCGAATAGCTCTCTCAGCGACACGAAACCCAGTTCGACCACTTTACGTGTTTATCTGAGATAACCTCTCACTGTCACCAGTCGAGCCGGCCCGTTCATGCAGCGATCTACGTGATTCCACTACTGTTGCATTGCACTACTTGTGTTGTTTATTTGTCAGATGTAACCTTATTACAAGTGGGCCAACAAATATTGTTGTTTACAAACATGAACCTCGCGCGACGTGACCGCGCACGTTCTGACTGAATGCTTCCTCAGTATTTCGAAACTCTTTTACAATTGAATTTTAAAGCAATGAGGAAAAACAAAACAAAAACAACTGCTTTTATCACAACACAATGCATGTTTGATTGCAGTTTTTTTTATGGGATAGCAGGGCAAACGAGCAAGCGTGTCACCTGATGGTAAGCAACCTGCGCCGCCCATGGACACTAGTAACACATATAGTATTACCGTTGCGTTGCCGACCTTTAAGGGAGTAGGATAGGAAAGGATGTGGAATGGGGTGGGCCTCCGGGTACCTCTCTCACCGAAGGATACGCGGCATGAGCCACTTTACGTCGATCTTCTGAGAGGTCGTGGTATTTCACCGGTCGAGCCGGCCCATTCACGCAGCGAACTGCTTGGCTCTACCACTGTTGAGTTCGCTTTTTTTTTTTAAAGAGATAGGATGCCGCGCTAAAATTCTTGAAATATCAGTAGTTAGTTCATCCAACATGGGCTGGCTGTACGATATAAAACTGTACTGCGTATAATCTCGCTTATTCATTGCGCGCGAATAATATGAATTATAGTTTTTTTTTGCCTCCACAGAGGCTAACCACCCGAATGGTAACGGTACAAATATTGTAGTGTTTGGTTGGTATTTGAAATAATATAACAAATGTATTACGGCGACCTGAATTTACCTAAAATCTTATTTAAGCGGCCATCTTTACTGCCAATATTAAAAACACGAATGAAATTCTGTTCTTTTTTTGTTTCTTATTTTTTTTTTTATAACTTCCCAAGACTTACACAAGAACTTGCATATGGTTTTTATTGACCTAGAAAAGGCATATGACAGAGTTCCTCGTAAAGTTCTGTGGTGGGCTTTAAAAGAAAAAAGAGTGCCCGAGAAGTATGCTAGGCTGGTGCAGGCGATGTATGCAGGAGCGTATACTAGTGTCTGGTCCGTAGCCGGTGTCACCGACCAGTTCAGTGTGGATGTGAGCTTACACCAGGGATCGGCTTTAAGCCCTTATTTGTTCCTCCTGATAATCGATGCTCTTATATCGGACATTCAGGAGGACGCACCCTGGTGCATGCTCTTTGCTGACGACATTGTTCTGGTAGGAGAGGAAGCGGCCGAGGTAGAAAGTAGGCTGAAATGATGGCAGAATAAGCTAGAGAGAGTCGGTTTTAAGATCAGCCGCGATAAAACTGAGCACCTTTTCTGTGACTTTGGTGGCTCCTCTGGCTTTTCCTCAATATCTTTGGACGGAAAAAGCCTCAAAGTTACGTCAAACTTCAAATACCTTGGTTCGCTTATTCAATGCGACAATGCGACGGCAACATTGACCGGGATGTGAATAACAGAATGAATGCGGGATGGATGAAATGGCGACAGGTCTCAGGAACTGGATGCGACCCACGGATGCCCCTTAAATTAAAGGGGAAAATATACAAATCGGTTGTCAGGCCTGTCGTATTGTATAGGTCTGAATGTTGGCCTATGAAAGAAGTGGATGAAAGGAGAGTACATGCAACAGAAATGCGAATGTTGAGATGGATGTGTTGTGTGACAAAAAGGGATAGAATAAGAAATGAGTATGTAAGAGGAAGCATGAAAGTAGCACCAATTACGGAAAAAATTAGAAGTGGTAGATTGGCGTGGTATGGACACATTATGAGAAGGGACGAAAGCCATGTCACAAGGAGAACGATGAGAATGACTGTGGATGGACACATTAGTAGAGGAACGCCTAAAAAGAGATGGATGGACTGTGTAAAAGTTGATATGAATATGAGGGGAGTAAGTGTGAATACGACGAGCGACAGGAGAGAATGGAAAATAATGACATGTTGGCACAACATGTCATTATGTGGGGTAATAATGACATGTCATAACATGTCATTATTACCCCACTTAGAGTGGGACAATGGCAGGAAAATAATGAACTTCCCGCGTTTTTCTCGTAAAGATATAAAAGCAGCGGTTGCTATGCTTCGAGTTTTCGAGAATTTTTGCATCCCAAATATTATTAGTGGTGGAACCTATTGCCGTACCAGGCACAATGCTGTTAGTGAACGATATTTTTCACACATAACCTAAATATATCCAAAAAAAAATACTTCCAAAAAGTCTTTGGTGTGAGTCTGGATTGTATCCCACTACTTCTTGATTCAGAATCGTGGTTCTCGACCTATAGACCACCAAGATTACTTTATTTCCACCACTACTTTGGTTCAAGGTATAGACTGTTTCGGTCACCCTAATAGGATGGGTAGCGGAGGGCATTGTCGTATATCGGTACAATTTTGTCAGTCAACGATAGGAAAGATTTACGGATTGTACATAACAGGATTCGAACTCGATACACTATTTCACTGGTTACATCTTTTACATCTAAACTACTCAATCAATATTTATGAAATTTTGTTGAAATTCATACTGCCTTAAGTTAAGAAAGGTAATTTAAAGTTTTATTTAGTTATCTGGAAGGGTGGTGATTAGATAATATTGAATAAAGCTGACTTTTAGGGACGATGTTGTTGTTGTCTTATTATGATGATTGTGTGATTAGACGAGTAATAAAGAATGGTATCCAGCAGTAAAGAGCGGAATCGACTGGTATGACATAATATCGAGAAGATTAAAGCGGTCTGACCGGATGAATCGAGTCGACAGTTAATGTAAGTACATCTGTCCGAGTAAAAAAGCTGGTAAATATTATAGCACAATATTTTATAAAGCGTTGTTTATTTACACCAACTTTCTAAGTTACACAACGGTAATATACTCGCGAGTTTGTTTTGAATCTGACTCTGTGTCATAACGGTAACGGATCCTGTTTACCAACATCACGAAATAATTCTAAGTTCAAATTTACTTGGGAAACTTTTTTCTTTTTGTTTTTTTTAGCATGGCTCATAGAGATTTTAGCCTAGTTAGTTACCTATGTTGTAGGTACCTATGTTGTGTGATTTGAGTTTTCTGGTATCCTCGATGAATTGCTTATCGGAAAACTGTTTGAATCACAAGTCTCTGGTTCGGCTACAACGATGACTTTTCGGAAAACTTTTCAGATGCCATGTGTGAACAATATAGATGGCTCCTAAAATTGTGGTCAATTTATACCACACGTCACAGTTAAATGGAGTCGAAAACATGGGTGCATTGATTCATAAAGTTACTAGCCTACACTTTTGCACATTAACGGCGTAATGTTGCAAAAAATACACGCTTACATTATGGAGTATTGAACTTATGTATGTTTATGTAACAAACAAACAAACAAACGTGTCTCCGTATCCGGGTATGTTAGACGCGTCGACAGCCTTGCCCGAGGCATAGTTTTTGCAATACCACTCTCCACGTCGAAGTCAACATTGACTCTCTGTTATAGTATTGCTGCGAACTTAATATCATTATATAGTATAAACTAAGTCGGGTTTTCCGCTGTCTGTCCCCTTATATGCTAAGGATCTTTACAACTCCGCAACGGATTAGGATGTGTGAAACTTATTACGGATGTTAAATATCAACAACAACAACTTCGCTTTATAAAAAAAGAATTCGTAATATTAGTTTGAGTTTTATGATTTCATTACACGGCAATATTTAATTTTTAATATGTAATTACAACATGTTACGCAAGAATATTGAATCTATTTGCAGATAAAATTATTTACAAAAAAGATACAACGGATTTGCAAGTCATACAAATATTGGCGCCATATTACTTATGTATTAGCTGACCCGGCGAACTTTGTATCGCTTCGGAAGCTATAAATAAATAAATAAAAGGTTTTTTTGAAAACATCTTATTACACCCGCTACCGGCCAATAAAGTCCCGTAAAAATCGGTTCAGCTCGGTCAGAGATTAAACGTAACAAGAAGACAGACAGACAAAATTTGTAAAACATGTTATTTCGGTGTATATACAGTACAGTACAGTACACATATGTATGCTAAGCAGTTATGTATTTCAATATTACAAACAAACACTTCAATTTTATTTATATGTATAGAAATCATGATTTGCATTTTGCACGATGCTGATGATTAATGGTGTTTCTAGGGTTGATGTCATCAATAGGAACCGATACCGGCTGGAGTGACGAAACAGTTTTCGAGGAAATACTATTCCAGCGTTCTTTGATGTTGTTTTTACATGACGTGCGTAACTTCACGCCTTTTTCCACCCGAAGGTGTGGGCAGTGGTTGTTAAGCCTCGACTCGCCGTTATGTTTACGGCCCAAATGGATAGCCCTATTGTCATACCGAGTACAAAGTTTTCAGTCATCGATATCTATCACACATAACTTTCGGAAAGTCAATGGTGTAAGCCAGGATTCGAACCCGCGACCTCTGGATTCAGAAACAGGGTGCTCGACCACTGGACCACCGAGACTCTTGATGTTGTTTTTGGTTTTTAAAATAACTCTGAATAAATACGCAATGCGATATTTGAAACAAAACGTTATTATAAATGCATGAATCTGGTATATTGGTACTGATTGTTAATAAATGGATCAATTTTTTATGGCTTAGGGAGGCAAACGAGCTGCCGTGTCACCTGATGGTAAGCAACTAACGCCGCTCAAGGTCACCTGCAACACAGATAGTGTTACAGTTGCTTTAAAGTGGGATAGGGGGGGGAGAGCCAAGACCAAGCAAAACGCGTCATGAGCCACTTCACGTCGATATTCAGATATAAAAGGCGAGTTAGAAAAAAATATAGGTGCAGTACATCTTTCTATGTATCCACTCCAACTACACATACGCACTCGACTCCTGGGGACCGAAGGTGGGGGTTGGACTTGTGTCCCACAAGTTGCAGACAAGGCACAGCTCAAGCTAGACCCTGATATTAAGAATGCGATTCAATATCATTGTTTCATAAAATTTGTAAATTAATTGATAAAACTATAAGTATAGATAACTGACACAATTGTGCCAGGTATTCGGCAATAGGCTTCGCCACCTATTCTATTTGGGACTAAAAACCACACTTCCGCGAGTACGTTTATTCCGACTAATCTCTGAAATGGCTCGACCGATTTTGACGGAACTTTTATTGGCAAGTAGATGATGTACCTAATAAGGAATAACTTCGGCCTTTTTTTATTTATTATTTCCGAGGTCAGCTACTCTATTTATTGTAATATTAATGTTTGTATATTGTTGCGCGCGTTTATTACCCACACACGCTGGCGCACGCATGCATGCAGCCGCCTCGCCGTCGCCCACCAGTGCCCACAACTGGGCTAAGGTCGCAGCCGTGCATTTCCCTAACCATATACATCGGCGGCCGGCTCCGGCTTGTGTTGTAACATTCCAATAGACATTAGTAAAGAAACACGTGTAGACCGAGCGTTACGTAAGTATACAAGAATATACATACATAACTTCACGCCAAATCCCTTGCGGGGTAGGCAGAGAGGGCAGAGCGCCATAAGGCACGATTCTTACACGCCTCACTCGCTTCGTTTACTTTCATAACTCTGTTCATGCACGCGCGTCGATTTTTGAGGCTCCTCATATCACCTTCCTCCAGAACACGTTCTATTTGGTCATGGAATGTAATGTCTTGGCTGTCCTCGACTGCTACATCGATCCACTAGAATATGTCATTATATTATCAAAACTAATATGAATTTGTTATTTAAATAGCAAGTTCTCATGTCCAGATGTTATAGGATGCATTGTTCGTCTTGGTGATCGGTCTTGACGAGCCTCGTGATGCATTGATGAAACTACCGACTGCAGAATCCAGGTTGGCGGGTTCGATCCTCACCCGAGTACAAACATTTATGATAAGCACGAATGTTTGTATGGCGTCTGGGTGTTTTTCTATGTGATAAGTATGTATGTATTTACAAAAAAAATATCTAGTTTCCATAGCACAAGCATTTAGTTCCTTAGTTTGGAACTAGAGGGCGCTGAGCGTATTTTTAAAAAAGGTCATTTATGCTGTCAGAGTGGCTTAGAAGCTCTTTGATATGATGTAGAGGCTAACAGCCCGGTTGTAGTATTCTGGCTTAATAAGTCTAAAAAATAGTTATATATTTTTATATAAACTTTCCATAACCAAATAAACCTTGACTTTTTAAGTTGCGTCGTAATCCTCAAAACAGTCAAAGTAGCGAAAGGATTATGGCACTGAATTCTTTCTGCTTACCCCTCACGGGATTTAACGCTAATTTATATTGTTACATTATCGTGATACGAACGAATAGCCATTGCCATTTGAAATTGTACGTGACTCTACTAACGTCTAGCTGTATAAATAGTTTTTTTTATGGGATAGGAGGGCAAACGAGCAGGCGTGTCACCTGATGGTAAGCTACCAACGCCGCCCATGGACACCAGAAAAACATATAGTGTTACTGTTGCGTTGCCGACCTTTAGGGATAGGGGAAAGAGGGGGGGGGGGGGCTCCGGGACCTCTCTCACCGAACGAAACGCGGCATGAGCTTTGAGCACTTTACGTCGGTCTTCTGAGAGGTCGTGGTATATCACCGGTCGAGCCGGCTCATTCATGCAGCGAACTGCTTGGCTCTACCACTGTTAAAAATAGTACAAGAGACAGAGGATATATTAATGTATTAAATAAATATTATCGTTTTAAATGAAAACGAATGTGACGTTTTTATTAGATCAGTATTGTTAAATACGAGAAGGGCCTTACAGCGAGTGCATAGTGCGGCTGCGTCAAGTTGCGGTTGTATTATGAAACTGGGTCAGCATTGAGCCAACAAGCCCACATTTGATACGGTTCATGCTGGCTTGTGTGTCTGTCTATCTTCCTGGCGCCGAACATCTACATTGTCTATGGTCCATATATGTATATACATATATTGCTTCTTATGTTACCATTGTTGCAGTACAACCGGTTCTGCAGTACGCAATGTACACAGTCTGTGGTATGATGTCAGACATATCTATTAGGTTCCGGGTGATGTAATTTTTTATATCGTATTTCTTTCCCAGCATTTCCGTCGTCCTATATATAGTACAGTGGGCTTAACGCTAGTCTTCTGTTTAATCCATAGACAATTGCTTTTCGTGTGTTATTTTGTGATTACTGAATAAATTGTTCTCGTATGTGTGGCAAAGAGATCTTTACCTATTATTACCCATAGATCTGATAGATCTTTCCGTAGGACGATATTATCAAATTAAATATTATAATATTATAAATTTAAAGATTAATGCGCAAGAAAATTTTAATATCAACAAATAAAATTTTGAATGCTTAAAATGACAAATTGAATCAGAGTATTGATATATGTATAACATAAGCCATATTTTAAAACTAGCGCGTGTATAATAATCATATAAAAAAAAAACAAAATGTCACTGTATTTCGAGAGGCAAGCCGTGGTCGTGAGGTTTTTCCAAATAGTATTTATACTTGTTCGAGAGGGCGTAACGATCGCATCGGCACGGCGCGCCTCGCCTATGAATCACGGCATGGGTTGCGCGGTGCGCCTGCCAGCAGACGCCGCCGGTATGTAGGTCACCTGCTCGCGATGGTTTGTTTGGGTCCCTCGATTTAGAATGTGTTAATAATAACACAACCTTTGCTTCACTTGTCTCGCACGCTCTTCTAAATAGCTCTATTTTTATCGGCGTTAAATCATGTTACGACATTAAAAGACATTTGCAAAGAGATTCTTTGCATTTTCTAATAATTTATCAATGAAATTGTAGAGTAGTACAACACACACAGAGTAGTGTGTGACATTAAAAATAGATGTGAAATAGGCGCGAATTGCACCATAGACAATAGACATGTGTTTTGTAACAGATGTTTTAACAGAAATACTAGCAAAAATTTAAATCAATTTATCACAACACTGAGCTATCTTTAGACTTCAATGATACTTGTTAAGTTCCTGGTACTGCAATAGGAAAATATTGTAAATAATTACTTAACTACACGGTATCGAATGATACCTATTTGAGATAACAAGAATAAGATACTCCAAGAATTCTTGTGTTGATGATGTATTTGCTAATTGTAGGTACACTGGTTTTTATTGCTTCAAAGAATACCGAGTATATCGCAGTCCGATCAGAAAGGTTATGTTGTTTTGCAGAATTACCGAGATTGGTCAAGGTCAAAATAGTTAAATATTTGCAATACATAATCAACAAGGTTGCAGGTATCTACCTGGCTTAGAAATCTACAAAGAGAACAGCTACAGAATTTAAAAAAAATGGCTTAGAAATCTACAAAGAGAAAGAGACCAGCTACAGAGTTCCAAAAAAAAAATTAAAGTTGTTCTTTTTATTAGCTTTTTATTAGCTTCACCTGTATGTTTGTATGTTTGTGGGTTTGTAGGTTTGTTTGTAACCGACTTCTTTTTTAGTTTCCGCTGATTTCCACTAGATGGTGCGATTTGTGAACAATGAAAGTTCACAAATCGCACCATCTAGTGGCAATCAGCGGAAAGTTTACGTTATCAACTTGAAACGAGTTCCTTGTATAAGTCAGAGATAAAAAATATAAAATAAATAATAGTTTAAAAAAACTAAAAAACACGCTTTTTATAGAAAACCGAACTAAAAAATAGAAAATAAATTTTAATGAATTTAAATTAAGAAAATAGTGTTAAAATTTTCATGAATATAAATTAAAAAAAGCGTGGGGTGCTTTTTAAGATATTATCGAAATGATAATCACTCTACTCATATCTGTCAATAAAATATTTATAACTATTGACACCATGCACCCCACGCTTTTTTTAATTTATATTCATTGAAATTTTTAACACTATTTTCTTAATTTAAATTCATTAAAATTTATTTTCTATTTTTTAGTTCGGTTTTCTATAAAAAGCGTGTTTTTTAGTTTTTTTAAACTATTATTTATTTGAAGTTCATGCACAGCACAAAATTTTTATTAGGTTAGAAAAAGCTAAAAAAGGAATAGGTACCTCCGGGTCAACCAAAGGTAATGCAAACATTTATATATATTTTTATTTTGGATATATGTACATACAGCGTTGAAAAATCGTCATTTTAGTAGATTTTTATACTTTCATGTCAATCTTTTCAATAATATTTACATGAAATTAAATTATTTGTTCGAAAATTAAAATAATGCCGAGATCAGCCAGTATGAAGTTTGCTGGAATATTTATAATTGAATGTCTTTGCGGTAAACGTTGCAGTAATACGATGAGTATAACATAATATTCGTTATAAATAATAGGCCAGTTGTGATTGAATACGGTCGGTTATGCAAGTTGGGTACGTTGAACGTAAGAGCGGTGCATCCGTAGTGGCGTGGCGGCCTGGTTTTCGGAAATAGGTCACTCGCCCATGCTGTACCCAACGCCCGTTTGTTTGGGTCCACAATATTGATCGGCCCCCCGTCAACGTGAGTCGAGAGGTGTGCGCACGCAGCGCTGCACAAACTTAGTTAAAACGTTCCCCCCCATCAGGTAGTCACATTACACATTTTCAAAAGCCATTCATTTCTGAACGTAAAAAAAAATGTTTCGTGACACAAAAAATGGCGGGAAATTCTTATGTCATTTGATTGTCTATTAGACATTTACTTTAGTAAAGTACTTCGTTCTCATACCGTCACGATGGGCTACTGATATAGCACTTCTCGTTGAGACGTCCCGACTTCGAATCCGGGCGTACTATTACTAATCTTACATCAATAAAGAGTTTTTGGAAGTTTTATAAATAACTATGACTATCTTAACTTTGTATGATGTATGGTAATGTTAGCTGTTGTTGTTTTGCAGTTGCAGTGACTAATAACGTCTGTTGAGCGAATGTAAACAGGTTCCATCCGGATTTCACGGAAAAAAGTTTTTATGTTTTTATTCACATTTGTTATTATTAACATGTGTTTTCTCTAGAGAATAATGTTACTCGCAAATTTCCTCTATAAGTATCCCTAATACAGACTATTTCTCGCCTCAATGTCAGTTTAGAAGTCCTTAAATGGAGTCCCGGCTCACATGTACGTTATTCCGAAATTTATCCTAGATAAATATCGACGACTAAAAAAAGCCTGCCTGATTTAGCAATCCATTAATAAATTTTTCATCTAGAAAATCGAATCATAATCGACTCTGCCCACGACTTCAGTAATAGAGGGTGTTATGATACAGTTGCAATATACAATGCGGACAAATTCTAGGGCGCGTGTTGTTAGTTTTAAAATGAAAAGCGTGCAATGAGATGTGACCTGTCCCCGGCCCGCCGCATGTAGGCCACGGCTGCCAGTTTACGTCCAACTCGTGAATGCACCATTATGCCTATACAGATAACATATTATTGGATTATGCGCAACATTGAACGAATAACACACATTTATATACCTTCACGCTTTTACTACACGGAGAGGTAGCAGCGGAGCTAATTGAAAATTGTTATGTATTTTACATCCACCAAAATAAATCCATAGAGAAAGAAAATCAATCATCTCTGTTTTATTAAACGTACTTCCAAAAGAGGAGGAGGTTCTCAATTCGTCTGTATGTTTTTTTTTGTGAATTGTTTTGAAAATTTTATAGTTTTTCTGTTACAATCATTACATAGTATAAAACAAAGTCACTTTCTGCTGTCTCTCCCCTTATATGCGCATATCTTTAAAACTACGCAACGGATTTTGATGCGTTTTTTTTAAAAGTTAGAGGGTGGTTTTGATCTATAATTCATGTATAGTGTAGTAAAAAAAAGTGATAATTTTCAAGATTTAGAACTTTAATCGCAGACGCTGCCTGAACCCTAAGTGATAAATCAAAACAACGTACTACATTATTATACACCTTTAAAGGGTCTACAAAAAAGTCCGCGAGGGCATATGTCTATCTCTTAGGGATAACCCACAATGAACATTTTTATTTTGTTACTTTTTACGAGAAATAATGGCCTATTTACGAAGCGACTTTAAACATTACAGCATTAATTTTCATCCAATTAAGTGTCTTGAATAGATTGTGCATGTAATATAGATGATCCTGGCCCTTTACAGCATGCAATTTAATCGAATATTTTCGAAGATATTGCAGTATTAACATAGCGGGACAGCAGTTATTACTTTTGATGCGGAACAAAGTTCGCCGGGTCAGCTAGTTGATTAATATACAATTCTCAATCCGTTTAAATTTAAAAGATACATATTTCTTTTTCAATAATTAATTGTAATATTATGCACTGATGGCTCGGAGCTTGTAATATTGCCACAACTATGAGGATTTAAATTATCTTTTGTAAGTTAAATTTGGTGAAAAGTTGCCACATTCATAAGGGAGATTGGGGAAATATGACAACTGATAATCTGCGAATAATCCCATAAGAAACAATAATACAATTCTAGTAATAGATATCGAATCACGTGGTATCTCCGACACGTGGTTCAATATAAAGTCAAAAAATACCGCCAAAAATCGATTAACTAGTCTCGTATTAAACACCAATAAGACTGAAATGAGTATTTGTTAAATGATTTATGAATAAAACTTCATTTTTAAGTGAGTACCCACGTGGTGCCTGAACACGTGTTTCGACTGAGTATCGATCCGTAGTACCCGCCTGGCGGCCTGACGCCTCGGAGTAATTCATGCTGCTGAACAATTTCAACGTTCCACTACACTCTTGTCACGATGATGTTATATTGACTCGCGATTATAAGTCATTATTTACTCGGCTTTCTTTTAATTTTAACCAGAGTTGAAATAAATCGAGAAGGTTCTCGATTTTTGGGCATCAATTAGTTTTATTCGCTATTAAACCTGTCTCGTGTAGTAAAGGAATCACCAAACTATTTGTTGTTTCTTGAAGAATATCACTCATTTAGTGGAGGAATTCTATAGTGGCCATTGATTTTCTTGACTACATAACATGCTGCAAGTGAATAACTAAGACCCAAGTGTTTCTGTATTGTTTTAATAGTAAGAAATAGATACTTTTATAATTTCCCAAAGTTATTTTGTACCTAATTTATATTACAAGTTTCGGATTTTGTGTATAAAATCATAGCATAGCATTGTTTTTGTTTAGTCTCAATTTAAACGTTTAGAATAAGTTTCATGGTCGAATCCTTGTAGTTATTTATGTAGGCAAAGTAAATTACCGATCATAGCGTCTAGCGAGTTGGTTGTATTGCGCGTGCGCCAGTCGTGTCTGAGTTGTGGGGCGACCCACCCCTCCGTCTGATGTTCGATCGCGCGTTACGTAGACGAAACGTGAAACGTAATCGTAAATGGGACGCTGGCCGTGGGGTGCGCGCGCATCCCACTTACCCCGCCCTCCCCCGCGCAGCCGCTACGACGTCACTATTGATCGCGCACGTGGCGCCGTGAGTGACGTAGCTGCCATTGCGTCCGATAGTATCTCCCAACCCTCCCGTCTGTCTCCGTCAGTTTACTTTACCCCCACCCCACTCGCCTCATCCCACTGTTGCTGCATACTACGTCTGATGGTTGTGCATCTATATTTGATCGATGTATAGTGTAGTTGTAGTAATTGAATGTTGTTTGAATTCGTTTGAGACCACGTGAATTTAGTTTCACAATCTTTCTATCTAATATGCGTTTGGTAAAATATGCCTTCATTCTTTATTGAACAGGACGGAGAATTGTTTTTATATGGACAATTAGGTTGAATGTAAGAATCGTATGTACAATTATGGCATTTAGTTCTTTCTGCCAATCTCTCGTGGAACTTGGCACGAAGTTGCATGTGGGATTGTTTCCGAAATGGCCGCATTTAAATTTTACGAGGCTGTTTTGAACGACGTTAAGCGACACTTAGGTGGAAATTAAATGCGCTATGTTAATATATCAATATGGACTGTACAGATAGACCAATATAAAATATATTTAGGTATATCAACATTCCAAAGTAAATACAAATTTGAATTTATATAAAAGAAAATGATCCATAAAAAGTACAAATTGGCGCTCTAGGATGTTATTCTTAAAAAAAAACTCCATGTTTGTAATATATTATTGAATGTTGATTACGTGGCCGTTATGTTTACGTCCCAAATGGAATAGGTGGCGAACCTATTGTCATACCGGACCCAAAGTTTTTAGTCATCGATATTTATCACACATATATACACATTTCGAAAAGTCATTGGTGTGTGCCAGGATTCGAACCCGTGACCTCTCGATTCAGAAGCCTTGTGCTCGACCACTGGACCACCGAGACTATATTTTGCTCATTGAATCTCGAAATAATATCATCATCTTTATCATTAGCCTTTTGATGTTCACTGTTGGACGTAGGCTTCTCTCATAGAACGCCATAGCTCACGGTCCTGTGCCTTTCGCATCCAGTGGCTGCCAGCAATCTTGACCAGATCGTCGGTCCACCTAGTGGGAGCACGCCCCACTCCACGTCGCCCAGTTCGTGGTCGCCACTCGAAAACATTTTTCCCCCAACGGTTATCGGCTCGTCGAGCGATGTGGTCTGCCCATCTCCACTTCAGCCTGCTAACCTTTCGGGCTGTCGGTCACGCCGACTCACGCCTGATCTCCTGCGGATCATCGTATTACGAATTTTGTCCCGCAAAGAGATTCCCAACATAGCCGTCTCCATAGCACGCTGAGCGACTTTGAGCTTTGTTATGAGGCCAACGTTCAGAGACCACGTCTCAGTTCCGAAATAAGATAAGAAATAATAATTGATTTTTTTACCATTCACACCTTTAACACGGATGACGTGATAACGCTGCCTACACTCTCAAGTATTGAAGGCGTGTAGGTAGGCAGAAAAAAAATACCTACAATCAAAGTTTGTTGTTGTCACTACGGATGTTATCGGTAGCGATTCGATTTACTAGAACTGATAGTGAACGTACTGATAGTGATGTGATTTCTAGTTATTAATAGTTTACACAATCGATTGACGTCATCGTTTTCATACACGTTACACAGAACTCGTGAACAATAATATTGTACGTGACTCTGTTTGTTATTTTATAGTTAGAGTAAATAGTTTAATTAGAGTACATAAATAGTTTAACCGCTATGAAAGCGATAATATATAGTCATTATTTACATAGAAAAAATAACTGCTATCTATACATAACATACTTTCACGCCAAATCCCTTGCGGGTTAGGCAGAGAGAACAGAACGCCATAAGACACGATTCTTACACGCCTCACTCGCTTCTTTGATTTTCATAACTCTTCACACACGCGCGTCGATTTTTGAGGCTCCTAACATCACCTTCCTCCAGAACACGTTCTATTTGTACGTATTCTATTCATTTTGTAAATATATAAAAATAAATATTAGTATGTCTGTGAAGGTATAATAACCTAACTAACCTAACCATTTTTAATGCCGAATTTTCAGGTAACAGCATCAATTGACAATATTGATGCCCAATTACCTATCATCACATGCCATTAAACATATTTGTCGTGTCGAGGCACTATTACCACTGCCCACACCATTGGGTATTAAACGCTTTAGTTATAAATAAGGTCTATAAATTATTGTAACATGGACATGAACAAGCTGTTAATAATCTTTAACGTCTAAAGATAAATATTTATTTTTATGTGGCTAAAGTGTATGTCAATACGGCACTTTGATCCGGGGAGTACCCTGAACTTATGATATTGTGCTTGTATAAACATTGGGTCACTGTTATCAAAATATTAGCGTGTTTTAACATTTTATTTTTCCTCGAAATAGTATATAAAATCTATCAAAATATTAATATTATTTCAGCTAACAAAACTAACGAAAGTTCTAATCAATATTCTCGGGTTTTCCCTGTCACTTGCCACAACGGAAATACCACACATGTCTGATAATAAAATACATAATAATATATTGTTAATGGAATTTAACTTTTAGATTTAGATTAATTATTTTGACTAGTTTTTGAACAAATATAGACTAACATATTCGAACTCAAGTAATTGAAAATAAACGCAGACATTTAGGAATACAAATATTAAAATAAAAAACCTGTATATGTACCATAACGCTCTTAATATTTGAAGGTACAGCCAGCATGAACTCGTCTAAGGGAACGAAATTTTCGGTCCCAAAAATATGAAGTGAATCTATTCTTAGTCTTACGCATTGGGCACAAATTGGTTAATTATCGATAATTGTCCAAACAGCTTGTAAAAGTCATTGGTCTGTATAAAAACCGAACCCGGGAACTTCTAAATAGAGGCCCCGTTGTTAAACTATTAGACTGAAGAAGTTAAAATTATCTCTATTCCAACTTCCTTCACGACTTCTGAGTTAAGGTATAGCAGTCGAGAAGACGAATGTAAGTATGTGGATAGACCTTTTAATTTTTTTATGATATCGTTTTACATAGTATAAAACAAGGGCGCTTCCTGCTGTCTGTCCCCATATATGCTTCAAAACTACACAGCGGATTTTGCTGCGTTTTTTTTTAATAGATAGAGGTTGTCAATCGGGTGGTTTGTATGTAGCAAATAAAAAGTGATAATTTTAGAGATTTAGCACTTTAATTGAAAACGCTGGCTGGAACCCTAACTGATAGATAATAACAATGCTTTACATTATTATATTGATTATACACCTTCAATATACTACAATAAAGTTCGCGATGGCATATGTCTATCTCGTGGGGATAACCCACAATGACCATTTTCATTTATTTACTTCCGAGGCGAAACAAAGTAGGCTGGGTCAACTAGTCAAACAATAAATTTGACGAATTCTGAATTTGGAAAAGCTGCCAAGGTCCACCTTAAGTGATTCAAAGGATGGATGATATAAACGAATAACATCAAGCAAGTTTCTACGTAAATGTAACCAATTACCTATGACCTTTTCAGCAAAATGAATAAAAAACACTTTTAACACGTGCCTGCAATTCTCTTTCAGTGTCAGTATTTTAAACAACAAATAATAATAAATTCAATCATAAAAGGTAATTAATGAAGGAAAATCAATTAGAAACAATATTTGCTATAATTGTGTGTACGTGCGCAAAATAGCATATGCTTTGGTTGTTTCTGCATAACGCATTATGACCGACTTCAAAAAAAAAATTCTGGTTCAGGTGTGCGCCATTTAAATCTCTATATAATTTAGTCAGCTTCAGTTTATAATTAGCCGACCACACGAACTTCCCGCTAACTTTTTTTTTGTACGTATTTGCTGCCCTTCTCCAGATGGTATTATATTTTTTACAGATATCAAATTTTAATCAAACATATCTGAGATTATGCTCTAACTTAAAATTAAATTAATGTAAATTAAATTTTAGGAGCCTTAAAACCGACGAGCGTGTATGACAAGAGTTCTAAAAGTCGAAGAAGCGAGTGATACGTGCAAAAGTCGCTATGTTCTCTCTGCCTAGCCCGCAAGAGACTTGGCGTGAAGTTATGTATTAAATGACTTTTAAAAGGCCGAGAAGATATAAATACGATAGTTTTTAATTGCATAAGGAACAAACACCACAGTCCTGGAGCAGGAGTGCGGTGGTGCTGTTCTTCAAAAAAGATGATAAGACCTTACTGAAGAATTACAGACCCATTGCACTCCTGAGCCATATCTACAAGTTGTTCTCGATGGTCGTCACGAATCGTCTCGCTGCAAGACTCGACGAATTCCAGCCTCCGGAGCAGGCCGGGTTTCGAAAAGGCTTTAGTACCGTGGACCACATCCATACTGTTCGGTAGATTGTACAGAAGACCGAAGAGTACAATCAGCCGCTGTGTATGTCATTCGTGTATTACGAAAAAGCCTTCGACTCCATCGAAACCTGGGTAGTTCTGGATGCATTGCAGCGATGTCGGATTGACTGGCGTCATATCGAGGTGTTGAGACGCTTGTATGACACCTATTACCTATAACCGCCACGATGGCTGTCCAGATACAGGACCAGGTGACGAACTCCATCGAGCTGAATCGAGGTGTAAGACAGGGAGATGTCATATCTCCCAAGCTCTACACTAACGCTCTGGAGGACGTCACGTCAACGTCAACGTGAATGGTGAGTACATCTCGCATCTTCGGTTTGCCGACGACATCGTTGTAATAGCAGAGTCGCTGGAACAGTTAAGCGGAATGTTATCTCGTAGAGAGATGCCGAGCATAGCCCGCTCCATAGCACGCTGAGTGACCTTGAGCTTCCTGATGAGGCCAGAATTTAAAGACCTCGTCTCTGTTCCGTAGGTCATCGCTGGCAACACACACTGGTCATAAACTTTGGTTTTTAGGCACTGAGGTATTTTGGACGAGAAGATATCCCTAAGCTTCCCGAACGCTGCCCAGCCGAGTTGGATCCGTCGGTTAACCTCTCCTCGAAGTTGGCTCTACCTACTTGAATAGTTTGTCCTAGGTAAACATAGTGATCGAGAACTTCAAGGATCGTATCGCCAACAGTTACCGGTACTTGAATAACATGGCTATTGGACATGACTTTGGTCTTGTCCATGTTCATTCGTAGACCCCCGTGTTGGGATACCTTGTTTAGTCCTCGAGCATTGCACTAAGGTTCTCCAGCGAATCTGTCATTACTACGATATTATCGGCAAATCGAAGGTGAGTGATGTATTCGCCGTTGATGTTGATGCCTAGCCCGGTCCAGTTTAGGAGCTTGAGGACGTCTTCCAATGCAGAGGTGAACAGCTTTGGAGATATAACGTCTCCTTGTCTGACACCCTTCTGCAGTGGAATAGCCTGTGTACTCCCATCTTGGATTCGAACTGACATACTGGCGTTTCTATACAAGCACTTCAGCACTTCGACATATCGATAGTCAATTTGGCACCGCTGAAGAGACTGTAGTACTGCCCAAGTCTCGACGGAATCGAAGGCTTTCTCATAGTCCACAAACGCCAAGCATAGAGGTCGATTATATTCCTCGGTCTTCTCTATGATCTGGCGTAAAGTGTGAATGTGGTCTATGGTACTAAAGCCCCTTCGGAATCCGGCTTGTTCGGGAGGCTGGAAGTCATCAAGTCTGCATGAGAGTCGATTTGTAATGACCCTGGAGAACAGCTTATAGACATGGCTCAGAAGCGAAATGGGCCTATAGTTCTTTGAGCGGGTTCTGTCACACTTCTTAAAAAACAGCACCACTACACTTCTGGTCCATGCCTCTGGAACGTCGCCCCCGAGCACGACGGAATTGAAAAGCTTCTGAAGGGCTATTAGGATTGGCTCACCGCCTGCCTTCAGTATCTCGGCAGTAATTCCGTCAGCACCCGGTGCCTTTCCGTTCTTTAGCTGTTTAAGAGCCATTCGGATCTCGTGCAGACTGATGTCCGGGAAACCCTCAGATCTTGAGCCAAGCCGGCAACAGGAATCTGTAAAGATTTGTAATTTTGTTTGTAAAGATACTTTGTTGTATGATTTAATAGGTAACAGTTGTTATTTTTATTTATTAGAGAATTATCTTATTTTTCTAAGTTAGTTGAAATCAGAGTATAACTATTATTAAATATTGATAGATTTTAAATTTAAAGGTAAGTATTTTTTTTAAAATCTACCACTGGGTCAAAATCGCGGCAAGCAAGAAAACTCAGCGGCTGTTCTTCAAAACTGATTATTATTTCATTTTAGACGGGCTATTGATAGTACTATTATTTGTAATATTTTGAGAAAAGAAAATTTGGTTTCCAGGTTAATAAAATTATTTTGATTGTATACTGCACTCTTCAAAATTCTACATTATTTTGGTTTCTGATCTGGGTCTGACCTGCAAACTATACTAATGGTATCTCGCTGTCTCGAGCTGTTTGATGGGATGGGGTTTGATGGGCTAGGTTTGATGAGACTTATGACTGGGTTCCAGCTAGGTGATAGTTTCCAGCCATCTTATCTATTGAAATTTTTTGGATGTTTTTTGATTTCAACAGCCTCGCGTATCATCCTGGGACGATAATGTTGTTCTTTGGCGAGGATTTGTGGTTTGTCAAACCTGATGTAGTGTTTTGGGCCCTTCCTACAGTATTCATAAACAGCAGACTTATTAAAGCGGTTATGTTTCACATCAGCTATGTTTTCTTTGATCCTGATTTTAATAGACCTCTTTGTTTGTCCGATATAAGAGAATCCACAATCACAGCCCAGCTTATATACTCCTGGGTCTTGCAAGGGGATGTGGCACTTGGCGGATGGTAGAAATTGGCTGACTTTCTTGGGTGGCTTAAAGTATGTTTAAATCTTGACGTCAAATACCTGACACCATCGTGTGCGAAACCGCCAAAACTGTATGGATTACCGAAAATACACAAAACAAACGTACCCCTACGCCCAATTGTAAGTCAGATTGATACACCGACTTATAAATTAGCTCAAACATTGGCAAGTCCTCTCACAACTTCGAGGACATACAAGTGCGTTTGTAAAAGACTCATACCACTTTGTCAGTGAGATTAAAGTTCTACATCTCACAGACAATGAAACAATGGTCAGTTTTGATGTTCAGTCCCTATTTACTTGCCTACCTGTACAGGACTGCATCAATAATATATCTAAGAAGCTAGCAGATAATCAAAATTTTTCTTTAGTAAATATATAAGTCTCGGTGGCGCAGTGGTCGAGCACACGGCTTCTGATCCGGAGGTCCGGGTTCGAATCCTGACACTGGCTCACACCAATGACTTTCCGAAATTGTTTTGGGAAGTTAAGTGTGATAAATATCGACGACTGAAAAACTTTGTGCCCAAAAGTGGGTGCTCTCTGTATCAATGACAATAGCTTTTGAAGGACTACCATCTTTTTGTTCATCACTCGTGAAAATGATCTCTGTAAAGAGTTCGAAACGTCGGCAAATAAATATAAATAAGTAATGAATAAACGCGATATAATCCTAAAAGTTTGTTTTAATCTATGAATGTGATTCGCCAAAATTTTATTTTTTTATTTTGTGACATCAAATGTATGGACTATCAAATGTATGAAATTGCTACTCATTATAGATAAAAGCTATTAATAGAATCTCATGTGAATCTTGGTAAATGATGGATCTTTTAGTGTACACAATGGAATTTTTTTTTGGTAATGATAGCAACTGACACACTTCTGCTATCGCTCTCCATGTTGTTTTTAGCAATTTAGTAACATCTATTTTAACCAAAATAAAAATACTTACAAATTTAATAAAAATTTTGATTGATTGATTGAATCGTAAACACTTTGTTGTCTTAATTTCGCCGGATATTGCCTTGATCCCCATTTTTCCTGTGGGAGTAAATTAATATTCTTGGGGTAAAAATGGTGGCTAAATTTTAAGTATAATCATAGTATAAAACAAAGTCACTTTCCGCTGTCTGTCCCCTTATATGAGCATATCTTTAAAAGTACGCAACGGATTTTGATGCGGTTTTTTCAATAGTTAGAGGGTGTCAACGAGGTGGTTTTAATCTATAATTCATGTATAGTGGAGTAAAAAAAGTGATAATTTTCAAGATTTAGAACTTTAATCGCAAACGCTGCCTGAACTCTAACTGATAGATCAAAACAACGTACTACATTATTATACACCTTTAAAAGAAAGGTCTACAAAAATGTCCGCGAGAGCATATGCTCTTAGGGATAACCCACAATGACCATTTTTATTTTTTTACTTTTTACGAAAATTAATGGCCTATTTACGAAGCGATTTTAAACATTACAGTATTAATTTTCATCCAATTAAGTATCTTAAATAGATTGTGCATGTAATATAGATAATCCTGGCCCTTTACAGCATGCAATTTAAACAAATATTTTCGAAGATATTGCAGTATTAACATAGCGGGACAGCAGTTATTACTTTTGACGCGGAACAAAGTTCGCCGGGTCAGCTAGTTTAATATAACTCTACCTAGCAATACGTAAGCGTGAGGTGTTTTGAAGATGATGTACTAGTTTTTGTGTTACAGACGTAAATACGTATAGATTGAGCAAATATTAAAAAAATAGTTCATAACCTTAATTAATTTGGGGTTTTATCCATGTCGAGGATGGCCACGACGCTTTCTATGACCAAATTGAATGTGTCCTTGCGGATGTTGATGTCAGGATTCTCAAATACCAAAGAACTTTTATGACAGGAGTTATGAAAGTAGAAGAAGCGAGTGAAGTGTATAACCGTGTGTTATGGCGCTATGCTCTCACTGTATACCTCGCAAAGTACTCGGCGTGAAGGTATGTGTATTTAATGTACAAACGACGTATATAAGTGTTAATTGTCCCATAATGTTATTGTATTGTGGCGCAAAATGTGTTCATAAAGCCTGAAACTGAAGTATTAGATCCGCCTACTTGGAGCCGCCGGTCCGAGGGTCACGCCTCGAAGGCAGGCGCGTGACGTGCAACGTGGAGAACTGCGCAGTTTGCTATGTCTGCTTTAACCTTTGCACGTTTACCTTATTTATATATATGTGTAGACCATTTCTTGCCTTCAATTCGCGAAGGTGTAGACAGCGGCAATTGATGCCATGTCGAGGCAATTATTTTTCTGTGATTGTCACCTGGTGTTAAGCTATCAGCGTCGCATATGGACATCTGCAACATAGATAGTATTACAGTTGCGTTTACAGCCTTTTAAAGAACTATAATTTGAAGAGAGGGGAAAGGGGGGTTCCGGATATCTCTCTCGCGGAACGGAAAACGACATGTGCCACTTTACGTCGAGCCGGCCCATTCATGCAGCCAACTGTTCGGCTCTACCACTGTTAAAATTACGTACACACATATTATCTTTCACAATTCCATACAAATATTGCACCATTAACGAAATACTGCTGAATGTGTTACGTCAACCAAATTATCGTCACAGTAGGTAGTGGGTACCTCTATATCAATTTGGTGTTTGATTTGGTGATAAATATATATAGAAAAAAAAAAAGACTCTAGACTCTAGTTCTATAGACTCTATTTATATACTTCAAGTAATAAGACCACAGGATAAAAATTGCACTCCATCATATGCCGACTTTAAATTTGAAGATGAAAGAGGAATACTGTTTATATTTGTATATAATTGAAGGTACGTAACTGCGCGCCTTTTTACCGAATGGTTAAGTTACGTCTTAAATGGAGTAGGTGGCGAACCTATTGCAATTAAAACGGCACAAAGTTGTCAGTCATCGATATTTAGTTTTTTGTCACATTCGTCAATTCGGAGAAGAATTTCGAGAAATCATTGGTGCGAGTCCGGAATCGGACCCACGAGTTCTGAATCAGAAGCGGGGAGCTCCACCACTGGACTAGCGAGATAAGTAACGTTCTGAAAAATTGTTTTAGAATTTAGTGCTGCATATACACATGTTTCAGTTAAGATGTTTAGTGCATTCTTAAATGATATTATACTAGCTGACCCGGCGAACTTTGTTCCGCATCAAAAATAATTTTTACAGCGTTTACAATTAGATTTTTACTACATTATTCATGAATTAGACGTAAAAACCACCCTGTTGATACTATCTATCTATCTATTTAAAAAAAAACCATCGAAATTCGTTGCGTAGTTTCAAAGATATAAGAAGCATATATGGGGACAGACGGCGGAAAGCGACTTTATTTTATACTAAGTTATGATACGGTACTCATCGTATACAATTCCATAATAAAAAAAAAAGTTTTATTTTTGTGCAATGTTTTGTTCTGTGATGACGTACAGATAGCAGGTACTGTGTCGGTCGTACACTTTTAACGTTTGCACATCTATAAATATATATTTAAATAGGTATATATAGGCGTGCAATGTTTACAAGTTAGCGGGCGTGTTGATGTTACTGCGTCATCGTGTGTGAAGCGCCGCACCGCTCACCTTGCACGGTCGGTTGTTTTTTTTTTTTGTTTTTTTGTTGATGATGCTGATGCTCGGTTGCGTTTTATGCCGTGTGGTCGGTGCATAATTCGTAAGTGCGTACCTGAAAATAGTCTGCGTTATAAAACTCGATTTAAACTCGAGATTAAATTGCGAAGGTACTGGCAGAAATGTGTAGGGATAATAGAAGAGTTTCTGTCACGGAGGGTAGGACAGGAGAGAACCTCGAGGAAATAGAATTCTTAGTAAAAGACGCTGTTATAATTTCTTCAAACATTATCACAGCGCTATGGTGATTCTGCATGGTTTCTAATAAGAACTCACAATTGTGATCTAGGAATGCTAGGGGGTTTTATTTTACTGAATGTGCGGACAAAGTTGGGTGCAACAGCTAGTTGCATATATTTCCATTGATGCGTTATTTGAATGAAACCTTTGAAAATTTCACTTGACGCCCACACTTGTTTATATAACTAATGAGATCGATCATACGAATGTGGGTCGCACTGTTTGCTGCAGCAGAAACTAGAGAAGGTCGTGGTGCAGTGCTGGCGGAGGTGGGGAGGGGGATAGTAGCCGGGGGAAGCGTGGCAGCGTGGGTGTGTTCCGCGAGGGTTGGGGTACGGTGCTCACAGGCGGCTCGCGAGTGGGCGTCAGGGGGGCACACGCCAGCGTTACGTAATCGTACAGCTGTACTCAGCTAGTTCCGTTAACGCCGAAGGTTGCTGCGCATAAGGTCGCAAGTCTGGGTCACGACGGCTACGATCACGAGCCGTGTTACCAGATGGTAACTTATCATGTCCGTCTCAATAATAGGATAATGGGATCGCTTCTACACTTTATATGAATGTATTAATAATCTCGAATAAATTTTGATGTAACACAAACACAAATTAAAGATGAATCATCTTCTTGAACATTTTGGGTCGACGGAGCAGGCTTTTTTTCACACTTCTAGGGAAGTGTGAAAAAAACCGCCTCTCTGTTCTGCACTCCATGACATAACTTCACGCCTTTGTTACCCGAAGGTGTAGGCAGCGGCTGTTAAGCCTCGTCTTGCCGTTATGTTTACGTCCCAAATGGAATAGGTGGCGAACCTATTGCCATACCGGGACACATTCATATCCGACTATCACAAAGTTATAAATCTTCGTATTATTTTCACAACCTATGACTGTTGAAAATGGTGCTGGATGTACGGCAATTGGTTTCGCCGCCATGGAAAGTATGGAGAGGTACCCGGAGGTCCACCTCTCTTCCCCATCCTTCTCCCTGAAAGGTCGGCAACGCAACGGTAACCCAATAAGTGTTGCCGGTGTCCATGGCCGGCGCAGGTTGCTTACCATCAGGTCACACTCTTGATCCTTGGTTTCTGAGATTAGGGCGTTCAAACAAACAAACAAACTCTTCCGCTTTATAATATACTAGCTGACCCGGCGAGCTTAGTTTCGCCTCGGAAGCAATGAATCAAAATATTACTGCCAGTAATGTCCCGTCTAAATTAGTCCAGCCATTTCAGAGATTACCCTGAACAAACGGACAGATAGACAGACAAAAATGGTAAAAAAAAAAAGGATATTTTTGTTGGGGATGTACCGTGTGATATTCATGTGAATGTAGTAGAAAGCAGTTATTACAAACTGACACTTCAATTTGATTTATATGTATCTAGTTGACCCGGCGAACTTCGTTCCGCATCAAATGAAATAAATTAGTAATACTTGGATCTTAAAAAGTTCAATTTGTGCTATTTATCGGCACGCGTTTTGGCGCGCAAACGCAACTGCTATGTACCGCTATGTTAATACTGTAATATCTTCGTAAATATTAGTTTAAATTACATGCTGTAAATGGCTATATTAATCTATTTTAAAAGCACAATCTATTTAAGACACTTAATTGGATGAAAATTAATGCTGTAATGTTTAAAATTGCTTCGTAAATAAGCCATTATTTCTCGTAAAAAGTAAAAAAATAATAATGGTCATTGTGGGTTATCCCTAAGACATAGACATATGCCCTCGCGGACTTTTTTATAGACCTTTTAACGGTGTATAATAATGTAGTACATTGTTTTGATTTATCACTTAGGGTTCAGGCAGCGTTTTCGATTAAAGTTTTAAATCTTGAAAATTATCTTTTTTTTTCACTACACTATTCATGAATTATAGATCAAAACCACCCCGTTGACACCCTCTAACTATTAAAAAAAACCGCATCAAAATCCGTTGCGTAGTTTCAAAGATTTAAGCATACAAAGGGACATAGGGACAGAGAAAGCGACTTTGTTTTATACTATGTAGTGAAGTATAGATTACTTCACGCCAAATCCCTTGCGGAGTAGGCAGAGAGAACAGATGGCACGATTCTTACACACCTCACTCGCTTCATTGACTTTCATAACTCTTTTAACGCTCCTCCAGAACACGTTCTATTTGGTCATGGAATGCGTGTCTTGGCCGTCTTCGACTCTTACTTCCATCCACTTTTACATTGCTTAGTCAATCTTGCATCATCCATTCTTTCTACACGACGAAAGCATCGGAGTATGCCCTTTCTTATCTTAATGACACTCTTTTCGAGTTATTATGGAAGCAATGTCACATCACCATGTATCTGATGATGATTTTGGGTTTGGCACTGGTACTGTCGTATTTATAATATTAGTATGATTAGGGATTGCGATGGTAATCCTCCACCGAAGTTAGTTGTTCAAATAAATATAATATGAACACGGTCCCAGTGTGACTCAAACGAAGCGTCTCTCAAAAACAATTTGTAGCTCGGTGAACTGGGCATGCAGACGGACAAAGTTCATATAAACATATCACTGGTGCGTTAGTAATTTAACACTTTGTTTGTCTGCCTTTTGTACTAAGTAAAGTGAGCGAGTACGGCTGATTCAACATGTCAACATGTTATTGAAATCCTAATGGTAGACACCTATGTACATTCCATTGTAGAAGTGTTGTTAGTCATCGTTTTCTTGCCTCTATCCCACTGAAAGTGGGGTGGCACACTATATCATCTTTTATTCATATTGTCACATGTTTTGGCTGCGGTCTTATGACCGGCCGCCTGCCTGACTTTAACCCACTTTGGGAATTATTTGATGATTTGTCGTCCATCTGGAGTAAAATGCAGTAATAGATGATTTTGGCGTCTTATTTGTCTTAGCTTCCTTCTCCTAATTATCTTGTTTTTTTTATGGGATAGGAGGGCAAACGAGCAAGTGGGTCACCCGATGGTAAGGAACTACTCACCGCCCATGAACACCGTGGTGCGGTGCCATCCTTTAAGGGAGTATGAGGGAAAGGAAAGAGGAATGGTTATCTGGCCTCCGGATACCTCACTCACCGAACGAAAGTCGGCACAAGCCACTTCTTCGCCGATATTCCGAGGGTGTGGTCGTGGTGTTTCACCGGTCGAGCCAGCCAATTTATGCAGTGAACTGCAAGATTCTACCACTGTACGTTTTATCAGTAAAAAATATAATTTTGTTTGTTTTTTTTTATATCTCCATGCTTTTTCTTACCCGAAGGTGTTGCAAGCCCCTGTTAAGCTTAAGCTTCACCTTATAGAGTTTTTACGTCCCAAATGGAATAGTTGTCGGATTCTATTGTCATACACCGGCCACAATGTTGTCAGTCATCCATATTTATCATATATACCTTTCTAAAATAATTCGGAGAAGTAGTTGGTGTGAGTCATCATTCGATCCCATGACTTCACTATTAAGAAGCGAGGTGCTCGACCTCCAGACCACCTAAACGACTTTGTTGACATCCATTCTTTTTAAGTTAAAAGTTTTTTTAATCTCCCATAGTTTATCAACTTAGTTTGTCTTATAAGGGCACATTAAGGTGGATTAAGCCGAACATACTCGAAGACAAAAATAGATAATAATATATTTTTCAAATGTTTTGATGTTAAAATATTAAATAAAAAACTTATTTCGCCAAAGCTGTTAGCGCATGTTGTTGTGTACAAGGAAATCTGCTTTACACTTGTTTTTTCCGAATTCTATCGTAATATTCCTTTATCTAGTACAATCATTAGATTGTGTTAGTGATTCATCAATAATAGCTGATAACAATATTTGTTGCTGATCAAAATAAGTAACGCAGTTAGTGAGTGACCTACCTTAAATAAAGTACTTTGTAGGCCTTTCATATACGAGGGTCCTATGAAATAGGTGGCCAGTATATTGGCACACCTATATAAAATAAGCCTGCAAAAAAAACAATTAAAAATATCGTTGCGATTAGAAGAAAAGTCTCAGTTGTCCAGTTCGGAAGTCGTGGGATCGATTCCGGTCTCATATCGGGATAAATATAGATCACTGACAACTTTGTGCCCGGTGTATATGACAATAGGTTTGCAACCTATTCCATTTGGGACGTCACATAACGATTTGGCGAGCCGAGGCTTATTTCATGTCGAAGAAAATAGCAGAACATTAAGAAGACATTTTTTTTATCTGTCTATATTATTTCTCAAGACTTCAAGGAATCCATTTCGTTTCATTAAAATCCAACGGCCGGTAAACAAATATTTTTAGTTGTCTGTCTGTATATTCCCTTACAACCACTTGACATGTTCTTATGTAGAAGTAATACTTGAAGATAGCGGTGAGATGATACGAGTTTTGGGTACTAAACTGTACATCTTAAAATATCTTAATCTATGGCTGATATTATGAACAGAAGAGAGAGGCCTCCTGTCGTGTTTGTATCTATGTCTGTGCTCATCTTTGAAAACATTGGGAGAGCCATGTTATGTTTCCTTATTTAGAAGTTTCGTATATGGGGGTTGCGATTAAAAAGCTAATTAATAACGAAGCGTAGCGAGTGTGGGATGCCAGTTAAGTATTTTATAATTCTGCTGATCTCCGCCCACTGCTGGACATAGGCCTCCACTTGAATACGCCACTGAGCTCGATCTTCGGCCCTTGTCTATTACATTTTTAGACTCATTTCGAAAATCCGGAATCGTGGTTCGATTCCGGACTTACACCAATTTTTCTCGGAATCTTTTCGGAAGTTATTTGTGATAAATATCCTTTGTGGACGTTAGGTTCGTCACCTGTTCTATTTGGAACAAAACGTAACGATTCTTCGAGCCAAGGTTTTTAAAGCTGCTGCCTACACCTTCAGATAGAAAAAGATGTGAAGTTACGTTTTACAATTCAATGACTGGCAGCAGCGTCACATCAAACACTTCCATCGTCATACCCGCCAGCACAACGTGGCGCTTATGACCAATAAATACATCCAATAATTTAATAACTGGTAGGTTGATTAATAATAAGGTTAAATATTTGTTATTTATTATGTGTATTGTGGCTCTGTACTCAGTACTGATTCCCCACAAGTGTAGGGCGCCTGTGTTTGTTCAGTCACCAGTGTGACGCAAGTTGTTTTGCCAACGGACCGACCGACAACTCACAACACCGACCGACTCTTACTCACCGACCTCCGCGAGTTGTTTCGCAAGAGAACTGTTGTGGCCCGGTTACACGCGCCGCTGACAAATATTTGCAATGACACTGACAATTGTTTTTGTTTTGTTATTACGTCACGTGACACATTTCACCGCGCTCTAAATACATTTATGTGTAACTAATTTGTTATATACATTTATATGTAGAAGTCATGTCTACGAAATTGCATTTCGCTTCCAGCATCTTCCAATACAGCTTGGTGAGTTGTTTTGTTTTCGCTTTTTAATACGCTGTATCAGCAGTATTTGGTGGTATTTAATAATCCAGTATCAGGCACACCCACACTATATTTGCAACACACAAATATTTGTATGCGGGTCAATAGGGTTGGAAACAGTGCGTTTTTTGAAGACTTTAAACCAGTAGATTTTCCTCACTCATAGGTACTTTTGAATTGGAAAATTTATATGTACTTGGAACAAATTCCAATCCAGACGAGATAATTCAAGGTACAAGTAAAATATTCCAAGTTATCTCGTGAGATAATTGTCATAAGCACGTCGTAGGTACCGCCGCCATCGTCTGTGATTGAGTTTCCAAGTCAGGGTGTGATGTGACTTAATGGGTGTTTCTGACGAGAAAATACCATTAGATATGTGGCTGGTGCATCATAATAGTTGACGTCAACGTACTTTCTTTCTTATGCACCTTCGCCCTTGTATTACATGAAGATGTAGGCTCTGCAATTAATGACTCGCCGCTTGTTTTAGACTATATCCCGATTTCACGGTTTCATTTTTAATATGTTTCGCTGTTCGAATCAATAACTTACACAGACATTATTGTATGACATTTGATACAACCCAAAACCTGAATGCAGTACTCTGACTAAGCTAAGGTTAGTTCAATCTCGAAAAGACTGGATGAAATGGTAAATTATCGCAGTCCAGAGAGCACATACAGATGAACAAATAAGACCAGATTGACAGAAAATGCCTATGTTCGATTACATAACTTTACGCCTTTTTCTACCCGAAGGTGTAGGCAGCTGCTATTAAGCTTCGTCTCGCCGTTATGTTTACGTCCCAAATGTAATTGGTGACGAACCTATTGCCATACCGGGCACAAAGTTTTCAGTCATCGATATTTTTCACACATAACTTCCGAAAAGGACTTCGAAAAGGCATTGGTGTCGGCCAGTGTGAGGATTCGAACCCGCGACCTCTAGATTTTAGAAGCGGGTGCTCGACCACTGGACCACCGAGACCTCCAAATTTTACCTCCTATTACTCTCTCTTCATAACACATTATTTACATTACTCAGAACTATTGCCTGAATGAATTATTGTATACACGTCCATGTCCGAGTCCGACTCGCACTTGACCTCTTTTGTTTTTTTTTCTGTTTTGAAAACATTCGTACGTGCACGTCACACGGCATTGTTCAATAATTGAAGTTGTTACGCAGGATGTTTTCGCCAACTTTTATCTGTGATGACGACAATAGTGCGGGTTTATCTGATTACCTGATAGAGTGGTACGTATGTATGGTGCGGTGTATCTACGAAACAATGGCGCCAAATATATTCACACGATTACCGCCCTAGTACCACTCACTATCACAATCTATGTAGGTACTACTAAAGTTAATAGTGGTGTGAGATATGGAACATACGTAAACACCATTCTTTTTTTAAAAAAAAATTTGACACCAACCTATGGTCCTTTAAGCATCTTGCAGGTTAATTTTCATTGAACTGTTGAGCAGTCATTTTTATATTATTCTGGTTTTCATAGTAATTTATCTGCCGCGTATTACATTTGTGTCTAAAAATATAATTATCGCTGCGTACGCTTTCGAGTTTTCACCTTTGACCTTTACTTCCTTATAATATTTAATTAGTAAACAATTGATATACTAACCTATAATTACTTAATAGTGGGTAAATAAACTATCTAATTTTAATAATAATTAAGTTATTTCCTTAGGTATTTAATAATAAATTAACAAACTTAACTAACGATGGTATATGGGTCCGATATTTTATACTGTTTCCTCAGTTAATTACTTAAAACATAATTTGTTAATGTAAATCAATCCATTCTATAACACGTAAAAATATTATTGTAACATTTCATACAGGAAAGTTTTATTACACGCGTATACAAAATATTAATTAAAATTGTATTCCACAATTGTTATCTTAAGAATTTCCAAATTTATTAGATGTTATTAAAATTTATCCTAAACCTACTCGTCGATAAAAAAAAATTAAAACCTTCATGGCCGTTAAGATTTTTTTTTTAATTTCATAACAAATAGGAAGAAATTTTAGGATTGTGTGGATAATTTGAATTTCGAATATAATAATATCATTTATTTTTAAACCATAGTGATTCTAAACCACAAATTGACAGCTCGCCTGTAGTGCGGTGCCCCAAACATTTCATTCAGCGAAAGGAGTGTGTGTATAATTTTGTTTTTTTTTTTTTAATTTTCCTTAAACAAATGGTGGTGGTGGTTATATGTGGAGTAGGAAAACGGTATTTCAGCAGATTGGAAATTCCACGGTAAATATAACGGTGTGCGATAAGATTTATCCTTAAAGAGGCTTCCTTGAGACCGAACATGTTGAGCGCGAGACGACTCTTGTTGTTAGATTACAAATTAACTTAACCGACTTTACTTATGAGAAGGATTAATTTATGTTCGAATTTTTAAATAGAAAGAGATATTTTTTGTAATTGCATGTCCAACTGTCATAAGTCTTTGTTTGGTTTCTGAGAAGTACCTGACCCTTTTAACTTTGTATCGCCATATTATATATACATACTATTATATACCAGTTGTTACCCGTTTTTAATTAAGCGTGGCTATTTCTTTTAGCGTAGCTGTACCAGGTGAAATTCATATTAAAGACTATGTAGTAGATTTAACATGATGTGAGTATAAATATACAGGCAGACCAAAAGAACATACATAGATAACTTCACGCCAAATCCCTTACGGGGTATACAGAGATTACAGAGTGCCTTAAGGCACGATTCTTACACGCGTCACTCGCTTCATTGACTTTCATAACTCTTGTTATACACGTGCGTCGATTTCTAAGGCTCCTGACATCACCTTTCTCCGGGACTCGCTCTATTTGGTCATGGAAAGTGTGTCGTGGCCGTCCCCGACTCCTACATCCGCTTTTGCATTGTATATCTTCTTAGTCACTCATCATAATCCATCTTCATACATTCTTTCTACATGTCTACACCATCCGAGCACATCCACCATCCTTTCTTACTTTTACACCGAAATAAATACAACAAAAACTGTAGTTTTCTAAAAATAAATCTAGTTTTAATTGTGTCAAAAGCGATACATTAGGCCCTGCCACCAATTTATAAGGGATCAAAAAACTCTTAACATGTCGAGGCGTAATTGCCGCTACACACACTTTTCGGCAATAAAGGGGGTGAAGTTACAAGAAATATTTAAATATACAGACACGAATTTCCTGCACGTATATTATAACGTCTAGACCCGCGTCCCCCCGTCCTCCACGGACCCCGTGCCCCCTACAATATTAAAACATCTGTAGTTGAGTCTAGACAGTCCGTGACCCTTGTAAACGTTAAGTTGGTTGAACGGTGAAAGGTAGACGAATTTCTCTGTAGTAGTATTTGTAATTTTGTAAATACATATATCTATATACATATATACACACAGACAGACACCTATATATATGTATTTAAGTATATTCTACAATACTTTTGTTGTTCTGGAATGATTATAATATTGCTAGATTGTTTAAGTTTCGACATGTAGAAAGGATGGATGATGCAAGATTGACTAAGCAGATATACCATGCAAAAGCGGATGGATGTAGGAGTCGAGCACGGCCAAGACACACATTCCATGCCCAAATAGAACGTGTCCTGGAGGAAGGTGATGTTAGGAGCCTCAAAAATTGACGCGCGTGCATGAAAAGCGTTATGAAAGTCAACGAAGCGAGTGAGGCGTGTAAAACTCGTGCCTCTGTTGTCTCTTCCTACCCCGCAAGTGACTTGCCGTGAAGTTATGCATGTATGTAAAGTATATGAGTATATATATAAGCATGTATATAAGTCTATGTAAAGTATAGTATTAATCCCAATTGTATCCGAACAATAATAGGTAATTTTGGCGAATAGCAAACAAATTTTGTCGGACGTACTTGACGAGTTATTAGTTGCATTAAAAAACAACGATCATAAACAAAATGATTGATGATTATTTTGAACAATTGTTCAACATTACCTTACACAAGTCGTAATGGCGTTGTTTATTGTGCAATTATTGTTCTCTCCGGTTAAATATGTGGTAGTATACAATGTCATATTTACAATGTTGTTGCGCGTCACGCGATGTTATGATTTTGAAGGACGCAACATTAACGTCCCGACAAGGTTGTGTCGTCTTTTGCTTCAGCAAATACTGAATTACTGAACACGTTATTGTTAAATGGATATTGTTTGCTATATTTTGTCGCATGTAATGTAATTATGTATTTTAAATAATTTTAATCGACCAGAAAAATATAAGTGCTTTGTTTATTTCACTGACAGACTGACTGATATTGAATTTTAGAATGATTAAATACGAGAAGAGGATGACCTAAGAAAACATGGATGGATTGTGTCACAGACGACATGATTTAGAAGAGGGTTTAGGATGCGGATGATAGAAAAGTGTGGACAATAAAAACATGCCGGCCCTTAATAATGGTAACTGATGAGATTGGCTAATATTTTTATAAACTTCTGAATTCGGACTTTCAATATTTTCTTAATATTTGTCCGGTAATAGACTGGTATTAATGCGTATTTTTTTTGTCCATAGAAGAGGTTTATTCCGACATGGACAACGAAATATAAATAGGAAATATATAAATAAATTCTTACCCAAAAGTATTGTATAAAAACAGGACTGATTTATTGATTGAAAATCTCTTGATTGATAAATTATCTAATGATTCTAATGAAATCCACGATTCCATAGAGTTTAATTAATGGAAGGTGTTTTTTTTTTATTTTCCCGCAAATGCTCTTGTCTTTACGTCAACACCAAAACAACAAATAAAGTTCTACGTTTATAAGAATTATACAAATGTTAATTAGTTAATACCTTTCCATTTGTGTACAAATACGGGTATATAATCAGTGTAATTTACATAAGTTATATTGTAGGCAATATGCAAACAATGACTGTCAACATCAACAAAATACAAGGAAAAACACGTCAGTCACGAATTATAGTATGTGAATTGTTTTTACCCGCATATTAAGCTATTTGCAAAACGGTTCTTTTTTACTTATCAAGTGTATAATTTACTTATTAATTTAAAAACTAGCTGATCCAGCAAACGTTGTTTTGCAAAAAATTGAAAAATAAGCGGTTGTAACATTTGGAGTATGAAAAATAGATGTTGACGATTCTAATACCCACACAATAGGCACCACAAAATCTTATCAAAATCGGTCGTGCAATTTCGATGGAGTTTGTTAGTGATTAATATCACGCCAAGAAGAATGGTTCGACCAAGTTCCATACTAAAAAAAACATATATTTTTCATAATGTAACGCCGTAAAAATGGTTTTATGAACTATCCTATCTTTTAAGTTAGATCAAACTGCCCTGCAAATTTGATTTAAATCGGTTAAGCAGTCCAGGGACTCCTAAGCGGATATACAACGTGACACGAACTTAACATACATAATAAGATGTACAGACTAGTTGTGTGAAAACTGAATAACATGTACCAGAACAGAGTTAGATGAATGTAATGTGTTTGTCGGTTAGGGAACGTATCCGAGTCAGTGGTTACGACAGCCGACCGGGCCGGAGCTTGTTACATCACGCGTGGGAACCGTACGGGCTCATCACCCAGCTCCCACGGTCCATTGTCCCCGACCCGACCAGCTCACGGTCTGTACCAACCTTTGACACAATCCATTACGACCTAAAAACCCACAGACACGCCACGTGTTATATAATTCCAATTGGTCGTTGATAGAGATTGATCGCTATTATATATTGTTTGATAGAGATTGATAGTTATGTGTTACACACATACCTGTCAATTATGTCAACTGTCAATACTGACATGTAAGATCATTGACTTGTATATATGGACGTGACATATTATTCTATACGTACAATTGCTTATATAAAATATTAGGCATTTCGACGGCGCACACATAAACATATATCTGTCTCGTTCTTACTCAGCACTGTCACTCACATGAAAACAATATAACAGTATTTCAGTGCGTACATAAAGTGAATGAATGCGGAAACAAGATTACACGATATACACCAACTGACGCTAAAAGTTCCGCAAGGTATGGCCGATTTTTTATCAGTTCAGCCAGTAAAAAAGTGTTAGGAAAAATTTTACCGACAAAATTAGGTTGCGGATTTTTCTAAATAAATTAGTCTTATTTCGTAACGAGTAAAAACCTATTGTAAATTCGCAAAATATGTATTAATTAACTGATCTTAGACTGAAAGTCATAAGAGATACATTTGTAACTAAAAAAAATGTTCTGAACATGTTTCCTTTTATTTATCACGCGGTCCCTTTATAAGTTTAAAATTTGAATCATTCTTATTTACTGTGGGCCGCTCTAGTGATTTACTTACTTTAGAGTCAGCAACTTAATTAAAATAGTTTGTAAAATAGAGGTAAGTAGTCTAAAAAAACATGTACTCTTATTTTGACATCCAAAACAGAATATTTAGCATAACAATATACTTACTTCCTATTTAAGTATTAATTCTATAAATAAGTAATACTCAAAATTAATTACAATAAAATGAGCCAAGTACGTTTATCGATAAATAAAATTCTTCTGCGCAGCAGTAAACCGCCATTTTATGCGGCCACATGACGTCACACCTGGCTTCAATTTTGTGTCGACATGCCACTTCCATAGGTTTCTTTCTTCATTGTGTAAGATAGATTGTGTTTAGACCTTTTTTATTGATTACTAGTAGTTGCTTCATCTCCTATCTTGATGTTCAGTTTCAATTACTATAAACTGATTAATCCGCTGAATACTAGTTTTAGCCTATTTCGTACGCATGTAATTTGGATTTTTAACCGACTTCGAAAAAAGGAGGAGGTTCGTTTATATGTCTATATTTTTGTCTATATATTATTATTTTTATTTTTCTTCTTCTTTATTTATATATATATATATATTATATATATGTATATTAAGAAATATATATAATATATATACATATATAATATATATAAAATATATATAATATAACATAACATAACTTCACGCCTTTTGTACCCGAAGGTGTAGGCAGTGGCTGTTAAGCCTCGACTCGCCGTTATGTTTACGCCCCAAATGGAATAGGTGGCGAACCTATAGCCATACTGGGCACTTTTTTTTTATTTCACTCAAACGTTACATACATACCTTACAATTCATATTTTCTCTTCTTCATAACCTTCATGAAGAAGACCATATTGATAAATATGACCATCACCACAGCTAACATAATCCACAGCCAACATTTCCAAGCACTCCGACTGTGCTCTTGCAATCTTTCCGACACCACCTTCAGCGATGATATATTCCTATCTGTGAGATCCGAAGACTTCTTCAGAGCATCAGTATCCCCTTTGATAATAGTGCTAGCTATCTGTGACTGTTCTTTCAGACTTTTGGTAAGCATCACCATATTCTCTGCAACTTTCTCTTGCATATTCTGATGATACTTCAGTAGCGAGTCGATATCTTCCTGGCTGCTGCTGTTGCTCGTGAAGTTTGGTGATTTTATTATGTTACGTTTTCTTAAAGCATCATCATTATCCTCCAAGCCAAACAATTCAGACCTCAGTTCCGCACCATACTTTACAACAGTCCTTTGGTGTATTTCTTCTCTACAATATCTTTCTTTTTTATATATGTTCACCGATATTTTCGTGAATTATGGACCGATTTCAAAATTTTTTTTTTTCGTTGTATAGTGTTTACCTCCGAGATGGTCCCATTTTCACCAGGTCAGGATCTGATGATGGGAACCAGGAGAAATCGAAGGCATCCACCAAAAGTTGTATGCAAGTATGGTGTTCTTATTACGCAATAGTGATGTCTTAGGGATATTCTTTATGGTGCTAACAATTGATGCTGCTGTGCTGATGAAGAAGCCACAAAACTCCTCAACGGTTAGGAGTTCGATGACAGCTCTGCATTTGGTCGATAGAAACTACTTGGTAGTATGCAGGGCTAGAGTGTTGCTGGTGAAATATGCTGGAATATACACCTGATGCTGCTATGCTGATGAAGAAGCTACAGAACTCCTTAACTGTTAGGATTTGGGAGACAGTACTGCATATAGGACTAATGTGTTGCTTGGGAGGTATGCTTAAATCAACTTCTGATACTGCTGTGCTGATGATGAAGCTACAGAACTCTTATACGGTTAGGATAACACAATTCTGTAAAAATGTTTTTTATTTTCTGCTATAGTTTCCAGGTTACGATTGGCCTTCATTCGGGCTATAGTGTTATTGGGTCTACCCATGATAATTACTAAAATAGAAATACTTAGCAAGTATTATCGTACTCTTTTATCTAAGTACCTATTTATGACAATTATAGCTCCCTAAAATATCAACCATTTAACAAACAGACTTGTAATTAGTGAAAATATATTTACTTAAATGAAAGCCATGTACCATGTAAATGAAATGTATGTAAATGAACTAACTTCTGCTGAAGTTCACAACTCATTAATATCACTAAAACTCGTGAAACAAAATTATTTAAAAAAAAAAGTTAAACCGATTTCTAGAAACGTAAACCACACAATCTATAAGTATAAGAAAACAGTACCTCTATAACTAAAAAGCGATAAATAACGTAACTTACTCATTCGTATACTTAATACATTATACAAAACGTAATACTTTAATAAAGTCATCTTTAACTATTATAATATTTACATATGTTACTTATTTTTGGAGTCGGTGCCAGCCTAGGTAACGTACTCTATTGTGTTGCACCGACTTCAATAATGAGTAACATAATAATATAATATAATTATTCATTAGTTATAGGTGGGTAAAAAATGTACACAGCAATATTTCCGTGGAAGAGTTATAATCAACCCTATTAGAATTTAAAACATTGAGGTCAGGCGGCATGGCTTTTAAGTTTTAGCCTGTCCAAAATGGATGAAAAAATATCAACATGGAGGCCGTCGAAATTAAAATAATCAAATGTTACATGCCGAATATATTTAGTTTCTTGGCGACGAATATTATAATAATAATACATAATTTAGATAAGATTGCATGAACGATAATACGCAAATAAAAAAAAAAACGATAATATCAAAATTCTAAACAGGTTTCACGCCACATTAAATATTATCGCGCGGCGCTATATATTATACCTATATAACGTTATGTAATTGTTTTTTTTTTTTCTTCTTTAATGTAATTATAATGCGTCGAAGACAATACGGTTTTGCCGTTTGGCGTCGACTCCGCCAAGGTCGGAGGGCGTTGAACCGATATTATTTGTATCGGCGTCGCGGCCTGGTGAGGCGCCTGTCTCGCGGCCACCACACAACCCGGGCCCGATACGTATCGCACTCAACAAATATTACGGTGACATTCACACAACGATATGGTAACCGGCGATATTGTGATATATTTTTTTTCATCTCTCATAACAAAATACGTGTGTAATATTTCGTCAGCCGGACATCACTGAAGGACGTCGTGATGCTCTGTCTGATAGTCAGTGGACTTGGCAAGAATGTGCACAGCCTTAAACCTAATCCATTCTAGATAATCCGGAAGAGTTTATGGTTCACCGCTAAGTTCTCCGTCACCCTTTTTCTCGTTCACGTCTACCATGCTTTTCTTTTATCATGGATTTCTTTACATTCCACTTTTGCAGTTCCCACTTTCCTCACTTCTTTCTTTCTTTTCCAACACTCTGCTGCATATTTATCTCTAAGATTTTCGCGAATCACGTTCATGACATTAAAACAAACTTTAGGATTATATCGCGTTTATTTATTACCAATTTTATTAATTTCCCGACGTTTCGAACTCTTTACAGAGATTGGTAACCCACATCAGACCATGAAACAAAAATTAAATATTTATTAACAAGATATATTTACTAAAGAAAAACCAAACTTTTTCTTTAGTAAATATATCTTGATGTGGGTTACCAATAGTAAAAATCATATTTTTGACATCAACTTTTTGATTTTTATTTCCAAAAAGTGGGTGCTCTCTGTATCAATGAAAATAGCTTTTGAACAAATACCATCTTTTTGTTCATCACTCGTGAAAATGATCTCTGTAAAGAGTTCGAAAACTCTGCTACACCTAAGCCAGAGAGACTTGCGTTAGTATCTAAGCCTTTTTCTGACTAGGTCCCCTTAAGGGGATTTCTTGTATTCCGTCTCCATGTATACGTTTGAATATCTTTATTATTTAAATATGTTTTGCACCAAAGGCGATTGTAGCGAGACTAATTAATTATCCAGCTAACGAATTTAGTCATTTTCTTGACGATCGATCTAGTAGTTAGAACCCAACATACTTGGAAAGGGTTAAGGCGTGTCAATAACCACTTATCACCACACACGAGTCGTAAAACATCCCAACCATCAGAAGAAGAGTCTCATGAATTTACAAAAAGTTTTTTTTTATGTAAATTTGCACCATTTTACATATGCGTATTGTAAATTCGAACCAACAATTACGTTATCGTCGAGAAGGTATTGAATACAATTATGTAAATACTTTTAATGTTTGGCCTGTCTTTTAATTGTGCATTTAAATTATCTGTTTAATTCTCTATATTGTCATAGGTTTATTTCTTGCTGTATATGTTATCAGTACTATGGCGCTGAAAGTAAGTATATTTAAGTATAGTTTTTTTTTTATGCGATAGGAGGGCAAACGAGCAGGCGTGTCACCTGATGGTAAGCAACCAGCAACACAGATAGTGTTACTATTGCGTTGCTGACCTTTAAGGGATAGGGGAAAGGAAAGGATGGGGAAAGGGGGGTGGGCCTCCGGATACCTCTCTCACCGAACGAAACGCGGCATGAGCCACTTTACGTCGATCTTCTGAGAGGTCGTGGTATTTCACCGGTCGAGCCGGCCCATTCATGCAGCGAACTGCTTGGCTCTGCCACTGTCCAAAGTCTAGTCTATAGTATATCGCGTTATCGTATAGTCTAGTCTATAGTATATAGTCTATCGCTTTTTATTTTTATTCTGGGGCCTCAATTGTGGCCACACCATTCTCTATTTTTAACCGACTAGGATAGTTTTGATTTTCTATTGTGTGGATTGTATTTGCATTTTTTATGGACAAGGCTTGGTGGGCTTTAGCTTGAAGATATATTGTGGATTCGTCTCTATCGTAAGAATGAAACAAATATAATATTTCTCGAAATTTCCACGGGAACCAAAATAGGGAATATAAGACATTTGATATAGGTAGTTTTATATAGATCAGTTTAATGAACGGAGTTAAGTAAGATAGATAAGGTCAGATTATAGATGCTCTAGCACAGGAACATAATTTAGCGAAGTCCGATGCGCCTGGAGCTACTTGTAATCTTTATCAATACATAATATTTAACTACAGTCGCTATTTTCATAACACCGTAGTCGTTTGACAATCCCATCAATCGTATTGACAAAACAATTCAACTTTCAATTGTGTTATTTAATTAGTTCCACGTGACTGATTCACCCAGTCGTTTGTTATTATTTGGAGTTGTGCCCAGTCCCTGTGCTCCCGTGGGCGTCGTGAAACTTGACCAAGAAGCTTGATCTGATGCCGCTTGCCTCACGCATCATGGGTTATCGAATTATTACCGATGATTGAACAGGCTGTGTCTGGACTGATGGCGACTTGGTCCATTAGCTTTGATATTTATTTCAGATAATACTTTCTATCGCTATTGATGATTTGTTTTTTTTAATTGTCATAGTTTAAAGATGAATTTGATAACATTTGATTGCAAGCGTTACCATAGCCTATGGATTTATGTAGGAACAAGGAACATACAGGCGCGTTATCGAGGCTTTGAAAATATATTCATCCCACTAATAAAAAGGGTTTTTTTGTGGTTTAATGTTCGAGTGAACAATTTATTTAACGTATAATCGAACTTTTAAATATTGCCACGATTTTGAAAATATATATATTTTTATATGAAATGGCAGTCTTTTGCACAGGGATATTAAAACAGAATCTTAATAACAAACAACTATGTTACTTTTATGATACTATGATGTTGAGCCTTACTTTGCTTGCTATTGGATTTTGTTGATCAAGTGCTCACTCAGTATAAAATATGTCCGTTTGAGTAAAACAGTTAAAGTAAAAGTAAGTAAAATTAATTACGCCTCGCCATTTTGAATATTGCTGTTCAGTTTAGTGATGAGATATAGGTAGACATTTAAAAATGTATATTTTTTTTTTTACTACTGACGCCATTTATTTGCGATTAGCCACAGTCGTAAATAAAGCGGACAACAATTGAATTCTATACTTTATAAAACATTTGTTTTTATGTAACAATTATTTCGTGAATAAAACTGCGCTCATCCATCTTTTTAAAACTGCGATAAAAACAATCTTATCCAAATCCTATGTAAATCGGTTCAGCAGTTCAAACGTGTGAATGTAACTGACAAACACATTTATTTCGATAGAAGTTTGCTCCGTAATATGAGTAGCAGAGACGGAAACCGCAGAATATGACTTCAAATCAACCACGGTTGTTGCTGCAGCATCTATACTATATTATAAAGAGTTTGTTTGTTTGAACGCGCTAATCTCAGAAACTATCAGACCGATTTCAAAAATTATTTCAATGGTATATAGTCCATTTATCGGGGAGCCTTCCCCGATAAAGGCTTAGTTTTAGGCTATCTTATATTTTCAAATTAATTAGGGATCCTTACTAAAAGTCCAATAATATAACCCAATCAATAATTCTTACATCGTTAACGCTGCGAAAATTATTGATTCTAGAACAAAACAATGTACTACACTTTTACAGAACATATATTTGTCTATAAAAAAGTTCGCGACACCATATGTCTTACTATTGTAGTTATCGCACAATAAGTGTGTTTTGATTCTTTTAAAATAATTATAATACTGTCATTTTAGAAATTTTTTATTTTGCATTTGGTATTAACCCTCCTGAAAATAAATTACTTCAATAAAAAGATAGATTCAAACCTTTCTAGAACTTCTTGAATAATTCAATTCGGACATTTACATACATACACACATACATAACTTCACGCCAAATCCCTTGCGGGGTAGGCAGAGAGAACAGAGCGCCATAGGGCACGATTCTTACACGCCTCACTCGCTTCGTTGACATTCATGACTCTTTTCATGCACGCGCGTCGGTTTTTGAGGCTCTTAACATCACCTTCCTCCAGAACACGTTCTATTTGGTCAAGTAGACGGCCAAGACACACATTCGGACATTTAATTCAAAAGATATCGCAAAATACAAAATGTAAGTATTCGTTTCAGAGGGAAATATTTAGTTACAGTACGGATGATGTATCCGACTCGGACAGCTCGGACCGCGACAGCTAGCAGGTAGATATTTTTACGTTTGTTTCTTGCTAAAAGGTCTCGGTGTTCCAGTTGTCGAGTAGCCCACTTCTGAATCAAGAGGTCGGGGGTTCAAATTCTGGGTCACGCCAATGACTTTTTAAAATTGTTTTCGGAAATTATGTGTGATAAATATCGATGACTAAAAACTTTGTGCCCGGTATGGCAGTAGGTTCGCCACCTATTCTATTTGGGATGTAAATATAGCGGTGAAACGAGGCTTAACAGGCGCTGCCTACACCTTCGAGTAGAAAAGGCGTGAAGTTATGTTGTGTTGTTGTTTCTCTCTTTGTCATCATATCGCTCACTACTCTAATTAGAATTTAGAATTTGTAGTATTTAATCGTATTTTGGGGTACTTTTATTTTAATTTATAAAAGCTACTAGCTTTTACCCGCGCCTTTGCTCGCATTGAAGCCATTAAATAAGTATCAAAAATCATTACAATAGGAATGTATCATTATGATAACTCTATTTTATTGCTTAGCTGGAATCATCAATTTTTAAAATTACAACATACAAAAACTTACAATATTTTTTATTGAAATGGAACAACAAACGGTAAAATATATTTCTCTGTAACAAAAATAAATAATTTTGGACTTAACAATTTTATAAGAGTATGTAGGATGTATGTAGGATATTTATGTAGACTATATTATAAGTTTTTCCTTCGGGTGCAAATATATGTAAATTAAAGAAAGAAAGAAGAAAAAAAAAGTATCCTATGTTACTTCTAATACCTCCAAGAACATGTGTACAAAGTTTCATGATGATCGGTTAAGAAGTTATCGCGTGAAAGCGTAACAAACAAACTTATATTCACATTTATATATGTATTAAAAAGTAAGAAGTAAGATAGGATAGTAACTAGGTTACATTTTTATTGTACAAGTTATAAGTTGTGTATAAGGGGCAAACGAGCAGGCGTGTCACCTGATAGTTACAAAAGCCGCCTATGGCCACCTGAACACATGTAGTGTTACAGTTGCATTGCCGGCCCTTACAATGGGATATGGGTGGGGTCGGGAGTGGGTTTAGGAAGGGGAGGGGGAAAGGGATTGGGCCTCCGAATACCTCTCTCATTGAGCGAAACGTGGCAAAAGCCACTTTACGACGATATTCTGAGAGGTCGTGGTATTTCACCGGTCGAGCCGGCCCATTCGTGCAGCTAACTGCGTGACTCTACCACTGACAAGGTGTGACTGATGTGACTGATTTATAATACTTTCTAGATATTATAAACTTAACATTTTTAATATCGTGTTATCTTTTAAAATGTAGTGAATTTAATTAGATAAGATTAATCGCAAGACCGACATCATTTTACTTATAAAAAAAAAACACTCATTGTGAGCTAGCTACCCCGGTTTGAACATATGGTGTCCGTTTTTTCGTTGAAGTCAACAATAGTGACCAAATAAAAAAAGTCGTTTAAGTAGTATTAAAAAAAACTAAAGGTTGATAAAAAACTTGGGACCATTTATTGAGGAAAGCATAAGTTATTAATAAGAGTGGGACAATAATCTTTTTAGTGATAAATGTATATAATATGGCGGTACGAAGTTCGCGCGGTCTGCTAGTAAATAAATACATAGGGATCAAAAGTGCAAAAGCGAAATTATATAGAAGTCGAGGATGCCCAGGACACACTTTCCATTACCAAATTGAACGTGTCCTGGACGAAGGTGATGTCAGGAGCCTTAAAAGAACCCTTATGCCTTAGTTTTCTCTGCCTCCCTCATACGACTTAGTGTGAAGTTAATTAAGCAAGTCGTGATTACGTTACGCGATCTCACAAAACTGCATTACGCCTGTCTGTGCTGGTCGGTCAATCGATCACTCAGCAAGGAGTCATATCATTAGGAGACGATTTCAAGTGACGCGCTCCTATCAAGGAGTAGTTATGTTTACGTCCACCTTGTATCGTGCCTCCGTGGCCCGGTGAGTGACCGTCCGCGTCGTCGCGCCGTGTCGGTTACTGGCACTCGCGCAAAAACACCGCACCAAGAAAAAGAAAAAAAAACACTTGGCGTCTCATTAAGTTGCTCACGAGAATTATATACATACCGGTGTTTACCATTTATGTTAAGCTAGCCGATGCTCGCGGCTCCGTCCGTGTGAAACCCTTCCCGCCAATCAGACTTGCACACAGGTTTTTTTCGATCTTTCTGATCAGCTTTTCTGACTTCAAAACTATTTTATAAATGGAGTTCTTCTCTTCTATTAGAGGTTAGTTTGGCCTAATTTGGAAAATAAAGTCTAGGTCATGATCTAGACTTTAAGATACGATGCTATGAAAGGAATATTGCCCTATAGAAGTGGCTCGCGGGCGGACCTGCGGGTAACAACGACGTGAAAACCTATATATTATTATTATTATGTTATTTATCCTCGTCAGTATTTTAGTAAACAACATTTTCAATTAAGGTGCAGTGGAAAATATTGTTCAACCTTCGACATCGTCATAAAATGCACGCCCATACCGAGAGCTGCGGAACGACGTGGTTTACTACGGTTTCAATATCTCTATCGCTCTCCCTCTGTCTTGACTCGTGGTTAAGAACTTTCGATTTTATCACATTACTGTTATATTTTTAGTTACTCTTAAGTTTTTCAATTATGATAATCTACTTTATTACAGTTTTGATTCTGAAATATCGACTGCTTTTGAAGATGTATTCATATCAAAAATATATAATTCGTGGTAACGCTACCTACCCCTTTTTAAACCGGAGAGGAAAGCAGAGATTGCTTTCGTTTTCACTTTCGTTTTGGTTGTGAAAACTAGGATGATCTTTATTTTTGTACCCTTGCTTTTACTCAAAATTGTGTACAGGTATCGTGGATTGAAATATTAGTCCGATGGATTGGATAAGGAGCCATATTGTCCAATCATCTATAACAAAACTATCGAAGAATTATTATTGTGCGCCATCGCCCGAACCTGAGACTATATCACCGTCTTACCTAGTCCAATAAGATTTAAAAACATAGCCCCACCTGCTTTCGTAATATGGTAAGAATGAAAAACCTGCCAGTGAATACATTTATTGATTTTTTTTCTATCTCTGACAGTTGTTTGTTTGTTTTTTGTCGGATTCCTCCGTAACGATAATAACTGTTCTGTTAATAAAATTGTTTGAGGAAAAATCAATTACAAATTATACTAGTGTCGATCGGTCGATGTCTTCATCTCTTTGACGAAACTGACTTTTTTATGATCACAATTTCGTGTGTGGTTTTCCTTAAATTAACTGTTTTGCCGCTCGCGTCATTTGATTTTGGGAAAAATATTTTAAAAGTATTTTCTTTCGCTAGGTAGGCTGAAAGAACTGGGCGTCTAATCGTACACACCTCGCTTGATTTTTTTTTATCTTGACCCCTCGCACGCTCGCAGTTGTCATGGTGGCTAAGACATGGTCAATTTGGACCACGCGTGGTTTTACATTTAGGGAATCCGCGTTCTAATAACGTCTCTGCATATAATGTTCCCATAGAACAATATTATTTTCCCGGTTCCAGTAATATTGTTAAAGTAAATAACGTTAATTTAATTTAATAGAATATTAGGCATTAAGAGAAATTTTGTCAATACATATAAATAGATTTCGTTAAAACATGAGCAATCGTACAGTTTGAATGTGTGTTTATTGAACGTGTGTGTGGCAATTTTAGTACGAATCGCCATCTCAAAGGTACGTCGATTGCAGTTACGTGGCCGGATGTTGTGTTCTTGAAGTACGGTAGTGCCTTTTGCAATGTTTCCCGCCAACTACTGCGTATCTCGATTTACAGGAAACCCCAAGAAAAGTTGTTTTTATAGAGCGTCGTTGCATTATCCCACTTTAAGTGGGGGTCGGTACAATATGTCATCCTTTCAAACAGTCCATGTGTATCATAAAAACACAACCAAATGTGTGGCTGTGTTTTTATGACCGGCCGCCTGCTGGACGTCAATCCTACTTGAGAATTTTACGGAAGCAGTTGGAAATGGGACGGAGAGGGAACAGGGGAAGGCCTCCGGATACCTCTCTCACCGAGCCAAACGCGGCATGTACCGTGCGCAGATATTCTGAGAGGTCGTGGTATTTCACCTGTTGAGCCAGCCCATTCATGTAGCGAACTGCATGTTTTTTTATTATTTTGGTCACAAATTTCTGCCTGGCAATCGCCAGCTAATCGAATTCTGTAAAGGTATATAAACAACAGTTTAACAAGGTTAAAAAATAACAACACTCCTAAAAAGTAAAACAAAAAAAATGGTTTATTAAAATTATCGTTATTTTTCAAGTTGTTTTTTTTTTTGTATTGTCGTAAAAACTCTTTTGTTAATAGATATCTGCTTATAAAAAATATTCTAAACAAAGAAGCAAACATTTAGTGATAAACAAAATAACTACTTTGTGTTTCTAAACTATTGTTTTTTTTTTAAGTCGAAGACCTTCAGACCTTCATATAGTTCATATTGTAGTGTTACTGAAAACCATTCACTGTATAACGTAAGTAGTTATGTAGGAAAAGTCTTGATACTCAAAAACACTGGAATATGTTTTTTGAAGCTGTTTAAATATTAATACATTAGTTGACGCGGCGAATTTTGTTCTGCGTCAAAAGTAATAAGTAAGTAAATTTTGGATTTATGTATCACTTTTTTCTTTACTACATTATACATGAATTATACATTTATACCACCCCGTTCACGTCCCTTTATCTTTAAAAAAAACCGCATCAAAATCCGTTGCGTAATTTTAAAGATTTAAGCATACATAGGGATATAGGCACAGTGAAAGCGACTTTGTTTTATACTTACTATGTATACTTAGTTGTGATGTGCGTAGTATTTCCCCAGTATGTTTTGTCCAAAACAGTCCATGATATTATAATATATATATATATATATATATATATATTATAGTGATGCGTCTATATGTATGTTGTTTGCGTATTTCTAAGTATGTATGCGGTGCATCACACTCGAGTATTTCCGGTATGATTCGTTTGTTTGTTTGTTGTGATCGGTCACGGTGAGCGGAGTCCAGCGGAATATTCTCGGAGCTGGCGCTCCGCTGCGAGCGATGCCCCCGATGTTTTCTGTTTACAATTTTATTATTGCTTACATACATACAAGCGGACAAACAACCACCATCTATACAAATAAATGTCATTCAAGTGTCTGTTTGTCAAGACAAATTAATAGTTTTCTTTACTAAATGACGCGTCGTTAAGTAAAGAAAACTATTCGCGCGACGTATTGTTATGTCTTAGACGGTCCGAAGAATCATATTGTCTTTTATTTTACCGACAGCTTCAGAGACGTTAATATTACTATTATAACTTTACGCCAAGTCCCTTGCGCGGTAGATAGAGAGAACAAAAATAATATCAATATCTAATAGGCAGTACTACTAGGTATCGTAATACTAGGAAGAAATAATAGGAGGCACAGAACCGATAATATTATTAGGATTTTTTTTTACGGCCACCTTAAGTTTTAAGTGGTGCAGCAAAATTTATCTTGTCAATCAAAGTGATGCAGGCAGTGAATAGGTATTGATAGTTAACACTGCAATAATGAAAACTACAGCGAAATAACAATAATCTGTATAATACAATTCTTTTTGAATAGTCGGGAGTTATACAATATATTTTCTTCAATCAGTCAAGTTTGTTTAACACAAAGCATGAACATTTACCAAGTTATTTCATAATAAGCCATCATAAAAACAGTCGACCTCTAGATATCGCCGCAGTATTGTGACAGTGAGTCAAATCATGTTCAGTTGTTTACAAACACGACCCCGAGATAAATGTATAATAGGTTATCGGTTTGTCGTTTCACGTACAAATTATGTTTCATTCAGCCAACATGAATGAAAATAACGACAATTTATATAATAGAGTTGTTCGCAGTTGTATGACTTTAGGATATTGCGTTCGTTTAAAAAGAAAAAAAAACGTTTAGGACAGGGATTGTCAAATGATTTAGGACTTATGACCCCCTTTTCCACTTTGGACTGAATAGTTTCGACTTTATTTTACAATTACTTATCAGTTTAAAAACGGTTCTCGTTTACGGTAACCGGGAAAAAAATAATAACCACGAGAACAACCAAATTCTAGCTTCTATAGTGTCTCCCAAAATGGTATATACCGACCTCACTGTTTTGAAAGATGTCCCTAAATATCACCATGGATCAGTTTATACGCAAGTGACCTGCATTTATTTTGTTTGTTCATTGTGCCCCGATTTCGTAACAGAAAATATGCGCATAGCCTTGACCCGCCAATTCTGAGACCATTGAAACATGTAAGCTGACAATGTACGGTCACGGTGGAGTAGATTCAAATTAGATATGTTTGATATTGTATTTTTACTGAAAAACCTTTTCACATCAAACAATACATAATTCTAGTTATGGCACATAATGACTTCTGACAAGCTGCAATCGGACTGGGCTACAGAACGTGCTAGAGAAATCTTAAAACAAACCCCTTTTATTTGGCACATTAGTGGAAAATATTTTGCCTGACATGAGTTTGTCTAAAACCTATTTATTGAGACTTGGTGATAAATAATATAATATCTATAAACATCACGTGAATGAACATCGCCATCGTCATACTAGTATAATAATATTTACTGCGAGCGGAATTCGAAGAATGAAACACAAGCTATACTAAATGTGTGATCTATTAATAGCGGATGATGAGATGAATGATGGATGGATGGATGGATGACGTGGCCTCGCCGAGCGGCGCGTCTCCATCGATGCAACTGTTTGGCTCTAGGCCCGCGCGCGCGCCGGCGACAATTCGCGGCACCTACGCCCCCCGATAGACGCCAGCATAGATCATGTGAGCAACATACAATTACGCTTCAGTACATCTATATAACATATATATTGGCATACAATATTGTTGTTAGTATTACATTACCGCCTCTATTATATTCTAGCAAAACCGACAAAATCCTTAAGGTTTTTGAATCTCAATGATTTTCCTGATGTTCTTAAATCATAAATGTTTACGAAGGTGGTAAAACTGATTGTAAGTTGCTACCGCGGTCTAAATATGCAAGTGGCCACAATCAAGGGATGGGGATGATGGATATCGCCCATTTTTAAAATAGCGAATCGAGCTTTGAACTAAATCACTTGATATATTTCGTTGTTAAAGTTCGTAAATTTAAGGATACTATATAGCTTTAATCATAATCTTTCCTTTGCTATTAAACGGAAACTTTATTGAAACTCGGCCAACTATTATTCAGTACTATATACATTGTAACTGGCGTCATAGCTTTTTGTCAGTGGCAAACAATAAAGATATTATTTATAATAGGGTCAAGTTATAAACGAAGCGCGTGAGTGGGACAAGTCACAAGGCGGGCGGCAAATTTAGTTGGCGTGATGTTTGCGCCCACGCATACATGTGATTCATACATTTGGCGGTACAACGGTAAACAATACCATAATTACACTGGCGCTGCGTTAGCAATCAGATCTGCGTAACTGTAAGGTTAGTTGACTACCTTGTGACTACACAACTGTTGCAATATCGCAATAGGCCTAAAAGAGAGTGTCGAAGTCAGTTATTATGATATCATTCAACAAAGATAGAGCCACGCAGTTCTGACTGGGGAAACACCACGACCTCGCAGAATATCGACTTGAGTGACTCATGCCGCATTTTACTGGATTAGATTTGTATCCGGAAGCCCACTCCCTGCCTCATTATCCCATCTTAAAAGCCAGCAACGCAATTGTGACCCTCTAGATGTTGCACATGTTCATAAGCGGCCGTTGTTTATATTAGGATGACCTACAATCATTACATAGTATAAAACAAAGTAATTTTATAAATTACTTTTTTAATTTATAATTGTAATTTAATAGATAGAGGGTGTCACCGGGATTTAAAACTTTTGCAAACGCTGGCTGAATCCACACTGATAGATTACGACAATGTACTACACTTTATACACCGTCAAAAGGTGTACAAAAAAGTCCGCGGTGGTGTATGTCTATCTCTTAGTTATAACCCACATTGACCATTTTTATTTCTTCTTATTACTTCGTAGGCGATACAGAGTTCGCTGGGTCAACTAGTAAACAATATATTGGTAACTGATTATAATATGCATTTGTATTTAATCATCTTCATTGTTCTATGTCAACATAATTCTCATTTGCTCATAGCTAGCAATGACATCATACAAACATCACGGCCTAGATTACATCATGATGGAATGGACGAAAACGTGGTTCAACGTCATAGGAAAAACATAACGTTATATCTCAACATAATCAGATGTCGGGTGTTGGGAAATTGTGCTAGGTGATCCTTTTCTCACTATTAAGACGGCCATTTATACTATAGGGAATGTTATAGAGTATACACACAGACAGATAGACTGGCTAAAGTTATGTCGATATTCTGTAACGAGTAGTATTTTTCTGAGGTTTCGGTGGTCGTGTGCTCGGGCACCCCGCTTCTGAACCAAAAAGTCGCGTGTTCTAATTCTGGCTCACACCAATGACTTTTTGAAATTATTTTCGAAAGTTATGTGTGACAAATATCGATGACTGAAAACTTCGTGCTCGGTATGGCAATAGGTTCGCCACCTATTCCATTTGGGACGTAAACATAACGGCGAAATGAGGCTTAGCAGCCGCGGCATACACCTTCGGGTAGAAAAAGGCGTCAAGTTATGTTAAGTAGTGTTTTCCTAAACATTATACTTTCCATTAGAGGCTTTGAGTAGAAGCCAGTTGCGTCGGTTTGATTGCTTTTGATTAGATTGCTTTTGATTAGATTGTATTAAAAAAATACTTCCTCTAGAAACACGATCTCAGAAACCAAGAAAGGTAACCTACACACATACAATTATGAGAAAATCTTGTTAGTTTTTGTTGTTGTTGTTGTGTTTCATTTTAATGTAAATCAATTATCACACACAAACAACATACCAAAACGGCCTTGTAGAAAATCATTAGAAACTCCGTCAGAAATGACGAAATGTATTGAATTCTGTTATTGCATAGTTAACGACGCGCACGCACACGCGTGCAACGTGCACGTCACATAATTTCATTAAAATATTTTTATTACTCAGTTCGTTAAATTTGAAATATTTCATATTTCACATAACTATATATGACGTTACGAAAAAATGTATAACGATCGTTGTAAAAATCAACTCACGTAAATGTTATAAATACTTATGTTACGTTTTGTTATTACTTATTTTATGTACCCAATATCGCGTAATAGCTGTTTGGATAGTGTCCGACCGAGCGCGTGCTACGGCTTATGCGGTGCCTATTTACCGCGAATTACTTTACTTTTACATACATACATAACTTCACGCCAAATCCCTTGCGGGGTAGGCAGAGAGAACGGAGCGCCATAAGGTACGATTCTTACACACCTCACTCGCTTCGTTGACTTTCATAACTCTTTTCATTCTCGCGCGTCGATTTTTGAGGCTCTTAACATCACCTTCCTCCAGAACACGTTCTATTTAGTCATGGAATGTGTGTCTTGGCCGTCCTCGACTCCTACATCCATCAGTTTTTGCATTGTATATCTCTTAGTTAATCTTGTATTATCCATACTTTACTTTTGTCTTCAATATTTTGGCAGAGGGAACATAAAGCATTGTGAAAATATAATCTGTAAGACAATTATTCCAGTGTAATCTGACTCATCATCAATTTAATTTAAAAATACTATCCATCTATTTTACTTACCCATAAAGTTTGCGGTTGACCTCTGTTCAATATATTTTCACACCAAGGGGTCGATATCGATCACTTTGGGAATCCCAGCTGCAGTGCGTCTATTAAACGCTTCGACGTAAAAATAACCAAGATGAATTCTATAACATTAAATTCAAAAAATCTAATTTAAATTGTCTTTTTATTTTTGGGCCGACGTAGGTTATTTATAGCCAGTATAGTCAGAAGCCTCCTATTTAGGTTGTTCATAATCTCCGATCATGGATTACTGAAGTACTATCAGTGTTATTGTTTACATTATTGTAGCGATTTTTATCTCGACCAACAGCAGGAGACGCTGCCCCTACCATCAGGTGTTAAAGGCGAGGTGGTACACAAGGAAATATATGTAACTATATGCTCTCAATAATTACACGGTGGTGAGTGATCATGTTAATCTATTTGGGGCGTAAAAAATCGACGAGTCAAGGCTTATTAGCGGCCGCTGCTCACTTCGTTTGGAGAAAGGCGTGAATTTATGTTAGGTGTGTTTGTTTCTCTCAATTTGAAGGTAAACAGTGGTACGAATAAACCAACAATAAAACAGTAATATTAATAATATTTCCAACAAATCTGAAGCTGAAATGTAAACACCGTAAAACATTTTGTGTGACATTTCCTGTAACATTTGTTGTAAACAAATATTTGTTTACAACAAATGTTACAGGTAATGCAGTTAATAATAAGGTTTTCATATGAAAACCTTATTATTAACTGCGCCTGATGGCTACATTACAATCGGCCAGAATGTGGACTGCATAATTCTGGCCAATGGTTATATTGACTCCGGACAATACATCATCATTATTATTCAGCCTTTTGATGTCCAATGTTGGACGTATAATTCAGTGGCCTTTAGCGATTTTGACTAGGTCGTTGATGCACCTACGTGCTATTCCACCTCGACCAGTTCCTGATCGCCACTCAAGAACATTTCTCCCCCAACGCTTATCGGTTCGTTGAGTGATGTGGTCTGCCCGTTGAGTTCGTTGAGTGATGTGGTGACTTAGAGCTTCGTAATTAGACAAACCCCAACAATACATTGAGTATATTTATCACAAGTATCTTTCTCTCATGTATCCTAGAGGTCGCCAAGGTTTCAAACCCGGGACTTCCCAAATACATGAGTTCTAGCTATCGAGATGAGATGAGTAATGTTACACGTGTGTGTATCATCCGGAGCCTTATAGATTACTCCCAAGTTTAGTCACAGTCCATACATAATTAGATACAGACAGACTCATATGTATATATAAATATATAATGAGTCAATACCCTACACAATAAATAAATCTGCAAGTGTGAAGTCCAATTTTAGTATATATAACACTAACTGTTACAGCCGGCTTTGTTCTCGTTAAATGTGATTTAACCTGAGGTATTATAATAATATTCCTTGTATCTAACTAATATTCGAAATTCTTACAGCATATATTTTGCTTCTACTCACAGGTTGAAATGTAATTTTTTTTATTTCATAAAATCCTTTCCATAGCTTCGAAAGTAGATGGCGCTATATGTATTATGCTCAAAAAGAAAAAAAAAGCGTAAAAATAAAAAGCGAGTTACATAATGGTACAAAACTTGATATCCATTATTGGTAATAAAAAATATTTTTTTTTTTTAATTCTTATGACCTTCTGACCGGTGTAAAGTCCAAAAATTCCAACGTTAAATAAACAAAGCATTGTGTTAATATTTTAATTTAATAACAATATTTTTAAAATATATACTAAGAACTTGTGGTATAGCCAAGCAATTCGCTGCATGAATGAGCCGACTCGACCGGTGAAATACCACGACCTCTCAGAAGATCGACCTAAAGAGGCTCATGCCGCTTTTCGTTCAGTGAGAGAGGTACCCGGAGGCTCACTCCCCTTCCCCATCCTTTCCTATCCTATTCCTTTAAAGGTCGGCAACGCAACGGTAACACTATATGTGTTCCTGATGTCCATAGGCGGCGTAAATTGCTTATCATCAGGTGACACGCTTGCTCGTTTGCCCTCCTGTACCATAAAAAAACTTGGTAAATAGTCATTTAGTTAAAAAATAATATTTAATTGTATAGGATGGATTGAGACGATGCCGCGACGGCATTGCGATGCATCACGACAGCGACTAGCGTCCCAGCGTCGCGCCAACAATAGCAGCGCTTACCTTTTTTCAACATTCCATTCCAACTGGTACAGCCGTTTGATGTATATATATTTATAAACCCAGACGCCGGCAGAAGTAGCTCTTGTTTGTTTAATAAAACTCTTGTATCTGACTGATGCAATGTAACAGCGGTATGGCTCGACCGGTATTGGTTTCATCTTATTTTAGGGTTCTGTACACAAAGAAACCAATACTAAAATATTATACTATTTGTCTTTCATCAAGCTGTATCTCGTGATCGATGATACCTAAACAATTGAATTTTTCTTTATTTGTGTTTGCTGTTAAAGCAACAACAAATGTAATGTCTGTATTTTTATAAGACTGTCACCTTTTTTCTATATATACGTTATATGATAGGGCGAACCGCGATAGTCTCGGTGGTCCAGTGGTCGAGCACATGCCTTCTGATCCAGAGGTCCGGGTTCAAATCCAGACACTGGCTCACACCAATGAGTTTTCGAAATTGTTTTCGGAAGTTGAGTGTGATAAATATCGATGACTGAACACTTTGTGCCCGGTATGGCAATAGGTTCGCCAACTATTCCATTTGGGACGTAAACATAACGGCGAGACGAGGCTTAACAGCCGTTGCCTACATCTTCAGGTAACAAAAGGTGTGAAGTTATGTTATATGCGAACGGCAAACCAGCAAGCGTATCACCTGATGGCAAGCAAACAACGCCGCACACACAGATAGTGTTACAGTTGCGTTCCGGTCTTTTGGGAAATAGGATCGAAAAAGAAGTAGGAGGAGGATAGGCCTGGGATAACCTTTCTCACCGAATGGAACTAGACATGAGCCGGGTCGGTATTCTGAGAGGTCGTGGTTATTCACCGGTCGAGCCGGCTCATTCATGCAGCCAACTGCGTGGCTCTACCACTGTTAAACGTGTCACCTGGCACGGTTATATAGTGCCGTCGTAGATACGTGAAAGTTTCAAAACATTTGGTGATCAGATTTTGTTACAGATCTTTTCGTAATTATTAATGAATCATTTTCCCCTATGTTTTACCCAATAGGCAACATTTGTTTTACAATTGCGTGGGTTCGAACCTAGAGCATCTCAAACAAAACTCCACTAGCTAAATCTCTGGACTGTCCACTATAGAAGTGTCCACAAATATAATGATGGGTATTATTTTTCACCGCTGTATTTATTTATCTCGGCTGCTACTGAAATAGAAAATCAAATATTTCATAATAAATAATACATGTTGTTGGAACTGAGAGCTGTGTTTGTTTTGATACTTGTGTTGTTGCATTTTAGTATGCGCCACAAATAGAATGAGACTGGCGGTTCAATGAAATATATAAATATCTTATTATATATAAAATATAAAGTATGTACTCCCAAACTGCTTAACCGATTTAAATGAATTGGCACACGCCGTATGCAGTTTGATCTAACTCACACATCAAAATCCGTTGCGTACTTTCAAAGATCTAAGCATATTAGGGGACAGACAATGTATAAAAAAATGTTTATTAAAACTGATGAAATTATATTAAGAAGCGCACGAGGCACTTCGAGGAAACTACTTGTGTTTAACGAGGAAAGACGGATTTAACGATGTTTTCTAAAAAAGACTATTTAAAGCTCCCGGAACCACCATGTCATGGAAATCGTTGGAGCCGTTTCCGAGATTCAAATATAGAATGAAAATTGCTACTTTAAAGATATAAGCGTAAATAAAAAAAAAGCGACATTTCGACAGCTGGGACCATGAATAAGCTAGCTCGTCCGGAGAAATACCACTTCCTTAGAATATCGACGTATAGAGGTTAATACCGCGTTACAGTTCGCTGAGAGGGGTATCCGGATCCCCATCATCTTTCCCACTCCACTCCTTAAAAGGCTGGCAATGCAACTGTAACACTATTTGCGTTGCAAGTGTACATGGGTGGCGCTAGTCACTTACCACCAGGTGACTCGCTTGCCCGTTTGCCCTCTTGTGGCATAAACAAAGATTTTGTTGTGTAGTAAACTGCGATACATGTGTGTGTAGTACTTACCCAGCAACTGTAGTAAATTGTAGTGACACGTGTAGATGTATTATGGGTGCATGATATTATTGTATTATATGCAATATTGCAATACCATGCGTCGCGTAGTGTGTGCTCTATCAACCTTTGATATATTCATAAAAGCCGTAAAGTTAATCGTTCTCTTGCAAAACACGTTCATGTTACTACTGGCGAGATGTTTTTGTATAGGTATGGGGACGTCCATTATCACGTGAGGTTTGAGAGGGGCGTGTGAGGGCGACGGGGTGGAGTAAGATATCAATTCAGATAAATTGTTTATGATTATTTATAGGTACTAAAAATACACGTGACTTTAGATCGATTAATAATGGATGGCCCCTAAATAGTACCTACTAGCAGCTGCCATTGGCGACACCTCGCTCGCGTCAGCGGATACCGTGGATCAAGGATGTATTTTTAAGGAATCTCGCTTTGTATTTTTTTTTATGGGATAGGAGGGCAAACGAGCAGGCGTGTCACCTGATGGTTAGCAACCAACGCCGCCCATGGACACCAGCAACACATATAATGTTACTGTTGCGTTGCCGACCTTTAAGGGATAGGGGAAAGGAAAGGATGGGGAAAGGGGGGTGGGCCTCCGGGTACCTCTCTCACCGAACGAAACGCGGCATGAGCCACTTTACGTCGATCTTCTGAGAGGTCGTGGTATTTCACCGGTCGAGCCGGCCCATTCATGCAGCGAACTGCTTGGCTCTACCACAGTCAAATATTCTAATTTTCTTTCTAAATTTTTCCCGATTTTACAGTGTATATATGCTTAGTTGAACTTGCATTGTCCATTCCTTCTACATGCCCGAACCATTGGAGCAAGACCTTTCTTACTTTTACACCGCCACTCTTGTTTTCGATAGGTTCGGTCAGCCATGTTTTTTTTTAACTAGTCAATGTCGGTAGCTTCGCTGGCTTGCCCTTTGCTATGATACACTCACGGTGTCTTTTGGTGACTATTAAACGGATTCCCCAATAATCACGTACAGTATAAAAAAATCGAATAAATTATTACAAGTATATTTTAAACCGACGACAGACATACACGTGTAGCGTCTCTTACACGTGCAAAACCTACGTACATATGTGTGTACTGAATTTCTTTTATCAATATCTTATCGCTTACAAGAAAGTAATTGCTTCATACAGTGTGTACGTCAAGGGTGTTAAATTAATCATTATCGCGCTGAACAAAATAATTGCTAGAAATTGATTGCTAGTGTTACTATAGTTGCACGTGGAGACATTGCCTTCACGTATTACACTTTTTGGAAAATGATATTTCGGAAAAATTTTCTTCTGTTCGCTAATTACGTGTGTTATATGTATATGGCAATATTTGGTATGCAATATGCTGCTTGTGGTGTAGGATCGAATGTCTTATTCGCTGAAGCAAAGTAAATAATCTACTGCCTACACTTTTCAGTGTCAAGGGTGAAGAGGAAATAGGAAAAAAATAGAAGAAATTGTAGATTTGATGGATTTGTTATAAATATTATCTGTTACGCAAAACTTGAACCACTCCGTAAGACACATATAAAATCGGTCAAGTTTTGGTTTTTTATGGAGAAAGGATGGCAAAAGGTCAAGCGAGTCACCTCATGGCAAGCGACTGTCGCCGCCCGGCAACACCCGGGTCAAATGCGCGTTGTCTAGGAAATGGATAGTAAATGCGTTATCAATGCGAATGATATCCCTGGCAGCAACTGTATTTACTTGGAAGAGTAGTAAAGACCGTGTAGTCCTGGTTGAAGAGTGAGAGCATATTATGATGGCACGAGGCCAGCATTGTATAATAATTGGTTATTTCTATTTGCGCCCGCATCACTACTGTTACATAGGCCAGGAGCGTGGGAGTCAACTGCAATATTAATATGAAGCTATAGCGACGAACTTGAAAAATTCAGGTCAAGAGTATATCGGAACGTGTTTTATGTATGGTTCCGTACGTTTTATTGTTTTATTTTATTCTCATGTTAGATATTGTAGTTTCATTGCAATTGTTGCACTTGTTCATGGATTACTTCCAGTGAAATTTTACTACAGTTGTATTTAAAAAAAAATGTTATATTGAATGTCCATTTGTAGGGAAGAACAAATTTTATACAACATCTAACAAACGCTACGTTTGATGTTGAATATAATCAATTAAAATAATTTTAAGAATTTTTTACACAGTCAATTAAATATGGTCTAAAATAATGTCAAATTATTATTATCTGGAAGTTACTTTTCAGACACTTTTCACACACCATAATAATTATGTAAGTACCGTCTAAATATGGGCCAAATGTTAATGCTTCCAGTTTATATTACGTTTATATATAAACTAGTTGACCTGGCGACAAAAGAAATAATTAACTAAATTTTGGATTTATTACTTTTTCTTTACTACATTATACATGAATTTTAGTTAAAAATCACCCCGTTGATACCCTCTATCTATTAAAAAAAACCGCATCAAAATCCGTTGCGTAATTTCGAAGATCTACGCATATAAGGGGACAGACAGCGGAAAACGACTTAATTTTAATACTATGTAATGATTATCAACTATAATTATTTAAATATCAAAACAAAGTAATACAATATATTAAATAGAAGACAACTATTAATTGCTCTGCATTTCATGAATACGTGCAGAGTCAGACGTATAATGGAAATACCCAATGCATGAAGATTCCGTTTTGATATTTGCGTCTACGGATTTCTAATAAAACTACCACACTGTCTGCAATGAATAAAATTTATTTTGTAAATAGTCTAATTTATGACCAACAAATGTTGGGGCTCTTTTAATTCATTATGTACCCCTATGGAAATCTTTCTCTACAAATAAAAAATGACAGGTCGGTTATCGAGAGTATTGTTTTTTTTTGTTCCGTCCCGAACAATGTCTTGTATTTACAGAAACGATATTGTCAGTGCAAATATGTTTTTACTGACAAATAACTGATAACGACAGGACCCAAAGTTATTACATTTGTTTTATCAAATGCATTATATAGTTCACTTCCTTCTCAAAATGTGAAAAAAATAATATGTACTTAGAAAAACATGTAAACACTCTTAGCACTTATGGGGCAACAATATGTTCGTTTGTTTGTTTGAACGCGCTAATCTCAGTAATTACGAGTCCGATTCGATCCGATTGGATTGTATATTATTATCATCACGCTACGACCACGAGATAAAATAGACAGTCCCGGTAGTGTGGACACTTAATAAGCCTAAGCTTGAGTTTTAGGATAGGAATTCCGGCTCACCGCAGTGACTTTTCGGATGTTATGTGTGATAAATATCAATTAACAATATATGTGGCCGGTATATTCCGTAATAGGTTCCGCAATTTCTTCCATTTGTGACGTAAAATTTCAGCGAGTCGAGGCTTAATAGTCCCCTTTCTACACATTCGGGTAGTAAAAGGCGTGAAGAGTTATATATTATGTCGATAAAAAGTTCATTAGTTTAGCTAGATTATACATATATATGTATGACTAAATACCTATAGACGTCTGCAGGTGTACTTTTAGCTGGGTTCATCCAAGGTGAGCAGACGGCGAGGCGGCGAGACGAGCGACCTCAGAGTACCAAAGACTTTTTGGTTTCTAAATTAAATCATACCCTCTAAACACGACTCGACACAATACCGTCTGGACAACACAAACATTTATAAAGAATTCCTTACCTACAGAAATTAGATTATAGTAAGGTCGTGTCACCTGTTCTCGACCATCTACAAAATGATTGATTTATTGTATTAATTTTTTCTTTTAACGCTGGTAGAATCTTGGCAGTTGGCTACATGAATGGGCCAGTTTGACCGGTGAAATACTACGACCTCTCCGAATATCGGCGTGAAGTGGCTCGTGCCGCGTTTCGTTCGGCGAGAGAGGTATCCGGAGGCACGATCCCATTTCCCCTTCCTTTTGCCTCCTACTCCCTTGAAGGACGTCAACGCACCACGATGTTCATGAGCGGTGAGTAGTTCCTTACCATGAGGTAAGCATCCAACCCGTAAAAAAAAGTATTCGCACCCAATTTAAGTCTCCAATTTAAGTCTAGTACATGACTTCGAATAGACACCATACGAATGTCCATAATAATCGCACAACCAGGTAGAGGGCAGGAAAATGAGAATTAAATGCGCTGACCTATAGGCAGCAGCCTTTTCCACAAACATACTTAATACTGGGTCAATATAGTGAATATTATTACTATTCAATAATAAATGTTATATTATAATAATGTAATAAAAAAATGTTGTGTTAACATACAATATGGTTAAGGACTTTTGATTATTTTGACTTTTAGTTTAAATCGAAAACATTCTGTTCTCTCATCTTTTTTGCAATTGTGTAGGGGCTTACTTTGCTTGTACCTAAAAATAGAATGCAATGGTTAAATGTTGTTAGGTACTGATTGAAATGCTACTACCAACATTTTACATTTAAATTTTTTAATAAATAATTTGATTTCTATCATAATGCGACATTCCTTTTGTGACCAATATTATTATTGTTGTTACAATCATCATACAATGTAAATTTTTGCATGCCAGGTAGGATAAAGTGTCATATTGTATTTAAAACTAAGACCTATTTTGTACCTATATCCGCAAAATAAACTATTTGAAGTTCATAACATCGGCCCACCAATTTTGTTACCTGACTTTATTTAAACGTAAACGGTTTTCGAATCGAACGGAACCAGTACGAGATGTTTATTATTTAGGTATTTGGTTCCTCTTCAAATGGCCAATAACTGGGTTCTGTACCCTATGCTTTTTATCACTTGCGAATCTAAGGAAAACCGGTTGTACTTGAAATTAGCCAGCATTAGTGTGTAGATGGGTTTATATCAGTATTTCAGTATTGGTCATATATTGTTAAGAATTTAAATGCCTATAGGGTTGTAAAATTGAGTTTAGTTTGATTATAATACTAGTATTTTACGACCTTTAATAACCGAGGGCGTGTTTCCTCATCTTCATCGAATTAAATATGTATTTGATCTCAACGAGTTGAATTTTTTTTATATATTTAATATATTCTTATGCGTTTAAATATTTTTGTTAATGAGTGTTGTAAGCTGAACCGACTTAACAAATACACGTATACATATTTAAGCTATGTCGGTTATATTTTAGTCTTAAACGACTTTGAAAAGCACGAGGTTAAATGTTCTGCCGTATTTTTTTTTTTAAGTATGTTCGCCGATTTCTCTATCAATTACTAACTGATTTTGATCTTTCTGATTTTTGTAAACATCTAATGTTGTTGTTTTCCAGTTAGTGATTTAGTTATTACTACAAATACATATGCATATATTTGCGTTGTGAGTTTTGGTATTTGTTTACAGCTTACAATGTCGAGTGTCGTTCAACTTGTTTGTTCTATAAGACACGTATAATTTGGACAAGAACGAATTGCAATTCGGCAACGATGTTTGAGACGAGATCGATTGATCAATGTCTCATCTTATATTTGTGCAAACATAGTTTCTATTATTATAACAAAGCAGTAGAGAAATTCATATAAAAACTTAAACAGAACATAACATAACTTCGCGCCTTTTTGTACCAGAAGGTGTAGGCAGCGGCTGTTAAGCCTCGTCTCGCCGTTACGTTTACGTCCCAAATGGTATAGGTGGCGAACCTATTGCCATACTGGGCACAAAGTTTTTGGTGATCGATATTTATCACACATAACTTACGTCATTGGTGTGAGCCATGTGAGGATTCGATCCCGCGACCTCTGGATTAAGAAGCGGGTGCTCGACCCATGGACCACCGAGACTATCAAATTCAAAACTTATTTAGACAATTGCTTAGAAGACATTAATAGAACACTCGAAAGATATCTCTAATTTTTTTAATATGTCGTCTCTGACCTCTGAAACTGTTGGATTGATTATATCCAGCCTTGTGGAGTTTTAAGTTAGTTTTAAGTTGTCGTCTTCGTAAAGGCCACGCGGGACGATTTTACGGACAACACCTAGTCCACATTAATCGTAGTATTGGTCAATTATTCGTGGTTTTCAAATGGACCTCTATCTGAGCAGGTTCAAATCCTAGCTCCACATATTTATGATTTAAAGTAAAAAAATATTTGTGATAATAATGACATGTCTTAACATGACACGCTTCACAGAATCTAATAATTCATCTCCGCTGATCCGAGATGATTCTGCCACACTCAGTATAACGGTGTGAAAGTATTAAAAAAATAACTTATCCCCAAATAAATTTCATTCTCACTTACGAGTTAGTTTATATTAGTGGGTATCGTCCCCTCGTCTCGTCTCGTCTCATCTGGGCGCAACGACTGGGGAGAAGGGCGTAACTAATGCCCACATCCTCAGCTAAAGGGGCCAAGGTTCGGCCGGGTAAGGACGGCACAGACGAACCTTGGGTGAATGTACGCCGAGACCCACTGAGTACAATGAACGCAGCTTGTCAAAACTCGCGCCCTACGCACCACGTTCTCTCGATATCAACAAGTTATCTGTGGTCCTCTCAAAGTGCTCTGTGCGTTGACTTTCAATTATCAATCTGTTCTTTGTTTAAATCATATTTATAAATAGAACTATGGGAAATTAATTGTTTTTTTTTTCGGTAAAGTCATCATTGTACTGTACCAGCCAATAAATTTATTTAAGCTAGCGATTATACACACCCATAATTTATAATAAAAAAATCTGTTTTGTTGCACTTATCTATTATTGGCGCTTTTGTTATTGAACAAAAAACTATTTAAGAAAAAAAATGAACAAAGCGATCTAGCAGTAGGTATCAATCTAGGTTTTAGCTAAAATAACGTTTAATTAGAAACCTTATTAAGATTAAGTTATTAAGCGCCATACTTCAAGGTTCATAAGCATATCTCCATTGTTTACGTTCTGATCACATTCTTTTGGAACGTAGTAGTTATACGTATATAAGATTATGAATGGGCACGACGGGCGGACAATGAATTCATATTACGTATATAATTATATAGCTATGAATGCGGCGCTAACTTCCATACAAGCCGGCCGCGAGACTCGAGACGGCGGTGACTCATGCGCAGACGGGCCACCCACGCGCGGCGACAACGAAACTCGACACCACTACACGCGGCCAGGAGCATTGCTGGCCGACACGATCTTATCTATACAAGAAAGAACTGCATATACAAGCTGATAAAAAAAACTGTAGAACACTTTCGTCTATTGTTTAATTGTTTATGATTCCAAATTTGAAATATTTGCCGCCTAAACTTTAGACTGTCAACTCTACGGAAGGAAATGTTTCGTAAAAACTAATTAATTAATATACAGTTTAAACTGAATTGAAGTGCCTTGATACTCAGACTGCTCATAAAATTATAATAGCTAACTTCTGATAACAGTTTCGCCTGTGTACAAAGTCAAAAGTGGTCTACTTGTTTACCAATTTTCATCAAAATACTTTCGCGGAAAAGCACAAAACACCCACGCAACCAGACCTGGTCCATTTATGATATTAATTGAATTAATTGTACAGAAACGCCATGGGTAAATAGAAAAATGGACTGCCTATTAATTTGTATGAAGTGTTTATGTTGACTTTTATGTCTGTTACTATTATTTTTGTTGTAAAAAACATGTTAAATCCTAACAACCATTCCAATAAGTTATAATAATATTATAACTTATTGGAATAAGTAGGTACGAAGAATAACCATATTATGGTTATTCTTCGTACCTACTTATTTAATCTTCTTTTTTTCAAAATCTGAAGATATTTATAAAACGGGGTTAATTGCATTAAAGTATGTTTAAAAATGTTTCTTCTGATTGTACCTACATACTTCCCTTTTGGACTCCGAAACTATAGGATGATATTTTGCACATCTTGAAGACAGATTAGATTTAGCTTGCAAGACCTGAACTAAATTTCATTAAAATCTGATGAAAAGTTATAATCATGACATAACTTTTCTACCCGAAGGTGTAAGCAGCGGCTGTTAAGCCGCGAATCCCCGAATCGTTACGTTACGACCCAGGTGAAATGGGTGTCGACCCTATTGTCATTCATGGATATTTATCACATATTACTTCCGAAAAGAAAGTTATAGGTGTGAGTCCGATATCGCTCCCACGACTTCTGAATCAACGAAACGGGGAGCTCAACCACTGAATCACCGAGACATCATTATCATTAATTTTAAATATAGTATTTTTATTGTAACTAATTATAATTTTAAAATGTATATTTATATTAAATATAAGCGTAATATAATTTAAATATTTGCATTGGTAATGTTGCGGAAACCTTTTAAAGTTTGTTAATCCTACATCCGCACGCGGTCAGTACACAAAGAGACATCAAAGTACTTCAAACATAATAAGGAAACGTGAATTAGTCGGTATTCCAAGCTCACTTACCGACTGCTGCTCAGAGTTCTGACTGGCAATACACATTACATAAATACTTCACGCCAAATCCCTTGCGGCATATGCAGACAGAACCGAACGCCATAAGGCACGATTCTTACACACCTGACTTTTATAACTCATTGTCATATACGCTCGTAAGTCTTTAAGTCTCCTGAAATCACCTTCATCAAGGACTCGTTCTATTTGGTCTTGAAAAGTTTGTCGTATCCGTCCTGTACTTTAACATCCTTCCGCTTTTGCATTGTATATCTGCTTAGTCAATCCTACGTCATCCCTTTTTTCTAAAACTCCTTAAATTCAGATTATCGCTTAATAAGTATTATAACTTACTGTAAATAATATTTATGATAATATTATTGAAAAAAAAATAATTTTTTTTTCAAAAAACTTTGTTTTACTAATCTTACAAATTCAAGAATACGGTATATTCTGAATACGGAAACATTGCTTCTTCGCAATATGGTTACTATGAATGCAAATGACATACAAATATACACTGTTTAATTTTTATTATATTTAGGTCTTCTTACATAAATTATGGGACCTCGTGGTGCATTAATAAAAGTACCGGCTGCTCAGTACAAGTATTTTTGCAATTAATATGGGTTTGAAAGTTTGCAGACAGAGATTTTAGTTAGACTTTAGTTTTAGTCCTTTAGCATCTGTTGCTTATCTGGGCAAACTAGATTGCGCTGTGTGAATTGTGATCAAAACACTTTACTTATTTTAATGTGATGAACGTCCGATGTTTTGGTGGTGAATTGGCATGTGTGGAATGCGGTCGCGCAGTACAAATTGTGCAAGGCCATGCACTTTCACAAATACAAGTAGGAGAGTGGCCGAAGCCAGTGAGCTCCATCCACTACACGTTCCCCGTTTTCGTGAGACGTGTCTGCATTCGAATGTATAAAAACTAAATTTTATTCAATATTGTCTCGGTGGTCCTGTGGTCGAGCACCCCGCTTCTGAATCTCTGGATTGCTCGACCACTGGACCACCGAGACACGCATTTGTTTTTATACAATGTGAAGATTCGAACCCGCTACCTCTGGGTAGCGGGTTCGAATCCTCACATTGGCTCACACCGATGTCTTTTCGAAATTAATTTCGGAAGTTATGTGTGATAAATATCGATGACTAAAACTTTGTGCCCGGTATGGCAATAGGTTTGCTACCTATTCCATTTGGGACGTAAACATAACTGCGAGACTAGGCTTAACAGCCGCTGCCTGCACCTTCGGGTAGAAAAAGGTGTGAAGTTATGTTATTTTATGTAATGATTAACTCCAATCAAACTCTAACATTTCGCTTCATGAATTGGCCGGCTCGATCGGGCAAATAACGGGGTCAAATATTCTCCCTCTGAATATCGCTAATGCGTTCGGTAAGAGAGGTATTCGGAGGCCCACCTCTTCCCTTTCCTTTCCCATCCTACTCCTTAAAACTCGGACGCACTGTAACACTATCTGTATTGCCGGTGTCCATGGTCGGCGCTAGTCACTTGTTTGTTCACGCATGCTTGTTTGCTCTCCTATCTCGTAAAAATGACAATAAATTTATTTTTCATGAATCAGAATATGAACTTGTACTCGCCAGTGATCCCGTGCCACTGGACTCTCAGCAGTTCAAGAGTCCAGATATGTATCACCAACTATTTTATTTATGTTTTATAATATGGTAATGTAACAAAACTCATTCTCTGAACTGACTGGGTCACGGACCTCCAAATTTTATGCGCAATAAATAGCTCCTAGTGTGTGTATAGTTTTTGCTCGTTTCAAGGTATTCACATAGTTGTAGTCATTACACTTTACGTGGGAATCTATTATTAAATTTTTCGAAGGTCCCAGGTTCAAAGATTGATACAAAGAAATCGATGAAAATAAAGCTTCTTGGACATGTGATGACTTTTCTGGAATTTGTGTGACAGATTAAACTGTTGCCGATTTTAGGTAGTAAATGGCAAATGGAAACACTCTGCCTACACAATCGGGTTTTTAAGAGTGTAGGTTAATAAATTAGTAAGAAAAAAAAACATTACTTGCTGGTTGTTTGTCCCCAAGTTAATTAATAATTATGAAAAAAAAGTCATTGTAACCGATTGAAAAATTCCTCCAAGTGTGATTAGGGCGGTTTACTACTATACTCTGTCCACGATAAGAATGGTTTTTTGACAGGTCGTTAACTGACATTTTTGGTGATGTCCGAAAGTAAGATCGATCGTATTAACCAATCGATATAAAAAAAATCCTCGATTTTATTAAATCATAATCGATTACGCATTTCTTTTCTGTTTTTCATCTATGACGTCTTTGTTTCAAAGATAATACGCACTACGTCACTAAGTGGGCGGTGGCTGTTCATGAAGTACATTATTTTTTATATCACGTTTGTATGAAATGCTAACTGACACAATACGAAACTTCATGGGCATGAGCTATCAAAAAACCACTTATAAAGTGGTTAGAGTATAGTCTAGGTCCTAGGTGATAGCGTTCCACTCACATCTTTTGCTTTAACATCCTGGGATTTTAGGAAATTAGTTTCATACCAAATAAAAACTTGTTCAATAATCTTAAACTGCCATCATGAAAATTGTTTTTTCGTTGGACTAATTAAATCAGATGCGATTTGCACACAGACTTTTGTGTAATGCAGTGTATGTATGTATGTAGATTATTTTTTTCCGTAGATATTTTCTGAAGACAAGCACCAGGTTCAGTCCTAACATTTTCCCCCCATTTGCTTTTTATGTAAGTTCAACGACCAGACAGTCTGGATCGTTGATTTCTGCGCTTCAGTTCTCATCATAGTTTTCTTCAAAGCACAACATGATGTACATGGTCTAATTATATATCCAAATATATAATTAGTATTGACTAATAGTTGCCCGCGACTCCTTACGCATTGTATACGCAATGAAACAGACGTCAATTGAGGGTGTTCAAAAAGGAATTTACAAAGGTTTCATGTTTGTTATGGGAAGATATAAATAAAGGAGTTTTAGCGGTATTGTAAAAGGGTCACGTCTGTTCTTTGCATTATTTTCTAAAATTTGTGTTTCAATGGAAATATGTTGCTTTATAGACAAAGTTTTTAGTCATTGATATCTATCACACATAACTTCCGAAAACAATTTCGAACAATCATTGGTGTGAGACAAGATTTTAGGTGTCAACAGGGTGGTTTTGATCTATAATTCATATATGATGTTGTAAAGAAAAAATGATAATTTTCGAGATTTAGCACTTAAATTAAAAACAAACGCTGGCTGAACCTTAAGTGATAGATCAAAACAATGTTCTACATTATGAAACACCTTCACAAGGTCTAGAAAAAAGTCCGCCATGGCATATGTCTATCTCTTAGGGATAACCCACAATGACCATTTATATTTTTTTACTTTTTGCGAGAAATAGTTGCTTATTTACGAAACGACTTTAAAACATTAATTTTCTTCCAATTAAGTGTCTTAAATAGATTGTGCATGTAATATTGAAGATCCTGGCCCTTTACAGCATGTTACAATTAAAACGAATATTTTCGAAGATATTGCAGTATTAACATATCGGGACATAGTAGTTGCATTGCGCGCCAAGACGCGTGCCGATAGATAGCACAAATTGAACTTTTTAATATCCAAATTTTCTCATTTATTACTTTTGATGCGGAACAAAGTTCGCAGGGTCAGCTAGTTGAATATAAAGGAAGAAATTGTCCACCTTCATAATTCGTGACCATCTGTCTCGGTGGTCCAGTGATCAGTATGGCAATAGGTTCGCCACCTATTCCATTTTAGACCATAGAGATATATTACTAAAGTACTTTAGTAATATATCTAGTACGTTAGTAATACATATATCTCAATGTTTTGGACGTAGACATAACGGCTAGTCGAGGATTAAGAACCACTGCCTACACTTTCGGGTAGAAAAGGTGTGAAGTTATGTTAAATTGTCCACACATGTATAGAGAATGTAGTATATAAATGGATAGCATAGATTATTTGAACTTGTATTTTGCGCGCTGAAATGGCGCGCGTTCTTTCGGTTTAAACTCAAGGGCCGCAAGCCCTGCTCACAATTTGAAAGAAACGGTCACTATTGACCGAGCTGACCGCCCAAGTAAAGTTGAATGTATCGGCAGGCATCTCGCCCTTCGTGGAATTCCCCACCCACACATTCTATGGCAAAACTGCAGTCCGCCTTGTCTTCGCCGCCTTTGCAGTTTTTTTTTTAAAGCGCCACAAGTTTCCGAGAAGGTGCGTTGCAAATAAAAAAAAAACGATTTATTTGAGTAACCCACACGTTTTGTTGAATGACTAAATAACGCCTCGAAGGAAGCAGGTCGATTACCTGCGAGTTTGATTAAAATTCTTGTTTTTATGAAAAACGGCAGGTAACTATTTTAGGTACATGTTTTTTTGTGTATGCTGTGTTTTTAGTGAATTTTAAAGAAGTCTCGGTGGCCCAGTGGTCTCGGTGGCCCAGTTGTCGAGCACAAGGCTTCTGATCCAGAGGTCCGGGTTCGATTCCTGACACTGGCTCATACCAATGACTTTTCGAAATTGTTTTTCGGAAGTTATGTGTGATAAATATCGATGACTGAAAACTTTGTGCCCGGTATGGCAATAGGTTCGCCACCTATTCCATTTGGGACGTAAACATAACGGCGAGACGAGGCTTAACAGCCTCTGCCTACACCTTCGGGTAACAAAAGGCGTGAAGTTATGTTATGTTTAAAGAATATATACTGAGCATAACTTGATCGTGAAATATTAATATTAGTATGGTGTTCTTTGAATATTATATTGTATAGACTGGTCATTTATTTATCATCAACTACACAATAGACGTAATTTAGAAGAGTTAAAAATTGTAAACAGTTACAGTTATAAAAAAAACATCGTAGTACGCGCGTTATCGACCACGTGGTTAACCGCCATCTTGTTTTGGAGGAGGCTTTGGCGCGAACACAACCCAAGCGAACTTACTACGGCCAATATATAATCCCCGTGTGAAATAGTGCGATGTTAGCGACCGATAGCTAAGGATGCGCATAATTAATTTTAATTATTTTAATAACATATTACTATGCATAATAATTATGTGACCGGAATTTAAGTCCTGGAATAATACTCCTATAATTCCCATTACCAATATCCTGTATATTTGACTGTTATTAACAATTAATATAAGTCAAATCTGCGAGCCTCCAGTAATACAACTATTGTGACACTCATTAAAAAGTCCACGTGGTGCAGTAACATAACCTATCTGCCCAAAACGGATGTATTGGCGCCAAAATGCGGCGTAGCGTGGTACTTCCACATAAATGGTTGCTTGCCGTTCATTGCGCTCCCTCGAGTGTATTGCCCGATGTTCACCACGCGCATCCTGCCTACTACGATCACTGCGTCCTGCTCGCACATACCACTTAAGGTTTAAAACGAAAGAGATAACAGATTCACATGCAGCAATTTTTGTGGCACAGAAGGACGCGCCTCGAGATCAATGCACTTTCCGAGGACAGCGAGCCCGTTTTTATTAATCGTTAGCGATGGAGTCTCCCGCGACCTAATACTGATCTTAAGGAAGTGCATCTAAGATTTAAATTGGCTGCGGAGTGGAACTTGGAACTGGGGGTCGATGTCTAGACGCGCGGGAAGTGATTAAAGTATGTGGAATTGTGGAAGGCATTCCGGTCGTGTGTAGGGCTGGCGAGTCAACTCACAGATTAAATTAGGGGGATTTCTTTAATTAAATCTATTTATAAAATATCTAACAACACTATGCTTTTGGAGTGTTTTTTTTTTGTACTTAGTAATGTGGTGTATAATGTTTGTAGATAATATTATAAACAAATTCTTGTAGCACACATAGGTAACACTTGAGAGAAGGACTTAAAATACACGGGACTTGAAACTTTAATTCGACAGATATAATAATGAACCCAAAAAAAATTGGTTAGGTGGTTGTTTCAATTCATTTGCCATTAGCGAAATATGCAATTATTTGAATTTGGAATTCTAAATTCAAATTTCAAATCGCACTGGCCAGTATTTGAAATGAATTCAAGATAGATCTAATACAACAAAATTCGTCGACATTCTCACTTAGCCAACCCTGTTCCACCAAAGGTATGCGTCCTGTTTGACACTGGGCACGGTTGCGTTTGGCACTGCATTTTCCACAGTCTAGCCAGTTTATAAGGCTAATTTATTTTTAGCACAGACAACCTAGAATAGCAACACTTGATTCTATATTTAAACTCGAGTTAGTATTTAGTACAATTTCCATTTCTTAGATGAAACCAGAGTTTCCTTTAAGTACATTTCTTTTGCGATGTCATACTGTTCTTTGGTTTTCCGTGTGTGATGGTGATCAGTCAAGACATATAGCATTAAATTTGGGTAAATTAAAGGATCTAATATTCGATCGAACTACTGCGATTTCGTTTTACCGGTACATATATAGGTATACGTACTACAAAGATAGCAAAACTACAGATTTTTCTTAAAGGAGATTCATAGAATTTCTCTCGTTAACGTTAAATTGCTTGGGTCATAACTGTTATGGTCGAGTATTCTGGCTGCTTACACTTTTTACACACGAGCCTACTGCTATGTTTTCAGTCGCGATACAAGTATTATTGTTATTAATTTTAAATGGTTTTGAAAAGAGTAAACATGAGTTCTTCTCATGATAGCTCAATAAGCAAAATTTTTGTACATGGAATATTTTATGTGTCTATGAAGACGTACTAAAATAAAGCTTCTTGACTTTGACTTTGAACAGTGAAAAGCCATGTAAAATTAAATATCTAAACCATCCATTTATGGAGGCAGACTGTCAGCACGCTACATTCTAAGAAGGCCGGATCAGTAATAAATAATCAAAAGCTGATTCTGAAGCAAAGAAAAAATACAAGTAGATCGTCAAGATAAATAAACATATTTACTATGTTTATAAAATTTAAAAAAAATTACAATACTTAAGAGCCACCGTTACTTCTAGATAAAATAACTTATGGTGAAACTGCGAAAGAGTTTATAAACATTAGTTTAAAGATAAGATTTTATGCGTCTTACAACTATGAAACTAACTGCGTTGGAAAATTTTTAAAATATTACCCAATTTGTGTGCGTTAATTATGTACAAATAATAATTTATGAACACAGTGCCGTCGTATGTTTGGGTAGTGCACATCAAATGATACACGCACAGAAGAAATATTATCACGAACACGCATTCTTGTACTTTGACCGCCCATTATCTAGCTATGATGTGTTTACATACTGGCCACAAAATTTGTTTTAAATTTTATTCAATGATACAAAATAAATAATACTATTGAAAACAATAAGTTAACAATTAAATTAATGTATTTTTTTTTCAAATAGGTACATGTATGGTCTCGGTGGTCCAGTGGTCGAGCACACGGCTTCTGATCCAGAGGTCCGGGTTCGAATCCTGACACTGGCTCACACCAATGACTTTTCGAAATTGTTTTCGGAAGTTATGTGTGATAAATATCGATGACTTAAAACTTTGTGCCCGGTATGGCAATAGGTTCGCCACCATTTGGGACGTAAACATAACCGCGAGTCGAGGCTTAACAGCCGCTGCCTAAACCTTCGGGTGGAAAAGGGGGTGAAGTTATGTTGTGTTAGGTACATTTATAATTAAAAATTATCGATAAACTCGTTGGACCTTAGAAGTAAAAGTCATGAGAGCGAATCCAAAATCACACCAATAACTTCTCGTATTTCTTTTCTAAAGTTATACGTACACATACGAGTACATACACGACTTCACGCCAAATCCTTGCGGGGTAGGCAGAGAGAACAGAGTTTGTTTATTTGTTTGTTCTAAAGTTATATGTGATAATATATCGATGATTGACAACATTGTGCCCTATGTATGGCGATAGGTTCCGCCACCTATTTCATTTGGAACGAAAGAATTCGGCGAGTCGAGCACGAAGTCGAGGCTTTAATGCCATTGCTTTTTGGTCACCTCAGAAAATGGTATCATTACATAGTATAAAACAAAGTCACTTTCCGCTGTCTGTCCCCTTATATGCGCATATCTTTAAAACTATGCAACGGATTTTAATGCGGTTTTTTTTAATAGTTAGAGGGTATCAACAGGGTAGTTTTGATCTATAATTCATGTATAGTGTAGTAAAAAAACTGTTAATTTTTAAGATTTAGAATTTAAAACGCAAACGCTGCCTGAACCCTAAGTGATACATCAAAACAATCTCATCAAATCTATTTAAGACACTTAATTGGATGAAAATTAATGCTGTAATGTTTAAAATTGCTTCGTAAATAATGGTAATTGTGGGTTATCCCTAAGATATAGACATATGCCCTCGCGGACTTTTTTATAGACCTTTTAAAGGTGTATAATAATGTAGTACATTGTTTTGATTTATCACTTAGGGTTCAGGCAGCGTTTTCGATTAAAGTTTTAAATCTTGAAAATTATCATTTTTTTTCACTACACTATTCATGAATTATAGATCAAAACCACCCCGTTGACACCCTCTAACTATTAAAAAAAACCGCATCAAAATCCGTTGCGTAGTTTCAAAGATTTAAGCATACAAAGGGACATAGGGAAAGAGAAAGCGACTTTGTTTTATACTATGTAGTGATGAATTTATATTCTAATGTAATATTATGCCAGTTATAAAACAAATATATGTATTAGATAAATCTATACAAAAAAATAAAATAGGTCTATTTGTATAATATTACAAATGCGTTTTTTTTCTAATTATAACATAACTTCACGGCTTTTTCTACCCGAAGGTGTAGGTGGCGGGGCTGATAAGCCTCGTCTCGCCGATATCTTTACGTCCCAAATGGAACAGGCGGCGAACCTATTGCCATACCGGGCACAAAGTTTTTAGTCATCGATATTTATCACACATAACTTACGAAATTAAAAACGAATACACAACTAATTAAATACGCGGTACATATACCAAAAACAACAATAACTTAATATTTTCCTTAAAATTTGTGTGTGTATGTCAACACTTTGGCTGGCAAGAACAATAAACAGTCATTTTTTTCTGTATTTAAAAGAAACTCCATTATGTCTGTTGTTAGTTTTGAAGTCGCAGACACGTTAAGTATTATTTATATTTAATGCCTAAAGGATCTCTGTTTAAGTTATTATTTTTTATCTCAAATATTAAAGACCACGTCAACATAATTGGGACCGGAAGAAAAAAATATACGTTAGACAGAACTTAAGCCGTAAATAAAAATATATTATTTCTTTGTATATACAGTAGATATACAGAATAATAGTTTTACTTTTGTAATATGCCTTTTTGTCTGCGTGTATTGTAAATTTAAAATGGTTATACAATTAAGTCGAATCTTCCAGAAGGCTATTTTTTTCATTAGGAAAATTCGTCAAAGCGCTGCCTAAACCTTTCCGTATCGTGGTTGTGGAGGAAGGGTACTTCTTATTGCAAGGTCTTACTTAATATATGATCCGCATTCTTTACGTAAGTAAATTATTAACGTATTATATTACCTTTCCGTCTATTTCGTCTATTTTTTTTTTCTAAATTCCAATAATATTCTCTCAACAGCTGAATGTAGAATTATGACCAATTACAATTGGATTTTGCCATTTAAAGAGAACAATTGTCAAAGGGACATTTATGAAATGCCGTTGGTGTAAGACAATAATTATCTTCAGACCACTGGAGACCATTCCTGGCTTAGAATCGGAGTGCCGCAGCTAGCACAATTTTGACGTAGGTACCGCTGCCTACACCGTCGGGTATTCAGATTAAAAAGGTTGATGTGTTTTTAAATAATAGTATAAAAGGGGCCTCTCGTGGCGTTGTGTTTTTAATTATTGTCATTGGCGTGGAAGTCGAGCAGGTGATTTGAGAGGCGCGACGCGGCGTGGCGCGGCGTGGCTAAAATCCTTTCCACCGCCTGGGTCAAAGGACCACTCAAGGCCGTCGGGCTTCGACATTTCGGTACGTCGATGACCTTCACAAAGTTCGCACGTCGCGCTATTTCATATATCTATACTAATATTATAAAGAGGAAAGATTTGTGTTTTTGTATGTAACGAATAAATTCAAAAAATACTGGACCAATTTTAATAATTCTTTTTTCTTCAGAAAGTTATATTATCAGTGAGTAACATAGGCTATGTGTAATCATCGTCTTCATCGACATTTTGTTTGTACGCGAGTAACACCGTGAGGTGGGAAGCGACATACAATATAGCGGTACGAAGTTCGCGCGGTCTGCTAGTATTTTTAATTGACATACAAAAATGTATATACTAGTGACTATGGTTCATTCCCGGGAGTTCTCGACCCGTGAATTCCCGGGAAATCGTTGGGCTTTGTTTCCGGGAAATCAAGATCGAGAACTCGAGAAATTATAATGATTTTACTTCAATGATTATTTTTCAATAAATATCTGAATTTGAGATAATAACATTTTATTTCACGTTATATTTTTGTTGTTTATTAGAAGCTATTTTTGTTTAGAAGTTTTAAGTTGATTTCCTTCTACATAACCAATCAATTGATGCTGTGATTGTATTTAATTAAAATAAGACATTGACGTTTTCTTTCATGTTAATTTTTTGTTTGGATCAAAAGAAGCTACTTTTGTTTATAAGTTCAAATAACCGGCCAAAAATAATGCTGTCATTAAAATTATGACATACATACATAAACTCACGCCTGTATCCCATAGGGGTAGGCAGAAACTTTGGCTCTCCACAAGGCACGTTCCTGATATGCTTCCTTCGCTTCATCCACAGTCATACATCTCATCATGCATTCATGCCGGTTTCGGGTGCTACGCATTTTGCCTTTTTTAAACAGACCATTTACTTGGTCGTGGTAGCTCCGTCTTGGTCTCCCGATCCTGACCCTGCCACTCACATTCACTTCATATACTCTTTTAGTCAGTCGGCTTTCATTCATTACTGCAACATATAATTATGAGTTTGAATAATATTTATTACTTCAATACTAGCTGACTCAGCGAAGTTTGTTTCGCCTCGGAAGCAATAAACGAATAAAAACAGTCTTTTGTCAAAAAATAGTAGACTAAGTTATTCCTTATTACACCTGCTACCTGCCAGTAAAAGTCCCGTCACAAGTGGTCCAGCCTTTTCAGAGATTACCCGCAACAAATAGACAGACAGACAGATAAAACTTGTAAAGAAAAAATATTTTGGTATGTGTACCGTAAATATTATTCATATAAATGTAATAGGAAGCAGTAATTTCAATATTACAAACGGTAACTTCAATTTAATTTAGGTATATGTATAGATTTAAAAAAAGTTAATTTCTTTTTCTTACGAAAATACGTTTTTGAATGTAATTAATTTGATACCTTTATTTGAGAGGAAATCCACTCAATTTTTGATGTCATTTCAACCAAATAATATGAGAAAACGTTCGTAAATGAAATTTCTCGACAACCCGAGAAGACCAGAGAAATTAGTTTCGAGAATTCTCGCGACCCGTGAAATTGAAATGGTCGAGAAATCATGAACGCAACTAGTAGCATACCTATAAAAATATTGTAATATTACACAAATAATTAACTAATCACCCTGTAAATGGACATGAAAAACAACCATCATAATTATATACATAATTAATAATTAATTATTATGCATCTAATTAGCAACCTATGAAAGATAATTACCAAACAGGATGGTAATTTTGACTGTAGGTACATGGGAGAAATTAAAAAAAAATTGTTGGTCTATGGTCTCAAATTCATTCAAAGATGGGTTTATGATAATAGTATGGACACCTATGCACTCATTCATGGGGGTAGATAGATACTCATGCAACGGGAAGTGACTTTGTACTATGTGTAGTGAAGCCATAAAAATACCGACCAGGATGTTATTATATATTTATACCTAATACTACTACCTAATACCTAGTACCACATATCTCGCAAATAAAAAATTCTTTCTTTCTTTCTTTCAATAATGTACATGTATTGTAGTATTTGAGCACATGACAGATCAATGTGGCTATCCTGCATATACAAGAATACTTGGGCTTGCATCAAAAATTTGGTAATTCAGTAAATCTATAAATGGTATACATAATAAATGAATTTTGAAATGTTCAAGTCCGTTACTTTTTCAACATTTCATCGTCGCATCCCAAGGTTAGGGAGCGTATTCTCCTGTCTACTAATAAATTTACTTCTTATCGGCCATACCTCGATCTGAATTTATCATTCACTGACTCATACCGGCTAAGGAAACCACAGAGGCACGGCATCGTCACCAAGCGCAATAAATATAAAATATTAAACTATAGTTTCAATATTACTTTTATCTATACCAATAAATATCGATGACTGAAAACTTTGTGCCGGTATGGCAATAGGTTCGCCACCTATTCCATTTGGGACGTAAACATAACGGCGATACGAGGCTTAACAGCCGCTGCCTACGCCTTCGGGTAACAAAGGCGTGAAGTTATGTTTTTTTTTTTGCAATACATATTGTAAAACTGAAGACTTTGTTTAGAACTTAGTTTGAAAAATTAGATTAAGTGTTATTTAGCTCATTTATTGACGAAGGCTAAAGGCTGTATATTATCACGCTGACATAAATTGGGACGGAGCACTGAACTTTTCACTGGTAAAAGTTTGTACGAAATTCGCGGACTCGGGTAAGGATTACGTACATGTTTACTATTGTATTAAAATTTTATTTCAACTATCTAAACTTATCTAAAACCGGTTCTTTCTGGAATATTTATATTTTTATCTATGTTTTTTTTCTTTTATCAAATCGTTATCAATCCAACTACGCTGAAAATTCCGCAGAGGTGTGTACAAGCGCACGTGAAAAAGTAAATATACGTAGGTACCGTAGTGTTGTTTTCATTTACTTTAGTGACTGAACACGTAGATAAGTTGCTTGATAGATAAATATTTTGAAGATATTTTTCACCACTTAACGTGTTCCGCCCGCGTGCGTGGCTTTTCCAATGACGAATTTTACAAAGACAACAAAACATAACTTCAGGCGTCAGCCTTTGTTACCCGAAGGTGTAGGCAGCGGCTGTTGAGCCTCGTCTCGCCGTTATGTTTACGTCCCAAATGGAATAGGTGGCGAACCTATTGCCATACCAGCCACGAAGTTTTCAGTCATTGATATTTATCACACTTAACTTCCGAAAACAATTTCGAAGAGTCATTGGTGTGTGTGGATTGTGTCAGGATTGTGACAGTGTCAGGATTCGAACCTGGACCTCTGGATGAGAGGCCGTGTGCTCGACCACTGAACCACTGACACTATGTAGTACAAAGGCATCAGTTTTAATTATTATTAATTTGAAAAAATGTTAGGTTACTCTCCAAGCTAAGGTTCAAGTAAATGATTAAACCTTTTATGTGTCAGGAAATACATTTAAGAGTTTTACCGTCCAGACGAAACATACAAGAATACAGGCAAATAATAGTGTTTTTTACAAATTTGTAATATAAATTTATTTATAACGAGTGTGCATGAAAAGAGTTAGGAAAGTCAACGAAGCGAGTGAGGCGTGTAAGAATCGTGCCTTATGGCGCTCTGTTCTCTCTGCCTGCCCCGCAAGTGATATGGCGTGAAGTTATGTATGCATGTATGGAATATAAATTTACAAATACAACAACAAATTCATTTATCATTAACAAAATCATTTAACACGTTATGTAATTGGCTGTAATGATGTCATCATAAATAGTTGAAGGCAATTAAGCACTATCTGTTTTGTTTCAAATTTTGTGTTTTTTTATCATTAATTATTTGTAATTATTCTAATGATTTTTTAATGAAATTCTTACGAAATATTAACGCTCTAGGCGGACTTCGTATCCGATTAGTATCGATATTTTTTCTTAAATCTTAAATATCAAAAGTTACACACTTACCATGTGTGACAAATAGCGTATGGAACTTATCTATGGTACATGAAATAAAAAATTAGTATTGTAGGAATGTTTAATACCGAATTATCAAAAATATTAAAAAATGGGCGGTTAAAAGAAATATTTTAGAACAGGTTCTCAGACTAAATAAATATAGGCATATGGACAAATTTTTATGACATATTTTTATGTCAGTAGTTCGAGCCTTTTCCGAGTATCGCAATAGTACATAGCTGAGTTTAGTATCAATATACCAAATCATCATTACATAGTATACAGTATATAGTACAAAGTCCCTTTCCGCTGTCTGTCTCATTAATATGCTTAGATCTTTGAAACTACGCGACGGATTTTGATGCGATCTTTTTTAATAGATAGAAGGTGTCAACAGGTGTTTTTTATGTATAATTCATGTATACCGGAGCAAATAAAAAGTGATAATTTTTGAGATATAGATAGCACTTTAATTGCAAACGCTGACTGAACCCTAAGGTCTACAAAAAAGGCTGCGATGGCATATGTCTATCTCTTAGGGATAACCTACAATGTCCATTTTTGTTTTTTTTAAGGCGCAACAAAGTTCGCTGGGTCAACTAGTATTATTATAAGTCGGTATTATTATTTGTACACATATATTATTTTTTTGAGATGTTTTCTTTTTTTTTTATGTCTGCATATGGTCACCGCCCAGTAATAAAAACAGTGCCAGGTGGTGAGGTCAACGCTCGGTAGTGTTGTTGTTTTGTTTTGTAACGAAGAGCTTCGGGGCTCAGGCAGGGGTTGCATCTGCGTCAAATAATTGATGGCAGACAACGGTAACGTATACTGACAACCGCCACCTGGCCTTGTTTTTGCTTAGGTAGGTAGTGTAGGTATATCTTTTTGTTTTTTTTTTCACTATCTTATAGTGTTGCAGCCATGAACCTCGGCCAAATGCCATTGTCTAAGAGGGTACAAAATTTTGCAGGTAGTAACTGGCCAGGTGGATACTATTTCTTTTCAAATTTTAAAAATAGAATATGAAGTTTCAATTATATCGTATTTCTTTAAATGCAATTATCATTCATATACAATACAGAAATTGTTTTTTTAAACATATTTTTGTAAGTAAGATTTTTTCTTCCATCCACATTCAGTTCATACTTGCTTGACTTTGTTTGACTCGTGAAATCGAAAGTTTTGGCGGGAATCTAGAAGCATCCACGTTGAACGCGTGAATGCCTCTAGATTCCCGCCAAAACTTTGTATTATTTTACAATACACGAATTTCGACTATAACATTATATAAAATTCATGGTACTTATGGCTAAATAAAACTTAATACATATCTGTGCAAGGGTGGGAAGTTGTGGATATTTGTGTAAAGTGCATTTGTATATTGAGTTTAGCCTTTCCGAAATGGGGTAATGAGATAAACAAAGAAACACACTTATCGTACGGATTACGTAACCATATTGTGTGTAGCAGTTGTAGTATTGTTGTTATAAGTATAACCAGTGGTTAATGCAAGAAGTGTAATTTTGAATGCACGTTTATGAGCGGTGCGTCACACGGAACGTGCGGTGCACGTGCCCGTAACAGCTGCTTGTAGTGCTTGTACGCCCACATTGTACCCAACAATGTTGTACATATTATGTTGTTACTTACATATAGTGAATGAACGCCAAGCCAAGCCAGGCACTGCGATGCACTCGCTGACCAATCACGAAATATGTACAATCATGATGATTGTAAAATTCAAATTTGGAATATTAATATCCTTTTACTATTTACATCAAAATGAAAATGAGTTTCCGGAAAACTTTACTGGAACGTATATTCATTTTGACGTTTCAATTTACGTAATTTTTTTTTATTCGTGTAAAGTAAAAAATTTTTGTTAATTGACTTGCAAATAAATTACGTGGCAGTTCGACTTTGCCCTTGACATAATAATTGTTTCGAATGCACGTGCGCCCGTCATAGGGCTCTGGGTCCACATGGTAATATTGTAAACCTTCAACGTATTAACCAGGTAACGCTATCCTGGTCGCTCCTAAAAATATATTTGGTCCCATGTAACAGGTGGCTGGCAACATACCTCGGATAATATTTGTTCTTTCGTCGTTAGCGTTACCAATCACACACACACCTGCCGAAAATATTTCCAAATTGAAGCTGGTGCGATGTGTACAAGGATCCAAACCAGGGTATTTTCAAACAGAAGTCCGCGTAAACCACTAGTTTATCGATGCGATCAGATTAAAAGGAACTATGACTAAGTGTACATAGATTGCCACGTCATAAGAATTACCCACAAAATCACAAAAATAACATGGACAAAATGCTAATCATCTTTCCGGCTCATACGAATTAGATAGATATATTTAGTATCGAATATTGAAGTGTTACTAATAGTTCCTAATAGGTTGTGTGGAAAGTATCGGAAGCGAGTAAGGGTGGCCTGCCAAGCCACGTCCCCACATATATAGGAAACTGCAAGGGTGGTGTGGGTGGCGATGCCGCGAGGGGTGGCCGGGGGATCCATCTAACTAAACATGTAGTGTATATGTAGTAGGTATAGACGTACAATAGATCGCGCACGCCACGCTGTTTCTCACCCCTCGAGCGCCTACATAGGCTGGGGTGCCATTATTCTGTCTAGCGAGAGCGAGACGTACATAATGTCCCTTTCGCGTCGGGAGCTTCGTTGCATTCCACTCCACGCAGTCAGTCACTGGCGAACTCGAAGTCAGTACTAGTCAGTAGTAATTTTCTTCACTCTTCAGTCCGCATCGCGACGTTTCACTGAATGGACATGCGCGCGCTACGTTAACAATCTAGAAAAATATATATCGTTGTTTATTTATTTTTAATTTTCGTTTACAATTCAACCAAGTTTTATTTTTGAACAATCTCGTTTCACCTGTGATTCGTTACGCGTATTTGAACTGAAACAAAAACCTTCAATGAACTGTGATCGTAATTTTGACCGTTTTCTATAGTAAACAGAACGGTAGGAAATAAAGTGAGAGACAAGTCGAAATGAGCGGATTGACCAACAGAGTTAAAAGAGGATCGAGGGGCAGTGCAACTTTATTGGTAGCAGCGAACAGGATTTTACGTTTACTTGGCGTGAGCACGAAGCGCGGGAAACAGCCCTCGCCCAAAACTAAGGTAAGGAAGGTCAATGACTGTCTGATCTCATGTTTACAGTGCATATTCCGCAACACGTGACAGTTCACTTTTACTAGTGTGGATATTATCTCTTTATAAAATAATAATAGTTAATACCTATTTAACATAATATTTCTAATAAAGTAATAACCCATTTTTTTTTAAATTTGCCGACAACCTCGCCGAGGTTATTGTTAAATTTAAAAGAAGCTTAAGTAGATAATTAGTTTTATTTAATAACATAACATAACTTCACGCCTTTTGTTACCCGAAGGTGTAGGCAGCAGCTGTTAAGCCTCGTCTCGCCGTTATGTTTACGTCCCAAATGGAATAGGTGACGAACCTATTGCCATACCGGGCACAAAGTTTTTCAGTCATCGATATTTATCACACATAACTTCCGAAAACCATTTTGAAAAGTCATTGGTGTGAGCGTGTCTGGAATCGAACCCCGGACCTCTGGATCAGAAGCCGTGTGCTCAACAACTGCGCCACAGATTTTATTGAATAAATTATGTAATTTTTTGTATATTTGTATCATTTATTTGTTTAATTCGAACTGGCTAAAGCATAAAAATCATAAAGCCGTGTACAAGTTAAAACATTCCTAATTCTAAATTTGAAAATCTCCTCAATACGATGCAGTTACTGTTAAAGTGTGCCAATCAGTGTTGCCAACTCCAACAAACCAAAAAACAACAGTTTTCTAATGAAAAAACGGTCGAAAACAGTAGATGGGTTAAAAAAAGGCAGATTTCATACATACATACACATTTACACTAGGACACATTTACATTATTTTATTTATATAATCACAACATATGTAATAAAAAGATTCTAGAATTAACTATGAGAGAAACAAGAGACGTTGTAGTATGGTGTTTTTTTTTTAATATAAAGGTAGGAAGGTACCACATGTATTTTACAAATTTAAGGTTTCAACTGTAGTTGTCACTTGGTCACTAGCTTAAGGGCTTTTCCCTGTCTGTTAAACTATCTAGTGACAACGTTTTATTAGATAGAAACATTAAAGTAAAAGATTTTCTTGAGGTAATAGGTGTATTTGTACACTAATTGAAAAAGCAGTAAAATTTATGAATAAAACAAAAAAACAGGGATATCAATTGAAAAACAGTAAATCTACTGTTAAAACAGTAGGGTTGGCAACAGTGGTGCCAATGTCCAATGCTTTACAACAACGCAAGTGCCCAAGTGTTTGTATACTTTAGGGATGATCGATATTAGGAAAACATCGATGTTGACATCGATTCTAACATCGGATCAAAAGTATCGATATACAATAAATATCGGTTGAAAGACATCGATATTTTTAAAACATCGATGTTTTGGGAAACAAATAAAACTGTCGACAATATTTATGAAAAGTTTAAATTATTCGAGAAATGCTCTAGAAATAACAAAAATGTTAAAAAATTAACATTAATAAATAAATAATAATATCTTGGACACAATACACACAGCGCCCTCTAGTTCCAAGCTAAGCAACTAAATGCTTGTGTTATGGATACTAGATAACGGGTATTACTACACATATACTTTTCTTTTGTAAATACATACTTATAATACATAGAAAAACACCCAGATACCACACAAATATTCATGTTTGACACAAATGTTTGTACTCGGGTGGGAATCGAACCCCCGACCTCAATGCTGCAGCCGGTAGTTTTACCATTGCGCCACGAGGCCCGTCAATTCCCGGTATTTTTTACGGATAATTATGCAATATTGCTACTTGAAGGTAGTACACCTACTGCACGCTAGACCGCGCCCAAAAGAATAATTGACGTTTCGATATTTTATGCAGGTAACATCGATGTTTCGATGATATCGAAGTCAACACATCGATGTTAAAACATCGATGTTCTATAGTTAAACATCGATGTTTATCCAACATCGATGAATATCGATCAACCCTAGTATACTTTCGCCGTGTTAGGCGGTGATTGCGCACTTTCGCCCTGTTTTTTTTTCTAATGTCATCGGCTGTGGCGCGTTCTGTAGGCGTCCTCGTACACGGCGAGCGTGTCACATTTGAAACAAAAATTACAAACAAACAAACGTCGAGGACGGCGCTGCACGGTCACAGCGCACCACTTGTTTGTTCACGCGCCTTTGGCGTGATCATCTTGTTTACCGCTCAACTCCAATCTGATCTGCTATCCATTGATACAATTTGGAACTTTATTGTGACATTAATCATTAGTTTTGTAATACTTTATAACGTAACAGAAATTTTCCAATATTTTTTTTAGTAATTCATGTAGGTAATTATACATACAGAAGACGACTTACGTTGAGGAAATTATGACAATTCTCACTCGTATACAACAATGGTAAATAAATAAATAATTATATAAGTACTACTATATACAAATAAGCGTAGCAAATAAATAAACATTAATGACGACTTAACTTGGGTTTAATCAATTTTAAACCCCGACCGAAGTGTGTGGGGGGGGGGGGGAGGGGTGTTTAGTATATGTATACTATTGTATACGTAACATGTGTGTACACAGTTTACGTCATACAACATTGACGTAAAATTTTTAATGGAAAATAGCAAAAACGCCAGAACTTTTTACGTCTTACAACGTGTGCTATAGATAAATATTTGATTTATGGAAAAACACTGATTTGTAATAATTAAACACGCAGATTTTTATTAATTTAGAATAGTCGAACGTCAAAGGGCACGTTAATTTTTTCATTTGTATTTAAGTTAAAAATGAAGTACGTATTTTATTTAGTAAACAAAGTGAATAATTTGGCTAAAAGTCTTGTAATTTAAGGAAATTGTTGAAGTTTACATCGCTATATTTACTTGGCCAAGGTCAGGCATTTAGTTAAAAAAACAAGAGTATTTATTTTTTTATTATGTCGACATAGGGGGATAACCGACGAAATAACGCGTGTCTGCCGTATTATAAAATTCCAGGTCAAAGTTACAACTTAATTCATGGTCATTCATCTTTCCCTTTTTTTATTGCACACACCTGCAACAACTTGTCGCACTGTTATTTACTATTCTGTGTCATTCAAACTTCAACATCCGCATTCGTGCGGCATCTAAAAACAAGCCATATATATGTATAGATCTACCCCACTTATTTGTAATAGTTTATTTATAATAAATGTTTATATATAGCCATGGATATTATAGTTATTTATATAAATAAACAAAACAATTTCACCGATACCAAAATGGATTCCGGTGGTTCTTTTTTTAAAATTACACAACACTTGAGATTGGGCGGGAAAGCGCTAACTGCTTGCTGGAAGGAAGCGTGTGCGGGGGGCAGGGGTTTGGTCCGTGTTCATGTACAAAGATTGCGTTGTGAACGTTGGAATCCGTCGGTGTGGGAATGCGAGCGATAAGTACCGTTCGTTACGAGGCCGCGATGAGACCGCCAGTAGTGTAAATCGTCGGGTCCCCCCACCCCACCCCACCCCACGGGCTGGGGAATGCGAGAGACCCATTTACAACAAATTACTTGTGCTCGTCCATGCGTCACAGTATCACCGTAAATTGTCATTGAAAATATTTAGACGGAAAGCAATGAACTTAGTTACTTATTGCTTAGTAGCAAATTATCTATAAAGAAAAGAAGTTTTGACAAACTGTTCAGAAACAGGTATTCAACTGCAACTAATGCATAATAAATAACCATAAAAGATTAAAATATAAATTATTGCCACAACGATAACCACCCAGGTGTGAATGGTATACCACAACCACGTGACCAACAGAGACTAGCTTGCAGCACTATTTGCTGGGCTTATTTCAGCTTACTAGTAACTGAGCTTTTCATTAGTAACTAATTAATCCCTTTCGCATGATTTTCTTGAACTCAATATTTCGAATAAAAAACAACTACCCACATTTTCTCATAATAGAAACAGGTTTAACGACATTCGGTACATAATGTCGTTACTCCGCAGGAGTCGAGTGACCTTTGTACAGAAATTTTCTTCTGAAGTTTTGTTCATTTACTTTTGTTATTTTACGTAAGAATAGCAGGCAGCAACTGTGTACTACATATATGTTTTTGCAATTATATTCCTTAAAGACAATTTTCATTTAACTAAAAGAAAACATTGTGTTTGAAAATGTTCAAAATGTTGAAAACTTAATAATATGTTAGAGTAGTAGTAAAAATGCTTTGATTTTATTACGTGGGGAGCTAAACCTTGTGTTCCTTTAGATTTGAAGATTAATTAACCACGCGATTTGATTATAGTAAGTACTGAGAAAAGGAGTGCGGATGTATGAAAAAAAAAATGCAATAGCCAATTCCAAATACGAATTCATTCTGCATAGTGCATGTGCAATGTGCACGATTACTATTGTAGCATATTGAGATGAATACAGAAATATACAACATGGTCACACAGATAACGTAGAAATTGAGTCATGCGCATATTTCCGCAGAATAACGGTTACTGTAAAAGTATAATTACTTCCATTTGCTTTCCATTAGGTTTATTTTCGGTTAAAATACCGTTAAACCATTAGTTGTGGTATGTATCTGCAGAGTAATAAGAGAGGGACAGAATTGCGAATTGTTACTGTCTCTGTCTGTCTACATTGACGCTGTTAAATTTGAATGGAGCGTCATTTTTTTTTGTTAGTCGGACAACTATTGTAAATAAAAAACGATGGAAAGTCGAGTAACGAACTCGAAAATTAGATCATCGAACTGCGCCAGAGGCCAGTGGACGTGGTAGGTGACACATTTCCAACTAAATCACTAAAACTCTATTCTAGTTTTCATATCATTTTCATTTCATATCATTTTCATTTCATATCTTTTCCAGTAGAACATTAGAAATAAAATCTACCAACTCTGTATATACTATTATAATATCCACAATTTTTATAGTTTACCATGTTAATATTTACATGCGATACGATGCTAAAAAGTATTTTTGATTTTTAAGTAAAGAACCTGTCAAATTTGACATTATGAGTCCATGAAACTTTAAAAAAAATAAAAACAAACATACTTGACAGGACGTCATAAACACAACTAATAACATGGTGTACTGTTGTACAAAACAGTGTTGAGATCATATTTTTTTTACCTATAAATAAGTGTCGTTTATGAAGTAAGCGGTCACCTAATTTTAAAAAGTGGGATGTCAGTGCAGACAGCGCGTTGCCCCCCCGCCCCCCACCGCGCGTGACGTACGCTCACCATCGCCGCCCCGCTGCGGCCGCTGCTCACTGCCAGCCGATTATCAAGTACACACTTTCGAACCGCGACCACGTCGCATTTCTCCCACGAAGATCCGCAATATCTGTCCGTAATTACGTATACATTTCCGTTCACGTATTATATGACGATATTATTTTACTCAGCCCACTTTTTTTTGTCTTTTACAGATCAACAGCAGAGCATCGAGCGAAGTTAGGGCCCCTATCGCAGCGGCCGAAACGATCGTTGAGACGCCTGTCAAGATGCAAGCCGCACCAGCACACAGCCCGGCGCCGACTGCGCCAGCAACACCCACACCAGCACCTACACCGGTGCCCGCTTCATCACCAGCGCTGAGTCAAAATCAGAAACCAGTCAAAAGAACAGCCAAGGATTACATTTTTGGCAAATTGATCGGCGACGGATGTTACAGCACCGTATTTCTTGCAAAGGACATACACAGTGGAAAAGAATATGCAAGTATGTATCAATTAACTTTGTTTTCATATTCTTAAAGTTCAAAAAGTTCAAAAGTCAAGATAGTATAGTATGTACTTGCGCCACGTGGTACGCCTACGCACCACCCTAGTATATTGCAACCCACTTCCCACCAGTGGCTGTCAAGAGTAATGAAGAGATTTGATCTGCAGCGGAGATCACGTTCCTTATTATATTCGCCCACGTATGTCATGGGATCCAATATATCTTTCGGTGAATATTAGTGAACACTGCCTATGTAATATACCTACTTATACTTACACGCCAAGGCATCATTATAAGCGCGCATGGTTTTGGTTTATTTGTGCCACGTATTTATTAAATATTTTGTTCTTTCCTTTGCAGTCAAAGTCTGCGACAAACTGCATATCATTAGGAAGAAGAAAAGAGAGTACATAAAGAGGGAGAAGGACGCATTGAATATGTTATTTAACGTTCGCAACGGATTTGTGAAACTTTACTGCACGTTCCAAGACGAGGAGAGATTGTATTTTGTTCTGTCGTTTGCGAAGAACGGCGAACTATTGTCTTATATAAACAAAGTTGGTTCTTTCGAGTTGAACGTGGCTAAATTTTATGCCGCCGAGTTGTTGTTGGCGTTGGAGAAGATGCACGCCAAGGGCATAATTCATCGCGATCTGAAACCAGAGAATATACTGCTGGATGAGAATATGCATTTACAAATTGCCGATTTCGGCACGGCCAAAATTTATCCAGACCCTGAAGATATTAGGGTCACACAGAACAACCCAGACAACGAGGTGGAAAATGAAAGATCTAGAAAAATCAGTTTTGTTGGTACACCGCAGTACGTGAGTCCGGAGTTGTTGCACGACTGCGTGGACACACGCGCCTCAGATTTGTGGGCAATGGGTTGCATCATATATCAAATGATATCGGGTTTGCCGCCGTTCCGTGCTTCAAATGACTTCTTAACGTTTCAAAAAATATTCAAAATGGAGTTTGAGTTTCCCGAAGGGTTTCCAGCTGATGCGAAGGATCTTGTAGAGAAACTGTTAGTTTTGGATCACACGAAGAGACTTGGCGCTAGTGATAAGGGCCAAACATATGATAGTATTCGAAATCATCCATTCTTTGCCGGAATCGATTGGGAGAACATTTGGGACCAGACTCCACCCACCATCAGCCCGTATTTGCCTGGAGGTTCTTTCGAAGAGTACAACGTGCCAGATCATCTTGAACCCGGACTTGGCAATAATCAGCTCCTGAGACTTTGGGAATTTGACCTGTCTACCTCAAAAGGTAATTGAATCATTTACTTTGTTTTGACACAGCAATAATACAAATTAAAAGGTCACATAATAATAAGCATTTTACAAAACTACCGCGTCGTCCCAAATGCATGTTAGTAGGTTTTTGTGTGGACAATTACAAAGTGTCGGAGTCGGTGCAGTGAAGCGACGAGTAAGAGGCAACTGTTGCGTCCATGACCTGAATTCTTGGCAAATTTATACGCTTCTCGTTACATTACTAAACAGGGCCCGATAGGTTTTTTATTTTGATTAGCTTTTTTTTCAAATAAAGAACGCCTTTATTTTTTTTTAATAGAAAGAATGAGGATTTTACTATAGAGGTTATTATGTATTTCCGTCATGTATCTGTTGAAACGATATCCTTGCATTAGTTGCTTGCTACGTCATTATGTTCACATTCAGACTACGCTGTTTAAAGCATTCGGAACGGACGTCCTCTGTGTATTGGCGTACGGTTTTGTAGTCGGCGTGACGTCACCCTTCCGGCGCGGCGCGGCCCGTAACGAAGTGCCACATTCTCAAGTGCTTATGCCATGTCATGAATGACTCGCCTCATTACAATGTGCTCTTTATTATGTTGACCTTTTAATCAGCTGTGAGTGTATGTGTATCAGTTATTAAAGGCCATAGAATAGTAAAATTGTCTTGTAGTTTAATTTAATTCTAATCACAATTAAATAAAAATAATTCAATAAATATGTCATTGAAATATTTCTTTCTTTTTATTGGAAACTCAGTGGCCTGACACGCGATCACTTTATTTCTTGAATTCAACTTACACCATTCAAAGTGATTTTGTAAATGATCATACTATCTATCTGCTTAGTTATGTAGTATACATTTAATAATACTAAAATTTGTTTTATAGGAATTCTAAACATCAGCCCTGAAGAGAAACGTCGTCGTCTGGAGATACAGTCACGTGACAGCAAGTGGCATCAATTTGTCGACGGGGAGCTGATACTGAAGCAAGGCCTAGTTGATAAGAGAAAGGGCCTGTTCCCCCGACGCCGAATGTTGCTGCTTACCACTGGACCTCGGCTATTCTATGTCGACCCTGCCAACATGGTGCTCAAGGGAGAGATTCCTTGGTCACCAGAGTTAAGGGTCGAGGCTAAAAACTTCAAGATATTTTTAGTGCACACGGTAAGCATTGGTTTTTAATAAATAATATTTTAAATCTTTCTTTTTTATTTTAAAATGAGAATAAATTTGATTGTATTATGTGTATATAAGAAGAGAGTAAAGAGCGAGAATAAATTTGATTGTTTTAAACAGTCTCGGTGGCGCAGTGGGCGAGCGCACGGCCTCTGATCCAGAGGTCCGGGGTTCGATTCCAGACACTGGCTCACACCAATGACTTTTCGAAATTGTTTTCGGAAGTTATGTGTGATAAATATCGATGACTGACGACAAACTTTGTGCCCGGTATGGCAATAGGTTCGCCACCTATTCCATTTGGGACGTAAACATAACGGCGAGACGAGGCTTAACAACCGCTGCCTACACCTTCGGGTAACAAAAGGCGTGAAGTTATGTTGATGTATGTATTATGTGTTTTTTGAGACAATTTCATAACATTTGTTTTATTTGTTTACAGCCTAACCGTACATACTACTTGGAAGACCCGGATTCATATGCACTCGAGTGGGAGCGTGTTATAGAAGAAGTGCGCAAAGGCACATACGTGCGAGACACGACCTAAACGTGCCGATACTCGCCGACGTAGTGGACGCGGCGAGTTCACCACTAGGTTACTTCTAGCCTTGATTTAGAGCATGGCATTCCAAGCCGGAAGCTTTCGCGTCGATGATCGAGCTGGTGCACGGCGCGGACGTCGCAACTGCACGCCACGGGACCGGCGCCACGACGGCGACGTCACGCTGTCGTAGCGCCGTCGTGACGCTGTCGTGACGCCGCCGTAACGCGAGGCACGGCGCGGTGCAGACGCAGTCGCGGGTGGCGCTAGATATGTTTATCGCCCCCCGCGTCCCGACCAAACAACACACACGACGACCGATATCTCGATCATCGTGAAACAACTGATTGACTGATTCCTATTAATATAATAAATATCCCGAGTTTTCTTAAATTATTCTAATTTAAGTTCCTTATTTAATTGTGGAATAACGACACGACGTGTAAATATATATATGTTGTATTATTATTGCGAGCGCTTAGTGTATAGTAATCTATTGTAATTGTGAGGCGATATGACCGTCGTGTGTGCGGGGCCTCCTATAAGTATGGACTCATAATTTACCACCTGCGTGTTCACAAAGCCCATTCCAGTTGGTAAACTAGACAATTTATAGCTAAATTTAATATTTATTTTAATTATTTGCCAACGGAATGAGACTGCTGTACAGTTATAATACTAGTAGAGAAATTAATCTGTATGTTACTACATATTGTGTCCTGCGATAACAGAAATATTGCAAGTTGTATGTTGTATTAGACAAACGGTATTACAGATGTTTAGTAAATGATTGATGAGAAATATGATGATGGGTTTGCTCTTATTTTAGAGGATTTATTGTTTATTTATGTAATCAATGAATATAATTGGAAATGATAGAATAATTGATAGCTTTTTTGTTAACATCTGGAGAGTTGAGTGTAGTGAAGTGCACTTGGGTTGATGACTGTCTTCGGGTCAGCTTCAATGCTTTTTATTGTGCAAAATGTTTGCGCATTGCATTATATAATTTTAAATTAGCTAAGGTACAATGATGATGTTACATTGTCACTTGGTGATTTTTCTTCAAAAAATATATTTATTAGTTGCAGTCAAATAATCAAAATTGGGCTTTTCTTTTAGGCTAATAGTGGCTTTAAATTATTGTTATGTTCTGTGTGCAGAACAGATTATGATTCGATTGCCACAAAGTATTCAATTGGTTCTCAAACTGTAAAAATAATCTTTAATCACACGGGATAGCAGGTATGCTGGTATGCCTAAACTTGCCTGTAATGTTTAAAAATAGGGCTTAATGGGATCTAATCCATAGTTCATTAAAAGTTTAGAAAAGAAATATATATATAGCTGAATAAGATTTCACTAAGTATGTAGTGTGAAGAACTATTTTTGTTCATTTTGTAGCGTATTGGTCATTGGAAACAATATTATAAATTAATCTGGTGTAAAAAATGGTGAAAACCATGACAATTATATGAGAATATATAGAAAAAACTGCATTTAAAATTTAATAACTGTTAACTACTGTAATTATATATAACATCATTTGTATTGCATCAATTCCAAGTAACAAAATAAGAAATTTAAAATATATTGAAGTTGATTTTTTATATTTTTTTTGTTTTATTTTTTCAAGTTGACTATTACCCTGTCAAGAAAGACTGTTGTCAGAAATGTATTTACTTGCTATGCATAGAAAAATATATATTCAAACTAGCATTCCCACCAAAACCAAGAAATTATTAAATTCTTTAAAAAAGCCTTTTTAACATATCGGAACATAACTTCACGACTTTTTCTACCCGAAGGTGTAGGCAGCGGCTGTTGGCTGTTAAATCTCGTCTCGCCGTTTGTTCAGAAAATAATTTCGAAAAGTCGTAGTTCTGAAGAAAAGCCTTTTTAATATTTAAAATTAGGTACAAAAATCTATTTCTGCCATGGCTGTACTATTACATATTATCTACACACTAGGTAAGTAATGGCATAGTATCTGATAATGTTGTGATTACTGGTGATCATTAAGGCAGATGATCTGGTTGTGTAACTTAACAATCAGATCGTCAGCCTTTTTTTTTTTAGTTTAAAGATAGCTTCGTTTATTCGACCATCATGTTCCAAAATTAATTCTCAACTAACATCATAATATTAGCATCGTTTTGAAGAATATATAAACAATATGCTCATGAAAACTACAGTAGAATCAGATGCCCCTGAAGTCACAATCTCCGACTAAAATAAACATGATATTTTTGACTATTTCACGTGGATCCTGGCAGTGACCCTTGGAGCTGTAACGTCATATTCCAAATTTGACGATGGCCTAGTTATGCATATAACTTAGGAAGAACCTGCGAGAGACCTCATTAGAGATTCAATAATGACTCCATAGGGAGAAGCGCGAATAGACTACGTAAGACATAACTTATGTGTAAGGTCAGAAATTCTAGCGCCACCTATTAGCATATTCTTTTAATTCTGTACCCGAACACCAAAATAAATTCCATGATACAAGGTAGCTAGCTATACAAGGAGTCCGTACGAATGGAATGGAATCCATTGAGGGGTCAGAGTTTTCGTCGGTAAAGCGTGTAATTTTTCAAGAAGTCTTGTTTAAATCCTTACACGGGAAATTTTCTTGCTTTTAATAAAGATGAATTCTGAAATATAATAATAATAATTTATTATATTTATAATAATAATTTATATTTAAATCAATCAAACTCGCAAGTCAACGTGTCTTTTCGTGTTTATATAATAACAGAGTTTATTATTACCTAATAGTATGGAAAAGCCTACACTGTTCGGGCACCTTGTACAATTGTAAGGTTTGTGTTTCAATAGATATTAGTGCATATAATTCGTTGTGTTTTATTTGATAAGTGTTTGTTTGCCTAAGTGTGCAATTGTGGAAAATGGTGTCAATATCTTAGATAGTGTGCTCTTCTTTGCATTATTGTGTTAAAATTATTATTCCGATTGAAGGACTTTGCATCCATCCATCCAAAGAAAATCTCATACACAGTTACACAGATCTGTGTAAAACCTAACCTACAAAATAGCAGTCAAAATCTGTGGTCAAAATAATAATCAATTTAATGTTGCATTTTGCTGATTATCTTTCTTCAATATTATGGCTGCCTCTGTAATTAAGTATGTTGGAAGAACAACAGATTTCAAAGGCAAATCATTATGGGAAATTGTTGGGAGCTTGAAAAACTTAGGAGTCGGTAGAATCGTAGTTCGTTCTGTTTTTGAAAGGTATCCGGAGCCTAGTTTCTTGAAAATAGTCAAAGTTGAAACCGATCCCAATCCCGAGGAGGTGAGTTTAAAAGGACACCTTAGAAATAAGAAAACTCCACGCAATAGCCTGGTTGCTGTAACTGAAAAAAACCTAATGGGAGTTTGTTGTTACAATTCCCATTTTAATTCAAGTTTTATCCTATTTCATACCCTATTTAATTCTTCCATCATTTAATTATCTATCTGATACCATTTTTTCTAGTCAGCTAGAAATTAGCTAGTCTAGCTCACTAATTACTACTACCTCAGAAATAAGGAGTCTTAAAAAAGGAAGTATTAGATAATTTTAATAGATATTTAAATGGTCTATATTTTTATAAATAAAATCAACTGTTAGTGGCTACAAATAGCAGCCTAGTTATCGGGCTTGTTTTACTGTGATTATTCTAAGATTTTTTTTAAGAGTATCTGTTGGATCTTAAAATGACAAATTTTTATAAGTTGTGTATCACTTGCATCTATTTAACATAATAAATATATTTATGAGGGCAGGAAACTTAAGATAGTAAATTTTATAGGTACATGAAATGCGAAAAGTAAGAGTATGGGTTGAAAAGACATTCAGAGGAAAGAAAAGTCCGAAATTAACCGAAATATACAGCACATCATATAAAACTGATTATAGGCTGATTCCAAAGAATGAAGAAGCAAAGTTACTGGCTGCAGTTGCTCAACTAGCTGACCAACCAAAAAAGATACTGCCAGCCACTATCGAAATGCCACCACTGATGAAGAGGTTTATAATTAGGGATCGTGAAAATAAAAAGATAGATGTAAGTGGAATCCTTAAATGCTAATGTATATAAAGTTTAACAGTGGTAGAGCCAAGCAGTTCGCTGCATAAATGGGCCGGCGCGACCGGTGAAATACCACGACCTCTCAGAAGATCGACGTAAAGTGGCTCATGCCGCGTTTCGTTCGGTGAGAGAGGTACTCGGGGCCCACCCCCTTTCCCCATCCTTTCCTTTCCCCTATCCCCTAAAGGTCGGCAACGCAACAGTAACACTATATGTGTTGCTGGTGTGCATGGGCGGCGTTGGTTGCTTACCATCAGGTGACACGCCTGCCCGTTTGCCCTCCTATCCCATGAAAAAAAAAAAAAAATACTAATGTGTGTAGAATGCTTTGCATAGAACTATCTTTTTCAAGGATGAAATGCAGCTTGCACCAATGTGCTATTATCAAATGTACACATGTACATTTCGTTGTACAGTTAGTATGTATATTTATTTCTCAGATTTTTGCGAATCACAGTCATAATATTAAAACAACTTTTAGGATTATATCGCGTTTATTTATTATTTATTTATATTTATTTCCCGACGTTTCGAACTCTTTACAGAGATCATTTTCATGAGTGATGAACAAAAAGATGGTAGTCGTTCAAAAGCTATTTTCATTGATACAGATACCCACTTTTTGGAAATAAAAATCAAAAAGTTGATGTTAAAAAATATGATTTTTACTATTGGTAACCCACATCAGACCATGAAACAAAAAAATTAAATATTTATATTACAAGATATATTTACTAAAGACTACTTTTTTCTTTAGTTGATATATCTTATAAATAAATATTTAATTTTTTTGTTTATAAGTAATAAATAAACGCGATATAATCCTAAAAAGTTGTTTTAATGTTATCAGTTAGTATATTTAAAGAAAATATATACATCCGATGTACCCACCTAAATTCATTTAAAAAAATAGTTAATTGTTTCCGAGCTGATCACACTGACTAATATTTAATTAACAAAAGCAAACTGCATTAATTGTTTATTTATTTTGTTTCCAGCAAACTGCAGACTTAACTTTGCCCCTCAAGTACCAATACAGTCCGAACCGTATCAATTGGATCGCTAAACCTGATGAGAAACCCACTGTGGAGTTTACTATGAGCCTTGGGAAACCAGCTAGTCCATCCTTATATGAAGGAGTACCACTGGAATAAATTATTATTATAACTAGCATACGATCCTAGTGTCGCTGGATCCTATTTATTCTTTGATAGATAAATATATTACACAAATATATTATATTGTAAAATTGTACTCGTTATAATACACCAGTCTAGTATGTTGTATAGAAAAAAATGTAAGGTCTAGTGACCCTAGGATCTTGCGCTAGTAATGTATATGTTGACTGCTTAGAAAGTTTATAAGATATTAGTAACTAAACTTATAGAAATATGTGGCTGTGTTTATTTTTTATGTCTTGACTGTCAGTATCAACTTGGAAATAACTAGAATCTGTACTGTTCACTGAATGACACGTGGGTTCCCTCCTATTACTTACAACTTCTGAAAAGTTAGCCTGTTTGTCTTGTCCCAAATAGGTGAAAGAGGCAATTCATTTCAGACGGTGTATGTAAATTATGTTTACCGTTTCTGCACCTAGACGGCGTTGTTCTCAAATAATACGAACGTTCAACCGACATAAAATATGTTTAACAGTGGAGTGATATTACGCTTCTCGTATTATTTTATTATTTATTAGTATTATCATCAAATCTTTTGCATGTAGCAAACCGTTTGGCCAAGAACGGGTTCATCTCCATTTCCGGATGTTGAGCTTCTAATTCCAGTTTCTGTGGGTACAGAAGAGAAGACAATTATTAAACACTAGTTTTTACACGGGGCTTCACTCGTGTATACGCTATTTACATAATACAAAGGTGGAACTATTAGGTATTTATTACCTTCCAGAAATCTCGCATCTCCTGAACTTCCTCTTGTTTCTGAACGAAATATTGTCTGACGGTTTTTTGTATGAGTGTGGCGGCGTACTCGTCAGGCCACAGCCAAGACTTCGGGTAGTACGGTCGAGGACTGAAATTATATTATTTTTGGTCTTGATTACAATGAGAAAATTCCATTACGTCAAATCATCTGAATTTCATTCTTCTCATTCGTTCCCCGGTCCGTATGCTGGACAACGAATGTGTGAATGATTTTATAGCTGAGTAATCTATAATCTCGAGAAAAGTAACAAACTTTTCCTAAAAGTACCACCCTGGCTGGAGAGCAGTATCTTTCCATGAGTGTGGTAAGAGGTGATTAAATGGTTGGACTTGATACGTAGTTATCTGTGATGGATACTGATGCCACAAAAATTGTAACATGTGTGACAACAGTTTACGCCATCTATTTACACAACTATAAAATTAATTCGAACTGTCGCGTCATAATTACTGCTTCAAGTATATTTCGATAGATGGCGCTAATAATACTTGAACTACACAGTCGTACGTACTTCATTTTAAGTTTTAGCCTCACCCAAGGCATATTGAACAGGTGTAAATTATTATCCTTACGTTCTCTATGCAGCGGATTATTGTTCCATAACTCCTGTAATCAAGATTAGTTAATATCAGATGCTTAGGGTATATATTGGCACGTGACTTCACTTCACTTCACTTCACTTCTTGATACTGGCTTCGCATATACTAGCTAATGCGACTTAGCCACTCTATTCACTTTCTACTTAAAAAAGCTTCAGACAGAAGAATTTGCACGGTAAGGAGGAGAATTTGGCCAGTTATGATGACCGCAGGATTTCTTCAACCAGCGTAGTAAATGAAATCGGAGTCCTCCTTAATTGGCGCGTATTTATAATGACTGGTTGTTATTTATATTCTGCCAGGCTTAGTTGCATTGATGTCATAAACCAGAGGAAACAAATGAAGAAAGAAATTAAATAAACATAATTTCGATTGAGTATTTTATGACCTATATGATTTAAACAATCAACTACTTTCTACCTAAAACAAAAAAATACAAACACTATTACTGATAACTACCAAGACACTTATAAAAACAAAAATACGAATTTAAAAACTAGCGACATTAATATTATAATTATTTACTACTACAGTCTACAAGAAAATATTGTTTTTTTTAACAAATTTACATAAGATGAACCGCACTGAAGGTAAAGAAATGAGAGAGAGTAGGCATTTGATAGATGTAGGACGAGGAATTTCGGAGGGAAGGACATCATAGAGGGATTGACGCAATCTCGGACATGAGAAAAAAATGTGATTGACATTTCCCTCATCCAGGCCACATTCGCAAAGAGATGAATTCCTGATCCTGAGCTTAGCAAGAAACACAGGGGTACAGGAATGACCAAGTCTAAGGCGGCAAATAGTGGAAACTGTACGTTTGTCAGCTTTGCAGGACCTAAAAAACCATGGAGATGAGGGAATGTCGGATTGGACATCGGAGTAATACTTACCTTTGATTAATTTTGATGTGTTCCAGGCAACTGTCCATGATTTATACTGCAGGGACTTAGCAAGTAGACATAGGTCTTGTGAAAAGGTTTGAAAATGTTCCAGAGTGCCATTTTGTACCGCTAATCTGGCACAAGAGTCTGCATTAATGTTACCGGGGATTCCAGAGTGACCCGGGATCCACGCAAGAACGACTTTTATATTGAGTTGATGGCACTCCAGAAGATTTTGTCTTATTTTAAGGATTACGGGAGAAAGATATCTCGAACGGAAAGGATTGGAGAGAATAGATTGAAGACAGCTTTTAGAATCGGAAAAAATTATGGAATTATTAATGTTATGCGATTTGATGAAAATGATAGCTTCCAACACTGCCAGAGCTTCGCCAGTAAAAACAGTAGCAGAAGAAGGACATCTATAATTAAGAGAAATTCTGGAAGAGGGTATCCATACAGATACACCTACGGAGCTATCTGGTGATAATTTTGATGCATCAGTGTAAAATTGATGCCACCCACAAAAGTGACGAAAAAAATTATCATGAAAGGTGCAGACGGCACCGGGGGCATTTTTGACTATTCCAAAATTAAGAATGATATGGGGATTGAGGGTTAACGCGTCGTAGGGAGTAAGATGTATTGGATTCATAGAAAACTGGTTTATAGGGTTGGGGAGTTGAATGAGAGTTCTAAGACTATGGAGAAGACAAGGTAATTTGTTTTCAGAATTGCCAAAAAGTTCTAATAGATAATATAATTTTGGAATAAGTGGGTGATTTTTGTTTTGAACTAATTTAAAAAGAAAACGATCAGAGAGATATTGTCGTCGAAGATCCAGGGGAGGCTCACCACATTCAATTTGCATGGCATTGATGGGAGAGGATTTCATTGCTCCCAGGATAATTCGAAGACATTTAGATTGGAGTTTAAGGAGGTTAACAAGATTAGTTTTATTACAGAAGTTAAGAAGAAAAGAACCATAGTCCAATTGACTGCGTATTATAGCATTGTACAGAAGCTTTTGAGAGTACGGATGAGATCCCCACCAAACTCCTGAAAGACAGCGGAGAATATTTATGTTCTTTTCACATTTTTGTACTAAAGAAGAAAAGTGAGGGGAACCAGACATTCTAGAATCCAATAATATACCGAGGAACTTAACAACATTTGATTGTGGTATTATCTCACCCTCAACTGAAATAGTTATATGGGGAATAATTCTTTTTTTGGTGAAAATTACAACTGAGCTTTTAGATGGAGAAAGGCTTAAGCCATGGTTAGCTAACCAGATACTCATGTAGCTGAGAGCCCTATTCAAGCGATCAGTTGCATCCTCTATAGAAGAAGACGTTATGTAAAGAACAAGATCATCGGCGTATTGAAGAATGTGACAGAATGAATTAACAACAAGTTCAAGATCATGTAAATACAAATTAAATAGGAGAGGGCTAAGGACTGAGCCTTGAGGTAAGCCCTTCCAGACAAACCTACGAGGATGATTGCCAAAATTGGACTTGACTACAACTGATGTCTCCCCTAACAAGTTAAGAGTAAATCTAGACAACTTCTCGGGAATTCTAAGCTGGGAAAGTTTATTTCTGAGAACCGGAAGCTGAACATCATCATATGCTGACGTTAGATCTAAGAAAACCGCCGTTAAATATTTCTTTTCTTTAAAGGCAATTTGGATTTCTGTAGTAAGGAGGCTTAGATTGTCCAACGTACTCATTCCTTTTCTAAAACCAAATTGAGATTTAGCTAATAAACACCTGCTTTCAATCAGCCATTCTAAACGATGTTTGATGAGCCGCTCCATTGTCTTAGCTAAAGTAGAAGACAATGCTATAGGTCTGTAGCTACTTGCTTGGAGAGGATCTCTACCGGGCTTATGAATTGGAAGAATAATTTGAGATTTCCACTGACTAGGGATAGCACCATTATCAAAAAAAGAATTTATTAAGGAAAGGAATATATCTTTAGACTTAGGGGATGACTTTGCAAGGAAGGAGTAAGGAATACCATCTATACCAGGAGAAGTGTCTGTCAGTCCGTCAAGCGCGAGAGAGAGTTCACTAGAGGAAAAGGGATGATCAAAATCGTCACGAGAGGGTAAAAAGATAGGAGCTGTTGGCAAGGACGCCAAGGAGGGAGCAGATGGAGGGGCAAGTTTATCCAAAAAGGCCTCAATCCAAGTTGAAGGGTCGTTGGCTGAAATATTTTGGATGTTATAGGAACCTCTAAATCGTCTTATTTGATCCCAAATAAGTGAAGAAGGAGTTGTAGGCGATAAAGATTTACAGAAGTTAATCCAACCGAGGCGTTTTTTTTTCTTAACAAGCCTAGTGAATTTAGCTGCAACATGTTTGTATCTAAGGAAGTTTTCTATAGACATAGCCCGATTATAAGCCTTCTCGGCCTCCCTTCTCTCCGCTACAGCCGCAGTACAATCAGAGTCCCACCACGGGGGGGAGACTTTGAAATCTCTAGCAACCTTTTTAAGAGGGACATGGAGTGAGGCAGAAAAAACTATACACTCGGTATATGCATTATAGCAGGAAAAGGGGGACTCTTTTATATTACGAGGAAGAGAATCTAGCTGTCTGTCAAGGGTTGCAGCGTAGGACTCCCAGTCAGCACTAGAGAGCCTATATCTACGAAGAGGAGATGAATTTCTAGGAGGAGATACACGACAGTGAGGAGATAAGGATAGAACAATAGGAAAATGATCACTTCCGTAAGTAAGGGGAAGAAGTTTCCAAGTCATATTCAGGAAAAGAGAAGGAGAACAAAGAGAAAGATCCACTGCACTTTTTGGATCTTGAGAGGGGAGAGCCCTGCGGGTCGGCGAACCATCATTGAGGAGGCATAATTGAGAATCGTCAATTACGTCCATAATGGAATGGCCAAAGAGATCCGAATGGCTATGACCCCATATAGTATTATGGGCATTGAAATCCCCCATGACTACCATAGGGGAGGGAATACAAGAAAGGAGGTGAAGAAGATCAGGGATTAAAGCGGAATTAGCGTGTGGAATATAGATGGATACATAAGATATTCCCAAAGAATTGACAGCAACGATATTGAAACCTGGAGGATGAAAGGGAAGAAATATTTGATTGAAGGGAAGGGAGCGTTTTATAAATAAAGCACTACCTCCATAGCCATCCACATTATCATCCCGAAGGCAGGAGTAACCTGGAAGCCAAAAACGGAATCCAGGCCTCAACCATGTCTCCGAGACGGCAATGACAGATGGAGAAAGATTGTTGGTTAAATGTGTCAGTTCATGCTTTTTATTTCGCACGCTCCGACAATTCCATTGTAGAAGGATCACTGGATCCATTTTGAGATTTTGAGAGGTTAGGGATACTAGATGTGTGAGTTTTGAGGCAACGTTGGACGGTAAATTGTGAGGATTTGAAGAAATAAAATCGATTAATAAAGATAAAAGAGTTTCTAAAATATTTTCTCTTTGAGGAAGAAGTTGGTGGTTGTTTAAAGCACAACCGTTTGGCATAGATGATGAGGGATGAGCGGTAATTTGCTGATGAGCAACTCTATCATATGATTTACCCATTGGGATTCTAGAGTGAGAAGAAGAGGGCGATGACATTTGTAAACGGGATTTTTGAGGAGTTGAATGAACAGGCCTGGAAACTTGCTGAGCTTTGGAGATGGGGTAAAATGTAGGTAAATCTTTAACTACCTCAGAAAAAGGCCGAGAAGCAGCAGGGAATTGTGACGAGGCTTCTTCGTATGAAATTGAGTTTTGGGCCATTACAAGTTTTATTGACCTCTGTCTTTCACGCTCCGGACAGGCATTGCTCGTGGCGAAATGCCGACCAGAACAAAAAAGGCAAGAGGATTTAGATTCAGTGACTTCACAACTTTCCCCAAGATGTTCTTTAGCACAGCGGAAGCACCTGGGTTTCGACCTACATTGAGCCTTAGTGTGACCATATCTCGAACAGGAATGACATTGAATGGTGGGATAAAGGTAAATTTCAATAGGGAGAGACGTATAATACAAAAAAACTCGAGACGGTAGGGATTGTCCTTGAAAGGTAACCACCACAGATTGTGTAGGGACCCAAGTAACTTGACCTTCATCTATTTTTTTTCTATTCAACCTACGAGCTTTTAAAATTTTGCCGCAGCCAGTAGGAAGGTTCACATCTTTCACAAAATCCTCCATGGAAAGATCAGTGGGGACCTGCCTGACTAATCCCATCCTGGTAACATTATAAGTAGGGACGGTAGCCGTGTATTTGCACTGTAATAGAATGGGAGATGTAGTAAAATCATTAGCATCTTCAGCAGATTTAAACTGGACTGAAATTTTGTTTCGACCGACTCTCTTAATACCATCTGCACAAACATTTTTCACTTTGTGGGTGACAAGAAATTGACCAAATTTAATGGGACGGATAGATGTACCAGCTGATGGATCAGGAGAAGAACGAGATACGTGAACTATAAAGGGGCCTTTGTCTAATTTAGAATAGTTATTGATAGCTCCTACAGTATATGATGGGTCAGAATAAACAGTTTGTATCGAAGGGGTAGCTGAATCAGGGGATATAATTTGTTTTTTAATAGGATTATTGTTATTTGGCTCAAGTCGTCGTTTCATAGCAGTGCACGATGAACTCGCGCCAATCACCATCAATGAGGGATCAGGAGGATCAGGAGGATCAGGAGGCGGCGGCCGAGCCAGCGCATCATCCCAAATATCAGATTGCATATTTGAGAAAAATCTCAAATACGCATGGACGTTATGTCAAAAATATGAAAATAAAAACTTACCGATAACTGCTACTAAAAAACACAAATATTACTATCACAACTTAAAACACACTATATTAATCAAATCGGACATAAAAATCTAAGCAAAAAGGCCTTTTACACCAAATAAATAGCTAATACGCGAATTCAGGTTTGGTCGTCAACACTTCCAAAAGCAGAATCCACGTGACTTCAAACGCCTTAAAAATTGACAAGCGTGCTTGACATGAGATATGGCAGGTACAGAAGTCATAAAGTTGTGAATCCGGTCACGCGACTCTGTTTTTCTTCTTCATAGAAAAGAACTTGGCCTGAGGTTGTACTGTCTTCGTTTGTATTATCTGCTCTAAAAGATTCTAAAATATATACATATAATATAATTGATGTCTGTTTTTTAATATTGAAATAGCAGTTTTTTACCGATAAAATTCACCAAACAACATTTTTTATAATTTTTGTCTGTCTGTGTGATCTAGCTAATAATTTTTGAGATGGTTGGATAGATTTTGACAGCACTTTTCTTATAGGTAGCTGATGTAATATGGAGTTACATAAGCTACTTTGATTTAATAAAAAATCTTTTCGCTCATTTACTGCTTTCGATGCGAAACAAAGTTCGCCAGGTCAGCTAATTATAAATATTTTTTTTCCTTCCTTGTAAATAAGACCTTTTGGGGTAGCCAGAAAAAACTACGTGACATTATTTCGACACACATCTTAAATATCTCACTCGCTTTTTATCTTTTAATATCTCTAGTCGTACACGCTTTTGTCATTTTAGCTGTTTTCAAATTTAAACTGTCCCATAGGTATTACTTGTTGATGAAATTAGAATTAGGTATTAAACAACAATTATAGTAGGGCCATTTTAATAGGCAACATTTGATGGTTCATCATAATTCAACAACGTATCTTTGTAACGGCGGGCATTCAATAATATATTTTTTCGTTTTGTTAGAACCGCACAATTGGCTTTACTTTTTATTTTTATTTAATTACGATAACATATTTACTATAGTAATGACCGTTAAAAGATATTTCACGATTTACTTTCTTTTATTAACCATTCTAAACGTAACAAACAATTTCTGATTTATCCAAATAAACGTCGTTACCATGTTGCGTCGCCTTATACTTTTGCTTTTTGAAAACTAGGGATGTTGCTCTAAGAATCAGAAGCTAATAAGTAGAAACAAATGCATTGATTACTTGTGAAGAAATACCACTGTAAATTAATAACCACCTTGTGGTTTGTGTTGGGCAATTGATCAAAAACTTAAAAAAATTAAAGTTAACCTTTCATTTTTTTAAGGATTAAAATTAATAATAATGAGACAGGGGTTCACCTCTAAAGATTTACATATTTTTTTTAAGTCTGTATCGATTCATTCAGTTTAATCGATGTTTTTAAGCAGATAATCTCACTAAAAAGGTAAAACTGACAGACGTCAAATGTTGCCTATTATCTTGACCCGACTATAGGTCTATTTGCTATAATAAACTAAGCAAAAATAATAATAGATACCTGTGCTATGTGATCGATACCGTTAAAGAAACATTGGAGGCGCGAGAACGAGCCCCATATACGGGCCTTGCGAAGAGTTCCAATAAGCACGGGCACCAGATGTACAAATATTTCGTTTTGTATGTAATCACACTCCGTTTCTGCAATTGTTAATAAATCACAGTCATTAACATACATAACTTCACGCCTTTCTCTACCCGAAGGTGTAGGCAACGGCGATAGATATTGACTCGCCATTTGGTAGTCGTCCCAAATGGAATATATGGCGTACGTAGTATCACCAATATTTTTCACACACTACCGAAAAACCTGTGAGCCCGGAATCGATCCCCTGACTTGTGAGTACGAAGCTCGACAACTTCACCACCTAGACTTAAAGCAAGAATCATTTTACTAACGAAAATTTTAGTCTAAATTCATCGTTAATTGAAAATTATCTCTTCTTTTCGAAGGCTAAGGGTAAAATTTGAAACGGAAGCCCTGTTATTATGACTCCACTGTCAGCCGACAACAAGACAGTTGTAATGGTCACAGGTGATGTATTTCTTTTGTCGATACATTAGCAAATACTAATAAAAGGGTACGGAACCCAATTGGCTAGTTTGTGAGATGGCGACGAGACTAGTTATTTTTAATGGGATAGGAGGGCAAACGAGATAGGAAAGGATGAGGAATGTGGGCCTCCGGGTACCTCTCTCGCCGAACGAAACGCGGCATGAGCTACTTTATGTCGATCTTCTGAGTGGTCGGGGTATTTCACTGGTCGAGCCAGGTCATTCATTCAGCGAACTGCTTAGCTCTACCACTGCTGTTAGTTACATTGTTGTAGTTACGTTTTATGTAAGTTAATAATATAGATAAATAATCCAGTTATCTGTATAACTAAATGGTAGAGGCGGACTATTGTTTGTCCCATGAGACCAAAAATCCTGTCGACCTGAGTTAACGTTACCTAAGCCTCCTTAGCGAAGGTGCTTATGGCTTTATTGATACACCCATATTTTGATAGATGGCGCTTATAATACTGCATGCAACACTGAGTTGCAAACGTAATTAAGTACGTACCTTCTTCATTGTAATGCTCAAAGACCTAGGCAGTGGTAATTACACCTCGACATGTCCAGTGTCCACGATTGACATTTTTGGCCACATTTGGCAAGGCCTATTACATACCACAACACACGCCTTTTTCTACCCGGTGTAGGTAGCCCCTGTTAAGCTTCAACTCGCCGTTAAATTTACGTCCCAAAATGGAATAGGTGGCGCAGTTTTCAGTCATCGATATTTATCACACATAATTTCCGAAAATAATTTCTAAGTCATTGGTGTGAGCCCGGATTCCAACCCACTTCTTGATCTAGAAGCGGGTTGCTCAACCTGGTCCACCGAGACTGTGAATTACATCTTTAACAATTTTGTAAATACCAAATGGTGTGTATTCTAATATAAACCCTAAAACCTCTGAATGTGTGAGAACATTCAGAGTACAGACTTTAGCAATGGCCAAATTCCGTTGTTAGGTTCTCGTGAAAATTAAAAAAAAACTTACTAAGAAACGGTGACTTAATTGGAGGAGGCTTTTTAGATTTAACATAATCGTCTACTTCTTGTTGCCATTTTTCACTCTCTTCTATTATTTCTTTCCAATTGGCTCTCGCACGCTTCTTTACAAGTACAGGAAAGTCTACTTCAGAACATGGCAAGCTTTCGGGTAATGTAAAACTGTTTAAGGCCAGCTCGTTGGCATCGCTCGCGGTACCACCTAGACTTTTCATATCTTTCTTTCCCTTACGGTCGGTAGTTTTCCCAGCCATTTCGGTAGTATACGGATAATAAATAATAATTACACTAGATAGATTGTTTTATCACAGTAAAATTAAACGATTTGTTTGACAGGCTGTCAAATTGAATTTTGAAATGACAGTTAAATTTAAGAACTTTCATTTCTGTTTTAAACGTAGATTTAAGATTAATAATTGCGAAGCCAATAATAAGAAGTGAAGATTAATAATGTAATCTACAGTAGACTACACTACTTAATTAATATAATAGCCAACAAGTCGATAACAGGTAAAAATAATCACGTCTTTTTGTCGTTCATAATTTTTATTGTTTTTTATACAAAATCTGCATCATGCAATTACTCAGATGCTCCAGATATTACCATCCAAAGCTTATTAAAACTAGCAAGTAATAAATACATCTAATAAATAGGAATAAATTATGATCCTAATTCAGTTCTTGAAACTTTAATATTTTTTTGATCATAAATATGTGATCAATATGGAGAAAATTTGCCAGTGACCTGGGCGATCCAATCTAAGTAATGTGCTACTTTGACGTAGACGCCAGGAACACCTGGTTCTCCACAACCAATTCCCCATGACACCACTCCCACGAGCTGCCAAGTTCCACCTCGTTCACATACCAAAGGACCACCGCCATCTCCTTTGCACGCATCTTTGCCTTCCTCGCCTCCGGCACACATGAATCCAGGGTTCAGTTCATAATTTTGTCCCAAACGAGTTCTTCTCAATTGTTGTTGACATTGTCCATGGGAAAAGATCGGTACATCAACTTCTTTGAGGATATTCTGGTACTTTCCATAATCACCGAACGCGTCTTTGCCCCAACCAGTAGTCCAGCATCTTTGACCAGAGTAGTCTGTGTATTTGTCGGGTAAACAAGCAGGGCTTATGTGAGGATATTTGGTCCATTCGACTGGGTGGTCCATTTTCAGAATAGCCAGGTCGTTATCCAAAGTGCCTGCGTAGTATAGAGGATGTACGTGGACAGAGACGATATCTCTTTCGATGTAAGGGTAGAATTCAACATCACGATTGACGTCCCATTCTCCAAGTCGGATTCTCAACTCGAAGCCTTTGTATCTGAAATAAAATATATAAGTAAAATGAAGTAGTTTCTCATTTCGGCTATAAGCAAATACTAGAGTGATGGTTCCCAAGGCGTTATTATACCGGCTTGGTTCAACCTCCACAAATCAAAAGGTGAATTCATAAAAACACATTAGGATATTAAAAGACGTTTAGCTTTTGTTGCTTTTGTAACTTTTGTACGTCAAACAGCGTTCACAACCATTTATGTAGATCAGTCGACTAGATAAAGCATCAAAGCGTAGCAAACAGTCATACAGACTAACTTTCTCATTATATTATACGGGAACTGTAACTGCACGTTAATAATGCCTGAAGGTGTAAGGCAGATGTCAATTTTAGTCTGAGAAGTTACGACTATTATTTGCATTATGAATAAAATGTTGATCAAAAGTTAAAACTTACGTTTTGACGCAGTGAGCAGCCGTCATGATGTGCAGACTGTCGATGAGGGTGCCTCCACACACGTAGACTGATTCCTTAGGATCCTTTTTCAATATAGCTGTCTGCCAAGGATATTCTCCAAATTCACTCTCACCATCAACGTACGCTGGTGTTTTAACCCTACCGTTCACACCCTGCGAGTGCCGAATACCACATTGGCCTTTGTTGGCGGCTTGAGGACGCAACGGACGACGGCAGCATACTTGATTGGGCCTACATTGCTGAACAGGCTGCCTGTTGAAGTAACCTTGGCGCTGGAATTGAATATAATATAAAATGTTAAGAGCTCCATCGTTATTTATTGTGACAATGTGATGAACATATTAATACACAGCAAAAATGGGTTGAGTTACGTTTGGAGCTCTGGAGGTACCTTGGAATATTCCTCGATCGATATTCTAGTCAAGGACAAATGTTTCTTAAATGTTTGGTAATCTTCTGTACTTCTTGTTAAGTGTCTAATCTTCTATACTAGGTATTCAATGTTTAAGCAAACATTATTATAATTGTAAATATATGTATCGATTACCTCTTCTATATCTTTGGTAGATTTCTCATTATTGATATCTCTCTTCCTTCTTGTGTCAGGAAATTTGATCGTTTGGCCTCCTCGTTTTGCCGATTTCAAAGGAATATTAAGGGAACGGGATTGGATATAAGTATATCTCTTGGCATACACGGCCTGGTTGTCCGTTATTGACGCGTTCTCATCATTAGGACGAGAATTACGATATTCTGAACCAGTATCATAATCATAGTAATCATAAGGATCAATTGGTACGTTAATATTATTGATCTGTTCAGGAATTTTGTCATAATTATAATTCCCATGATAAGGAGAGTAAACTGACTGACCATAGTCTAAGGGATGGTGAGGTTCAGTATCGTGATAGTAGGGATCACCATAATAATGTGGATTTTCATAATTGTTGGGATAGTTAAATGGTACATTGTTTGGATAAGGATAATAAGGTTGATGAGGTATATGTGGATGATGTACTGGTGGTGATGGATAATAGTGATGTTTGTTAAGAAGGAAGTTTTTCTTTTGATCTAATATGTGACTGACAGTTGCTAGAATTCCGTTATTTGGTATTACGTGTACATGAACAAGAGGCTTGTAGACTTTTTCACCTCTATCGTTCTTACCTATTTGAAGAGAGAGTATCGGATTCGCAGAAACTAAACCTAGATTAATACCACCCGGTCCTATAGAGTGAGTATGAGGATTCAGGTGAGGGTTATAAGGTAAGGGGCCGGTGATTGATTGGGGCAATCCGAAAGAGATACCAAACGTGGGCTGGAAATATTCGTTGTCTACTTGGTTGGGAAGGCCGTTGAAGCCAGGAAACCGACGTGAAAGCTGTAGTCATATTTACTATATTATATATCATTGTTTTATAATAGTTATGTTATTTTAAATTTAATCTGCCAATGCCCATGTTTAGTATATCTTTCGTTATATTGTTATATAATTTAGATTGAGTGTGAAAAATGCTGCGCGAATATTATAATATTGCAAATTATGGTAAGTTGTCAGTCGCATTATTGCTGGTATTAATATGTTCTTTTGTCAATCGGTTCATAATGGAACAAATTTATAGTGTATAATAACATTGACATACCGGTTGGATCTCTTTAGTTTCTTCAGTATTTTCTTCTTCTTTTGTGTCACGTTTGCTGATTTTTTTAATTTCTACAGTTGTGTTATTTCCTGTGCTTTCAGTCTTATTCAAGTTGTCTAATTGTTCTTCTGTCAAAGCTGTGATTTCACTGCCTTTATTTCTGGGATCAATAGGCAAGTATAAGTCATCTCTGCGTCCAATTACATCTTGACTTGGGCATTGATCATAATTTACGCAAACACAATCCAGTCCTTGAGCCTTGGCTTCGTGATAGTTCTCTGCAAACGAATTGCTTTGACCAAAAGTGTTCGGTCCTTGGCTATAAAGATTGTTGTCAGATCCAACGTGCAGTTCTTTCTTATAAAATTCGTTGCTGTTATGTTGTGCATAGTTGCCTAAGCCGTTGCCAAATTTGTTTTCCTCAAACACGCTGCCTGGATATTGGCTTGGCAAACCTTGAGACAAAACGTTGGAACCGTATTTATTGGAATTGTGTCCATACTGAGAACCATATATATTTTCACTTTCATAAACAGGTTTATTACTTTCTACACCATAGCTTCCGGAAACAGGCTTAAAACCTCCACTGTAATCACCACCTCCAGCTGTGATCACATCCGTGGTCTGCTGAAGATTTGCTTGATTCAGATGGCCTATGGATCCTACAGGAATTGCTACTGGTTTAATTATAACCTTAGGATCTTTTGCGGTTTCATCGTGGACATAGTGGTGATGAATGTGTTGCTGAACCACTGAATCGGTTTTTGTTCCGGATTGTGATGATGGAAGTTTATTGTAACCAGGTTTAGTTTCATAGGCATAAGGACTTTGGCTGGCATAAGCAGGAGGTTTTGTCACATAGTTTGTCTCATGAGAGTTATATAAAGCACCGTTTTGAGAATATTGATAGTTACCACCGGCAACGCCATATTTATCAGAGAAACCTGGTCGGACGCTACCGCCGTAACTGATTCTCTTTGGTGGGATCTTATGTGGGCGACTGGGATATGGCATAGGTTGAGGTGGTCCATAAGCTCTTGGAGGTCCACGAACTGGGATGGATGCGATTGGTTTTCCAATAGGCTTTATATCAACGGGTTGCGCATAAATTACGTCATCGGGTGATAAGAAACGTTTCTCTTGTGTCTCTTCTTCATCTTCACACTAGAAAGAATATTACACAAATTATAAAGTAATCTAATGTAATATTGACAAAATGTATGACTAATAATAATATTGATTTGTATTTAAGAATCCTGCCTTATCGGGCTTTGCTTCCTCTGCCTGTCCTGCAAGATACGAGGCATGAAGTTAAGTAGGAAAGGAAACATATTAAGCAAATTGAATAAAGAACTTACTTGTATGAGACCTAAAGTACACAGTCGGCCTTTAATTAAGTTTCTTGCTTCAGCGTCATCGCCTGCGTCCAAGGCGTCCTTGATCGTGGGATCGCTGTATACATCGTCGAAGCCTCCCAAACTTCTACCCTGTTTACTGCTCACTAGTTCATCGACAATATCATCGAGCACTGTGCTATTGGATTCAAAATTATTCTCATCAGCTTTCGGTAACTCTTCGCCTTGCAATAGACCGGCATTCTGTTCTGTCTGACCGCTTGGATTGGCATTTGCGTCACTACCCCAAGACCAATCCGCCTTCGTGGTCCATATTATTGATATTAAGAGAAACGTTATCGTTAACCACCGCATGTTCTGTAACAAAAAAGGATTTTATAGCAATCGCCGATGTCATCTGATCCTTGTTTAGTAAAGCATGCCATTGTTTCGAAACTAGCGAAGAATCACTTTTACTTTCGCAGACAGACTGCGCTTATGTAACATGCCTTCATAACGTCAACGTGGTTGTGACTGCACGAGCATTGACTTCAATAGGATCGCGTAAGAACTCTCACGCAGAAAAAAAGTACTATTTTTGTTTTTTTTTTAAGTCACGTCGTTGAGATTATTAATTATGCCATGTTAGTTTAACACATCGTCGCCTTACTCTAAGTAGGTAAGTATCGGAGGTCAGCCATTGTTTATTATTATGAAAGAAAGTTGAATGATGTCAGCGTCGTAATATCGTTCCGAAAGTGGCACAACTAGTTGGCAGTCGTCGAGCGTCTCACTCGATTCGATGCGTCATAAATTCGGTAATACTCGATAATCGTTTATGCAACTTCCGATATATTATTTTTATCTCGATTGATTTATGCCATTAAATTACAACATAAGTAATAAACATATATATTTCATTTCCTATTTTTTCTTTGATTGTATCTTACTAATTACTGTGTCAGTGACATGGGAAATATAAAAGATAATAGAATACTTTCAAAACACTTCATTAGGTGCATTGTTGGTTCGAAAGCCGGTTTTTGCATCGTAACTTTGCGCTTTCTTAGAGTAAGAAACGGTAATATAACACAGGAATAGAAAATCGGCCTAATGATGCATCATGTTGTTTTTCAAATGAAGTAAAAAAGCTAAATATTGTTGTCATTATATTCAGTAATTTACCCACTATAATTCGCAAACAAATGAAACAGGCATATAAATTTACAAAGTATTAATTTACGAGAATAACGATTATTTCTTTGGATTTCTGTTTTCAGAAATTATGTAGCCGGCATCGAAGTTGAGACCTATCCAATCATAAAATGTCAAGATAGAATTAATCAGAATGTTTAAGTTACAGAGCGTGTCAATAACATAACAAGCAATAGAAAAATATAACTCTGCTTCTGGCTAAGTCGGGTAAATACGTAATTTTCGTGTACAATATGTGATTTAGCACTATTACAGAGTTACGCAAGTGTATACATACATATCCCTGTGATGTTCTTCGTTGTGATGTTTATACTTAACGCAACCGGACGGAAAGTGAAAGTTTTTGAGAAAGATTATTACCTTTCTGATATGATATTATGGAAGTAATCTATATTATATACGTAATAAATTGTATTATAAAATAGCCCACAAATCTTCAAAAAAATATATATCTAAGAACAAGTTTCTTTTTAAAAACATTAATACAATACTATTTAGTAATAATCCTCTTTTGAAAAAAAAATCGCTAACTAGCCTATGTAACGGAATAAGCTTTATTAAAAAAAATTATAAATAAAAATTTGAATTTGGAATCTTAGAACTCCTTGATTTAACCAATTATTCCAATGTCCGTAAATCCTTTAGTGCGTGTCAACAAGTTTTTTTTTAAAAACAAATCACTTTGTAAACTTACTTTTAATTTCACTCCTTAAATTTCACTGAACTAATAATATTCTTAAATTATCACTAGTTTCCCGGCGCACTGTCTGCGTCCGAATGCCTTCCACATCTACCACCACTATGCTTTATACTTCAACCAACTCAAAGACGTATGCGGTCGGATTTTGTAAGACGGTCTGTTCAGCCTCTTACCAAGTTACCACAACAACAAATACGAATCACGTAAATAAGGTTCTATTTCGTTTATAATTCTCAATATTTTTTTATCGTTAAAGTATCGTGGTAGAGACGATGACGTACACAGATAACATTGATCAACCCCTAATTTCATTCATTCCGAGTAGACGTTTGGTAATATGGTTTTTTTTGAGGTCGCCTTAGCGGATCTGGCGATACGTTGATACTTGTAACCTATTACTGATGTCATCATTTTCATACAATTGCTAAAAGTATACAACACGAAAAAAACAAATGTCAAAGTGACAGTTATTAGACGGATTTTTTGTAGGTCCAATTTGGTCCAATTTTGGCGGGATTTTTAATCACACATATCTTTAGATTTAATAAGGAGTAAACTAAAATAGTTTTTATTCTGGCCTACAAGAAGTTAGTGCAAGAAGAAATGACGTCTGAAAAAGGAGAAATTCGCTATGAAAGCATTATTATAAGTGGGATATAGATGTCAGTCTCTCAATTACCAAATTATTAAACTTATTAATTTATTTACCTCATACCGCGTTTGCAGTCGGTTTAATTAATACACTGCAATCAATGTTGCATAATTTAAAATTAATTTTATACATTTTAGTCACTATTACATTCAACGGCCAAAATATTTCATAGAAAACCCAGGATTTATTTCTCAGATTTTCGCGAATCAAATTCATAACATTAAAACAACTTTTTAGGATTATATCGCGTTAATTTATTACTTTGACAGTAAAATAAGTTCTATATTTAAGGTCTCGGTGGTCCGGTGGTCGAGCACCCCGCTTCTGAATCAAGAAGTCGCGGTTTCCAAGCCTGGCTCACACCATTGACTTTTCGAAATTATTTTATGAAAGTTATGTGTAATAAATATCGGTGACTAAAAACTTTGTGCCAGATATGGCAATAGGTTCGCCACCTATTCCATTTGGAACGTAAACATAACGGCGAGACGAGGCTTAACAGCCACTGCCCACACCATCGGGTAGAAAAAGGCGTGAAGTTTTGTTATGTTATTTCTATGTCGTTATTTAAAATGACGAAATTAATTTCTAGTAATATAATAATAACATAATACCAAATACAATACTAAACACATAAATATGTCGCATAATATTAAGTTCACAATAGTTTAGCAACATATTGTTTCAACAATCGTAACCGTGAGAAGAACTTTTTCACTAAGTGCCACCATGAGCTATAGTTTACACAAATGATATTTTAAATAGTCTCGGTGCTCCAGTGGTCGAGCATACGGCTTCTGAATCCAGAGGTAGCGGGTTCAAATCCTAGCATACACCAATGACTTTTCGAAATTAATTTCGAAAGTTATGTGTGATAAATATCGATGGCTAAAAACTTTGTGCCCGGTATGGCATACATCGTCAGGTAGAAAAAGGCGTGAAGTTATGTTATGTTATATTATACCCGATTAAGCCTGAAGAAACATCATTATTACCCAGTGTTTCTCGTAATATGTATAAATTACGTGTGTAATTAATGTACGTTGTTTGTCCAGGGTTAACGTCCACCACTACTGAACCGATTTGAATAAAACTTTACGCACCGTGTTAACCAAATTAACATGTAAGGTAGGATATATCTCATATTTATTTAATTTTTAATATTAACCTTTAACAGAACGAAATATGTCTCGGCTGCTAGTCTGAAGTATTTCTTAAGCAATATTACAAGCAACTCACCTAAGCAAAATGGCGTAATTTTCGATCCCGTAGGAATTTCGAGAAACATGGCTTCTGAATTCACATGTCGCGGGTTTGCATTCTGGTGATAAATATCGCGACCTAAAAAAAATCGTACACCTACAAATAAATTCATCAATCATATATTTACAAATCCTAAAATCTTGAATGTCATGAAACATACATATTTTTATGATTTAGGAGGGAAAACGAACAAGCGTGTCACCTGATGGTAAGCCACTAACGCCCTCCATAGACACTTGCAACACAGATAGGGGTGGCGTCGGTGGCATTGGTGAGCGGGAAGGGTTTAGGGTAGCGGATACCTCTCTCACCGTTCTAAACGCGGCATGAGCCAGTTTACTTCGATTTTCTGAGAGCCTGCTCATTCATGCAGTGCACTCTATGGCTCCTACTAATGTGATACATAACGTAATGTAAGTAAGATACGTAAGTAAGTATATAACTGTCTTGATGTCTGTCATTGTGTCACGCCACGTCATTACTTAATAAGTGCCACCCACATTGAATGGTTGTGTCTCCACACACCATATCAAGATAATGATCCACTTTCTCAGTGGGTACCACAGTTTCTAATAAGGCGAATTGGCACACCGAATGACGTTTTATTTTAAACAATACACCCAAGAACTTTTGGCGAGATCGAATAATAAGTTTGAGTTTTAACAGGGGTAGAGCCAAGCAGTTCGTTGCATACATGGACCGGCTCGACCGGTGAAATATCACGACCTCTCAGAAGATCGACCTAAAGTGGCTCATGCCGCGTTTCATTCGGTGAGAGAGGTACCCAGAGTCCCAACCCCTACTCCCTTAAAGGTCGGCAACGTAATTGCAACACTATACGTGTTGCAGGTGTCCATGGGCGGCGAGGGTCACTTATCACTAGGTAATAGGTAGCTATAGGCTAGCACTAGGTACTCAAATGGTAGGTAGGCTAGGTACTCACTCTCGGCGGTCTAATGGTTCAGTATTCAGCTTCAGATTAAGAGGCGTCCATAAATTACGTGATTAGATTTTTCAAATTTTCTTTCGTTATATTTGCTGAGACACCCCCTCTCTCTCCTACGTAAGATTAGATGAGATTTGACTTTACTCCCTCCCCACCTTTAATAATCTCACGTAATTTATGGACGCCCCCTTAAGAGGTTCCGGGTTATCACTATCAAATACTTTGTTTCCTATTGTGTCTGAAGTATGGCTATCGATGGAACGTGACAATGATACGTAGGTATTATTTTGTGCGTGCAGCCTGCATTCATCGATTCATAACACGTTAAAACTTCAAAAAACCCAGCAAAATAACTTGTATCTTTAGTTAAAGTACAAATTCATCATTAACTATACCTCTTAATCTTAAATCCGTTCAGCAGTTTACTATACAGGACGTGACATACATTCACTTTAAGAAATTTTTTTAAGAAAAAGCCCTTGACTATTTTTTCTCTATGTCTATTTAGTACTTATCTTTATAACTTCGCGCTTTCCCTTTACCCGAAATTGTAAGCTGTGGCTATGAAGCCTCGGCCGAATATCTGCGCCCCAAATCCATTAAGCGGTGGAACCTATTGCTATGCATCTGGCATATTGTCAGTCATCGATGTTTATCACACATAACTTCCGATAATAATTCTAAGATGTCATTAGTATATGCCAGGATTCTAACCTGAGCCTTTATCATTCAGAAGTGGGGTTTTTGACCTCGACACGACTTACTTAATCTATAATATCTATATTTAATTTTCGACTTGTAAGACTGTTTTAAGCTATGCTTAAAACTAATTTCTTATTGGAAACTTATAATTTATGTAAATTTCATTTATGTGTTCTTAATTTTAATACAATAAAATACTTGTTTGTATTCTATATAGAATAACCCGAAGAATTTCTGTGTTTGTACGCGCTAATCTCAGGAATTACGTGCACAAATTGAAAAAAATCTTTTTCTGTTGGATAATCTTAGCTAAGCTTAGCAGCCGCTGCCTACGCCTTCGGTAAGAAAAAGGCGTGAAGTTATGTTCAAAGTGCCTTAAATAGCTGTATGACATAAGTATGACAGGATGCTAGACTTTGTGGGGGACTGTATTCAGTCCTTACAATCCGGATAAATATTCATAGTACCTTTTAAGGTTTATCCGGTTATATTTTTATCCTGCAGCGCTAAAATGATAATTATTGATTGACTCGATTTGTAATAGCCGCTGCCTACACCTTCGGGTGGAAGAGGGCGTGAAGTTACAAAAAAGTCTGATAAATACTTCAGCATTCAATGTTTGTATATTTTTTTAGCACGCCCTCGTAGCTTGGACGTCTGAAGGGATTCTAATAAAGAAGTGTTAGGTTCGACTAAGCCATGACATTGACATAGCCTACATTATAATCCGTCTTTTGCGGGGTCGGTTAGTTACATATTTTTTTAATATCTTATTAATCTAATTGCCTGTAACAGAATCCTAAATTTATTAATTATTAGTTATGTTACAACATCAGTGATTACGTATATTTTTGTTTGTTTTTTATAACGATATATTTTTTCGGCTTTCTAATATATTCAAGACCTAAAATATTATTTTTCATCATTCCGAGGCCGAAAGTTTGAATTTCTTCTTTTGTTTGCGGGAAGAAAGATGCATATTTCAGACTGCTCACAATTAGTGACAGTTTAAAATTTAGTCTATTTTTGTTTTAATTTTCTTCCCGTTATCTATTTGAAATAACTTATTACCATGGTAACCGTGCAGTTGTTATTTCAAGCCCATATTATTATACGCGCGGCAATAACATCATTTAATAATAATAAAATAAAATAATATTTATCTAAGAGTCAAATTTTCTGATTCTGATAAAAATTACATCAAAAATATACATAGAAAAAAACTTGTGTATAAAAAATAAGTGAATACAGCTGTGTAAAAAAAAACCCGACAATGAATTCATCGGATTATTCAAGTGACGACTCTGAAGATGAAGAAGTGCGACGAAACATTGCTGCGGAAGCTGCGGAAATAACTCAAAATTTAGCACCCTCCAAATCGGTACAGCGATATAAAAATTGTCGAATATTATTAATAATATCTATTAAGTTTAAGATAATTAAAACTATTAATTTTTTTTTTTCGTTCATATTTCGTTCGTTCATATCGTTTTTCGTTCATATCAACCCCCCACCGGGGCTTCGCCCCGGACCCCATCGGGGCTTCGCCCCGAACCCCCTCAATGAATAATTTGAACTACATTCGTTTTTCTTATATACAATGTCATTAAACTTTCGGTCCTGGTATGATGAAAAATAGTATACGCGCCACGGGAAGATAGCAGGACTTTTCGACCCACGCTTTTGTCACCCTCGCCTTCGGCTCGGGTGACAATATCGCGCGGGTTGAAATGTCCTACTTTCCTCCCTTGGCACGTAATGTACTATTTACTAAGACTCGAATTCGTATTTGGGACTTTTCGGGTAATATGGATCTTCATTTATTTCTCTTTGTTTATGTTAGATGAATTCGATGGTCCAGCGGTTGAGAACTCCAACTTCTAGTCCAGATATCGCAATCAAATGTCGAATCCTGGCTCATAGATTTCGCAAATCATTCCCAAGAAAATTACACGATATCTCTTACTTATAAAAACAAATATTCAAATAAATTTAACACATTTTGACATTAGCTCGTTCAAACAATAAACTGAAACTTTTTATAATTTAACAAAATATAAATTCATGCTAAGATAGGCTCCAGGTAGGCAGAGCGATCAGAACTTTTTACAATATCGCTATTATAGTTTAAAAATATATATTGACTGGTGCAATATGGATGTCTATAATCATCAAACCTGTACACCTACAATAATAAAGTATAACTGGTTCAGTGAACCATTGCGCAAGCTTCAATTGAGTCGAGTGCGCTGGCCAGGTCCGGTTGTGCTGGAAAACCCCTCTTGTGCAAGTAATCTATTGCAGTGCAAGTACTACACTTGGGTTATAAATTGTACTTCATTAGAAACAAGCTGTTGCCTGCGACTTCGTTCGTAAACTCTGAAAGAAATGAGAAACTTGCCAGACTTCAAACGTCCAAAGTAAATAGTAAAAATTTAATAAGTATGACAGCTATCTTATTGTTCAAATCGGTCTCGGTGGTCCAGTGGTCGAGCAAACGGCTTCTGATCCAGAGGTCGCGGGCTCGAATCCTAACACTGGCTCACACCAACGATTTTTTTGAAATTGTTTTTGGAAGTTATGTGTGATAAATATCAATGACTGAAAACTTTGTGCCCGGTATGGCAATAGGTTCGTCACTTATTCCATTTTGGGACGTAATCATAACGGCGAGACGAGTCTTAACAGCCGCTGCCTACATCTTCGGGTAACAAAGGCGTGAAGTTATGTTCATATTAAGTAAGTATACAAAATGTTTTAAAAACGGATTCAGTAGTTCGAGGGAGAACAAAATTTTCAATTGATAGAGTGAGACGACATCGTACAAATATGCATGCTCGTCCTTGACATGCTTGTCAAGTCCTGGATAAAAAATAAGAGTTGAGTCAGATGACGCCCAGCTACTTTTTGGTGTCGTAACCAGATTCTGAGTAAGCGTTCCACGGTGCGATACATATTAACTTGTACGTACTGGCTCCCACGAAACTTTCGCCATCTTTGTGGATCTCAAATTCGTTTAAAAACAACATAACTTCACGCCTTTTATAGCCAAAGGTGCAGGTAGCGGCTGTTAAGCCTCGACGCGCCGTTATGTTTTCGTTCCTCATGGAATAGGTGGCGAACATCTTGCCATACCGGGCACAAAGTTTTCAGTCATCGATATTTATCACACATAACTACAGAAAAGAGTTTCGAAAAGTCATTGGGCTGAGTTCGGATTCGAACCCACGACTTATAGATTCCTATGATTGCAATGATAGATTGCCATGATTGTAATGTCGTAATAGTAGTATTTAATTAAAAGTAGTATTAAAAAGATAAAAGTAAAGTAGTCTTATATAATTGTGTTTTTCTGCTGGCTGGGATGACTTCAGGATGGGCTGTCTCACTTCCAGCAAGATAAATCTCTCTGGAGGGTATCAACTAGTTGTAAGCTATGTGGGTAAAAGGAACAAATCGATCTTTCGGTGGTCCAACGGTCCAGCTCCGCGCTTATGAAGCAAGATGTCGTGGGAATCATGTGTGATAAATATCGATGACTGAAAACATTGTGCCCTGTATATAGGCTATATAGCAATAGATTTTCGGTAATAAATATTCGGTGAATAGAGGCTTAACAGCCGCTGCCAACTCTTTCGGGTATAAAAATTCGTGAGGTTATAAAAAGAAACAAATCGCTAGTGACCCGCAGCCTTACCACACAGTGCGTCGAACTCTAGTATTTGTGTGACGTCATGAGTCCATCGCTCACAACTCGCGCTGCTTCTGCACGCTTCTCGCCCCAAACTACAAGCTATTTAGGGGCCGTCCATTAATCACGTGATATTTTTAACTATTGTTGAAACCAAAAGAAGAAATAATCTTAAAATTTGTAGAGCATATTTAAATTCAGGCATATATAAAGACCATCATAAAAATGTCGGCTTCCAAATCGTGCGTTAGACAAAAACATATATACACGTACTTATCTTACTACACCCCTCACCCCCCTTGTGCAATTTAGTGATTCCCCTCCAATCCAGCCTCGCGTGATTAATGGATGGCCCCTTAACATGTTTTTTTTTTGTCCGTCTGTTCGCTCGTGATTTTAAAATGAGTTTAGTATTATGCAATTGCAACGTCGAGATCAACGACTTTTGACTTATTACCAGTACACGTGCGTAAAGGCAATTGCTTTTTTTTATAATAATACCCGGGCTTACTTTGTATACCCATAATAAGGTCTCGAAACTTTACGACTTTAGTTACAGAGTTGAGAGAAGCCATACAGACAGATATACTTTATTAAAAGAATGTCCTTTTACCTTCCAATAGCCCTGAAATTAAGGTTTTTATATAAACAGTTTTTGTCAGTGGTAGAGGCAAGCAGTTCGCTGCATGATTGGGCCGGCTCGACCGGTGAAATACCACAACCTCTCAGAAGACCGACGTAAAGTGGCTCATGCCGCGTTTCGTTCGGTGAGAGAGGTACCCGGAGGCCCACCCCCCTTCCCCATCCTTTCCTATCCCCTATCCCTTAAAGGTCGGCAACGCAACAGTAACACTACATGTGTTGCTGGTGTCCATGGGCGGTGTTGGTTGCTTACCATCAGGTGACACGCCTGCTCGTTTGCCCTCCTATCCCATTAACAAACTTTCCCCAAGTGTTATTACATTGATAATTATTACTTTTATACTTACTATGTATTATAAATAAATAAAACCCAAATACATCAAATCAACACTGACTCTATATGTCCGGTCTTCAAATGCGTAATATTCAAGTTGTTTATGCAATAAGTAGGCAATTGAAACGAGTAAAAACAAATTATTGATCCCAATAACAACCAATCCCATTTTTTTAGGGTCCGACGAGTGGGTCACCTAATGATCTAAACAACCAGCCCCGTCCATGGACACCCTGCAACACAAATGATGTTACAGTTGCGTTGCTGGCATTTAAAGGAGTCGGATGGGAAAGAAATGAGGGACTTCGTTGAGACAGGGGTACCTCTCTCAACGAAATCCCTCATTTCTCTAATGAAACGTGACTTTTGCTTCGTTACGTCGATATTCCAAGAGACAGTGGTATTTAACCGGTCGAGCTTGACCATTGATAAAAATTTTAGTCGCTTTTGACCTGACTGATTAATAATATTTTATACCCAAAGGTGTAGGCGCTGTTAAGCCTCGACTCGCCGAAATTTTAAATCACAAATGGAATAAAAGGCGGAACCTATTGGGCTTACCTGTTATCAGTCATCGATATTTATCACATACGCATATTTTCGAAAATATCACCATCTTTGTGAGTCAGGATTCAAGCCAGAGAATTCTTGACTCAGAAGCAGGGTGCTCGACCTGGACTTCAAATTACTTGATTGGACTATTAATTATTTAAAAAGATAACTCCACGTAAACACTCACACACCTAACTGGCAAATTGACCCGGCGAACTTTGTTCCGCATCAAAAGTAATAAATGAGTAAATTTTGGATTTATCGCTTTTTCTTTATAAATCATACATAAATTATAGATAAAAACCACCCTCTTGACACCTCCTATCTATTAAAACAAGCCGCATCAAAATCCGTTGCGTAGTTTCAAATATACTATAAGCATACTAGCTGACCCAGCAAATGTTATCTTGCCGAAAATAAAAATTTAAAAATAGGGGTTGATCGTAGGGGGTTGAAAATTTAGTGTTTTATATATTTTTGTATCCCGTTTTATAAAAAAAAATAAAAAACAGAAATATATCGAAAAATTAAAAAATATATATTGAGGGGTTACCCTTGAGCTTTAGGGGGATGAAAAATAGATGTTGTCCTATTCTCAGACTTACCCGATATGCACACAAAATTTCATGAGAATCGGTCAAGCCGTTTCGGAGGAGTATGGGAACGAAAACTGTGACACGAGAATTTTATATATTAGTTAAGGGGAGAGACAGCGGAAAGCGACTTTGTTTTATAATATGTAATGATAACCAGGATTTTGTGAATAATAAATGATTGATTGATTAATTGGACTATTCAATAGTGTTACCTCATATGTCTAAATTTGAAGACATTTCCAAGACTACTAAATATTACAGTAAATCACTGGGAATTTCGCGTTGCAAGATTGGGGTTTTCCGAATTGCACGCCGATATTGCAACTGACTGGCGAGGTCACACAAGCCTTATTGTTCACTGTCTTAGAACAATATGTGTATGGAGTTGTTATTAAATTATTTTTTTTATAAACTTACTCATGCAACTTTTTACTGTTTTTAACATAACTTCGCACCTTTTCCAGGCCCATCTAGGAGGAGGCCAGGTCAATGTCATTGCCTTTACGTTATAGGGTAGAAAGCATAATTATGTAAGATATTTTTTTATAGGATAGGAGGGCAAACAAGCAGGCGTGTCACCTCATGGTAAGTCACCAGCGCCACCCATGGATACCTGCAACACATATAGTGTTACAGTTGCGTTGCAGACCTTAAGGGAGTAGGACAGGAAATGATGGGGACGGTAGTAGATGGGACTCCGGGTACCCCTCTCATCGAACGAAACGCGGCATTCACCGGTCGAGCCGGCTCATTCATGCAGCGAACTGCTTGACTCTACCACTGTTAAATATCGATGACTAGAAATATTGTGCTGGATATGTGTCAATACGTGACATGGGATCAGAAAAAATCGACAACTGGAGACATAATTGCCACGAGTAACACCTACAAGAAGATGTAACAAATAAAATAAAACATCACTAACGGCTCCACATCTTTTCTGTTCAAATAAAAACCATTGACCTGGATTGTGATACCACGCAATAGGGCTTCCCTAAGGTTCACATGAAGGACTCCCTTCATTGGATTTCGTTGCTACTTTCATATAATAAACAGAATAATGTTTCAACTAATGACCGTTTAACATGAATGGGCCGACTCGACCGCTGAAATTCCACGACCTCTCGAAATATCGGCGCGAAGTGGCTCGTGCTGCGTTTCGTTCGGTAAAAGAGGTATCCGGACGCCCGATCCCCTTTCCCCTTCCTTTTCCCTCATACTCCCTTAAAGGGCGGCAACGGCAATGTGACCAACTTGCTCATTCGCCCTCCTATCCCATAACAAAAAAAAAATAACTATGACAAAATTACCAAAAAGAACTTGTTCTTAAGGATGTTGATGTTAGGAGCTTTTAAAATCAACGCGCGTGTATGAAAGGAGTTATGAAAGTCAAAGACGCGAGTGAAGTGTGCAAGGATCCTGCCTTAAGGCGCTCTGTTCTCTCTACCTACCCCGCAAGGGACTTGGCGTGAACGTAAACATTCGTAAGTCACAATTACACAACACTCGTTCCAGATTCGTATTTAATTTAATTAAATAATATTAAAAAATAAAGAAAATTGCTGGTGGCCTAGCATCCCACTCCTGAATCAAGAAGTCGGCGGTTCGAATACGGGCTCACACCTTAGGTATGACAATAGGTTCGTCACCTATTTGAGGCCTAAACATAACGGCAAGTCGCGAGTCGTAGCTTAATAGCCGTTGCCTATACCTTTAGGTAGAAGAGGGCTGAAGTTGTTAGGTAAAAAATAATATTTTTTATACCTAACATAGCGTAACGTTCCCATAGGTTGGTGGCTTAGCACTAGATTGATCTTTACAAAGTTTCAGGTTAAAATCCGTTCCGAAAGATATTATAAAGAAATGTCTTGATGACAGATTTTTAGAAAGAATGGATGATGAACCATTTATACTCCCTAGAATCTCAGAATTATGACTAAGACTTATTGAATAGATTATTTAGCAATTAATTATTAGTCTACATAGTCAAACCAGTCTGACAAGAGACCACAGATAGAACAATTATGTAAAGTTCTAGGTCTTTATTTAAGATTCTTCTTCCAAGCTGCCTTCGCCATTGGTCGCCGTTATCGGCTCACCATCAGGCGGACCGTATTACCCCGTTGACCGCAATATTAATTGAGAAAATAGGCAAACGAGTCAGGAAAAAATGTGTAAATAAATAATTTGGACCATGTGTTACGATAACAGTTTTTTATGAAGACAGTAAAGTAACAAAAGTTAGTTCCGTTGACATCACTTACAAGAGAAAGTACAACACAACAATGCCTTGCCTTTTACCTACAAGTTCAGTACTAGTAAGAAATGAATTGATTAAAATCGCATACCGTCTCATTCCCAGCTTTATTTTCACATGAAGACCTGGGAAGAGTTGTGATGAAAGTGGCCTACTAAATAATAACTCATATAAATTCACTTTCTTTTGTTAGTGTGTGACAGTCTCGTAGTAATATGTAGTAGTATTTTTCCCTAGACTGTTACTTATTTAAGGTAATCATCAAGAATTTTTATTAGGTTTATGTAATTTGTTATTTTAACTTGTTTGTCGTGTTGCAAGAACATGTCCCGCATTTGTGTTACTCATGTTGTATCATATCAGAGACATCTGTGTTATTTTCTATGAACTAGTTTAATCGTAGTTGAATGAATGCTGCACAATTGCATCGGTTTCATTTAGTTGGTGAATTGAACGATAGAGGGCGCAAATTACAACTTAAAATAAAGTATATTGCGTTTTTTTTATCTTATCGCAGTTATTTTGTAAAAAATGCACAATTTTTTACGTAAGTGGTATAATTCTTCAATAATATGTTAGGTTAGTTAAAAAATATCTTTATAATTATCTCGAACAAGTGTTCATGATAATTATAAAGAAACACACAGTAAAGAAATAAAATAGTCCATTTTTGTCTGCGCAGTAATGTTTTTTAATCGTTTCATGCTAAAACAATGTTGAAACATGAATTCTAATAAAAATAATAGTACATATTATTTAGTTACTTACAAGCGTTAACTTAAGGTCTAATTAATATGTGATTATGTTAATTTTATTGTTACAATTTTTTAAACAGAAATTTTTTGTAATGTAATATTATCAAAATGGAGTCCAATAACTTAAATAAAATAGGTATGATGATGATAATGTTGTAGCCTGATTAAAAAAAAAACCATCATTTTGTTAATATTTTACACAGAAACTTCATACCTAATGCTTTTTATATCTATTAATTACAATAGGTTTTTTTAATAATTATAATAGTAATTTTGTTAAAATATTTAGAAAAATGCAAATAGACTCGTTGCGTGATTATTTATTTATGGCTGTAGCTAGTGGTCCGCTAATCGGATGAACGAAATAACTAAATCGTCCGATTATCGGATGAATAAAAAAATTTAATCGTCCGACAAATTTATTCATTGACAATCACACTCAAATTATTATTTTTTTATAATTATTATTTATTCTCCTACCGATACCAACACCCAAATCGGTGTTATTGGTACCCTTAGGTCTCCCTTTTCTTTTAATCGCAGGTTGAACGACAATGTTGGACAATATCTCGATGAATTAAGAGACCTATACAAGTCAATGCATTATTTTCAATTTTTTCGTTCTTGGTGTACTTCCAGGCGTTACTGTTGTTAGTTTTTGTATGTTATCGTTTTTATTTATCGCTGAAAGGTCGTCAAAAATTAAAAAAAAAAAACCTCACTAACAGAACATTTTTTTTTTGGAAAAATTTAAAAATACTGTAAATGTGATTTCAAAAAAGTTTTTTTTTATGATAATATTTTTTATGAATATGTACATACATTTTTATTAACAGAAAGTAGAGGTATACGCGTGTTTTTTTTTTAAGGGAAAAAGAGCACGCGTGTCACCTGATGGTAAGTGACCAGCGCCGCCCATGGACACCAGCAACACATATAGTGTTTCAGTTGCGTTGCCGACCTTAAGGGAGTGGGATGGAGTAGGATGGGGAAGCGGGGGTGGGGTACCTCCGGGTACCTCTCTCACCGAACGATGCCACTTTACACCGATCTACTGGGAGGTCGTGGTATTTCACCGGTCGAGCCGGCCCATTCATGCAGCGAACTGCTTGGCTCTACCACTGTAACTAAAACTGTTTTTAAATTTTCGGACGACCAGCTTTTGTGCTGATAATCAATTTAGCGGACGACTTGACACTTCCTTTATTTATATTTAAAAACTTTATTAATAATCCGCAATTATGTATTTTAAAATTCATTACTATATATTTTGCAATGAAGTTACTTATTGCCTTTAAAATAATATGAATTAAAATACATACATAAACATAACTTCACGCCTTTTGTTACCCGAAGGTGTAGGCAGCGGCTGTTAAGCCTCGTCTCGCCGTTATGTTTACGTCCCAAATGGAATAGGTGGCGAACCTATTGCCATACCGGGCACAAAGTTTTTCAGTCATCGATATTTATCACACATAACTTCCGAAAACAATTTCGAAAAGTCATTGGTGTGAGCCAGTGTCTGGAATCGAACCCGGACCTCTGGATCAGAAGCCGTGTGCTCGACCACTGCGACCAATTAAAATAATAACCTTTATTAATTAATACATGTATATAAGGGGAAGTACGTTAGCTTGGTCAAGACCCGGTTTCAATGTTGAGTAACAGCTTTCTCTGTGATTCAATTGAATGTCAAGTGCACTGCGTTTAAACATACGCTAATATTGTAACAAACCGCTGATTGTGCACTTCTAGATCTTAAAACCCGAGGAAAAAAGAGGTTTTGTGCATGACTTATGTTACCTTTAATAGGACAAGCCTGATAGGTAAGTACACTAGCCATAGTCATTATGTATTCCTACGATTAAGTAGGTAGTAAGATTTTAGCGTTTCAAAAAGTATTGTTATTTTGATAGCAGTGCACCAGTTTCTCTGTTGTTAAACAATCACATATAACATAACTTCACGCCTTTTTCTACCCGCAGGTGTAGGCAGCGGCTGTTAAGCCTCGTCTCGCCGTTATGTTTACGTCCCAAATTGAATATGTGGCGAACCTATTGCCATACCGGACACAAAGTTTTTATCAGTCATCGATACTTATCACACATAACTCTTGAAAATAATTTCGAAGTCATTGCTGTGAGCCAGGATTCGAGCCATGTTATCGTTTACCAACAAGTAGACTCTATGTTATCGTGTATACCTAGTAACCTTTTTAACAGAGGCTGTATGTTAAACCACTAGACAATTGTGACGAAGACATACTTCTAATTACTAATTGACCCGCCAATTTTGATCCACAACTTTTACCAAACAACATGCATAGGATACCACGGACTTTTTGTACACCATCGTAAGGTGAATAATAACGTAATATTCATCATTCATCAATTAGCCTATTGCAGTTCACTGCTGGACATAGGCCTCTCCCAATTTGCGCCACAACATCCGATTCTCTGCCTACCACATCCAGTCTTTTCCAGCAGCCTTTCTGAGGTCGTCTGACCATCGGGCTGGTGGGCGTCCTACACTACGCTTACCAAGTCGCGGTCTCCACTGAATGACCTTCTTGCTCCATCTACCATCGGTCCTTCGGTAGATGTGACCAGCCCACGTAACATTATTCTGATCTATCTCCTAGGATTCAGCCAGCGTCTGCATTTAAAATCTCGAAAACGAGAATTATCAGTGTTTCTCTACTATTTTATGTACCTATGTACAAACCTTTCTTAACTTACTCTATCTGTTGTAAAATACACAAAATCCGTTGCGTAGTTTTAAAGAGTTAAACATACATAGATACACATGCATAACTTCACATCCCTCCGTTTTTGTATTGTATATCTGTTTAGTCAATCTTGCATTATCCATTCTTTCTACATATCGAACCGATTTAAACATATATAGGGACAGACGGCGGAAAGCGATTTTGTTTTATACTATATAGTGATATAAATATAATTTCGTAATAGTACCTTAATTTGTTAAGGCCAAAGCGTTTATTATTAAATACCACGTGACCGAGTGTCGCCTAATTTTGGACTTGGTCAACTATTCTTTGTTCGAGTTTTCTTTGTCGTACCTGCTCTGTGGACGCCATCTTGGAATTATTCTCGTATAAAATAAATTTATTAACAGTCATAAACTAAATTTAATAACATTTAATTGTGATGTATCCGCATTCATTTTAATTTTTGTAATGTTCACAAATCTAGGAAACATTTGAGTATGTTTTAATTACAAGTTTTTTTTTTGATCCAATAATGGCGGATGTGAATATTACGCTGTCAAGGACAATATGCAAATGCTAAGGGCTACAGTATTAACATATGACAACGGAAACATAATTTCACGCCCAGTGTCTTGCAGGGTAGGCAGAAAGAACTTAATGTCATCGTCATCATGACACGATTCTTATACACTTCACGCGCTTCTTTGGTTTTTATACATACATACACAATTTTACAGACTTTTTGAGCTATGTTCTGTTCGAGTTATATTCCGCTAAGTCACGATCAATTACAAATAACACTTAGAAATATATCTATATTTTGTTATTTCACGCTTTTTAATCCCGACGGTGTAGACACCGGCAATTGCAATGAGTTAACCAATTGCCAAATATTGGACAAAATTTTGTTAGCTATCGATATTTATTAAAATACCTACTGAAAGGAATTTCGAAAAGTGTCATTAGCACGAGCCAGAATTTAAACCTGAGACTTCTAATCCTGAAGCGGTAAGCTTCAACCTCCAGACCACCGGGACGGTGAAATTTTTTATTAACCCTCTTTACAATGTTAATAAAAAAAAAAAAAAAAAAAAGTAAAAGTGTGTGTCCGCTCCGACGCACGACTGGAGTTTACTCCTCAAGAACGATTATAAAATAAAATAATAAATATTTACTGTCTACAAATATGAACACATTTCTTCGTAATAGAGAATGGCGTATCGCTATAAAGAGTGTTTCTATAAAGAGCTCAGGACATTGTATGGAGTGCCGACTCTTATTTATATGCTCTGTGACTATAAAGAGCTCAGGACATTGTATGGAGTGCCGACTCTTATTATTATATATTGTAAATCGATTCTTAAGGAGTAAACTCCAATAAAAAATTAACGTGGAGTCTCTCCGCGCTATGGAAGTAAAACTTTGTAACAAACAAACATACATTTATAACACGCTTAATTTAAAAAGAGCACATCTTACTTACATTACGACGGGCCTCGTGGTGCATTGGTAAAATCAAATGTAGAACGGAGATTGGCGGATTCAATCCCCACTTGAGTATAAATCTTAATATGGGTCTGAGTAGAATTTGGTAATTACTCCTCTACTTAAGAAGATATCCCATATTCAACGTCGTATTGTTCTTTGATTTAGGTACTCCCCCAAGCTCAAGCCCATTCAACCCATATTGTAAAAATGCATTAAAATACTTATTCCGCAATATTGGATTTAGGATGACGTCACATTTTTCAACATACTATCGAAAAGCCCTTTTATTTGATACACAAAAAAGCATTTCCCGGGCAAACCAGCCCATTTATGCAGCGGACTGCTTGGCTCCTCGTGTTTAAAAACTTAAAAAATGAGTTGTAAGATCAAGAACTACGTAATACATAATAAGTAATATTTATTACATTCATAATATATACCTACATACTACATTGCAAAATGAAAAATTCGATCCATGCGGTTCGAATAAGAATATCGACGTAAAGTTGCTCGTGCCGCTTTTCGTTCGGTGAGGGAGGTATCCAAAGGTCCGAGCCCCTTTCCCTCCTACTCTCTTAAAGTAGCGCAACGCACCACAGTGTTCATGGGCGGTGTCAAATTGCTTACCATCAGGTGACCCACTTACTCGTTTGCCCTCCTATCCCATAAAAAACTAAGAATTGAATTGTTATTATCATTTTCGCGTGGAGAATTATCCAAATCTCAAATTTTTACCATGGGTTACCTACCTAATATCAAGTAATTCAGAGAAATCATTGGCTCGGAATCGATCCCACGACCAGCGAGACTATTAATACTAAAATATTATAGGTACTATTAAAAATTGGAATGATAACTAAGTTCAAATGATAACTAAGTTACTAACTAGTAAGTAAGTGGTGTAACATGAGCCATATATAAATAGCCATAACATATATAAATTATATTATTACATCACTAGTAAAACTAATAATCACTTTGAACTTTGAAAATGTATAATGTGTTGAAATGTAAATTATAAAAGGCATGGCACTTCAAATAGAGTGTGATTAACAGACATAAAATAGAATGATCAACATTATCATAATGGTGTCTGTATAGATATTTAATCCAAATATCTATTTGGAATATATATCATACGGACACGTCACAGACATGTCAGTTAATCACCATTTATTTGAAGTGCCATGCCTTTTATGATTTACATTTCAACACATTATACATTTTCAAAGTTCAAAGGAATTATATTAAAGATAATATATATATATATATCAAATATAAAAATATTTGATATTTTTTTATTTCATAATATAGAGATTATTTGACCGAGGACCATAAACAGACTATTATTTATACCCATAATCTGAACTTATTTTATTCCAAATAACTCTGGTTCAGCGATTATTTCTAAGATCTTGTAACTTGTAATTGCCAAACTAGTTATGAATTAACTATATTTATTTATTACACTTGAACAACCAAGGCTCATGTATATGTAAAAATTGGATGGGTAGATAGCAGTATCTTTGTATTTCATAATATAGAAATTATTTCACCGAGGACCAGAAATAGACTATTATTTAAACCCATGATCTGAACTTATAAATGTTTCTTTTTATAAGATTAGTTAACCATGAGTATAAACCATGGGTGATGATTGAAGTCAGTTTATCATTAAATTATCCTTGAAATATATTATACTTGAAAATTAATTCTCTTAAAAATTATAAATGAAAATTATACATCAAGTTACTTGATAAATAACATAGTTTTATGTAATATATAAAGAAAACTGTAAATAGCTAATGTTGTTTAGGTATGCTTTGCAAAATTTTAAATGTGATGAATTAAAAAAAGAAAATACAGTTTATAAGTTTATAATTACCAAAATATTCGTAAGTACATCCAGTAACAAGTAATATATTAGTTCAAATCACGACTAATTTTGGTTTAAGCAAAAGCTCTTTGTCGTATTGTCTTTCACAGAGTAAAATTAATTCATCGTCACTCGTTATGCACTATTTTTTTACGTTCATAAGCTTTACTACAGAACAAAGTACTCCTAAACCAATTTACACTTTACAGTTGGAGTATATAGTTGAATATATTTAATAAAAACAAACAAATAGAGCAGAGTACCGAACTGTCACGATTATTTACTAATAATATGTTTTTACGTTTTCGGTCATAGAGGTCGCGCTTCGCATACGTCAACTTATTAAATCGCGCTATGGTTTCACTACCGTAGGGTTTATATATGATTAACATTCCAAATCAATTAGTACCTCCACTTGCCACTAGATGTCTGTGTACTATTATAATTCAAGCTTAACAAATTGAAAAGTTAGCTTCATATATACTTTGATGTTTTAAAGTAGTACTAAATATTAATATATATTGCCCCGCGAGGGCCGAAAGGGGGCGTTAAAAGCGTTAAACGCTCTTGCACGAGACATTAGAAGAAGTTTTACTTCAATAAATACGTATCTCGTATATACTAATATATACTATGTACTAACATATTATATTAGAAACAAATAGTAATTAGTTAACAACGCCATCTGCTGGAATTAGTTAACAACGCCATCTGCTGGAATAGCTTTAGTGTTGTTGTCGTTAAAGCAAGTTAAGTGCTCACAATTTAAAATAATTCACATTCGCCAATAGATGTCAGGAATTCCAATAAAAAAGTAAGTTGATGTTTAAGTTAATTATCGATAAAACACGATAAAATGAAATTTTCTAAAAATGATTCCTAGCTAGATCGATTTATAGCCCCCGAAACCCCCTATATACTAAATTTCATGAAAATCGTTGGAGCCGATTCCGAGATTCACACACTTTTTATTAGGAGTACGATGTTGGCGATGCTACTGTGGCGCCCCTCGTTTCATTACCAAAGATCGAAAAATATTATTGATATTTCATTATTTTATTAGTATGTAATTCGTACTTAAATATAATTTTCAAAAAACACAATTTATAAATAATATAATTTTTTTTTTCTCCGCCTGCAATACGTACTTACGTATATGTATGTATGTAAAAAACAAACAAACAAACAAACCCGATCCTAGAAAATGTGTCGAAATTGGTAAAGAGGACGGTAATTAGACGATTATACATACGGCCCTCGTGGTGCATCGGTAAACCGCACTACCGATAACACAAGGTCGGGGCGGGTTCGATCCCTCGTCTGGGGGTGTTTTTTTCTACATGTTTTTACGGTATTTAATTACAAAAATAAATATTTACTGTCTACAAATATGAACACATTTCTTCGTAATAGAGAATGGCGTATCGCTATAAAGAGTGTTTCTATAAAGAGCTCAGGACATTGTATGGAGTGCCGACTCTTATTTATATGCTCTGTGACTATAAAGAGCTCAGGACATTGTATGGAGTGCCGACTCTTATTTATATGCTCTGTGACTATAAAGAGCTCAGGACATTGTATGGAGTGCCGACTCTTATTATTATATACTAGCAGACCGCGCGAACTTCGTACCGCCATATTTTATACATTTTCCACTCAAAAGATTATTGCCGCAATCATATTAATACCCCAAAGCTTTCATCATAAATGGACTATCTAACACTAATATTTATTTAAATTCAAGTTCTTGATACATACATAACTTCAGGCCAGATCCCTTGCGGGGTAGGCAGAGAGAACAAAGTGCCATAAGGCACGATTATTACACGTGTCACTCGCTTAGCTAGTATGTATTAGCGTACTGACAACCAAGACATTGATATTATTTACAACTTCAAAGAAAGCTTTATTAGCAATGCCACTTATGAACAATGAATATAGCAATGAACTTGTCCCAAGTTTTTGCTCAACCTTTAGTTTTTTTTAATACAACATAAACAATTTTTTTTTATATATGGTCACTATTGTTGACTTCAACGAAAAAAACGGGCCACCATATGTTCAAACCAGGGTAGCTAACTCACAGTGAGTGTTTTTTTTTTATAAGTCAAATGATGTCAGTCTAGCGATTACGCTTATCGAAATAAATTTACTACATTTTAAAAGATATCACGATCTTAAAAATGTAAAGTTTATTACATATATCTAGAATGTATTATAAATCAGTCACATCAGTCACACCTTGTCAGTGGTAAAGTCACGCAGTGTTCGCTGCATGAATGGGCCGGCTCGACCCGTGGAATACCACGACCTCTCAGATTATCGCTGAAAAGTGGCCTTAGCCGCGTTTCACTCGCTGAGAGAGGTGTTCGGAGGCCCAATCCCTTTTCCCCTCCCCTACCGAAACCCACTCCCGACCCCACCCATATCCCATTGTAAGCGCCGGCAACGCAACTGTAACACTGCATGTGGTGAGGTGGCCATGGGCGGCGTTTGTAACTATCATAAGCCTGCTCGTTTGCCCCTTATACAATAAAAATGTAACCTAATTCCTATCCTATCCTACTTCTAATATATAAACTTCTCGTGTCACAATTTTCCCACACTCCTTCGAAACGGCTTGACCGACTCATTAAATTTTGTATTCATATCGGGTAAGTCTGAGAATTTTCAACCCCCTACGATCAACCCCTATTTTTTAAATTTAATTTTTTGGCAAGACAACGTTTGCCGGGTCAGCTAGTAATATATAAATGTGAATGTAAGTTTGTTTGCGTGCTTTCACGCGATAACTACTCAATCGATCATCAAGAAACTTTGTACACATATTCTTTTAAGTAATTTACATATTTTTGAACCCGAAGGAAAAACTTATAAAATAGTCTACAACAATATCCTACATTTTATATTTATACTTTTATACTAATATACTTATACTAATATTATAAATGCGAATGTAAGTTTGTTTGTTACGCTTTCACGCAAAAACTACTGAACCGATCATCATGAAACTTTGTACATATACTCTTGAAGGTATTAGAAGTAACATAGGGTACTTTATATTAAAAAAAATTAAAAAAAATTACGAAAGATAAAACAATTGTTTGTCAAAAAATCGTCAAATTTAGCTACTTCAGTAATGAAGTTTTACAGTATTCGTAAATTAGATAACATAACGTAACTTCACACCTTTTTCTATCCGAAGGTGTAGGCAGCGGCTGTTATGCCTCGCGAGGGACGGTATTACAGTATTCAGGGTTGATACTTATACTTATACTTAACTTTACTTATACTTATTACTTATCATACTTCATATCATACTAATATTATAAATGCGAATGTAAGTTTGTTTGTTACGCTTTCACGGGATAACTACTCAACAGATCATCATGAATCTTTGTACATATATTCTTGGGGGTATTAGAAGTAATAAAGGATACTTTCTTTTTTCTCTCTTTAATTAACATATATTTGCACCCTAAGGAGAAACTTATAATATAGTCTACAAAAATATCCTACATTAATACTCTGCATTTATATTATATAAAATTGTTAAAGTCCAAAAATATTTATTTTTGTTACAGAGAAATATATTTTACCGTTTGTTGTTGCATTTTAATAAAGCATATTGTGAGATTTTTAAACGTCATACCTAATGTTGTAATTTTGAAAATTGATAATCCCAGCTAAGTAAGAAAATAGAGTTATTATATTGATTCAATTCTATGGTAATGATTTTGATACTTATTTATTGGCTTCAATGCGAGCGAAGCCGCGGGTAAAAGCTAGTACTCTTATAAAATTGTTACAGTCCAAAATTATTTATTTTTGTTACAGAGAAATATATTTTACCTTAAAAAATGTTGTTAGTTTTTTAAACGTCATTGTAAGTAGTAATTTTAAAACCTAATAATTCCAGCCAAGCAATAAAACAGAGTTATCATATTGGTTAACTTCTATAGTAATGATCTTTGATATCTATTTAATGGATTTAATGCGAGCGAAGCCGCGGGTAAAAGCTAGTAACTTTTATAAATAAAAATACCACAAAATACTATTAAATACTACAAATTTTAAACATAACATAACTTCACGCCTTTTGTTACCCGAAGGTGTAGCCAGCGGCTGTTAAGCCTCGTCTCGCCGTTATGTTTCGTCCCAAATGGAATAGGTGGCGATCCTATTGCCATACCGGGCACAAAGTTTGTCAGTCATCGATATTTATCACACATAACTTCCGAAAACAATTTCGAAAAGTCATTGGTGTGAGCCAGTGTCTGGAATCGAACCCCGGACCTCTGGATCAGAGGCCGTGCGCTCGCCGACTGCGCCACCGAGACTTTTTTAAATTTTAAATTCTGATTAAAGTATTGAGCGATATGATGACAAAGAGTGAAACAACAACAAAACATAACTTCACGCCTTTTCTACTCGAAGGTGTAGGCAGCGGCTGTTAAACCTCGTTTCGCCACTATGTTTTCATCCCAAATGGAATAGGTGGCGAACTTACTGCCATACCAGGCACAAAGTTTATAGTCATCGATATCTAAATACACATAACTTCAGCAAACAATTTCAAAAAGTCATTGCTGTGAGCCAGAACTCGAACCCGCGACTACTTTATACAGAAGTGGGGTTCTCGACATCTGGACCACCGGTACCTTTTAGCAACAAACAAACGTAAAAAAATCTACCTGCTAGCTGTCGCGGTCCGAGCTGTCCGAGTCGGATACATCATCAGTGTAACTAATTATTTCCCTATGAAATGAATTCTTACATTTTGTATTTTGCGATATCTTTGGAATTAAATGTCCGAATTGAATTATTCAAACAGTTCTAGAAAGGTGTTGAATCTGTCTTTTTATTGAAGTAATTTATTTTCAGGAAAGTTAAATTCAAGGTACAAAATAAAGCATTTTTATAACGACATCAATTTAATTATTTTAAAAAACTCAAAAAACACTTATTGTGAGATAACTACAATAGTTAGACATATGCCATCGCGGACTTTTTTATAGACAAATTTATGTTCTGTAAAAGTGTAGTACATTGTTTTATTCTAGAATCAATAGTTTTCGCAGCGTTCACGATGTAAGAATTATTTTCGAGTCATTTTCTTACACCTTGGGTTACATTATTGGACTTATAGTAAGGATCCCTAATTGATTTGAAAATATAATATAGCCTAAAGCCTTCCTCGATAAATGGACTATATACCACTGAAAGAATTTTTAAAATCGGACTGGTGGTTTCTGAGATTAGCGCGATTCTGTGACTATAAAGAGCTCAGGACATTGTATGGAGTGCCGACTCTTATTTATATGCTCTGTGACTGCATAACGCATTTCGTGTGACAGTCACGTGACTAGTACGATTTTGGTCCCCATAATTTTCATACCCCGGGCCTATATATGTAAATCGATTCTTAAGGAGTAAACTCCAAAAACCCGGTAGTTACCCGATAAATATCTATTATTTTCTTGAAGTCAAATTTTGTTGCGTGCGAGTTTGGGGTTTTAGTGCTCCACTGGTGAACGTCATAGTTTTCAGCGGGAACCAAAGCGGACAAACAACGTGACACGTAATTTATATGTTACTAGCTAACCCGGTGAACTCATTCATTTATCACTGAAACATTAAATTAGTAAATTTTAGATTTTTAATTTATAGTTAAATTGGTGCCTCTTATAGGCGCGCACCGGCTGCCGCATATGTCCCTGCATTTGAAATATGTAATATCTTCGAAAATATACATTAAAATTACATGCTGTAATTACATCTGTGGTACTTAATTTAATGAGGATTAATGCTGTATTGTTCAATTTATACTTTTTGGTAAAATGTAAAGAAATAAAAATAAATATTGTGGGGTATCCGTGAGAGATAGACATACCTACACCATCACGGATTTTTTTGTAGACTCTCTGAAGGTGTATAATAATGTAGTACATTATTTTGATCTATCTCTTAGGGTTCAGCCAGCGTTTGCAATGAAAATGCGAAACCTCGAAAATTATCAGTATTTCTTTAATAGTATTCACAATGGATTATACATACAAATAATAAGGACCCTTTATCTATTAAAAAAAACACATATAAATCCGCTGCGTAGTTTTAATGATGTAAGCATTTATAGGGTCAGACAGCCTGATTACCTAATAACAAGAAAATCCTTACATATTTGTTTCTAAGATTTTCGCGAATCTCACTCATTGATTAAAACAACTTTTAGGATTGTATCGCGTTTATTCATTATTCATTTATATTTATTTCCCGACGTTTCGAACTCTTTACGTGAAAATGATCTCTGTAAAGAGTTCGAAACGTCGGGAAATAAATATAAATGAATAATGAATAAACGCGATACAATCCTAAAAGTTGTTTTAATCAATAAGAAAATCCTTCTTATTTTTACATTTATTTTGAAATTTAGTTACGTATCGTAATATTTAAGTTTTTTTTCGTATACAATTAAAAAAAAAGTAGTTTAAATGATTCGGCATGATATTATATTTTCGTCCACCTTTTTCATACCTCTTAATTACATGTTTCTGGGAGCGTAACATGTTTATTAATATTTTTTTGAGGATATTATCTTGTACTAATATTATTAATGACTTTGATTAAATGTCAAATATTATCAAATTAATGGTATCTCTAAGTACATTATCAGGTACAGCCTCCTATAGCAAGTGTTCCAAGGACGGTTACTTAACGTCCTATACCAAATAAGTAAATCGGTAAGGGAAACGATCCAGTTGTTGTCATTCTACATATAATTAATAATCTACAATTTGTTTTCAGCTAAGATAACATACAATTTTGGACTTTTTCGACTTTGGGACTTTATATTATAATATTATTATTATATGTCTCCTATATATATGTTTCTTTTTAGTATAAGGTGTGCAAATAAATAATTATCTATGTGTATATTATGCCAATAGGTGTTGCCATTTGCGACATAAAAAAAAATCAGCGTATCGAGGGTTTTTTTTATTTATGGTAAAGGAAGGCATGCGCGAGTAGGCATGAGCCACTTTACGACGATATTCTTATAGGTCGTTGTATTTTATCGGTCGAGCTGGCATTTTTAAACATTATTGAAAAATGTGGCAATATGGAATTTTACGTCACCGGTAGTTACGTACGTTAATTAAATTAAGTACAAGACGACGGAATCACTTGAAACTCAGATCGATAAAACTAGGAATCCTTACTTTATTGGTTAGACCGAGTAATATTAGTTCATAAAAGTTCGGTACACGTGATCGGCAAGCGCACGCTTGCATACCGATTACCACGTGCATTATTATAATGAGTTATGAAACCAAAAGTCGTTAGCGAGTACTTTTCCATATAACGACCAAACGAGGAAGCGGGTCACCTGATAGTAAGCAATTTCCGATGCCCATGGAGACTTGAAACACAGATAGTGTTACAGTTTCAGTGCCAAACTCTTAGATTGAATAGAAAAGGAATCTAAAGTGGGATGGGAAAGGTGAAAGAGATGGCTTGAGTAGACAAGTATCTACCCCTCTCACCCAAAGATACTTTACCTCGATATTCTGAGAGGTTGCGGTATCTTTTTTGACCCATCTACGCAATGAGATGCGTTCTCCGAACTACCACTGTTAAAAGAGGGCGTCACTGTGTTAACACTTCGACATAATATAATGTGAGTAACAGTTTATACTAAAGGACTAGAATTTTAAACATAACTTCACGCCTTTTCTACCCGAAGGTGTAGGCAGCGGCTGTTAAGCATCGTCTCTCCGTTACGTTCACGTCCCAAATGGAATAGGTGGCGAACCTATTCCATTTGCATACCGAGCACAAAGTTTTCAGTGATCGATATTTATCACACATAATTTCCGAAAAGAACTTCAAAAGTCATTATCGTGAGCCAGGATTTGTACCCGCGGCATCTAGATTCAGAAGGCTCGACTACTGGACCACCGAAACATTATATATAATTTTAAATAAAAGAAATATCATCTCACATTCCGATAATTGGGTGTTTCACCATATATTACGTAGTTTTTGTCATGTTTCATCTATAAATTGGGGGACGCGTCTATGACAATCATCAGTCGACCAAGTCCGGCGCGAAGTGATCATTGCTTGTCATCATCTGTATCAGAACACAGACCTGTATCAAGATGAGATCACTGGTGGTGTTCTTCGCATTCCTGGCGGTAGCAACTGCTGCTCCATATCTCAGCTCGGTTTACACAGTTCCAGCAGCGGTGTCCCATCAATCACGAGTTGACGTTCATAGTTCACCAGCCCTGGTGGCCACAGCACCGTACGAGTACACACCGGTGGCCGTCGCTCCAGTGGTCCACGAACCTCTTGCCCCAGCTGTGGTCGAAGCTCGCTACTACCCATCTCTTCTGAACACCGGATACTACGGTGGAGTTGTGCCTTATTATAGCAATTGGTGAAAAAGTAATAATTAAAAAGTTAATAGATATAGATGTAAATCTTTTACACAGATATTTTGTATTTTTTTTAATATGTTTTTTAATTCAATAAAAATTTGATTTCCGCATTTTTTTATTAAAGTTTCTTCTTGTAGTTGTAAAATCTATTTACTAATAGCAATTCTTTCGATCGTTGCTACAAGGAAACGCAGCTTACGCCTTCGGGTTTTCGAGGTGTGGAGAAAGATACATAAAAATATCCGTTAAGCGCGGTGGCGCTACACAGACGGAAGCTGCACCTAGTGTAGTGTTCCTTTAATGGTGCCTGCTGCTTGAATGACAAACAACAATGATACACATAAAGCCTTTTTTGATTATTATCTTAATTAGATTAAAATGTCTCGGTGGTCCAGTGGAGCACACGGCTTCTGATCCAAAGTTCCGGATTTGAATTCTGACACTGGCTCAAACCAACGACTTTTCGAAATTGTTTTCGGAATTTAAGTGTGATAAATATCGATGACTGAAAACTTTGTGCGCGGTATGACAATAGGTTCGCCACCTATTCCATTTGGGACGTAAGCATAACAGCGAGACGAGGCTTAACAGCCGCTGCCTACACTACCCATCTACCTACAATTATGTTATGGTATTTTAATTAGACACACATTCTATGACCAAATAGAACGTGGTCTGTAGGAAGGTGATGTTAGGAGCCTCAAAAATTTACGCACGTGCATGAAAAGAGTTATGAATGTCAAAGAAGCGAATGAAGCGTGTAAGAATTGTGCCTTATGGTGCTCTGTTCTCTCTGCCTACCCCTCAAGCGATTTGGAGTAAAGTTATGTATGTATGTAGCTTATTCTTGATACTTAGTCTGGCCATAAATACTGTTACAACTAAAAATAAAAAAATATTACATTTGAATTTGGAATCTGTCATTTTTATACGATTGTTCATTGTGTTTTCTCGTTTTGGCGCGATATTAAAATGGAGTGGGGTGATAAAGAGAACCGAATCGCTGTTATTGCATTACACAAAGTAGGTATGGAGCCAAATGCAATTTTTAAAACGCTCCATACACTTGGTATTAGTCAAATGTTTGTGTACCGGGCTATTAATAGGTACAATGAGATCTCCTCTGTTTGTCACAGAAAAAGACCTGGCCGTCCACGTAGTGTTCGTACGAAAAAGGTGGTCGTAGTAGTAAGGTACGTCAAAGCAGTAAGGGAAAGAATTCGAAGAAATCCTGTCCGCAAGCAAAAGATTTTATCTCGGGAGATGAAGATAGCACCTAGAACAATGTCGCGTATTTTAAAAGATGACTTAGGACTTGCAGCCTATAAGAGGCGCACTGGTCATTTATTAACTGATAATTTAAAAAAGAATAGGGTGTTAAAATCTAAACAACTACTGAAGCGGTACGCAAAGGGAGGTCACAGAAAAATATTGTTTACGGATGAAAGAGTTTTTACAATTGAGCAACATTTTAACAAAAAAAATGACCGTATTTATGCTCAAAGCTCTAAGGAAGCTTCCCAATTAGTTGACAGAGTGCAACGTGGGCATTATCCAACTTCAGTAATGGTTTGATGGGGTGTTAGCTACGAAGGAGTGACTGAGCCATATTTTTGTGAAAAAGGTATCAAAACATTGGTAGTAGTAGTGTATCAAGATGCCATTCTTGAAAAGGTAGTCAAGCCTCTTAACAACATCATGTTCAATAACTAAGTATGGTCTTTTCAGCAAAGACTGCAAAGACTGCAAAGACTCGGCACCGGGTCATAAAGCTCGGTCCACCCAATCTTGGTTGGAAGCGAACGTTTCGGACTTCATTAGAGCTGAAGACTGGCCGTCGTCTAGTCCCGATCTTAATCCACTGGATTATGATTTGTGGTCAGTCTTAGAGAGTACGGCTTGCTCTGAACGTCATAATAATTTAGAATCCCTAAAACAATTCATACGATTGGCAGTGAAGAATTTTCCCATGGAAAGAGTGCGTGTTTCGATTGATAACTGGCCTCAACGTTTAAAGGACTGTATTGCAGCCAATGGAGACCACTTCGAATAAGCTTTTTATATTTTATATCGTTTTATATTTATGTATTAAAGTAACACACTATAAAAGTAATAACTGTTATTTGCAATAAAAAAAATTTTTTTTCTTTAATACAATATTTATGGCATGACTAAGAATATATAAAGTAAGTGTCACGTTATTTGGCCGCGTCCAGCCTGGACTACTCAACCGATATTAATCAAATTTGCACACCGTTTCCAGTTTAGTCCAACTTAAAAGGTAATTTATAAAATTTAAACTGCAAGAGGGATCGAGGGGGAGTTATATTAAGATATGTTTTTTAAGTAAGAAACATAACATAACTTTACGCCTTTGTTACCCGAAGGTGTAGGCAGCGGCTGTTAATGTGGAATAGGTGACGAACCTTTTGCCATACCGGGCACAAAGTTTTCAATCATCGATATCTATCACACATAAGTTTCGAAAATCGTTTCGAAAGGATTCAGCATTCATAAACAGGGTGCTCGACCCCTGGACCACCGAGACTTCGAAGACTAGGAAATATTAAGCTAATAAAAATGTCACAATAGACTATAATTATTTACAACAAAGGAATCTAAGCAGTTACAACAAGAAGGGTGTAAAGAAGAAAGTGAAAAATGGATACGGGTAAGTAATAGAAGTAAAGATTTATTACCTATATATAGCAGAAATTATATGCGATGTCGAAGCACGATTGTCGCTGCCTAGACCTACAGACAGATTACTTCTCGTAATCTGTCTGTATATTTTGACGATTTTAAACGACCGAAAAGACTTATAAAAGGAAATAATGGTAAAAATGATCTCTGTAAAGAGTTCGAAACGTCGTGAAATAAATAGAAAATAAGTTCTAAATAAACGCGATATAATCCATAAAAAGTTCTTTCAATGTTATGAATGTGATTCGCGAAAATCTGAGAAATAAAAAAAAGGGAAATAGTTTAGATTTTAATCTGCCTTCAGTATCTTAACAATGCCAGTCGATTCTAGTGAACCAAATATCGAACTGGATTTCTTTTATTAATTAGCAGAAAATTAACTACAACATCGACATTGTTGATTATTTTAATTAACAAATAACTAAATGTAATAAATATTATGATATCCCGGTTAGTACGAACGTTAGGGATATCCTTTAGGACTGATACAGAAAGGAACTGATTACCTTCGATGAAAATCCTTAAAATATTTTAGTCAATGCAAAAGTCATGAACTAATAAATCTAATTTTCTTTATAATTAAATGTATCGGTGGTCCAGTGATTTCGCCAACCCGCTTCTGAATCAAGAAGTCATGGGTTTGGCACACGTATGGCAGGTGTAGTTCGCCCCTAGCCGGCCATCAGGGACTCCCTACCTAAGGTCGGTCATCGGGGCCTACCTGCAGGAGAGACGGGTGGACAATGTCGACCGGAACGGGACGGAGCAGAGAAAGGAGATTACGTGCGGGGTTCCGCTGGGGTCCGTGCTGGGTCCCCTGTTGTGGAACCTCGCCTATGACCCGGTCCTCCGCACCAGTCTGCCCCGTGGCGTTTGTGTCGCTTGCTGTGCAGATGACACTCTGGTGGTCGCCACGGGGCTCGATTTCAAGGGCGCACACCCCGCGGGTGTGCCTGGGTCCCCCCTGGATGACCCCCCTGTGCGGCCGGGGGGGTCGTCAGGGGCGCCGCCGGCCTCGCGCCTGTTTACAGCGCGAGGTTGAAGCCCCTAGGGAGCCTGGGGATCCTCGAGGACCGACCCCTTTGTAACAGGGGAGCGACGGCGGGGTGCACTAGAGGGGTTAACCGCATCCTGGACCACCCCAACGCCGGAGGAAGGCCGCCGCAAGGTTTTAGTGGGTAGCCCTAGGATCGGATTGCAGCTCACTGCTTTGGGAGTCCCGCACTACCCCCTGCCATCTCTAGGTGGGGGTGTACATAAAGCATTTCCTCACGTAAAAAAAACGTGTAGTTCGCCACCTATTATTCTATTTGGGATGCAAACATATCAGAGAGTCGTGGCTTAACAGCTGCTGCCTACACCTCTGAGTAGAATAAATAATAGTTTAAAAAAACTAAAAAACACGCTTTTTATAGAAAACCGAACTAAAAAATAGAAAATTAATAGTAAAATAAAAAAAGCGTGGGGTGCATGGTGTCAATAGTTATAAATATTTTATTGACAGATATGAGTAGAGTTATTATCATTTCGATAATATCTTAAAAAGCACCCCACGCTTTTTTTAAAATAAAATATTTTTTTTTATTCACACTATTATTAATTTATATTCATTGAAATTTTTAACACTATTTTCTTAATTTAAATTCATTAAAATTTATTTTCTATTTTTTAGATCGGTTTGCTATAAAAAGCGTGTTTTTTAGTTTTTTTAAACTATTATTTATTTTATATTTTTTAGTTCGGTTTTCTATAACAAGCGCGTTTCTTAGTTTTTTAAACTATTGCTTAACTATTTTAAAGCGTGCTAACAACGGATATCAAAACAGAATTTGAGGAATAGCGCCATCTGTGACTTATACAAGGAATTCGTTTCAAGTTGATAACGTAGACTTTCCGCTGATTGCCACTAGATGGTGCGAGAAGTGAACTATGAACACTAAAAAATTAACAAAAATCATATTTTGCAAATTGAAAAATGGAATAATTTTATCAAATTAGTGTATTGTCATCGGTCCTCAATAAATCTACAAAGTTTGAACGAAATCTGGCCGTTTAAAGTGGGTCAAAATCGCGCCCAAAGAAGTCGGTTACAAACAAACATACAGGTGAAGCTAATAAAAAGCTAATAAAGCGCGAAGTTATGTTATGTTTGTTTATTTTTATATACTTTTCTAAACAATTGCAACGATGTACTGTTCTATACATTGGAGATAAATAATAAATAAATATCTTGAACATAATACACACAGCGTCCTCTAGTTTCAATCTAAGCAACTAAATGCTTGTGTTATGGATACTAGATAACGGATATTAATACATATATACTTTTCTTTTGTAAATACATCATTATAATACATAGAAAAACACCCAGACGCCACACAAATATTCACGTTTGTCACAAATATTTGTGCTCGGGTCGGAATCGAACCCCCGACCTCATTGCTGCAGCCGGTAGTTTTTACCAATGCGCCACGAGGCCCGTCAAATACATTGGAGATAAAGAAGAATAAGTAATTTATTTAAGTAACGGCAGTCAAAGAAAATGTTTTTGTGACTTTTTGTCGATGTTGTTGAAAAATCTCAACACTATTAATTTGATAATACAACAATTATTAATTTGATTTCCGTCGATGGATAGCTACAAGTGTCACTTAAGAAATGGGCATAATTTTATCACGATAGGAAGTCATACCCTTCCATGGGAAAATCTAGAATCTCCAAGACTAATTATACGATTTTTTGTGTTAAAACTAATAAACTTTGTTTCATTCATTCAGATATAAGAATAATAGATCGGCAATAGTCACCCAAACAACGAGACCAAAAATGGGTTGTTGATGTGGGAGTGACTTATCAATGTATGCGTAAAAAGTGTTTCCAAGTGTCAACTTTTATATTGTATTGTGCACGTGTTGAATTAAAATCATCCTGAGAATCTCTTACTCGCGGTCGCGCTGTCAGTGATGATTACTAGTACATTTTTACTGACATGTGCCATGTAATACAGTCTATGATAAATCTATGATTTTATTAAAATGATACAGGAGAATATCCTTAGAAGAAAAGATTTGTGCGGTGCTGCGTTTTAACAACTAGTAGTAACCTCGAAAATGTACCGTTAGCTTGAATAATTCCACATATTGTTCTGGTTGTAGACCATAATCTATTTACCGGTGGTAACCGGTAATCTATCAATGAGCGTATGTGATCATCACCCTCTTGCCAACTCTTTCAAAATCTAAGAAAGAAAACAACAGAAGTATACAACTAAATGATATTGCTCCCGCAAGCACATAGTTTGCTGCCTGAATGAGCCCGCTCCACCGGTAAAATACCATGACCTCACAGAATATCGACGTGAAGTGGCTCATGTTAAGTTCGGTGAAAGAAGTGAAAGTATCTCGAGTCCCAACCGCTTCCCCTTCTTCCCCCCTCATCCCACTTCAGACCTCCTCCCTATTCTATTTTAAATACCGGCAATGCAATTGTAACACTATCTGTGTTACAAATGCGGCATGGGGCGGCGTTAGTTGCTTGCCATCAGATAAAACGGAATCATTATTGAGTCCTAAAATATATAACAGGTTTTACCAGGAAGTAAAAACTTAATCTTTCCGATCATTATTTGGAATATTTAAAAAACACTTGTAATTGGCAAAAAATCTTAAATATTTCACTATATCATTGCCATTAGCAAAATATTCGATGCAAGATAAATAATTTAACTTCCTTAAATTGAAGGCGAATTGATTACGACGAATCGATAACAAAAGAATCGATATTACGGAATTAGAATAGCCTCAATTATGAATTACGACTTATTAGACTATTATGCGAATTACGTACTGAAATTAGTAAACAACTACATTATAATATAACACGCATTTTTCTACCCGAAGGTAAATAATCGTCACAGAAGAGAATAGGTGGCGGAACCTATTGCCGTATCGTTGTTGTTAGACATCGATATTTATCACAAATAACTTACGAAAAGAAATCCTACAAATCATTAATGTGAACCCAGAATCGATTCCACGATTCCTGAATCAGAAGCGGATTTCGACCACTGCACCACCGAGACTATTTATATATATTCTGACTACTTACAATATATTCATATCCTTAATCTCTTATCGTGGTCACTGTCTGGTGAGTCAGCACGAGCTTAATATGACAAGGTTTTGGCACAATACCGGATACATGCCATTGATTTTCCGGATTTTTTTAGCTGCATAATTGGGCCGGCTCGACCGGTGAAATACCACGACCTCTCAGAAGACCGACATAAAGTGGCTCATGCCGCGTTTCATTCGGTGAGAGAGGTACCCGGAGGCCCACCCCCCTTCCCCATCCTTTCCTAACCCCTATCACTTAAAGGTCGGCAACGCAACAGTAACACTATATGTGTTGCTGGTGTCCATGCGCGGCGTTGGTTGCTTACCATTAGGTGACACGCCTGCTCGTTTGTCCTCCAATCCCATAAAAAAAGAAGAAAGTAATGCTAGATAATAACAATTATTGATACTTGATCCAATCTATTTCATGGGGATAAATATTTTATTTGAGTAGACTAGATAGGTAAAATTAGTTCTGTATACGTGAAAACTATAGGGAAAGCCATTAATATAAACTGGGTTTCAAACCCGCTACCCTGTGCTCATCAACCAGCAGGCTATCCAGTCGACTTATACCTGGTATAAAATAAAACCGCTTTCCTCTGTCTGTCCAATTATATGTTTATGTCTTTGAAACTACGCAACGGATTTTGCTGCGGTTTTTTTAATAGATAGAGAGTGTGAACGGGGTGGTTTTTATCTAAACTCATGTAGGATATAGTAAAAAAAAAAGGTAAATTCAAATTTTACTCATTTATACTTTTGATGCGTAACAAATTCGCCGGATGAGCTAGTCTGATATAAAATTTTCTCGTGTGGTATTCGCTTTTGAAGTCCTCAAAACGGCTCGAGTAGGCCTGAGAATCGGATAACATCTTTTTTCATCCCCATAAATGTTAAAGATATTATTAGAATTATTAGTATTCCTCTATTTAAAAAGATTTTTTATGAAACAGCATACAAAACTATAACACAACTCTAAATTTTGACCACTCAACTATCAACCCCAATTTGCTATTTATTTATCAAAGACTTTTTTCCGCAAGACAATGTTTGCTGGGTCAGCTGGTATATCATTACATAGTATAAAACAAACTCTTCTCAAAGAACTCTTTACAGAGATCATTTTCACGAGTGATGACTTTAACTGATGACTGACTTTAACTTTTGTTTTCATGGTCTGATGTGGGCTACCAATAGTAAAAATCACATTTTTTAACATCAACTTTTTGATTTTTATTTCCAAAAAGTGGGTGCTCTCTGTATCAATGAAAATGGCTTTTGAACAACTACCATCTTTTTGTTCATCACTCGTGAAAATGATCTCTGTAAAGAGTTCGAAACGTCGGGAGATAAATATAAATAAGTGGGAGATAAACGCGATATAATCCTAAAAAGTTGTTTTGATGAGTGAGATTCGCGAAAGTCTTAGAAATAAATCACTTTCCGCTGTCTGTCCCCTTATATGCTTATATCTTTAAAACTACGCAACGGATTTTGATGCGGTTTTTTTAATAGTTAGAGGGTGTCAACGGGGTGGTTTTGATCTATAATTCATATATGATTTTCTAAAGAAAAAATGATAATTTTCGAGATTTAGCACTTTAATTGCAAATGCTGGCTGAACCCTAAGTGATAGTTCATAACAATGTTCTACATTATTACTTTTTACGAGAAATAATGGCTTATTTACGAAGCGATTTTAAACATTACAGCATTAATTTACATCCAATTAAGTTAGTTTTAAATAGATTCTGTATGTAATATTGATGAAACTGGTCTTTTACAGTATGTAATTTAAACGAATATTTATGAAGATATTACAGTATTAACATAGCGGGACATAGCAATTGCGTTGCGCGCCTAAACGCGTGCCGATAAATAGCACAAATTGAATCTCATGATATCCAAAATTTACCCATTTATTACTTTTGATGCGGAACAAAATTCGCCGGGTCAGCTAGTATACATTATTATCAGTAATGTTGATCTGTTTGTACTCAATTGTGAAGTTATATATGTTTGTTATGTCGGAAGTGTCGTTAAGTAGGCACTACGCGAATTGGCTCAGCGCAAGGCTGGCTACTTTCATTTACAATGGCTGACATTGCGATAGTAGGCAGCGAACTAATATTAAAATTCAAGACCTCTGAAATTATATGGTGTATGTGGATACGACTTTATAATTTTGACCAGCGAGAGTATAAAAGATTCCAATTACGAGCTAAGTGTATCAGTCGGCCGCCGGACGGTTTGAAGTGATCTCGTGATTCGTCTCATCTCATAACACAGACCACGTTCAATATGAATACGCTGGTGGTGTTATTTGCTATTGCCTCAGTGGCGTGTGGGTCATGGGCCCCAGTGGCGCAGCCAGTGCACAGCCCAGCAGTGGTGTTGGACCCGCATGGTCGACCTCTAGACACGGCTGAAGTGATCAACGCTCGTGCTCTACATCTTCAAGCGAAGGCCCTGGATGGATACTATGGATACTCCGCTCCTGCTGCAGTCGTCGCCCCTATTGCACACTCGGTCGCCGTCGCACCAGCTGTTGTTGCTGCTCCCGCTGCCGTCTCTCACCAATCTCGTGTGGATGTGATCTCAAGCCCTGCAGTCGTCAGCCATAGTGTTGCCACGCCGCTGCTGGCCCACGCTGCTCTTGGATATGCTGGTCACGGTCACTACTTGCATAAGCGTTCTCTGGGTCACTACGCTTACCTCGCGCCCGCCGTCGTTGCAGCACCCTCAGCTGTATCTCACCAGTCTCGTGTCGATGTGATCTCAAGCCCAGCCGTCGTTAGCCACAGTATCGCTGCTCCCTTGTATGCTCACGCTACTCCTCTGCTGGCTCACTCCGCCCTCAGCTATGCTGCTCAAGGTCATTACTTACACAAGCGTTCCTTGGGCTATTACGCGTATGCTGCACCCGCTGCTGTATCCCACCAGTCCCGCGTGGATGTGATCTCTAGCCCCCAGGTTGTATCACACGCCATTGCCGCACCCGTGGTAGCTCACGCAGCTCCTGTGGTTGCTGTGGCTCCTGCTGCGGTTTCCCATCAGTCCCGCGTTGATGTCCGCACCAGCCCTGCTATCGTTTCCCATGCCGCCATCACCCCAATTGCCCACGCGACTCCCCTTCTCTCTTCCTACTCCACATTGGTAGCTCCTACTTATGGCGTAAACGCGTACTCACATGGCGGTTATTCTCATCTTTTGAAGAAGCGTTCCCTGGCCCACTTGGTGACTCCAGTTGTACACTCAGTACCTACTGCTGTCTCTCATCAGAGCCGTGTTGACGTAATCTCCAAGCCAGCAGTGGTTGCTACCCACGTGACTCCCGCTATCTACTCTGCTCCCGCCCTCTACTCAGCGCCTGTCGTGTCCCACGTCACACCGATCGCCCACTCCGCTGTCTGGACTGCACCTCATCATCTGAGAGCCACTTACTGGTGAAGCGAAAATGAGATTAGACGAATATAATTGTAGTTTTCATTTTAATTTGAAATGAATAGACAAACGATAAATAAATAAGTAATATTTATACTCGATGCTGGTGTTTAATTTTAAAATTAATAAACCTCTCCTGCAAACCACGCAAACAACTATCATTAACCTTCAAACTGGTATTCACAATGCTTTAAAAAAAATCTTAGGAGAGGTTTGTCCGAACAGATCTACGAAATAGACTTTAAACAAGTCTACAGGTCACGGTGACCCCTCCTCATCAGATGGACCCTGTTCCTGTTTGCCACTCAAATATTTAACAATAACCTATAATAAAATAATAAATAACATAACACAACTTCACGCCTTTTGTTACCCCAAGGTGTAGGCAGCGGCTGTTAAGCCTCGTCTCGCCGTTATGTTTACGTCCCAAATGGAATAGGTGGCGAACCTATTGCCATACCGGGCACAAAGTTTTCAGTCATCGACATTTATCACACATAACTTCCGAAAAACAATTTCGTAAAGACATTGGTGTGAGCCAGTATCAGGAATCGAACCTGGACTTGTGGATCAGAAGCCGTTTGATCGACCACTGTGGTCTGGAGGTTGAGGTCCCCGTTACTACTAGAGAAGTCATGAGATCGATTCCGAGCTCATGTGATGCAATAAGGAGGAACTTTATAAAAATAAATAAAAATATATTTTATTTACTCAGTTATGCTTGCTAGTTTAATATATCCTTTTGATTTGGGACGTAAAAATTGAGGAGGTCAAGGTAAAACAGCCGCTGGCTACTATTACGGAGCGAAAAAGGCGTGAAGATTCTAAAAAATAAATAAATCCTACAATTGTTTTGTGCGACATTAATATGTACCTATTTCTATTATAAATTTGTCATAATACTAAATGACTAAATTAGTAATTTAGTACGAGTAAAACGGGATCAAACTATATAACCAGATCCAGTTATTACGCTGGGTCATAAGTTTACTGCATTCATTCCGTGGTCCAGATCTCCTCCTTCCTCGTGGGAGAATCTGTTTTGATGCGAGTTATCAAAAATTACCAATTATAGCAACTTGGTACCATAACAGGGGAATGGGGTAGGTTTGGGTCTCCGGATACCCCTCTAACCGAGCGAAATGCGGTTTGAGCCACTTTCCGTATTTCACCGGTCGAGCCACCTAGACTATATATTCGAGCCAATTCAGCCGCTATAGGTGGCGAACCTATTGCCATACACCTGGCACAAAGTAGTCAGTCGTCGATATTTATCACACATAACTTCCGAAAAGAAGTTCGAAAAGTCATTGGTGTGAGAGCCTGGATTCGAATCCACGACTTCTCGATTCAGAAGCGGAGTGTTCGACCATTGAACCACCGAGACTTTAATACTGTAAACCATTACAAAAGACGCACTATTATTTAAAGAAGTACGAGTAATAATGTTTAAATAAACAACAGTAAATAAAGACTGTTTTTTACTTGTTTTTGTTTGTTTTTTAATTTTAAATTTTGTGGTTAAATTGCTATGTATATATAAACAAATACAAAAAAACACAACACACAATTGTAATGTCTCGGTTGTTCAATTGTCGAACACCCCACTACTGAATCCATAGGTCGCGGGTTGGAATCCTCACGTTGGCTCACACCAATGACTTTTCGAAATTAGTTTCGTAAGTTACATGTGGTAAATATCGATGATTAAAATCTTTGTGCCCGGTATGACAATAGGTTCGCCACCTGGAATAGGTGGCGAACCTATTGGGACGCACAAAGATTGGGACGTAAACATAACGGCGACACAACGCTTATCAGGCGCTGCCTACACTTTCGGGTAGTAAAGGCGTAATGTTATGTTATGTTAAACAAACACTCTGTGCCTTTTAACAATAGGTATAAGTGTACAAATAATCATTTTAAATGTTATAAAATTATTATATTTGCATTTCATTAATGTATTTCTTTAAAATATGTTAATATATTTATATCATCATCATTACATAGTATAAAACAAAGTCACTTTCCGCTGTCTGTCCACTTATATGCTTATACATATCTTTAAAAGTACGCAACGGATTTTGATGCGGTTTTTTTTAATAGTTAGAGGGTGTCAACGGGGTGGTTTTGATCCATAATTCATGTATAGTGTAGTAAAAAAAGTGACAATTATCAAGATTTAGAACTTTAATCGCAAACGCTGCCTGAACCCTAAGTGGTAAATCAAAACAACGCACTACACTATTAACACTTTTAAAAGGTCTACAAAAAAGTCCGCGAGGGCATATATATGTCTATCTCTTAGGGATAACCCACAATGACATTTTTTACGAGAAATAATGGCTCATTTACGAAGCGATTTTAAACATTACCGCATTAATTTTCATCCAATTAAGTGTCTTAAATAGATTGTGCATGTAATATAGATGATCCTGGCCCTTTACAGTATGCAAATATTTTCGAAGATATTGCAGTATTAACATAGCGGGACAGCAGTTATTACTTTTGATGCGGAACAAAGTTCGCCGGGTCAGCTAGTTAAACATAAATATATACATAGTACGTACTGATTTTAAAGAAGTAGAGTTGGTTTGTTTGTGCGCTTCTATCTCCATAACTATCGGTCTGGTTTGTAAAAAAGTAATATTTTATTAAATAGCCCGTTTATTGACTAAGGATATATTACCGTGCTATTAAACATAAGATAAGAAGTAAGAAGTAAGATTTATTAAATCTCAGGATGTCGGAAAAATTAATGATTTTTTAAATAAAATTTTGTCTTGGATGTACAGTGATTCAGACTTGCCGCTTCTGAATTAAAAAGTCCTGGATATTCCGCGCGTACCCCAATGAACACTCGGTATTCTTTTCTGAAGTTAAGTGGGATAATGTGCCCGGTTTATGCCAACATGTTCTTCCACTTGATCCTACTGTTGGGGGTACTACATGTTTGGAATGTAAAAATTCATGGAGGGTTAACGGTCTCTGTCTACTCCTTCGGGTGGATAAAGGCGTGATGTTATATTAGGTATTAATAAAATACAAATTTATATTAGATATTAAGTCAATTGTCTCGGTGTTCAAGTGGTCGAGCACATGGCTTCTGAATCCAAAGGTCAAGGGTTCGAATCCTGGCACACACCAATGACTTTCCGAAATTAATTTCGAAAGATATGCGTGATAAATATCAATGACTAAAAACTTTGTGCCCGGTATGGCAATAGGTTCGTCACCTATTCCATTTGGGACGTAAACATAACGGCGAGTCGTATCTTAATTAGCCACTGCCTACACCTTCGGGTAGAAAAAGGCGTGAAGTTATGAAATATTTAGTTTACGTGGCGTGTACATTTATATTGTTAGATATTTATTAGACCGCTGTCTGCCCCCTCCCCTATATTTGTTAAAATACATAGTTCACATCCAATATTTGTTCGGAAGAGATTGTGCTGTGCCTTGAGCGATATAATTACCAAATCTACTTATAGGTCTAACATATAATATTGTAGATTATTTTATAACTACCAGTAATTCCCCTTCAAATCATGCTCTCTAAGCCCACCCATCCATGGATTGACCTTGATTTGTTTTCTTAGTACAATTTGCATGATATGTATTTGTACATTGTCAATCCGAAGCTTATACCTATGAAGAGTTTTATTAAAAAATTCTTTTTATTCATTCCCATTAAAATCAGTTAAGTAGTTATCAATTTGATTATATTTCTGTAATTTAATTATATCTCTGGTGTCACACAAGGGACTTAGCGTGAAGTTCCTGGTTTTTTAATTAAATAGGAGGGCAAATAACGCAAGCACTGGCAGTAAGCAAGTACCGCTGCCCATGGACGCCTGCAATACAGACAGCGTCAAAATTGCGATGTCGGCCTTTAAGAGAGTAGAATGGGAAAGGAAGGGGGGTTACCTCTCTTATCGAACGAAACGCGGCACGAGCCATTTTATGTCGATATTCTGAGCGGCCATGGTATTTCACCGGTCGAGGCGGTTCATTCATGCAGCGAACTTTATTTATGTAAATGTAATCTATATTTTAAGTCAGATCTGTAGCACTTCAGATATCTATGGTAGCATTACATGGTACAAGATTTTATCAAAGTTCGTGCAGTAATTTAGATGACAAATAAAGAAAAATGTTTGCTAAAGGCTTAAGTTTTTTTTTTATGGGATAGGAAGGGAAATTAGCAAGCGTGTCACCTGATGGTAAGCAACCTGCGCCGCCCATGGACAGCAGCAACACATATAGTGTTACCGTTGCGTTGCCAACCTTTAAGAGAGTAGGATAGGAAAGGATGGGGAAGGGGGGTGGGCCTTCAGGTACCTCTTTCACCGAAAGAAACGCGGCATGAGCCACTTTACGTCGATCTTCCGAGAGGTCGTGGTATTTCACCGGTCGAGCCAGCCAATTTATGCAGCGAACTGCTTGGCTCTAGCACAGTTGTTAAGTTGATAAAATGCATTTACTACTATCTCGAAGGTCGTGGGTACGAATCCCAGCCACCAGCAAAAGATTAACGACATACTATAACATGTCCCTAACCAGATCTTAACGATATTGTCCCACGTTCAATCGTATGAATTTTTTCTATAGTCACTTAAAAATGCTCTTGACATTATTTTTAATAAATAATATAATTATTTTCATAATAATAACTGCAGCAATTTAAAAATTGTTATGTTGTCCGTACGTTGATAAATAATATGTGCAGGTGGTGTAAGGCCGTGAAATTAGTCGTTTTTCCTAAGAATTTGCTATGTTTAGTTAAGAGTTAGGCAATTTGTAGTGATTCCTTTGGTAACGGGACTAAATTAGTTAGTTAGTAGGTAACGGGCGAAAGTGTTAGAAAAGAACACGTGCGCCTTATTATAGCTTATGTAGAAACAGCGTTTTGCCAGTGTATGGAAATTTATAAAGAAACAATACAATACAAATCCATTTTTATGGGATATGAGGGCCAACGAGCAGGTGTGTCTGCTGATGATAAGAAACCAGCGCCTCCCATGGTCTCGAGTTGAGGGATCTTTAAGGGAGTAGGATAGGCATGGGAAAGCGGGATGGCTCGGGTATCTCTCTCAGCAAACGGAATGCGGATTGAGCCACTTTACGTCGATTTTCTAAAAGGTCGTTGTATTTTTCCGGTCGAGCCGGCCCGTTGATGCAGCGAACCGCTTGCCTACCAATGCCTTTTCACAGTTTTGTAATAGATAGCATGTTTACTTAGTAAGTTCATACACTTCTTTTTATGCGATACGAGGGCAAACTAGCAGGCGGGTCACCTGGTGGTAAGCAACCAACGCCGCCCATGGACACCATCAGCACATATAGTGTTACTGTTGCGTTGCCAACCTTTAAGTAGGGGATAGGAAAGGATGGGGAAGGGGGTTGGCCTCCGGGTACCTCTCTCACCGAACGAAACGCGGCATGAGCCACTTTACGTCGGTCTTCTGAGAGGTCGTGGTATTTCACCGATCTAGCCGATGCTGCAGCGAACTGCTTGGCTCTACCACTGTTCACTGTTTCACCGCTCTAACACTATGATATCTTCACGCTATTACGTCAGCGTGTGGCAGATTGAATAAAAATAATGGATCCTATGTGTAAATTATTGCATCCGGTAAAATATATTTAATAGACAATTATGGTGAAGGTGAATTGTTTCGTCGAATAATGATGAAATTTATATTATCCTATGCGTGTGAAGTCATGGAAAATAATTAGTATTTACATAGTAAAATTGACGCACAGATGCGAGAATAGAGTAATTAAAAGAATTAATATATAATATTGCAAAAATAAAATTAATAAACGCCTATTATTTCAAAAGTGGAGCATTTCACATCACTATTATTAAATGTACCAATTTATTATTACAATTTCAGAATATCTCAAATTAATTAATATTGTTGCTTCAGAGAAAAAATAATTATAATTTATTTTGTGATTTCTTTGGTAAGTAACAACTGCCAACAGCACCGTAGTTAATTTTACTGAAACTTCAATGCGAGAAGTCTCAAGATCGAAGGCGGGCACACGAAAATCGATTTTCTTTAATATGTTGAAAGTTAACTGTGATTATTGTCGAGGACTGGCAAATTCTGGCCGAAGTGTGACACAAAGACAAATATAACATAACATAACTTCACGCTCCTTTCTACCCGAAGGTGTAGGCAGCGTCTGTAAAGCCTCGACTCGCTGTTATGTTTACGTCTCAAATGGAATAGGTTAGTGTTGCTTTATAAATATATTATTATTGTATAGCTAAGACTGTATCTCACAGTCAAATCATATTGTGGCATTGTGAGATACGGAAAGAAAATGTGTTTAAAGTTTTGTGATGATAATCAATTTTAAAAAAAGCAGGTGGCTAACCTATTGTCATATACCGAGCACAAAGTTGTCGATATTTATCACACATGACTTCCGAAAATTATTTCGGAAAGTCATTGCTGTAAGCCCAGATTCGAACCCATGACCTCTTGATTCAGAAGTGGATTTTGATCCTTTTGATTTGAGCGATTGCTCGACCACTTTTATAATAGATTGCTTCACTAGTTAAATCTATGTATGTTATTGTTAAGGGTTGACGAACAAAAATTTAAAGAGAAATGGTTTAAAGGTGGAATACATTTGCATTTTCTCTAGTCTAGTCACAGCAGAATACGGGTCACAAGGAACTTTATGAACTAGATTCTTGGTGCAACTTGAGCAACGGGACAAGTGCAACTTATGATACAACAACATAACAACAAATACTGTTCTGAAACAAATACTAAAAGTGTTTATAAAGATTAAATAAAAGTATTCAAATATATAATATACTTTTTATTTCATAATTAAAATAATCTTAGGTACATATTCGGATATTTGTCAATTCACTTTTTACCAGGCATGCACTAAGGGTGCTGAGTGAACTATGGGTGCGACGGCGGCATGGTTGATATGGGCCAGCGCACCATGGTGAGCGATTGGTAGGACAGCAGTGTGCGCATATGGAGCCACTACAGCATGAGAGACGACCGCTGGGCTGGAGTGGACATCCACACGGGACTGATGCGATACAGCAACAGGCGCAACGGCAACTTTCACAATTGGAGCGGCGTAAGCGTAGTGACCCAAAGAACGCTTGCCAAGATAGTGACCATGACCACCGTATCCAAGACCACCATAGGCCAGCAATGGTGCACCAACACCATGGCCTGAGATCACATCCACACGAGATTGATGAGAGACGGCAGCTGGAGCAGCTATCACAGCAGGTGCAACTGCGATGGAGTGTGCAATGGGAGCCACTACTGCTACAGGTGCAACGTGTCCATGATGTCCTTCGAGGGCTTTCGCTTGCAGATGTAGAACACGAGCGTTGATCACCTCAGCGGTATCCAGTGGACGACCGCGAGCGTCCAATACCACTGCTGGGCTGTGCGGAGGCTGGGCAATGGGTAACAGAGACCCGCATGCAACTGATGCAACAGCGAAGAACACCACCAGCGATTTCATATTGACCGTGGTCTGTGTTTTTTATTGACAATATACGAATAACTCACTAGGTACCGTGAACGGTCGACTAATATCTTGGAACTGAGCTCCGCGGTATATATACTTACCGGATCATATCCCAAGGTAAGACAATATTAGGTGGTAATGCATTGCCATGTTTATAACCTGACCTCGTCGTGTATCAGGGTCACAATACTCACCATTGATTTAACAGTGCATTCCATAAGCTATTTAGTATTTAATACGGATATCTATTTAAATATATACATTATACATAATATATAAATCAAAAGAAAATTGTTATGTATGTAAGTATGTGTACATTTCAAATATTTCTCAAAGAACTCAGATATTAAGAAATACAATTGACGCGACATCGCAAATATAAATAAATGCGTAAATTTGTTTCTAATTTTAACCCGGCCATCTCGTTCTGTTGATTTTCCCGCTTTTCCTATATTGTTTGGCGATTATTAAATAACATAAAATAACTTCACGCCTTTACTATTCGAAGGAGTAAGTAGTGGCTGTTAAGCCGCAATTCGCCGTTACGTTTACGTGCCAAATGGAATAGGTGGCGAACCTATTGCCATACAGGCCACAAAGTTTTTAGTCATAGATATTTATTAATTTCGAAAAGTCGTGAAGGTATGTTTTGTTATATATATGTTATATATGCCGACGTTTTGGATGCTTTACAGAACCCATTTTTAAGTGAAAACTCTTCCCTTTTTAAAAATCATTCATTCATTAAGAATGTAATGAAAATTATTTATATTGAACAGTGGTAGAGCCAACCAGTTCACTGCAGGAATGGGCCGGCTCGACCGGTGAAATACCACGACCTCTCAGAAGACCGACGTAAAGTGGCTCATGCCGCGTTTCGTTCGGTGAAAGTGGTAGTGGAGGCCCACCCCCTTCCCCATCCTTTCCTATCCCCTATCCCTTAAAGGTTGGCAACGCAACAGTAACACTATATGTGTATACCCATTGTTTTTAATTTTAACCCGTCCATCTCGTGCTGAGTTTATTTTTCCGTTTTTCCGATATTGTTTGGCGATTATTAAATAACATAACTTCACACCTTTTTCTATCCGAAGGTGTAGGCAGCGGCCGTTAGGCCTCGTCTCGCCGTTATGATTACGTCCCAAATGGAATAGGTGGCGAACTTATTGTCATACGGGACACAAAGTTTTCCATCTATCCATATTTATCACACATAACTTCAGGAAATAATTTCGAAAAATCATTGGTCTGAGCCAGTGTGAGGATTCGACCCCGCGACCTCTGGATTCAGAAGCGGGTTGCTCGACCACTAGAACATCGAGACCTTGACGTCTGCGGACGTCTAGTTTTAAAAAAATATTGTGTATATACATATATCGATGACTAAAAACTTTTTGCTCGGTATGACAATAGGTTCGTCAATTTGGGACGTAAACATAACGTCGAGACGGCTTAACAGCCACTGCCTACACCTTCGGGTAACAAAGGCGTGAAGTTGTTATGTTATGTGAGTATTTTTTTATGGGATAGGAAGGCAAACAAGCAGGCGTGCCACCTGATGGTAAGCAACCAACGCCGCCCATGGACACCAGGAACACATATAGTGCTACTGTTGCGTTGCCGACCTTTAAGGGATAGCGGATGGGGAAGGATAGGGAAAGGGGTGGGCCTCCGGGTACCTCCTTCACCGAACGAAACGCGGCATGAGCCACTTTACATCGGTCTTCTGAAAGGTCGTGGTATTTCACCAGTCGAACCGGCCCATTCATTCAGCGAACTGCTTAAATGCGACAAAATCCATAAGTGAGTCACTCCTTGTTATAATTCAATTAATTTCGCGTCGATGCATACTATACATATAATGAATTCATGCATAACACATAACAAATGTATATAAAGATTTTCCCATTTTTGTACTATCACGCTCTTTATATATGACGGCAGCGTAAGTAACATACACATAACATAACTGCACGCCTTTTGTTACCCGAAGGTGTAGGCAGCGGCTGTTAAGCCTCGTCTCGCCGTTATGTTTACGTCCCAAATGGAATAGGTGGCGAACCTATTGCCATACCGGGCACAAAGTTTTTCAGTCATCGATATTTATCACACATAACTTCCGAAAACAATTTCGAAAAGTCATTGGTGTGAGCCAGTGCCTGGAATCGAACCCGGACCTCTGGATCAGAAGCCGTGTGCTCGACCACTGCGCCACCGAGACTTGTAAGCGTAAGTATTAACAATTTATTTCATTTGATATTGTCTTGCTTGAGCAAAAAAATATGTTGGGTCATGAAGTGAACCCATTGCAATTAATTTACAAAAGAGTTTTTTCTCATCAAAATGTACCGAAACTAGCGTTGCCAAGCATAAATATACGAAATCAGAAATATATTGTGATCAGGTAAAACGAGGTCAAGCGCTGGCCAGTAAAATTAAAAAAAAAAATACGTTCTTTAATGTTTGGCTCTTCCGTCTTCTTCTTTTACAGTGGTAGAGCCAAGCAGTTCGCTGCATGAATGTGCCGGCTCGACCGGTGAAATACCACGACCTCTCAGAAGACCGACGTAAAGTGGTTTACGCCGCGTTTCGTTCGGTGAGAGAGGTACCCGGAGGCTTACCCGCCTTTCCCCATCCTTTCCTTTCCCCTATCCCTTAAAGGTCGGCAACGCAACAGTAACACTATGTGTTGCTGGTGTCCATGGGCGGTGTTGGTTGCCTACCATCAGGTGACACGCATGCTCGTTTGCCCTCCTAGTCCATAAAAAAAGATCCCTCATATTCGTTTTTCTTTGACATCTCCAATATACTCCATGATAATATAAAGTAGCTACATTTTTAGTCAAGATCTAGAATATTTTGTTACACTTAAGGAGTATTTTTAAAATTAAACAGTCATTGGTAAAGTGAGCGGATTAGCGAGTGGTTGATTGGCGTAGACTTTAGAAAAACAAAAGAATTAGTAATTTAATGACTTTATTTTATTTTTCATAAATATTTACTTTTGCATCATCTTAGGTTTTTAGTCTTAGGATATCCGTCTGTTCTACTCTTTACCAAACGTTGGCAAGGGGAGCAAGTCCACCATAACTCAGAACATTTGGTACGATGGCGCTGTGAGGGACGACCACGGGGCTAGTGCGTACATCAACACGGGACTGGTGTGAGACAGCAGCAGGAGCCACAGAGATGACGGGAGCTGCGTGGGCTAGCACTGGAGCAGCGTGGGCAAGCACGGGGGCAGCGACCACGTGTGAGACTACAGCAGGCTTGGCGATGATATCAACACGGGACTGGTGCGAGACAGCCGCGGGGATGGAGTGTACGTAGCCCAAGGAGCGCTTGTGGAGGTAATGTCCGAGAACATTGTGATTCCATATGGGCGCAACACCGTGCGATACAATGGTGGGGCTGGAGATAACATCCACACGGGATTGGTGGGATACCGCAGATGGTGCCACGGCGACTACAGGTACGGCATGGGTCAAAACGGGTGCTGCCACAGCATGAGATACTAGAGCAGGGCTGTCGATAACGTCAACGCGGGATTGGTGTGAGACGGCAGCAGGGATGGTGTGCACTAAAGAACGCTTGTGCAAGTAGTGACCGAGGGCGGAGTGTGCCAGTAGGGGAGAGGCATGAGAAACTAGGACAGCTGGGCTGGTACGCACATCAACACGGGATTGATGAGAGACGGCGGCGGGAGCAGCAATAAGAGCTGGAGCGGCGATTACAGCTGGAGCAACGGCAACGGAGTGAGCGATGGGCGCGACGACAGCAGCGGGCGCAGCATATCCAAAGTGTCCTTCCAGCGCCTTCGCTTGGAGATGTAGAGCACGAGAGTTGATCACTTCAGCTGTGTCTAGTGGACGACCACGAGCGTCCAGCACCAGCGCCGGAGTGTGAGGGGGCTGAGCTATGGGCACAAGGGTGCCGTACGCCACAGCGCAGAACGCGAAGAACACCACCATCGATTTCATATTGATCGTGGTCTGTGTTTTGCTGACGGATTAGTTACTACAAACCATTGGACGGTCGACTGATGTTGCTAAACTGTATTTTGCTATATTTATACTTACCGGAAACTGAAGCAAGGTTAGGAAATTTTAGAAGTTACCTGGTAAAACAATGTTTCATGTTAACAGTAAGACCTTGGTGCGTATCAACACTGTCACAACATATGATCAGAGAATCGCCAGTTTTGCATCAGCTAACTGCGCATTTGCTAAATTTGCTTCACGTTCATTCCACTACATTAACTTTACAGTTGACACATTAGCGCACATACTAGAAGTTACTTTATTAGTTACTACTAGAAGTTGCTTGTTTTAATTAAAAAAAAATAAGGATATAAAATTAGATACAGTTTTAGATAGCACACTGTGGACTGATGAGGATCTCTTTTTTATACTCACTATAGTCAGGTATAGTCAGTTAATCTTTGATTTTCCAGCAGCAGGAATTAAAATCAATACTTGTATCAAATCCTAGTACTTTTTGTGTGATTACGCCTACGTACATACAAACAGACAAAAGTTGTATAAAACGGCTGGATTTTCATATTTTTCTAAAACGAATGTATGTGTTTTTGTTGAAATAAACAAAAAATCTATATAAATGGTGTCCCCTAAGAAATTTTATTGAAAATATCTTTAATTGTGTAACATTGTTAGACATTTCCTGGGAATACGCTTAGATGTAATTTTGCTGTTGTTTTTAGACAAGATTTTATTTCCTAATTTTTAAAATCATCGTAACTTAAATAGTTCATTGATCAAAACAACTTTTAGGATTATATCGCGTTTATTTATTATTTATTTATATTTATTTCCCGACGTTTCGAACTCTTTACAGAGATCATTTTCACGAGTGATGAACAAAAATATGGTATTTTCATTGATACAGAGAGCACCCACTTTTTGGAAATAAAAATCAAAAAGTTGATGTCAAAAATATGATTTTTACTATTGGTAACCCACATCAGACCATGAGAACAAAAGTTAAATACTTATATAAAAGATGCATTCATATATCCTGCTTCTAAAGATCCTTTGTTGTATGATTTAATAAGTAAAAGTTGTTATTATTAAATTATTACAAATTATCTTATTTTCTAAGTTGGTTGAGATTAAAGTATAACTATTATTAAATATTCATTGATTTTAAATTAAAAGGTAAAGTATTTATTAAAAATCTACCACTGGGTCAAAAACGCGGCCAGTCCTGAGAAAGACCCAGCAAGAAAACTCAGCGGCTGTTCTGCAAAACTGATTATTATTTCATTTTGAACGGGCTATTGATATTGCTATTATTTATAAAGTTTTTGAGAAAAAGAAAGGGACTTGGTTTCTAGGTTAATAAAAATTAAATTAAAATTATTTTGTTTTGATTATATACTGCACTACTCAAAATTCTACATTATTTTGGTTCCTGATGTGGGTCTGACCTGCAAACTATACTAATAGTATCTCGCTGTCTTGAGCTGTTTGATTGTGGGCTAGGTTTGATGAGACTTATGACTGGGTTCCAGCTAGGTGATAGTTTCCAGCCATCTTCTCTATTGAAATTCTTTGGATGTTTTTTGATTTCAATAGCCTCGCGTATCATCCTGGGACGATAATGTTGTTCTTTGGCGAGGATTTGTGGTTTGTCAAACCTGATGTAGTGTTTTGGGCCCTCCCTACAGTGTTCACAAACAGCAGACTTATTATAGCGGTTGTGCTTCACATCTGCTATGTGTTCTTTGATCCTGGTTTTAATGGACCTCTTTATTTGTCCGATATAAGAGAATCCACAATCACAGTCCAGCTTATATACTCCTGGGTCTTGTAAGGGGATGTGGCACTTGACAGATGGTAGAAATTGACTAACTGCTGCATTACACTAGGTTAGGTTAATAAATAATTGTAATTTAAATTTAACTTTATAAATAATTGTATTTATTGTAATTTTAATTTTATGTTAATAATTAATTTCATGAATGTATATTATATTTTAAGAATTGAATTGAATTATGTTTGAATATATTTTGTCTTACAATATTGATTTAGGAATACCTGTAATGATATTGTAAATGTTTTTAGAAATATATAAAAAAAAAAAAAATAAAAAAAAAATAAAATAAAAACTTTCTTGGATGGCTTAAAGTATGTTTTAATTGAAGCACGTTTTAAAATATAGCCAATTTTGTCAGTGATTCCCTTTATGTACGGCAAGATGGCAGGTTGGCGCTCAACTGTGGCTTGCTTCACTCGGTTTTTGTGATGATTTCTGGGAACTTTAAGCTGATTGGCATGTAAGACTTTTTTCACATGCTGAATCTCCTCTGCTATGTGTTCCTGGTCACAAATCCCTCGTGCTCTCTGAAACAAAGATTTTGACACGGCAGCTAACTGTGAAGGATGGTGGTGAGATTCACCATTCAGGTATCTATCTGTATGGGTTTTCTTTCTATACACAGTGTGACTCAAGGTGTTATTAGAGTTACGAATAACTAACACATCTAAGAATGCAAGAGAATTGTTAGACTCCAGTTACATTGTGAATTGTATTTTGGGATTTATGAAGTTAAGATGGTCTAAGAATACAGTTACTTTGTCAGATGGTAAAATTGTGAAAGTGTCATGTGTCATGTTTTGATCAATGAGTGAGATTCGCGAAAATCTTAGAAATAAATATTAAATAGTTCAGTTGTAGAGCTACGCAGTTCGCTGCATGAATAGGCCGACTCGACCGGTGAAATACGACAATACATACATACTCGCTTCCATAAGTGGGGATCAGCACCGCATTGTGGATTGCTGGCTGGGCTTTTCTGCTAATATTCTTAGCACCCAGGAATCTGCCATATATTGCAATGGTAAAACTACCGACCGCAGAATCGAGGTTGGCGGGGTCGATTCCCACCCGAGTACAAATATTTGTGACAAGCATGAGTCTTTGTATGGCGTCTGGATGTTTTTCTATGTATTATATGTATGTATTTACATAAAGTATGTATGTATTCATATCCGTGATCTGGTATCCATAGCACAAGCATTTAGTTGCTTAGTTTGGAACTAGAGGGCGCTATTTGTATTGTGTCCAAGATCTTATATATACAAACTGGACGGCGCTCCTGTGTGTGTTTACTACGTATTCCAAAGGTCCTCTGTTCGAATTCAGAGAATAAATAAATAAGAACATAACACAACTTCACGCCTTTTTCTTCCTGAACGTGTAGGCAGCGGCTGTTAAGCCTCGACTCGCCGAATCGTTATGTTACGTCCCAAATGGAATAGATGGCGAACCTATTCCCATACACCGTTTTTGTCATTAGTATTTATCACACATAACTTCCGAAAAGAATTTCCGAGACATCCTTAATGCGAGCCCGGAATTGATCCCACGACTTCTTGATTCAGGTGCCCACCCAGGTGGCCACTGGACCACTGAGACTATATGTATAAACAAAAAAAAACCCTTAAAATAATAATATTTGGGAAGTAATTTCTCTGTTCTTTTTGCCTTGTGCAAGGGACTTAGCGTGAAGTTATCTATGTATGTAATGACAAAATTAAATTAAATAAAACACTGAATGAAATTTAATTTTGCACACACAGATAATAATCTAATGTTAAAATAACTACAGTATTTCTCGCTTTACTGGGTAACGTTTATGTACAAGTGTTCTTGTATTTATAATTTTTAGGCCACCGCTAAAGGAAACCATACATTGTGTAATATTGTTTTTATAATTATACATAATTTATTATATACATAAATAGTGGTGCCGTGGTCGAGCATCCAGAGGTCGCGGGTTCGTATCCTGGCACACTTTTCGAAATTAATTTCGAACGTTAAGTGTGATATGATAAATATCGATGACTAAAAACTTTGTGCCCGATATGGCAATAGGTTCGTCACCTATTCCACCGTAAACATAACTGCGGGTCGAGTCTTTAACAGCCACTGCCTACATCTTCGGGTAGGCAAAGGCGTGAAGTTATGTTATAAATAAATAAGTAAAAAAATAAATAAGCGGTTGACCAACCTAAGATATAGGATATGAAAAATAGATGTTGACTTATCATCTAAATGTAACGCACCCGCGTTACTCCTTGCGGTTGTTTTTTTTTTAAAAAGAAAGAACTACCCTATCTTTTCAGTTGGGTGAAACTGTATACGGTGTACAAATTTCATTAAAATCGGTTAAGTAGTTCGGGAGTCGATCACAGACATCTTAAGATTAAATTCATATGTAAACATAATATTGGAATTTCCGAGAATACAGCAGATACATATTGAGTTCAAATTCGATCAGTTACTATCTTCATCATCATCTTCCTGCCCTGTTCCCATCGTTTGGGGTCGGCATAACAGGTTTTTCTTTTCCACACTTTCCTATCATTCGCTTTTTCCACACTTGCCCGATTCTTCTCATGATAGCACCTACACTCGGAATCGGGCCGGTCGTGGCGATTGCGTCCGTGTTTTCTTGTTCTACGGACGCACTTTACTCATGCGCCCGTGTTAAGTAGTTCATTTGAAATAATAAATTAAATTGTACTTGTTGACTATTTTTAAGTGTCTGTGAAGACCTATGAAAGCTTATTTTGACTTTGACTTACACCTTAAAAGATGTCTTTACTAAAAGACGGATGCTTGAAGGAAAAAATCCATCAAAAGATATTACATAAGAAGAGTTTTGTTTGCAAATTATCTAGCCTGTTACTAAAAGTTAACAGACGATAATATGAATATGTAAGAATATTAACTATAGGAAATATATATATTTTTTTGTATTTTTAAAATGTAGTTATAAAGTTAGTAAATTTTGCAAATTTCCTTAAATCATCGTCAAAACTACTGAGCCTAATTAATTCCTACAAAAAATGTAATAAAAAATTAACTTTTATTAATTGTTTAATATTAACAGACCCGGTTAACTTGGTTCCGCACCAGTAATAAATAAGTAACGCCGTTGATACCCTTTACTCTCAACGTCTCAAACTTCACGCCTTTTTCTACCCGAAGGTATATGCAGCGGCTGTTAAGCCGCGACTCGCCGCTATATTTACGTCCCAAATGGAAAAGGAGGCGGACCTATTGCCATACGGGGCACAAAAATGTCAGTCATCGATATTTATCATATAACTCTCGACAATAATTTTGAAAAGTCATTAGTGTGAGCCAGGATTCGAACCCGCGATTGCACACTTTACAAATATAATTTCCCAATGTGTGTTAATACTTCAATTTAATTTAAGTCTTCTTCATTTTCAATCTTTAAGGCACTTAAGAACACTCAAGTCAAGTAAGTATATAAAATAGACATAATTATAACAATGGTAGAGCCAAGCATTTCGCTGTATGAATGGGCCGGTTCGTCCAGTGAAATACCACGACCTCTAGGAAGATCGACGTAAAGTGGCTCATGCCGCGTTTCGTTTGGTTAGAGCGGTCCCCAGGCCCACCCCCCTTCCCCATCCGTTCCCATCCTACTCCCATAAAGATCGGCAACGCAACGGTAACACTATATGTGGTGCTAGTGTGCATGGGCGGCCCAGGTTGCTTACCATCAGGTGACACACATGCTCGTTTGCTCTCCTATCGCATAAAAATAATAATAACAATATAGAACTTGTACATGTGCTGTCGCGACATTTTTTTGTTGATAATCATACATTCTCCAAACACTTAGTACATGATATTGTTCTAGAATCCATAGTTTTCGCAGCACACGCGATGCAAGAAAGTTTAGTAGTATTTTTTTCACACCTTGGGATGGAGTTTTCGTAAGGATCCCTAACTTTTTTGAAAATATAAAATAGCCCATGTTCACCGGAGATACTGTAGCTAGCGTGTTGCTTGTGAGGTATACTTGAATATACATGCTGCTATGCTGATGAAGAAGCCACAGAACTCCTTAACGGTTAGGAGTTGGGAGACAGTACTGCACATAATCGATGGAAACTGTTTAGTAGTATATAGGACTAACGTGTTGCTTGGTAGGTATGCTTAAATCAACGTCTGCTGTGCTGATAATGAAGCTACAGAACTCTTAAACGGTTAGGAGTTAAGACACAATTCTGTAAGAAAGTTTTTCTTATTTTCTGCAATAATTTCCAGGCTACGGTTGGCATTCATTCGGGCTGCAATGTAACATTAATTACCCATGATCATAACAAAAATATAAGTACTTAACAAATATTATAAAACTCTTTTAACTAAGTACTTATTAATAACAATTATAGCTCCCTAAAAATATCAACCATTTAACAAACGAACTTGTAATAAGAGACAATATATTTAATAAGTTGAAAGTCATCTAAATGAACTAACTTCTATTAAAGTTCTTTAACTAAATAAAAACGATATACCGATACCGGCCACCCGCGGATTTCTCGGGAAAACGTCGATGAGCACCGGAACAAACTTGTGTCTGAAATCGAAACTCTGCTTAGTCAGGTTTCGGACTGGGGGCGACTAAACTTAATCCAATTCAACCCTAAGAAGACACAGGTTTGCGCGTTTAGCTCTAAAAATACACCGTTTGTCGTATCTTCCTGCTTTGAGAGCACTCTTTTAGCCGCCTCAGCCAATATCGGAATTCTTGGCCAAGTTGGCCTTAAAAAAGCTCAATAGGGCGGGCTTGGTGTGCTCAATAGAGCGGGACGGTATTTCATGTCAGGTCATCGCTTGCAACTGTATAAAGCGCAAGTCCGGCCTCTGGAATACTGTTCTCATCTTTGGGCGGGAGCACCCCACTACCAGCTTTCTCCATTTGACGGCATTCAACGACGCGCGGTTCGGATTGTCGACAACCAAGCTCATTCCGATCGGCTTGATCCGTTGGCGTTGCGGAGAGATGTTGCATCTCTATGCATCATGTACCACTTATACCACGGGGAGTTGATTGATTTTCAATTAATTAATTAAATAATTAATTGATTTTCAAATTAAAAGGTGTAACGCGGTCGGGGGTATATAAAATAAAAATTCACTCGACAATTAAAAGTTTTTATTTTAACGACGAGTTGCTCCTCAATTTGTGGCTACCAAATCTTAAGAAGGGAGTAGGTACGACCTGATGCCGAGTGACCCGCGAAGGCTCACTGCAGGGGTGTCCCGGTGCTCCACTGAAGTCTCCTCCCAGATGTTGGCGGGCTGCCTTTCACTGTCAGTTGTTGACAGGAAAAGGTTGAGATGATAGTAGAGGTGAAAGTAGAGATGAAGTTGAGATGAAGGTAAAGATGAAAGTCGAGATGTGAAGGTAGAGATGAAGGTAGATGGCAGCCAGTCTGGAACAGCCAGTAACAGCCCCTGAGCATCCCCATTCACTGGCATCGACAATCAGCGCCACCACCGACCCCCATTTCTCAGAATGGGTAGACAGTGGTGTCACATGCCAGTAATTTGGAAAATGCCCAGGGTGGATCAAGCATATAACCCTACATTAAAAACATTAATATAAATTTGGAAAAGAGTTTGTTAACTATTCAACAACATAATTAATAATGTAGGTAGGATACCACTACCTACTTGATTTGTAAAACTATCTTAATTGTACAGAATAATTTATATAGGAAATTACTCTAATAAATATAAAAATAATATGCTGCTATTAGCAGAGTCTGAACATGTATTAATAAACTTTAAGATGAGATATGTGATCTTACTCTTTTCCATGAAAAAGTGAACTACATGAAATAATTTTAATAAATTAGGCACATCAAGCTCACGGCACTGCAGGCAATAATATCTTAGCTATTAGGGTGAAATAAATTGGTTAAACCACTCACCAATAAGATAAAAAGTTTAGTTGAAGGTTTAGGTTATTCTGGCTCCTTACTCAGTAAAAGCTTCAAATGAAATGGCCGAATATCCTGTCTAATTTTAAAATGTCTGCTCATATTAAATAATTAACTACCTACTTGAAAGAAGATAATAAAATTATTAACTTTCGTATACTACCTACAGTTGTATTTTTATTTATGACCCGGAAACCGTGTCTTTAAAGCCTAAATTTATTGTGATATAAATTGACAATGTCACTCAACGTGACAAAGGGGGTAAGTATTTGTTAAAAATCTACCACTGGGTCAAAAACGCGGCCAGTCCTGAGAAAGACCCAGCAAGAAAACTCAGCGGCTGTTCTTCAAAACTGATTATTATTTCATTTTGAACGGGCTATTGATATTGCTATTATTTATAAAATTTTTGAGAAAAAAGAAAGGAAACTTGGTTTCCAGGTTAATAAAAATTAAAAATTAACAATTGAAATTATTTTGATTGTATACTGCACTACTCAAAAGTGTCTAGTTTTTTTAAGGTAGGTAAGTAATAAGATTCGTGTGACATTCCCTGAAATCTACAAAGACACATGAAATTTGAAAACTTTATGAAAGTATTTTAAAGCTAAGAATTTAAGCTAAGTTTTAAGATCTCTTTCAAGTATTATGTTCCGTTCAATCTTCGTGGATACTGGAAAAAATATCGATTCTCCTGGCTCTTTTGTCTCCTGGCTCCGGGTTCTTGTTTGTTACAAATCAGAAAAAAAAATTATAGTAACAGTAGTCATAGTCATCGTAACTTCCCTTTCCAAGAGTTAATTTAAATTGAAATTTAATTCTTTTTGTTTAATTAGTTATTTATTTGAGGCAAAGGGTGCATCGATCTGACGAACTCATGTCAGTCAGTTAAGACGATTTTGTCTATTTTAAATTAGAATATATCGATGAAAACTATGTTCAAGACCATGTTGTAATTTTTGCGTGATCCAAGTTTCTCTAGAGCACTCTAACCGTAAATGAACGCTACCCTAAGGCATGAAGATGAAGGGCGGGAAAATATGAAAAAATAGCATTTTATCTCATTTTCTATTTAATAACATCATCTTTTATTTTTTTGCGTCAATTTTAGTGGATAGACTCAGTTGTCCTTTTGTTTCCCTATTTAGTAAAGAGCACCAACACCGATGGGGGCAACTGCGGCATGGTTGATGTTGGTCAGAACACCATGATGACCTCCGATCACTCCATGATGACCAGCAACAAGACCGTGTCCAGCGACGAGACCGTGTCCAGCGATGAGACCGTGTCCAGCGACTAGACCGTTTCCGGCGATCAGGCCACCGTGTCCGGCGATGAGACCACCGTGTCCGGCGAGAACACCATGATGCGCTACCACGGGAGCTACGGCATGTGACACGACGGCGGGGCTCTCGATGACATCCACTCGGGACTGGTGGGAGACGGCGGGGGCGGCGTGCACCAAGTGACCCAACGAGCGCTTATGCAGGTAATGACCACCCAAGCCGAGAGCTGAATGGGCGAGCAGGGGGGAGCCCAGACCGTATACGGCGTTTACACCCAAATGTCCACCGTATCCGTAGCCGAGATGTCCTTCCAGGGCTTTAGCTTGAAGATGTAGAGCGCGTGAGTTGATCACCTCGGCGGTATCCAAAGGACGTCCACGTGCGTCCAGCACCAGGGCTGGTAGGTGGGGTGGCTGCGCCAGTGGGAGGTAGGATCCGTACGCCACTGCGCACAACGCGGACAGTACTATCAGGGAATTCATTTTGACAGTGTTAGCGGTCAACTGATAATTTCAGTTCAAACTCACCGCTATATATACTAACCGGACGTAATTAAAAGTAAGGTGATTTCAGTTTTTAATTATAATTATTTCCTAATATAACAATGTTCATTATCAGTAGTGTGACCTCTTAAAGTATTGTTATATTTATACTAGCGAATACTAGTGCCCTCGTGTGGCTTTTCTAATGTTAAGCAATTTATTCCCTGACAAAAGATTTTAATTTAAAAAAGGGATACCTTATATTTCCAGGTTCACGTCAATCAGTCTTGGATAGAGGGGAAGAAATCCATGAAGTTTTTTCAGAGTCCAGTGCGTATACACGGACACAAACGAATAAAGAAAAATGTTAATTTAGGCTTAGTTGAAAGGATTCGCGGTATAGTAGCCTTATTGGTAGCCCTTAACTAATAGTGAAAGCAGACGTCTGTGCAGATTTTTTCTGTATGTTTGCCTGTACGGGCAACACGTTATAATTATGCAATACGGTACCAATTACAACCCTAACTTACGAAAGCGAGAGTTGAGTATGGCAGAGTGAGCATGAAAGTAGAATAAACGCGATCAAAATGAGGACACCGCGCAAAATTTAAGGAGTAACTCTGGCCGACAGCGTCGAAAAGAAGGTTGTAAGGAAGGAGGTTGGATTGAAAGAGAGTGTCGGTGTCAAAGTAAGAAATGCTTCGATGGTTCAAACATGTAGAAAGAATGAACGTCGCAAAATTGTTAAAGCAGATAATATATAATCTAAAAGTGACCATGACCAAATAGAACGAGTTCTGGAAGAGGGTGATGTCAGGAGCATTAAAAATCAACGCATGTGTATGAACATAGGTTTGAAAGTCAAAGAAGCGAGTGAAGCGTGTAAGAAACATTTATTATGGCACTCTGTTCTCGCTACCTACCCCGCAAGGGATTGGTCGTGACGTTATGTATGCATGTAAGTCTTTAATATGAGTTAAAACGATGTGTAGAACCAAGACTATCAGTTATTCGCAGGAGTAAAACTTGGAACTTCTTAAAATATTTCACAGTTTGATTCAACTTAAGGTCTTCTTGAGACAATAGACAGAGATATAATTGAATTTGCAGCGTAGCTTATACTCGTAGCATTCAGTGTCTTTAAATTCTCAAACCATATATTTAGTGAATGTGTTCTAGGTAACGGCACATTTCTTCCTTTGGGTGTGTTAAGAGGCGACTAAAAGATCTCACTTGATGCGGACCATCTGTTGTGTATTATGATAGTCTTGTGATTCAGCACTCTGACTTCTAGTCCAGAGGTCCCAAATTCACACGTCGGCGCAAACTAATGATTTTTCTCAAGTGTTACGAATGTTGATGGCTAAATAATTTGTGGCTGAATTATGACGATATGTTTCGCCCCACCATCATAATAGTGTTTTGAAAAGTAATTTTCACCTAATAATTTGCCTCGCCTCCAGCGTATTAAAAGTATGAAGGTATGGTTCATATCGCATATTTTGCGCTGATTTCTATAGACTGGGATTTGTCTGGAAGGAATTGAAACAGGAGCAAAAAAAATCGACGAGCGTGTATGACAAGAAATAAGAAAGTCAAAGAAGCGAGTCAGGTGTGAAAGAATCCTTTTGGAAGCCTTATGGTGCTGTGCCTACCCCACAAGGGACTTGTCGTGAAGTTATGTGCTTGAAAGAATTGTGTTGAGTTATCACTCTATATTGATGAAATTATTTCGATTTGATTTACTCTCTCTTAAAAATTGATGAATCTTGGTAAATTGTGATGAGTGTTGTTCTCTCTTGAGAAGTAGTTAAATCTTCTGTAAGATTTAATAAGATATTAGCGACTTCATTTTGTACAATATTTAATCTATATTTCAATGTACAGAATTGGATGTCTCTTGATGCGGTAGAACCACGCGGTTCGCTGCATGAATGGACCAGCTCAAATGCTGAATTACCACGAGACGCACCTGATGGATTTCGCTCGGTGACAGAGGCGACCCGCTCACTGGTTTGCCTCTGTTGCCCATTTTATTTATTGAATAGAATATGATCTGTAATTTATTTTTCTGTGACCAACAGATTTAAAATTATCAACAGAAGAATTATTTAAAGATTTTTAATATACTTGTCTTCATTAAATGCTACAAAACGAATACTAGCAAACGGAAGATTAGATTTTCGGAAATCTTTTGGTTTAGTTTACCTGAAAGTATTATAGACGATATAGTTCAGACGATATGGAAATTGGAAGTACGGTGTAATTTTTCATAAAAAATATATTTAATAGTTTTCGACTGAAATCATTACATACAGCGTACAACAGAGTAGTAGTAGTGGTAGAGCCGCACAGTTCGCTGTATGAATGGCCTGCTCGACCGGCGAAATACCACGACCTCTCAGAATATGGACGTAAAGAGAACGTTTAACTACTATCTAACATTACTTGAATTTTTCCTCCTGATTTTTCGTCTCAAGTTCCTGGAATTCTTACTAGAATAAGAGTTATGTTTGGCGTGAATAAGTATTTCTATGGAACGCTCTTGGATTTAGCTTAAAAGTACTTAGTATCACTTATAAGTCTATGCTTATGATGTGTCATAACTTGAACATTATGTAGTTTGAGAAAATCTAATATCAGAATATAAAAATCTAATCAGTAAGAAACGCTGTTTAGAAAAAATACATACATGCCTACATAACTTCACGCCAAATCCCTTCCGGGGAAGGCAGAGAGAACGGTGCGCCATAAGACACGATTCTTACACACCTCACTCGCTTTGTTGACTTTCATAAGTCCTTTCATGCACGCGCGTCGATTTTTGAGGCTCCTAAAATCACCTTCCTCCAGAACTGTTCTATTTGGTCATGGAATGTGTCTCTTGGCTGTCCTCGACTCCTACATGCACCTGCTTTTGCATTGTATATTTGCTTAGTCAATCTTGCAGCCATTCTTTCTACATGTCCGGACTCTCGGAGCATGCCCTTTCTTACTTTTACGCCGACACTCTCTTTCAATCCGACTTCCTTCCTTACAACCTTGTTATCGACGTGGTCACCGTGGGTCACTCCGCAGATTTGACACAGTGCCGGCGATCGTCATTTCGACGGTGTTTATCCTACTTTCATGGACACTCTGCCATACCCAGCTTTCGCTTCCATAAGTTAGCGTTGGGATCAGTATTGCATTGTGGATTGCTAGCTGGGATTTCTCCTAATATTTTTCGCGCCCAGGAATCTGCCCAATGCTCCATTTTCGCTATTTCCTCTCGCCACTCGTCTTTCTACATCCGAGGTGTACCTGGAATTGGTGAATGAAATTGTATATCTTGGAAGCGCTTTTAGCACGGATGGTCTGCTAAAAGCGCTTCCAAGATATAATTTCAATCACCAGTTCCAGCACTAGATCGTCAACCATTATCCTTGCATCCGTTCTGGATTCCTCCCTTTCAAACACCGTAACTTTCGTTTTCATCACATTCAATTGTAAATAGATAGAAAAAATACATATATGATATAAAAAGACTATCAATATCATTTAATTGAATAATTGCAGCACCACGCTAGATGCCGCTGCATTATCTATCTCTCATCCATCAGGTTGGTTATTTGAAAGCTATGGATAGATTTCTAAAAAAATGTTACCGAAAAAAACAAAAAATGTTATTAATTTCTTTTAATGCTTCATAAATATTGTTGTTTGTAATTATGTAGGTGGTTTTGGATTATCGTCCAATGTGTTATTCACCAAGCGGCACCAACACCGATGGGTGCTACAGCAGCGTGGTTGATGTTAGTCAGAACACCATGATGGCCTCCGATCACTCCATGATGGCCAGCAACTAGACCGTGTCCAGCGACGAGACCGTGTCCAGCTACGAGACCGTGGCCAGCGATGAGACCGTGTCCAGCGACGAGACCGTTTCCAGCGATCAGGCCACCGTGTCCGGCGATGAGACCACCGTGTCCGGCGACAACACCATGATGCGCTACCACGGGAGCTACGGCATGTGACACGATTGCGGGGCTTTCGATGACATCCACTCGGGACTGGTGGGAGACGGCGGGGGCAGCGTGCACCAAATGACCCAACGAGCGCTTATGCAGGTAATGACCACCCAAGCCGAGAGCTGAATGGGCGAGCAGAGGGGAGCCCAGACCGTATACGGCGGGTACACCCAAATGTCCACCGTATCCGTAGCCGAGATGTCCTTCCAGGGCTTTAGCTTGCAGATGTAGGGCGCGTGAGTTGATCACCTCGGCGGTGTCCAGAGGACGTCCACGTGGGTCCAGCACCAGGGCTGGTAGGTGGGGTGGCTGCGCCAGTGGGAGGTAGGATCCGTACGCCACTGCGCACAACGCGGACAGTACTATCAGGGAATTCATTTTGACAGTGTTAGCGGTCAACTGATAATTGCAGCACATACTTACCGCTATATATACTAACCGGACGTAATTAAAAGTAAGGTTTTTCAGTAGTAATGCTTTGTTATAATTATGTCCTTTATAAGTATACTCTCAAAAACTAATTATATATATATATATATATTTTATGTTCTATACTATTACTATATATCTATTTAATACTATAGTCTATACTATGGTCTCGGTGGTCCAGTGGTCGAGCACCCCGCTTCGGTTCGAATCCTCACATTGGCTCACACCAATGACTATAGGACATTAATTTAGAAAGTTTGGTCTGATAAAATATCGTTGACTAAAAACTTTGTACCCGATATGACAATAGGTTAGCCACCTGTTCCATTAGGGACGTAAACATAACGGCGAGTCTAGGCTCAACAGCCACCGTCTACACCTTCGGGTAAAAAAAGCGTGAAGTTATGTTATGTTATAAACTAATAGACTTATGAAGGTGTCTGGTTATTGGGCAGTTTTTAATTAAAACACACTTTAACCTTGGAACAGATATGTGCATGAAAATGAGCATCTAGACAGAATATTTCCTGGATTAATTTGCCTAAGCTACTTTTATCGAAGTAATGTGTACCACAGGGATTATAGTTCAATATTATTGCAATCCCAAGAAAATCATCTAAACGTCACCAGTAAATGACACCTTAACCTTCAACCGAATGCATTCCCATGGAGTAAAAGTTCATCTTTGACATTAATTTGTCACAATTAGGATGATTTTAGTTCGATATTCTTAATAGTTGGAGCTGGTGTTCATTTAGATCTCATGTAACCAGCTCTAGTAGTCCATATATACCCAAACGAAGCTTAGAGTTTATATTTTTAAACACAGAGTCATTGATTTCACTAAAAGAAGTATATATGCGCGTAATTAGACTAGACAAAATAATATACGGGGAAGTCTTTACTTGGGCAACATTTTTGCAACGTTCTTTCAGCTCTAGATCCTCCTCTGGTAGCTCTAAAAACCCAATTTCACTTACTTCTTGAGTTCCAGGGTTTGAAACAGGGCAAACAGTAGTTACTTTTGGGAAGCCAAGTGTGATTGGTGACTCGGTGGTAGCTTATACCAATGACTTTCTTAAATGCTTTTTGGAAGTTATGTTATAAATATTGATGACTAACAATATTGATATCAATGTAGGGTGACTGGTTTCGCCAATTAATTATGTTGTCCCATAAGTGCTGCTACCTATGCTATTGGCTATTGGGCGTGAAGTTACAGATATCTTATTCTAAGTTAAATACACTGAATTCATAAGTATTCCCAGATATTAATAATAAATACGGAAGACTTCATATTATATTTATTCAAGAAATACAAATTAATTAATTAAGTAGAAAAATCAAATTAAAATAATTTACAAGCTTTATTAGGTAGTTTAGGGTTTCCTGGTTGGGAGATTGTAATATATGATAAATTAAACTATGATACAAAGCCTAGTGGGTTAATAAACCGCATTTTAAGCAGAGGTCTCGGATTCGAATCCGAATGTAGCAACTTTTTAGAAGTTTATATGGTACATTTTGTACCGATGATTGACTTACTTAAAATTGTGCGTCATGTTAGGGAATTGACTCTTTCAATCACAATTTTAGAATTACAATAATTGCAAGATCTTGAAATACGTATATTATATATATCAATACAGTGGTAGGGCCGCGCAGTTCACTGCAAATATGGGCCGGCTCTACCGGTGAAATTTCAGGACCTCTTAGAATAACGTGTCCTATAATCCCAAAGTGTCTCATGTCGCGTTTCGCTCAGTGAAAGAGATATTCAGAGGCCTAACCCGTTCCGCTTTCTTATACCCATCCCATTTCCGACCTTCCCTTTCCAATTTTAAAGGCCAGCAACACAACCGTCAATGGGTGGCGTTAGTTGGTTATCATCAGGTGAGATACCTGCTCGCTTGCCCCAACTCCCAAAAAAACTGTGTCTCGGTGGTTTAGTGGCCTGCTTCTAAATCAAGAAGCCGTAAGATCGATTCCGGACACACCAATGCTAGTTCAGAATTCATTTCGGAAGTTATTTGACTGACAACATTGTGCGCGCTGTTTGGCTTTAGGTTCCGTCGTGTGATAATAGATAAATATAGGATATTACCAGTACTATTTCTAGATTTATTGATATCATCTGTTCATCCGCCTGCTCTTTCTATAATTTTTTTTTTAATAATAATATCTTGGACACAATACACACAGCGCCCTCTAGTTCCAAGCTAAGCAACTAAATGCTTGTGTTATGGATACTAGATAACGGATATTAATACACATATACTTTTCTTTTTGTAAATACATACTTATAATACATAGAAAAACACCCAGACGCCACACAAATATTCATGTTTGTCACAAATATTTTTGCTCGGGTGGGAATCGAACCCCCGACCTCATTGCTGCAGCCGGTAGTTTTACCGATGCGCCACGAGGCTTTCAAAATAATATCTAGACGCTAAAGTATCGTGATTATTCTGGTAGGTACTGAGAGAAGACTGGAATCTTGATACATGATGCAAAATTATGATGCTTAAATGCACCATATATACCTGTTACAACTCTATGATGATTATTTAGTTTTTTTTAAGTATCCTTAAAGTTAAACAAATGCTGCCTACCCCTAGGGATACACATACTTTTTTTCTCTCTCGGAATATCGGCGTGAAGTGGCCACGTTATGCCACGTTTCTTTCGGTGTGAGAGTTATCCGGAGGCCCCACCCCCTTTCCCCTTCCTTTCCCTTCTTACTCCCAAAAAGGACGGTAACGAACCACAGTGTTGCTTACTATCAGGTGATCCACTTGCTCGTTTGCCCTCCTATGCCATTTATAAACATAAATACGTCACGCTTGAATCCCATACAGGTCGGCAGACACTTTAGCGTTCCAAAAGCTATAATTTTGACACAATTCTCTTGCCTAATTCACAGTTATACAATTTATCATGCATTCACTTCGGTTCCCGATACTACACATTTTGCCTTTTTCAGACCATACCATTAATTTGGTCTTGGTAGCTCCGTCTTGGTCTCCCGATCCCGACCCTGCCACTTACATTCGCATCGTATATTCTTTTAGTGAGACGGCTTCCACTCATTCTTGCTACATCACCAAACCATTCACTTACTCCAAATTATCGCCATCCACAAACCATATCACACACTGTGACCTTTCTCTCTTTCTCTACAACTATAACTTTCGTCTGGATATAAAAGAAAAATAAAAAAAAGCAGATTTGTGTTTCATAACATTCTATTTCATTTTTGGGTCAATTTAAGATGATAGACTAGTTGTTCATTAGTTTTCCTATTTAGTAAAGAGCACCAACACCGATGGGGGCAACAGCGGCGTGGTTGATGTTGGTCAGAACACCATGATGGCCTCCGATCACTCCATGATGGCCAGCAATAAGACCGTGTCCAGCGACGAGACCGTGTCCAGCGGCGAGACCGTGTCCAGCGATGAGACCGTGTCCAGCGACGAGACCGTTTCCGGCGATTAGGCCACTGTGACCGGCGATGAGACCACCGTGTCCGGCGACAACACCATGATGCGCTACCACGGGAGCTACGGCATGTGACACGACGGCGGGGCTCTCGATGACATCCACACGGGACTGGTGGGAGACGGCGGGGGCGGCGTGCACCAAGTGACCCAAGGAGCGCTTATGCAGGTAATGACCACCCAAGCCGAGAGCTGAATGGGCGAGCAGAGGGGAGCCCAGACCGTATACGGCGTTTACACCCAAATGTCCACCGTATCCGTAACCGAGATGTCCTTCCAGGGCTTTAGCTTGAAGATGTAGGGCGCGTGAGTTGATCACCTCGGCGGTATCCAAAGGACGTCCACGTGGGTCCAGCACCAGGGCTGGCAGGTGGGGTGGCTGCGCCAGTGGGAGGTAGGATCCGTACGCCACTGCGCACAACGCGGACAGTACTATCAGGGAATTCATTTTGACAGTGTTAGCGGTCAACTGATAGTTTCAGTTCAAACTCACCGCTATATATACTAACCGGATATTATAAAATTAGTTAGTAGTAAGTTAATTTCAGAAACTAATATTTATCGTTACTTTTTATTTTGTAACCTCGGTAATTAAGACACTGGAAAAATACAAAAAGAATCTGATGGTCAAATATCACATTGCACAAAGACCAAATATATGAGAATAGTATGATATTATCACAAAAAATATTCAAAATCACACCAAGTTCCATAATCAACATAAATTCACGCCTTTTCTACCGAAAGTGTAGGCAGTGGCTGTTAAGCCTCGACTCACCGTTATGTTTACGTCCTAAATCGAATAGGTGGCGAACGTATTGCCTCACCCGGCACAAAGTTTTCAACTATAGATATTTAGCACGCATTAATTTCGAAAAGTCTTTCGTGTGAGTCAGGATTCGAACCCGCGTCTTCTTGATTCAGATGCGAGTTGCTCGACCACTGGACCACCGAGACTATTATACCCATGTTGCTACATAAATAGAACTCAGTGCTGACTTGTTTCCTTAACTTTCAGAACTTGTGTCATGGTCTCTGGTCAATTTTTAAGGCATCTGATGTCATCTTTTGATAACACTTTGTATTTTTTTTATAGTATAGAAGGACAAACGAGTAGGCGTGTCACCTGATGGTAAGCAACCAACGCCGCCCATGGACACCAGCAACACATATAGTATTACTGTTGCGTTGCCGACCTTTAAGGGATAGGAAAGGATGGGGAAGGGGGATGGGCGTCCGGGTATCTCTCTTTACCGAACGAAACGCGGCATGAGCCACTTTACGACGATCTTCTGAGAGGTCGTGGTATTTCACGGGCCGAGCCGGCCCATTCATTCAACGGACTGCTTAGCTCTACCACTATTATTCTCGAAAGTGAGGTCCGTCATGACAAAAACAAAACATAACATAACCTCACGCCTTTTTCTACCAGAAGATATAGGCAGCGGCTGTTAAGTCTCATCTTGCCGTTATGTTTACGTCCCAAATGGAATAAGTGGTCGATTTTTATCTTTTTCTATTTTTACACTATTGTATTTCTAATCCATCCATCTTTTCTTTTTATTATAACTCTTTAGTCCTTTTTATCTACCATTCTTTTCACATGAACACTCCCATTTTAACTTTCATATTAACTTTTCTTCAAGCTGACCTCAACCCTACGTTGTTACAATCCACGTATACTTATTCCGCAGCTGCCTTCCTACTTTTATCAATTACAGCTTGACCTTTGCTCGGCTTAGATTTAATGAGCATTTAATATCTGTTATTACAGTTCACTCCCTTGGATAGTAGCTACATAGATTTTCACGAATCACATTCATAACATTAAAACAACTTTTTATGGATTTTATCGCGTTTATTTAGAGCTTATTTTCTATTTATTTCACGACGTTTCGAACTCTTTACAAAGATCATTTTCATGAGTAATGAACAAAAATTTATTTTGTTTATTACTCGTGAAAATGATCTTAAACTCGTTAAAATAAGCTCTAAATAAACGCGATAAAATCTCTAAAAAGCTGTTTTAATGTTAAAAAAACACATATTTCTTGTTTTAATATATCTTAACCGATATCTTTCTTTTTGTGTTTGAAGTTTAATAATCTATGGCAGGCTAGTATATACATTGGTCAGCGCACTCTGGCCGGTGATGAAAGGAATTTGCGCCAGTCAAGCGAACTGTCCAAGACCACTAGGAATTATTTAATTTATCTACAAGTACATTTTAGTTCCGTGTCATTGAAATTAAACATTGTACGCACTAATATAATGCGTAATAAACTAATATAAATATACTGTGGTCACGCAGTTCGATGAATGAATGAGCCGGCTTGACCAGGGAAACCACGAGCTGTCAGAATATTGACGTATAGTAGCTCATGTAAAGCTAAAGGTACAAGTTGTTACAATCTATGACTATGATATGGTATGGTTATCAACTTGAAAGTAGTGTCAAGTACATACATCCATAACTTCACGCCAAATCACTTGCGGGGGAGGCAGAGAGCACAGAGTGCTATAAGGCACGATTCTTACGCGCCTCTCTCGCTTCTTTGACTTTCATAACTCTTTCTAACACGTGTAAATTTTTAAGGTTCCTGATATCACTTTCCTCCAGAAGTCATTCTATTTAGTCATGGAACATTTACCCACTACATTGTATATCTGCTTAGTCAAATTTTGCATCATCCATTCTTTGTACACATGTCCGCACCAACCTGGTCCATTGCGAGGGGACGACTAAAATTAATGAGCGCCACCCCTGACAATATTTTTAACCGACTTCGAAAAAAGGAGGAGGTTCTCAATTCGTCTGTATGTATAATTATTTATTTTTTATGTCTGTTCGCCGATATTTTCGTCAATTATGGACGAATTTCAACTTTTTTTTGTTGGATAGTGTTTACCTCCGACATGTTCCCATTTTCACTAGGTCAGGATCTGATGGTGGGAGTCGGTGCCAGCTTAGGTAACGTACTCTATTGTGTTGCACCGACTTCAATAATGAGTGACATTTGTAAATATTATAATAGTTAAAGATGACTTTATTAAAGTATTGCGTTTTGTATATTGTATTAAGTATACAAATGAGTAAGTTACGTTTTTTAATCGCTTTTTAGTTATAGAGGTACTGTTTTCATCTACTTAAAGATTTTGTAGTATACGTTTCTAGAAGTCGGTTTAATTATTTTTTTTAAGTAAATTTATTTTGCATATTTTTGACCGCTCTGTAAACTTAACAAAAAACAAACATACACCAAAGAAATAAATAATTTAAAGAAAAAACCTTTTTTAAAGAAGCTTTTATTTAAACGCTCTAAAAAGAATAAAATAATTTTAACCTTATACATTTTTTTAACTATGAACTTATAACCTTATTATATACAATTTATGTGATAAGAAAAGATTGTCGCTATGTTTAATTACCTATCAGTGGCTATCCATAACCATCTAGAAATATTTTTTTAGATTTAATGATTACTGTGACGGATCGCATTATCCAAATATATTTTTTTGGTTTATAACATATATATGGACACCCGAACACATATAGTGGTACACTTCCGTTGCCGGCTCTTTCCATGGGAAATGGAAGGGGTCGGAATTGGGATGGGAAGAGGAGGGGGGAAGGGTTGGGTTGAACATAGCGACAAGCTTTTATTATCACATAAATTGTATATAATAAGGTTATAAGTTCATAGTTAAAAAAATGTATAAGGTTAAAATTATTTTATTCTTTTTAGAGCGTTTAAATAAAAGCTTCTTTAAAAAAGGTTTTTTCTTTAAATTATTTTCAAGTTTTTAGTTATCGATGGGTAAGTTTCTCAGTCTCTTCATCTCATTCAAAGCATCATTGTTACAAGGTCATTTGCCAGTTAATTTCGAACAGTCCAACTCTTCAATGAGGAGACCTCCTAAAGTCTTTTCTCTACTTAAGGCCGCGTATGCTTGACCAGCAGCAAAGAGTTTCGAGCCTAAGTAAACAATTTTTTTTGTTACTTATTTGTTGATTTTGCAACTTAATTTTGTTATGTGGGACTGTTGTTTAATAACAAAATATGTTTAACTACTTGTGATGTGTAACGCCATCTGTTGTTTTAATCAGTACTTTATACTTGCTGACCTGAGTGTAACATAGGAGTGAGTTGTAATAAAAGTTATAGTTCGTTCCCACCATCCACTGTGTTTAATTCTATAATACCTATAACACCATTAAAATCCGTTAGTGTAGCAATCATGTTAAAGTTATTAAATCCTGTCCAATTTACGTCGGTATCCTGAAAGGGCATGGCATTACACCGGTCGAAGCGGCCCATTCATGCAGCAGATTGCGTGGCTGACCACAATTAAAACACTGTTAACTATTAAAACATAGGTCAACGGAAAGCCGTCGACTGTGATGGACTACCGCCTCAGCCGTAAAGTGGTCGTAAGGTTCTCAATGTTAGCACTAACTCATTTTGATTATAAATTTGGACGCGCCGCTTAACCCTGTATCTTGACATGGTGATTTGGCATCAGTGACTGAATAGTAAACAACAGATTGACTGACACTGCCCAAACAAGCAGGCCACTAGTATCTAGCCGCTCATATTGAAAACCCTATGATATATATAATATTTATACACAATCTAATTTGTTTATAACAATAATTAATAACATAACATAGCTCGACTCCTTTTTCTACCCGAAGGTGTAGGCAGCATCTATTAAGCCTCGACTCGCCGCTATGTTTACGTCTCACGATCTATAAGGGAGTAGGATATAGGATATGGGAGTAGGAAGGGATGGGGAAGGGGAGTAGGTCTCCGGGTACCTCTCTCACCCAAAGAAACAAGGCGTGAGCTGGTTGTGGTATTTCACCGGTCGAGCCAGCCCATTCATACAGTGAATTGCTGGGCTCTATCACTGTTGCCATACAGCGAGCACAAAGTGGTCAGTCAAAAATATTTATTACACATGACTTTCGAGAGAAATTTCGAAAGAATTGGTGTGAGGCCAAATTTCTGATTTAGAAGCGGGCTAGTTTACTGAACCACCGAGACATAGTTTTTGAAGTTCTCATATAACTCTTTAATGAAAGGGCCATTTGATACGCATATAGTAGAAACGCAAATATTTATTCCACTATATTGGATTTAGAATGACGTCACATTATTTTTCGAGCTACTATTAACAAGCCCTTTCATTTGATACCCATATTGTAGAAATGCATTAAAAAAAACTGTTCCTCTATCTTGGATTATCCGCCATATTGGATTTAGAATGACGTCACATTATTTTTTTAGTTGCTCCCAATGAGCCCTTTCATTTGATACCCATATTGTACGAAAGCTTAAAATATATATTCCTTCATCTTGGATATTCCACCATATTGGATTTAGAATGACGTCATATTATATTTTGAGTTACACTCAACAAACCCTTTCATTTGATACCCATATTGCAGAAATGCATTAAAAATATCCATTCCGCCATCTTGGGTCGTCCGCCATATTGGATATAGAATAATGTCATACATTATATCATGCATTGTCATCCAAAATAAACGTGTATACAAAATTTCAGCTCAATCGGTTGAAGGTATCTACTTCAAAATTGAGTTACAAGATTCCACCGAACATACATACTTACATACATACATACATACATACATACAGTGCAAGGTAATAAAAAGCTTATAATATAAAAAGAAAACACTACTAATAAAATTATTTGCAAGTCGAAGTTCAACAGTGGTAGAGGCACGTAGTTTGCAGCATGAATGGGCCGGCTTGACCGCTGAGAATACCACGACCTCTCATAATATCGACGTAATCTGGCTCATGTCGCGTTTCGTGCGGTGAGAGAAGTATCCGGAGGCCCAACCTCTTTCCCACTCCGCTTCCCATCCCGCTTTTGACACCCCTCTAACACATAAAAATAGTTATTGTTTGCACTGGTGGAATTGCACTGTACTTGGTAGAATAAGTTTTAATAAAATTAAACGCAAACATAACTCTGCTAGTATAATACTTACGTGAATTTGATACAGGATATCAATATATTATTAAAATCATTGCGTCAATATTTTTTATCGCTATATTGGAGCACTCGCGGAAGTATAATTTGTTTGGTAGTTCGATCGATTTGATATAGAAATCGTTTCTAATCATATTTTAATATCGGTACATTTATAATAAATAAATATCGATTTTCATCACCCGTTACTGATACGAATGCTAGTCAGGATCGAAGATTGTGCGAAGCAAAATAGTTTTTTTTAATGATACATATATAAATTGGCTTCAGTTTTACTTTCTGTTTCCAAGATCGATCATCTATATTTTTTACCTATTTTTTACCCGGCCCAGTATGCATAACTAGTCTATAAGCAGTGCTTTATTTCTCAAATGACGTATATAAACACGACAATTACAAAATATAGCGTGACCAGAGATCTTAGAGACATGACAAAATAACTCATACCTTTTATGGTACCTTTTTGAAAGTCCAACAGTTCACTAAGAAATTAAACGCCGTTTAAGGGATGTACGTGACTCTTTTTCGTAACATTAACATTTCAAAAGGTCTATGACACAATGTGATATTTTTAAACTGGAGAGATAGGCGGTTATTTGGAGTTGGTAAAGTCACTTTGAACAAATATTGTATTGTCCTGTAAAAACCAAGTAAAGATTTGATACAGTTAGGAATCCATATATTATAAGTAAACTATATTAGTCGACACAGAATTGACTACGAAAATCTAGAAGTATGAATTATAAATACGACCCTTGCGAAACGAATGAAAAATAACGTGATGATACGGGAGAAACTCAAGTTGAAGGATGATGTGGTGACTATAGATGGAGAGAAGTATGTTAAGATGTAGTAGTTATGTTTGTATTTTTTTTATGGGATAGGAGGGCAAACGAGCAGGCGTGTCACCTGATGGTAAGCCGGCCCATTCATGCAGCGAACTGCTTGGCTCTACCACTGTTAAGTATGTGTAGTTATGTTTCAAAAATAAATAAAGCCAACTGACCAAGAGAGTATCGAAGAGACTGTGATCGTTAGAGTCGGGATTGAAAGACCAAGAAACTAACACAACCAATGACATTAAAATGACGCGTTTATTTGTTACTTATTTTTATTTATTTCCCGACGTTTCGAACTCTATCATCGAACTACTATCTTTTTGTTCATCACAGTTAAGAGCCGACCAAATTAAAATTAACGTCCTGCATGTTAACAAGAGAAATTCTTTCTTTGAATTTTGAATTAGAGTGGACAACTCTTCGTCGATATTCTGAGAGCTCATGGTATTTGGTCGTGACACTACTACTGCCTTAACAGCCGCTGCTTACACCTTCGGGTAGGAATATTTATAAGTAAATTAAACAAAGGAGTGTTTGATACTGTTGAAATCGAAAGTACTGCGTGTTACACCGTATCAAAGACCAGTTTAGGGTTACCATTATTTCCAAGGTTCTGGCTAGTTGTTGTTTCCTTTGTCAGACCGGTTTTCTAACTATCCCTAGATATTTGAAATACGGACGACATAAATTGTCCTAGAAATATTTATAAATATATGTAGATACTTGCTGACCCAGTAAAAGTTGTTTTGTAAAAATAATATTGTTGCCAAAACAATCTGGAGTAAATAATTGCGTAATTTAGGGTTTTTAAAACGTAAAAAAGTCATAAAAAATAAAAATAAGGTTTAACATTTAAGGCGATGGAAAGTAGATGTTGTCTAATTAGCAGACTTAACCGTATATGCACATGAAATTTCACGAAAATCAATCGAGCCATTTCGGAAGAGTTCAATTACAAACACCGTGACACGAGAAATCAATACATTAGATATTATTTTGTTTGCGCCACGATTCGCGTGAAATTTTCGCCTTTTTTTATTGTTTTTTTTTTTAATTTTTAATTATTACTAAGACATGTGACGAAATAACAAACTAACCTACTTTTGGTAGATTTATTTATTTTAATTAAAACTAAAACAAACTTTTGAACTAATTAATGTCTTTGCTTTGTATAGACGCCTATGACACTTGCACGAACGGTACAACAATACACCTTTTGTGGCGAAACGGAACAATCTGATAACGCCAACGTTGTCTTGCCATTTTCATTTGAACAATACATTATGTTGCAGAACAATCTTACGTGAGATGGTATTGTCCTCCTATTACACCGAACAGTAACGTGAAGAGAACTTAGAATATACACCAAAAATATGATTTCACGCCTTCTTCCACCCGACGGCGGTAGTTGTTAAACCTCGACTCGCCGAATCGTGACGTTCCAAATGGGATGGGTAGCGGAACCTATTGTCATACACCGAGCACACAAAGTTGACAGTCATCAATATTTATCACACAATTTCCCGAAAAACAAAACTGATTGGTGTGAGCCCGCTATTGTTCCACAACTACTGAATCAGAAGTGGAGATCTTGATCACTGGACCTCTAAACGGGACTAAACGTGAAGTATTTTTTTTGTATATTTTAGCTTTAACGTATGGGCAGAAATTGTACTGATAAAAACTGGATCTTATTCCAATCTTAAGACATTTCACATACACTAAAATTTGTTATTAATTCAAAGAAATCAAGAGAAATCAATAATATTTGGCAAAACATTCCGTCATCACACTAGGCTGTCGTTGAACTTGGCTGTCTACACTTCCGGGTATTGAAAGCGTTAAATTATAAGAAAATAGTACATCCGTCATACAGATATCGTAGGTTTGGTGCTGTATATCTACTTAGTAATTTTTAATAATCTTACATTCACGCACGCTCAAGCTACTGGAGCTTGCATAGGTATGTACAATTTTAATAACAACTAGCTGACCCGGCGAAAAAGTTCAAGTTGTGCTATTTATCGGCACGCGTTTTGGCGCGCAACGCAATACGTAGTAGTGGTGTAGTATGCACCACCAATGAGACGACCCTTCACAGCCCGCCTAAAGCGATCATAAGACAAATCCAGAATATGCGCAGGTATCCTATTATAAAACTGTACACCCATTCCCAAAAAAGACTTGTGTACCTTGTGCAGGCGATGATACGGTAATTCAATTCATCCTACCCTTCTTTTGCTTCTCGCCGGATGATCCTGACGTCGTTGCCAACTCTGTTGCTGATGTGGTGGTGCAGGGAACGGAGCTCTTCGTTTCATCCTCAGTGGTGCCAATCGGCGGCAGATCCCAGCCCTGGTTTGATCGCTCATGCAAAACGGCATTACGTTTTAAGCATGAGTGCTATACTCATCAACCACCAGCTCCTTAAGTATCTAGAAGAGCACCTGTTGATAAGTGACCGTCAGTACGGATTTCGTCAAGGTCGCTCAGCTGGTGATCTTTTAATGTACTTAACCCATCAGTGGGCGGAGGCGGTTGAGAGTAAAGGAGAGGCGATGGCTGTTAGTTTGGACGTAGCGAATGCCTTTGATCGGGTTTGGCACAAAGCACTTCTTTCGAAGCTTCCATGTTATGGGCTTCCCGAGAAATTATGCGATTGGGTTTCCAGCTTTCTCATGGATCGGAGCATTGAAGAAGAATTGAAGAGCATTAAAGTTGTTGTTGACGGGTCATGCTCTGACTCAAAACCTGTGAATGCTGGAGTCCCCCAGGGCTGTGTGCTATCCCCTACGCTGTTTCTTATGCATATCAATGACATGCTGCTTAGCAGCAATCTTCATTTTTATGCAGATGACAGTACCGGGGATGCCTTATATACCGGCCACCCGCGTATTTCTCAGGAAAATGTCGACGAGCACCGGAACAAACTTGTGTCTGAAATCGAAACTTTGCTTAGTCAAGTTTCGGACTGGGGCCGACTAAACTTGGTCCAATTCAAACCTAAGAAGACACAGGTCTGCGCGTTTACCGCTAAAAAGACACCATTTGTCGTAGCTCCCTGTTTTGAGAGCACTCCCTTACCCGCCTCAGCCGCTATCGGAATTCTTGGTGTCGACTTGTCGAGTGACGTCAGGTTCCGCGGTCATATGGAGGGCAAGGCCAAATTGGCCTCCAAAAAGCTTGGTGTGCTCAATAGAGCGGGACAGTATTTCACGTCAGGTCATCGCCTGCAACTTTACAAGGCGCAGGTCCGTCCTCACGTGGAATACTGTTCATATCTTTGGGCGGGGGCACCCCAGTACCAGCTTACTCCATTTGACCGCATCCAACGACGCGCAGTTCGGCTTGTCGACAACCAAGCTCTTACATCTCTGGTGGCATCTCTATGCATCCTGTACCACATATACCACGGGGAGTGCTCTGAGGCATTGTTCGCATTAATACCGCCAGCTGATTTCCGCCACCGCTCGACGCGCCAAAGCTACCACCCACATTGGCTGAATGGTTGGCGATCGACAACAGTGCGTTTCAACAGGCACTTCTTGCCACGCACTGTTCCTTCATAGAACCAGTTGCCGGCGACGGTATTTCCGGACCGCTACGACCTAGGAACCTTCAAGAAACGAGCCTATTCTCATCCGAAAGGCCTCTGGTATTGCAGACGCCATGGGCGGCGGTGATTGCTTTCCATCAGGTGACCCGCAAGCTCGTTTGCCCCTCTCTCATAGAAAAACCCATTATTTCTCGTAAACATTAAAAAAAAAATAAGGGTCATTTTAGGTTATCTCTAAGAGATAGACACATGCCATTGCGGACTTTTTTGTAGATCTTTTAAAGGTGTATAACAATGTAGTACATTATTTTGTTTTATCACTTAGGGTTCAGGCAGCGTTTGCGATTGAAGATCAAAATCTTGAAAATTATTACTTTTTTACTGCACTATACAGGAATTATAGATCAAAACCACCACGTTGACACCCTCTAATTATTAAAAAAAACCGCATCAAAATCCGTTGCGTAGTTTTAAAGATATACGCATATAAGGGACAGACAGCGGAAAGTGACTTTGTTTTATATTCGCCGCATGAATGGGGCGGCTCGACCGGTGAAATACCACGACCTCTCAGAAGACCGACGTTAAGTGGCTCACGCCGCGTTTCGTTCGGTGAGAGAGGTACCCGGAGGCCCACCCCCCTTCCCCGTACTTTCCTATCCCCTATCCCTTAAAGGTCGGCAACGCAACAGTAACACTATATGTGTTGCTGGTGTCCATGGGCGGCGTTGGTTGCTTACCATCAGGTGACACGCCTGCTCGTTTGCCCTCATATCCCATAAAAAAATGTAATGATGATGATGTTTAAAGTAATAAAAGTCATTATAATAATGTGTAAAAGAATTAAATAGACTGGGAGCTATTTAAAAGAATTTACGATTTAGTTTGCGTGAGAAATCTGCAAAATAAAGTTGCATTTAAGCAAGTTGAGCCACGCAGTTCACTGTACGAATGGATCGACTCGAGAGGTTAAATACGAACTCTCAGAATATCGACGTAAAATGGTTCATGCCGCAATTCGTTAGGCAAGAGCCGGAGGCCTAGCCACTTCCCGTTTCCCATCGATTTTTCGACCCATTATCTATGCCATTTTAAAGGTGGGCAACGCAATTGTAACACTGTCTGTATTGCATGTATCCATGGGCGGCGTTAGTTACTTACCATCAGCATAAATCTAACGACAATCTATCCAGTCTTTTAGGCTAACCAAAAAAAAAATACATAATAAATACACATTATACAATTCTATACACATACATAAATTACAAAATGTAACTCTCCTTCTGGCGTAGTCGGGTAAAAATGTATAAATTTACTAACAAGATGTTGCATGTCGGTGTAGCAGTTTGTGACGAACAATAATAGACATTTGCTTCCGGACGTGACGTCATTGGCTGCGTCACATCCCACTTGCATGTTCGACAGCACAATACAAGTAACTTTTATGAATCACGATGCTTATTATAAATTCATCCTACGTGAAAGGGCTGCGTGCTATACAAGTAAATACCTACACATACATACCTAACTTCACCCAAAATCACTTGCGCGGTAGGCAGACAGAACGGAGCGCCATAAGGCACGATTCTTACACGCCTCACTCGCTTCGTTAACTTTCATAACTCATTTCATGCACGCGCGACTATTTTCAAGGCTCCTAAGATCACCATCCTCCAGGACACGTTCTATTTGGTCATGGAATGTGTGTCTTGGCCGTCCTCGACTCCTACATCCATCCGCTTTTGCATTGTAAACGTAAATTTCTGAAGCGATAAATAAAATAATATATAAGATCCTTCATTACTAACTAGCAAATGACAGTTTTAAGAAAGTACATGCACAAAACCTCTGGTTGTATCTTAAAAAAACAATATTTTGCAAATTCGCAGGTAGTTAGATATGTACACGAATTTTAATTTATATTAATTTAATTGTTACATTGTTATTGCAGGATAGACAGTTGATTTTGTATGACGTAATAGAATGCAAATTGCCTTGTATGTATTGCAAAATGGCGTCCGCTTTGGATTTCATAGATAACTGCATTATTAATATACAAACGTATAACATGTACCAAATTAAATTAAATAACGAAAACATTATTATAAGTTCACGCTTTTTATACTAGAAGGTGTAGATAGTGACAAATATGCCTCGATTGGACATATTTTCTTTTGGTCCCAAATAAATTTACCTAAAAAACCTATTGTTATTTCGAGACTAGAAAATTTACCTTTCCTGTCAAGGTGCGATTCCCATTGCTTATACCGTTGGGTGGTAAAGGCTTGAATGTAAAATAATAATAGTTAATTTCTTGGCTATTAGAAAGACCTTGAACTGAAGCTGAACTAAGATCAACCCATGTCTTTAAAGGGTTCAATTTAAATGTTATTTTATTACTAACCATTAGAGCTTACTTATTGTCCCGAGAAAGGTTTGGTCATGGGTCAAAGACCCAGGAATGTATATTTTAAAGAAGAAAATGCTAGTTGGATGGAAAATTGGATATTGTAATTCCCTTAAAATTCCTGACACGGGGAGACACCACCTGGGACACACTAATGACTTTTCGAAATTAATTTCGAAAGTTATGTGTGATAAATATCTATGACTAAAGACCTTGTGCCCTGTATGGCAATAGGTTCGCCATCTATTTCATTTGGGACGTAAACATAACGGCGAGTCGAGGCTTAACAGCCACTGCCTACACCTTCGGTTAGAAAAAGGCGTGAAGTTACGTTATGAAGTTTCTAAAAACATGACAGTATTTTTTCACCAGTACCCGAAGGGCCAACCTTTTAATTGCATAGAATATACGGCCTAATTCATTGCCATACGTCGCACACATTTTTTTATGGGATAGGAGGGATAGCAAGAAAGTTACGTGGTGGTAAGTGATTAGCGCCGCTCATGGACATATGAAAGACAGATAGTGTTAAATTTGCGTTATATCCTTTCAGGGTGATGATGGGAAAAGAGAGGGAGGGGGTCCTTATACCTCTCTCACAGACCGAAACAAGGCATGAGCCACTTAATATCGATATTCTGCGAGGTCGTGGTATTTCACCGTTGGACTCTAGTTCATACAGCGAACTGTGTGGTTCAACCATAATGAAACTTCCAAAACGTCATTAGTTAGTGAGTAATCCAGACCTCATCAGATCGAGATCGTTGTTCCTCATCATGGGTATTCACCCATGATTTGGGATTTGTGTATCACATAAACATTACATAACATATGAAAAAAATTTCATAAGCGATAAAATATGAGTCTTTTATTAATGTTTTGAAGTCGGTTAATAATTTGCTTGTGCGTATAGAATCGCGTGATCTATTAAAGCGTACAAAAAAAAAACAGTTAACGTCTAAATAATTACACCAAGGCCTTTGGCCAATAACAACAAACAACGCACTTTACCTTCACCACTAAGAAATAAGTCATATAATTGCCATAAGTAATTGACATAAATTTAATACTAAGGTAAAGTTTCCTATTGTCGGCCCTCTACGCACACCCAAATCTATTTTCTCATTTATCTAAATTTTTTATTTTTTACTTTGGGGACATGGGGTCCGAGTGCTCGTGCACTTTACAAAGATCTTGCAAAGAGGCTGATCGAAGCCTCTCGCGACCAGAGGGCTGGTCTATTCTTCGCACAGAGGATTAGCATTGCCATTCAGCGTGGCAATGCGGCCAGTCTTCTGAGCACGCTGCAAGTAGACCGAGATGCGGAGAAATTTGATTTCAGGTAGTTTTTTAATTGTATATATTGTAAATAATGTAATTAATTTATTTGTTCTTATTATTGTAAATAAAGAATAATTAAATTTATCTAACTAAAGAGTTTGTTTCTTTGTATACATGTGCTAATCTCCTTCCTGAGATTAACACATTTATACTCATACAACAATTGGAATCAGTAGTTCCTGAGTCAGGAAATACTAATTAGAGTTGAAAAAATTTATCAATAAGAGCAGAGCAATTATCGTTTTAGTAGTAAAATTAATAAATCGGTAAAAAGCTCGCGCGGTCAGCAAAGTATTTATAATAAAATGTAAGGATATAGGAGAAAAAAAAAGCTATGTTTCTTTTAGATTTTAAAGTAAAAATAACAGTTTTTGAAGTGAAACTTCTAATCTCTCTTGCAATCGTTTAACGCTTTTAATATAATGAATAATTATATATTACCTTTTGCGGCCATAAAAGGTAATATATAATTATTCATTACTTAATTTACTTGTGTTTTTAGTTTGTTTAGTAACACGAAAGGTGTACAGAGGCCCATTCTCCTTTTCATCCCTCTCCCTTAAAGGCTAGCAACGTAACTGTAATACTATCTGTGTTGTAGGTGTCTATGGGCTACGTTAGTTGCTTATCATCAGGTGACCGATGGCTTGTATTTATTACATTATTTCTGTGTTGTACCTTTAAAATACCTTACCTACCTTACCTTAATAATATAAAGGTGGATACAGTGGTTATTTCGTGATGCAAATAAAAACATAGATAAACAAAGACAACCAAAAACTTTCTAAAATATAGTGCGTGGTCCCTCCGAGCTAATGAAGTAGAACTTGGTAATAATTATTCACTAAATTTGATAATACAAAATACTTTTCAATTTTGCGTGTTACTAAACAAACTATCAACACAAGTAAATTAAGTAATTAATAATTATATATTACCTTTTGCGGCCATAAAAGGTAATATATAATTATTCATTACTTAATTTACTTGTGTTTTTAGTTTGTTTAGTAACACGCAAAATTGAAAAGTATTTTGTATTATCAAATTTGTTTGCTTGCTTGTATTTATTACGTTATTTCTGTGTTGTACCTTTAAAATACCGGTAATTGGGTGTTTTACCTTACCTATTTGAATTTGTTCTATCATGTTATTTGCGTTCAGAGTTAATTAATATATAATAAGTTATGAATTAATATATTTACAAAATTACAAATTATTAAAGTCGAGTCACTTGAGAGGGCACGTGACTTGTGACTTCCCGACTAAATAAATGTACTGTTAGGAACATCAGACGTCTCGGGGGCGGGGTAAAGCGTGGCCAGATGTGCGGACTCCAGCGCAGAGGGGATAACATTTACAACGGAGAATCAAGACGCGACCGGGATAGCCCGGTCTCTCTGTTCGTGACTCGCGGCTGTGCAGGACGTGTTAGGGAATAGCGATAGATTGTTTTTAACTTTTGTAAATAATTCATTTAGATTCTACATTTTTAGAAATTATAGTGATTATAGATTTGTATTTCATTTGTATTTATTTTTTGATTAAAAAACTAATTTCTCACTCGGTTCATAAAAGTACCTATAACTAAATTAAGGAAATAAGAAATTTAAAAGGGTAATATACTGTAGTAGAGCCCCGCAGCTTGCTGGATGAAAGGGCAGGCTCAGCCTGTAAATTACCACGACCTCTCAGAATATCAAGGTGTAGGTGGTAAGGAGTAAGGTGGCTCATGTCATGTTTCGTCCGATGACAGAGGTCTGGCCTTTTCCACGCCTCTATCCTTCGTCTTGCCATCCTCATTCCTATTCTATTTGAAACGGCGGCAACTGTAATCCTTTCGGTGTGGTGGGTGTCCACGGGCGGCGGTAGTCACTTACCATCAGGTGACATACATGATATTTGATTATACATTTGATTATACATTGATATGATTGTACATTGATGATATTGTGGCTGTAAAATAGTACATTTTTTTTATGGAACAGGAGGGCAAACGAGCTGGCGTGCCACCTGATGGTAAGCAACCAACGCCGCCCATGGACACCAGCAACACATTTAGTGTTACTGTTGCGTTGCCGACCTTTAAGGGATAGGGGATAGGAAAGGATGGGGAAGGGGGTGGCCCTCCGGGTACCTCTCTCACCGAACGAAACGCGGCATGAGCCACTTTACGTCGGTCTTCTGAGAGGTCGTGGTATTTCACCGGTCGAGCCGGCCCATTCATTTATTTTTTTAGTTAGCCACAAAAAGAAAATTCTATAATCAGTATAAATATACGCCATATTTATACTGATTATAGAATTTTCTTTTTTTATATAAAACAAAATATTCGATATTCTTTTCGGAAGTTATATCTGATAAATATGGATGAGTGACAACATTGTGCCCGGTGTATGGCAATAGGTTCCGCCTCCTATTCTATTTGGGACATGACGGAGTCGAGGCTTAATACTGTACCTCCGTATGGAAAAAAGCGCAAAGTTATGATATGTAATGTTTTTTAAAATAATTAATTAGTTTATTCAATGTCTTACAATTAAACAATTGTAATAATATATAAATAGATAGTTAGATCATTATAATAGAATGTAGGTTAAAATGATTGCAAATAATATATAGTCCGAGGTCAACTAGGTATACAAAACAACGTCGCTTTCCGCTGTCTGTCCCCTTATATGTTTAGATCTTTGCAACTACGCAACGGATTTTGATGTGTTTATTTTTAATAGACAGATGGGGTGGTTTGTATGTATATTTCATGTATAATGTAGTAAAAAGTGACAATTGTCTAGATTGAAAGAATGGGTGATACAAGATTGACAAAGCAGATATGCAGTACAAAAGCGGAAGTATGGTTGAGTTGAGGACGACCACGACACATATTCTATGATGACGAAGAAAGATGATGTCAAGAGATTTAAAAAAAACCGACGAGCGTGTAAGACAAGATTAATGAAAGTTAACGAAATGAGTAAGAATTTACCGAAGAATTATGGTGCTCCGTTCTCTCTGCATACTCCGCAAGGGACTTTGCGTGAAGTTAAGTAAGTAAGAAGTAATCAAGGATAATTTTCACCATGCGGATGAGCTCGTGGTCAGCAGTTAGTAGAGCATATCAACGTTTCTTTTCTTGTCAAGGGAAGGAGCGAAGGTCAGAGCATGTATATATTAATAAAATAAAATATTAACATTGGTAGAGCCATACCGTTCGCAGACTGAATAGGTCGTCTTGACCGGAGATATACCACGCATATAACATAACTTCACACCTATTTTTTACACGAAGGTGTAGGCGACGGCTGTGAAGTCTTGCGGCCGTTATGTTTATGTCCCAAATGGAATTGTAGGCGAAGCTATTGTCATACACCGGACACAAAGTTTTCAATCATCTATATTTATTTACACATAACTTCCAAATAAATTCCCAAAAGTCATTGATGTGAGCCCGGTTACGACCCATGACTTCTTGATTCAGAAACAGGGTGCTCGGCCACCGGACCACCATATATATATATATACTCCTGAGAACATCGGCGTAAAGTGGCTCTTTCTGACTTTCGTTTGGTATTCGGTGGTATTTTGGAGGAATCATATTCCCTGCAGACGGTGTTAGACGCTTACCACCAGGTGTTAGGTGCTATGGAAGTCAAGGCGTGCACTCTCGGTGCGGCACTTATAGCGTTCTGTTCTCTCTGCCTACTCCGCAAGGGACTTTGCTTGACTTGGTTATTATGTATCAGAATTTTAATGAGGATAGAACCAACGTAACGTCGCGGCATCGCTCCAATATTTAATACTATTGTAGTACAAAACAAACAATTATTTTGACTTCACGCTCTGAATAATTGAAGCAGTAGACAGTGGTATATACGTCTCGACATGTCGAATGATTTTGTTGTTCCCATGGAATTGGTTATGAAGCCTATTGTCATCGGGAACATTTTTGTCAATGATCGATAACCTTTTATATTTACATTGCTCGTGTGCGTGTGTATGTCAGTGAAATCCTCCTAGACGGCTGGACCGATTTTTATGAAATCATTTGTGTGAGTTTAAGGGGATTCGAGGATGCTATAGACTCAGAATTCGGTCCACTCAAAATGTTTATTTAACTAATTTTTCATTTATAAGTGATTGAAAGATGATTTGATGTGATTTTTTTATGAAACAGCACACAAAAATACATAAGAACCCAAATTTTCACCTCTCGACGATCATTGTTTTTTTTTCTGGCAAGACAACGTTTGATGGGTCAGCTAGTTATCATATATAAAAGCATGTCGAAAAAAAAATGTGAATCCGGGTTTAAACCCGAGAATTCTTATCCAAAAGGGGTGCGTGTTACCTAATTTTGAGAACTGAATATCAGGAACATTGTATTCCTGATATTAAAACTGCGTTTCGTTCGGTGAGAGACCACATCCCTCCACCTCCATTCCCATCCTACTTCCATAAAGGCCGGCAACGCAACTATAACTCTATCTGTGTTACAGGTGTCCATGGACGGCGGTAGTTGCTTACCATCAGGTGACACGTTTGCTCGTTTGCCCAATAAATTAAAGGAGATACATTTCATAGAGGATTTAATAAAATTATACTATGTTGAGAAATGCCAAGAACAAAGATATGTTCAAATTTTTTTTGAAGAGTTTAAAATACGCACATACAAACCAGCTTTATTTTCATAGATCTTCACAGAAATTTAACTTAAATAAATTAAAGCAAAAACCCTTTTTAAAAAAGCTTTTATTTAAGTGCTCTAAAAATAAGAAAATAATATTTTCTTAAAAATTTCAAGTATCAACTTAGAGCCTCAGTATACAATTTATATAATAATAAAAGCTTGTCGCGCGAGTTGTAAATAAACTGTACTAATTTTATAATGTCAAATTAACAGTTAAATATAGTCCGTAAATACAGCTATTTAACTTATTATTGTATTTAAAGCATAACATATTGAAACACGAGCGCTTGGGAAAATTGCCTCCTTAAAACAAAAACGCACGGACGATTCTGAGTGTAAGGTTGTCATGAGAAGAAATGGGCAAAACACTCATGTAAATTAATCTACTAACTTTACTATATTATCTATTGCAATTTAATTATTTACTGATAGGGAGTCAAATCTCGCGACAAGCTTTTATTATTACATAAATTGTACATACTGAGGCTCTAAGTTGATACTTGAAATTTTTAAGGATATTTCCTAAAATAATATTTTATTTTCTTATTTTTAGAGCGCTTAAATAAAAGCTTCTTTAAAAAGGGTTTTTGCTCTAATTTCTTTTTTTATTTTTAGTTATAGCTGGCTAGGTTAGTGTCATTTCATTCAACGCATCATTATTGCAAGTTAGTTTACCGCTTAATTTCAAACAGTCCAGCTCTTCAATAAGGAGATCATCTAATTCAATTTCAGCTTGGAGCTTTCTTTTCCATTTAATCGCAATGATGATTTTTAATTCATATATTGTAGAAATGCATCAAAAATATGTATGCCGTCATCTTAGATGGTCCACCGTATTGTATTTAGAATGACGTCACATTATTTTTCGAGTTATTCTTAACAAGCCCTTTCATTTGATACCCATATTGTAGAAATGCAAATATTTTTCCCGCCATATTGGATTTGAGTTACTTTTAACAAGCCCTTTCGTTTGATATCTATATTGTAGAAATGCATTAAAAAACTGTTCCTCAATCTTGGATGATCCGCCATATTGGATTTACAATGACGTCACATTATTTTTTCAGTTACTCTCAATGAGCCCTTTTATTTGATACCCATATTGTACAGAAGCTTAAAATATGTTTTCCTGCATCTTGGATATTCCACCATATTGGATTTAGAATGACGTCATATTATTTTTTGAGTTAGACTCAATAAGCCCTTTCATTTGATACCCATATTTCAAAAATGCATTCTAAATATCCATTCCTCCATCTTGGGTGGTCCGCCATATTGGATTGGAATAATGTCACACATCATATCATGCATTGTCATCCAGAGTAAACACGTGTACAAAATTTTAGCTCAATCGGTTGAAGATATCTACTTCAAAATTGAGTTCCAAGATTTCACCGAACCTACATACTTACATACATCCATACATACATACAGTGCAAGTTAAATAAAAGCTTTTAAAATAGTACTTATTATTCAAGTTAAATTGCACATTAAAACACGTGGGCTTGAGGAAAGTGCCTCCTTGGAAGAAGAAAATCACACGGAAGCTATAGTCATGTTTGAAGTCAGTGACTTGATTCCCTGATGATGGTAAGTGAAACGACCTCACAAGTAATATTTACGATCAGCGAACCTTTACGTTATGGTTCAGCGAATATTTTATTTGTTGTTATTTGAAATAACAATGGTTATTAGGGTTGGCACCAAAATATTGGTTATTATTCGAATTCGAATTCGGGTCGAATATTTATTTTTTTATTAAATACTATTTCTTGTTTGTCGGATATTTCAATTTAACATTTGAACTACCAACAAAGGATCAGGTTTCTAATTGAGTAGTTCTTGTCTTAGTGTAGTTTTTTTTTAACTTTGTTACTCAGAATTAATAATAATTATTTTGAAAAATATTTGTTATATTCTAAATCATATTTATTGTTTTATAATATTTAAATAGTCTCGGTGGTACAGAGATCAAGCACCTCGCTTCTGAATCAAGAGATTTATTTTATTCGGATATTCCGAATTAATTTCAAAATTAATTCGGAATATCCGAATTAATTTTGAAATTTATGTGTTATAGATATCAATGACTGAAAACTTTGTGCCCAGTATGGCAATAGGTCCGCCACCTATTCCATTTGGGACGTAAACATAACGGCGAGGTGAAACACAACAGCCACTGCCTACACATTTGGATGGAAAAAGGCGTGAAGTTATGTTATGTTATATTTATTTTGTGTTCATTTTTTATAACAAGGTGGAGAGAAACTTCATTATCGTCGCCTTTTAGGGCCCACTGCTGAACGTAGGCTTCTCCCATGGAACGCTACAACTGAAACTCCTGTGTCACATAAACTCAATGTCTTCCTGCGGTCTTTACCAGGTCGTCGATCCATCTAGTGACTTGCTCATCTCTACTTCAGCGTGCTTATTTTCCGGATCTTCGTATTGAGGATTTTGTTTCGCAGAGAGATTCCAAGTATAGCCCGCTCCATAGCATGCTGAGCTTTGTTATGGAGCTAACACTCAAAAACCAGATCTGAGTTTCATATCATCACTGGTAACACAGTAGTCATAGATCTTACACTTAAGGCACTGAGGTATTTTAGCCAAGAAGATTTCCTTTAGTTTCCCGAACTGTGCCCAACCGAGTAGGATCCCTCGGTTTAGGATGGGAAAACGGGGATAAAACTATTGTTAGTCCGTTGAATTTACTTTGATAGGTTATCTATCTATGTTAAGTAATACCTTAATTTTTATTATAAATGTTTAATATGCTCCACAATTCGTTTTAGGGGAAAATTTAACAAGGTTTACGCATCCCCATGTTGTTGATTAAAAACAATAAACTTAGTAAGTGCTGCACACATTAGGTTATTAATTTATTATGTTGCAGTCTGTCTTATAACAAAATTGTCAATTTTGTGCTTTAGACAAAAAAATATATATCAGGCGACAACCCTGTAGGAGCCGAGTCACATGACGTCTAATAATAATTAATTTGTTTTGTAAATATGATATTTATATCATTATTTATCAAAAAGATATTGTATCCGGTACCGTTGGAGTCAACAACCGGAGGTACATGTTACCTATATACAATTAACGTACCCAACGATTTTCCTGAGAAAGTGAAAAAATATGTATATTGACAAGGGTATATTTATTTTATAAATAATAATGTATGTAGAATTATGAGAGGCTTGTTTTTTTCTATGTGATAGCAGGGCAAACGAGCAGACGTGTCACCTGATGGTAATATAGCCCTTAAAGATCGGAAACGCAACTGTAACACTATATGTGTTGCAGGTGTCCATGGGCGGCGCTGGTCACTAACCATCAGGTGACACGTCTGCTCGTTTGCCCTGCTATCACATAGGAAAGGATGGGGAAAGGAGGTGGGCATCCGGGTACCTCTCTCCCCGAACGAAACGCGGCATGAGCCACTTTACGTCGATCTTCTGAGAGGTGGTGGTATTTCACCGGTCGAGCCGGCCCAATCATGCAGCGAACTGCTTGGCTCTACCACTCTAAAAAATCATAATCATAATTATTAATTATACAATCACAGCAAAGTTCAGCTATCGGGGTTTTCTTAAAGAGAAAAGAAGAAATTGCTTTTAGCAAAGAAGCCGCCATTTATAACCTTTTACTATTTAATCATATAGGGCAATCTCAAAGAACCTAATTTTACGCGAAGTAATTTTACAAAATATTTTAGAATGTCGTAAGACTTATAAATAAGATGCTCAGCGGTGTATGAAGTGTTATCTAATTTGTGACATTTTGAGTAAAATATAATATTTATGTTATCAAAGACATTAAAATCATATTTTATAAGCTTTTATTTAACTTGCACTGTATGTATGTATGTAAGTATGTATGTTCGGTGGAATCTTGTAACTCAATTTTGAAGTAGATACCTTCAACCGATTGAGCTGAAATTTTGAATACACGTTTACTTTGGATGACAATGCATGATATAATGTGTGACATTATTCTATATCCAATATGGCGGACGACCTAAGATGGCGGAATGGATATTTTTAATGCATTTCTGTAATATGGGTATCAAATGAAAGGGCTTATTGAGTGTAACTCAAAATATAATATGACGTCATTCTAAATCCAATATGGTGGAATATCCAAGATGAAGGAATATATATTTTAAGCTTTCGTACAATATGGGTATCAAATGAAAGGTCTTGATAATAGTAGCTCGAAAAATAATGTGACGTCATTTTAAATCCAACATGGAGGAATAAATATTTGCGTTTCTACTATATGGGTGGTATATGGGTATTTCATCAGAGAGTTATATGAGAACTTTAAAAACTATGTCTCGGTGGTTCAGTAGACTAGCCCGCTTCTGAACCAGGAAGTCTTGGGTTCGAATTTGGGCTCACACCAATGTCTTTTCGAAATTCCTCTCGAAAGTCATGTGTGATAAATATTTTTGACTGACCACTTTGTGTTCGCTGTATGACAACAGTGGTAGAGCCCAGCAATTCACTGTATGAATGGGCTGGCTCGAACGGTGAAATATCAACCAGCTCACGCCGCGTTTCTTTCGGTAAGAGAGGTACCCGAAGGCCCGCTCCCCTTCTCCATCCCTTCCTACTCCCATATCCTACTCCCTTAAAGATCGTTGAGACGTAAACATAGCGACGAGTCAAGGCTTAACAGATGCTGCCTACACCTTCGGGTAGAAAAAGGAGCCGAGCTATGTTATGTTATTAATTAATGTTATAAACAAATTAGAATGTGAATGCGGCTAGATGTTAGTGACCTGCTTGTTTGGGCGGTGTCAGTCAATCTGTTGTTTGCTATTCAGTCACTGATGCCAAATCACATCTATTCCATTTGAGACGTAAATATAGCGGCGAGTCGAGGCTTAACAGATGCGGCCTACGCCTCCGGGTAGAAAAAGGAGTCGAGTCATGTTTTGTTATTAATTAATGTTATAAAAAAATTAGAATGTGTATGAATCTTATATATATCATAAAGTTTTCAATATGAGCGGCTAGATGTTAGTGGCCTGCTTGTTTGGGCGGTGCCAGTCAATCTGTTGTTTACTATTCAGTCACTGATGCCAAATCACCATGTCAAGATACAGGGTTAAGCGGCGCGTCCAAATTTATAATCAAAATGAGTTAGTGCTAACATTGAGAAACTTACGACCACTTTACGGCTGAGGCGGTAGTCCATCACAGTCGACGGCTTTCCGTTGACCTATGTTTTAATAGTTAACAGTGTTTTAACTGTGGTCAGCCACGCAATCTGCTGCATCAAAAAAAATATTTCTAGATGTTTATGGATAGGCACTGATAGGTAATTATACATAGCGACAATCTTTTACTATCATATAAATTGTATATAATGAGGTTATAAGTTGATAGTTAAAATGTTTAAGGTGAAAATTATTTTATTCTTTTTAGAGAGTTTAAATAAAAGCTTCTTTAAAAAAGTTTTTTTCTTTAAATTATTTATAACTTCACATCTTTTTCTACTTATGTTTCGGCTCGAATTTTTACGTAGCGGAATTTATTGCTATACACTCACGTCATTGATATTTATTTCATTAGTGTCAGGCCAGAAATCGATTCCACTACGAGATTCAGAACTCGACCGAAACGACAAAAGACCATCTTACTATTGATTAAAGCTAAATTATATAGTTTAAGTTATTTACTTATAATTTAGATATACCACAAATGGGAACGGCCCTTCAGAGTGCTCAAGGTGAACAAGGAAATCGCCTGTAACACTTGAACTATCAGATATATATTAACTGGTTTAGAGTTGATTTTGGACTAAACAATTGCAATTTAAAACATTGATTTAAGTACCAGTAACATAATTCCTTTCTTTACCTGGCCAACGCTTAACTGCATATTTGTAATTGTTGCCCAGTTATCTGGGATACGCCTACAAAATTGTAATAATATAAAAGCCCATGTTTCTAGGGTGAGTGTATCAGTTGGCTTCTAAAACACAGACCACAATGTACAAGCTGGTGGTGTTATCAGTTGCTCTGGCGGTGGCCGCTGCTAAACCTAGTGGACTTGGCCTGTGGAATGGAGTTGGTCTCGGTGCCTGGGGAGGTATTCCTTTAGGTGCTCACGTAGCGCCTTTAGCAGCACCACTTGCTGCGCCAATCGTCGCTGCTGCACCTATTGCTCACGCTGCTCCAGCAGTTGCTGTTGCTGCTGCTCCTCTGCTTGGTGCCGCTTACAACTATAGAGGGCCTCTTTCACTCGCCCCAGGACAACCCGCCAACATCCTAGCCCAAGATGGTAGGCCTCTTGATACTCTGAGTGTGAACGTAGATCGCGCATTGCATTATACCGCAAGAGCAGTTGATAATTCTCATGGAGCTCATATTTTGGGTAAGCGGTCGGCTCCTTTGCTTGCACCTGCAGCATGGTCTCATACAGCTCGTATTGACTTGCCTGCTGTTCGTAGTGCTATTGCTGTTCCAGCGTTGGCCCATGCAGCTTGGCGGGCGCCCGTTGCCCCTCTGCCTTGGGGACCCCTGGGTGCCTGGGGGCATGCTGCACCACTCGGTGCCCATTGGTAATTTTTATGAATATTTAGTTGAATAAAATGTATACTTTTAGTTTATAAAGAGAGTTACAAGGATATAATCTTTCATTTTCTTACTCCCTTTCAGTACCTTCTCCAAATTTTGTTTAGACAGTGGAGTTATCCACTTATTCTTCTCCACTTGTGTTGTAATAATACTCGTTAATAAAGGTAATTGACCCAAAGCAACGCAGACCCAAAGCAATTTAGCGCATTATGTATATTCCGTATACAAATAGACAGCAAAAACACAAAAAAAAAACAAACAAATCCTTCGCACTAATTATTGTACACGCCTGTTTATCGAATACGCTATCGACTGCGCAGTAACCTATACCTGAACCACTATACCACAAGGCTCAAAATATATGATACCCACTTATTTCAAGTAAGTGAATAATTAATTATTTTATCGGAAAAGGCTATCTGCCTATAATTTCAGATATTAAGAATTAAGCAAATACAAAAATATTTTTTTTTAATTCTGTTATTACACTTGATAATGATAATTAGATGGTAACAGTATTTTACATACTCTTACAGATATTTTTTTTAATTTGTTAGTGTACTTGTCTCTCCGCCTGCTGCGATGATAGCTAATATTAAAAATAATAATAAGTCAAGTCAAGTCAAGTCAAAGTGGTTTTATTTTCATAGGTCCTCACAGACACTTAAAAATAGTCAATGTACAAAAATGTTTGTAATTAAAATAATATTTAAAAAGCTAAGACACGAGCGCTTGAAGCAAGTGCCTCCGTGGAACAAAAAACACGGAAGCAATCGCCACGAGCGGCCCGATTCCGAGTGTAGGGGCTTTCATGAGAAGAATCGGGCAAGAAACTCATGTGCCAATACTCTTTTCAAAACCATTGAAAATTTACACAATAGTATTATCAACGCTACTGAAAAAATATCGCATAAAAGGTGTAGCAGCCAGACTACTCGACAATCACAGTTATGATCCAACCAACTTAAAATCATCGTAGTACAAGTAATGAGAGAAATTATATGATATTAGTCGAGCACAACTGACGCGACATCTTCTATTTAGAATGGTAACGTTGTGCAACAAGTAAGTGCAATAATAAAAATTATATATAAAGCTTTTATCAAAACAACATCAATTCAAACTCATAATAAGAAATGTTGATTACTATTAGAAATAGAAATATTTGCAGCACGTCTCCACTCCAAAATAAGTGAACAAATTCCAACACGCAAACTACACAATCCGCGTTGAGCAAGCAATTTGACGGTCCCAAGACGACTTGTCCGTCATGAAGTCATTGATGGTGTACTAAGCACCGGCAACGAGACGATCCTTTACAGCGCGCCTAAACCTATTATAGAACTGTACACCCATTCCCAAAAACGACTTATGTACTATTAAACACCACTTAAAAAAAAATAGAGTTCTAACTAAAGGGGATTAATGGGGCTATATGGGGAAGGGATCCTAAAAGAGATCAATATTTTAAATAGGAAAAAAGTCCTTTTATTTCTTAGATTTTCGCGAATCACATTCATAACATTGAAACAACTTTTTATGGATTATATCGCGTTTATTTAGAACTTATTTACTATTAAAATGTGTGTGAAATGTGAAAATGATCGAACCGTAACGAGTTCGAAACGTCGGGAAATAAATAAAAATAAGCTCTAAATAAACGCAAAATAATCCATAAAAAGTTGTTTCAATATTAGGAAATGACACATTTTAAATTCTACACGACTACAAGTTTGCAGGAAAATATAACATAACATGTCAAGCCTCGACTCGCCGTTTAGGTCACAAGTGACGAACCTATTGCCATACCGGGCACAAAGTTTTCGGTCATCGATATTAATTACAAATAACTTCCGAAAAGAATTTGCAGGAAATAGTCAGAATTAAATATATTAAGTAGTAACTTGACGGCAACATTGCTTAAATCTACTGAAAGAACTAATAAGCTTAGATCTGTGCTGTATAAGTAGAGACTAATGAGTGGGTTAAATGATTCTTACACACTTCCTACACGTTGCCCTGGCTTTCATAACCCTTTTTAACCGACTTCGAAATAAGGAGAAGGTTCTCAATTCGTCTGTATGTATATTTTTTTCCACCTGAAGTCACCTGAGTCACCTGCTTAGTGTTTTTTCATTCACTCTCTTACAGCCCAACTATTATTCTCACAACGTAATTCAGATTAACAAAAATATCTAGGTATAATATGTTTTTGCGTACATCGTGCGAAACTTCAAAGGACTCATCTATATTAAACATTATCTTTTGGTTATGTAACATGACTTAATAAGACTCAGTCATGCAGGTGCTCAATTAAAATAATGTTTTACTTTAAATAAGAACTTTTATTGGAGCAGAATATAAAATATTGTCCTGTAGTAAAGTGTTTTTGTCATTTAGACAGAACCGAATTGGTATATAAAATAAGTAGTTTCGTAGGAAGCTTTCTCTCTACCTATCCTGCAAGGGCAGTGGCGTGAGCTATGTAAGTATGTTATAGTTTTGAGGATTACTAAAAACGATACTAGTTGTCTCTTATTAATACTTTGGTTATTAATATTATTGAGGCAAAAAGTAACAGCAGATTTATTGATTTTTTTATTATTGTTTATATTGCATATTTAGCAGTTTACAAGTGGATAAGAGGTGCTGGAAGGTATGAGATGGGTGAAGCGATACGTGGCGCGAACACACCTGGACTGAGTGAGGAGTATGCAAGGGGAGAATGAGCGACGAGTGATGCTGGTGCTACAGCAACACGACTCACGGCGAGTGGCGTAATCAAGGGAGCCACTGATCGCTTCTTGAGCAAATGTACACCAGAACCGCTTAGAGCTTTAGCAATGAAGTGAGCTTTTTTGTCCAGGTTTACATCAAGGGTGTCTAGGGGCCTTCCATCGGCAGCAAGAATATTGGCGGGCTGTCCTGGAGCGAGAGACAGAGGTCCTCTGTAGTTAGATGGCGTCCATAGGGGTGCTGCGTAATTCAGGGCTGCTGTGTATGTGAGAGGTGCCGAATAACCGAGAGGAGTGATCAATGGAGCGATTGAACGTTTCTTCAGGAAGTGCACACCATTACTTTCCAGAGCTTTAGCAGTGAGATGTGCAGATCGGTCTAAGTTTACTTCCAGTGTGTCTAAAGGTCTACCATCGGCAGCAATAATGTTAGCGGGCTGACCAGGAGCTAAGGACAGAGGTCCTCTGTAATTCGAAGCCGTGAGCTGTGGAGTGCTATAAGTGCCTTTGGGATTGACAGTGGCGATGTATATGCTGAAGGAGCGATCAGACTGCTGGCAGCTGCCGCCAGAACGCAGGACAACACGACCAGCTTCATCATCTTGAATGTGAACGTGGTCTGTGTTGTTGCGAAACACAAATTAACTGATACACAAGACCTAGGACAATTCGTTTATATACTGGTGTGACAAGATGGGTGTTTCCTGTACTTTCGACCCTGAGAGAGACTACTTTTCTTTGAGAAATTAATTTGTCAAAATCAAATGTAAAGGATTATCGTTACGTCACTTAAATAATCCTTTAATCTTCAGAGAGATTTATCACGAAACTGGTTTTGAATGTATTGAGGGACCATGACTTTTACAGTACTGAAGGAGATATACGAAAAAAATATGACACCTAGAATAGTTTAGAAAAAATTAACTATTCGATACCAAAACATTTTTTATTGGATAGTATGGCAAATGAGAAGACGTTTCACTTGATGGTAAGCGACCAGCGCCGCCCATGGATACCTGCACTTAACACTTAAAGTTGCGTTGCCAACCTTTAAGGGAGTAGGTTAGGAAAGGATGAGGAAAGGGGCTGGGTCCCCGGATGCCACTTTACGTTGATTTCCTGAGAGGCTCTACCACTGTAAAAATAATTGCTATAATATTTAGAGAAATTGGGAAATAATACATTCCTACTACTCGTACAGCGTATGTTAAAAGATGTCGCGTCAGTTGTGCTCGATTACTATGATCGCATAGAATTTCTTAGTTAAAATGTAGGACGTTGATTTTAATTTGGTTGGATCTTAATTGTGACTGTCGAGTATTCTGTTTGCTACACCTTTTATTCACTAACCTACTGCTTTGTTTTCAGTAGTTACAATAATATTGTTATTTATTTCTAATGGTTTGAAAAGAGTATTTGGCACATGAGTTTCTTGGCTGATTCTTCTCATGATAGCCCCTACACTCGGAATCGGACCGTTCGTGGCGATTGCGTCCGTGTCCTTTTTTGTTCCACGTAGGCACTTTCCACAAGCGCTCGTGTTTGTATTTAATTTAAATAACATGATAACTGTACTAGTTGACTATTTTTAAGTGTCTGTGAAGACCTATAAAAATAAAGTTATTTTGACTTTGACTTTTGACTTTGACTGTATTGCATATATTTTATTATATTTTATCAGGCGCCGTAGAAATAAAATAATCATAAAAAAATGTTTTTAATCAGGCGGTGAATAAATTTTGATACAGTACGTCTTTCATTGTTGATCGTATATTATTTTATCTAAAAAAAGGAACCCCCTGATTTGGGTTGCTGTGATTTTAAATCGATAGTATTCACCTTCTAGCGGGACTGAATATTTATATGTAGGTTGACTTGTTTCGGTTTAGTGTCTAATTTTCTATTTTTTTTTACAAGCCTAACTGACATTTTTAATATTTGATAAAAATAGGGGCAGACTATAAACTAAGTGTGTCCTGGTAGAAATCATTACTAAAATTACTACAATATGAATAATTTATTTTTTTGTAACACGACGCCTTTTTCAAGCAGACGGTAAATGTACGTGTTACGCGGCGACTCCTCAATTTTTTACGTCTCAAATGGTGCGGGAATCTATTGTATGACAATACAACCTTATTTTTTCTGTCATTGACATTAATTACATTTTAGTTCTGGATTTCAAAGCGGTGCACGATCTCCAGGCTACCGAGATACGCCCATTAAAGGTATAAACATAATAAAAACTTTAAAAATGACCAATAATCATGAGAGTTCATTTGTTATAATAGCTAACCAGGTGAACTTTGTTTCGCTTCGGAAGCAAAAAATATATAAATAAAGTAATTTTTCTCTTTTTTAGCATATGTTACTTTTGATAACAGCAGTTATAAGCCAATAGAAGTTCTGTCAAAGTCGGTCGGACAATGGATGTAAAAAATGATTTTGCACCATGCACCAAGCACATACCGTATATTCACATTTATGTAGTAGAAAGCTGTTAATTCAATATTACAAACAGACACTTCACGGTGCTAGCGAACATATATATATAAAAGTTTCAGTTAGTTTGCAGTAAGTTTAATTACGACATCATCCCTTTATGAATTCCATTATAATTATATCCACAAAATTATTTTATCACTTACCATTTGTGTATAAATGCGCGACTTTATATAGAATACACATGAAAATGAACTTGGCACAAAATACACAAAATCACTAACACTAAAAATAAAATAAAATTGTAGATACCTCCTACAAATCGTTAGCTGTAGGAGGCTGGGCGTTAAATGCGTTAAATGTTTGCAAGTCGCATAAGAAGTTTCACTTCAAAAAATACACTGACACATATGAAAATATTTACATAAAGCTAGTTTAGTTCACTGATCGTTGTGGTGCGATGTCGAGGAACATCCTCAGGGTAACAATTCGACCGGAGTACAGGGAGACAGACGTTGAGAGTCAGGACATCATCTGCCATCAGTGTTGACTCTCCACGCGTGCTGTTAGCTGTGAAACATATTACTAGTTAGTGGAATAGTTTGAATGTACCAATAACTGCTTTAAATACTTCGAAAGATTTGGTTTCGAATCCGGGAACACGTTAATGGCTTATCGAAGTTATGCATCTTACTATTAAACGAAAGTATTTATGACTGACTGAACCAAATGTCCCGATACGACTTGGAAAAACTTAGATTATTCTGCCTTCCGTTGGTCTACCTGAATGCTGCTATATTTTAATAAATCATTTAGGCTAATAATGAAAATAAATAGATAGATAGAGAAGATGGGACCTCTATCTATAGCTTTATAGCTTTTTTCTTTCTTTTCTCTTTTACTCTTCTTTCTCATGTTCGTCAATCTTAAAAAAGATATGATTGTTGTATATTGTTTATTTGGTTTAGTTTTACTAAATACAGAACTAAATACAGAACAGTAAAATGTTAGGCGATATAAAGCCCTTTCTTTTATTATAACTAACACTAAGCTATTTCAAAACCTGTCTGATGATGACATGTTAATTGTTTCATCATCATTTTGGGATTGGTAGAACAAATTGATTGAAATTGTACCTACGGCTTTATTTAGGTACCTAAGAAAAAATAATAACAAAATTCCGTTCTAGCTTTTTAGCTATTCAGCATCAGGCGTTAGACATTATATTTCAAAAAGTACTTCATATATTTTTATATACTAATTTTACTGGTTTGACATTATTAAAGAGGTGGATAGGCATTTGGCTATATAAATTTCTAAGTTTTAAGTACAGCTTTTTAAGAAAAAAATCAGATTGTCAGGCATATGCGATGTCTAATACCAACTTTGCAAACTTTAAAGAATGCTTCGGCAAGAGATGGCGCTGTGCAAGATGTATTATTACAGTTTCCATTATAATACTTTATGAATACAATAAGTAAAATATTTCTTTAGGAACTATTTATTCACAAATATTTTCATAGCAATTGTTCAGTTAAGGAATTCATGTTATTAGGTTATAATATATTATTATTACCATGGGAGAAGAGGAGCTCCAGTGTATGAGATTGGCACGCCACGAATACCAGTGGAGAGTACAGTGGGTGTGAGTGTGGAGTATGCAAGAGGATTGCGGGCGACGAGTGGTACTGGCCCAGCAATAAGTGATGCAGGGGCGACGGCCACGCGGCTGACAGCAAGCGGCGCGATCAGGGGAGACACTGAACGCTTCTTAAGAAGGTGTACTCCATTACCGCTCAGTGACTTGGCGATTATGTGAGCAGAGCGATCCAGATTTACGTCCAATGTGTCCAGAGGTCTGCCGTCAGCAGCGATTATGTTAGCGGGTTGACCAGGAGCAAGAGACAGAGGTCCTCTGTAGTTGGATGGGGCCAATAGTGGTGATCCATAAGTCAGAGGTGAAGTATAGGCCAGGGGGGATGGTACAGCAAGGGGAGCAATCAATGGCAAGATGGAGCGTTTCTTCAGTAAGTGTAGACCGGAGCCTTCCAATGCTTTGGCGGTGATGTGTGCAGAACGGTCCAGGTTCACATCAAGTGTGTCGAGTGGCCTGCCGTCAGCGGCGATGATGTTAGCGGGTTGTCCAGGAGCTAGGGAAAGTGGTCCTCTGTAGTTTGATGCAGCCAGCAAGGGTGTGGAATACGAGAGCGCCGACGGGATACCTAGAGGAGTTCCGATCGCTAGAGGCGATATGCTCGACCAGGGGGTGATGAGGTTACCAGCAGCTGCTGCTAATATACACGATAACACCACCAGCTTCAACATTTTGAATGTGGTCTGTGTTATTGTGGTAACTTAGATCAACTGATGTATTTGCACTTGGACGTACTGTATATATATACTTGAATGATAATGAATATCCGCTGTTGTAAGTGAAATAATATTTTTGACCATGAATCAGAGTACTTTTATTTTAGAAAATAATCTTCACAAAGGAACTCTTTTATCAATCGTTGGGTACCTAATTAAATATGAAACGGGGAACCCTTCCTATTTCAGTACGGCCTAATTTCCTCTAATACGTTCTAAACGTACAAACTGAAGTAGTGGCTTGCGGCTGATGCAATTTTAGCTGGAGTTTACGATTATCAGTTTCGCCCTTGGAGGTCTGTACATTATAATAACAGACTAAAGTAATAATTAATTGACATAGCTTTGTGAATTTAAAAACGAGTCCTATGGTAAAGTTAAGGAAAAAATAGATATAGGCAGAAAAAATATGAGTGAACCCTATAACATAGCACCATACCCTTAATACAACATAAATTCACGCCTTTTTCTATGCGAAGGTGTAGGCAGCGGCTGCTAAGCCTCGTCTCGCGGTTATGTTTACGTCCCAAATAGAATAGGCGGCGAACCTATTGCCATACCGGGCACAAAGTTTTCAGTCATCGATATTTTTCACACATAACTTCCGAAAAGAACTTCGTAAAGTCATTGGTGTGAGCCCGTGTGAGGATTCGAACCCGTGACCTCTAGATTTAGATTTAAATAAAATTGACAAATCGCAAAAAATACAGAACAGTTCTTCTTTGTGACGTGATTTTTTTATAGTCGGGTAAACAAGTAATATTTATGTGATAATAGCAATCATGTCTGATTATTCCTCAGCACATCGTAATGGAATCCATCAAAGCCTACTGTCAATACACCGGGAGGTATTTTATACGCTATCAATATTCATCACACATAAATTCCCAAAAAAGACTGCTGTGTACGTCACTGTTATGTATTTGAAAAAAAAAATGTCTCTTATTAAATTAGGAAATTAGGCGTCCCAAATGGAATAGGTGGCGAACCTATTGCATACACCGGGCACAAAGTTGTCAGTCATCGATGTTTATCACTTATCTCTATTTCCGAAAAAATACGAGAAATCATTAGTGTGAGCCGAGGAATCGATTCCACGACTTCTGAAGGAGAAGTAGGTTGCTTGACCACATCGAGAATTTCTCATAAGTTGATTTCAAAATATCGATATATATGTTATAAAAAGATCTCCAGCTTAGCTCGTCTACAAATGAACTTTCATGGTTTGTGTTAAGTTCTCTAGTTCCTTATCACTGACCAATAGGTTAAGTTCAGATAACTACGATTGCAGATAGGTCACGGGTTCAAATCCTGATTACGATATTGTCATCTATAAGTTATGTAATATAATTTCTATTTTCTTTGTTTTTTTTTTCAAGTTAACTTTCCAAAAGTCTAAGCAAAACAATGTAACATTTTAAATCGTGGCCTCAGAGTCGTAAACGCCAGTTAACATTGCATCAGCCATTAGTGTCTATATTTCATACGCACATTAAAGGAAATCTTAGTACATAGAAATGTTTCCGGGAGTAATTTTGGAATTTAATATTCATGTTTAGTTGTTCAGAAGTTGTCCTGTTCATGGTCAGCGATTAATTCCTACGACGCAGCCTATCAAGCCCACCCTTATTGTGGGTGTATATATACGGTGCAGTGTAGCACAACTGTATCAGTGTATCTGAGCTCGTCCAACAACACAGACCACAGTCACAACATGATGAAGCTGGTGGTGTTATCCTGCGTACTGGCGGCAGCTACTGCCAGTATCATCTCACCCCTAGGAGTAGCAGCGCCTCTGGGAATCTCACCTCTGGGAATCCCCTCAACTTTGGGTATCCCTGGACCTTTGGGAATTGCGTCGCCTCTAGGAATCGCCGCACCTCTAGCCATCCCGTCCGCACTCTCGTATTCCGCGCCCTTACTCACTCCATCCAACTACAGAGGACCACTTTCTCTCGCCCCTGGACAACCCGCCAACATCATCGCCGCTGACGGCAGGCCGCTTGACACACTTGATGTGAACCTGGACCGTTCTGCACACATCACCGCTAAAGCTTTGGAAGGCTCCGGAGTACGTTTGTTGAAGAAACGATCAATCGGTTCTGTGATCTCACCAGTTGCTGTGAGCCGCGTCGCCGTCGCGTCATCACCACTCATCGCTGGAAGCACCATCGGAGCTCTACCACTTGTAGCTGGCAGCCCCATCGCTCCTGTGCCACTTATTGCTCGCTCTCCGGTTGTACCTGTGCCACTTATTGCTCGCTCCCAGATTGCGCCTGTACCACTTGTGGCTGGCAGTCCCCTTGCATCTATACCTTTTGTAGCTGGTAACCCTCTCGCATACTCTTCACTCGTACCCTCCGTGGTGGACTCACGCCTAGCTATTGGACAAGCACCTCGCATCCAGCTGTAAGCAACTGGCTATGAAATATTGAAAATAAGTTAATTATACAACTGATTACTTGCTATGTAAATACTTTTATATAATATATTTTAAACCTCCTCTCTTTATGTTTGGCTTAACCTCTAGTTCTCTATTCCAGTGAAAGCTTCTACACATTTAATTGTTGAATTTTGTTTATGAATTAAATTATTCCTCTCCTCAAGGGGCAATAATTACACTTCCAAAACTTCAAACATTTGGACAACACTTGGAGTCACTATCAGTTCGGAACCTATTCTTCCATGGGGCGACCGACTCTCCAGTCGGGAGACTGGATGGACTGTCTGAATCAAATTTCAGAGCTAAGAGTTTGGCACGTCGACACATAATTGCGGCACTTATATGTTGACGTACCAACCCCAGCGGCTATAGTAGACATGACTTGACATAAAAACACCATACTCGCATACGATTTTTGGTGGATGCCTTCGATTTCTCCTGGTTCCCATCATCAGATCCTGACCTGGTGAAAATGGGACCATCTCGGAGGGAAACACTATATAACGAAAAAAAATTTTTGAAATCCGTCCATAATTGACGAAAATATCGGTGTACATACATACAAAAAAATATACATACAAACGAATTGAGAACCTCCTCCTTTTTTCGGAGGCAGTTAAAAAGCGATAAATAACGTAATTCACTCATTTCTATACTTAATACAATATATAACATTAAAAAAATTACTCTGAAAAAAAGTTAAACCGACTTCTCGAAACGTAAACTACAGTCTTTAAGTATATGAAAACATTACCTCCATAACTAAAAAGCGATAAGTAACGAAACTTACTAATTTGTATACTTAATATGATATACGAAACTTAATACTTTAATAAAGTCATCTTTAACAAATGTTACTCATTATTGAAGTCGGTGCAACACAATAGAGTACGTTACCTAGGATGGCACCGATTAAAAAAATAAGTAACATTTATTTTGTAAATATTATAATAGTTAAAGATGACTTTATTAAAGTTTTACGTTTTGTATATTGCATTAAGTATAGCAAATAGTAAAACAAATAACATAACATAACTTCACGCCTTTTGTTACCCGAAGGTGTAGGCAGTGGCTGTTAAGCCTCGTCTCGCCGTTATGTTTACGTACCAAATGGAATAGGTGGCGAACCTATTGCCATACCGGGCACAAAGTTTGTCAGTCATCGATATTTATCACACATAACTTCCGAAAACAATTTAGAAAAGTCATTGGTGTGAGCCAGTGTCTGGAATCGAACCCGGACCTCTGGATCAGAAGCCGTGTGCTCGACCACTGCGCCACCGAGACTGTTTAAAAACAGGTTAGAAAATAGTAAATTACGTTATTTATCGCTTTTTAGCTATAGAGGCACTGTTTTCAAATACTTAAAGATTTTGTGGTTTACGTTTCTAGAAGTCGGTTAAAAATTGGTAACAATATAATTGGTTTATTATAAGCTTTTATTTACCTTGCACTGTATGTATGTATGTATGTATGTAAGTATGTATGTTCGGTGGAATCTTGTAACTCAATTTTGAAGTAGATACCTTCAACCGATTGAGCTGAAATTTTGTATACACGTTTACTTTGGATGACAATGCATGATATAATATATGACATTATTCTATATCCAATATGGCGGACGACCCAAGATGGCGGAATGGATATTTTTAATGCATTTCTGCAATATGGGTATCAAATGAAAGGGTTTGTTGAGTGTAACTCAAAATATAATATGACGTCATTCTAAATCCAATATGGTGGAATATCCAAGATGAAGAAATATATATTTTAAGCTTTCGTACAATATGGGTATCAAATGAAAGGGCTCATTGGGAAAACTAAAAAAATAATGTGACGTCATTCTAAATCCAATATGGCGGATAATCCAAGATAGAGGAACAGTTTTTTTAATGCATTTCTACAATATGGGTATCAAATGAAAGGGCTTGTTAATAGTAGCTCGAAAAATAATGTGACGTCATTCTAAATCCAATATAGTGGTATAAATATTTGCGTTTCTACTATATGCGTATCAAATGGCCCTTTCATAAAAGAGTTATATGAGAACTTCAAAAACTATGTCTCGGTGGTTCAGTAAACTAGCCCGCTTCTGAATCAGGAAGTGTTGGGTTCGAATTTGACCTCACACCAATTCTTTCGAAATTTCTCTCGAAAGTCATGTGTAATAAATATTTTTGACTGACCACTTTGTGCTCGCTGTATGGCAACAGTGGTAGAGCCCAGCAATTCACTGTATGAATGGGCTGGCTCGACCGGTGAAATACCACAACCAGCTCACGCCTTGTTTCTTTGGGTGAGAGAGGTACCCGAGACCTACTCCCCTTCCCCATCCCTTCCTACTCCCATATCCTATATCCTACTCCCTTGTAGAGTAGAGTGAGACGTAAACATAGCGGCGAGTCGAGGCTTAATAGATGTTGCCTACACCTTCGGGTAGAAAAAGGAGTCGAGCTATGTTATGTTATTAATTAATGTTATAAACAAATTAGATTGTGTATAAATATTATATATATCATAGGGTTTTCAATATGAGCGGCTAGATACTAGTGGCCTGCTTGTTTGGGCAGTGTCAGTCAATCTGTTGTTTACTATTCAGTCACTGATGCCAAATCACCATGTCAAGATACAGGGTTAAGCGGCGCGTCCAAATTTATAATCAAAATGAGTTAGTGCTAACATTGAGAACCTTACGACCACTTTACGGCTGAGGCGGTAGTCCATCACAGTCGACGGCTTTCAGTTGACCTATGTTTTAATAGTTAACAGTGTTTTAATTGTGGTCAGCCACGCAATCTGCTGCATGAATGGGCCGGTTCGACCGGTGTAATGCCATGCCCTTTCAGGATACCGACGTAAATTGGACAGGATTTAATAACTTTAACATGATTGCTACACTAACGGATTTTAATGGTGTTATAGTATTATTAGAATTAAACACAGTGGATGGTGGGAACGAACTATAACTTTTATTACAACTCACTCCTATGTTACACTCAGGTCAGCACGTATAAAGTACTGATTAAAACAACAGATGGCGTTACACATCACAAGTAGTTAAACATATTTTGTTATTAAACAACAGTCCCACATAACAAAATTAAGTTGCAAAATCAACAAATAAGTAACAAAAAAATTTGTTTACTTAGGCTCGAAACTCTTTGCTGCTGGTCAAGCATACGCGGCCTTAAGTAGAGAAAAGACTTTAGGAGGTCTCCTTATTAAAGAGTTGGACTGTTCGAAATTAACTGGCAAATGACCTTGTAACAATGATGCTTTGAATGAGATGAAGAGACTGAGAAACTTACCCATCGATAACTAAAAACTTGAAAATAATTTAAAGAAAAAAACTTTTTTAAAGAATCTTTTATTTAAACGCTCTAAAAAGAATAAAATAATTTTAACCTTATACATTTTAACTATCAACTTATAACCTTATTATATACAATTTATGTGATAATAAAAGCTTGTCGCTATGTTCAACCCAACCCTTCCCCCCTCCTCTTCCCATCCCAATTCCGACCCCTTCCATTTCCCATGGAAAGGGCCGGCAACGGAACTGTAACACTATATGTGTTCGGGTGTCCATATATATGTTATAAACCAAAAAAATATATTTGGATAATGCGATCCGTCACAGTAATCATTAAATCTAAAAAAATATTTCTTGATGGTTATGGATAGCCACTGATAGGTAATTAAACATAGCGACAAGCTTTTATTATCACATAAATTGTATATAATAAGGTTATAAGTTGATAGTTAAAATGTATAAGGTTAAAATTATTTTATTCTTTTTAGAGCGTTTAAATAAAAGATTCTTTAAAAAAGTTTTTTTCTTTAAATTATAACAGTCCACCAACTCTGTATAATCCTTTTTGAATAATTGTTTTATGATGATTGTTTTTAAATTTTTAGGAATTACGCCATGGTGTCTACAAACATAGAAATTTACTATTTTTAATATTTTAGTTGATATGCTAACAAATCTCACACTATTCGTGTTTTTTGGCCCATGTATGATATTTTGCATGTATTTAATTTGGTATGCTTGCAGTTATAAAATATTTGCGCCTCTTAACAGCGCGCGGTCATAGCCGCTCCGCCCTGGGGAGCCGCACGCCGAGGCTCCCTGAGGGACCCCCCGCGTGACAGGGGAGGGGGCGACGGAGGGTGGTCCAGAGAGTTTAACCGTGTCATGGACCACCCCAACGCCGGAGGAAGGCCGCCGCGGGGTTTTAGTGGGTAAGCCTAGGATCGGATTGCAGTTTAATGTTTTGGGAGTCCCACACTACCCTCTGCCGTCCCTAGGCAGGTGTGCATAAAGCATTTCCTCGCGTAAAAAAAGGTAGAAATATGTTATTTTTTCAGGGATTTTTTTAAAGGGAGTCTCTGACCAAACAAAACGCGATATGTGCCACTTTACGTCGATTTTCTGCGAGGTATTTTACCGGTCGAGCCGGCCCATTAATGCATTATTGAATTGTATTTATGTCAGAGCAAGTAAGGTATCCGTGACTGTTTGTTTCTCTTTAGTGTCATTCAAGCAGTCGTATTCTAATGTATGTTTATTTTTATTAACTCAATGTATTTTTGATGCAATTAATAAATAACTACAATTAAGTAATGTGATTTAACAAAATAAATGGAATATCACTGGGGCCATGTTCTCAACCGATCACCATAGAATTACTAATTTAGTTGTCTGATATTTGATATCTTTCAAAATCCATCCCTCTACCTGAACACATATTATTAGTATGGATTATTGCCACCGTTCACCCCATTCGGACGATACGACCCCATTTGTTCGCGCTCTACCAAATTTGCATGAGGCGCTTCAGAACACGTTGCAACCTTCCCTGGGGACCTTAGCTTAACATTAGACAATACTAACATCAACTAATGTAGCTTCAACTAACTTAATAAAAATTAACAATATGTTTTTAGTAAAACGTTCTGTTAGTTATAAAATGTTTTATTTACAAATATTTACATAGGAAGTGAATATAATCAGTCCAGTATTTCTTAGCCATTTGCTTACAATTGGATGCGAGGCGCCTGTCCAATAGCTAAACGTGAGTCCACCACAGAGGGTACAAGTGAAGAGTAGGCGAGAGGGTTGCCAGCTACAAGAGGACTGCCGGCCACGAGTGGTACAGGCGAGATAGGGCTGCCGGCTACAACAACTCCGCGTGAGAGAGGGTTGCCAGCTACAACTACTCCGCTTGAAAGAGGGTTGCCAGCTACAAGAAGTCCACGTGAGAGAGGGTTGCCAGCAACAACTACTCCGCTTGCGATACGGTTGCCAGCAACAAGCGGTAGAGATCCGATGGTGCTTCCAGCGATGAGTGGTGATGACGCGACGGCAACGCGGCTCACAGCAACTGGTGCGATTACTGAACCGATCGAGCGTTTCTTCAACAAGCGTACTCCGGAGCCCTCCAGAGCTTTGGCGGTGATGTGTGCAGAACGGTCCAGGTTCACATCAAGTGTGTCGAGTGGCCTGCCGTCAGCGGCGATGATATTAGCGGGTTGTCCAGGAGCGAGCGAAAGTGGTCCTCTGTAGTTGGAGGGAGTCAACAGGGGCGTGGAATATGAGAGTGCTGACGGGATGGCTAAAGGTGCCCCGATTCCTAGAGGCGACGATATTCCCAAAGGTCCAGGGATGCCCAAGGGCGCGGGGATCCCGAAAGGTGAGATTCCTAGTGGTGTCGCGATTCCCAGAGGCGCCGCCACTCCTAGAGGTGAGATGAGACCGGCAGTAGCTGCAGCCAGTACGCAGGATAACACCACCAGCTTCATCATGTTGTGTGTGACTGTAGTCTGTGTTGTTGGACGAGCTCAAATACACTGATACAGTTGTGCTGCACTGTACGGTATATATACACGTACAATAAGGGTGGGCTTGACAGACTTTGTCCTTGAACGGGACGAATTTTAAAGAACAAAAAAAAAATTAAAAATGTTAATATAATTGGAGCACTTCCGTAAGGTTTCCTTTAGAAAGAAAAAAAATTGAATGATGCAATTTTTGCAGGAGTTTGCTATCGTGTGCTATTGGAGGTCATTAGTTGATGTTTATTCTATTATGTTAGTTTATTTTACATTACTTGGAGTTAGTATTGTATTCTCAAATGTTAAGTTGAGGTCCCTTGGGAGGGCGCCATGGTTTCCTGAGCGCCTCATGCAAAGTTGATAGGGCGCGAATAAACGGGTTCGAAAGGTGGCAAGTGAAAACATTTCCTAGGAACCAGGCGCATGTGGTGGAGACGAATATGTTAGTGGTTTTAGTTGGTTTCCTAACACGATGAAGGTTGATAAAAGGGACGGGAAGTCAAACATAACTTTCTGCGCCCCTGGCAATAGTCACAAATTTGCAGCGCATAACAAAAAAAATAGCTTTAACATAACTGTTTATTTAAAAGTTCTAAGTAAATACCTTGGTTGTTCCCAGTTTTATAGCTCCATCATATTTAAAGGAATTTGTTGTTTGAACGTGTATTGCTTATCTCTTAGCGACTGTGTTAAATGTAGTCTTATGTATTATTTATAATTTTAATTCCCTCCAGATGAAAGTCCTGTTAATTTTCATCCATAGTCATTTAAGAGAAATGTTCAGGATATATAGATTACATATGACATACATACATACATAACACACATAACTTCACGCCAATGCGGGGTAGGATATACAAATGACATATCGACATCTTAATTTGCAAACCCAATAACTCCACTTTTTTGTCGATAAGGATAATTTTGATACCAACAGAAACTAGATAATATCTAGTGTCTGCCGATATCAAAATTTCATTTTGATTGATTTTGGTTTGCAAATTAAGGTATTGAATAAAGATCAGAGAATACTTTTTTTAAAATGACAACTAGTGCATTGATATGTCACATGAGATTTAACATTTTTTTGAGGACGTAATTTTTTTTGTGGAACTGGTACTGAAAATATCACCCTGAATTGCAGTACTATAATTTCAGTTCACGCCATCTAGTATAAAACATAATTTCACGCCGTTTTCTACCCGAAGGTGTAGGCAGTGGCTGTTAAGCTTCGACTCGCCGTTATGTTTACGGTCCCAAATGGTGGAGAACCTATTGCCATACCGGGTACAAAGTTTTCAACCATCGATATTTATCACACATAACTTTCGAAGTTAATTTCGAAAAGTCATTGGTGTGTGCCTGGATTCGAACCCGCGACCTTTGGAATCAGAACCGGGGTCCTTGACCATCAGACCAGATTTAATAATGAAAACATCTTTTTACATAAATCAATCAATCAAATAAATCTACTGGACAATGATAATTAATATACAAACCAATATACAAAATAACAATTTTAGACAATTATAATATAAATAGCAGTAAGAATTTATTTATAGTAATATAAAGATTGGAAGATGGCTAAACATTAACAACATAACGGCGAGTCGAGGCTTAAAAGTCGCTGCCTACGACTTCGGGTAAAAAGGGCGTGAAGGTATGCTACGTTGTTATGAGCAATTCTTTGTGCAATCACACCTTCCAATAACAGTAGGAGTGGCCGGTTTTGCTGATGTTTCAGCGAAAAATCACAAGCGGCACCACATAAATCTTGTGTGCGATTATTTTTTCGAGACGTCTGGAGTTGAGAGTCTAGGAACATGGGAATATTAGTTCATTTTAAATAGATATTGCAAAGAGACTGATCAAGGCCTCTCGCGACCAAGGACCTGGGTTATTCTACGCATTGTGGATTAGCTTTACCATTCAGAGTGGCAATATCGCCAGTATTCTGGGCACGCTGTTACTAGCACGAGATGCGAAATATGTGATTTAACCTAGTCTTTTAAAAGTATATACAGTAGATAATGTAATCAATTTCATTTACTAACCAATTTCATTAATAATTTGATTGAATTAACAACTAGGAATGTTGTATTCCCCATCCCCATCTCTTCCCGTGGGTGTCGAAAAAGGCGACTAAGGGAAAAGGCTGGAAGAATGGGCAGCAGCATTCTCTCTCAACAAAATACAGCCTACTGCGATGGCTAACCCGCCTGCCAAGCGTGGCGATTATGGCAAAAACCCCCCATGAGTGAACGGACCGGCAGTTGTGCCGCTCTATGGGGGAGGCCTGTCCAGCAGTGGACCTCTAAAGGCAAATGAAAAAAAAAATGTGTATGCGGATTTATAGAGGCTTTCGTCCGAATGGGGTGGCAATAAATGTGGCAGTAATCTAAACTGGTGTTCAGGTAGAGGGATGGATTTTTTGCAAAGATGTCAAAAATACCACCAAGTTCCAGTAATTCTACGGTGATCGCATTCTTAAATCGGATACGATCCCGATAAATAATACGGTAATGTTTTTACATAATTTATTATAATAAAAGTCAATATAGTAAGTTAAGTTGTAACCAAAATAAAACATAGCTTCACGCCTTTTTCTCCCCGAAGGTGTAGGAAGTGGCTGTTAAGCCTCGACTCGCCATTATATTTACGTCCCAAATGGAATAGGTGGCGAACCTATTGCCCCATACCAGTTTCAAACTTTCAACCGTCGATAATTATCACACATATCTTTCGAAAAGAATTTCGAAAAATCATTGGTCGAATCCTGGGATTTGAAGCTACGTCCTTCATGACGCAAAAGCAGCATACTCGACCACTAGACCACTAAGACTAATATTAATTGTACAAAGGAACGGCCGTAATATGTTTGTAGGCGATTCCTCATAGAAGACAAGCTTTTTAATTAGACGCATGATGGCGGCTGATGCCCGCGATCATTCCTTATATAAAATTGTTCTGTGAATTATTGGTGATATATTAGTAAATTAAGTTATAATAAAGATTAACTATTTAAAAGTCAATAGGACCTAGCTGTGCCTATACACTTACCAAGAATAAAATTGCGTCCTCCAACAAATGAAAAATTCCTGTGACATTTCAGTGAACTAATATGAATGAACTGGCTGTGCCTTAACTACTGTGAGTTGATGGTTTTATTACAGTTATTAAAAGCTTTTGATAACGTGTTATTTCACATAAAGTCAACATAAATTGCATTGAGTTAAGCAAACTACGTTGAAATAAAATATGGGTGGGTGCGAATGTTCACGCCGAATGCGGGGCCATCTTATAATATCATCAATTATGGACGCACTGGGCGACCAAAGTTCCTTGAACAATACCTATATGTGAAAACTTTAACAATAGAAGGTATAACTGTGTTAAGTAAAATGTAATGTTAGTTATAAAATGTTTTATTTACAAATATTTACATAGCAAGTAAACATAATCAGTCCAGTATTTCATAGCCAGTTGCTTACAATTGGATGCGAGGCGCCTGACCAATAGCTAAACGTGAGTCCACCACAGAGGGTGCGAGAGAAGAGTATACGAGAGAGTTTCCAGCTACAAGAGGTACAGATGTAAGTGGGCTGCCAGCCACCAGTGGTACAGGCGAGATAGAATTGCCAGTTACAACTACTCCGCGTGAGATAGAGTCGCCAGCTACAACTACGCTGCTTGAGATAGGGTTGCCAGCTACAATAAGACCACGTGAGATAGGGTTGCCAGCTACAACTACTCCACTTGAGATAGGGTTGCCAGCTACAAGTGGTAGAGATCCGATGGTGCTGCCAGTGATGAGTGGTGATGACGCGACAGAAATGCGGCTTACAGCAACAGGTGCGATCACGGAACCGATCGAGCGTTTCTTCAACAAGCGTACTCCGGAGCCCTCCAGAGCTTTGGCAGTGATGTGTGCAGAACGGTCTAGGTTCACATCAAGTGTGTCGAGTGGCCTGCCGTCAGCGGCGATGATGTTAGCGGGTTGACCAGGAGCGAGCGAAAGTGGTCCTCTGTAGTTGGATGGAGTCAGCAGAGGCATGGAATATGAGAGAGCGGACGGGATCGCTAGAGGTGCCGCGATACCCAGAGGTGACGATATTCCCAAAGGTCCAGGGATGCCTAGACCTGAGGGGATTCCCAGAGGTGAGATTCCCAGAGGCGCTGCGAGTCCTAGAGGCGAGATGATACTGGCAGTAGCTGCCGCCAGTACGCAGGATAACACCACCAGCTTCATCATGTTGTGTGTGAAAGTGGTCTGTGTTGTTGGACGAGCTCAGATACACTGATACAGTTGTACTACACTGCACGGTATATATACACCCACAATAAGGGTGGGCTTCATATATATTATCCTTGAACGGGACGAATATTAATAAACAAAATAATAATTATGAATGTTAACATTTGTATACTTCCGGAATAATTTCTTTATTCTAATTCCCTTATAAAGACAAAATTTACGTAGAATGATGCAATTTCTGCACGAGTTTGCGATTGAGTACTGTTGGAGGTCAAGTTTCGATGTTTATTTCTATTGTGCCAGTTTAAGTTGCCGTTGTTAGAGTAAGTATTGTCTAATGACACATTATTTTAGTTCACATGCAATATAACTGAAAATCTGTAACTGCATACCTAGTTTTCCTGAAAAATTGTGAAGAAATGGTTTCATTCCGAGATTTCCGCCATGGGAGGTCATGCCTCATACTTAACGGAATGATTCGGAACTTTTGAACTTATTTTACTCGTGAAAATGATCTCTGTAAAGAGTTCGAAACGGCGGGAAATAAATTGAAAATAAGTTCTAAATAAACGCGATATAATCAATAAAAAGTTGTTTCTAATGTTATTCTGAATTTTATTTTCGATCATCATTTGAACAAGCAAAAGCAGTATCAGCTTGTTGTAAATTTAACTAACTTCGAATGTCTACTCTGACCGGCCTATTGATGCTTGACCATAATTGTTGAACTATTTGGATAAATATAGGAACATTTTTTATTCAGTTACTTTTTTCATTAAACCCTTAATTGTGATTGGTGGTTCATCCGTCAAATTTATTACCGCCATTTAATATATGCATGTAATAATGTTAAATACACATCTGTACAGGTACCGACCCTGAATAAGGGATTATATCAGTCAAAATAAAACACCGTCTTGATAGAAGCAAGCTTATTATATTATTAAATCAAAGATCTATGTCTTACAATGTGAACGCTATGTTAACGCGATCTAATTAGTGGTCACTTTTAACTAGCGACATCTAGTTATAATTTACATAACTAAATGACCATACAGACTTTTATACAAACCTAACTTGTATCTCAACTTACATTAAACACATCATATAAAATGTTCTTCACCGATTGGTAATAAAACGAATGACAATAGATGATTTGCCGCCTTTATACAAAAAACTGCGGATTTCCCTTCCGAAATGTAACCATATAAAAAGGTCTATGACAATGGGATCATATTTTTTCCGATCTTGTCCCACTCTAAACGGGGTCGGCACAATATGTCATCCTTCTTTCATTCACTTCTAACACTCGCCATGCTCACACTTACTCACTTCATATTCATATCAGCTTTTACACAGCCCATCCATCTCCTTTTCGGCCTTCCTCTACTAATGTGTCCATCCGCAGTCATTCTCACCGCTCTTCTTGTGACATGACTTTAGTCCCTTCTCATAATGTGTCCATACCACGCCAATCTATGACAATATTATGTATATTTAAGGCTTCGCAACAAATCTGTAATAAAAGATACGCTCTATCGGACTGATAGTGTGAAGAATGACTATGAATGAATGTAACTGAAGAATCAGCCCACCAATATGATGAAGAATAAAGGTCAGAGTTTGATGATTTTGCTTGATTTGATACAAACACTTTACTTGAACATACTTGATATGATTTGTATGATTTATTAAAATGTATATAATACTGCGAATTAAAAACTTTTAGGCTTTCGCGTTGCATATTACTTAGTGATAATGATGAACGGGAATTAACGCGACACTTTTTTAGGTAACCAAATATTTACCTTGATTAGCTTGACGTTTCGGCCAGGTTGCACTGGCCGTGGTCACAAGCAGACTGAAGTGGCGCCCTCACGACTCCGTAGATGAGGTAGATGTTTGTATATCTACCCTCATCGCTTGGTGCTGTTTTTTCTTCATTTTTCTAAATACCGTTACACTACACTTATAACGTCCCTATTCTGTACGCCCTACGCGTGTCTATTCTGATAGATTAGCCGACTGTGAACTAAAGCGAGGTGTTACTATTTTATTAATCACTGGATTCCATGTAGCGGAGAGCTTGAATCCATCCTCCCGATTGAAATTCTTGTTCTTCTGCCGATTGAAAGAATTTCAATTGGGAGGATGGATTCAAGCTCTCCGCAACATGGAATCCAAACGGCTCAAACACATAGTCACCTACAAGGTTTCTGTATTTGTGCCGCTTGAGATATTCTGCCGAAGCAGCAGCAGCACCGGCCACTTTTCACTTATGAATTTAAACAAAAATCAAAATTATACGCTGTTTGTTTCCTCATCACATCATATTTCGCCTTTATCATATTTGTTAAGTCCTTTCCAGTACATTTTTATTGTAGTTTTCTATTAAATTTGTGCCTTACGCTAATATGGGATAGTTTACATTGAAAACTTCAGTGAATTTTTTTAATGTAAGGGACATGCTATTTTCTTAACGACTAAGTCTACGTGAATTTTTAGTTTATAATTATAGAAGAGACAAAATTTTCAGAAAATTTATTTGAATTAGTAAAATCAAAATGGTTTTTTGGCTCTCCTGAAAAGTGGTGTTTTGTACCTTACTTATGCTGTCTATAAGTGTAGTAAAACATAAAGTTCGTTATAAACTTTTTTATTTACAAATATTTACATAGCAAGTAATCATCATCAGTCTAGTATTTCATAGCCAATTGCTTACAGTTGGATGCGAGGCGCCTGTCCAATAGCTAAACGTGAGTCTACAACAGAGGGTACCAAAGAAGAGTATGCGAGAGGATTGCCAGCTACAAGAGGTACTGATGCAAGGGGACCTCCAGCTACGAGTGGTACAGGCGAGATAGAATTGCCAGTTACAACTACTCCGCGTGAGATAGAGTCGCCAGCTACGACTACACTGCTTGAGATAGGGTTGCCAGCTACAACAAGTCCACGTGAGATAGGGTTACCAGCTAGAACTACTCCACTTGAGATAGGGTTGCCAGCTACAAGTGGTAGAGATCCGATGGTGCTGCCAGTGATGAGTGGTGATGACGCGACGGCAACGCGGCTCACGGCAACTGGCGCGATTACTGAACCGATCGAACGTTTCTTCAACAAGCGTACTCCGGAGCCCTCCAGAGCTTTGGCAGTGATGTGTGCAGAACGGTCCAGGTTCACATCAAGTGTGTCGAGTGGCCTGCCGTCAGCAGCGATGATGTTAGCGGGTTGACCAGGAGCGAGCGAAAGTGGTCCTCTGTAGTTGGATGGAGTCAGCAGGGGCGTGGAATATGAGAGAGCGGACGGGATCGCTAGAGGTGCCGCGATACCCAGAGGTGACGATATTCCCAGAGGTCCAGGGATGCCTAGGCCTGAGGGGATTCCCAGAGGTGAGATTCCCAGAGGCACTGGGAGTCCTAGAGGCGAGATGATACTGGCAGTAGCTGCAGCCAGTACGCAGGATAACACCACCAGCTTCATCATGTTGTGTGTGAAAGTGGTCTGTGTTGTTGTACGAGTTCAGATACACTGATACAGTTGTGCTGCACTGTACGGTATATATACACGTACAATAAGATTGGATTTCATAGACTTTGTCCTTGAACGGGACGAATATTAATAAACAAAACTACAATTATAAATGTTAATATAATTAGAGTACTTCCGGAATAATTTCTATGCACTAAAAGTTCGTTTAGAAAGACCAAATTTACGTAGAATGATGCAATTTCTGCACGAGTTTGCGATCGAGTACTGTTGGAGGTCGTTATTCATTGTTTGTTTCTATTAAGCGACTTAAAGTTGCGTTAGTTGAAGTTAGTATTGTCTAATTTTACATTTTGATGATGGCTTAGGATAGCGTTACCATTTTTTATGGGATGTGTGGACAAGCGGGACAGAAGTGACTTGCGTTGCCTATGGATCACAGATAGTGTTACAGTCTCTTTTTTACGTATGGAAAATCAGCAAGTAGGCCACTTGATGTTAAGAAAGTTCTCAGCGCCCATGAACACTTTGGTTCTTTGCTGTGCTATAAGGGAGTAGGAAGGGAAAGGATGGGTAAATGGGATCGGGCCTCCGGATACCTTCCTCACCGAACAAAACGCGACACGCTGTAAAATTTACTTTTGATGCGTAACAAAGTTCACCCGGTCAGCTAGTTTCTTTATAAATTTCTTTTAGCTGTCTGTTCATTTAACGCTTCGATCTCAAATTCAAAGGTCTCGAGGTGGATTAAGTTTCGTAAGTTAGGTGTGATAATACCGATGACTACCTTAATTGTACTTCATGAAAATAGACTCCGTCACCAATTACATGGGGCCAGATAATTAATTGCGTCATATCATGCCTATGTGTAATTTCCGTTTCCTACAGAAACCGAAGGTTACACCCGAAGGTGTAGGCAGCCTTTGTTAAGCCTCGTCTGACCATTACGTTGACGTTCCGAATGGAAAACGGTGGCGAACCTATTGCAATACCGGGCACAAAGTATTTAGTCATCGATATTTTTCACACATAACTTCCGAAAAGAACTTTAAAAAGTCATTGGTGTGAGCCAGTGTGAGGTTTTGAGCCCGGACCTCTGGATTCAGAAACGGGGTGCTCGACCATATTAAACGTAAACATACAAAAATCGTACATAGTATTTTGTTAAAATGTAGCCTCCAGAACATGATCGTTTAACTCTAGTTTAAATTGCATCATTCATGAGCTACAATCTACGTTCCATATTTCGCACGCAATATAAAGGAAATTATGTTACTTCATACATTTTTCTTCACCTTCATATTTACATAAAAAATCGTTTGCTACTGTCATTTATTTGCTGGCTGATTTAAGCACGCAACTTTTACGCAGCACCAAATACTGATGACTCTGCCACAGTGACGATCGCGATGCCCACCTCTATCGTATATATATCGTACAGTCTAGCACAACTGTATCAGTGTATCTGAGCTCGTCCAACAACACAGACCACAGTCACATACAACATGATGAAGCTGGTGGTGTTATCCTGCGTACTGGCGGCAGCTAGTGCTGGTGTCATCTCGCCTCTCGGAGTCGCGGCACCTCTGGGAATCTCACGTGGACTCGTGGTAGCTGACAGCCCTCTCTCAAGCGGTGTTGTTTTAGCTGGCAACTCTATCTCGCGTGGTGTAGTTGTAGCCGGCAACCCTATTTCAAGCGGAGTCGTTTTAGCTGGTAACCCTATCTCACGCGGGCTAGTTGTAGCCGGCAACCCTATTTCAAGCGGAGTAGTGGTAGGTGGCAACCCAATCTCACGTGGAGTAGTCGTAGCCAGCAACCCTATCTCAAGCGGGTTAGTTGTAGCTGGCAACCCTATCTCGCCTGTACCACTCGTAGCCGGCAGTCCCCTTGTAGCTGGCAACCCTCTCGCTTACTCTTCACTTGTATCCACTGTAGTTGGTGCACCTATCTCCATCTGAAAAGCTCCGCGCCTTATACTCTGAATAATTCCCTATAAAAATAAATAATTCCCCTGTTTACTTGCAATGTAAACATAAAGCATACTATCTTCTGTACATGACTTCACCTATGTAAGAAGTAAAAACATACTTCTCAACGAAATGTAACTATATAATATTTTTTTTGGGGGGTTTCCCTTTTTGTGCCGTAACTAGTCAATGAAGTTTGTTTTTAATTTAAAAAATTTTCACTATAATTGTTTTACTATTGTGGTCAATAAAATATGTTTTTACCCAGTTTTGTGTTTATTTTGACTTTTTGATACTTTGATTGCAGTTCGAGGATTCATGCTAGTAACCAACCTACTTTATTAGAATTATTGTAGAAGCAGGAATTCATGTCTTCTGAAAAATAGGTTGTTTATTTTTCAGAACGAATTCCGAATTCGAAACGAATATCGATGACTAAAAACTTTGTGCCCGGTATGGCAATAGGTTCGCCACCTATCCCATTTGGGACGTAAACATAACGGCGAGACGAGGCTTAAGAGCCGCTGCCTACACTTTCGGGTAACAAAAGGCGTAAAGTTATGTTATGTATATGAATTCCTGTATTCTCTCTACATAACATTAAAGTATATTGAGAGAAAATCCGGAATTTTCGTAAGTTTTGAGAATCGAACATCAAGCCTGATGTATGCCAATAGGTTTGGCCACTATTCCATTAGTAACCTGTACAATTGAATCAATAAATGCCTCACGAAAAGGCTTCGACGCCAAAACAACAAAAAAATGCTTTTGGTCTAGGATTTATCAATAATTTAAATTAGACTAGCACAGGATGGAATATAATTAATTTATCTGGATAGAGGAACACCCCGCTTCTGAATCCAGAGGTCGCGGGCTCGAATCCTGGCTCACACCAATGACTCACCGAAATAAATTTCGAAAGTTATGTGTGATAAATATCGATGCCTAAAAAGTTTGTGCCCGGTATTGTGTTCGCCACCAATTCCATTTGGGACGTAAACATAACACTGAGTCGAGGCTTAACAGCCGCTGCCTACATCTTCGGGTAGAAAAATGCGTGAAGTTATTTTATATTTCAACTGAATAGGATAAACGAAATGGATGTAGATATGCTAAGACAAATATTTGAAAAATACACAATTTTACAGATGACACCCATCATTTTAGTTACGGTTTCATAAGTAAGAGAATAGATACATAGTAACTAGGTATGTTGTTGCAGAAGATTTTGACAAGCATTTTGTGAAAAAACCTTTAGGTCATGCAGGGCATCAGATCATCGATTTATCCTTCGATTCTAGAGGTGTTCTCATTGCAATCTATCGGTGAAAACCTTTTCTTATTTTTTAAAATTTTTATGGTATATACAAAACCTAGCCTGCCTATTGTACATATCCTGAAAATAGTGACAGATTTTTTCAAATAACTGAACATTCCAATTCTAAAACCACATCAACCAACTGCCAAATTCATCTTCTCTCTATCTCTCTCTCTCTTTCTCTCTCTTTCTTGCTTTCTTTATAAATGTTAGTGGAGTACAGACAAACATACAAAAAAATAAATTAAATTCATCTGAAAAATACCAACCTACTTTTTTAAAAAGACCAATTCTCGCTTCATAAAATATATAATATTGGTAGGAAATATTACATGTTTAAAAATCACCTGGCCTAGTTTTCAATCTCTAGCTCGTACAGCTAGAGATTGAAAACTAGGCCAGGTGGCCGTTTAGGTATCCAAATTTAAGATCTCACTAATACTCAGTCAATAATAGTAAAACACACTAGGCTAAATAACTAATGTTTAAAAACAATGCAATGCAACCTTAATATAACTAACCTCTAGAATTGTCCCTAACGATCAGCGTAACCCAAGTCCGCTTTGTAACGAATTTACCGCTTTGTAACGAATTTTCCGCTTTGTAACGAATTTTCAACTATAACAATAAATGTAAACACCTCAAATTAACGTATTTTGTCCAATTAAAACTTCTATATAATGTTCCCATAAATATGACCCTTAATTCCATAGTATGTGTTTTTTTTACATACATAACATAACTTCACGCCTTTGTTAACCGAAGGTGTAGGCAGCGGCTGTTTAGACTCATCTCGCCGTTATGTTTACGTCCCAAATGGAATTGGTGGCGAACAAATACCGGGCACAAACTTTTTAGGCATCGATATTTATCACACATAACTTCCGACAGTCTCGGTGGCGCAGTGGTCGAGCACACGGCTTCTGATCCAGAGGTCCGGGTTCGATTCCTGATACTGGCTCACACCAATGACTTTTCGAAATTGTTTTCGGAAGTTATGTGTGATAAATATCGATGACTGAAAAACTTTGTGCCCGGTATGGCAATAGGTTCGCCACCTATTCCATTTGGGACGTAAACATAACGGCGAGACGAGGCTTAACAGCCGCTGCCTACACCTTCGGGTAACAAAAGGCGTGAAGTTATGTTATGTTATGTTATGTGTTATGTTATAACTTCCGAAAGCAAATTCGAAAAGTCATTGGTGTATGCCAGTTTCAGGATTCGAACCCGCGACCCAAGTGAACCAGAAGAACGCGAATCCATAGATTCAGAATCGGGGTGCTCCACCACTGGACCACCGAGACTTAATAGTGTTTTTTTTGGTATAGTAATTGAATTCGTTTTATGGAAAATAATATTAAGCTTGTTGCTTGTCACTATTTTTTATAGAAAACTACCGGCTGGAGCAATGAGGTCGGGGGTTCGTTTTCCGCCCGAGTACAAATATTTGTGACAAACATGAATATTTGTGTGGTGTCTGGGTGTTTTTCTATGTATTATAAGTATTTATTTACGAAAGAAAAGTATATATGTATTAATATCCATTATCTAGTATCCATAACACAAGCATTTAGTTGCTTATCTTGGAACTAGAGGGCGCTGTGTGTATTGTGTCCGAGATATTATTATTATACCGAGTTCCAATCTCTAAGTTCAGAACAAGAAAACACGGATGCAATCGCCACGAGCAGCCCGATTCCGAGTGTAGTGTATCATGAGAAGAATCGGGCATGAAACTCATGTGCCAAATACTCTTTTCAAAATTATTTAAAATTAATAGTAATCCCTACTGAAAACATAGCATTAGGACCCAAGCAATTTAAAATCATCATCCTACACGTTAACGAGAGAAATTCTTTAAACTATATTAGTCAAGCGCAATTGACGCCACATCTTATATTTAGAGTGGTAACGTTGTGCAACAAGTATGTAAATAAATACATAAATTCATTCCAAATCCCTTGCGGGGTAGGCAGACAAAACAGAGCGCCATCAGGCACGATTCTTACGCACCTCACTCGCTTCGTTAATTTTCATAAGTCTTTTCATGCACGCGCATTGAATTTTAGGCTCCTATCATTACCGTCCTCCAGAACACGTTCTATTTGGTCATGGAATGTGTATATTAGCCGTCCTTGACGCCTACTTCCATCCGTTTTTGCATTGTATATCTGCTTAGTCAATCTTGCATCATCCCTTCTTTCTACATGTCCGAACCAACGGAGCATGCCCTTTCTTACTTTTACACCGACACTCTCTTTCAATCCGAATTCCTTCCCTACAAACTTATTTTCGACGCGTCAGCGAGGGTCACTCCGCAGATTTTGCGCGCTGCCCTTATTTCGACCGCGTTTATCCAATTTTCGTGCACACTCAGTTTTCTATTCCCAACTCTCGAAATGGAGATTACTATTAGAAATGATTACAGAAGGCCTCCACTAACAAATAAGTGAACAAATTCCAACACGAAAACTACACATATTGCGTTGAGCAAGCAACTTGACGGCCCCAAGACGACTTGTCTGTCAAGAAGTCATTAATGGTGTAGTAAGCACGAGCAACGAGACGATCCTTCACAGCCAGCCTAAGCCGGTCGAAAGAGAGAGCCAGAATATGCGCAGGGACCCTATTATAGACTGTTCACCCATTCCCAGAAATGACTTATGTACTTTGTGCAGGCGATGACACGGCAACCCAAGTTTATGCTTATCTATGGTATTAAAATTATGTACTTCACTATGTTTAGTATTTATATTTAAGTTCTGGTACGAACATTGCCGAAGGAATATTATATTTACAATAAAAAAATAATAAAACAAAAGACTGGGTGGAAACATATTTTAATAATCACAATAGTTTTACAATTTTGGTGAAATATTTCAGCATTAGAAAGCGTCTTCATTGACTAGCAACATGGGTTATATTAATTTACTAATTAGAGTTCCACATGTCAGACACAAAAGTGAAAAACATTATACTTCGGTGATGCAAGGCACCTTTTTACTTCCTATATGGGCAAAGCCGATACTATAGAAGTTAATATGCTTTATGTTTACATTGCAAGTAAACAGTGAAATAATTAATTTTCATGGCAAACTGTTCAGAGTGTAATGCACAATACTTATCAGATGGAGATAGGTGCTCCAACCACAGAGGGTACGAGTGAAGAGTATGCGAGAGGGTTGCCAGCTATAAGAGGACTGCCGGCCACGAGTGGTACAGACGAGACAGGGTTGCCAGTTACAACTAACCCGCTTGAGATTGGGTTGCCAGCTACCACTACCCCACGTGAGATAGGATTGCCAGCTACCACTAACCCGCTTAAGTTAGGGTTGCCGGCTACAACTACTCCACGTGAGATAGGGTTGCCAGCTACCACTAACCCGCTTGAGATAGGGTTGCCGGCTACAACTACTCCACGTGATATAGGGTTGCCGGCTAAAACGACTCCGCTTGAGATAGAACTGCCAATTACCACTAGTCCACGTGAGATTCCCAGAGGTGCCGCGACTCCGAGAGGCGAGATGAGACCGGCAGTAGCTGCCGCCAGTACGCAGGATAACACCACCAGCTTCATCATGTTGTGTGTGACTGTGGTCTGTTTTGTTAGACGAGCTCAGATACACTGATACAGTTGTGCTGCACTGTACGGTATATATACGTATACAATAGATATAGTGGGCATGCTGCCTATGCTGCGTAGAAGCAGCATTTTGAAACAATCAACAAAGAAATCAAAATTTACCAATGAGATATTTATGTAATAGAAAAATATTCGAACTTACTAAATTGTCGTTATATTGCGTGCGAATTGTACTTCTTGAATGATGCAATTTAAACTAGAATTAAACGCCTATCTTCTGGAGGCCACGATTCAACGACATATTATTTTTAAGTATGTTTAAAAATAAATTAAATGAAGAAATTTTGGATTTTTGTTGGAAACGAAAATTACACATAGACATGTTATGATGCAATTTACTCTTTGTTCTCAAGTAATAGGTGACGGAGCCTATTTTCGTCGAGTAGAATTTTGCTTTCATCGATTTATGGTACATAACTTGCGTTCAGATTTTTGCCAGGTCGTCAGTGTGTACCCATACTTAAACTGGAGATATTTGATTTTTGAAACGTAGAAAAAGCTTTAAATCAATCAACAGGCCACAAAAACCAATTACTTAATAAATAAATAAATAAATGTATATAGGAAGGCGCCGGCTTAGAATTCCGCCACCCCATCTCATCCCGTGGGTGTCGTAAAAGGCGACTAAGGGAAAAGCTAGAAGAATGGGCAGCAGCATTCCCTCTCAAGAAAATACATCCTAATGTGATCGCCAACCCGCCTGCCAAGCATGGCGATTATGGCAAAAACCCCCCATTATTGAGCGGACTGGCAGTTGTGGCGCTTTATAGGGGAGGCCTATGTCTAGCAGTGGACCTCAAAAGGCTAATGATGAATGATGATGATTTTTTTTCTTTCTTAACCCCTTTAAATTAAACACTTAAACTTGATACATTCCTTTGGGCTACCATAGTCCAAAAGAATAAGTGTATATGGGCAAAGGCCGGCCTTTCACAGGGAATCTATGGTAGACGCTGATGGCTAGAATGTGCTAGGAATTTCAGCTCAGTTTTACTTCCATAACTCTTAAGCGAAGCATTTTTCATCATATTAGCCATCTTCAAAATGTAAGATTGCACAATACTAACTTTAATGCAACTTAAATAGGCACGACACAAATAAACATCGAACAACGACCTCCAAGAGAATTCGATCGCAAACTCCTGCAGAAATTGCATCATCCTACACCAAGTTTGTTTTAGTAGACATAGAAATTGTTACGGAAGTGCTCTAATTATATTAACATTTTTGATTATTTTTTTGTTCACTAATATTCGTCCCGTTCAAGGACAAAGTCTATGAAACCCACCCTTATTATACGTGTATATATACCGTACAGTGCAGCACAACTGTATCAGTGTATTTGAGCTCGTCCAACAACACAGACTACAGTCACACACAACATGATGAAGCTGGTGGTGTTATCCTGCGTACTGGCGGCAGCTACTGCCAGTATCATCTCACCTCTAGGAGTTGCAGATCCTTTGGGAATCGCGGCACCTCTTGGAATCTCACCTTTGGGGATCCCCACACCTTTGGGCATTCCTGGAGCATTGGGAATTTCTTCGCCTCTAGGAATCGCAGCACCTCTAGCCATTCCGTCAGCACTCTCATATTCCGCGCCCCTGTTGGCTTCCTCCAACTACAGAGGACCACTTTCGCTCGCTCCTGGACAACCCGCTAACATTATCGCCGCTGACGGCAGGCCACTGGACACACTTGATGTGAACTTGGACCGTTCTGCACACATCACCGCCAAAGCTCTGGAGGGATCCGGTGTACGCTTGTTGAAGAAACGTTCGATCGGTTCTGTGATCTCACCAGTTGCTGTGAGCCGCGTCGCCGTCGCGTCATCACCAGTCATCGCTGGAAGCACCATCGGATCTCTACCACTTGTAGCTGGCAACCCTATCGCAAGCGGAGTAGTTGTAGCGGGCAACCCTCTCGCACGTGGAATTGTTGTAGCTGGCAACCCTCTTTCAAGCGGAGTTGTATTAGCTGGCAACCCTCTCTCTCGTGGACTTGTTTTAGGCGGCAACCCTCTTTCAAGCGGAGTAGTTGTAGCTGGCAACCCTCTCTCACGCGGAGTAGTTGTAGCTGGCAGCCCTATCTCGCCTGTACCACTCGTGGCCGGCAGTCCTCTTGTAGCTGGCAATCCTCTTGCATACTCTTCACTCGTACCGTCTGTGGTTGACTCACGTTTAGCTATTGGACAAGCGCCCCGCATTCAACTCTAAGGAACTGGCTATGAAATACTGGACTGATGATGATTACTTGCTATGTAAATATGTGTAAATAAAACATTGTATAATTTACTTTATGTTTTACTTAACACATAACTTTTTGCTGTTAATGCTTTTATATATAGATATTGTTTATTAAATGGTTCACATATTGAGTTATTTGGTCGCCCAGTGCTCTATATTTATCCATAGTTTATGTTATTACTAGCAGACCGAGCCAACTTCGTACCGCCATATTTTATACATACATACATACATATTCCATGTTAATCATATCGTGATGACATATAACCTAAGGCCTAACACTAAGATATTTGTTCAATTCGTACTAGTAGTTCCTGAAATTAGCGGGTTCAAACAAACAACCAAGCTATTGATTCTTATATTATTGAAATTTTAGTAAGGATCCCTAATTCATGTGCAAATATAATATAGCCTTCCTCAATAAATGGACAATTCATCAATGTAAAAATTTTTGAAATTGGGCCAGCGGTTTCTAACATTAGCACGTTCAAACGCTTTACACTATACTAAATGTTTGTTCGCTTTACGCTTTATACTGTATAGACTAGTTGAACCAGCGAACTTTGTTTCGCATCAAAAGTATTAAATAAGTAAATTTTGGATTTATAACTTTTTGTTTTCCATATCATACATGAATTATAGATAAAAACCACCCCCTTGACCCGCTCCATCAATTAAAAAAAACCGCGTAGTTGCGAAGTTTCTAAGATATAAGCATTAAGGGGACAGACAGCGGTTAGCGACTTTGTCTTATACTATTAAATAATAATGATGTATTAGATATTACATAAGAAGTAAAGAATGGCATTTCCATGACTGCATATGGATGTGTATCCATATTTAAACTTAACCTAGTTTTATCAACTCAGCTTGCCATTTATATCTGTTAGTTATCAGTTATCATAACTTTTATTGCATTCTAAAATGGGGTGTTCAAAATGGTTGATTTGAAAGCGACGATATAGCGACGAGCAATGTATATCTGCTAAGTCAATCTTGAATCATCCATTTTTTCTACATGTCCAAACCATCAGAGCATGCCCTTTCTTACTTTTACATCGACACTCTCTTACAATCCTCCAACTTTCTTCATTAGAACCTTGTTTTCTACGCGGTCAGCGAAAATCACTCCGCAGATTTCGCGTAATGCCCTCATTTCGACCGCGTTTATCCTACTTTCGTGCACAATCTGCTATAAGCTCTCGTTTCTATAAGTAAGCGTTGGGCTCAGTACCACATTGTAGATTGCTAGCTGGGCCTTTCTGCTAACGTTCTTCAGGCCCAAGAATCTGCCTAACGCTCCATTTACGCAGATTCCAAACGCTTCTTCCTAGGTTTTTACATCTTGTTCCTATAGATTACATCATTTTTGTTATAGCTTTATTCATTTAGACATCACGACTACGACACAGATGAAATACATTTAACGGGGTATAGGAACGATCGGGGCATGGTTCAGCACCCATCATCAATCTTAAGTTCAATCTGTCGAGTTTATCTTCTATGAGGAATCAACAACAACCATAAGAGACTATAGTATTCGTTACTTGTCCAACAAATACTATTTATTAAATTTAAACAAGTTACAACTTAATTGACCCTATTTACTTTTAATTATTTAATCTTATTCATATCCCCCTCGACATCATCCTGGCCGAGATATACGCAGCCGCGTACGATCTCGGCCGGGGAAGGGGGACCCGGGCGCGCGGAGACACGAAGTGCGGAGGCGGGAGGTCTTCCGGCGGGTCCTGAGGGACTGGCGCAACGCGCTGGTCCTTCAGGGCTGCGCGCTTCAGCGCGCCGTCGGAGCCGTTCTGCCCCACCTCGAGGCCTGGGTGCTCCGTAAATGGGGCACGGTCACCTACAGGTTGACTCAGATACTCACCGGGCACGGGTGCTTCGGTGAGTATCTGAGTCGAATAAAACGAGAAGAGACGGCGAGATGCTACCATTGGGCATCTGACCTGGACTCGGCCCAGCACACGCTGGAGTTCTATCAATCAAATCGTTGTTGAATGAAAAAACTAACCCACTTTTTAATCTATAATTTGCAATCGAGGCAACTATACTGATTACTTATTCTCGAGCAGTCATTAATGAATATATTTCATTTATCCTACCCAATTAAATGTGTTATATCGTGTATAAGCTATCGTGGAGTCCTAAACCGATTTCAATAAAACGCCTTTTGTTACCCGAAGGTGTAGGCAGCGGCTGTTAAGCCTCGTCTCGCCGTTATGCTTACATCGCAAATGGAATAGGTGGCGAACCTATTGCCATACCGGGCACAAAGTTTTTTCAGTCATCGATATTTATCACACATAACTTCCGAAAACAATTTCGAAAAGTCATTGGTGTGAGCCAGTGTCTGGAATCGAACCCGGACCTCTGGATCAGAAGCCGTGTGCTCGACCACTGCGCCACCGAGACTTGTAAGTTCAATAAAATTCCAGTTATTTTTGTCATCATCATCATCAGCACTGATTTGTCCACTGCTGAACTTAGGCCTCCCCTTAGCACGTCATAGCTCCCGGTCCTGTGCCTGTATCCAACGACTGCCAGCTGTCTTTATCTGGTCGTCGGTCCATCTAGAGCGGAGACAGCCTACACTACGCAGACCGATCCGTGGTCGCCACTCAAGAACCATTTTTCCCCTTTTTTCACGTGGCCTTCACTTCAGCGTGCTAACTTTTTTATATAACTTTGTTTTACAAAGTCACTTTCCGCTATCTGTCCCCATACATGCTTAGATCTTTGAAAGCTTGGTTTGGAATTTTAATTGCAAACGCTAACTACACCTAAGAAGGTTTATAAAATAGTCCGTGATGGTGCACGTATAATACTCACATCTTAGGGATAACACGCAATTATCATTTTTATTCCTTTTCTTTTTACTTTGACAATGTCAGTGGTCCTGTGGACAAGCACCCCGCTTCTGTATCAAGAAGTCGCGGGTTCGAATCCTGGCTCACACCAATGACTTTTCGAAATTCTTTTCGGAAGTTATGTGCGATAAATATTGATGACTGAAAACTTTGTGCCCGGTATGGCCATAGCTTCGCCACCTATTCCATTTGTGACGAAAACATAACGACGAGTCGAGGCCTAACAGCCGCTGGCTACACCCTAGCCCTATAATGCATTTAATCAGTTACTTGGATGGAATTTTGTGAAAATAATCGGTAGGAAAAAGAAGGCGCGCTATTTGATTGAACTAATGAGCGTAACAAAGCAAGCGGCGGAGAGATGGCCGTGAGATGGTGCCAAGTTATTTTACAAGAGGTTGAGATCACTTCGTAATGTTTGTCATATCATAATAAGTATGATCGGTCGGGGTGATAATGTTAATGTAAATATTACTAGACATCCTTGAAGCTCTAGAGGACTCGGTACGATGGGGTGAAAGCTGCTTGCCACCAGATCCCGATAGTATCACCACCTACACCGTCCGGCCATGTTGTGGCATTCCTTGGTGGCTGATGAAATTTAAATTAGAGTTTACGATTGTTTTCTGGAGGCCACTATTTTGCACATTAATTTATATATCATTGTTTAAATATTAATTTAATTAATTCAATATGGGTGGTGTAGTGGTTCAGCATTGCACTACAGTTTTAAAGGTCTCAAGTTTTATTGTGGGTTAAATATTCAAACAGGAATTCGAAATCCGAGTTCTTTGTATTTGACCAAACGTTAACTGTGCCCGATTTATAGGTTCCGCTACTGACTTAACATTCTTTCACATTCTATATATCAAGGCATAATTAACCTTTTTGATTTCTCTCCTCCTATATTTCAAAATATGTCAGAACATTTGTTTACTGCATTTAAAGATAGATTTAACCTTTCACAAAATAAAAAAAGTACTCCCCTGAGTTTCTTGCCAATTCTTCTCAGGACGTGAGTAATCGAATTGGCGGATTGAAAATATTGACCTTCATAAGTGTCTTTAATGACCTGAATTGAATAAATGAGATTTTGATTTTTTTTTATTTCAAAAGACGGGGATGACAGAGACAGAGGTCCAAATATGTCGGGACTCAGATATAAACAATGCATCTCTAACATAAAATGCTAATGGAAAATTTGTCGTTATTGTGTAGTTCTTCTAATTGAGGTTCTAATGTTAAAATAACATTTATGCCAACGTAATAATAACATTTTGAATTTGTAGTGTAACAAGCTCCATAAAAATGAAAACTATGAAATTATTTTGGATACAATAATGGCGGGACGAGGCTTAACAGCCGCTGCCTACACCTTCGGGTAACAAAAGGCGTGAAGTTATGTATGTATTTTGGATACAATAAACACAACGCATAGTCACAACGCCCTCCAGTTACAAATTTAATAACATGAATCTTATGGTATGGATACTAGATAAGGGATATTAATAGATATATACTTTATAAAGTAAATATTTTTTATATTAGGTTCCTAGAAAAGTACTCATAACATCCGTGCTTATCAAAAATATTTGTACTCGGATGGTAATCGAACCTAGCTCTACTTCGTAGTCGGTTGTTTTTGAAATGCAGCACGAGGCCGGTCTCGTCATTGTCATAACATTGTTCGCAACTGCTAGTATTAAAAATGGAAGGGACTAAAATAAAACAAATCTTTGCAGTGATAATAATTGAATACATTATTTAATTCGGATCAAACTGAATATCTTTATTCACAACTTATGTTTCCACAAATTATGATGAAAAAGGAAATTTGGGAACAAAGTTTACTAATAGGTGTAAAAGTAAGAAAGGGTATGCTCCGTTGGTTCGGACATATAGAAAGAAGGGATGATGCAAGATTGACTAAGCAGATATTCAATGCAAAAGCGGATGGATGTAGGAGTTGAGGACGGCCAAGACAAATATTCTATGACCAAATAGAACGTGTTCTGGTTGGAGGTGATCTTAGGACGCTCAAAAATCGACGCGCGTGCATGAAAAGAATTATAAAAGTCAACGAAGCGAATGAAGCATGTAAGAATCCTTATTGTGCTCAGTTCTCTCTGCCTACCCCGCAAGGGATTTGGCGTAAAGGAAGGTATGTATGTATGTAGTATTTACTAATTTTGAATAGAATAACAAACAATTCGCAACATTATGTCCTTCAATAATAAATGATCGCAAACTCTGGCAGAAATTGCATCATTCAACCTAAGATTTTACTTTCGCATACTAAAGGATATTATGGATAGAAATTATTAAGGATGTAATATAATTTAATTATGTACTATTCATTAATTTCTTTGTTTTTAGTTCCTTTCATGGTCCACAACATGCCTACCCTTCTTACAAACATACGTGTATATATAATGCACAGTCTAGCACAACTGTATCAGAGTACCTGAGCTCGTCCAACAACACAGACCACAGTCACATACAACATGATGAAGCTGGTGGTGTTATCCTGTGTACTGGCGGCAGCTACTGCCAGTATCATCTCGCCTGTAGGACTCGCAGCGCCTCTGGGAATCTCACCCCTGGGCATCCCCTCAGCTTTAGGCATCCCTGGACCTTTGGGAATCGCGGCACCTCTAGCAATCCCGTCTGCTCTCTCATATTCCGCGCCACTGCTGACTCCATCCAACTATCGAGGACCACTTTCGCTCGCTCCTGGACAACCCGCTAACATCATCGCCGCTGACGGCAGGCCACTCGACACACTTGATGTGAACCTGGACCGTTCTGCACACATCACTGCCAAAGCTCTGGAGGGCTCCGGAGTACGCTTGTTGAAGAAACGCTCGATCGATTCAGTAATCGCACCAGTTGCTGTGAGCCGCATTGCCGTCGCGTCATCACCACTTATCGCTGGAAGTACCATCGGATCTCTACCACTTGTAGCTGGCAACCCTATCGCAAGCGGAGTAGTTGTTGCTGGCAACCCTCTCTCACGTGGCCTTCTTGTAGCTGGCAACCCTCTCTCACGCGGAGTTGTTGTAGCTGGCAGCCCTATCTCGCCTGTACCACTCGTGGCCGGCAGTCCTCTTGTGGCTGGCAACCCTCTCGCATACTCTTCACTCGTACCCTCCGTGGTGGACTCACGTTTAGCTATTGGACAGGCGCCACGCATCCAACTGTAAGCAACTCGCGACACACTATTCTATATAATTCCTATACTTGATAGTGCTTTGAAAAATGGTTAATAAATTTTGAGAATTTGATTTTTAGTTTTATTGTAACGGATCTTGTCTTGAGACAAAGGTATTTGAAGAATAAGTCTTTCTGGAACCAACTGTCGACATAAAAATAATGTGTAGGCTTATAACAGTATACACTTCAAGTGGGAATGAAATCAGCCTCTGACGGAGGCGGTAGACTGGGCTTCTCTACAATCAGTGTTTTGAATTTCGCAGACAGTCCTTCTATCTGTGATCGCTAACAATCCTAAAAAAATATTTACAATAGCTTTGAATGTCTATATTTTAACAAATTGTTTATACGGTGATTGAAATGGCCCGGTTCTTGTACTTTTTGTCAAATCTCCTGATAGTAGTGTCAATCCATCTCTCCCGGTCAATGTCCTATGATGCGACTTCATCTGTTACAGACCACCACTCATATCAACAGTCGCGATGGCCATATAAGTACTTTGATTAGTTCCAGCCCAGTCTAAGTCAGTCATTTTGAATTCACCAATTCTAGTCCCCTTATATGCTTGTATCTTTAAAACTACGCAACGGATTTTGATGCGGTTTTTTTTAATAGTTAGAGGATGAGGGGTGGTTTTAGCAATCTAAGTACAAACGCTGGCTGAACCCTAAGTGATAGATCAATAGTGTTCAACATTATTAAACACCTTCAGAAGGTTTACAAAAAAGTCCGAGATGGCATATGTCTATCTCTTAGGGATAACCCACAATGACCATTTTTAATATTTTACTTTGTAATAGAAATAATGGCTTATTTACGAAGCGATTTCAAATATTACAGCATTCATTTTCATCCAAATAAGTGTCTTATATAGATTGTGCATGTAATATAGCTGATCCTGGCCCATTACAGCATGTAATTTAAACGAATATTTTCGAAGATATTGCAGTATTAACATAGCGGGACAGCAGTTAAAGCCAATAAATAGCACAAATTGAACCTCATGATATCCCAAATTTACTCATTGATTACTTCTGATACGGAACAAAGTTCGCCGGGTCAGCTAGTGTTATATAAATGTGATAAAATAGTGGCAGCCGATATATGGAATATGAAGTTAATCTGACTAGACGAGACATATATTTATGGCTGTACGCGTTAACGAAAGTTTGAGGGCGTGAAGTAAACAGTTACGAATTAATAATCTCCATAAACAAGAACTCAGGCTGATGCAATTTAAGTTAGAATTTGCGATTATGATTATCCTTGGAAGCAGTGATTTTGTAATTAAATATATGTAAGTAAATTATGTATTGAACATTTTTTATTATTAAGTCATAAATACTTTTACGCCGTCGAACCTTATTTCAAGGCGGGAGTATATTCTACTAAGATAAAATTACTTTAAAAAAAAGTTAAACCGTCTTCAAGAAGATACTTACGTAACTAAAAAGCGATAAATAACCCAACTAATTTATCTTCTTAGTACAATATACAAAACATAATACTTTAACAAAGCCATCTTTAATTATAAAAATATTTACTATTGTTAGTTACTATTCAAGTCGGTGCCAGCCTAAGGCCCGAATACTGAACTGCCACTCAAATATATAAGCGCTACTTAAGCGTTTAAGTAGCTGTTACATTTATTTATTTGGGATAACAGTTACATGCTAAGATTTTTTATGAGATTGTACATAGTGAAGTAACACACATGTGACCCACAAAATTATCCACAACTTATCAATTAAGATTATAGAAGAAAATACACATAAAGAAATACAATTTAAAAACTTTTTTTTTTTTATGGGAGAAGGGGCAAACGAGCTTGCGGGTCACCTGATGGAAAGCAATCACCGCCGCCCATGGCGTCTGAAATACCAGGGGCATCACATCAGCGTTGCCTTTTAAGATAGGGTGTGATTTTACAATACAGTATGTTAGTAGGAATATAGCATTTTTGTCCTGAATTAATTGATGCAAAAGTTAAATATAAATGTAGGTATTTTACAATTTTTGTCTTATGAGCATGTGATTAGTTCAGTGAAGCTAAACTTGCAGTTATAAGTTTTTAAAGTGAAACTTTTATTACATCGTCTCAAACTTTTTCGTCTGCGTCTTGCATGTCGCGTGACGGTCGGCCGCGGAGTAGGGATAAAGTGAAAGGCGCTCGTCAGAGCGCCTTTCACGTCTATTATCGTTTATTTATTATTAATTAATTACCCAAATATACACTTTATTTTTGTAAAAACACCCCCAGACGAGGGATCGAACCCACCCCGACCTTGTGTTATCGGTAGTGCGGTTTACCGATGCACCACGAGGGCCGTATGTATAATCGTCTAATTACCGTCCTCTTTACCAATTTCGACACATTTTCTAGGATCGGGTTTGTTTGTTTGTTTGTTTTTTTTTTATAAATTGTGTTTTTTGAAAATTATATTTAAGTACGAATTACATACTAATAAAATAATGAAAAAACTTGTGTGGTTTTATGAAACCACCGTAAAAGTGAAACGTTTCGTTCGGTGAGAGAGGTACCCGGAGGCCCACCCCCCTTTCCGCATCCTTTCCTTTCCCCTATCCCTTAAAGGTTGGTTGGCAACGCAACAGTAACACTATATGTGTTGCTAGTGTCCATGGGCGGCGTTGGTTGCTTACCATCAGGTGACACGCCTGATCGTTTGCCCTCCTGTCCCATAAAAAAAAAAAATTGTGTGGTTTTATGAAACCACCGTAAAAGTGAAACTTTTAAAATTGAGTCTTGGGTTATTGATTTTTAAATCTACTTTTTAAATATACATAAACAAAATATTTTTTCAATAATTATTTTTCAATAATTTAGTTAGTAAGTTTTTTAAATTGATGATTCTGATAAAATGATTAACATTTATATTTTTTTAGAGTGCAACAGTGTAAAACAGTTATTTCACAGCAATTTTTTTAAAAGTTTGCTTTGGCTTCGTTTAACTTTAAGTTAAAGATTTAAATCAATTAATTAGATAATCTCATCATTTTCAAGTTCTTTGGAAGTGAACGACTGAAGATTAAGAATTCCTAGATGGCGCTACTAGGTTGCTACTATTGATGATTCTGCCGTAATATCGTATTATATCGATAGATGTCGCCCGAATTGACAAGTATTCCAGCTACGGCACTAGGGATAACGCGACACCTATTAAACGTTAACAACATTACAACAAAGGATCTTTACAAAACAAAACGATATTTTTTCCTCCAGTAAATATGATATTTCGATTTATTATGAAAATGTGACAAATACATATATAAAGAGCACTATCTTATCTTATATCTTTAAACGAGCAATTCTTGTATATATATATATATATATATATATATATATATATATATATATAAAATTGGAATCTCGGAATCGGCTCCAACGATTTTCATGAAATTTCTATTCCAGCAGATGGCGTTGTTAACTAACACGAACTCAATGTGTGTTTGCTTTGCTTTTATTACAGTTTATCACTGCAAAAAATTAAGTATATGTTTCTAATATAATATGTTAGTACATAGTATATATTAGTATATATTTATTATTCTGTCGGTAAGATCGAAAAATATTATTGATATTTTTAAAGTGAAACTTTTATTACATCGTCTCAAACTTTTTCGTCTGCGTGTTGCATGTCGCGTGACGGTGACGTGAAGGCGCTCGTCAGAGCGCCTTTCACGTCCATTATCGTTTATTTATATTAATTAATTACCCAAATATACACTTTATTTTTGTAAATAAATACCGTAAAAACATGTAGAAAAACACCCCCAGACGAGGGATCGAACCCACCCCGACCTTGTGTTATCGGTAGTGCGGTTTACCGATGCACCACGAGGGCCGTATGTATAATCGTCTAATTACCGTCCTCTTTACCAATTTCGACACATTTTCTAGGATCGGGTTTGTTTGTTTGTTTGTTTTTTTTTTATAAATTGTGTTTTTTGAAAATTATATTTAAGTACGAATTACATACTAATAAAATAATGAAAAAACTTGTGTGGTTTTATGAAACCACCGTAAAAGTGAAACTTTTTTTCACATTATAGACATTTAACTAAAAATTTTCGAAATATTATTTTTTTCGAAAATCGAATGTAAGTCACTGTTCACGTATTTTAGTTACCATAAAATATTGGTTACGATTTTAATTTACTTGCCATCTTGTATTTGTTAATAGGGTTTAATAAATGTTTTTTATTTTACGTGGTCACGACAATAATTCCTAGATGGCGCTACTAGGTTGCTACTATTGATGATTCTGCCGTAATATCGTATTATATCGATAGATGTCGCCCGAATCGACACTAGGGCACTAGCTACGGTACTAGGGATAACGCGACACCTATTAAACGTTAACAACATTACAACAAAGGATCTTTACAAAACAAAACGATATTTTTTCCTCCAGTAAATATGATATTTCGATTTATTATGAAAATGTGACAAATACATATATAAAGAGCACTATCTTATCTTATATCTTTAAACGAGCAATTCTTGTATATATATATATAAAATTGGAATCTCGGAATCGGCTCCAACGATTTTCATGAAATTTCTATTCCAGCAGATGGCGTTGTTAACTAACACGAAGTCAATGTGTGTTTGCTTTGCTTTTATTACAGTTTATCACTGCAAAAAATTAAGTATATGTTTCTAATATAATATGTTAGTACATAGTATATATTAGTATATATTTATTATTCTGTCGGTAAGATCGAAAAATATTATTGATATTTCATTATTTTATTAGTATGTAATTCGTACTTAAATGTAATTTTCAAATAGTATGTAATTCGTACTTAAATATAATTTTCAAAAAACACAATTTATAAATAATATAAATTTTTTTTTCTCCGCCTGCAATACGTACGTACGTATATGTATGTATGTAAAAAACAAACAAACAAACAAACCCGATCCTAGAAAATGTGTCGAAATTGGTAAAGAGGACGGTAATTAGACGATTATACATACGGCCCTCGTGGTGCATCGGTAAACCGCACTACCGATAACACAAGGTCGGGGCGGGTTCGATCCCTCGTCTGGGGGTGTTTTTCTACATGTTTTTTCTACATGTTTTTACGGTATTTATTTACAAAAATAAAGTGTATATTTGGGTAATTAATTAATATAAATAAACGATAATGGACGTGAAAGGCGCTCTGACGAGCGCCTTCACGTCACCGTCACGCGACATGCAACACGCAGACGAAAAAGTTTGAGACGATGTAATAAAAGTTTCACTTTAAAAATATCAATAATATTTTTCGATCTTACCGACAGAATAATAAATATATACTAATATATACTATGTACTAACATATTATATTAGAAACATATACTTAATTTTTTGCAGTGATAAACTGTAATAAAAGCAAAGCAAACACACATTGACTTCGTGTTAGTTAACAACGCCATCTGCTGGAATAGAAATTTCATGAAAATCGTTGGAGCCGATTCCGAGATTCCAATTTTATATATATATATATATATATATATATATACAAGAATTGCTCGTTTAAAGATATAAGATAAGATAGTGCTCTTTATATATGTATTTGTCACATTTTCATAATAAATCGAAATATCATATTTACTGGAGGAAAAAATATCGTTTTGTTTTGTAAAGATCCTTTGTTGTAATGTTGTTAACGTTTAATAGGTGTCGCGTTATCCCTAGTGCCGTAGCTGGAATACTTGTCAATTCGGGCGACATCTATCGATATAATACGATATTACGGCAGAATCATCAATAGTAGCAACCTAGTAGCGCCATCTAGGAATTCTTAATCTTCAGTCGTTCACTTCCAAAGAACTTGAAAATGATGAGATTATCTAATTAATTGATTTAAATCTTTAACTTAAAGTTAAACGAAGCCAAAGCAAACTTTTAAAAAAATTGCTGTGAAATAACTGTTTTACACTGTTGCACTCTAAAAAAATATAAATGTTAATCATTTTATCAGAATCATCAATTTAAAAAACTTACTAACTAAATTATTGAAAAATAATTATTGAAAAAATATTTTGTTTATGTATATTTAAAAAGTAGATTTAAAAATCAATAACCCAAGACTCAATTTTAAAAGTTTCACTTTTACGGTGGTTTCATAAAACCACACAATTTTTTTTTTTATGGGACAGGAGGGCAAACGATCAGGCGTGTCACCTGATGGTAAGCAACCAACGCCGCCCATGGACACTAGCAACACATATAGTGTTACTGTTGCGTTGCCAACCAACCTTTAAGGGATAGGGGAAAGGAAAGGATGCGGAAAGGGGGGTGGGCCTCCGGGTACCTCTCTCACCGAACGAAACGCGGCATGAGCCACTTTACGTCGATCTTCTGAGAGTTCGTGGTATTTCGCCGGTCGAGCCGGCCCATTCATGCAGCGAACTGCTTGGCTCTACCACTGTTAAAATTTAATAACAGATAATATTTTTTAAATTTATTAATAAAAACATCAAATAGGTCTATATCAAAAAAGTTTTTTTTATGGTACACATCTACAAGACGTCGCAGTGGTGCTCGCCCTCCGGCATAAGTTCTACATATGTTAATATGGAACAGCCGAGGAGCTCGCACTCCGCGGCGCAACACAGATATGGGAACTGCATAACATAGTGAGTTCGTAATATCCATGCAGTCGTAGCCATTATTAAAAACTTTGAATAGCGTCAAGGAATCGAGAAGTAGCCGCCTGGACTCTAAACTCAGGATATGGTTACGTTTTAGTGAGTCCGTATAAGACATTTTGGTGTGATAGCATTTGTAATTAAAGGCCCGTAAAAATTTCTTCTGTACCTTTTCTAGTCTGACTACATATTTTTGGTAGTAAGGGTTCCAGATAGACGTCGCATACTCCAGCTGAGGATGAATTAATGTCTGATATAAGGTTAAGTAACATTAGACAGAATACGTGAAATTTGAGCAGTGAGTAGCACTTTATTGATTGTCAGATTTGAGTGGCGGTTCAGTATTCGGGCGTAAGTAACTTATTATGTTGTGTGGTTTGATATGCGCAGTCGTCAAAGTTACACGGCAAAATACAATACGGTGTAACATTATGCCGGCACCGACTTCAATAATAACTAACAATAGTAAATATTTTTATAATTAAAGATGGCCTTGTTAAAGTATTATGTTGTAACAAAAATACCATACACGCATAAAATTTTCGGTGGTTGCCTTCAATTTCTCCTGGTTTCCATCATCAGATCCTGACCTGGTTAAAATTGAACCAAATGGGAAGCACCAGCTTTCAAATAAAAAAATAAATCGTCCAGTCAAAAGTTATGAGGTAACAAACTTAAAAAAAAACATACAGACGAATTGAGTAGCTCCTCCTTTTTTGAAGTCGAGAGAAGAAGTATAAGTTTTCTTCTTCTTTATTTTAATTTTCTTTACTCTCTTAGGCCCGTAAGATCAATCACAGTTTAAACTATTTTGCCTAGTTTAAACCTCATCTGTCGTTTATTTTGTAAGATCAATGCTAGATAAACCTCCAATAACAGTTTAAACTATAGTTTAGCTTACACCAGGAGATTTTGCCGTTTAAACCGTGGTCCTGCCTAGTTTAAAAATGGCGGTCGTTTATCAGCTGACATCTGACACAACGATTGTGGGTTCATACATAGATTTAGCATAGAATACAATAGATGGCACATGTCAGGAAAAATTTACTAATAGCATCGAATCACTGACAGCGCAACCGCTTATATTAGATTTTGGGAACCGCGTATATTTACATTACCACACATGAACATTAACTTTGTAAAAGTTAACGTTTTGAAGCGCTTTTTACGAACACATTGATAATAATAATAATATCTTGGACACAAATCACACAGGGCCAGTTCCAAACTAAGCAACTAAATGCTTGTGCTATGGTTACTAGAGAACGGATACTAATACATATATACTTTTCTTTTGTAAATACATACTTATAATACATAGAAAAACACCCAGACGCCGCACAAATATTAATGTTTGTCATAAATATTTGTACTCGGGCGAAAATCGAACCCCCGACCTCAGTGCTGCAGCCGGTTGTTTTACCAATGCGCCACGAGCCCCGTAAGTCACTCACACATTAACAACCCATTTTTGGTCACGTTGTTTGGGTGACTATTGCCGATCTATTTTTCTTAAATCTATGGTCACACTATAAAACTTCATAAAAGAAAGAGAAAAAGAGTTTTTTTCACTAAATATGCCACAGAAAATGTACAAAAGAGTGAATGATGAGCGAAATATGGATATTAAATAACCAAATGTTGCCATCTGTCGAAAACTAAACTTAGTTTACGTAATCTATGTCCATTTCGCTGTTGATCTTACGAGACAGGTTTAAACTCTAGATTAAAATTGACTATAGTTTAGAAAATCGACAGTTTTAACTATGATTGATCTTACGGGGGCCTTAGTGTCGATAACGGCGCAGTAAAGTTACCAACTAAGCTAACTATTAATACGAGATTAATTATCTTTTACATAATATGTCATTTTTATACACTTTTATTAGCTTTACCTTTAAAAATTTTTGATTACATTCATATTTACATACATACGTATGTGAATATGAATGTAATCAAAAAATTTTAAAATAAATTAATTAAACAAAAACTTTTACCTTACTTATCAACATACAACTGAGAAAAACATTAGGTTTTATAATTATGAGTACAAATGGCGGCACTATATCGCTGTAAACAATCTCTTCCAGGCAACCTTTGGAAGGACTTGCTTAAAAGACAGATAAATTTAAATTAATTTTTATTTGTTATTCGGGTATTATAATACACATACATACATACATAACTTCACGCCAAATCCCTTGCGGGGTAGGCAGAGAGAACAGAGCGCCATGGGGCACGATTCTTACACGCCTCACTCGCTTCGTTGACTTTCATAACTCTTTTCATGCACGGGCGTCGGTTTTTGAGGCTCTTAACATCACCTTCCTCCAGAACACGTTATAATAACAAATGTATAGTACAAATATAGATTATAATAATGGTAATAGAAATCAATAATAATAAATAAGAAATATCAATAATAGATTGTGCTCTTAAATTAAATTAAATAAAAAGTTAAATAGTACAGCGTTAGCTGTGATTTGAAAGTGTTTATAGACTAAAAAAAGTAAAAAAAAATTGGAAAATCTAAAAGTGCACGCCTCATAGCGGTCATTCAAATTTAAAAATAAAAAATCTAATACTAAACAAAAAAAATGTATATATAGATATACAAATACACAGTCGTATTTTAGTTTTTTACAAATTATAATTAAACGACAGTACTTAGAACGCTAATATTAACTAGGAATCAGCCCAGGGTATAACTTCATATAATAAAAAAAAAGTATTCCGGTATGATGAATTTTTCGACCAATTTCTCTGCCACATACATGGATCCATAACCACAGACTAACGGACGTCCAAGAATGATTGATTTTAATGTTATTATTTACTATGTTAAACAAAATAATTGTTTATAAAATATATCATATGTGCTAGACAGATTATTTAACTTGATATTAGTGCACTCATATTATCCTGTAAGTGTTATATTAGTGAAAGAACAGTCATTTGAGTTTCGAAAGACCGGACGACGGACCGACGCTCCGCTAATGAGGCGTGCAATAAAAGTGGTCATTGTGGGTTATCCCTAAGAGATAGACATATGCCCTCGTGGACTTTTTTGTAGACCTTTTAAAAGTGTATATAGTGTAGTGCGTTGTTTTGATTTACCACTTAGGGTTCAGGCTGCGTTTGCGATTAAAATTCTAAATCTCGAAAATTATCACTTTTTTTGCTACACTATACATGCATTATAGATCAAAACCACCCCGTTAACATCCCCTAACTATTAAGAAAACCGCATCAAAATCTGTTGCGTTGTTTAAAAGATATGCGCATATAAGGGGACAGATAACGGAAAGTGACTTTGTTTTATACTATGTAATGATAGTAAAAATAAATATTATTTAATAAAAAACTGGAAACATGGGTGCTCGATTTTGTTCACGTTCACGCATTTTTCAAATATTTCACACTTTTAGCTTTGTATTTTTAAAAACCGTGTCTTTTAATTTTCTAGTAATTCCATTTGGGACCTAAACATAACGGCGAGACGAGGCTTAACAGCCGCTGCCTACACCTTCGAGTACAAAAAGGCGTGAAGTTTGTTAATGTTTTGTTTGTTAATGTTTTATGTTGTTCTCTTTACTTGACGCTCTTAGTTTTAATAACTTAGTAGCAATTAAGCGAATTATTCTAATTAAGTAAGATATTAATTGTCATTCACATAATACGTCGTTTTTTCTAGCAAAATAGGTACAATAAAATAAATATACTCATAGGAAAAAATGTTTTATTTACAATATTTCATGGCAGGCGCGGAACAGAATATTCGTTATACATATGTACATGGTTTGGTATCAAGTTTTTTACCAATGGACGAGAGGAGCGTGAGCATAAGAGAAGGGTGCAGCGATGTGTGAGATTGAGGAGTATGCAAGAGGAGTATGGGCGATGAGTGGTGCTGGTGCCACGGCAACACGACTCACGGCGAGTGGAGCGATTAAGGGAGCCACTGATCGCTTCTTGAGCAAATGTACACCAGAACCGCTTAGAGCCTTGGCAGTGAAGTGAGCTTCTTTGTCCAGGTTTACATCGAGCGTGTCCAGGGGCCTTCCATCGGCAGCAAGAATATTGGCGGGCTGTCCTGGAGCGAGAGACAGTGGTCCTCTGTAGTTAGACGGCGTCCACAGGGGTGCTGCGTAGCTGAGTGATGATGTATATGCGAGAGGTGCTGAATAACCCAGAGGAGTGATCAGTGGAGCGATTGAGCGTTTCTTCAGGAAGTGCACACCATTACTTTCCAGAGCTTTAGCAGTGAGATGTGCAGATCTGTCAAGGTTCACATCTAGCGTGTCCAGAGGTCTGCCGTCTGCAGCGATGATGTTAGCGGGTTGACCAGGCGCGAGGGAGAGAGGTCCTCGATAATTAGATGCTGATAGTAGAGGTGCGGAATACAGAAGTGGCGATGGCATCGTGAGAGGCGCTGTGTACGCTAAGGGTGCGACCAGACTGCCGGCAGCTGCAGCCAGTATACAGGATAACACCACCAGCTTCATCATGTTGTATATGAATGTGGTCTGTGTTGTCGTGGAAGCTCAGATGCACTGATACACTTGTACTCGCACTTAACGTTTATATACTTGTTTGATAAGAATGATCTTGATTGGCGTCGGTGTCGCAGGAATGTATGACTGACCCTGAACAGGACTACTTTTATTCTAGAATAAATTTTAATAAAGAACAAAGAAGTTATTAATAAGTTAATTACAAAAAATAAATATATAGACCGTGACATATAGATATACATAGATATTGATTTAGAAAGATTAATATTTTTTTTGGTATGCAAATGTCAAGATTGAAATGGTTGTACCTATAGATTTTTATGAATTACCAACTAGCCAGTAAAATTTCGGGTGGCATGTTAATACGGGTTTCTGGTACAAAGGTGGACATACATGATAATACAATTTCTCATTTCAAACTCATCGAATAAAATTATATTTAAGGTTAACTTTTATTACTGAACGCTATAAAATATAGCCTAAAATTTATTACTTACTGAAGACTTAGTTATTATGCAAGTATATTTTCAAAAGTATTCTTTTTTTTTATGGGATAGGAGGGCAAACGAGCAGGCGTGTCACCTGATGGTAAGCAACCAATGCCGCCCATGGACACCAGCAACACATATAGTGTTACTGTTGCGTTGCCGACCTTTAAGGGATAGGGGATAGGAAAGGATGGGGAAAGGGGGTGGGCCTCCGGGTACCTCTCTCACCGAACGAAACGCGGCACGAGCCACTTTACGTCGGTCTTCTGAGAGGTCGTGGTATTTCACCGGTCGAGCCGGCTCATTCATGCAGCGAACTGCTTGGCTCTACCACTGTTGAAGAACTATTCGTCAAACTTTCGCAACAAAATGGGTCCTACAATAGTACAATTATTTAAATACAAGCTTAAGGTTAACTTCATACTGCCATATCTATCTCGCCTTATTTATTCGTACTTGCTTCATACTCGTACAAATCTATGTTTTATTAATTTTTATTGCGTAATTTTCAATACTTAGAATATTAGTTTAAATTGTACGTGTTAAATTCATTATAATTCACAGGCTTAACAAATATATGTATACTATTGTAAGCCTATATATTATATTAATTCATTTATTACTTTCCGTATATACATAGGTAACTTCACGCCAAGTCCCTTACAGGGCACACAGAGAGAACACAGCGTGTCACTTAAAGCTAAACTGGTATATTAAGTTGTAATTTAAATTGGTTCACACTTTCATACGTATAACTATGACATAGACCTCGGTGGTCCGGTGGTCGAGCACCAAGCTTCTGAATCCAGAAGTCGTGGGTTCGAATCCTGGCTCACACCAATGACTTTTCGAAGTTATCTTCGAAAGTTATGTGTGATAGATATCGATGACTGAAAATTTTGTGCCCGGTATTTCAATAGGTTCGCCACCTATTCTATTTGTCGAGGCTTAACAGCCACTGCCTACACTTTTGGGTAGAAAAAGGCGTGAAGTTATGTTATGTTATTTTATGACATAGAAATTAACACTATTATTACATGAAGTAAAAGCTGTTTGCTGGTAGACTATTTTAACCAATAGGACGGTTTGATGTTTAAGTTGTTCTGCAGGGTAACAAAAGAGATGCCTTTGAAGTTGAATAACCTACCCTACCTACGTTGTTAGCCTTGTGGATTTTAAATATCAGCTTCCTGGACGGCCGCTTTGCACCGGTTTCACAAAACCAGGTCGCCCTTATATCTAGTTCGTAAGCTTTTTTCTATAAATACTGAATCGCATATTGTCTGGACATCAGTTCATCAGCAACCGATAAGTAAAAATGTACAATTTTCTGGTATTTTGCGGCATTTTGGCGGCGGCTGCTGCAGAACCTAGCGCTCTGTATTCGCTGCCCATCACACAGTACTCCACGGTTGTGTCTCCAGCTACTACCACGTTTGCGACGCAAGAGAGCAGCGTGATCCATCCATCACCGATCGGATATTACCCAGGAGCTCCTTTGGTGTACTCTCATTTCATCAAGAAACGTTCCCCGGAGTTTCCTTTTGGATATATTTCACCTTCTACTTATATATCGTCCACTCCATACGTAGCTCCAAGTAGCTACATAGCCAGCTCACCGTTGATCCACAAAACGCACATTCTGCCCGTTGTCGCCCCCATCACGCCTGCAGTACACTTGATCAAGAAGAGGTCGGCACCACTATTACCTACGACATACATCCTGCCTCAAGCTTACTCCGCTGTACATACCCCGATTGTGTCTACATACCATTCCGCTCCTCTCATTCCCTCAACAAAACTGATCTCCCAACCCTTTTTTTACTCTCAATATATTAAGAAATAAACATTTTCTATCCAGGAAAAGTGTTTCGAAAGAAAGAAAATGCTAATTTAACCAATTGACTACTAAAAAAAATATCAAATTGTTTGCTAACCTAACACTAATTGTACTAACTCTGAAACGTTCTACAAAATACCATGATCATCGTATCATTGTAAACAGTTGTGATAATAAATTTTGAATAAAAGATTTTGGACAAATAATACTTGATTTATTTATTTTATATTTTGTCATGTAAACACTAATATGTACTGTTGCTCCTGATTCTAGCTTATCGTACTTTCGACCAGATTACTTAACTGCATTTCTATATAAAAAAATATTAGATTTCGTTTTGTTTGATTTAGACCGCCAAGGTCTAGTGGTTGACCACCCCGCTTCTGAATCAAGAAGCTTCGAATCCGGGCTGGCACCAATGACATTAAAAATTATTTTCAGAAGTTGTGTGTTTGGAACGTACCTACAATTCGACGAGTCGGGACATACTTGCCACTGCCTACAATTCCGGGCAGAATCTTTAGAGACTATGTCTCGCTGGTCCAGTCGTCGAGCACACGGCTTTTGAATCCGGAGGTCGCGGGTTCGAATCCTGGCACATACCACAGAAATTAATTTCGAAAGTTATGTGTGATAAATATCGATGACTAAAAACTTTGTACCCGGTATGGCAATAGGTTCGTTCGCCACCTATTCCATTTGGGACGTATACATAACGGCGAGTCGAGGCTTAATAGCCACTGCCTACACCTTCGGGTAGAAAAAGGCGTGAAGTTATGTAATGTTATCTTTAGAGAAACAAAGTTTAATTGTGGACGAAAAAAGCCGAATTGAACTGTGAAAACTACAACAAAATGGTGCATTATGTTAACTCAGCAATTCCTCTATAAGTAATAATAATGATTAAAATTACTTTAAAAAAAGTTAAGCCGACTTCTAGAAACGTAAACCACAAAATCTTTAAGTAAATGAAAACAGTACTTTCATAACTAAAAACGTAATACTTTTATAAAGTAATCTTTATCTATTATAATATTTACTATTGTCACTCTTTATTGAAGTCGGTGCAACAGAATAGAGTACGTTACCTGGGCTAGCACCGACTTCAAAAATAAGTGACATTTGTAAATATTATAATGGTTAAAGATTACTTTATAAAAGTATTACGTTTTGTATATTGTATTAGGTAGGTATACAAATTAGTAAGTTTCGTTATTTATCGGTTTTTAGTTATGAAGTACTGTTTTCATTTACTTAAAGATTTTGTGGTTTACCTTTCTAGAAGTCGGTTTAACCTTTTTTTTAAAGTAATTTTATTTATGAGTTTTAGTGATATTAATGAGTTGTGAACTTCAATAGAAGTTAGTTCATTTACATGGCTTGCATTTTATTAAATATATTATCACTTGTTACAAGTCCGTTTGTTAAATGGTTGATATTTTTAGGGGGCTATAATTGTTATAAATAAGTACTTAGCTAAAAGAGTTTGATAATACTTGTTAAGTATTTATATTTTTGTTATTATCATGGGTAGACAATAATACTGTAGCCCGAATGAAGACCAATCGTAGCCTTGAAAGTATTACAGTTAAAAAAATATTATAACAACAATATACCTCACAAGCAACATGTTAGCCCTACATACTACCAAGTAGTTTCTGTCGAAAAATTGGAGTGCTGTCTTCAAACTCCTAACCGTTGAGGAGTTCGGTGGCTTTTTCATCAGCACAGCAGCATCGGATGTTGACATCATAAAGAATATCCCTAAGAAATCACTATTACGTAACAAAAACATTTCTCCCTGTTTCCATCATCACATCCTGAAAATGGGACCATCTAGAAAGTAAACACTATCGAACAAAAAAATTTTTAAATTCCGTCCACAATTGACGAAAATATCGGTACAAATGGAAAACTTCACGCCTGTTTCTACCCGGAGGCACAGGCAGTGGCTGTAAAGTCTCGACTCGCCGTTATGTTTATGTCCAAAATAGAATAGGTGGCGAACCTATTGCCAACCGTAGTAGGTAATTATTGTTGTAATCCGGTCAATTTAGACGTACGAGCCTATTCGATACAATATAACGATTATCAGCTCGGTGGAAATTTCTGTAAACTTTTATTTACTGGTTCAATTTGACCGGACTATAGATGATGTTGGAATAATTCAAGCGAACTTGGAGCTATCATTAAAAACGCAGTGTTTGAGATATAACTAAATAAATGTTTTAGACAAGTCACTAATTTTCACACAAATGTCACTAATTTTTTAGTCGGTGCAAGCCCAGGTAACGTACTCTATTGTGTTGTACCGACTTCAATAATGAGTGACAATAGTAAATATTATAATAGTTATAGATTACTTTATAAAAGTATTACGTTTTGTATATTGGATTAAGTATACAAATGAGTAAGTTACGTTATTTATCGCTTTTTAGTTATAAAGGTACTGTTTTCATTTACTTAAAGATTTTGTGGCTTACGTTTCTAGAAGTCGGCTTAACTTTTTTTTAAAGTAAATTTTTATGCACACGCGTCGATTTTTGAGGCTTCTAACATCATTAGACATATGTCCGTTTTTTATTAATTATTAAGAGTTGAGATATAATTAGCTACCATCACACCAGCCCACTTATAATTATACTAGTACTTATACCTTCACGGAATCACATTTGAGATAACTCTTTTGTGTTTATACCGTCATCAATGAACATGAAAGCTATAAAGTTCGGACTGAGATAAATGAACACATTAAAAACGGAAAAAAATAGATATTTCGGTGGTCCGGTGGTCGACTGTCAGGGTTCTGAATCAAATCAAGGAGTCGTAGGATCGAATCCAGGCTCAAACTAATGACTTTTTTTAATTATTTTGTATAATACTATTATATTCATTGGTATATCCATTACATGGAGATGGCAACCCAGTTTATATTTATTTTATATAAACACAAAACTCTCAAAATCTCATTGAATTGATTACTTTTGCTTAAAAACCGAAAAGTAACATGTTCACACCAATGTTTTATAGATACGATACACTTATAGATTAATAGATATGTACCGTAACTGTAAATAACCAAACTTGTAAAGTTTTATGTAACAAAATGTTACATAAAATTGGTTACGTTACGTAGGCGTTAACAGCATTGGTCCAGAGGGGTTAACTGTATCCTGGACCACCCTAACGCCGCTGGATTAAATTGCTTTTGGAGTCGCACACTACCCCCACTGCCGTCCCTAGGCCGGGGTATGCATAAAGCATCTTCTCGGGTTAGAAAAAAAAAACGTAAAGAGTATAATATAATACCGGTTCCGGTGACCAGGGATTGCAAACCAGGCCCGGTTTGCAATCTCTACTCTAATACCTGACAGCGAAAGCAAGACTTTCGTTTGAGCGGTCCTTTTGCTATACCTCAAGCACAGTGCTTCTTCTCAATCTGAATAACCTAAAGGTGGTGGGACCTTCAATATGAAGGGATCATGAAAAATTAATAGGTTATTGAAAAAAAGAAGATTAGATTCAATTACTGCTTCAATTCTTAGCAAAATGATAAAAATAACATAAAAAGTGTAGGCAGTGGCTGTTAAACCTCGACTCGCCTCCCAAATGGAATAGGTGGTAAACCTATTGTCATACTGGGCACAAAGTTTTTAGTCATCGGTATTTATTACACATAACTTTCGAAATTAATTAATTTCGACAAGTCAATTTCTGAAACCTCTGGATTCAGAAACCACGTGCTCGACCGCTGGACCACCGAGAAATATTTAAAAAACACTCTGTAATATTAGAAAGATGTAACTGCATCACACTCCGAAAAATGAATAATTTTTATTGTCTTCATACTTACACAGAATCTCTTTGCTACAGAGCATGTTTATGATGTATATATAAATATTAATAGTCTAAAAAATCTTTCTTATTTCACAGGCAGGTAAAATTTACATGATAGCACTTGGACAAGCGGGATCACTTAACGGCAACCCTGACCTTAAATCGCTGATATAAATGAAATGGAACTTTCCAATAGAGTACTGAATGGCCTTGTGAGTTTTAAATACCAGTGTCCTGGACGACCGGCACCGGTTCTGTAGAACAAGATCGCCCTTAGGACTAGTAATGACTCTGGAGGTATAAATACAGAGCACCCAGCTTGCTTCGATATCAGTTACATACCGCTGAAGAAACGAAGATGTTCAAATTTGTATTATTGTCCGCTATACTTGCTGCAGTAGCAGCCAAACCCAGCGGTCTGTTTTCGCTGCCCATCACGCAGTACTCCACGATTGTGTCTCCAGTAACTACCACGTTCGCGAAGCAAGAGAGCAGCGTGATCCATCCATCACCGATCGGATACTATCCAGGAGCTCCTTTGGTGTACTCTCATTTCATCAAGAAACGTTCGCCGCAGTTTCCTTTTGGATATATTGCACCCTCTACTTACATAGCGTCCACTCCATACATAGCACCAAGTAGCTACATAGCCAGCTCACCGTTGATCCAGAACACGCACATCCTGCCCGCTGTCGCCCCCATCACGCCTGCAGTACACTTGATCAAGAAGAGGTCGGCACCACTGTTACCTACTACATACATCCTGCCTCAAGCTTACCCCGCTGTACATACCCCGATTGTGTCTACATACCATTCCGCTCCTTTCATTCCCTCAACAAAACTGATCTCCCAACCCTTTTTTTACTCTCAATTTATTAAGAAGTAAGCATCTTTGCCAGACAAGAATTTAAGAGGAAAAAGTAGCAACTTCTTCTAAGTGTTTACAACCAATACAATCTTCAGACAGCCGAAACCCAATCTATTAACACCAATTCCAAATACAATCAATAATTTTAAAATGCTAATTAATACATTCCTTACATTTGTGTTGACACTAAACTATTTGATTGTAAATAAATAATTTGAATATGAGGAATTCTCAACATTATAACTGAAGTTTAATTTATTCAATGGTTTCAATGGTGGTTGATTTTTGAGTGGTAGAGCCAAGCAGTTCGCTGCATGAATGGGTCGGCTCGACCAGTGAAATACCACGACCTATCAGAAGATCGACGTAAAGTGGCTCATGCCGCGTTTCGTTTGGTGAGAGAGGTACCCGAGCCGTCGTTTGCCATCCTATACCATAGAAAAAAAATCAATTGTGATTAATTTCAAACCTAAACTTTATTGATTAAGTAGTAAGTAGTTCATCTAATCATATTTTTCCGGTTGAAGGAAGAAATTATCAGCCATCATATGTGGCTGGACTAAAAATAAATCAGCTATTTGCCGGTGATAATTCCGTCAAAATATATTATTGCATAGATTTGTTCCTGATCTCTTAAGTAGTATTACCGTTATCTTCCTAATTCATAGCTCAATAGTTCCTGATTGCCTTCAAACAAAACAAAGTTTACTTTCGCATATGTTTCGCATATATTGGTGTAGATAGAACAAATATATGTTGTAGGGTTTGATAATAATTAAATTTTTAAAAAACAAATAGCATTTAATCTATATTAATGACAATATTGTATTACCAGCCTATGCTTTCGTAGTGAATGTAGATAGTTACCTTTTTGCAAGCAAAAGCCAATTAACGACTCTTGGAGATCACCAAAGGGAGTGTTCGTTCGTAAAAATCTAATGAGTTCTGTATTGATACCTGCAGGTCACTACACTCGAAAGTAAAGGCGGATTTATTTCATATCACAAAGATTTAGTAAATAAACCGGACACAATTGAGTAATACAATATAATGTTTTTAAAAACAGTAGATACACTTATCGCCATCTAGTTTAGAAGCCGAGCAACTAACTAATAACGTGTATAAAGACATCGCAAAATAACTACATAAAAAGGTATTCTTCTTTGTTTACTGCTTCGATCTCTTATTAATATTATCTCTAATTATGATCTCTTATTAAATCCTTTATTTATTACAAGAATACAGGTTTATTCACCAATAATACTAACTTCTTTACTTATATAACTTATTTTTTAAAATAAAAAAAGCACGTGGAACTAGTGTTGTACGATTAATTGTTTAACCTTTAGTCAGTTCCGGTGGTCCGGTGGCCCAGTGGTCGAGCACCCCGCTTTTGAATCAAGAAGACGCGGGTTTCGAATCCTGGCTCACACCAATGATTTTTCGGGATAATTTCCTAAAGTTATGTGTGATAAATGTCGATGACTGAAAACTTTGTGCCCGGTATGGCCATAGGTCTGCCACCTATTCCATTTGAGACGTAAACATAGCGGCTAGTCGAGGCTTACTCCCTATATGTTCGCGTAGAAAATGGCGTGAAGTTATGTTATGTTAACTTTTAAAGATTTCCACTGGTTATTTTTTTTTTTACTTATTTACTCTCCATAATTATTATAATATTTATTAATATTATGTGTCCATTCACATTCAAATTTAAATCTAATACAACACATACCCATTCCGTAGGAAAATTTATCTACATTATGTATTATCACTTTCACGCACTATTTTAATAAGGTTATATTTGTGAGATGTGATTTTAACATGTAATTAAATTAACTTGTACAATTGTTCGCATAAACATTATTAAATAATAAACACAAAATATTGCTAATCAATTTTCATAATTTCAGTATTCCATTATTAATTACCTTTCTTCGGTTCATCAGTTATCACTTCATTACCATCTTCTTCAGTAATTACAATATATTTTTCTTCAATTTTGTCTTTAAATTCTATTTCTTTTTCATCTTTAGACTCAACTGGCACATTGTTAAGTATATCTCCAGAATTTGATTTGATAGAATCCTTACTTTGTATTAAAAATACATTATTTTGTGCATTCTCCTCTCTCAGTTTATCAATTGATATAGGATGCTCCAATGCTCTTGCCAATGGTAAATTATGAAAAAAACTTATACCGACAGGCGTTAAAAGTGTATCTGCAGTCAACACTGGTGAATGAATCACGGTTTCGCTGGCCTTCTCATCAGTTTTACCACCTGGAGTATATAAGACAATCGCTGGCTTGTATACCAACGGTGATGATATGAACCCAGGTGTATGTTGTACGTCGATTCTTGATTGATGCGATACTGCAGTGGGAGCTGTGTACATCAATTGAACTAGCTGTCCATTCACTATTAATAGTTTGATCACGAGGAACAATAGACAAATGTTAGTCATTTTTTTTTCAAATTACGTATTGTGTTTACATCTGTGTGCTTCAAGGTGATATTTGATGGTGTGTACGAGAGGCAGATGAGGTTATATAGCGACGTAACTGTTTATGTTACGTCATGCGCAAGCGCATACGCAAGTTCAAGTTCTCGGTCAGAGAACGGGTCCTTGCGTCACCGAGCATGACCCGCGGGGCAGTGGCCGGATTGAGATGCGCTATGTACACACTTTTTATACATTCAGGTTTGACGCTCTGTTGCTTAAGATGAATTAAATTAATTATGTATGTAAAACTAGTTATTTTTACAATATTATTAATTTATAATTGTAGAAAATGACCCAGTTTTTGACTCACTTATGTATTGTTTTTTTTTTTTTTATGGGATAGGAGGGCAAACGAGCAGGCGTGTCACCTGATGGCAAGCAACCAACGCCGCCCATGGACACCAGCAACACATACAGTGTCACTGTTGCGCCGCCGACCCTTAAGGGATAGGGGAATAGGAAAGGATGGGCAAGGGGGTGGGCCTCCGGGTACCTCTCTCACCGAACCAAACGGGGCATGAGCCACTTTACGTCGGTCTTCTGAGAGGTCGTGGTATTTCACCGGTCGAGCCGGCCCATTCATGCAGCGAACTGCTTGGCATTTGGGTATTTATTATGTTTATTTGGGTCGTATCAGAAGGTCAAAAATGGATATTATGTGTCGAAGTGTCAATGCACGGGCAAGAGATCCGCCTTTCTGTGTTCTGAATAAAACATCTTCCAAAACTAAAGGAATTCTAGTTTACAAAAAAGACCATTAAGGTTTTGTGGTTTGGGACGAAAGTGATGTTACACGTGGACCTCATCTTTGGATTTGTCCGATTCGAATCCGATAATTTTTTAGTGAATTGGTACATGTTATAATTACCAAGGGCGCAGAGGCACAAAAAATATAGCTTGAGGCCGATGTAATTTGATTGAATAGTTTACTTTACACTGTCCATATTATTAGTTCCGCCTTTGAGTTATAAATAAGTTCTATACATTATATTATATAAAAAAAAACTAATTCATTTTATTTGTGATTGAACGAATGATCAAGTTATTCATTTTTTTTTTTGCTATGACAATCAAAGTGTTCAATACCACGACAAATCTTTTATTAGCTTTTATCCTGTCACTTTGATTCAGAATTCAGAGTATAAGAGCCTGTTGCAGCAATATACTGACATCATTCAGTATCTGAGTTTCAAACGGGTTCAATATTTTCAAAAAGAAAAATGTTGCGCGCTGTTGTATTATTACTGGCTATAGTTGCTGTTTGCAGAAGTCATGCTGTGCTACCACTGGTGGCACCGGCTCATCATGCTGCTGTAGTGAGCCCATTACATGGATACTCTGGACTTGGCGTTGGTGGATACGGACTGGGTTATGGCTACGGAGGAGTTGGAGGACACGGCTATGGTTACGGTGGACTCGGAGGTCATGGTTACGGCTACGGTGGGCTTGGCGGCCATGGGTACGGTTATGAAGGTCTTGCTGGACACGGAGCTCATCACCTTTTGAAACGATCTCCTCATATCGTATCTCCACTTGCCCACGTCGCTCCTGTTGCTCATTTGGCGCCTGTAGCCCACATTGCTCCTGCTGCAGTGTCCCACCAATCGCGTGTGGACGTACGTACATCACCAGCACTGGTCTCTTCTTCAGTCATCCAGCCTGTTGTTGCTCCAGTACTGGCTGCTGCTCCCATTCTTCATAAATCTCTAGTAGCTGCACCTTTAAACTACGGTGGACTTTATGGGGCAGGTCACTATGGTGCTGGATACTACGGGGCAGGACATCTTGGTCATGGACTCGGCGTTGGACATTACTAATTGTCAAATGGTGCGCATAGAGGGATTTAAAAAAAATGTATATTACAAACATAATGGGTAAATATTATTTCATTTGAAAAATTGCTAATAAATTTTTTTGTAAAATATTTTCTTTTCTTTTTTTACTTTAGTATGAATTAGAGATATTTATGTTTTTATAAGTGTGATATATAATTTTTAGGTTGTGCTTGGATTTGCGGTTTTTGATTCCGACTTTAAATGTTGAAGATCTCATATGTTAGAATATCTTGGAAACTTAAGTTAGAATATTATTATGGTTCAATATCATATGCCAACATTCTTTATTCCACGGATCTAAATTTTGAATTATGCCAGACGAGGTGAAGCCTTGAAGTGTAGGTAAAAGCCAACTATAAGGCATACGGTATTAAAGGTGTGAAGAAAAACGGTGATTTCTTTAATTCATATATATCTATTAATTGCTAAACACTGTTTCTAAAATTTATATATATTATTTACTAAACACTCACGCCGAGTGTCTTGCAGGATAGGCAAAAAGGGAGTGTCGAAAATTAATGTTTTTAAGCAAGTAAGTATAGAAAAAAATCGCGATATGATATGTCTATCTGTCGGAGGTAGCTCAAAACAATAAATTTATTATCTTTACCTTTTACGAGTAAAAATGGCTTATCTACGAAATAATTTTAAGCAAAACAGCGTTAACCATTGCCCAATTAAATACCAAAAATAGAATAAAATAAACATTATCGTACACGATTTATTTAAAGAATACATTACTGTATGTAGTACATGCTCAATATTAGGCAAGTACAGTAGGCGGTCTTATCGCTTGCAGCGATCTCTGCCAGACAACCTTTAAACGCATTGTGTATTAAATATAGATTAAATATTGTAATTTAAATTAATATTTTAAAGGCATAATAGATTGAAAATATAAAATTAAGATAGACAGTGATGCTATGGGCCGAACACCGAACGTCTGCCGAGTCAGCAATCTCGCTTTTTATCCTACTATACTACTATACTATATCCTACTAAAATCTTTAAACCTCCAACGCATTTTGATGCGGTTTTTTGGAGTTTACTCCTTAAGAATCGATTTACATATATAGGCCCGGGGTATGAAAATTATGGGGACCAAAATCGTACTAGTCACGTGACTGTCACACGAAATGCGTTATGCAGTCACAGAGCATATAAATAAGAGTCGGCACTCCATACAATGTCCTGAGCTCTTTATAGTCACAGAGCATATAAATAAGAGTCGGCACTCCATACAATGTCCTGAGCTCTTTATAGTCACAGAGCATATAAATAAGAGTCGGCACTCCATACAATGTCCTGAGCTCTTTATAGAAACACTCTTTATAGCGATACGCCATTCTCTATTACGAAGAAATGTGTTCATATTTGTAGACAGTAAATATTTATTTTTGTAAATAAATACCGTAAAAACATGTAGAAAAAAACACCCCCAGACGAGGGATCGAACCCGCCCCGACCTTGTGTTACCGGTAGTGCGGTTTACCGATGCACCACGAGGGCCGTATGTATAATCGTCTAATTACCGTCCTCTTTACCAATTTCGACACATTTTCTAGGATCGGGTTTGTTTGTTTGTTTGTTTTTTACATACATACATATACGTAAGTACGTATTGCAGGCGGAGAAAAAAAAAATTATATTATTTATAAATTGTGTTTTTTGAAAATTATATTTAAGTACGAATTACATACTAATAAAATAATGAAATATCAATAATATTTTTCGATCTTTGGTAATGAAACGAGGGGCGCCACAGTAGCATCGCCAACATCGTACTCCTAATAAAAAGTGTGTGAATCTCGGAATCGGCTCCAACGATTTTCATGAAATTTAGTATATAGGGGGTTTCGGGGGCTATAAATCGATCTAGCTAGGAATCATTTTTAGAAAATTTCATTTTATCGTGTTTTATCGATAATTAACTTAAACATCAACTTACTTTTTTATTGGAATTCCTGACATCTATTGGCGAATGTGAATTATTTTAAATTGTGAGCACTTAACTTGCTTTAACGACAACAACACTAAAGCTATTCCAGCAGATGGCGTTGTTAACTAATTCTAAACTAATTACTATTTCTTTATTACTAAATTTCTTATTATATTACTATTTCTTTATTACTAAACTAATTACTATTTCTTTATTTCTTCTAAACTAATTACTATTTGTTTCTAATATAATATGTTAGTACATAGTATATATTAGTATATATTTATTATTGGACTTTACTCCTTAAGAATCGATTTACAATATATAATAATAAGAGTCGGCACTCCATACAATGTCCTGAGCTCTTTATAGTCACAGAGCATATAAATAAGAGTCGGCACTCCATACAATGTCCTGAGCTCTTTATAGAAACACTCTTTATAGCGATACGCCATTCTCTATTACGAAGAAATGTGTTCATATTTGTAGACAGTAAATATTTATTATTTTATTTTATAATCGTTCTTGAGGAGTAAACTCCAGTCGTGCGTCGGAGCGGACACACACTTTTACTTTTTTTTTAATAGATAGAGTGATTGAAAAGAAAGGTTTATATTTATTAAAATTAATTTAACAGTAGAGAAATGATATATGCATTACGTGCTACAATAATGATTTCTTGTTTTATTGAATAGGAGGGTAAACGAGCCGCCAATAGACTCCTGCAACACACATAGTGTCACAGTTGCGTTGCTGGCCTTTAAGAGGACAGGATGGGAAATGGATGGGAGGGTGAGAAGAGGTAGGTCTCCGGATACCACTCTTACAGAACGAAACGCGGCATGAGCCACTTTACGTCGATATTCTGAGGGGCCGTGGTATTTCATCGGTCGAGCCGGCCTCTCACAAAATATTTGAATAGAAAATTATGAAAATTAAACACATAGTTAGATAATTACATTTATATTATAAATCGGCAGTGTTGAATTTTTACAATATTGGTTGTCGTTTTTGATCGAATTGAAGAAAACTTCTAATTAATAGGGGTGCACACTGAGCGCTCTCGGGTACAGACCAGAATAGGTCGGCACAATGGGGGCTGAATAGGCAGACACCAGTGGAGAACTGTAGGTGCTGACAAGTGGGCTGGAGTAACCAACGGGACCCACTACAGAGGTATAGGTCAAAGGAGCCACACCAACGGAGCGTTTACGGAGATGATGGTAAGGCGTCAGAGCTTTAGCGGTAAGATGGGCAGCACGTGCAGCTACTACTTCAGGTGTGTCGAGAGGTACACCGTTGACAGCATCCAGAACGACAGCGGGCTGGTGAGGTGCTTGAGACCATGCGTGGACTCCAGGAACAACAGCACCGGCGGAGTACAAGGAAGCACCGTAGAATGGAGAAGAATAGACAACTGGAGAACCGTGCAATACGCTTGAGCTGTATTGTGATACTGAGCTGACACCTGGTACCACAGCACTGTAGGCTACAGGCCCTACTAGACCTGGTCTCGCTGCAGCCAATGCAGCAACAGAAAGTAACACCACCAGCTTGAACATTTTGAGCTCTGTGATGTTGTCGGACAGAAGTATTCTGATCAACTGATGCATGACTCGCCTGTCATAGATGTTTTTATACTACTCCACAGTCAAGTTAGGTAAGTTACATTAAATACTCCATCCAAAAAATAACCTTGAGATTCACTTATCTATGTGCTTTGATATTTAACTCGGGTACTTACTTCGTAAATGACATTGTTCCTATATATTTTTTCGTCGTCATTAGATTCAATCAGCTTCCGGAACAACACGCAGTTGACAACGATCGACATATAGACACTTATATTTATATTTTGCATACCAATAAATGATTTTCTAAAATGTCAGTACATACCTCCTACCTAATTTAATTATTTTTTGTGTAACGTTTTTTAAGATGGATATTATGTTATTTTATTGGGTTGGCTGTTTTTTTTTTAGTGTAATTTTTTTTTTTTACCATAGCGTGTCCAGTAGATCAACAAGTGGTTTAATCGTTAGAAGGTACTAAATTTGAATTCAGCCTAGCCTTGCCAATTCAAATTTAGTACCTTCTAACGTTATTATAAGTTTATCTATACTTAATATGAACTATATCTATTAAATACATATAACTGCACGCTTTTATATATCTGAAGCTGTAGGCAGCGGCTGATAAGTTGTACTCGACGAATCGTTGTGTTACGTGCCAAAATGGAATTGGTGTCGAATCCATACACCGACAGTTCCCAGGACTTATGGATTTAGAAGCAGGGTGGATCGAGACAGAATTCCATGAAAAAACATTTTTTTTACAATAACAAAAAAAAACACGAGATTATTTTCTGAAACTCGGTTAGTTTTACGGTCATGCAAATCATGATCAATTCGGTATGATCGAATTCGAGACATCTCAATCCGAAGTAGAGTGCTATGCCCCTAGATTACCAAAACTAAAAATCAAATTAACTTCAAATTATACTTGATTTCTAAAAGTCTTTGTTAACGCAGTGTTACGCAAAGAACCTAATAAAAAAGATAACATCTTAAACATACATTTAAATGTTAAATAAGAGTGTACTTAGTGAAGTTTTGCATGCTTTTGTTATCTTAGTGGCATATATTACGCGTGACCGACAAACTCTTAAAGAAATGACATTGTACTAACAAATTTAATTGTCAATGACATAAGTAAAATATAGTATATGTATAAAATAACAGTAGTAGAGCCAAGCAGTTCGCTGGATGAATGAGCCCGCTCGACCGGTGAAATACCACGACCTCTCAGAAGATCGAGGTAAAGTGGCTCATGTCGCGTTTCGTTCGGTGAGAGAGGTACCCGGAGGCCCACCGCTCTTCACCACCTTTTCCTATCCTATACCCTTAAAGGTCGGCAACGCAACTGTAACACTATATGTGTTGCTGGTGTTCATGGGCGGCACAGCTTGCTTACCATCAATTGACACACTTGCTCGTTTACCCTTCTATCCAATAAAAAATATGCCAAGTGTGTTTCTAGCACAGGAGTTCGAAAGTAATGTTAAACGGTCGATTTAGGGGAAAAAACTGACAGGTTTGTCGCCGTTGACAGCTCTGTATAACAGAAAACGCGACGTGCGTACGTAATCATGAAATTGTAGCGCAGCTAGTGGCCAAAAAGAGAACTAAGATCTCAGTTTATTATTGTGTACTATGGAAAAACCTAGAGCGTTCGGTCAGTTTTTAACTTTTGATGTAAATACTTAAAATAGAAGATCTATGACCGGGTTATGGAAATATAGGAGAAAAATAAAATTGAGCGGTTTCATTAAAGCCACAAAAGCCACAATAATAATCTAAACATACACAAAATATATAACTTCAAGTTTTATTCTTCCCGAAGATGTAAGTAGCGGCTGTCTGTCTGTCTGTAATTAATTATAAATAAATAAATAATCTGTGTGTCTGTCTGTAAATAATTATATGGAAACTTTCTTTCTTTTTATTAGTACGCGGGTGAAAATAAACTAGTGATTTTTTAAAAATTATTTGCAACGGTGTATAGCTTATAAGCCTAGTCACTATTTTACCGCAAGAAAAATTAAAAAGAATTCCCTCAGACTATAAGAGATATTTATCGTGTGTTTGTTTATTTTAATATTTCTTAAACCAAATAATTTAACCTGACTACATTGTGCATTACTATAATAGCCAAGTAATTGGTATACCAAGATCTGAACTCGGGACCTTTCAATCACAAGATGGAGTTCTAAACATAACAACATAGCATAACTTCACGCCTTATCCCACCCGAAGGTGTTGGCAGTGGCTGTTAAGCCTCGACGCGCCGTTATGTTTACGTCCCAAATGGAATAGGTGGCGAACCTATTGCCATACCGGGCACAAAGTTTTTAGTCATCGATATTCACATATAACTTTCGAAATAAATATCGAAAAGTCATTGGTGTGAGCCAGGATTCGAACCCGCGACCCTTGGATTCAGAAGCAGCGTGCTCGACCACTGGACCACCGGGACTTTTCGAGGAGTTCTAAACGTTAAACAACAAAACCATTACTGCGACATATTAATCTTAATAATTGGTATTAATTTTATTTACGTACAATTATAATGTTTTATTTTTTATAGAATTATTAAAAAAAAAACGTTTCCTTGTGCTAACAAAATTACTACTGTATTTATGTATATTTATGTATGAATATTATGTACATACCCATATAATTGGTTTACAATTAACATAGTTAAAATCTCTTCATTTTAATATCTTAACGGCACGTGGAGACACCCAGTGCGAATTTGGACATACATCAATTAATTTTCTTTTTATTATGGGATACGAGGGTAAACGAGCAAGCGGTGTCACCTGATGGCAAGTAATCAGCGCCGCCCATGGACACCTGCAGCACATGTAGTGTTACAGTTGCGTTGCCGACCTTTTGGCATCCTACTCCCGTAAAGGCCTCCGGTTGGTACCCCCGCTGGGCCTCCGGCTACCTCTCTCACCGAACGAAACGCGGCATGAGCCACTTTACGTCGATCTTCTGAGAGGGCGTGGTATTCACTGGTCGAGCCGGACCATTCATTTTTTTTATGAGATAGGAGATACGTGTCACCTGATGGTAAGTGACCAGCGCCGCCCATGGACACCTGCAACACATACAGTGTTATGTAACAGTTGCTTTGACGATCTTTATGGAAGTAGGATGGCAGAGGATGGGGAAGGGCGGTGGGCCTCCGGTTACCTCTCTCACCGAATGAAACGCGGCACGAGCCACTTTACGTCGATCTTCTGAGAGGTCGTGGTATTTCACCGGTCGAGCCGGCCCATTCATGCAGCGAACTGCTTGGCTCTACCACTGTTTTCGGATAAAACTGTACGGTAATTATCGATGTTATAGCGCACTATGGACTAAACTTTAAATTAGAAAAGGCCGCCTACATATTATGAATAAAATCGAAGCCTAACTGCCGCTGCCTATATCGTTATGTAATAAAGGCGTGAGGTCACATAAGAAAACTATTTATAATTGTTTTGCCATAGGTATTGTACAATAAAAATATCTTGGACACAATACACACAGCGCCCTCTAGTTCCAAGCTAAGCAACTAAATGATTGTGTTATGTAAACTAGTTAACGAATATTAATACATATATACGTTTTTTGTAAATATTTATAAAAGAACATAACGTCACGCCATTTTCAATTTCAAGGTAGGCAGTAGCATCGACTCGCCGTTATGTTTACGTCCCAAATGGAATAGGTGGCGAACCTATTGCCATACCGGGCACAAAGTTTTTAGTCGTCGCTATTTATCACACATAACTTACGAAATTAATTTGGAAAAGTCATTGGTGTGAGCCAGGATTCGAAACCGCAACCTCTGGATTCAAAGCCGTGTTCTCGACCACTGGACCACCTAACTGTCGGTGGTCCAGAGGTATATTTATAATTCATAGAAAAAATAAAAACACCCTGACGCCAACCTCGATACGGTAGTCGTGGTACTTTTACCAATGCACCACGCGGCCCGTCATAATTCTTTTGCCATAGGTAAAAGGTAATGTACAAAAAAAAGTCACAATTGTTGGCCTTATGGTATCCTAGTAGTGGAACGAGCTGATGACATCTGCTTTCTTAATACGTCACTATACTGTTTAACCTTCTCTTTGTTTTATATTTCCTTTACATAATTAATATTAATTTTATAATATTTAAAAGAAATTTAATGTACATTTTTTTTGGTATATAAGGCAACAAAAAATTGAATACTGTATCAGTTGATATTCAGATTGATATCAATAATGTTCAAGCTGGTGGTAGTGTTCGCAGTTGCAGCGGTGGCGTCCGCTAACCCTGGTGTTTTGTTGCCAGTGGCTCAGACTGCGATTTTGCCAGGAGTGAGGACCGTCTCGCAGTACGGCACCAGCATAGTTCATCCCTCGCCAGTATACACAGCGCCTATTGTGCACGCCGCACCCCTGATCTACGGTTCCAGCCTGTACGGCGCTCGTCTCCACAAACGCTCCATCATCGCTCCAGCAGTGTCTTACAGCTCTGTGGTACCCCCACTCAACCCCTGGGTATCTGGATCCATCTTAGGTTCCCGCTGGGCCTCTCCCTTGGTAAGTGGTCTGGGCCATGGCCTCGGCTATTCTACAGGAATTGTACATCCTTACTAAGTAATTTAAAGTTTCTTTGTCGATTCAACATTACTAAATTGTTATGTGTACTGGCGAAATAAATGTTTTGAAACAAATATAAAATAACATCTTTTATTATTCAAGTCCTGATTATTCGAAGGTATCAGCAGTAATTCTGCTTTGACACGACAGTGTTTAAGATTTACCTGGATATGAACCCGAAACCCCTGAATAAGACGCTGAATTCCGAAATCTCCAGGTCATTAATTGCTTGTCCCAATAGATAAATCGTATTAAAATTATCAAGTAATACGGTTGCATAATTTAATTACGATTTATTACGACAAAATATAGCTGTGGCTATGGCTATGGCTATGGGTATGGCTATGGCTATGGCTATGGCTATGGCTGTGGCTATGGCTATGGGTATGGGTATGGATATGGCTATGGCTATGGCTGTGGCTGTGGCTGTGGCTGTGGCTGTGGCTGTGGCTGTGGCTGTGGCTGTGGCTGTGGCTGTGGCTGTGGCTGTGGCTGTGGCTGTGGCTGTGGCTGTGGCTGTGGCTGTGGCTGTGGCTGTGGCTGTGGCTGTGGCTGTGGCTGTGGCTGTGGCTGTGGCTGTGGCTGTGGCTGTGGCTGTGGCTGTGGCTGTGGCTGTGGCTGTGGCTGTGGCTGTGGCTGTGGCTGTGGCTGTGGCTGTGGCTGTGGCTGTGGCTGTTGCTGTGGCTGTGGCTGTGGCTGTGGCTGTGGCTGTGGCTGTGGCTGTGGCTGTGGCTGTGGCTGTGGCTGTGGCTGTGGCTGTGGCTGTGGCTGTGGCTGTGGCTGTGGCTGTGGCTGTGGCTGTGGCTGTGGCTGTGGCTGTGGCTGTGGCTGTGGCTGTGGCTGTGGCTGTGGCTGTGGCTGTGGCTGTGGCTGTGGCTGTGGCTGTGGCTGTGGCTGTGGCTGTGGCTGTGGCTGTGGCTGTGGCTGTGGCTGTGGCTGTGGCTGTGGCTGTGGCTGTGGCTGTGGCTGTGGCTGTGGCTGTGGCTGTGGCTGTGGCTGTGGCTATGGCTGTGGCTATGGCTATGGCTATGGCTGTGTCTATGGCTGTGGTCACTCGGCGGAAAGGCTTGCCGAAAGACTTGGTGGCTGGCATGGCATCCGTAACACAAGCTTAAACTTAAAAAGACTACTTTTCACCAATATTATAACTGACAGATACACTAACATAATCTTACATCATTTCCTAGTCCTATATTCAAGCTAAACTGCTGAACCGATTTAGATGAAACAAAGTATTATAGATATAATATTTTATTTATTTTAGGATAATAAGCGTATTTTTGTTACAAGCATCCTTATTCGAAGTCCTAAAATATAATATTTTACCTTGATTTTACGCTATTATTACAAAGAGAGAGGTTTAATAATTTGAGATTGTTTCTATGTCCGGGAATATCTGCAAAACCACTGAAGTTGTTTGAAAAATATCTTTTACATTTAAATAAACTATCCAACAGCCTTATAAAGAAAGACGTAATCATGCTTTGAGAAGCTGGATTAACTTTCTATTCTCCCAAATGTAATTGGTAGGAAAACTCATCACAATACACCTGGCACTAATATACCAATTATCACATATAACTTCTGGAATGTCTGGAATGGTGTAAATCATGATTTAACGAATTGAATTGAACACAACGGAATTCCTGAATTAGAAGACGTAGTGTTGAATCAATTTTCCACCGAGAATTAATATATTACTGACAGTCCGCATCAGCCCAAATCCCTTAGGCGTCTCTGACCTTCGCTAGTACTGTTCAAATTCAAATTCAAAATATCTTTATTCCATATACTTTACAAAGTACTTAGAATCTTCTTACAAAACTACTATCTAAAATCCGCGGAACTTAGATTTCCTTTTTAAATGAATTGGTGCAAATTTAGATTGCTTTAATAATTTTCGCTCGTATTTCTTAAATTTCCTAAACCCATTGTTGGCAATACTCTCTTATAAAACATTATTTGCAACTGTAGACTTGCAGTTCAGGCTGCAGAAATCGCTTCCCTAGACGCTAGGCTTCCTCATGGCGCTCTAGCAGCGTAGACCATTTAATATCGTTAAGTTTTAGCTGAGACATCTTGTTTTAATTGATAAAGTCTTTTAATTTTTTTATGGGATAGGAAGGCAAACGAGCAGGGCGTCACCTGATGGCAAGTGACCAGTGCCAACCATGGACACCTGAACCACATTTAGTGTTATAGTTGCTTTGCCGACCTTCAAGGGAGAAGGATAGGAAAGGGGGGTGGGCCTCCGGGTACCTCTCTCACCGAACGAAACGTGGCATGAGCAACTTTATGACTTTAGACTGAGAGGTCGTGGTATTTCACCGGTCGAGCCGGCCCATTCATGCAGCGAACTGCTTGAATCCACCACTATATATGAAAATTCAAACAGTTATTTAAATGTTTATTAATACGATAACTATGTAGCTAGTTATATAGTTTGTCTCTAATAATATCAATATACATTAACATTAAAAATACTAAACAAGCTATGTTCAATTATTGGCTATCAGACATTTTTTTCTTTCTTTCAATTAAACGACAAACTTTGACTTGGGGATCAATCATTCACTTCGGTATTAACGTTGAGTTTTAAGCAGCTCAAACGAGCATGCAGGTCACCTGGTCGTAGGCATCGTGGACACAGCGCCCTCTAGTACCAAACTAAACAACTAAATGCTTGTGCTATGATAACGGACATGAATACCAATATACTTTTTTTTATAAATACATACTTATAATATAACATAACTTCAAGCCTATTGTTACCCGAAGGTGTAGGCAGGGGCTGTTGAGCCTCGTCTCGCCGTTATGTTTACCTCCCAAATGGAATAGGTGGCGAACCTATTGCCATACCGTTCATGCCGTACATACTTATAATACATAGATAAACACTCAGACGCCATATAAACTTGACTTGCTTGACACAAATATTTGTACTCGGGTGGAAATCGAACCCGATAACCTCGATCCTGCAGTCTGTAGCTTAACCAATGCACCACGAGACTCGTCAAATGATGGTTGAAAAATAACGCCGTCAATGGACACCTGCAACACTGCTACTGTTGCAGTTATCGGTGACAATATGCAGACGTAAGTGAAATGCAAAATATTATTCCAGAAAATCATGAATTGTATAAGCAGACCTAATAGTTCTGACGGCAGGGTGGTCCAGAGGGCTGAAGCACTGTCCTGGTCCGCCTTAACGCCGGAGGAAGGCCGCCGCGAGGTTTTAGTGGGTAGCCCTAGGATCGGATTGCAGATTACTGCTTTGGGAGTCACACAATAAGGCCTAATAGTTTGGTATGACTTGTAATAAGTCAGGAATGATTGTGAACATGGAATTGTTAGTGATTTTCATATATAGCCAATGTTTCGACTATGAACCCAACATCTATACTGTTATTTTTAAACTAATAAAAACTTGAACCCATTTCCATGATTGTCATGTCAATTTTCACCCAAAAGGAAGTGTTATCAAACTCGGTCTTTTACTTTTGGAGCTGCAATGTCACGGGTATCGGCCAAACTAACACATCCATAATATCATGACACGTCAAAATTAGAATACAGTTTTTTCAGTTTGTTACTTAGCATAGAAAACCTAACCTCGCGTTTTTATTTACTCGAACATCTGCTGCCTACATCAGGCAGCAGATGTTAATCCTCGACTCCCCAATTCTTTCCCAATTGAAATAAGTGGTGGAACCTAATGCCATACATCATGCACAATATTGTCAGTCATATTTATTTATGACACATAATATCCCAAAAATTTTTGTAGCCTTGGTGTTCCAGTGGTCGAGCACTTCGAGTTTCTTAATCAAGAAGTCGCGGGTTAGAATCCTGAGAAACTCCCATCAATGAATTCCTTTTCGAAAGTTATGTGTGATAAATATCGACGACTGAATACTTTGACACGTAAACATAACGGCGAGTCGAGACTTAACAGCCTACATCTGCAGGTAGAAAAAGGGGTGAAATTATGTAAATATGTAATTTCCGAAAAAATACGGAGAAGCCAAGAATTCAACCCACGACTTCTTGAAACAGAAGCGGAGTGCTTGACAACTGGACCACCAAGTCTGTTAGAAAACCCAATATTAATTATTAAATTTAACTATTTCCTGATTAATTAGGAGTAACTTAAATATATAAAACTAAAAAGACAAAAAAAAAACTTTGTATTGTAGGTTTTTGTTGTAAATTTTTGGCTAACCTTGTGTTGTTGTTCTTCCGTTGCGTAGTTTTGTACAAAATTATAATGACTAATATTAATAAATTAACCAAAATAAATACATATTTAATTACCCAAAGTTTCGTATAAAAGGATCAGTAACAATAGTCCTGGCATCAGTTGATCAACAGTTCAACGCAAGCATCTACAATGATCAAGTTTGTAGTACTTCTTTCCGTTGCTGCCATCGCGGCTGCCAACCCTGGTGTTTTGGTACCAGTGGCTCACAGCGCCATTGTGCCTGGCGTGAGGACCATCTCGCAGTATGGCTCCAGCATCGTGCACCCATCGCCCATATACACAACACCCATCGTACATGCTTCACCTCTGGTCTACGGTAACGGACTATACGGTCTCCACGGTCGTCTCCACAAGCGCTCCCTCGTCGCTCCTGCCGTGTCTTACAGCACAATCGTCTCTCCAGTCAACCCCTGGGTGTCCGGATATGGTCTCGGTGGTGGATGGGGTGCACCCCTTGTAAGCCGTCATGGTCTTGGTCTCGGCCTCGCCAACGTGTACCCAAGGGCTCTCAGTGTACACCCCTATTAAAAACTATAAAAAAAATACGATAAAATAACGATTAAAATTGGTTTGGAGTGGATGAAATAAATACTATATGGCAACGTTAAATTATCTTTTATTATTGTTTTGTATTAAATACTTCTAATTTTAACACATAATATTATAAAAAACCAGCAGATCTAGCAGTTCAATCACTCCTGTCCTTATTCTAATCTAGATGGGATCGGCACAACTTAAAATTCTCTTCTTTTGAAGATAATGGAAAAGAATTATGCTTTGAATTATAAGTGTGGAGATGATCCACACTAACACCCTCCACTGTCATATCCCCTCCGACTAAAACCATCCATCTCTTTTTCGTACCGTACTCATTGTCATTGCTCTTCAAGTAAACATGAAATATAAAACAAATTCATCACAGCAACAATTAAAGGCCTCATAACGTGCAAAATGGATTGTAAAAATCTTCAGAAAAGGTAAGCAAATTAAACAGTGGTAGAGCCAAGCAGTTCGCTGCATGAATGGGCCGGCTCGACGGTGAAATACCACGACCTATCAGAAGATCGACGTAAAGTGGCTCATGTCGCGTTTCGTTTGGTGAGAGAGGTATCCGGAGCCCCCCCTTTCCCCGCTTTCCCTTCCTACTCCTTTAAAGGTCGGCAACGCAACAGTAACACTATATGTGTTGCTGGTGTCCATGGGCGGCGCAGGTTGCTTACCATCAGGTGACACGCTTGCTCGTTTGCCTTCCTATACCATAAAAAGCAGTGTAATTTATGCCGATTATGAAGCGCAGATGTTCCCAATCTTCGAGTGATATCGACGACTATAGGGATGCGAATGGGTGACCTAGTTGTGAGCTGCTACCTTTACGCAGATGACGCCGTGCTCCTAGCCGAATCACTGTCTGATCTGCAAATACTAGTCCCTATTATGAAAGATGATTGTTTGATGAAAGGCTTACAATTGAATGTGACTAAAACGAAAGTTATGGTATTTGAAAGGTAGGAATCCAGAACGGATGCAAGGATAATGGTCGCTTATGTATTGCTGGAACAGGTGAATGAAATTGTATATTTTGGATGCCTTTTTAGCCCGGATGGGAGGTACACCGCAGATGTAAGAAGAAGACTGATTTGGCGTGAAGTTATGTATGTATGTTCCCAATCACACAGTCCATCAATTTAATTGTATTTATTGAATTAAATTGTATACAACATGTACTGCCCTCTCCTTTTTATTTCAATCCATCCTAAGGTTGCCTGGCAGAAATTGCTTACAGCAATAAGGCCGCCCATTGTACTGTTGTTTATGTATAAGTATTTATTATGTATCTGTATTTTTTTTTGTGTGCAATAAAGTATATATAAATCCCATGAAATAGTTTGAGAGCCAATTGTCATTCATTCAGTAGGTTACCTTAAACATCAATGTTTATCACTTTTGGTAAAACTACCGGTTGCAGCAATGAGGTCGTAGGTTCGATTCCCACCCGAGGTATTTTTCTATGTATTATAAGTATATATTTACAAAAGAAAATTATATATGTATTAATATCCGTCATCTAGTATTCATAACACAAGCATTTAGTTCCTTAGTTTGGAACTAGAGGGCGCTGTGTGTATTGTGCGTGTAAAGCAAGCGATTACAAATAATTATGACGAGCATGAATGTTTTAAGGCGCGATTTTCTGTATATATTTACAAAAAAAAATCAATATCGTTACCCAAATGAGCAAACCTACTAAGTCTACTTTTTTCGAAGATGTAAATTTTGATACCAATAGACACTAGATAATATCTTGTATCTGCCGGTATCAAAATGATATGTATTAATATCCGTTATCTAGTTTCCATAACAGAACCATTTAGTTGCTTAATTTGGAACTAGAGAGCGCTGTGTGTACTGTATCCAAGATTGATTAATCTATATATATATATATATAAGAGATTTCCACCTATATATTGACTCATCACGATATCTCTGGAACCATAAGGCGTAACGACTTGAAATTTGGTAGGATTATTCCTTTCGCCGAGTAGAGGTTAGCTAAGAACGGATTTTACGAAATTCCACCCACAAGGGTGGTTGCGGGGGTGTTAACAATGGAAAATTCCCATTTTTAACCTATAGCTGCTATCGACTTCAAATTTGTCGAAGATATTGCAGTATTAACATAGCGGGGCAGCAGTTATTACTTTTGATGCGAAACAGAGTTCGCCGGGTCAGCTAGTATCATATAAACCAACAGTCTCTGTTAGGATTCTCTAATTACCAGTGCAATACACACCGGACCCCCATTATTGTAGTGGTACCCAGAGTAACATAGAAAAAGATATCTCGATCTCGGTTTCGCCAAATATTGAGAGTCTTCGTTTATAAGGCCGTCCATGAAGGATAAAGGATCAGGTTAGTGAAAAAAATTCGACGTCAGAAATTGTCGAGCGCGTCAGATAAGCGTAGGGTGAATTAATTAGATGCTATAAATTAATTATTCCGTTTATCTGACCATTTGAGAGAGACATAAAGAAATAGGAGGGCAGTAAAGTTGCAGACAAAGTCATCTTGACATTCTTGAGCGTAGCTAATTTTGATAAATAAATTATGATGTGACGGTTTCCGCAAGTTTTGCTGGTCCAGTAGCCGAGCACCCCGCTTCTGAATCAAGAGTACGCGGGTTCGAATCCGAATGACTTTCGATATTAATTTCGATTGTTATATGTGATAAATATCGATGACAGGAAACTTTGTTCCCGGTATGGCAAAAGGTTCGCACCTATTCCGTTTGGGACGTTAACATAAAGACGAGTTGAGGCTTAACAGCCACTGCCAACACCTTCGGGTAGAAAAGGCGTGAGGTTATGTTATGTTGGTTTCCGCAAGCCAAAATAATAAAAATAATACAAGAACTCTAATTAAAAAACGTTCACTTATTTATTTCCTGAATTTCTGAATTAATTTAGTACAAGTCCCTCCGCGCTAAAGTAGTGAAACTTTGTAATTTACACATTTATAACATACTAAATATAAAAAGAACATGTTTACTTACATTACGAAAGGCCGCGTGGTGCATTGGTCACACTACCGACTGTAGAATCGAGATTGGTGGGTTCGATCCCACCAGAGTATTTTAAAATTGGCACATGTCGAGTTTCGCTTTGTGAGAGAGAACCCCTGAGGCCCACCCTTCCATCCCATCCGACATCCCACTCCCTTATAGGCCGGCAAAGCAAATATAACACTATAAGTGTTGCAGATGTCTATGGACGAGGGTAGTTGCTTCATGATTAAATCAATGAATTTATAATATTCATTATTTATTATATAATGTTGATTATTTTATTTTATTACTTGTGTTCAATTTGATACACGTATAACTTAATAGGGTGTGTCAAATCTAAAAGTAAAAATAACACACCTCGTGTTATTTTTATTTTTAGATTTAGTGAATAATTATTACAAAGTATGACTTTCTTGGGGCAGAGGGACTCCGCGCACTATTTTTTTTTCGGGTTATGTTCTTTCACCTTAGGTTACATAATTGGACTTGCACGATTTTCGACCAGCGGTTTCTGGATGAACTAGGAGGTACAATTGGTGTTATTCATGGAGTTGCTATCATTTAAAGTATTATTACATACACATTTATTTTTTACCAAAAAAATGGCATTAACTTCAAATAATTTCAATACCACTATATTTGTTTTTATAACTTTGCCTAGATAAAAATGTGCCAATCTCCATCATATTTTTGAATAGCTTTACAATAAGCGAAGAATAAACGAAAACAATTAGGTAAAAAATAGTAGACGTATTTTTAAGAGTTTATTATATTTAACATTAGGTTCTCTAAGTAACAAATTAATATGGATGTAAAATTAAGTTTGAATAACCAAAGCCACGATTGAGACCGTGGACTGAAAGGGGTGATGTGTAGCGTGCACCATATCCGTAGCCAGATATCCAAGGGTTGTATAATTTGGATGGATGCAATATCGAGCTGTGCGGCCAGGGAGCAACGCCGATGGAGCGCTTGTGCAGTTTGTGATGTGAACGAGTGTTGCGGAATCCGAACGAAGATTTAGTACCCCATCCTGATAGCATCCGACCCGGTATCTGTGAGTAGGGACTGATGTACACTGTTTGTGATGCACGGGTATCTGCCAACATGAAGGGCCCAACAGGATGGGCAACCGTCGTCAACACCACCAAACAAAGAAGGACCAATAGCTTCAGCATCGTGCTTTATGTCTAAGTGAACTGCGGGTCAACTGTTACTCGATTTACAGTTTCGTACTCTTATATACCTCCCAGACTGTGGTTAATTGAATCATAAAAAATATTATTACCACTGTTTACATATTTAGCAGAATTTCGTAATTAAAAACAATTAAAATAAGGTTGAATTCAATATAAGTATTAATAATAAATTTATAAAATATAAAAGTTAATTAGATATTATTTGTTTTGGCGATGAAAAAATTTAAATTGCAAATATCACGTACGGTCGTTACACAAACTGACCCCGCGAACTTCGTACCGCAACAAAATTAGTTTTTAAGTATAAAACAAGAGACTGGTAAGTTGTCGTATATTGTAGACTATAATCAGATAATACAAGTAGTTATTTTGTGTCACATCATACCTATAGTAATTTAAGATAAGAGCCATCTTTTTGACATTTGTAGGAACTTAGGAAGTGTTGATTTATTTTTTAATGTTTAAAAATATGCAAATGAATCATATCTCACGCTCTCAAATGCTAATGGCAAAGCAGCTATTAGTGAAATAGATGACATAGCTTGACTGGTTGCAACTATTTAATGGTGATGTTTTTGCGTACAAAACTTTGGTGGAAGAGCGGAAGTTTTTGAGGCTGAAGAGGGGTTATGAATTTTTAAAACAATCTTAAATGATGACAGGATATATTTATCAAACATTATGTGTTAGAGCAAATACTTAAAAGAAAAACGGTCGTAAAACAATAAAAGACATGATAAAGTTACTTTCTAACAAGGCAAACAAGGTTTCATGTTACAAAAATTATCAAATCACATTGATAAACTTGTGTAATATCCATAAAATAATACATAAATATTTGGTATTTTTATAGACAGAAAAACATAGTCTTAGTTAATTTTGATTTATTAGTTTTATTTCTAGGCGAGAGAAGCTGTTAAACGTGATTATGACGGTACTAAGCTTTTTGACAATTTAAAGACAATAACATTAGGTACTCAGTTTTGTGACAATTTTAAGACAAAAAAATTATCCCAAAATGATCATTAATAAACAGAGATGTGTTTAAAATTGTTAAAGTTGCGTTTAAATAAATGTAAAATTTAAGTTTGCTTATGTAGAACTTGATAAGATTTTTAGAAATTGTATTTGATTGCCAAAAGCTACTAATTCAGTGGCTATAAATAAATATATACCAAGTTAAGTTTGAAATACTTTTTTCATTTTATAACCAAAAAAAATAAAATAATTGGAATACAAATAAATCTTCAGAAACGTAAAAGCGTTTGCCTATTTCTTTTTTCTTTGGCAGACTGACCGCCATTTAACACATGACAACTGTTGGTAAGTGACAAACGTCACCCATGCCCATGGTGTTTGTTGCCAGCTTTTTTGGGAGTATGATGGGAATAGTGAGAGAAGAGAGCAACGCGGCATGTGTCACTTTACGTCAATATACTGTAAGCTCATGGTATCTTACCAGTCGAGCCGGTCCAACAACAACAAAAAAACATTTAATTAGATAAGTCGGCAAAGCCTTGAAAAATATATAAGACCTGCTTTTTATACATAAATTAATTTCTAGGTACAGAAAAATTATACTAAATCATCATTTGCCTTTTGAGGTCCACTGCTCACAGGCCTCTCCCATAGAGCGCCACAACTGCCGGTCCGTTCACTCATGGTTTTTGCCATAATCGCCACGCTTGGCAGGCGGGTTGGCGATCGCAGTAGGCTGTATTTTGTTGAGAGAGAATGCTGCTGCCCATTCTTCCAGCGTTTTTCCTTAGTCGCCTTTTACGACACCCACGGGAAAAGATGGGGTGGCGGTATTCTAAGCCGGCGCCACACAGCAAATACTAAAAACTTATACTAAAAACATCTGTACTTACAAAATAAATTTTAAATAATTAAATGCGTGTATATTGTGGACCTTCCTAATAATTATATTCTGAAAGATGGAATTAGAATTATAAGGTGTTATACACTTGTCGACAGTCACTATCCGGTGCCGGGTTCGATGCCTGGTTACGCTATATTATTATATTTATTCAACTTACATAAGTATTGTAATTTTAATAAATTTAAATAATAATTAAAATATACTCGGTATATCTAACACCTGTTATGTGTGTTAAGGTTTAATATTTTTTAATTATTTCCGTTCACCTATTTCATAATTATAATATTGGCAAGAATTGATATGATCCAATTAGCGAATATATTCGAGTATATTTTTAATCGAATTTTTAATAGCTAGAAAGAAGAGAGAGAGAGAAACCATTATAAGAATTTAAAATTAAAATTTGTGACAGATTTATATTATCTTATATAAATATATTATATTTATGTGTAGGTTTTTTTGGAAACTAGGAAACATTTGAAAAAAATCTTGAAACGTCAGGATAATCCAGTGAATAAATGAATGAGTATTCGAAAAAATGTTTTGTTTTCAGTCTTTTTTTAACCTTAAGGTGTAGGCAGTGGCTGGGAGCATCCCGAGGCTCCCTGAGGATGAGCACCCCCTCGCGACTGAGGGGGGGCAACGGCGGGGTGGACTAGAGGGCTGACGCACTGTCCTGGGCCACCCCAACGCCGGAGGAAGGTCGCCGCGAGGTTTTAGTGGGTAACCCTAGGATTGGATTGCAGCGTACTGTTTTGGGAGTCCCACACTACCCCCTGCCGTTCTCAGGCGGGGGGTGTGCATAAAGCATTTCCTCGCGTAAAAAAAAAAAGGCAGTGGCTGTAATGACCCGACTAACTGATGATTTACGTTCTGCGTTTTAAAAAAAAAACAATTTCATAAAGTTCTCTAAGGTGTAGGGACAGTTACTCCGTGGGTCGTAGGGCAGACCTCAGAACATATTCGCATAGTCAAGGGAATCGCCTTATTGCTTGATAATAACATAGGCTATACAGATTTGAGCCATGCCACGATATTGATGTGGAGTACTGTGATACCCTGGTAATTGGATACTGCCTGCCCCGTATGAAAGATGCAAGCTGGACGAGCCCTAGCCCCAGCTATAAAAGCGATTATGTACTTTAACAAACTTAAACAGTAAAATGCCAACTAATAAAGAAACCATTGAAGAATATAATTAATTCTGGCATAATTAACTATTTATCTATTTTTATAAAATAATTAATATTTTTTTCAAAATAAAACAGGAATTATCAAATTTATTTAAAGATTTATAACAGCTATAGGTATTTATAAAATTGTTGATATTTAATCGACCTTTCGACGACGTAAATTTATTATTCGAGATGTTTTACAAAAACAAACATACAAATTTATGTATCTGATGGTATACCTATAAAAGTTTAAAATATATCATAGTTTTTCAATCAGTTTTACTAATTATTCCGCGTGGTGACCGATATTTAACACATTAATATGTTGCAACGTATTTTATACAAATATACTCGAATGGTGATATCTCTGTTTTTCTTTTTTATCTTTATTCCGGATAATTTAATCTTTATTCCGGCTGGACATATTTTACTTATAATCTTTACAAGCTATGAGTAAGTTCAATTTCATTTCAGAAGTAAAGGTGTCTAAAAAATAATAAAAGCCGGCTGCACGCACAAAAAAACATGATCATTTGTCACGTTTCTCTTGAGCCGGTCGAGCAAACGAGAGCTAGGAACGTTATTTAATAGTAGGGCCACCCTAAGCTGAGTGACGTATTCTTCTTTCACAACGCATTTAAAAGAGAAAATTAATTTAGTAAGAACAATTTTATGTATAAAAGTGAAAATATTCCAAAAATTTAGACACTAGATTATCGAGAGACCGCTATTTTAGCATAAATATAATGAGCGCTAATAATAAATTGAAATAATGAAGAGAAGACGAAACAAGTGGTAGAGTCTTGCAGTCCGCTGCATGAATGGGCCGGCTCGACCTGGGGAATACGACACGACCTCTCGAAATATCGGCGTGAAATGGCTCGGTTGTCGTTCTCGTTCGGTGAGAGAGGTATCCGGTGGCCCGATCCCCTTTCCCTTTCCAAATTCCGAATTTTTTCCGTTCCTGTTTTGAAGGCCGGGAAGTCAACAGTAACAATATGCGTGTTGCAGGTGTCCATGGGTCGCGTTACTTGCTTACCATCAAGTGATAGTTTTGTTCGTTTACAGCACTATCCTATAAAAATGTATCTTTCTATCCTATTCAATAAATACACATGTTCTGACATAATATGTTCCTGCCACTATATGCTCTATAAAAGCTTCTATAAAAGAAAAAAACAACAGTATAGATGGAGAAAAAATTATTTATTGAAGAGTAATAATGGTAACAATTTTACATATGAATTTTAAAAGACATTTTCAGTGAGAGTTAAATGTAAAATCACATTCACTTCCGGGTGGTGCAGCATATGGAAGTACATAATAAATTAAGGCTATTGGATCTTTTGTTTTGTTGTTTAGTTGGATTTCTTCTCTTCGGAGCGCTTGAACAGTTGGTGGTAAGGAGTGGCAGCTACGTATGGTACAGAGCGGGCGGCGACTACCTCAGGTCCGTAGTAAGCAGGTGCGACACCGTTGTAGCCGTTCACGTACAGAGATGGGTTGTAGTACTGGGGTTGGTAGCGGTAAGAAGGCAGCACAGAAGAAGTGTACAGAGGCTCCTGGTACAGAGCTGGTACAGCGCTGACGGCAGGTACAGCGCCAACAGCCGGCACCACGGAGCTGTACGCCAGGGATGGTGAGTAAAAACCAGGCTTGGCAGCCGCCATCGCCACCGCTGCGAACAGAACCACCAACTTGAACATTGTGCTAGGTTGTCGTGAACTGAACTAGTTGAAACAACTGATGTCTCCAGCCTCACTCGTCACTCTTATATACTCAAATCTGATCTAATTGTCATCCGGTTTGTTCTAATTTAATCCTCACATTCTGTTAATTATTGCATTATTTTAATTTTTTATATGTTTCTAAGCAAAACTTACCTCAATGATTTACCAATTTATTAATTTTATGTCCCAATAATTAATAGGCTACTATTATTTATGTAAATAAGTTGTTATTGATCCTGTTGTGATAAGTCAGTTTTTTCTGAACAGTAATTAAAACACGAGTACCTGATTACGAGTAGTAGTAGTAGTCGTAGTAGTATCATGAGAAGTACCGGGCTAGAAACTCATGTGCCAAATACACACTTTAAATCAAACAATGAACAATTATATCGGTACTGTGTACATATCAGTGGACTGGTCAATAAAAAAGTGCAGCAGCCAGAATATCGACTATCAAAATTAAAATGCAACGGAAAAAAGTCAGAGTATAAACATGTATGTAATTATTGTTGTCTAGAAAAGCTAACACAAGTTCAGTCATACTCGGAGATCACCATATCTTCCGTGCCTATCACAATTTAAGTTTGGTTTTGCGACCGGCCGGTTGGTGGAATAGGGAAGTGGATAGGGATGTGATGTGTAAACGAAACAACTAATACTGCAGCTTTTTCTCGACTAGAGTCTGCATTTATTCAATGGGCCGCCCCGACCTGTGAAATCCACGACCTCTCAGAATATCGGCCTAAAGTGGGTAATGCCGTATTTCGCTCGGGATGAGAGATATCCAGAGGACCAATCTCTTCCCCTCTCACCTTATCCCGCTTCTATTAGATTTTCTCATCAAAGTGTATGAGTTCTTTTAAGTTTGAAAGCCTTCAAATATTTTACTTAAGATGATCTGGCGATCGACCAACACCAATCACTACTCGGATTTTTTTGCGGAAGTTAGGTGTAATAAATAACGATGTCCAACAATTTTGCATTCGGTGTACGGCAATAGGTGCCGCCACTACCACAATCTGGGACGTAAAAATTCGGCGAATCAAGGTTAAACTACAGCTGCCAACAACATCCGGTAGATAAAGGCGTAAAGTCATTAAAAAAAACAAGACTCATTGTACATTTTCGAACATAAGTCAAGGTAAATCAAATCAAAAATATGAAATAAATTTTTAACTTCAAAATAAATTAACCAAAAATAATTTCTTACTTTCAATAAGTATATTTCCCATCGATTCTCCTATAGTATTACAAAATTTCAACGCAAAATTTAAGTTATGTTTAAATTAATATTTGTGATCCTCAAGTTCAGACAAATTTGGATCATCATAACCGTTTTGAGACAAAAATAGGAAATCATTTTTTGTCACAAGTAGATCGATCACAACTTTATAGAATACTTAAAGTAACCTGTTTATTATTAGGAGTTTGTATCGAAAGGTTATTTATATATTTATAATTATTGAAGCCCGTTTTGTTTAAAATCATCTAAAATTTTAAATATTGCATTAATTATCAACAGATGGCCACTAAATTAGAACAAACCGGATGACAATTAGATCAGATTTGAGTATATAAGAGTGACGAGTGAGGCTGGAGACATCAGTTGTTTCAACTAGTTCAGTTCACGACAACCTAGCACAATGTTCAAGTTGGTAGTTCTGTTCGCAGCGGTGGCGATGGCGGCTGCCAAGCCTGGTTTGTACGCACCATCCCTGGCGTACAGCTCCGTGGTGCCAGCTGTTGGCGCCGTACCAGCCGTCAGCGCTGTACCAGCTGTACGCACTGTACCAGCTGTTAACGCTGTACCTGCTCTGTACCAGGAGCCTCTGTACACTTCTCCCTCTGTGCTGCCTTCTTACCGCTACCAACCCCAGTACTACAACCCATCTCTGTACCTGAACGGCTACAACGGTGTCGCACCTGCTTACTACGGACCTGAGGTAGTCGCCGCCCGCTCTGTACCATATGTAGCTGCCACTCCTTACCACCAACTGTTCAAGCGCTCCGACGAGAAGAAATCCAACTAAACAACAACACAGAAGATCCAATAGCCTTAATTATTCTGTAGTTCCATATGTGACATCTTTCAGTTTAAATTATTTTCAAGATATCTCACTACAATAAGTTCCCCTTAAACATGTTTATTACTACATATTACAATTCAATAAATAATTATCTGACAGAAAATATTTTCGTTTTTTTTTTTACTAAGAACTTTCAAAGAGGATGAGGGTAATTGTGTAATACGTATCTGTACTTCGTGTGTGTTTGTGGATTTCTCCGTGAATTGACTGCAGTTGTAATACGAGATAAGCAAGACCAAAAGATTTTGATCTAAGATCTACGTAAGGTCTACTTTATTTTAGATTACAAGCTTTTGCTCATGACTTGGTCTACATAGAAGTAGAAAAAAGAGCTCAAAATAGATTTCTAATTCTATTGCACGCCTCATTAGCGGAGCGTGAGGTAGTGCTCTACACTCGACATGCCAAAAAATCCGGTCTTTCGAAACTCAAATGACTGTTCTTTCACTAATATAATACTTACAGGATAATATGAGTGCACTAATATCAAGTTAAATAATCTGTCTAGCACATATGATATATTTTATAAACAATTATTTTGTTTAACATAGTAAATAATAACATTAAAATCAATCATTCTTGGACGTCCGTTAGTCTGTGGTTATGGATCCATGTATGTGGCAGAGAAATTGGTCGAAAAATTCATCATACCGGAATACTTTTTTTTTTATTATATGAAGTTATACCCCGGGCTGATTCCTAGTTAATATTAGCGTTCTAAGTACTGTCGTTTAATTATAATTTGTAAAAAACTAAAATACGACTGTGTATTTGTATATCTATATATACATTTTTTTTGTTTAGTATTAGATTTTTTTTTTAAATGTGAATTACCCCTATGACGCGTGCACTTTTGGATATTCCAAATTTTTTCTTCTCTTCATTCTTTGAGCTGGTATTAATTACTTTTTACTGTTATATTTTCACTTTACTTGGAAATGCACAACTAACAAAGTAACACAGTATTCATTTGTAAACAATATCAATCATCATATGCTCATATCTTTGAAACTACCCAACGGATTTTGATGCGGTTAGAATAGATGGAGGGTGTCAAAGGGGTGATATAAGTCATGTTTAATGTAGTAAAGAAAAAGCGTTAATTTTCGAGATTTAATACTTAATTGTAAAAGCTGTAAATATTACTTTTGATGCGGAACAATGTTTGTTGAGTCAACTAGTATTTTATATTTCCGTTTCGGTTGGGAGAACGATTTAGCCACTCTTTGTTCTTACTGTTACATATTCCTAGCAGTGGACAAACCATTTACAAATATACTTCAACCATGCTATTTTAAGGGTTTGTTTCGGCTACCATAAGTATTGTATACAGTGTTAGCGAAGCAGACTTTGGTTGAAAATAATTTGGAATTTATTTTAGTAGTAGGTAATTTGTTATTAATAATAATAAGGATTTAATTCAGATTCTCACATCCATAAACAAAAAAATTAAATTAAAATAAAGTTAATCAATCATCATCATTTAAAATTGGTACAAACGATACTTCCAAAAAAAAAACCAGAACCAAACACAGAAATTATTCATAGGCTACAATCAATAAACTGATCAAGAAAATGTCCACAATATTTAAAAAAAAAACAATAATTAAAAAGAACATTAACAACAGAGACTAGATAAGATCATACACTAATTAAAATCAATAATAATACAATCAAAAATTACATAAAACAAATAGTATTAAAAAAATAAATAAATAAATATTCAATTACAGTCACTGAAATGTCACGATTACATTAAAAATAGTATTAAAAAAACAATATAAATTCATTGAATAATTTTCTGAATAAAATGTCATCAAAATTTCATAAAAAAAGCAATAAAAATTCATAGAATAATTTTCTGAATAAAATGTCATCAAAATTACAATAAAAAAAAACAATAAAAATTCAAATATTAAATTTTATTTTTGACGTGACAACGTCTTATAAATTGGTTTGCCGGGTGACACTTCAAGAAACTGCGTTACGCTCCGCTCACGTTATGCGCTCACAATGAGAGCGAGTGAGAGGCACGCGTCCCTTCCACTCGAGCACAGTTAGCCCGCCTAAGAGCGAGAGAGACAGAGCGACAAGTTATTGTATGTATATTTGTATATAAATACGTATGAAAAAACGTCAAAATTGACAGCTTCAGTTCGGACGTTTTTTATTTGGCTCCGCGAAATAATTTTAATTTATTTCACTCTGAACTAAATTTTTTGGATTTTTGCAGGTGGAGCTGATGGCTGTGCTGCCTGGCGTCCACTGCAGGGTGGAGTGCGTGATCGAGAGTGCACAAAATTAGAGACTGTTTTTTTATCATACCGTGAAAAATTTTGACGTTTGTATTTTTCGGTCTTCGTAGTGATAATAGTGTTTATACTGTAAGTAATATTAGATATTATTTTTTATGAGCACCAACGAAAATCACGATGCGGAAGTAAGTCTAAGTCAACCAACCACATCACGAACTACTTTAGTTCGGTGCCCACACTGTTCCCAGGTACGATTTTTCAAAGGTGAACGGGGTTTGAAAGTACATTTTGGGAAAGTGCACAGGTCACAAAGTGTCTTATGTAATCCCACAGTGACTTCCAACTCCGTTCCACCATTAGATAGTAGTCAAATTCCTTTTTGGAAAACATTATCGAATTTGAAAAATTCTGTTCCGGTTATAAAGAGAATCCCGCGTGGTGCAAGACCTACAGTTGCCAAGAAATTGGTAGATTGTATTCATCTTGTCCTTCACGAAAATTCTACAGCAGCCTGGGAGCAGTTACTCACATTCCCTTACAGAGTTTTACATATTTCCAGAGATACATGTAATCAATCTTTGACCAATCAAATTAAAAACAATTGTAATGTTTCATTTCACGATTTGGATACAAAATTTAATCAAAATCCTAAAAAATCACTCTACCAACATGTGGAGTCGAAGTTAAGGGAAGGTGACATAAAAGGAGCATCGAAGTTATTGTTCAGTAGTGACGTGGTGGCACCTTGTTCTTCTGACACGCTAACGGGTCTAAAAGACAAGCATCCAAAGCCCATTGACAATCTTACTTTCCCAGATCCTCCAGATTTTTCGAACCAATCTTCTCATTTGATAACCACAGCTAAAGATGTACTTTCTGCAATTGGCTCCTTCAAGAGTGGTTCTGCCGGTGGCTTCGATGGTTTGACACCACAACATCTGAAAGATCTTGTATGTCCAACCGCCGGAGAAGCCGGTAATGCTCTTTTGAGGGAGCTTACTGCTTTAATGAACCTTATGCTGTCCGGCACTGTGAACGAATGCATAACCGATTTGCTTTATGGTGCAAATTTATGCGCCGTTTCAAAAAAGGATGGTGGCATTCGTCCCATTGCCGTGGGTTGCACTTACCGACGTATGGCAGCTAAACTATGTTGCCAATACTATAGAACATCTCTCGCCTCCAAATTTCAGCCTACCCAACTTGGTTTCGGGTCCAGAGGAGGCTGTGAGGCTGCCATACATGCTTTGGCCACATATTTGGGTTCTGGTGAAGGTGAGGTCGTTTTAAAGGTTGACATAAAAAATGCTTTCAACACTGTGAATAGGGATACTCTGCTGAGTCAAGCCAAAACAGAGACACCTGAAATTTTCAAATTCCTTTGGCAGTGCTATAGAAATCCTTCAAAATTATTATATAAAGATAACCTTTTGGAGTCAGCTGTTGGTTGTCAGCAGGGTGACCCTCTTGGACCAGTAATTTTCAGTTTAGCGATACATCCTATCATAAAACAGCTGAATTCAAAATTTAATGTCTGGTATCTAGATGATGGAACTCTTGGAGGTACAATAGATACAGTTTTAAAAGATTTGGCTATATTAAAAAGTAACTTTAAGTCTATTGGCTTGGAGTTAAATACATCAAAATGTGAAATCTATTTTAATGATAAAATAGATAAAATTTCGGCTTTGTCAAAATTTAATTCTTTGGCACCCAATATAAAAATAGTAGAAAACAGTTCATTACGCCTCTTAGGGTCTCCAATCTGTGAAGATGCCTACAACTCTTTCTTAGAGGAAAAAATTCAAAATTTTCATCAAGTTTCGGACCGCTTACTAAAAATTAACATGCATGCAGCTTTCACCATTATTCGTTATTGTTTGTTTGTTCCAAAATTTACACATACTATTAGATCATCACAATTTTTTAAACATCCGGCACTGTTAGAAAAAATAGATAATATTGTAAAAACCACACTCAGTAAAATTCTTAATGTATCGCTAAACGACCGGGCATGGCAACAGGCATCCCTACCAGTTCGTTTAGGGGGTTTAGGTATTCGAAAAATTGCGGTGTTTGGCTTGGGGCACTGCCATCGCCCAATATAGGAACATTATTAGATAATACGACTTTCCGTATCGCAATTTGTCTTCGTTTAGGTGCTCCCTGTGTTTCTTCGCATTTATGTCGCTGCGGAGAGGTGGTTGACAGCAAGGGACATCATGGCCTCTCATGCGCCAGGAGCGCCGGCCGCATTTCCCGTCACGCCAACATCAACGACATTATCCGTCGTGCTCTTGCAACCGCCGGTGTACCGGCCGTTCTGGAACCGAACGGTTTGGTGCGCGATGATGGCAAGAGACCGGACGGGATGTCTCTTTTGCCTTGGAGGATGGGTAGGCCTTTGGTGTGGGACGCTACTTGCGTAGACACCCTTGCGCCATCGCATCTTCCAAGCACGGTGGAGGTGGCCGGTGCTGCTGCTGCTTCGGCAGAAAATCTCAAGCGGCACAAATACAGAAACCTTGTAGGTGACTATGTGTTTGAGCCGTTTGGGGTTGAGACTTTGGGGACATGGGGTCCGAGTGCTCGTGCACTTTACAAAGATCTAGCAAAAAGGCTGATCGAAACCTCTCGCGACCAGAGGGCTGGTCTATTCTTCGCACAGAGGATCAGCATTGCCATTCAGCGTGGCAATGCGGCCAGTCTTCTGGGCACGCTGCCAGTAGACCGAGATGCGGAGAAATTTGATTTCAGGTAGTTTTTTAATTGTATATATTGTAAATAATGTAATTAATTTAATACGTATGTATGTGTAAAGGTAAAAATAAAATTTTGTTAATATAAAATTCAGTGCGAGATTCTTTGTATAAATTAATGTTTTAAATATAATTCTTTGTATAAATAAATGTTTTAAATTGTTACTATTATTTCATCCTTCTTCCTACTATACGAATGAATATTCACATTAAAATTATTTTATCACTCAAAGTCGTTGTCACGTAAAACTTTCGCCCGTATACCGACTTTACAGGCAACCATTTAATTTTTTTATATTCAATAAAAATAAAAATAATATTGCTAAGATTGCAGATGTCTTAATATAAATAGCCGAGAGTAATCTCTTCTTGAAACAGAACGGCCATCAATTACCTCAAAGAATGTCTGTGAAAAATTTAAACTGAATGGAACCAAGCAATCAAGTTTGTTCATATTATTTTAGAATTTCGGAAAATCCTTCCTTATTGCATGCCTTAATTATACAAATATCATATTTCCAAGTATCAGATCATTTCAACTTGGTCCGAAGTTATGTAGGTGTTGATCAGTAAATAAGTCAAGCTTACAAAATACACACTGACACTGGTATTTTTAGAACGTCGGGTAACCTGTCAAACCTTTAATAAATAAAATAAAATATGGAGCTATTGTTTTTAATGTTGCTTCGCCATTAACATGTATGTATCAAGCTTTAGGCCAAATTCTTAAAAGTTATCAAACATACATACATAACTTCACGCCTTTTGTTACCCGAAGGTGTAGGCAGCGGCTGTTAAGCCTCGTCTCGCCGTTATGTTTACGTCCCAAATGGAATAGGTGGCGAACCCATTGCCATATCGGGCACAAAGTTTGTCAGTCATCGGTATTTATCACACATAACTTCCGAAAACAATTTCGAAAAGTCATTGGTGTGAGCCAGTGTCTCGAATCGAACCCCGGACCTCTGGATCAGAGGCCGTGCGCTCGCCCACTTCGCCACCGAGACTGTTATCGTAGCAGGAAATTAGTAGCGGAAATAACAATTCTAAAAATTGGTCTAATAGTTACGGTGAAATCGATCTGTAATGTATATATGATAGAGCCACGCAGTTCGATACCTGAGTGGGTTGCCTCGACCGTTGCAACCTCTCAGAATATCGACCTGAAGTGGCTCATGCCGCGATTCGCTATGCTACTATTATGACTGCGTGGAATATAGCTTACATTTAATTTTACAAATAAAAAAAACCTTTGTCGTTACATATGGCATTAAGAATGCAGCACTTTAGATAGTTACATCCTACTTAGTAAAACAAGTTATAGTTTTTGGAGTTAAGCGGAGTGTTATCATCTGGATCATCGGTGACTGTGGGCGTTCTCCAGTATTTCATTCTCGGTCCCTTATTATCTTTAATAAGGATTTGCCCCAACATCACCCTCCTACTGCTATATTTTCAGTAGGGATATTAATATTATTATTAAATATATGATTTGTAAACAGTATTTGGCACATGAGTTTCTTGCGCGGCTCGTGGTGATTGCGTTCGTGTTTTCTTGTTCCACTAAGGCACTCTCTTCTAGCGCTCATGTTTAAATATTTCATTAAAAATTATAAGCTTCATTTTTGTATTCTGTGACTATTTTTCAGTGTCTGTGCAGGCCTATGAAAAAAAAGTTTCTTTGAATTTGACATTCAGAAAGAGTTATTTGAAGGCCCACCTAGGGAGGGGAAATATCGGTTATTTACCTCCAAGTGACCTGCATGCTTTTTTGCCCTTCAATTCCATAAAAAAACAAACATAAAAGAAGACATATCATCAATAACACAATAATTAAAGCTTCTCTTCTGAAGAAGGGCAAAACAACAACAAAAAATAAAAAACTAGGATATAGTGTGTGAGATAATTATTTATTGAAGAGTAATAATTATAACTTTAACATGATAACTACTTATATAGAAATGTTCAATGTAAATTTACATTGTTCAGTTCAGGGTGGTATCACATATGGAACTACAGAACAAATTAAGGCTATTGAATCTCCTCCGATAGATTTTCTGTTTTCTTAGTTGGATTTCTTCTCGTCGGAGCGTTTGAACAGTTGGTGGTAAGGAGTGGCAGCTACGTATGGTACAGAGCGGGCGGCGACTACCTCAGGTCCGTAGTAAGCAGGTGCGACACCGTTGTAGCCGTTCAGGTACAGAGATGGGTTGTAGTACTGGGGTTGGTAGCGGTAAGAAGGCAGCACAGCGGGAGAAGTGTACAGAGGCTCCTGGTACAGAGCTGGTACAGTACGTACAGCTGGTACGGCGCCAACAGCTGGCACCACGGAGCTGTATGCCAGGGATGGTGAGTAAAAACCAGGCTTGGCAGCCGCCATCGCCACCGCTGCGAACAGAACCACCAACTTGAACATTGTGCTAGGTTGTCGTGAACTGAACTAGTTGAAACAACTGATGTCTCCAGCCTCACTCGTCACTCTTATATACTCAAATCTGATCTAATTGTCATCCGGTTTGTTCTAATTTAGTCGCCATGTATTTATAATTAATGCATTATTTTTATATTTTTATGAGTTTTTGAACAAAACTGGACTCAATAACTCACTAGCTTGTTGATTGAATATGTTAATATTTAATAGGTGTAGTAACCTTTTTGTCTAATCAAGTTGTTAATGATTGTATTGTGCCAATTAAGATTACTTGCTCACTTCTCATAAGAGTCATGGTTAATGGAAGTAAATAAATATTTTAATAACATAACATAACTTCACGCCTTTCTCTACCCGAAGATATAGAAGTAGCTGTTAAGCCTCGACCCGCCGTTATCTTTACGTCCCAAATGGAATAGGTGTCGAACCTATTCATCATTTTCCTTTTGAGGTCCACTGTTGGAGAGGCCTCCCCCATAGAGCGCCCGGACTGCCGGTCCGTTTACTCATGGGGGGTTTTTGCCATAATCGCCACGCTTGGCAGGCGGGTTGGCGATCGCAGTAGGCTGTATTTTGTTGAGAGAGAATGCTACTGCCCATTCCTCCAGCCATTTCCCTTAGTCGCCTTTTACGACACCCACGGGAAGAGATGGGGTGGCGGTATTCTAAGCCGGCGCCACACAGCAATCTTTGGTGTGTGCCAGGATTAGAACCCGCTACCTGTGGATTCAGAAGCTGTGTGCTTGACCACTGGACCACTGAGACTATTGAATTATTTTATGAAAATAATAAAAAATATATTAAAAATCCTTTTGCTTAAAACATTGTTTAAACACGTCAAAACTTTATAATAAATTAACGAATTGCCTCAAATTTCAAATTATCAATTACAAATTGTAACATAACTTCACGCCATTGTTATCCGAAGGTGTAGGCAGTGTCTTTTAAGCCTCCTCTCGCCGTTACGTTTACGTCCCAAATGGAATAGGTGGTGAACCTATTGCCATACCGGGCACAAAGTTTTCAGTCATCGATATTTATCACACCTAACTTTCCGAAAACAATTAAACTTAAACAAACATTACTTTCCGAAAATTACAAATTATATTTAATTAAATACCATGCAATATTTTGCTGAGACTTAGGTAATCTAATCTACTATTTATAAAAAAGAAAGTCGTGTTAGTTACACCACTTATAACTCAAGAACGGCCGTACAGATTTGGCTGAAAATTGGTGGAGAGGTAGCTTAGAGACAGGAATCGGATATAGGATAGGAAAATATGGATAAATTGTGAGTGAAATGCTAAAAAAGACATTGATTTGCAGGGAGCATCGCAGAGGCGGTAACATTATCAAGAACTGGAATGCCATTTTCGTCAAAGTTGTTGAAGGTTACTATAAAGAAGGTGACGACTATTTATCAGTTCAAATGGCATTGACTATAGATGAAAAAGGTGTGGTGAGTCGTCTCTCTCTGATCAGCCCAACCAACTTCTTCATCGTGAAACTCAAGAACGGATCAAAAAATTACGAATACACACATTACACACAAATTTATCAATTTGTACCGATTCCGTCACTATTCTTCAATAGAAGGAACGGTTCTTCTTTAGAAGTGTTGTTTTTAACCTAGCATCCTGGCGACTAGGATCGACATCATACTGGAAGGGCACCGCAAAGACCACCAACTATAAGGACAAATTAAGACTATTAGAAGAAGCCAAAACTTTTGACAACATGGATAGTAGGAAAAAATGACATATTGTGCCGGCCCCACAAAGAGTGGGACAAAAGCAGGAAAATGATGATGAGTTTGTAAGGGAAAATAAAAAAGTTATGAATATTGACATTATGTCAAATAACTACAATTACAAATTGTAACAATATAAGTTATGTCTTGATATCTTTGGCTACAAAGATCTAAGCATTTTAGGGGCCAAATAGCGGTAAGCTACTTTGTTTTACAATATGTATTTAGTTGAGCCGGCGAACTTTGTTCCGCAACAAAAGTAATAAAAAGCAAAATTTTGAATTTATAACTTTTTCTTTACTATATCGTACTTGAATTATAGATAAAAATCACCCTGTTGATACCCTCCATCTATTTAAACCGCACCAAAATACGTTGCGTAGTTAAAAAGATATAAGCATATAAGGGGACAGACAGCGGCTAGCAACTTTATTTTATAATATGTAATTATCATAATAATTAATATTCTTTACAAATGAATACTTACTGTATTATTTGCAGCATTTTTAATTAAAGTATATAACATAACAGTAAAGAGTAACTTATACCAGCTCAAAGAACGAAAAGGATAAGAAATATGATTTGAGCTATTTCTTTTTACTTCTATGTAGACCAAGACACAAGCAAAAAAAAAACTATTAATCTAAGGTAAGGTAGACATTACGTACATCTTAGATCAAAAGCTTTTGGTCTTGTTTATCTCGTATTATAACTGGAGCTATCGGAGAAATTAACAAACATACACACAAAATACATATAGGTATTTATACAATTACATAACCTCCTCCTCTTGAAAGGACTTCAGTAAAAAACAAACATATTTGCTGAGAGATATGTATTTATTAAATTATAATGGTAATTACAATTTTAAACGGAAAGTTATTGTAGTGAGACGTCTCGAACACAATTTTAACATTGTTCACATTCTGATGATGTCACATATTGAACTACAGACTAAATTAAGGCTACTGGATCTTCTGTGTTATTGTTTAGTTGGATTTCTTCTCGTCGGAGCGCTTGAACAGTTGGTGGTAAGGAGTGGCAGCTACGTATGGTACAGAGCGGGCGGCGACTACCTCAGGTCCGTAGTAAGCAGGTGCGACACCGTTGTAGCCGTTCAGGTACAGAGATGGGTTGTAGTACTGGGGTTGGTAGCGGTAAGAAGGCAGCACAGCGGGAGATGTGTACAGAGGCTCCTGGTACAGAGCAGGTGCAGCGTTAACAGCTGATACAGTGCGTACAGCTGGTACAGCGCCAACAGCTGGTACCACGGAGTTGTACGCCAGGGATGGTGCGTAGAAACCAGGCTTGGCAGCTGCCATCGCCACCGCTGCGAACAGAACCACCAACTTGAACATTGTGCTAGGTTGTCGTGAACTGAACTAGTTGAAACAACTGATGTCTCCAGCCTCACTCGTCACTCTTATATACTCAAATCTGATCAAATTGTCATCCGGTTTGTTCTAATTTAATCTTCAAATTCTGTTAATTATTGCATTATTTTAATTTTTATGTGTTTTTTAAGCAAAACGTGTCCCAATAATTTACAGACTCAATAATATATCCTCGTCATTATTAATACAGTGTTGTGTGTAAACTAATTTCATTTTATCACGCCTTTTTCTACCGTTACGGTGTAAGCAGCGGGAGTTATACCTTGACTAGTGATACCTATGTTCACATCCTGAATTAATCTGTTGGATTCAATGTTGTTAGACATCAATATTTTCCATACATCATCATTTCATACAAAGTAAAGTAATTCAGTCTTAATTTTTAGATGGATTCCTAGCAGTATGGTAGAGCCAAGCAGACTTCTCAGAAAACCGACGTAAAGTGGCTCATGCCGCATTTTGTTCGGTGAGAGAGGTACCCGGAGGCCCACCCCCGTTCCCCATCCTATCCTATCCCCTATCCCTTAAAGGTCGGCAACGCAATAGTAATACTATATGTGTTGCTGGTGTCCATGGGCGGCGTTGGTTGCTTACCATCAGGTGACACGCCTGCTCGTTTGCCCTCCTATACCATAAAAAAAAATTCAATGGTTTTATCTTAAGATTGAACAGGTCGTTCAGGAGATATCTTATTTCTTGCCTATTCATGGTCTCCAACCTTATTATTACTGACTGATTTGAAATAAATGATTTTACTTAAAAGTGATTACGCATTTTTGTAACTTGATGCTCTTATTATCTGATTGTATTATCCAACGGCAAATTTGAATGGATATATTTATTTCTTAGATTTTCACGAATAACATTCAGAACATTAAAACAACTTTTTATGGATAGTATCGCGTTTATTTATTACTTATTTTTAATTATTTCCCGACGTTTCGAACTCTTTACAGAGATAATTTTCACGAGTGATGTACAAAAAGATGTTCATCACGTGTCTTTTTACTACTGATGAGTATTCAGAAACCAGTGGTAGAGCCAAGCAGTTCGCTGCATGAATGGGGCGGCTCGACCGGTGAAATACCACTACCTCTCAGAAGACCGACGTAAAGTGGCTCATGCCGCGTTTCGTTCGGTGAGAGAGGTACCCGGAAGCCCACCTTCCCCATCCTTTCCTATACCCTATCCCTTAAAGGTCGGCAGCGCAACAGTAACACTGTATATGCTGCTGATGTCCATGGGCGGCGTTGGTTGCTTACCATCAGGTGACACGCCTGCTCGTTTGCCCTCCTATCCCATAAAAAAACACATTTTATGTAACTAAATTGACTGTATCCTAGCGGTAAGGTAACTTGTATGTGACCAGTAAATAATAAAAGTTAGAGAAATGGATGAGATACGAGTAAGTAAGAGGCGTCTTATATGGCGCTCAGTTTTTTTGTCTGATGTTGTTTTGTGGTTGGCCAAATATAAAACTGTTGATAAATCTTAGATTCAAAAACGTGTGTTGCATTTTACCTGTAAAATTTAAATATTCAGTAATACCAACATACATTCATAACGCCAAGTCCCTTGCGGGGTGAGCAGAGAGAAAAGGGGGCCTAATATGAGCTCTTAATTCCAGCCAGCTTACGCGCCGCCTAGCGAATTCGTATTTCCAATGACTAATTTCAGCTAGTGTAGACTACTCATGACTGACTAAATGCAATTAGTTGTTGATAAATCGAATTTAGAGTGAATTTGACTGTGACTACTCCTCACCGCCCAGCTAAAATTAGTCGTTCATAGTACGAGTTTGCAAGGCAGCGCGTAAGCTAGCCGGAATTAAGAGCTGCGGCTGCCTACACCTTCGGGTAACAAAATGCGTGAAGTTATATTTTATGTATGTTTTATGTGTTATAAATATCGATTACTAAAAACTTTGTGCCCGGTATGGCAAATTGGTTTGCCAAATAGGTATGACAAATAGGTTTGCCACCTATTCCATTTGGGACGTATACATAGCGGCGAGATGAGGCTTAACAGCCGCTGCCTACACCTTCGGGTAGAAAAAGACGTGTAGTTATGTTATGTTGTTGTTTTTAAAATTTAATCCTTGATTATTAACTATTGTCGTCTCGGTGGTGTGGTGGTCGAGCACACGGTTTCTGAATCCAGAGATCGTGGTTCGAATCCCGACACTGGCCAATGACTTTTCGAGATTGTTTTCAGAAAGTTATGTGTGATAAATATCGATGACTGAAAATTTTGTGCCCGGTATGGCAATTGGGTCGCCATCTATTCCATTTGGGACGTTAACATAACGGCGAGACGAGGCTTAACAGCCGCTGCCTACACCTTCGCGTAACAATGGCGTGAAGTTATGTTATGTTTGTTATTATCAACTATGACTTCATGCAAATGATGCAAGTGCATGGGTTTTTTTGTAATGAATCAACAAAACACGCATAGTGTTAGGAGCCTAAAAAATTGTGAGATGAGTTATGTAAGTAAACGAAACAAGTGCAGCGTGTGAAAATGCCTGCCTGCATGCCTTTTGGCGCTCTTTTCTCTGTGTGTCTGCCTACACCTACTGCCAACTGATTTGGCGTAAATGTATGTATGCAAGTTTATATGCAAACAATGTTTATGATTCAACGAAAAATTACATAACAATTATTCATTGATATTAGAATTCACCTTCGGGTAGAAAAGGCATGAAGATATGTTACATACTTATAATACAAAGAAAAAGACCCAGACGCCATACATACATGCTCGTCATAAATATTTGTACTCTGGTGGGGACCGAACACGCCGACCTCGATTCCGCAGTCGGTTATTTAACCGATGCACTATTTATTTAAATTATAAAAAACTCTGCAAAGAAATTTGGTGTTTTGTGAGGGTGTGAGATGTGTCATTTTTTTGCTAGTTGTTCAACTTATTAAGCTGGTTGTAAATGAAAAAAAAAATCCAAATTTGTGACAAAATTGTATATTGACTGTTCTTGAAATAATTTATTACAACAATTATACTATTGACTATAACATTTTAAAATTTACTTATGTTTAAAGGAAAAATCCTACTGTTTTCTGTTATTTTCGCTCTTGTTTTGCGCCCTTGATGTTTGATCAGATACTGTTTAATCTGCAGAATATTTAGTGCTTTTCTTCTTCGTCGGAGCGCTTGATCAGTTGATGGTATTGAGTTTGAGCGATCAATGGTACAGCGCGGGGAGCGACTACCTCGGATCCGTAGTAAGCGGGTGCAACACCGTTGAAGCCGTTCACGTAGACAGTTGGGTTGTAGAATTCAGGTTGATAGCGGTAAGAAGGCACTACGGCGGGAGCTGAGTACAGAGGTTCTGGGTACAGAGCTGGTACAGCGTTAACAGTGGGTACAGCGCGAACAGCTGGTACAGCGCTGACAGCTGGTACAGCGCTGACAGCTGGTACCACGGAGCTGTATGCCAGGGATGGTGCGTAGAAACCAGGCTTGGCAGCCGCCATCGCCACCGCTGCGAACAGAACCACCAACTTGAACATTGTGCTAGGTTGTCGTGAACTGAACTAGTTGAAACAACTGATGTCACCAGCCTCACGGTGGAGTCTTATATACTCAAATCTGGTTTGATTGTGATCCGGTTTTTTCTAATATAATCACTATTATTTGATCAAAAGAAAGAAATAATTCATTATAATGATTTTTATGTGTTTTTAAGCGAAACTGGCAGCAATATCTTATCGATCCTTGTAGAAAATCGAATCACTAAACGTTTTAAGATTTTTTCTTTTATCTAGGACGTTTCTCGCGGTTCAGTCTATGCCCGCAATACATCATCCATTATTTGAGATTGTCTAGCTTGCTTAGAACTATTTATTTGAATTTATTTTTAGACTAGGATACAATATATCATAGCAGATTTTTCAAGCAATTTTATTTATTAATTTATATTCTTTGACTAGTTGACCCGTCGAACTTTGTTTCGCCCCAAATGCATAAACATGGTTATTGTAGGTTATCCGTAAGAGATAGACACCATTGTAGACTTGTTGTAGGCCTTCTAAAGGTGTATAATAATGTAGAACATAATTTTGATTTATCACGTAAGGTTTAGCCAACGTTTGCAATGAAAGTGCTAAATCTCGAAAATTATCCCTTTTCCAAAGGTCTCGGTGGTCCAGTGGTCGAGCACCCGCTTTGAAATCTAGAGGTCCCCAATGTCCAATGACTATTCGAAGTCCTTTTCGGAAGTTATGTGTAAAAAATATCAATGACTGAAAACTTTGTGCACGGTATGGCAAAAGGTTCGTCCTCGTTTGGGACATAAACTTAACGTCGAAACGAGTATGAACAGCCGCTGCCTACACCTTCGGGTAGAAAAAGGCGTGAAGTTACGTTATCACTTTATCTTTAATACATTGTGTATGAATTACACTTAAAAACTACCCCGTTGATACCATCTGTCTATTAAAAAAACCTCATCAAAATCCGTTGCGTAGTTTCAAAGATTTAAGCTTGCATAGGGATGTGGGGAGAGAGATAGTGACTTTGTTTTATGCTATTCACTCCAATAGCATAAAACAAAGTCGCTAAGAAATGGTTTATTAAACTAGTGTCCACATGTTCCCGGGGCTGTCGTGAGAGGCGATTGGAAAACTTGAAAGATTTAACTCGATACGTTCATATCAATTTAAATCTATAAAGTTTTTCAATCGCCTCTCACGTCTTTTATCATTACATAGTGTATATACTTATATCTTTAAAACTACGCAACAGATTTTGATTCGGTTTTTTTTAATAGTTAGAAGGTATCAACGGGGTGGTTTTTATATATGATTCATATATCATGTTGTAAAGAAAAAATGATCATTTTCGAGATTTAGCACTTTAATTGTAAACGCTGGCTGAACCCTAAGTGATAGATCAAAACAATGTTCTACATTATTAATCATTATCGGAAGGTCAGCAAAAAAATCCGCGAGGGCGTATGTCTATCTCTTAGGGATAACCCACAATGACTATTTTTATTTTTTTACTTTTTACGAGAAATAATGGCTTATATACGAAGCGATTTCAAACATTACAGCATTATTTTCATCCAATTAAGTTACTTAAATACATTGTGCATGTAATATAGATGATCCTGGCCCTTTACAGCATGCCATTTAAACCAATATTTTCGAAGATATTGCAGTATTAACATAGCGGGACAGCATTTAAAGCCGATAAATAGCACAAATTGTACCTCATGATATCCAAAATTTACTCCATTTATTACTTTTGATGCGGAACAAAGTTCGCCGGGTCAGCTAGTATTATTATATAGTTTAAGACTCTGGCTTTTAGTTCCGAGGTCTTAAATTTGAATTCTGGATCACACCAATATAATTCAGGAAGAAATATGGCAACCGATTCCGGCATCTTTACTGTAACTTTGAAACCAGTTTATCCGGTGTCTTGAGGCGTGATGGGAATAAGAATATTTAAAATTATCTCGAAGCGAAGAACACATGAAATTTGAAGCTAAGTTAGCTATAAGTTAGTTACTGATACCTGTGTTTACTTACGATATTTATTTTTTGATATGTAAAAAAGTTAATTTAACTAGATAATGAGTTATGAAAAAAAAAGTTTTTTTTTCTATTGTTTGAGTCGTTTTTTCTACAAGCGTAGAATAAGGTGAATTACATTTTGTTTTTAATAATAACTTTTTATCTTGTTACGCCAGAGGAATATAGCTTCTAACGCCTATACATAAGAACACAAACACTTTTTATTATTATTATCTATTTTGGTTCGGCCAGAGTTAGCAATTAAAGCTCTGAACATCGAAAGTTGGGTAGTTTCCAATAACTAAGCATATATGGGGACAGACAGCGGATGTAATGTTTGTTCTTTGTGTGTGAAAAAGTGCTTACACGTTAGTTTTTCAAAGACGCTATGATATAAAGCAAAAACTAATAAAATTGATAATTTGGTAGATACTACATGAATAAGAAGATTTTCGAGAGTATATTGCCAACAAAAAATATGCTGGCAATATTCGTCATACAGAGTTAAAACAAGTTTATTTGGTGTTTTTTTATTTATTTATGGACAAGCCATTGTAATGTTTCTTCGTTCGGTAAACTGAATCGAGAATAATATTCCCGTTATCGTGGTGACGTTCACCATGGGTGCACGCTGTAAGCCTTGGTGATGAGTGGACTGGAAAGAGCAATTGGTGACGAGTACGAGTATGCCAATGGTGTTGCGTGGTAAGTCGACACAAGAGGAGCACCAGCGTAGGCGGAGGCATAAGCGGTAGATAACAGAGGAGCTGCAATCACTGGAGCGGACCGTTTGCGGATCAAATGGGCATCAGCTAAAGCTTGAACTTTAGCTTCCAAGTGAGCAGCACGGGCAGCAGCTACCTCAGGAGTTTCCAAAGGTACACCGGCGATAGCCGTTTTCACAATTGTGGATGGAATAGCACCGGCAAGGATTGGCGCGTTGTAAGCGATGGGGGTGTTGTAGGCGAGTGGTAGGTTGTAGGCAAGAGCTGAGTTGTAGGCGATGGCTGGTGCGCTGTAGGCAACTGGAGCAGCAGACACGACGGTACTTGTAACTGCAGGAGTTGTCTTGATGTCGATGCGAGATTGACTGGAGACAGCGGCTGGTGCGACAGCAGCGGTCGCAATAGCAGGAGCAGTCAGCAGGGTCGGTTGAGCGATGACGGTGCGAGCGATGGGCTCAATAGTTTCAGTAGCCACTATTGCCGGTGATGACTTGATATCGAGCCTTGATTGATGTGATACAGCAGCGGGTATGGCTGCGCTGATGACCGGTGATGAGTAAGCTACTACACCAGGAGCCAAGACGCCGGATGGTTTGGCCACGGCGAAAGCCACCACAGATAAGAACACCACCAGCGAATTCATCGTGGTCTGTGTATATTCAGATGTGAACGACGAGTGATTGAGATGTAACTGATGCTTTCTTTTAGCCGACGTGAGGTATTTATAGTACTCGCACTGTAGTGAATTGAAAGTCAAGTTCAACAAGTGGTATGCAATATACGACTTACATTACGTTATTTACTGCCCACAACTCAGTGGCGGAATTGCGTCTTTGTAATTACATTATTCTTAAAAGTCTCGGTGGTCCAGTGGTTGAGCACCCCACTTTTCGAATTGATTTTCGAAAGTTAGATATGTGTGATAAATATTGATGACTGAAAACTTTGTGCCCGATATGGCAACAGGTTCGCCACGTATTCCATATGGGTCGTAAACATAACGGCGAGTTGGGGCTTAACAGCTACTGCCTATATTTTAGGGAAGAAAAGGCGAGAAGTTATGTTATTATATGTGATATTTAGTTATTCCTAAACCAAGGAATTAAGCTGTATTACTGATTCAAAAAGTTCTTTGAATTTCATCCTGCTTCAATACAGTTACACCCTCAAATATTATCCTATAACTTAAAGTTTTGGGTGTATTTTTATTTCCCCCATATTATGTTCTGGAAAACTGACAACGTGTGCATGACTTGGGCAGGAATGTCTAAAAACATATAGTTTGTTTTTCAGACATTCCTGCCCAAGTCATGCACAGGAGAAGTAAGAAGTTTGCTAGATAGGCTATCAAAATCTGTAGAAAACCAACTCACTTCTAGTATATATCTGGTCATGTAAAATAATTATAATTAATTTAAATTACATAACAAAGTAGAAACAAAAAGAAAGTAGAAAAAGAAAGCAAACTAATATATATATTTTCTTTTGTCCGTCTGTATTTCTATGACCTTTCTGTGACGCGGTAGATATTGAACAAACTTTATTCCGCTTATAGAAAAAAAACGTTTGTTAGAAGCATGACCAGGTCACGTTCCAATCACACGTTTTCTTTGATTACAGTCGTGAAATGAATCATGCCTGTATTGGTTGAAAAGCTAAGAAGGCATCCATCGAACTGTTTGGATTATAGACTATACATACATGCATACCTTCACGCCAAGTCCCTTGCGGTGTAGACAGAGAGAAAAGAGCGCCATAAGGCACGATTTTAACACATCTCACTCGATATATACACGCTCGTCAATTTTTAAGACTCCACACTTTACTTTTCTCTCCCGGTCTTGGTAATCAAGTGGTCAAGCTCTCCATTTCTGATTCACCAGTCGTGGGATCTTGACGATGATGATGGCGGAATGATGACTTGAAATTCTTTTCGTAATCTATTTGTGACAAAATATCAATGACTGACAACTTTGTGCCCGGTATATGGCAAGAGTTTCCGCCACCTTTTCCATTTTGCACATATCAATTCGGCGAGTCGTGGCTTACCAGTCGTTGCCTATGCCTTCGGGTAGAAAAAGGCGTAAAGTTATGTTATGCTTACATCAATTCCTGTGAGGACATATTTAATAACATACAAATAAACATATACGTATACACTCCAAAAACATAACACTCATTCGTGGGCAGTCGAGTAAAAAAATACTTTAAAAAAAGTTAAACCAACTTCTATAAACTTAAACCACAAAATCTTTAAGTATATGAAATTGAATGAATGAAGTGTATGAATTTTTGGTGGATGCCTTCGATTTCTCCTGGTTTCCATCATCAGATCCTGACCTGGTGCAAATGGGACCATTTCGGAGGTAAACACTATACAACGAAAAAAAAAATTTTTAAATCCGTCCGCAATTGACGAAATTATCGGTGAAAATATATAAAAAAAAAATTAGACTTACAGATGAATTGAGAACCTCCTCCTTTTTTCAAAGTCGGTTAAAAAGAGTAAAAAACATTATCAAATAACAGTGGCTGGCATTCGTATAAATAACAGTGACTTTTTTTTTATTCCAAAGAGCTCAGTGAGTAAAATGCTAAGGTTTGATCAACCTTGAGAGCTTTCGTGCTCGTTCTGGTCAACTGGCGTGGGTTTTAAATGGAAGTATGTAGAGTTGTTAAAACCGCATCGCCGCGCGCCGCGGCAATGAAACTTGAATAATATCTTAAACACGCAGCGCCCTATAGTTCCAAACTAAGCAACTAAATGCTTAAGCTATGGATACCAGATAACAGATATTAATACATATATACTTTTCTTTTGTAAATACATACTTGTACTCGGGTGGGAATCGCACCCGCCAACTTCGATTCTGCAGTCAGAGTGCACTTTACCAATGCACCACAAATGAGGCTTGGACACTGGCTCGGAAACTGTCTGGTATTTGGATCCAGATAAAAATTAAAGCAATGAAAATGATGACGACAGCGTCGATTACACCACTCACCGCCCAAAAATTATTCATGCTTAATACCTTAGTGGACAGGCAGCGGTAATTTTAAAACGATCCGAAGAATAACAATTATTTGATCATCAAAATTATTATTATTAGTAGAGAAAAGAATCCAACTAGAAAATTGGAGGTATTATCAGCTCTTGTTATATATATATCAAGAGTGCAAACAGCTTGACATTACATATGAAATGGTATGCGGAATCTGATCCATACATGGACTTCCACCTCAACAACCACACCTATCTGATGTACCTATCTATACAAATAAACAACATTTGACAGTATGTTTGTATTGCTAGTTAATTAACGATCATAATTCCTGAAGGTATAGGCATTGACAATTATACTTCGACACGCCGGATCAATATTCCTAGTTCTAAACTTAATAGCGAATATACGAACGAAGTCACGGGAAACAGCTAGTTATCAAAATAAATAACTCAATAACATTGAAATGTAAACTATATAATACAATTTATTGGATATTTATTGCCCAAAAGAAAAGAATAATTTCAATAAATATACATATCATTAAAATAAAAACTCATTGTTCTCTATTTGGGTTATAAAAAGTATTTCCTGATGGTTGGCAAAATTTTAAGTTTCGGTGGTCCAGTGGTAGAGCACACGGCTTCTGAACCAGAGGTCGCTCGTTCGAATCCTGACACTGGCTCACACCAATGACTTTTCGAAATTAATTTCGAAAGTTATGTTTTCTTTTTATGGGATAGGAGGGCAAACGAGCAGGCGTGTCACCTGATGGTAAGCAATCAACGCCGCCCATGGACACCAGCAACACATATAGTGTTACTGTTGCGTCGCCGACCTTTAAGGGATAGGGGATAGGAAAGGACGGGGAAGGGGGTGGGCCTCCGGGTACCTCTCTCACCGAACGAAACGCGGCATGAGCCACTTTACGTCGGTCTTCTGAAAGGTCGTGGTATTTCACCGGTCGAGCCGGCCCGAACTGCTTGGCTCTACCACTGTTGAAACTGTGATGTAACACTGTGATAAATATCGATGACAAAAAACTTTGTGCCTGCTATGGCAACAGGTTCGCCACCTATTCCGTTTGGGACGTAAACATAACGGCGAGATTAACGGCCGCTGCTTGCACCTTCGGATAACAAAGGCGTAAAGTTATGTTATGTTATGTTGGCAAAAGTGAATACGCTTGAAAAATAAAAACCTCTTTCTTCCCCACTCGGATCATTATTTAATAAAATCCGGAATCTAATAACACCTGCCTTGCCTCGAGGCGTAATGGCAAACCAATAAAAAATATATACGTACAAATATATCTTTAACTAATAGCTGCCAGAATGAATTAATTACCTTTTACATATATATCAGATTTAAATCAATCGAATCCTAAGTCATACTTTAAATTAATGACAAACAATCTTTAGAAGAGAGGGAACAGTCTGCAAGTCAGTTGAGGAGTACAAAGAGGGGACATAAACATATCTAAAACATAAAAAAAATACATAACTTCACGGCTTTTTTCACCCGGAGGTATAGAACACCTACGGCTACATTTGAGATGTAACCATGTCATGAGGAGTCGAGGTTACGTCCCAAATAGGGCAAAACCGATTGTGATACACCGAACACAAAGTTGTCAGTATATTGTAGTGTAGTATATTTATCATACATAACTTTTTTTTTTTATGGCATAGGAGGGCAAACGAGCAGGCGTGTCACCTGATGTTAAGTGACCAACGCCGCCCATGGACACCTGAAACACATATAGTGTTACAGTTGCGTTGCCAACCGTTAAAGGAGTAGGATAGGAAGGGATGGGGAAGGGGGATGGGCCTCCAGGTACCTCTCTCACCGAACGAAACGCGGCATGAGCCACTTTACGTCGATCTTCTGAGAGGTGGTGGTATTTCACCGGTCGAGCCGGCCCAATCATGCAGCGAACTGCTTGGCTCTACCACTCTTTAAACTTATAAAAATAATTACAAGAAATTATTGATGTGAGCCAGAAATCTATGCTACGATTTCTAAATCAGAAGCGAGGATCTCTACCACTAGATTACGGAGACTATACTTATATATTTAAATAAATAGATTTTTAAATTATGTTATTCTAGTTGGACCATGGGAATAAGAGAAGACGTAAGAAAACATGGATGGATTTTTGGACAGACTACATGATTAAGAAGGATGAAGAAGAGTGTAGTTGAGAGTGTTGAAGAAGTGAATGATAGGGAAGTGTGGCAAAGAAAATCCTTTTACGCCTAATAATTACATAATATAAATATGTACTTCCAACAAACAGGTAAGTTATTACGACGGCGTTCTGTATGTCGAATAACCCGCTTCTGAATCTGGAAGTCCTGGCTTCTAATCCTGACTTTTACCCAAGACTTTTTGAAATTCTTTTAGGCAGTTATGTGGGCTATAAATAAAGATGATTGACAAAATTTTATCCTATATATTGTTGATTTGGTTGAATGGTTTGATTTGAAAATTAGACGGATCCGTGTGCAAAATTGTCAGTTAAGTACCCAAGACCTTTAAAAAAGAGGCCGTACTAAGCTATTGGACTATCGATACAAGACCTGTGATTAATATATTTTAAATTGATAAGCATATATGTTGTATGTTTAATATTATCATAAATTCACTTCAAGGTTTCGCAAGTCGTTAAAATATTGATCACGTCAGTGCCGGCAAAAAACCTATGCGACCTTTTCAATACAAAAATAAATTGCTCCTGCTTACATTATGTATAAAAAAGAAAAATAAAAACTACAAGAACCAGTTTGTTTTCAATGGCCAATATTTTGAACAATTTAATGTGAAACAGAGATCAGTGATATTTTAAATTGGAGTTCTGACTAATAAATTTGATATCAAAAACTGAAATAGATGTTAGATTATATTTTTTTTATGAACACTTCGTATCACCTCAGAAACTAAAGATTTTTTTTTTAATTTGACGGGTCCTGTGGCGCATTGGCTAGGTGGTGTAGTGTGGCTACTGCAGAATCGAGGTCGGCAGGTTCGATCCCCACCCAAGTACAAATATTGATGACAAGCATGAACTTTTGTATAGCATCTGGGTGTTTTTCTGTGTCTTATAAGGATATTGTATTAAATCCGCTAACTAGTTTCCATAACACAAGCATTTGTTGCTAAGCTTGGAAAACTAGAGGGCGCCTCTCGCTCCAGGGCTACCGTACCATCTCATACGAAGCGGCGATGGTCCACGCACGTTCCCCCCCATTCATCATCCTGGCCGAGATCTGGCCGAGAGGTACGCAGCCGCGTACGTTCTCGGCTTGGGAGGGGGGGCTCGGACGCGCGCGACACGAATTGCGGAGGCGGGAGGCGCATCCGACCTGGACTCGGTTCAGCACACGCTGGAGGTCTGCCCGGCCTGAGCGGCCGAGCGCCGAGTCCTGGTCGACGGGATCAGGCGAAACTTGTCCCCGCCGGCATTGATCGCGGCAATGCAGGCGGGCGAGGAAAAGTTGAAGGGTGTGGTCGCCTTCGGCGAAGCTGTGATACTCCAGAAGGAGGCGGCCGACGGGCCGCGACGACGCACTCCCGCAGGTGCACCCGGGTTGCGGCCGGGAAAGATGACCCCCCGATGCGGCCGGGGAGGGTCGTCGGCCGCGAGATTTTAGAGCGTAGCCCCAGAATCGCATTGCAGTTTACTGTTTTGGGAGTCCTACACTATGCCCTGCCGTCCCCAGGCGAGAGGGGTGCATAAAGCATTTCCTTCCGTAAAAAAAAACGGTATGCAGAGAGACCCCTATAAGGCACGAATCTTACACACCTCACTCGCTTCTTTGACTTTTATAACCATTGTCATACACACTCGTTGGTTTTTAAGGTACACGTTCAATATTGTCATAGATCACTACAATATCTCGTTTTTACACTCTATATCTGCTTAGTCGATATTTTCTACAGGTCCGAACCATATAACAGTTCCAATGTTTCAATTCAAACAAAACATATTAAATATCTATAAAACATCATGTGACAATTATTACAGATATTTGAATATTAATGAACACTGTTTAAAATAATAAAAATAACCGGTTGGAAAGCAACTATAAAATAGAGGGAGAAACAAAAAACATATTTGCAAAACAAGAAAAATTTAATTTGGTTTCAATCAATTCCAAATATGGCAGTGAACATTATTTTTGCCCAACTTTGATGAGAGTTCATTTTGGATATTTAACATGTGACACTTAGTAACCTAAAATAAATACGGATGTTGACTGTTGCACTATTTGAGCTGGCGTTCGTGATAAGACCAGCGCTGGGCGTTGGGAATGTTTACCAGGCGTGCGCATAAGCGGGAGCCGCAACAAGGGGAGCGTGTGCAGCGACGATCGGCGCATGCGCAGCCACTACCGCTGGAGATGCGAGCTGGAAAGAGTAATAACACATTTAAGAACTACTTCATATATTCGCGTTACTTCACAGAGGTTGTTTGTTTAACATAACATAACTTCACGCCTTTTTCTACCCAAAGGTGTAGGCAGCGGTTGCTAAGCCTCGTTTTCAGTCATCGATTTTTATCACACATAACTTCAGAAAAGAGTTTCGAAAAGTCATTGGTATGAGCCCGGATTCGAACCCTTCACCATTCGAACGATTTCTTGATTCAGAAGCGGGATGTTTGATCACTGGACCATCGATATTGTTAGTTTTTTTATCATAGTTGACCTTGAAATATTTATTTTTAAAGGCATTTAAAATCCCCTTTAATGCTGAAAACTAGATTGAAACATTCTGTTAATACTGGAAAAAATATCCTGTACCTTGACAGTGTTGGCGTAGGAAGTAGCAACGGGTAGAGCGGTCTTGATCAAAGGAGCAGAGACAACTCCGTGACCCCAGCCGGCGGCGATTGGTGCTGCGTAGGGAGCAGCGTAAGATGCCGCGTAGGGAGCAGCATATCCAGCAGCATACGGTGCGCTGATGAAGCCTGGTGCAGCAGCAGCGACGGCGAGAAGAGCGGTGAGGACGATCTAAAATTGCAATTATTATATCAGCTTATGTAGATACTATGCTAGCTGTGCCAAACAACTAGGCAAACAAAAAAAACTCAGATTCTGTTATAATTATATATTATATAGTATTGGTGGCCTTTAAGGGAGTATGATGGGAAAGGAGGGGGAGGGGTGGTGGGCCTCCGGATACCTTTCTCACCGACCGAAACGCGGCATGAACCTTTTTACATCGATCACTGGTCGATCCAACCCTGTCAAGCAGCGAACTGTTCGGCTCTACCACGGCTCTTCCAAATCATACATGTACCGTGTAACTATCCATATTCCAGTTTATTCTGATATTATACATTACAAACAGACAATCCGTCATCATTTATTTGTATAGATAGATAAATACTGGTGACTGTCTGTCTAGATTTATCTGTCGTTGTGCTGGGAGTCATAATTGTTTCTGCTGTTAGTTATTTAATTAAAGCGTAAAAACTGTAGTTTTGTCGTCTATTTATCTAGAAGAAATAGAAGAGTGGCGCAATTACTGCTACTGACGCTAACAATACACTTATCCAGTACTAACAGCTTGTTGGTTGTTTTTGTTCACAAGTATAATTAGTTTGAACTTTGAAATTAACGATTAAACATATTATTATGGTCTAAAAATGGACGACAGTGGGATGGGAAGGAGATAGCGAGAGTTTGAGCATCCGGATACCTCTCTCACGGAAAAAAATGCGACATAAGCCACTTTACGTCGAAATTCTGAGAGATCGCGGTATTTCACTGTTAAGAGTTACTGTAAGCTTTGTTTTAAATGAGAACATTAAACTAGATTGATAACCTGATTTATTTATATGTCTATGCAAAAACTGTCACAGATTTAGTACCGGCTGGTAATGGTTGCGACCTCGGTGGGTCGTTGCCACTGCACAAACAAAAAAAAAACTAACCAAGTTAATAATGATTCATATAATTTGTCGAGTTTAAAATGGATGAATTACAAATCAATACGTAAAGGTCGTTTTTTTAAACACCTACCATTCTCTACGCTTATAGCAAAAGATATATATAGATTATAATGCGAGTTTTTTTTCTACCTTCACTCCTGCAATATAATGTCGTGCAGCAGAAAAGATATAAGACTTTATAAACTCGAATCCCGTCAGGATTCGAAACTTATTAGATAACTATATTTAACCGACTTCAAAAAAGGAAGAGGTTCTTAATTCGTCTATATGTATATTTTTTTATGTATGTTTGCCGATATTTTCGTCAATTGTGGGCGGATTTCAATTTTTTTTTCGTTGGATTGTGTTTACCTCCGAGCAGGTACCATTTTCAACAGGTCAGGATCTGCCTAGGTAACGTACTCTATTGTGTTGCACCGACTTCAATAATGAGTGACAATTGCAAATATTTTAATAGTTAAAGATGACTTTATTAAAGTACATATTACGTTTTGTATATTGTATTAAGTATACAAATTAGTAACGTTATTTATTCCTTTTTAGTAATGGGTTTACGTTTCTTTAAGTCGGTGCAACTTTTTTTTACAGTAATTTTATATTATATAGTACCCAACTATCCATTATCTCAGGGTACAATTGCTTCTACTTACTATTTCGTGTATTATATTAATAGCGTGCAAGCAAATAAATGAAAAAATCGTAAAATTTAAGCAACGTATTTAAGTTTTCGTTGGACTATAAATTGTGTTTAAATTTTATCGATTTGGGACCTTGAACTTCAAATAAATCAGGAAATTACCTAATATCAATCTCGTAATGTTTGTTGATTGAGATACGTAGGTATAGTTATATTTAAGGATATTAAATCAAGGTAAATATTTGATGTGCCATTTAGATTACAGAGATAAAATTAAAGATTTTTTATTTATCATTCACTAGTTCTTGATCACAGCTTTTATGGCTTCATTTTTATAATGACGATTTTTTTTTCAACCACAGAAGCCTTACTCCAAGATAAGATTAGGTTATCTTTAAAATTTGGGATGAAGTCTACGCAAAAGGTAAAGAATCCAGTTCCATTCTGGCTGCAGTATTTATTGACACAAACTTTTATTATTGGAGGCAAATATGAGTGAAAAATTTAATTCATGATTTTAGGACATTTTTAAATTATGTATTATAAATTTTGTCACCTCTCGTTGGTCTTAATACCTTTTAAGTGTAGATATTTATATAATTTGCTGATGGTCAAGCGCGTATTTATTTTAGTCATCAGTGATGTGGTTTCACCACACAGGACTGATTAAGTTCTTGGCATATTGATCATAGTTATCGCTGCCTATATCTCCGATGATTAACTGCGTTAAGGTTACAAAAAGCAATTGAACTTGCAAATGCAAAGCCTAGATTAAACAGTCAAAGTATTATAAACAGTTCGCATTTTAGAAATAGATAAAAAAAATAATCTTATTTTTCTAAATATTTTAAAATAGTGCTCATGTTCTTACCAGCTTGAACATTTTTGATTGGTGAATGAGAATGTATTGAGGTGAGCAGAGAAGATTGATCTTGGCAGGAGTGTGTCTAAGGGCTATAGTATGTGCCTTTTATACCTCCAAGACACATGGCTACTTCAAATAGGTCTAGACATACCTATTCTTAGTTCGTATAGTACCTTCGAATACCTTGTAAAGTAACGTCAGCAAAACATTTTAACTTGATCTCTTGATGTTTAAGACAGATATAAAAAAGGAATTATACCCGGATTTATTATACAGAGAGATGAAAATGACGCATTGGTAGATGAAGACCGAAAAAGAGATGGGTGGAATGTATAAAAGTTGATTATGATTAAGAAGAGAGTATGTGCGGAGATAACGAGTGATAGATAAGAATCGAAAAGCAGTTTTTTATGGAATAAGTGGGCAAACGAGCAGGCGTGTCACTTGATGGTAAACAATCTATCGCCGCCCATGGACACCTGCAACACAAATAATGATACAGTTACATTGCTGGCCTTTAAAATGGGATAGGAAAGGGGGCGGAAGTGGTATGGGGAGACGTAAAGTGGCATACTTTACGTCGTAAATTCTGAGGAGATATCGTGGTATTACATCAGTTGAGCCGGTCCATTCATGCAGCGAACTGCGTCGCCCTGCCACTGTGGTATGATATGTTGTGTATTATATTAGTTCATTATATTTTCAACTATACATAACTTGATTATACTCCTCTTTAATCTATACTTTATAAACATATAGCTTTTTTCTGTTCATTCTTCAATATTTTAGCATTAATTATTAATAATAGCAAACAAAACTACTATTTTTATTTGATTCATTTCTTGTATTTTAAATAACTTGTTTTAATATTAATATTTTTAGTGTCCTTTAGAATGATTCATCAAATATTCAGATATAAAAATAATAGTTTAAAAAAACTAAAAAACACGCTTTTTATAGAAAACCGAACTAAAAAATAGAAAAATAAAAATAAATATTATTTTATTTTAAAAAAAGCGTGGGATGCATGGTGTCAATAGTTATAAATATTTTATTGACAGATATGAGTAGAGTGATTATCATTTCGATAATATCTTAAAAAGCACCCCACGCTTTTTTTAAAATAAAATATATATTTTTTTATTTTTCTATTTTTTAGTTCGGTTTTCTATAAAAAGCTAATAAAAAGCATGAAGATACAGATAAATATGTACCGTGGGTTTGCATTTTGTTTAAGACCTTTGAGTAGAATGTGGAGTTTAGGTATAAATAATTCGTCATAGAAATATTACTCAGCAACAGGCACTGAAAAAAAGCAAAACACAAATAGAAACAAGTAAATCAGTTATCAACCAAATTTCGATGGATCGATTCCTAAGTAAACAAGATTGTAATACATCTCTGTCGTCAGAATTAGATGAAAACATGTTGCTTCGTGACGACTAGCATTCAAAAAAGCCCCTCCAAAAAACTTTCTCAAAACTGTTAAAAAGAACCAAATTAAGAAGCAAACATTTATATAAACCTCCCCCAGAACGGCTCGTCACCGCGGGGGTTGTAGACGACCACCCTCCAAAAGCGCCAAATGAGAAGAAGAAAAAATATTACATTGCAACATTTAATGTTCGTTCACTGGCTAGCGAAGCAAGATTAGTGGAATTGGAATATGCAATATCTAACATTAAATGGGATATCATAGGTATATCTGAGCTGAGAAGGATAGGTTATAAAATTGAGGATAGAGGAAGCTACATATTGTACCACTATGGACAAACACAAGGTGAGAAAGGCGTGGGATTTCTCGTCAGAAAACAACCAAACACTGTAGTAGAAAACTTTGTTGCAATTTCAGAAAGAGTTGCCATACTCCAGGTCAAAATAAGTGACAAAATGTTTAATTTGATTCAAGCTTATGCTCCTACAGCTAAATGTTCTAAGGAAGAGATAGAAAATATGTACTTAGACTTAGATAAAGCATTAACAAAATGTACACAAAATATAATATTACTTGGAGACATGAATGCTAAAATAGGATCTCCAAAGGCGAATGAATCATTGGTAATGGGAGATTATGGATATGGAAATAGAAATAAAAGGGGCGAAATGTTCATTAACTTTTGCTTTCAATACAAATTCAAAATTGTGAATACTATGTTTAAAAAACCTGGAAAACTTAGATGGACCTGGATGGCACCAGATGGAAAGACGAAGAATGAAATTGACTTTATAGCAACAAATAATCCTAGAAATATACAAGATATAAGTGTGATAAGCAATATGAAACACCCAAGTGACCACAGATTATTAAGAATTACTATCAGTACACAAGATAATAAAAAATCAAGAGCTCATTATAAAAACAAACAGAAGATAGATATAGGAAATGAAAATGCAGAACTTCTTGGACTCCCACCATACGAAAGCATAGGTAACGAAGAAAATATACAAAGCTTAAGCAGAAAGATAGAAACATTACTGTTAAATGGGACAACAAAAACCTTAAAAAATGACACTAGAAGAAACTACCAAAATATCATAACACAAGAAATAAAAGAACTTAAAGCACAGAAATCACAGCTCAAAAAGAAAATTAATAAAACTAAAGATGATAAAAGAGAATTAAGCAAATTATATAGAGTTATACATAAGCAAATAAAAAACAATATTAAGAAATTTAGACTAAACACATTAAGCAAAAATTTAGAAGAAAAAGGTGGTGTCAAAAAGGCATACAAGAAGATAGACAACACTAAACACCTAATGACAGAACTCACGGATACGACAGGTGCCACAGTAACACACAGAAGTGAATTGATGAACATAGCTACTAGATTTTACAAGGATTTATATACAGATGCTAATAAGAGTAAGGACACTATAATAAACACCATAACAAATAACGATTCGGTAGCACCGTTCATAGAGAGTGAAGTAGCATTATCAATTAAAAACTTAAAATTAGGCAAAAGCCCAGGACCGGATGGTGTATCAAATGAAATGCTGCAGATGCGAACGGCTTCCCTCATAAAACCACTAACCCACCTGTTTAACCTAATTCTAAGAGACAAAGAACTGCCAGAGCAATGGACTCTTTCAGAGATAGCTTTAATATATAAAAAGGGAGATCCAAAACATATTACCAATTACAGACCCATAAGCCTTATCTCGTGTACTTATAAAGTGTTTGCTCTTACTCTACTGAGACGTATAACTAGAACTATTAATGAAAACCAGGCTAAAGAACAAGCTGGATTTATGAAAAAATACTCCACTCTTGATCACATACATGCACTAAAACTCGTTATAGAAAAATACATGGAACATGATTTGCCTTTATATATAGCCTTCATAGATTATTCAAAAGCTTTTGACTCTATATCACACCATTCCATTTGGGAAGCACTTACAGAACAAGGACTTGAATATGACTATATAGAGGTGATCAAAAGTATATATGCAAACAGTATGACAAGAGTACGACTGGAGAAGAAAGGACCAGCATTTCAAATCGAGCGAGGTGTAAAACAAGGCGACCCTCTATCACCTAAACTGTTCATAGCCGTATTGGAATCCATCTTTAGAAAACTTGATTGGAAAGATATGGGTATCAATATAAATGGCTTATACCTGTCACATCTAAGATTTGCAGACGACATTGTTCTCCTATCTGAAAGTCCAAAACAACTGGAGTATATGCTGGAGTCACTCAATTACTACAGCGAAAAAGTTGGATTACAAATAAACAGGGAAAAAACTAAGGTAATGACGAATACAAGAAAAACAGAAATTTCAATAGCGCTGGCACAATTGGACTATGTAGATGAATATATATATATCTTGGCCATCTCATATCGTTTAAATCTTGCACTGAGAAAGAAATAGATCGGAGAATAAAAAATACATGGAGTAAATACTGGTCGATGAAGGAAATATTTAAGGGAAATATACCAACAAGATTAAAAACCAAAGCCATGAACATCTGCCTTATGCCCTGTCTAGCATATGCTTGTCAAACCTGGCCGTTAAAAAGAACACAACTAAATAAAATTAAAACATGTCAAAGAGCAATAGAAAGGAGCTACATGAATATAAAATTAAAAGACCGAATCAAAACAACATGTATCAGGAAGAAAACAAAAGCAAAAGACGCCGTCAAACATATACTAACACTCAAATGGAAGTGGGCTGGCCACATACAAAGGGTTACAGATAACAGGTGGTCACAGGTTATTACAAACTGGAGTCCAATATACAAAAAGCGAAGACAAGGCAGACCACGGAAAAGATGGAGCGACGACATAGCACAAGTGGCTGGAGCACTCTGGTCGAGAATGGCACGAGACAGAACAAACTGGCACAATTTGGAGGAGGCTTTCACCGCACAAGGCGGCCCTTACTAAAAAAAAAAAAAAAAAAAAAAAAAAACTAACATATATTTATTGTTTTATGTGCACAAACTGTAAATTTATAAAATAATTGTAAGGATAAATAAAGCTCATTCATTCATTCATTCATTCATTCATTTCCAAAAAACTACAACGAAACGAAAGCTATAATTTTTTTTAACAAATTTTATTATTACTAAAGAAAATTTAATTAAAATATTGTTATCAATACCAACTTAAGAAAAAAACACTTAATAATTCTCTGTCAATGAGTGGGTAATGTTGGTATCCATGGCACGCATCATGTGAAAGCACTACTTTTGCGAATGTCCGATTGTGGGTAGCGATGCTGTAGTTGGTACATCAACAATAAGCAATATATGCCGCATAATGCGCTATAATGCTGTAATTGGAAAACTAGGTAATTAAGCCACACTTTTTTCATAGAGTACAGACTTATATCTATATTCATAGTATTCTAAATTTAAATTGTAAAAAAAAGTTGTTACTATTCTAAACTGCCAGCAGAGTACCAAAAAGTCTGCAACCAGCAACATTCTCTTCATAAAATTATAGCTGGGTAATAACTGCTATTTCTGATTTCTCTTACTTAACCGATTGATTTGTTTTTCAGCTTGTAGTATGACCTGGATTAGGAATAGATTTTTAAAAGGCCATGCAGTCACGTGTGCCATTACCCGTGTTCTCGATCTCGGGTGCAATAAAATGAATCCGAGATATACATTTTTCTGAGTAAGGTGGAAAAAATTAACAGTTGACATAGTTGACAGTTATTAACAGTTGACAGTTATTTAACATAGCCTAAAATATTTTTTATTGTTGTTTTGCAGTGGCAGAACCACGCAGTTCGCTGCGTGAATGAGGCCGGCTCCACCAGTGAAATACCACGACTTTTCAGAATATGACAAGTTCCATTTGTGAGAGGCATGCTCGGAGACCCATCCCCTTTCCCATCCTTCCTCCTTAAAGGTTAACAGATCAAATGTAACACATTTGGTGTTACAGGTGTCCGTTGGCGGCACTGGTCCCTTAAAACCAGTTAGCCCGCTTGCTCATTTGAGCCCATCCCCTAAAATAATAATGATTAATCATAGGGAGGTGAAGACAGAGGTCAACATTAAATAAAAGTCTAATATTTATATAAAAAAAGTTTATTAAAGACATGTCGAGTATGCTAACGGTACATAGAACACTTGGTGGTTTAGTTAGTTGCATTTTTAATAAATTCTAAACACACGTTATGTTCATATAATAATAATGGATGTAAGTGTCTTGATACTTGTTCACTAATAGATACTGGAGAATTTTAATGTTTTTTTAATAGGGAATGGTACAAACGAACGAGCGAGACATCTGTACAACCAAGGACAGTTGTTTGGCGGCCTTTAGAAGTTTTAGAGAAACAATTGAGAAGGGAAAACACAGCATGAGACAATTTTACGTCGTTTTCCGAGATTGTTACCGCAGTCAAGACCTTCCTTGGTCCTTCCTGTAGCAAACTTTGTGACTGTATTATTTATTAGTATAGAGAAAGGATTTTTTATGTTTTTGGGTGGGTATTAATAGTTATTAGTAGTAGGTTTTAGTAATAAGGGAATCATGACATTTGGTCGGAGGTCATCATCTGTTCAATTCTCCGTAGTAATTCGTTAACCAGTGATGTGTAAGATAGTCGAAAATTGTGACCTTTCCACTTATTATTGAATCAAACTGTTAAATGTGTACAAAATTGCTGTCAAATTTCTTCTGAATGCTCGTTGACATTTTTGTACGATATCGATTTTATATGTTATCGATTTTAGCATTTAAATATTAATATTTGAGTCTAAAATTTTTGAATTATCACCCATCCTATTATATAACCGACGTTCTATATAACATTTGAAATAGGATACAGGTATTTTAAATTATTTTGAAAAAATCATTAAAAAATAACAACAGGTTTCTTGTGTGTCATTATGCGATGTAAATTTATTGTTATGCTCATAAATATTCTAATTTGTACCTACTTCACAGAATTAACATTTTCAGTTTGTATGTCTATGTTATTGTTTAAAGTTACAAGAAGCTTTAATATTTAATTTTTATTATGATTTTTGCGATTTTTGAAATGCGCCATGAGGCAGTTTACATCGATATTATGAGAGGTCGTGGTATTTCACCGATCGAGTCGGTCCATTCATGCAGCGAACTTCATAGCGCTGCCACTGTTAGACCACCTCAAATCTCTTGAGCGATGTTATACACGAGTTTATAATTTAAATACTAGTTACGAGTACCAAAACAATACAATTGCAGGACATAAATACAAAAGTATCAAAACGCATAAACGCACTATAATAATCCTATGTTATATAGGTTGATTAAAATTTATTTCTCCATACATGAAAATGTCCTAGTCGATGTTAGGTTGTAAGAAGGGCAGGGCATTCTCAATGCCACAGTTGTGACTTGTGCAGCTGGTCAGCTGACTTGGTATCAGTGTATGTCACCATGTAACACTAACGGCGGCAGACAATTATCTCCTAGTACATATATATATAGTCAAGAATGATCAATAGCAATTACGATACTGCCTTTGAACGTGTTTAAATTGAATATAAAATATGTTTGGCTCATTCGTGTGTCAGTTTTATATCGCCATAAAAATTATACTAAGACTTAAAAGTACACTTAAAAGTAAACATAACTTCACGGATTTTTCTATCCGAAGGTGTAGGCAGCTGCTGCTAAGCCTCGTCTCGCCGTTATGTTTACGTCCCAAATGAAATAGATGGCGAACCTATTGCCTTACCGGGCACCACGTTTTTTTAGTCATATTAGATATTTATCACACGTAACTTTCGTAGTTAATTTCGAAGTCATTGGTGTGTACCAGGATTCGAACCTGCGACCTCTGGATTTAGAAGCCGTGTGCTCGACCACTGGACCACCGAGACTATATAAAGCTTTAGAAAGATTCTATGCCGCAAAAAATTCTGCAGAAAAGCCCAGCTAGCAATCCACAATGCGATGACGCTATTTTATGGAAGCGAGAGTGTGCACGAAAGTAGGATAAACGCGGTCGAAGTGTGAGTACTGCTTCGATGGCCCTAATTGATTGAAATTGTGATGAAGAAGATATGTATTTATATTTATTTACGGCAACAGCTACGGAACTACACCGAGTATGGTCCGGCACGCTCTTGACTGGATTATATTATGTAAATGTTCTTGGTCAGATGTTCCACTTGCAATAAATATATACGCAACCTTGAAATTTGTTATATAATAATATTCTCTAATTAATATAATTAATTCAAGATTATGGATAAAATGGGAATACAACTAATAAACAGAACATCATAAAACATTAAAAGACGGCAGTCAATGGATTAATGGAACTAGATCCATATTAATACAAGATATTAAAAAAAACACCTCAAGATAATATTATGAATATTAAATTTTACCTAATTATTAGCTATATATAAATATGTTACTTCTGTACGTGTGTTATCAGTGAACCCCTCGTAAACGGCAGGAACGATTTGAATGATTTTTTATGTGTATTCAAGTGGATTCAAGGATAGATTAAATTTACAACTAAATCCCGGCAGGTGGAACTGCAGTCATTACATAGTCAATTTATCTACACAGCAAGTAAACTGACAGGCTTATTTGGGAATCTAAATTTTCCTCAAATCCATTCGAACATAGACAAAAAATCATTCAAAGCGGTTCAGTAGTTTAGTTTTTGATTATAACGAATTGTTTGAGAAACATTGATGGTATCTCAAAATAAAGAAATAATTATATATTATTATTTGTCTGTACTAAACAGTGGTAGAGCCAAGCAGTTCGCTGCATGAATGGGCCGGCTCGACCGGTGAAATACCACGACCTCTTAGAAGACCGACGTAAAGTGGCTCATGCCGCGTTTCGTTCGGTGAAAGAGGTACCCGGAGGCCCACCCCCCTTCCCCGTGCTTTCCTATCCCCTATCCCTTAAAGGTCGGCAACGCAACAGTAACACTATATGTGTTGCTGGTGTCCATGGTCGGCGTTGGTTGTTTACCATCATGTGACACGCCTGCTCGTTTGTCCTCCTATCCCATAAAAAAAAACTTTCTTACTCAATTTATTATCATAATCGCTTGGTATATTATGCAGAACTACGTCTGGTCAACCAGAATACTTAATAATATGTGTCATTCATGCGGCAAAAGTCACAATAATAAACTTTTTAATTCTTGTCTGTTTATATTGATGTGTGGCGCCGGCTTAGAATACCGCCACCCCATCTCTTCCCGTGGGTGTCGTAAAAGGCAACTAAGGAAAAAGCTCGAAGAATGGGGAGCAGCATTCTCTCTCCATAAAATACAGCCTACTGCGATCACCAACCCGCCTGTCAAGCGTGGCGAATATGGCAAAAACCCCCATGATTGAAGGGACTGGCAGTTGTGGCGCTCTATGGGGGAGGCGTATGTCCAGCAGTGGACCTCAAAAGGCTAATGATGAATTATGATGGTGATATATTTTTGCTCAAAATCAATTATATTTGATAGAGACACGCAGCAAGGTCGAGCAGGCTCCTTCATGCAACACATGAATGCTTGACCGTAAATATCCAACTCAGTAAATCGACGTAAATTGGATCATGCCGTGTCGTTTAGTAGCTGAGGTACCGGAGGCTTAACTCTTCATTTTCTCTTCCCTATCCCATTCTAGACAATAGAATGCTATTCACAGTATTGCAGATATTTATGGTCGGCGCTTTTTGCTTACTATCAGGTGACACACTTGCTCATTTGTCCCCTTTTCCACTTAAAAGCAATTGATTTTGACTTCTGTTTTATTGCTAGTCATTTTAATGTAAATGAAGGCATAGTTCGAAAGGATGATAGTTGGAAGGATGATATGTTGTGTCGATCTCACTGAAAATGGGATAAGGATAGGAAAATAATGACACTATTTTATTTCAGTAATATCAGCGCAAATATTCAAGAGTGCTTCAATTGATACATAACATAACATAACTTCACGCCATTGTTACCCGAAGGTGCAGGCAGTGGCTGTTAAGCCTCGTTTCGCCGTTATGTTTACGTCCCAAATGGAATAGGAGGCGAACCTATTGCCATACAAATACAAATACAAATTTTTCAGTCATCTGTATTTATCACATAACTTTCCGAAAACAATTTCGAAAAGTCATTGGTGTGAGCCAGTGTCAGGATTCGAACCACGACTTCTTTATTCAGAAACCGTGTACTCGACCACTAGACCACCGAGACTGTTCACTGTGCTTTTTCTAGGACGAAAAAAAAAATTAGTATATTTATAACTAGTTGAACCAGCGCCTAGTTGACTCAGTTTCGCCTCAATTAGAATTAATAATAAAAAAAATTCAACCCCTATTTCATGCCCTGACAGGTCGAAATTGCAAAAACGTTAGAACTAATGTTTAATTATTTCTTATCAAGTGCTTAAATATAAAGTTTCATGGTTTTATCTTTTAAAATTAAGAAATCCCATACAAACTTACAACCTCTATTTCAAACTCTTTATCACTTTTTTTTCGCAATAAAAGGTAGCCTATGTCCTTTCTCAGGGTCTAAAGATTGTCTGTGCCAAATTTCAACAAAATCGGGTGAGCGGTTTAAGCGGGAAAGCGTAACAGACAGACAGATAGAGTCACTTTCGCATTTATAATATTAGCAGGGATTGGATTGAGGAGAGAAAAAAATGGCTAGAAAAATAGCTTAAAATTCCCGGAGGAGGGGGGAAGTCATTGAAAAAAGTTGTAGACAATAAACAAATTCTAATGTTATGATCATTTTTGTTTGTTGTCAGCAAACTAATTATATTTAAATAGTTATTGTGTGACAATATTTAGTGATATTTGTTTTTAAAGCCCTCGATTTTAATTTTAAACATGTTACCCGATAAGTCGTTAATATATAGATTTATTGCTTCCTTTCAGGATTTTGTGCTCGTTGATAAAATAAAATGATCCATTTAATTTGAATATTTCGAGGTCAATAATTTAAAAAATAAAAATTAGGCGGCAACCTATTTTTTTTTTATCGTACACATATTTGTTTTCAGTTTTTGAACTTAATGGATTTGTGTATTTGCCAGTTTCAAGAATGGAGGTTTTATGTCATCTTGAATGTTTGGTAGAAAATCTATTCCTTCAGCCACGGCTTTTGGTTGGCAAAGGTTCCGGGATTGTATCTGGGCACATACTAAAGAGTTTTGGAAATTTGAATATTCGATTACAGGCCATTGTAGAACAGTGGTAGAGCCACGTAATTCGCTGTATGAATGAGCCGGGTTGACCGGAGAAATACCACCACCTCTTAGAATATCGGAGTAAAGTGGCTCATGCCGCATTTAACTTAGTGAGAGAGTTCTCCGGAAATCTAACCCCTTCCCAACTTCTTTTTCTGTAACAGTTTACACACTTTTCTATTTTTTTTTCTTATCTTGCAGGTGTCTATGGGCGACGTCAGTTGTTTACCATCATCATGACACGCTCGCTGGTTTGCCCGCCTATCCCAATAAAAAAAATATATAAATTAATATTATGGTCAAGTATTTTTGAAGTGAAAATTTTTTGAAACAGTTTAATCGTCTTATTTGCTTCAACTCTTGCTAACACTTCATCTGATGGTAAAGTCCTAAGTTCTAAAGCATTTTCCTGTTATGAACTCTATTTAATAAATACTAGAAAATTATTGCCTATTTGTGAAGTTGAGATATGAGAGTTATTGTACTGTATGTATTGTATTAACTCGAGAACACCAACGTGGATTCAAGGAAAACTTACATGATTTGATACACAATTCATCTTCGGATACCCAATAAAAACGAAGTTATTTATTATGTCAAAAATAATATCAAATATTGGCTAAGGTAAAAATAATATAATTTATTCCGATACAAATGTTTTATCATGAATATTTTGTCAATAAAATACAACAGCTAATTTACAAATTTATCTTAACATTTTTGTTTTATTTTGTTCACAATGATTTATTAACATAACATAACATAACTTCACGCCTTTTGTTACCCGAAGGTGTAGGCAGCGGCTGTTAAGCCTCGTGTCGACGTTATGTTTACATCCCAAATGGAATAAGTGGCGAACCTATAGCCACCCACCCACGGCACAAACTTTTCAGTCATCGATATTTATCACACATAACTCCCGAAAACAATTTCGAAAAGTCATTGGTGTGAGCCAGTGTCAGGATTCGAACCCGGACCTCTGGATCAGAAGCTCGACCACTGCGCCACCGAGACTACTTATGTATTTTAAAAAAAAGGATACTATAATATGTATTATTAGCCGCTAGTATCCATTGCGCAAGTATTTTTTGCTTAGTTTGGAACTAGATGGCGTTGTGTATATTGTGTCCAAGATATTATCATCATTATTAATTAATTTATTCCTTCCTACAACTATAAATATTTCAATTTAATTTTATATTATACACTAAACCACAAATTAGTGAATAGGTTTTTGAAGACTTCAGCAAAGCTTTTGGGATGTCCCAAGTGGCAGAAATGAATATTGGCCACGATTACTACATAGTCTGAATACTTAAATAATAAATAGGTTCACATATAGTTGTGGACCAGAATTCCAACCTGACAACTTCTAACAATAGCCTTGTACCTTTATTGTTGTTGCCTTATGTGTTTAACCGTTTGGGGTCGAAATGCTTAGTCCATGGGGTCCAAGTGCGCATAAATTATATCAAGATATTGCAGCTAATCTAGTCTTCTTTGGGCTGGAGGAACATGAAAAATCCTATTCAAACTTGGAAGATATTGTAGTAGACCTGATACAAAAATATTTCTTGATTCCAATAGATCATAGAGAATTGCAAGCGATAAGAAGAATGGGGAAGAAGACTGAAAAGCCTCGCCCGATAGTCATTACTTTCGCAACACTGGGTAAGAAGATCGACATTTTAAAAGGCAAAGCAGCTCTTAAAGAAACACCTTATTATATAAAAGAAGATTACCCACAGTCAGTCCTACAGAAGAGAAGAGAGCTTCAAGAACTAGTAAAAGCAGAAAGAGAGAAGGGTAATATAGCCGTAATCAAATACGACAAGCTTATTATGATAAATAACCAATCCAAAGAACAGAAAAATAATAAAAGAACCCTCTCGACCTCCCCAGAGAAGAACACAAGTATCCGGGCTGAGCAGACAACTCAAGCAAACAAAAAGAACAAAACTTTGGCCGCAAACACGGTACACAGGTCCTCAAGCTTTTCGGAGGGCTTCATAAAACCAAGCATGCTAGACTACCTAACAAACAAAAATAATAACAAAACAAACACGCGAGTCAACACCACTAAGATATAACAACCAACCAGCCAGCCTCTCCCAGAAAATAACAAAAAGACTGAAAAAGCTACATCAATACATAACACACATCTTCCAAGCCGGCTGGTCACCGTGGAAGAGTACGACCACAACCCTCCAGGACAACCACCAAAACAAAAATACTCTAAATTGGACAAAAACTCTAAGAACTGTATAAAAATTGGAACTTATAATGTTAGGTCTCTGTCATCAACACACAGATACTTAGAACTAACCAATGCACTGAAAGACATAAACTACGACATACTAGGACTCTCAGAAATAAGAAGAATGGGCTGCCAAGTTGAAGAATACCCAGCCCATATTTTCTGCCATATAGGACAAACAAAGGGTCTGTATGGAGTCGGATTCTTAATAAAAAAGACACTGAAAAATAATATATCTAACTTTACTGGCATTTCGGAGCGAGTAGCTTTATTACAAATGAAATTCGGCCGACTAAACTTATCTATAATTCAGGCATACGCACCCACAGAGAGATCAGAAGACACTCAAATACAAAAATTCTACAATGATCTGAAAAAAGCTCACACACTAGCGGACGAAAAAATCATAACATTAGGAGACTTTAATGCGAAAATAGGAGTACCCAAAAAAGAAGAAAATCTCGTCATGGGACAGTATGGCCTAGGCCAAAGAAACGAAAGAGGCGAACGACTGATAGAATATGCATCGGAATATAAATTAGCTATAATAAACACTTATTTCAAAAAAAGACCCTGCAGAAGATGGACTTGGAAGTCACCAGACGAAACTATCAAAAATGAAATTGATTACATCATGACAAACGTCCCAAAGATAATTCGAAATTACGAAGTTCTCAATAATGTAAAGTTTGGAACAGACCATAGACTAATTAGAGCAACAATCACACTGAGCCAACCGGTAAAAAGTCGAAAAAGCTTTAAGCCACTACCAAGAATCCCCAAAACTGAAGACGAAACGAATCACTTTAGAGATAGCCTCAAATTGAACCTCGAAAACAAACTAGTAGATACCAGGGACATACAATCTTACTATGAGGCACTAGAAGTAACTATAACAAAGTGTCTGACCAGTCAAAACAATACTAAGAGAGAAAAACGACACAAAATATTTAGCGAAGAAACAATAACATTAATTAACAAACGCAGTGAACTAACCAGAAGAAAGAACAAAGATTTTAACGCAAAGAATGAATTAAGACAACTTTTCAAGGACACAAGTAAAGCGATCAAAAGAGACTACAGTAAGCACAGACAAAGGATTATAACAGAAAAGCTAAATAAATTCAGAAGCACAAAGAGAGCATTTAAAGAATTAAATTTAAGAAAAACTTGGATACAAAAATTAGAAGGCCAACATAAAGAAACTAAAACAAGGCAGGAAATAATACAGCATGCAACTACTTTCTACCAAGAACTATACAAAAACAAAGATGGAACCAGCGAGGAATCTAACGAACCACAGTACTGCGATAACACGGAGATAATTGAACCTATAGAAGAGAAAGAAGTATACGCCCAGCTCAAACTACTAAAATCAGGTAAAAGTCCTGGTCCCGATGGAATCACCAACGAAGCATTGAAAATAGGAGCACCACATTTACTCAGACCTCTCACAGAGTTGTTCAATCGCATAGTAGAAGCCGAAATCGTACCAACCCAATGGTGCACGTCAAACATCATACTACTTTATAAAAAGGGAAACCCTGTAGATATCAACAACTATAGACCAATCAGTCTATTGCCAAACATATACAAAATCTTCTCATCTATAATTCTTAAACGCATAACACAAGACATTGAAAATGCTCAGCCATTAGAACAAGCTGGCTTTCGCTCTGGGTTCAGTACACTAGACCATATACAGGCACTGGAACAAGTTATAGAAAAATACGATGAGTTCAATAAGCCACTTTATCTAGGTTTTATCGACTACAGCAAAGCATTCGACAGTATAAGCCACAACTCAATATGGAAAACACTTAATAACCTAAACATAAATTCGAAATATATAAACATTATAAAATACATATACAATAACAGTACAAGTAATGTCATGCTGGAATCTAAAGGTGATACAATAAACATCGAAAGAGGAGTCAGACAGGGGGACCCCCTGTCACCTAAATTGTTTATTGCGGTTTTGGAATATATATTTCAAAACTTAGACTGGAAAACTAGAGGCATAAAAATAAACAACAGCTATTTAAGCCATCTCAGATTTGCGGACGACATAGTTGTACTATCTGAAACAGCAAACGAACTACAAGATATGCTCCGCTCTCTTGCTTTAGTGAGCTCAAAAGTAGGATTAGAGATGAACCCTACAAAAACCAAAATCATGACAAACAATATAGAATGGTCCATCAACGTAAATGAAAATTATATAGAATATGTCAACAGTTACATCTACCTAGGCAAACAAATATCCTTTTTAAAAACGCACAATGAAGATGAAATCGAAAGGCGAACAAACTTAGCATGGAAAAAATTCTGGTCACTTAAAGAAGTTCTAAAGGGAGACTACTCGATAAATCTTAAGAAAACGGTACTAGACACCTGCATATTGCCCTGTCTACTGTATGGCTGCCAAACTTGGATATACACGACAAAAGCAAGGCAAAAGATCACAACAACACAAAGAGCCATGGAGAGAAGTATCCTAAGCTTAAGAAAAATACAAAAAGTCAGAAGCACAATAATTAGACAAAGAACAAAGATAACTGATGCCCTCACGCAAGCCTTAAAACTAAAATGGAAATGGGCAGGACACATGTCAAGATACACAGATAAAAGATGGACCATCAATGTCACGAAATGGAAAGGGCCAATCGGGAGAAGAAAGGTAGGAAGACCGAGAAGACGTTGGGCGGACGATATAACGGATTTAATAGGAAAGGACTGGCAAACTATTGGCAAGGACAGAGACAAGTGGAAAAGACTGGAGGAGGCCTTCACCCGAAGAGGGGTCCATATCCAAGTAAACTAACTATTACTAACATTTAGACACTAAGCAAATAAAACTAACAACCATACTAACAACACATTTGAAAATGTAAAAATAAGGGTAAGGAATTAAAGGCTTTTTTATTTTTATTTTATTATTTATTATTGCAGCTAGTGGAGGAGGTTAGACCTAACCAGAGAGCTGGTTAGTGCTTTGTACTGAGAATAAATATTGCCATACAACGTGGCAATAGACGCATTGCTGTATTCTTCTGTGCACATTACATTAAACACGCTTTGGTGCCTTTTGAATTCACTTTTACATAACTATGGATAGAGATATAGATAGACTGTAGAGATTTTTGTTTTCGTATTACGTGACGTGTCGTGACGTGACGTGTTGGGCAGATTCCTGGGCGCAAAAAATATTAGCAGAAAGGCCCAGTTAGCAATCCACAATGCAGTCCTGATCCCAACACTAACTTATGGAAGTGAGAGCTGGGTATGGCAGAGTGTGCATGAAAGTAGAATAAACGCGGTAGAAATGAGGGCTCTACGCAAAATCTGCGGAGTGACTCTCGCTGACCGCGTAGAAAACAAGGTTGTAAGGAAGGAAGTTGGTTTGAAAGAGAGTGTCGGTGTAAAAGTAAGAAAGGGCATGCTCCGATGGTTCGGACATGTAGAAAGAATGGTTGACGCAAGACTGACTAAGCAGATATACAATGCAAAAGCGGACGGATGTAGGAGTCGAGGACGGCCAAGACACACATTCCAAGACCAAATAGAACGTGTTCTGGAGGAAGGTGATGTTAAGAGCCTCAAAAACCGACGCGCGTGCATGAAAAGAGTTATGAAAGTCAACGAAGCGAGTGAGGTGTGTAAGAATCGTGCCCTATGGCGCTCTGTTCTCTCTGCCTACCCCGCAAGGGATTTGGCGTGAAGTTATGTGTGTGTGTGTGTGTATTACGTGAATTAAAAACTGACATTATTATCCTGGAATACGGACTCACAATTTTTTTGTTGCTATCAATATTGGAACGAAGTTCCTTATCGCGCGTTGTGAAAGGGGGCTAGACGGAAACAATTCTTAAGAAAAGTTGTCACGACACACTACATCTTTTATTGGCTTATTTAGAACAATCTATAACTACCCAAATGGTCTAGTGGTTGGGATACCTTGCTCTGATACAGGGGGCTCGGGTTCGAATCCCGGTATCGGAACTCTTTTTGAAGTTTTATTTTCCATGTTTTCATATTTTATATAAGTTTTTTTTTTTAGTTCTAAAATTTTATTACAATTCCTTCACTAATTAATCGAAAGGAACTTCGTTCCATCCGGGTGTCCCTTGACACCTCTCAAGTTTTTTTCTTTAATATTCTAGAAAATTGCTTTATTTTATCTTGCATAGTTTTTTTTAGCGTACGCCATGAATGACATTTTAAGATTAACTATTTTACGTTTTTTATAGTCTATGCTACTTTCTTATAACGTAGCATTCTAATAGTATCTAAAACTATTTTTAGAAATTCCTCATAATGGGATATAGAAGGGGTCGGAAGTGGTATAGGAAGGAGAGGAGGAAAGGTGTTACGCCTTTGGATACTTTACATCGATATTCTTAGAGGTCGTGGTATTTCACCGGTCGAGCAAGCCCATACATGCAGCGCGCTGCGTGGCTCTACCACTGCAAACTTAAGTAAACTTAAAATTTATATAAAACTTAAACAACAACAAACAACGTTTCCTCTGTGTATATTTTGATGTAAGTCAATACGTGAATATTTGTATTGCTATACATTTATACTAGGCGTTCCATTAATAAGGTTATTTTCTAACCAATTATATTCAACCAGATATCTGAGTGACGCTTCCCCCTTTTTTTATTGGATAGTAGGGCAAACGAGCAGGCGTGTCACCGGATGGTAAGCAACCAACGCCGCCCATGGACACCAGCAACACATAATAGTGTTACTGTTCACTTCAGTTTTATTAAATTTAATTACTCATAAAAGATAATTTCGCCATATCCCTTTAAACATAAACATAAATGATATTGCCTGAAGTCGAAAATATCGGTTCAAATCTGGGAAGTCGAACCAATTTTACTAAATTAGTGGTAAGGGATAGCTCACTAATCACGCGAGGGTAAAAAAACATTATTTTTGTAACTTTGTACATTTGTACCTGAAATTGTGGGGAACGACAGTGGTAGAGCCAAGCAGTTCGCTGCATGAATGGGCCGGCTCGACGGGTGAAATACCACTACCTCTCAGAAGATCGACGTAAAGTGGCTCATGCCGCGTTTCGTTTGGTGAGAGAGGTACCTGGAGGCCCACCCCCCTTCCCCATCTTTTCCTTTCCCCTATCCCTCAAAGGTCGGCAACGCCACAGTAACACTATATGTGTTGCTGGTGTCCACGGGCGCGTTGGTTGCTTACCATCAGGTGACACGCCTGCTCGTTTGCCCTCCTATCCCATAAAAAAAAATGATGATTTGCCGAATTATGATTCTGATTTAGACATATAGTCTGCTAGTCAACATAAATATGGCCGGTGTACAGACTTCCGAAGTTGTGCACAAAATTATGAATCATATTCTTCGAGCTACAATTAGCTTATCATACCTGCCTTCACCACTGCACCAAGAAGTTCATCAATATTTATTAGGTATCAAGAACTAATGCAAGGCAAACACACCTGACCTACATACATGAGCTAAGTTGCTCTGTGTTCATTATTATTTCTACATTGGTTCAAGTCTATTTGATACCATGGGATACAGATAGCGCTGCATTGAATTATTGACACTTATAAATCAATCGAGTGTCCGTTTTGTAATATAAAAATAACGACTTCTTACGACATACATATGAATATACGGTACATACACCAAAATAGCATTTTTTGCTATTTTGGTCGTTCTGTCTCACTGCTTGTTGAGGCTAAACTCGGAAATGGTAGGAGGGTTTTTAACGAACTCTTATTGGCAGGTAGCTGATGTATATGATAATGAGTAAATTAGGGTACTTTTATTTTAGAGGAAAATCTTATGTTTTCTCTTTTATCGCTTCTGAGGTGAAAGAACATCTTCAGGTCAGATAGTAAGATTTAAAATTAGGTTATTCTTATACACACTGCACAGTGGAAATTAAATAAAATCATCATCGAAAATTATTTTAATTTACTTAGGTATTTAATTTTATACATACATATATTAAACTAAGAGCATTTGATTTGAGCAAGTCACTGAGGTAATGATACACCAAATTCGTTTATAGATAATAAGGAGATGAAAAGTATCTTGCAGCCAGTACTGGGGATGCTGGCGCTACTAAAGGAGCAGGGGCAGCAGCAACGTATGGAGCAGCAGGAGCTGCAACGTACGGGGCAGCAGGAGCAGCAACGTATGGAGCAGCAGCAACCACAGGTGCTGGCGCTACTACTGGAGCAGCTACAGCATGGTTCACGGAATGTGCTGAGTATGAGCTGGCATAAGGAGCTATATATGCGGCAGAAGCAACAGCGGGCGCAACGGCAGGTGCGACTAAAGCTGCTGGTGCTAGAACTCCAGCATCAGCTGCAACGAGGGCTAAAGCGAAGAGAACCTGTAAAATGCGCAAAATAAATTATTAAAATATTCTGCTGGTATGATTTGGAATGTAAATAATAATTTCTCGTCATGATAGCAAATTGACGAGGCACTTCTGTTCGGACAGTCCCTTATCTAAAACCGAAAAATTAAAGTAGGCTCAAAACTTTATTAAACGAATATGAAGAAATTGCTGCTTTTATCTTGAACTCAACGGATACCTCAAGGCATAAAAGTGTAAATTAAAACTTGAAAATTTGATGACTCACAACAAATTTGGCGATCATTTTGCTAGGTTTTCGAGTGACTGCTCGCGTGTGTGTTTACACTGAAAAATCCGATGGACTGTGTGGTCTCCAGAGCACCGTGCCATTTTATACTTACAATGAATTCCGTTAGGCAATATAGAGGACGGACAATGCATTCATTTAATTCTGCCACTGCGCAGGAGGACATCGTGTTGGCTTGCGTTTGATTTTTGACCCAGACGTACTAACATACGAAGCATTCTAATGTGAGCCTTGTGCCAACCAATTTCACTGCACATTATGTAACTGTCAAAAGGGAAACCTGGTCTTGTGTTTGCACGGAGGTACCTACTTAAGTATTTTGAGTTAGAGATTATAATATAGATATTAACAATTTCAAATCTACAGTTTGATACCAGGCCAAGGTTGGTTGGTATGACAGATATGAGTTTTATGAATCTCTTAATAGTGCTTTTATAGTATATTTTAAAACATTAGTCTACTTGTTAGTTTGACATTCACCTAGGATACGTTCTTTCTGTGGACATAGATCTTATATTATTTTTATTCAACTACAGATTATATCTAAAAGTTCCCGTCCGTAGCTTCGTGCCTTTTATACCAGAATGTGTAGCAGCAATTATGTCTTGTCTCGGCGTTTTGTGTGTTGCAAGGTGACGGAACATATTGCTATTTTGTCAGGCAAAATTTAGTCAGTCATTAATACTTATTGCACAAATAATTAGTATGAGCCAGGTTTTGTACCTGAGACTACTTGAATCAGAAGCAGGTTGCTAAATTTTTATATCTTAAAGTGTCTTTATAAGATTGTATCTGTACTAGCGTTTGTTTTATTGGTCCAGTGGTCGATCTCCCTGTTTCTGATTCAGAAGTCGTGGGATCTATTTCCCACGACTTCTGAATCATTATTTCTCAGAGTTGTTTTTGGAAGTTATGTATGATAGATATTGATTACTGAAAACTTTGTACCCAGTGTATGGTAATAGCTGCGTAACCTACACCATTTGGGAGATAACTATTCAGCGAGGCGAGGCCTAACAGCCGCTGCCTTCGCTTTCGGGAAACAGGCGTAAAGTTATGTATGTATTTAACAGAATAGGTAACATACTTATATGACAACGCTATAAATATTTAAATAACTTCTAATTATTTGGCATTTGCGTTGTGATTTCGTTTTTAATAGTTTCATGCTCATAACAACCAAAGTGGTACGGAGCTTTTATTTGTATTCACCAAATGAAATAATTAGCCCACCACTATGAATCAATGACATATTTTTAAGTTATTGATCATTATGATATTGGAATTATAAACATATTTATGAAAAATCATTGTTGTTTTAAAAAGATACAACGAGGATATAAATAATGTGCAACAAAACGTTTGTAAGGAGTTAAAATTTCACAAGTAGGTAACTAACAAATTTCTCAATGTGATACATTTCTCCACGCGCGCCATCGCGAATCCCAAATGGCTGACCGCAATACATCACACATCTATTTTATCGAACGATATTTGAATCACAATATACATGGTATAAAAAGGCAATACTTTTTTCTGATAGTCACACAACACATCCTCTTTTCGCTAAGGAAGGTCTACTATTAACCCAAGCAAGATGTTCTCATTCAAATCTGTGAGTATTACGATTCATAAGTCATTATTACTATTTATATATAGAAATTATACTAAAAGAGTACGTTTCCATAATTTACAGATCGTCCTAGTCGCTGCAGTCTTCACTATCAAAGCTGAATGCAGTGGAGTTGCTGTACCGGCAGTAGCGGCGCCTCTTGTAGCACCTGCAGCTGTCGGTTATGCTCATGCTGTACCCCAGAACATTCCACCGTATGCTGCTCAGATTAGTGTAGTTAATAGAGCTATCAATCCTCTGGTAGCTGCTCCTCTTACTGCTCCATTGGCAGCGCCGTATGCTGCTGCACCATTAGCAGCTACTCCATTCGCTGCTGCACCTTATATCGCCGGCCCCGGGCCAGTTCTGCCAGCTCCTTATGCCGCCGCTTACGCTGCTAATTACGCTGCCACATATGCAGCCCCTTTCTCAGCTCCTTTCCCCTACGCTGCTGCTGCACCTTTGGTGCGCGGTGCACCTTTTGGCTTACCGGCGTACGTTCGATAGATTAGAAGAGAGCACTAGACTGACCTTCCTTTTGAAAAGACATGTAGACGGTGTATCAAAATCAAAGACTAGTATTGTATTTTTATATGTAATAAAAAAAGTTGAATGAAATTTGTTTTAGTATAATTTATCTGCCAATACACGACACACTCCGAATACTGGTATAACATAATTCCTAAAATGATATAAAAATGTCAATATTGACAAAGTGTTCCTTACCACACTGAAATCCAAGTATGTGGTTTCAGAGAAATAACCTCTACAATCACTAAATGAACCCACGGGGTTCTATAAAACATTCACAGTGCATGTGATTTTGAAAAGGTCGATAGGTTGCGGTGACTGTTCATAATTCAGCATGCAATAAATAATTTAGATAACCGAGATGAAAATATCATACAAATACCGCTCATATTAACTGAATATAAAAATAAAACTATAAAATAGAAAATCACGAACATTATAGTATTAAATTTAGAAACGTATTTCTTTTTTAACTATATTCTGTCACATCAAGTAAAAACACTTATCATTAATGATACATAGCAGTTCACCGGATTCTGATTTCCAAAATGTAACTAATGTTTACAATATTAAATGTGGTTTCAAAGAGAGTGTTTAGAATAGTAATGAATTTTAAATCGAGTCCAAAGACTCAGCCTACATTATGATTAATGAATATATGACAGACCTTCGTCAAATGACAAGCAGCGGTTAAATAACCTCTCAGACTTCCCGCAAATCCTAGTGAACTTGAGTGACCCTTTCATGTACTTTGGACCTTAAAATAGTGACAATAGTGCGATAACTCTATATTTTTAAACGTCTGACAGTTTCAGCACTTAAAGCGAATTGAATAGAAACTTGTTGGCGGGCAATTGGTTCTTTGTAAATTTTATGAAATTAAAATCGATCTTGAAATGATATAAACGAATTTTAAATTACATAATTTATTTACAAAATTTGTATAAAACTTGAACAACACATTAGTTTTGTACAGAATATTCAGATTATCATAACCTATCTAATAAAATAAATATAAAACTAGATTATTTCCACGCAAACTGCTTTAAAATAGGGGCTGGTGCTAAGGGCGCATGAGCATAAGGAGATATACTAAAAGGTGCAGTTCTTGTAACAGCTAGTGGTGCTGGAGCTATTGCTGGAGTAAACAGAGGAGCTGGTATCTGAGTTGCCACTGGCCTCAAAATAGGAGAAAATGGTACAGCAGGTAAAGTAGGAACACTACGGGTCAAGAGAGGAGCGGATGGTACGGCCGCTATTCTTGGGTAAAATGGCGCTGGAGCAGGGAAAATAGGAGCGGGCGCAGGAAAAACAGGTCCTGGAGCAGCTATAGGAAAAACAGGCGCTGGGGCTGGGTAAATAGGAGCTGGTGCTGAAAACACAGGAGTAGGGGCTGGGAAAACCGGCGCAGGAGCGGGAAATACCGGTGCAGGGGCAGAAAAGACTGGCGCTGGTGCCGGTAGCAATGGTGCTGGTGCAGGAACTGGTGCAACTGGTACAGGTGCAGCGACGGCGTGTATTGACCTGACACCATTTGGGAAATTGTAAAATGGCGCGTATCGTACTATTGGTAGCGATCTTACTGCTGGAACAATATGGCCGGCGCTGGCATTGCAGCCAGCTATTACGGCAGCGATGGAAATTACCTGAAATGATAAATAATAATTAGAGATCCGCAGATATTAGAGAATATCTATAGAAATATAAGACATGATGCTCACTATTCTTATTGTATTCATTATGTATTGTGAATTATGATTCTCGTTGAATGCCAACGATGAAATGTGCTGGTGATTCAGTTACATCTAGTTATATAGTTTACACTGATGCAAGCGTTACGTTGTTGTTACTACTGTTCGGTTTCACTTTCCTTCGAAGGACCCATGCATCGTCAATTAAGTGCCAATATAGTCATCATTGCTATCCGAATATGAAGAACTGCTGACCGTTTTGAGGAGAGTTATATAATTTCTGAAATTAAATACAATTGTTTAATTGCCATAAAAATCCATGCATATACTCGTATCTGATTAGTGTACTAAATGTTAACTGTCTCAAAGACCAAGTTTTTGTGTCTTCTCAATAACAGGCCCTGGTACCTTATGTGTATGAGTGGTAATGACTTTTTGCAACTTTCTTGAGACGTCTTCTCTGCTAGTCACTTGTATCACTATAAAATAAATAATTCACGCTTTTAATATTGAAAAGTGTAAGCAGCATTGCAGCTGCCGATATAAATATTACTACGATTACGTGTTCGATCCAATAGTCACGTATCGAAAACAATTAGACGCCATATATTCATCCATGTTTATTAAAATTCAAACGTTTTTACATAACTGGAAATCGAACTAATAACAACAGCGCTGTCGTCATTAAGCCACAAGACCAACTGGATAGAGTAAACAAAGATAATGTTTACAAACACGTATATACATTTAGTATCGAACAAATATAGTTTACATAAATTTTCTGATTACCAGATTCCAAAATAGGCCAGTCTATTCTTTTCTGGCTTCTTTTTGTGTGCGTAACCAAAATTTCCATAACATATTTATTATTATCAAGGACTACTCGGTTGGAACTTTCAAACTTCCTTCAAACTTGACGCATGGTCACGATAAATGAACAATGGTTTGCCACCTTGGTATGGTGATAATGGCGACAGATTATATGATTGGTTGACATTGTCAAATATTCTACTAAAACGATTGTTAACGTGGGTTTTCATCAATGTTCGTTTATAAATAACTAAGATTCTTGATAGTTTAGCAATTGGTACACTGGTAACAGACTAAGTACTCTTCCGAAGTGTGTATGTATTTAATTTAAATATTATAAATTATTATTTTATTTGGCTGGGATAGAACAAAATACTTGGCGCATGTAAAAAGAAGAGTAGCATCAGGAACGGAGCGTGGGGCAGTTATCAGGGCGCTAAGAATATAAAGCAGAGAAGCTTAGCATCATAGCCAACTTGCACGTATCGTTGCTGAAGGTGATGTCAGAATCTTAAATACCGACGCAATGGCTAGCACCCCGCTTCTGATTCAAGAAGTAGTGGGTTCAAATCCTGGCACACACCAATGACTTCGAAATTTTCGGAAGTTACGTGTGATAAATATCGATGACTGACAACTTTGTGCCCGGTATGGCAATAGGTATATTTAATAATCAAGAAGTTGCGGCTCAGCATTCGAAAACTGGCTCACACTAATGACTTTTCAAAATTTTTTCGGATGCTATGTGTGATAAATGTCGATGACTTAAAGCTTGTGCCTGGTATGGCCACTTATTCCATTTGGGCTTAACAGCCGCTGCTTACACCTTCGGGTAGAAGAAGGCGTGAAGTTATGTTATGTTATGAAATTCAAAGAAGTGGGTAAGGAGTGAAAGAATCGTAACTTATGGCGCTCCACTCTTTCTGCCAAGGAACTTGGTGTGAAGCTATGTAGGTCCGTGTGTATAAATTAATATCGATGGCTGATAAATTGTGGCTGATGTAAAATAAAACGCCCGCTATCTGTTACTTGAGGTACAATAATCCATTTGTGGAAACGGGGCCTAAAATTTTAGGTGTTGGTTTGGTGAACGTACAATAAGTAACCGTTTAGAATTAAAACACAATTTACTTTAATTACTTCATATATTTTTCAGTTCATCTTTCAGTACAAAAATGTATAAGGTCTAAGATTTGTGTTTAGGAAATTTATTTTAGAGCAATGAGTGGTGCTGAGGGAGCATAATAAGGAGAAGCCGCGACATATGGGGAAGCTGCAAAATAGGGTGAAGCTACATATGGAGCAGCTGCGTAACGTGCGTAAGCTGGTACAACTGGAGCTGGAGCAGCTACAAGAGCAGCAGAAGGTGCAACAATTTTGGCAGCGGGAGCTACGTAGGGAGCAGCGATAACAGGGGCGGGTGCAGCGATGAGAGGAGCAGCAGCAAATCCATTGTAGTTTCTTGCTATGTATTGGGAACTGGATGCTGTGACAAAAGGCGCTGGCGCAGCAACCAGAGGTGCAGCTGCCGCCACCAATGGGGCTGGTGCGACTACTGCGCTAGGCTTAGCGCAAGCCAAGGCGAGGGTGGCAAGCAGGTACACCTAAATAAACATTATAATAGCTTTAATTAATCCAATAATTATAATATTAAAAATATTGTATCAATATAATAAGAAACATCCATTAAGAAAATTAATATTTTGAAGAATACTTACGATTTTGTACATTTTTGTTTTTGTTTAGATGTTTGTCTGTTGGACAGATGAAGTGTTTGTGATATTTGTTGTTGGGTTACATTACCTTTTATACGAAGACTAAGTAAGATTCACCTTGTGTATGTCTTCAGTTTCATCATTATATTGCAACGCTCAGTAAGAATCTGAGCACGCAACGGGGACGCATATTGTTACGACAGTTGGACTGGACACTGTGTGGACATTATTTATTGCTGTATTTTTTAAATCCTTACGCATTTTATTACCCTAATTTAATATCTATCTAATGGCAATGAAGTTTTGAACGATAACAATGACATTTTTGGGATCATATTTTCATGAAACATAATTTAGTTTTTGTTTCCGGAAATAAATATTCTAATTATAAACACGGCAAGAAAGTTAAACATAACTTCACTCCTTTTTCTACCAGAAGGTGTAGGCAGCGGCTGTTAAGCCTCATCTCGCCCCTATGTTTACGTCCCAAATGGAATAGATGGCGAACCTATTGCCATACTGGGCACAAAGGTTTTAGTCATCGATATTTATCAGACATATCTTAGGAAATTAATTTCGAAAAGTCATTGGTGTGAGCCAACGTGAGGATTCGAATCCGCGACCTCTGGATTCAGAAGCAAGAAGGTTAGTTTCCAGATTATAACCCGATATAAACCGATGAAGTCGTTTTAGCGTATGCTATTTATAGGCTTAATTTATTCCAATAAAGAACTTTCATCTTAGTTTTTCCTCATAGCTACATCATCATCATCATCAACAGCCTGTTGCAGTCCACTACTAGACATAGGCCTCTCCCAATAATAAATGTCATTGTTATCGCGTCCCTCATAGCTACAAATAAGTATAATTATTTGTAAAAACTTAGACAAATTTATTATAAATTTTGCCGATAAGTTATTATATTTTATTATTTATTCTAATTAATTGTTGTTGTTGTCTTGAGTACAATCATTTTATTCTGTACACATGCTTATCACAAAAACTAGCAACTAGCTATCATTTTTCGTACGTTGCCCGTGATTACGAAGGCTGTAAAGCGTTCAAAAGCCTCGAGATAAATAAACAAATTTCAAACGATAAACCCCGAAAACTGTGTTTTAACTGTTATGTATGGAAAAAGCTATATTTTGAAACGGCCTCGTTTGAATTTAGTTAATAAGATATGAAGATTTTGACCTCCGGATTATTTGAACAAATGTATGTTATCGCAATTCTATAGCATATCTTATATAGGACATGACGATGTATCCAACGTTGGACCAGGCCTGCACCAATCCTGTACAAGATTGGCCTAAGGTTTGATACCCGCACTGGCCTAAACTTATTTAAAGTCTGGGATTATAACTAAGTTTTAGGCTTGGTTTGCGGCACTCGGTTAGTGCTGAAAATTAACGTTAGCCCAAGCTCAACCCAACATCAAATAACCGAAGTTGCCCAGCGTTAGTCCAAGCTTGCCCACATCGTTTAAGGCTTTTCCTCCGTGGCATATTATCACTTTTTTTACATAAAAATAGGTCACCTATCTGAATTTGCCGTCAAGAAACATAAAATCAACAAGATTTAAAGAATCACAAGATTTACGAAAGTCTAGAGGATAATAATATCTCGATATGGTAGCTAACTAATCATATCTTAAGTCACTCAGTTCTCTCAGCCAACGACGCTAATACTCCCAGAGGTAGCCACCTAGTTGGCTAAATGAATGGGCCGGTTCGACTGGTGAAATACCACACAACCTCTCAGAATTTTGACGTGAACTGGATCAAATCGAGTGAGAGAAGCATACTTTCACAGGAGACCCACCCTTTTTCACCTGCACATCTCATCCCCTTCCTATACCATCTCAAAGATCCGCCACACAACTACGATACTCTCGCTATGGCAGATGTCTATAGACAGCGCAATTCACTTATTACCAGGTGTTACCCTTACTCTTTTGTCTCCATTTTCATGAAAAAGAAAAGAAAAACTAGATGTGGTAGTTTCTTATATCTTTTGAGCTGAGTTTTACTATGATCTGAAACTGATATTACTGTAGCGAATTTGGCTTTCAATAGGAAATCTGTTTTTTATGGGATAAGAAGGCAAAGAAGCAGGCGTGCCACTTAATGGTGAAAAACACAAATAGTGTTACAGTTGCATTGGGAGCCTTGTAATGGGGAAGGGGTAGTAACTGGTATGGAAAGGGAGTGAGGAAGGAGTGAGGAAAGGGTTGACCCCCCATATATCTCCCTCACAGAGCGAAACGTAGCACAAGCAACTTCGCGTCAATATTCTGAGAAGTCGTGGTATTTCACCGGTCGAGCAGGCCCATTGAGGCAGCGAACTGCGTGGCTCTATCACTGTGAAATATTAAAATTATAAGATTTACTTTTCAAGTTTTCTTTCAGTAAATTGTTTTAAAACAACGTATTATTTTACAAAGTGACAATGTCACGTGTTGGTATGCCGTGTTCCTTGACTAAAGGAATATTACCTTGCCCACACAATTTGTGTCATAGACAATTATGTTTGCGTCGTATATACATGTCCAATTGTCATAATCATATGCATGAAGTTTGTTTTTTTTAATAAAGTCAAACTCCTATTAAAATGGAAAGAATAGGAGAGTCAAGGCTGGTCACGTATATACCAATGTAGAAGAAAGTTACGACACAAATTTCATGACAAAATTTATGAATTATTCAAAGACATAAAAAATTGAGTATATAAAATGAAAAATGTACGTATTCTGAAAATCAAGGAAGAGTGTGACGCGTAAAAAAACGATGTCAAAACGTACTTTCTACTTACCCTCAGAGATATTTGGAGTAAAATTGTACAAGTGGAGTAAAGTACGTATCACGTTGTGTATCCGCAATGGACTTCCAAACTACTTAATCGATCTTAATTAAATTTGCACACCGTATGCAGTTTGATCTAAACAGGATAGTTTTTAAAACTTAAAGGGTCATTGCGGGGGCGATACATTAAGATAACTTAAGTTCAAAATATTTTTATTGCCATCATATTTATCACTAACAAACTTTACAGAATTGGCTCGATCATTTTGACGAAATTTAGTGAGCATATTAGGTAGATCTGAGGTCCACATTTATTTTTCATAAATTAATGTTAATGGTGTCAAATTGTATATTTATAAAATCTGGATGTATTCATAAATTTAAACAAAAATTATGTATTTTTGCTATTATATGCTCCAGAAATATTGTAGTCTGTTTGTCATATTAAAAAAAAACGGACTTTTTCTTAATGCATAGGAATATAAATACGGTACATACACCAAAATAACAGTTTTTACTATTTCTATGTCTGTATGTTCTGGGTAATCTCTCTGGACCAATTTTGACGGGACTTTTATTGGCAGATAGCTGGTGTAAGAAGGAGAAACTTAGGCTACTTATTTTATAAAATATATTTTATTTATTTATTGTTTAGAAGCGAAACAAGGTGCCGGGTGAGCTAGTCCAAACTATAACATTTAACTTGGGCACTGGTCTGTTTATTTCGTTTAAACGAATTCAAATTTATTGCACCTGACGAGAATATCAATTAAAACTCTTGAATATTCAAAGTCAAATGAATCCATTCACGATTGGATGGGACAGGGGAAGGGTTGAAGTGGAAGGGAGGGCATATTTGTTTGTATTTCAAATTCACTTTCGTTCAATGAATAGACCTGCGCCATAAAGGATTCAGACCGCGCTTGTCCCTCATACAAAACAGAAATAGCTTGCGTAACGAATAATGTATTGTTAGTTCGGCAATAGTTCAACATTACAAATTTTATTCAAGCAGTACAAAGGTCGAAGCTGCCCGCTTCTAATTCAGAAGTCGTTAATCGATCCCGGACTCACATCAGTGAGTTCTCCGATATCTTTTCGGAAGTTATGTGTGATAAATATCGATGACTGACAACTTTGTGCCCGGTATTGCAATAGGTTCACCACCTATTATATTAGTGACGTAACGTCACCTATTCTATTCGGCGAGTCGAGGCTTTAACAGCTGCTGCATCCACCTTCAGGCAAAAAAGACATGAATTTACGTTACAATAATCAAGCAGATTACATCATAGAATGGCGTTATAGATAGTAATGATAGAATCTCGTACATCTACACGTGGGTGTTTTATTAGGCGAATAAGCGACTTAATACGGCGTACTCTCTGTGATAGTCTCAGTGACTTAGTGGTTCACCACTACAACTTTTAGTTCAGTGGCTTTGAGTTCGATTCGAGGTTTACGTACTTTATGATGGTTATGTAACAGAGGTGTTTAACCCAACCGGACCCGAAGTGTGAAAATACAAAATACATTAATTAAAAAAAACCCTTCCACCTACACATATTTTAGAAGTAGCATTATTTGTACAAAAATATCCCCATTCTTTGGGACATAGCAGAAACTATAAGCCGAAAAAGACGTGATAATACTAGACTATTTAATAAGACTACTGATATTAAAAGACTATTTTAAGTCCCGTCCTTGATACGGTTTAACGGAGGCTTAACTTGAAATAGGGGCACATGATCGCACCAATATCATATATTTCGCCAGGAAATCGAACAGCGTCCAAACTTTTCTTCTGATAACCAATTCTGTAATAATTAAACAACTCATGTCTAGTCTACATGACAATAAAAGCTACCTAATGTCTTTGTCATACATTCACCGAAAAATGCTTACCAGTTTTGGATAAAACATTTCGTGAATTAGTTTAGCGAGTTTAACGGGAAGAGCTAACAATATTCTTCACTCTTTCAGTCATTAAAATTAAAAAAAAATACGTTTGCGTTTAAAATTGCTGCTAAAATTGTACTTAGACATAAAAAGAGTAATACATTAGTTTTCTGCTTTATGTATTGTAATGATGGTTCCATATTGGTACTCAAAATAGGTTCGCTTGTTGAGGCGATTAATTTTTTTTATGGGATAGGAAGGCATGCGTGTCACCTGATAGTAAGTGACCATCGCCACCCATGTACACCTACAACACATATATTATTACAGTTGCGTTGACGACATTTAGGGAGTAGAATGGGGAATGGAGATGGGCCTCCGGGTACCTTTCTCACTGCACGAAACGCGGTATGAGCCAATTTACGTCATCTTCTGAGATGTCGTGGTATTTCACCGGTCGAGCCGGCCCATTCATGCATGAACTGCTTGGCTCTACCACTGTCAAAATTTGAAATGATTTTCTGTGCTTGTTAAGACTTATGTTGCGTTATAGCAAGTTCAAGGGTGTTTATATAATTACTAAATAAATAAAATAAATACATATATAAAAATATAAATATAATCAACTTTCATTATTCTATTTACAAAGTGCATTGTTATCAACGAGTGTATTAATTTGACTATTTTCTTCTTCATCTCTTTCTTCTGGTTTACAATACTCTTGGTGGTCTAGTATTGCGTTTCAGGAATGGATTGATGGTTGTTATTTCTATATCTCTGGCGTTTGCTCGGAGGTTATTGTGATGAACACCAACAATTTTGTGTTTCACAAGTCTTACTGGTCGTATTTTTACGGGTTTAAGAATGATTTTTGCACTCGATGCTGGCACATAAGCGTATATATGTTTAACTACTTTGATGTGTGCATGTGATTTGTGCAGAGGAGGTGGAGTTATATAGGCCAATGGTACAGGAACTACCTCCACGGAAGTCTTCAATTTCATAGGCTTTTGATGAGGCCAAGGCTGTTTCGGTTTTGGCTGAATTTGCGGGTGCAATTGAGGATGGGGTGTAGAGAAGCTTTGAAATTGTGGATTGAATTGTTGTTTTGGTGGATATGGAGGAAAATCGGGCTGTGGTTGAGTTAGCTGTGGCTGATTTATTTGGAATTGAGGTCGCTGAGGTTGGAAACCTACAGGTTTTTGCGGCTGGAACTGTCCATTTGGTAGTTGTGGTTGGAGGTTTTGATTAGGTAAATTAGAATGAAACTGTGGCAGAGGCTGTTGCGGTCTTTGCTCTCGTGATGGTGTACCATAAAGTTTGAAATTGACATTCTCGTTAGAAGGCAATGCTTGCACAAAACTATTATCACTATTAGCTGTGTCTAAAGGTGTTGTGGTTTCTGGTTGAGGAGTCGTCGTGGTTACGGCTATGGTTGTTTTTTCGGTAGTTGGTTCTTTAGTATTCTCATCAGGTACAACAATGGCTGGTTGTTGTGATGGTACAATACCAAATGTTGGTGGAAACCCGAAGGGATACGGCGGCAACAATATGGTTGCAACAGGTGCTGCAGCATGAGCAGTTGCAACTGCTATAGCAACATTAGGTTGTACTGGCTCTTGAGGAATAGGTGAGTTTGTGGCCAAAGGAAGTGTATTAGTAGGTTCAATAAACACATTGTGAGGAGGAGCAATTGGGGACACTGGTGCTATAGGAGGTGGCAGGATAGGTGCTATTGGTATTGTAGCTGGAGGAACAACCAAGCGATTAAAAGTCCTTTGGAAGAATTGTGAACTGGCTGCTGTGACTACTGGACTTTGAGCAATAGGCGACCCTGCTACTTGTGCCAAATGTACATCTGCAACGCCAGAGCTTGTCACCAAGCCGCATATTGCTGACACCAGCAAAACCTGAAAAAATTTAATTCCGCAATTTAATTAAAGTGGCGTTTTCTCTGAACTAGCTAAGTTAATTATTGGTGCAAATAGAGTCACGTGGCAAGCCGTCCGTCTAAGATTTACGTCACTTTATTGAAATAATTACCCGTCTTAACATGTTCGAGACTGTTTTCAGGCCGCTTTTGATAGTACAATGCGAGCGTTATGTTATGGCGACCTCACTTTTATATGGGTGTAAAAAATTTTGCATCGCGATGAGGCAACTTGGTAGGTGTCGCGGAATACCTAATTGTGCAACCTGCTAAGGACACGGACCTTGATAGTATAAGCAACAAAAATCGTATGGAAAACGACGAAGGAATAATAACGATGGACAGTTTGGAAAGTGTCACAAGTGACACAACTCATTGCTAATAAAGCATTTGTCTATTTATAAATAACTTGTCATATTACCTTCGTTATTACTTAGTTGTTTGATCAAATCCAGCAGACAAATCTACGGGCTCTAAGTGCCGCATAGCTCGTACTTAATCACAGTATTTAAAATAGTAGAGATGTCTAACTTTTACTACTGTATTTTTTTTTTAAGGGTCTGGGCTAAATGTTTAAGAGAAACTTTTGTCAAAACCTAAACTAAATTTCGGGGAAATAATCAAACATTATTTACATAATGATCTGTTTACTAAGTCAGTCAACATCGACATGTCTATGAATTTTATAAATTTCATCATAAATTTTATCAATATGACTCGATGGACTGACTTTAAACTAAATTATTGAAAAGTGCTTAAAATCTGATTCGTAGTTTTGAATAATTAAACCGACGTGAAGAGAGGGGAGTTATGTAAAAGTTGTCATACTGTGTTAATATCTATAGTTGTCTTCATTCACAACAGTATTACTAATAAAGCAAAGGACGTTTATGAAATTGTCTTAGTCGTATGGTCATGGTAATTTTTGTATTGTAATTATTAGTTCTAGCTTCTGCCTGACGCTTTATCTGCGTAAAAAAAAGAAATCTATTAATACCAGTTCAAGAGACGAGTTTCATTTGTTCTATTCTTATGCAAAGTGCAATAAACACATAAAAAAGGCAAATTCAGTGCTAAAAAAACCTGAAAAAAATTGGCACCAAGGCAAGTTTAACTCATAATCAGTACAAGTAAAACAAAATAAAAATACAACAAGACATAATGTATCTGTTCTCTCTGCCTACCCCGCAAGAGACTTGGCGTGAAGTTATGTATGTAATGTATGTACATAATGTTTATCTACAAACATGGGTAACGTCTCGCCTTTTTCTACCTGTACCTGTAAACAGCGGCCGTTAAGCCTCGACACACCAAATCGTTATATTAGTAAGTCCCAAATTGGATAGGTGGCGAACCTATTGCTATACATTGTTATTCGTCGATATTTATCACACATAACTTTCAAAAAGCATTCGGAGAAATCATTAGTGTGAGCCTGAAATTGAAACCACGACTTTTGAATCAGAAGCCGGAAGCTCGAACACTAGACCACCGAGACATAATGTTTATATCATCATTACATAGTATAAAACAAAGTCACTTTCCGCTGTCTGTCCACTTATACGGGCATATGTGTAGTAAAAAAAGTGATAACTTTCGAGATTTAGAACTTTAATCGCAAACGCAAACTGACCCTTCGACGCTTATCGGTCCGGGCACGACATGTTCATTGAACATGACCTTGGTCTTGTCCAAGTCACTCTCAGTCAGCCGGGAGAAAAAGAAAAACGTATGGCTGACAAGCTTACATAGCATAACACCGAAGAATGGCGGGATAACCATTCCGAAACAAGGGTTAACCCAAAAATTCTCAGTAGGGACGGCCAGCAGCGTTCCTATCAATAACAGGTGAACCCCTGCGGTCTCCAACACGTCTGCCCAGCGTGGGGACTATGGGAAAACCCTCCCAAAATGAAAAGAGCGTAGAACTAATGTATATACAATAATTTTATGACATACGAGTAATACAGACAAACTTATAAAGTTCTAAAGGATTTTATTTTGACTTATTTTACTATAATAAAGACTTTTAATAACGTAAGCAATTACTGTTTGCCGCACTAAATACTAAAGAAAACTCGCGACTTGAAGTTTACAGTTTTACGTCACACTTTGGGCACGTGTATCGTTTGAATCAAATTGATATATTTATATCAAAATTTTCAATACAATAATTAAAATTAATTAGGTACAAAATTTAATTGCCCGAAATATACAAAACTTTGAACAAAAAGACTATTTCTGCTCAACTTTGGGCAACAACTATAAATAACGCCTGACCGAAACTTTTTGATATTTCTGTAGGGGAAAAGTTGCTCAACATATTTCAAAAGGCGTTGGAACGTCTGCTAAAAATAAAACAAGTAATGCGATACCGGTTCCTCCTTAAGTCCAAAGTCAAGTTAATAATGTTACTTGTAGAGTATTTTAATATCTCCGTGTCTATAAATATATCTAATAAGGCTGTGTGCGCTTACTACGCATTTTTTTATATTGCCTAAGCTTTTGTGACGTCAGCTACAATATTCATAGTTTTGCACAATGGATTTTTTTTACTCAAATAGGACGTAAACCTGCGGTCTCTGTATTACACGTACAGTGTTCTAATTAGTAACATATTCAATACATTTAAAATAATAAACACCATCATTATAGTATCAAGCCGAGACACTTAGTTCGCTGCACCCGCTAGCTGAAATTTCACGGCCTCTCAGAAAATCGACGTAAAATGGCTCCTGCCGCATATCGTTTGCTGAGAAACGTACCCGGAGGGTCACCCCTTATTCTCCTTTCCCATCCTACTCCCATGAAGGTCGCCAACGCAATTGCAACACTATCGGTGTTGCAGGTGTCCATGGACGGCGGTAGTTTCTACCATCACGCATTCGTTTCCATAAAAAATAGTACAAAGGAGTGTTATTAGCAACTCTCTATGTTTTTTTTTTTAATAATAAACATGTTAAATTTATCATTATATTGGACTGTGAGCAAGGATTACAATATCATGATTATAATATATGGTCTTTAGACAATTTTTAAAGATTTTTTTTTAACATCAATATGAAATCGAACCTGTGCATTAATATTCAATTCTCATACGTTGTAAACAATAATTGCTCCATAGATAGAGTAGTAAGGCATATGTAGCAAAGCTGTGGTTACTGTTTTAAGGCCCTTTTACTTATATTTTAATATTTAATTAAATTTGATACTCTTCTCTAACAAATTAGAATTTCATTGAATTCACCAAATCTAAACACAATCTACTTAAATAAAATCTTTTAAATTTGTTGTCTGTCTATCAGTTTGTTTCAGCTAATCTCTGAAACGGGTAATGCATGCACCATGCATATGCATTTATTATGTATTAAATTCAAATTAACAGTCTCGGTGGTCCAGTGGCACACGGATTCTGATCCACTGGTCCGGATTCGAATCCTGACACTGGTTAACACCAATGACTTTTCGAAATTGTTGTCGGAAGTTAAGTGTGATAAATATCGATGACTGAAAACTTTGTGCCTGGTATGGCAATAGGTTCGCCACCTATTCCATTTGGGACGTAAACATAACGGCGAGACGAGGCTTAACAGCCGCTGCCTACACCTTCGGGTAACAAAGGCGTGATGTTATGTTACGTTAAATTCCTTGCAAATCAGTCTCTATTACTGAAAATTTCATTTTAATAGTTGCATATTTTAAAATAAATAAAAATAAATATTGACACTAAAACTTTAGGATTATATCGCGTTTATTTTCACGAGATCATTTTCAAATGATCTCTGTAAAGAGTTCGAAACGTCGGGAAATAAATAAAATTAGTAATAAATAAACGCGATATAATCCTAAAAGTTGTTTTAGTGTCATGAACGTGATTCGCGAAAGTCTTAGAGATAAATATGTAAAATAAATATTCTTTAAATTTGTTTTATTAAATCAAGAAATGAGTGCGTTACGTCATAATATCACAATTTTTTTAAGGTCCATTTTGTTTTTTCTTCACAGAGCAATGAAAGGTGCAGAAGAAGCCACGTAGGGTGCTGCTACGTATGGTGCAGCGGCGTAGGGGGCTGCTACGTAGGGTGCAGCAGCTGGTGCAACGTAGGCAGCAGGAGCAGCCACGTAGGCAGCGGCTACACCATTGTTGATACGATGGTAGTACTGCGAACTGGTAGCTGTGACAACTGGTGCAGCAGCAACAAGGGGCGCGCTCACCAAAGTGGGCTTGGCTTGAGAAATAGCGATGAACGCAGCCAAAAGTACGATCTGAAATATAAATTTACTCTTAGAATATATTATGCTAAGCAGTGGTCTCGGTCCAAGTTTGAGCATTCCACTTCTGATTCCAGAAGTCTTGAGTTGTTATCCTGCCTCTTAACAATGAATTTTGGAAAAGCTTTTGCCGCTATCTACACCTTCGAGGTATTTAAAGGGTAAAGTTATACTAAGTATGCATTGAAAAGCATATATGTGTGCCTGCACCTCTCTGCATCTGTTTCAGAGAGACTTACGGAAATTATGAGTAAATATTATTGAATGATTTTTTTTTGTGAGCTTACAAAAACGAAAAAACTAAATATTAGGTAGATAAATTTATAAATGAACTTACGTATTTCATCATATTGGATTGTTTTTGGTTTGCTGATAGTAGTGCAGTGGTAAAAAGAGAATGATGGTGTTGCAGTGTTCATCTGACTTTTTATACGGAGGGAACGAAATTGATGTTGTAACCAATTAATAGTTACGCACCGTACACAAGTCTGACATTGGTTGACGCGTGACTTGAATCGATCCATCGCTGTGACTGTTCAGGTACTGATTGGAATTCACACGAGCGTAGGTAAATTGTGCCAATAAATAATTATATTTGGTAATATACGAGTTATTTTGTAAATACACGTGTTTGTCTACCCGACTATGCCAATAGGAGGATGGAGGAGGTTTTAAAGTTCTGTAAGTATTTGTATTGTATATGATTTTAATGGAATTATGAGCACTCATTATTAACGTGTAGTCTTGATTTTATTTCTAGAAATGCGGCAGAAAATGGGTCGTTTGAAAAATTAACTGCCTTATACAATGGGATTTTAGAAAATCACACACACACAAATTCGTATCAAAATTTTTGCGCGGTTTTAAAAGTAATGTGTCGATATTTTCCAAGACAATAAAGTAAGAAGAAAAAGCCATACTCCAGTGTTTTGTGTCTGTGGAAGTGGTGGAATGGAATTTGGTTTGGAATAGAGATGGAGATAAAAGAAAATAAATTCCTTATTAAACAATATTTGTCCCCGTTTCTTTAGTTCTAAAATAAGTTTCTTCCCGAAAAGTCTAGTTTTGAAGTTATCATATCTTCTTATAATAACAAAACAATTAAAACAGATTCAATACGTAAGTAAATGTTACATAATAGAACATAATATGTTCCAAAAATAAACAAATACAACGTGACAACAAAGTGACAACCTTTCTGAAACGTGTACAGGGCAGTTAGGGGACGCCCAAAATATGAGCTATACTTACAATTGACAGATAGAGAGGCGTCACTCAGAAATTAAAATATATTCACATTGATAATAAAATATATTGTATCTACGGATTGGCCAGTGTCAAATTAAAGTGCCACAAAGAAATGAGTTCGGAAGTTATTTCGCATCTTCAAAGGTATCATATATACCATTTAGCAAAACAGAGCAAAACTTTCAACTACTTTTGAGCTTAAAGGTTGAAAAGTAATGTTTTTCTTTACGGGGTATGAGGGCAAACGTGCAAGCGGGTCATCCGATGGTAAGTAACCTCTCCGGATACCTCTTTCACCAAACGAAACGCGGCACGAGCCACTTCACGCCAAAATTCCAAGAGGTCGTGTTATTTCACCAGAGAATCGGCCCATTCAAGCAGCGAACTGCAAGACTACCACTGTACAAATGTTACATATTTTTTATACATCTTAATTTATTATTATACTTACAGTTATATTAATCCAATAAAGGGATGTTTTGCACTCGTCTCCCACCAGGATAGATATAAAATTTAAATGTTGTAATAGACAAGAAAGATCCAGATGGGATCATTCTTGTCTATTAACGTCCCCTAAGGAGGATCATTAGAATCTCTAACAATAGCGTACTAGCGAATGATTTCGAGACTTTTCGAGTTTTCTTCTAAATAATTATTCAGTCTGCTGCTTCTTTTATTTTAGAATTACTGATATAACTACAACATCTAAATTTTATATTTATCATAAATACACACCCGAATTACATATCATTACATTGGCAATAGGTTCGCCACCTATTCCATTTGGGACGTAGGTAAACATAACGGCGAGACGAGGCTTAACAGCCGCTGCCTACACCTTCGGGTAACAAAAGGCGTGAAGTTATGTTATGTTACATTGTATAAAACAAAGTCACTTTCCGCTGTCTGTCCCTATAAAATACTAAAAATGCTTATATGTTTGAAACTGCGCAACAGATTTTCATGTGTTTTTTTTTAATAAATAGATGGCCGGGTGGTTTTTATGTATATTTCATGTTTACTCTAGCAAATAAAAAACGATAATTTTCGAGTTCTAGCACTTTAATTGCAAACACTGGCTGAACCCTAAGTGATGGATCAAGACAATACATCATTATACACCTTCAAAAGTTCTACAAAAAAGTCCGCGATGGCATATGTCTATCTCTTATAGGTAACCAACAATGACCATTTTTATTTATTTCCTGATGCGAAAGAAAGTTCGCTGGGGCAAATATTAATATATAAACTTTTACCATACTCTTCACTTTGAACAATATTCTGTTTGAATCAGTTAATCATTAAATACTACTGCCCCCAAGGCAAATTATATTTTCGTTAGTATTACGATAGAAAGAAGTAATATGCATAAAGCATATATTTATACATGCTTTATACATGCATAAAGCATATATTTATACATGCTTTATACATGCATATGTATAAAGAATGGATGATACAAGATTGACTAAGCAGATATACAATGCATAAGCGGATGGATATAGGAGTCGAAAATGGCCACGATACACTTTCTATGACCAAATAGAACGAGTCCTTGAGGACTGTGAAGTCAGAAGCCTTAAAAATCGACGAGCGTGACCAGATTTATGAAAGTCAAAGAAGTGGGTGAGCCGTTAAAGAATCATGGCTTATGGCTCTTTGTCCTCTCTGCTTACCCTCCAAGATACTTAGCGTGAATTTATATATTTATGGACCCTAACAGTGGTAGAGCCAAGCAGTTCACTGCATGAATGGGCCAGCTCGACCGGTGTAATACCACGACCTCTCAGAAGACCGACGTAAAGTGGCTCATGCCGCGTTTCGTTCGGTGAGAGAGGCACCCTGAGGCCTACCCCATTCCCCATCCTTTCCTATGCCCTATCCCTTAAAGGTTGGCAACGCAACAGTAACACTATATGTGTTGCTGGTGTCCATGGGCGGCGTTGGTTGCTTACCATCAGGTGACACGCCTGCTCGTTTGCCCTCCTATCCCATAAGAAAACACCCTGCGATTCCGCTCGCACTCTCAAGTTATTAAATTATTGATATATAGCACATATATATAAATACATTTATCAGCTAGTTTAACAACTGAACATTATTTTATCAATATGTGAAGGGCAAATAGTTGCCCCTACTTCTGCCTGTTTGATATTAAGTTCCTAGGAGCAACCATCCACATTTATTCATTACATAGTATAAAACAAAGTCGCTTTCCGCTGTCTGTCCGCTTATATGCTTCTATCTTTGTAAATACGCCACGGTATTTATACGAGTATCTAAGACTTTCGCGAATCACGTTCATGACATTTTTTATTTCCCGACGTTTCGTCGTCGGGAGATAAATAAAATTAGTAATAAATAAACGCGATACAATCCTAAAAGTTGTTTTGATGTCAACTACGCAACGGATTTTGTTGCGGGTTATTTTCAATTCATAGAGGGCGTTAACGGTGTGGTTTTTATCAATAATTCATGTATAATGTACTAATCAATTTAATTGCAAACGCTGGCTGAACCCTAAGTGATAGATCGGAACAATGTACTACATTATTATGCGCCTTTAAAAAGTCTACAAAAAAGTCCGCGATGGCATAGGTCTATCTCTTAGGGATAGTGCACAATTATAATTTTCATTTCTTACCTTTATACGTAAATTAATGGCTTATTTACGAAGCGATTTTAAACATTACAGCATTAATTTTCATCCAGTTGAGTGTCTTAAATACATTGGACTTTTAATATAGATCAATATAGTCCAGCGTGGGATGTGTACAGCATGAGATTTAAACGAATATTTACGAAGATATTACAGTATTAACATAACGGGACATTTGCGTCGGGCAGTAGTACCGGCCAAGACGCGTGCCGATAAATAGCACAAATTGAAATTTTTAATATCCAAATTTTACTTATTTATTTCTTTTGATGCGGAACAAAGTTCGCAGGGTCAGCTAGTTAGATATAATAATAAATAATAAAGGTCGCTTGGCTTGCCTTGCATTGCATATTTCTTCTACGTGAACCGATATTTCCAAACTACTTAGCCAAAATTATAATGAGACTGATATTCCCTTTTTAAAACTTTAATTTTAAGAAACTTCGTTTTTTTATCGCTTCAGGAAAAGTTTTTTTTATAATTACACGCTTTTTCCCGCCGAAAGCGTAGGCGGCACTTGTTACGCCCTCGTATCGCCAACTTTTTGGTAGGTTAAGCCTATTGCCGGACATTAGGTAAGAAAAGGTCTCGGTGGTCCAGTGGTCGAGCACCCCGCTTCTGAATAAAGAGGTCGCGGATTCGATTCCTGGCTCACACCGATGACTTTTCGAATTGTTTTCGAAAGTTATGTATAAAAATTGTGTGGTTTTATGAAACCACCGTAAAAGTGAAACTTTTAAAATTGAGTCTTGGGTTATTGATTTTTAAATCTACTTTTTAAATATACATAAACAAAATATTTTTTCAATAATTATTTTTCAATAATTTAGTTAGTAAGTTTTTTAAATTGATGATTCTGATAAAATGATTAACATTTATATTTTTTTAGAGTGCAACAGTGTAAAACAGTTACTTCACAGCAATTTTTTTAAAAGTTTGCTTTGGCTTCGTTTTCGAACCGGACGTCACCGGCTTTCAGGGGATTGTGCGATAAGGGCTATTTTAATTTACTTGCCATCTAGTATTTGTTAATAGGGTTTCATAAATGTTTTTTATTTTACGTGGTCACGACAATAATTCCTAGATGGCGCTACTAGGTTGCTACTATTGATGATTCTGCCGTAATATCGTATTATATCGATAGATGTCGCCCGAATCGACAAGTATTCCAGCTACGGCACTAGGGATAACGCGACACCTATTAAACGTTAACAACATTACAACAAAGGATCTTTACAAAACAAAACGATATTTTTTCCTCCAGTAAATATGATATTTCGATTTATTATGAAAATGTGACAAATACATATATAAAGAGCACTATCTTATCTTATATCTTTAAACGAGCAATTCTTGTATATATATATATATAAAATTGGAATCTCGGAATCGGCTCCAACGATTTTCATGAAATTTCTATTCCAGCAGATGGCGTTGTTAACTAACACGAAGTCAATGTGTGTTTGCTTTGCTTTTATTACAGTTTATCACTGCAAAAAATTAAGTATATGTTTCTAATATAATATGTTAGTAGATAGTATATATTAGTATAATATATTTATTATTCTGTCGGTAAGATCGAAAAATATTATTGATATTTCATTATTTTATTAGTATGTAATTCGTACTTAAATATAATTTTCAAATAGTATGTAATTCGTACTTAAATATAATTTTCAAAAAACACAATTTATAAAAACACAATTTATAAATAATATAATTTTTTTTTTCTCCGCCTGCAATACGTACGTACGTATATGTATGTATGTAAAAAACAAACAAACAAACAAACCCGATCCTAGAAAATGTGTCGAAATTGGTAAAGAGGACGGTAATTAGACGATTATACATACGGCCCTCGTGGTGCATCGGTAAACCGCACTACCGATAACACAAGGTCGGGGCGGGTTCGATCCCTCGTCTGGGGGTGTTTTTCTACATGTTTTTTCTACATGTTTTTACGGTATTTATTTACAAAAATAAAGTGTATATTTGGGTAATTAATTAATATAAATAAACGATAATAGACGTGAAAGGCGCTCTGACGAGCGCCTTCACGTCACCGTCACGCGACATGCAACACGCAGACGAAAAAGTTTGAGACGATGTAATAAAAGTTTCACTTTAATAAATATCGATTACTGAAAACTTTGTGCTCGGTATGGCAATAAGTTCGCCACCAATTCCATTTGGGACGTAAACATAACGGCGAGACGAGGCTTAACAGCCGCTGTCTACACCTTCGGGTAGAAAAGGCGTGAAATAATGTTATGTTATGGTGTATTTGTCGCATATACTTAGTTTACGTAAAGTCATTTGTGTGGTCGACCTCCAGACCACTGAGATGACTAATTGACAATAGCATTATCAGACGACAATTCTTTTCATCTTATACATAGATCTTGGTCAAAATAGATATTTGAGATATTCCATTATTAACAGACCTACATCAGAGATGTATTTATATATTTAGCGTGTCTGAAGAGGAATAGTGGTATAGCTCGTGGAGCGACGGAGTTTGCTACATGAATGGGCCTGCTCTACTGGTGAAATACCATTCAGAATATCGAGTTAATGTAGCCCATGGCACGTTTAGTTGCTTGAGAGAGGTAACCGAACAACCGGTAACCACCCCTTACACTTACCTTCCTATCTCTCTGAAAAGCAGACAACGTAACAGATTATCCGTACTGCGGATACCCGTGGGCGGCCAACTGTAACCCAATAGCTCATTTGAGTCCCACCCCATAAAAAAAACAAAATAAGTTACGTTCTATTATGTTAGAAGGCCTACGTTCTATTTTGTTAACAGTGGTAGAGCCAAGCAGTTTACTGCATAAATGGGCCGACTCGACCGGTAAAATACCACGACCTCTCAGAAGACCGACGTAAAGTGGCTCATGCCGCGTTTCGTTCGGTGAGAGAGGTACCCGGAGGCCCACCCCCTTCCCCATCCTTTCCTATCCCCTTCCCTTAAAGGTCGGCAACGCAACAGTAACACTATATGTGCTGCTGGTGTCCATGGGCGGCGTTAGTTGCTTACCATCAGGTGACACGCCTGCTCGATTGCCCTCCTATCCCGTAAAAAAAAGGTAGTCATTGTGGCCTCATTATCCAAATAATGCCAGACTGGGTAGACCAATAATTGGGAAGTATTCATAACGGCGAGTCGTGAGTCGTTAACAGCCATTGCCTACACCTTTGGGTAGAAAATGGCATGAAGTTATGTTTATGTATCTATACATACTATAGTACATTAAAATTAAAATAAAAAATACAAGTTTTATATTGACATTATTTTTATTATTGTCTTCTTATTTTTCAGCATTAAATATTTTTCGAAGTTTCAGCGCACATAGTATGTGTAAGGATCTGCATATGTATATGCTGAGTAAGGGAGGCTGTTATCATATGCACTGTAGGAGTAGCCAACTGGTGTTGCATATGCAGACGGTGCTATGTATTCATATGCTGCGCTTACCGGATATTCCAAAACAAGCGGTTTCGGCTTGGCTGCGACGAAAGTCAAAAGAGCGGCGAACAACACCTAAAAGTAAAAGCAATAATAGTCCTTGTATTAATCCCATAATCTGTTATAACTAACACAAATAACTAATGCGTAGCTTTGGAAACTAGATGGCGCTGGTTGTAAAAAATGTACTATTACAAAAAATATATAATACAGAATTACTGCTACTAGAAGTTACTGAAAATTGCTTTTACTATATGAAAGCCTCCTTAATTATTCATTTTATTTTATTTTTAGTATTTGTTACTGCAATGACTTTTTGAAATTCTTTTCCGAAGTTATGTGTGACAAATATCGATGACTGAACACTTTGTACCCGATATGGTAATAGGTTCGCTATTTGGGACGTAAACATAACGGCGAGACGAGGCTTAACAGCCACTATCTTCGCCTGGAACTTCCGGTATAAAAAGGCGTGAAGTTACATTATGTTTTAGTAGTTTTAGTAGAAACGACAATAGAAATAGATAACTGTGAAAGTTTCAACTGTCTAGCTACGTCCGTTCTCGAGATACAGCCTTATAACAACTGGGCGGACGGGCAACGTTAAAGTTTCAGTAGTAGGGCTTCGTTTCGGATACGGAACCCTAAAAACCTATTTCAAATAGATCTTAATGAAACTCTACAACAGATTAAGTTCATATCTCGATATAGCAATAGGCATTTATAACCCTACTACCCAGCGAACTTGATTCCGCATCAAAAATAATTTTTACAGCATTTTCAATTCAAGTGTTAAATCTCAAAAATTATAACTTTTTCTTTATTATGCATTGCATGCCTGAATTATACAGATAAACCATCAAAAACTGCATCAAAATCCGTTGCATAGTTTCAAAGATGATAAGAAGATGATGCTTAAAAGAGGACATATAGCAAAAAGCGACCTTGTTTTTATACTATTTAATGATGATAAGTATTTTACTCACGTATTTAAACATGATGGATATTCGTTTGTTTGGTTAGCAGTAGTAAGACAAGTTACTGCAACACTGAGTCTCTGATGCACAATGATCACTGTACAACAGGCTACGACATCTTTTATAATTGTTGACAACTTACAAGACAATGTGTAATTTATTGCAATGCCACGGGATAAATACACCAAATATCCTTATGTGAATTATAAATAAGTTAACGCGTCACGTGCCAGCCTTGCGCGGTGTCACCGGACAATCTTAATAGATCAAGGTCGCATACAAAATATTTATTTTACTTACACACAAACATACATAACTTCACGCCAAATCCCAGGGAGAACAGATCGCCATTAGGCATGATGGCACACACACACACTTCACTCGCTTCGTTGTCTTCTGAACACGTTCTATTTGGTCATGGAGTGTCTACTTGGCCGTCTTCAATTCCTACGTCCATCAGCTTTTGTATTATATATCTGCTTAGTCAGTCTTGCATCATCCATTCTTTCTACATGTCCGAACCATCGGAGCATGCCCTTTCTTACTTTTACACCCACACTCTCTTTCAATCCGACTTCCTTCCTTACTTTACCTACATAATCCTTGTCTTATTTTATGTGTGGCTAACGGTCATGCGATTCCCGATGTTTACTGGCGCCGTGATGGTCATAGTTCCATTACATACCTTTAAAATGGTAAATGGTTGGGAATTACGAAAGCAAAGCAGTGGGAAGGAAAAGGGGATGGATTTCAAGATATCTCTACCACCAAACCTAATGACATGAACTTTTTTACGTTTATTTTCTTTTCTAAGAGATCACAGGTTACAGGTCTAAGAGGCCACAATTTTTGCACAACATTACCACTCTAATTAAAAGATGTCGCGTCAGTTGTGCTCGACTGCTGTGATCGCATAGAATTTCTTTTTAACATGTAGGACGTGGATTTTAATTTGGTTGGATCTTATTTGTGATTGTCGCGTATTCTGTTTGCTACACCTTTTATTCACCAACCTACTATTTCAGTAGTTATAATAATATTGTTATTTATTTCAAATGGTTTCAAAAGAGTATTTGGCACATGAGTTTCTTGCCCGATTCTTCTCATGATAGCCCCTACACTCGAAATCGGGCCGCTCGTGGCGATTGCGTTTTTTGTTCCACGGAGGCACTTTCCACAAGCTTTCCACAAGCGCTCGTGTTTGTATTTAATTTTAAATAATATGTTATCTGTACTTGTTGACTATTTTTAAGTGTCTGTGAAGACCTATAAAAATAAAGTTATTTTGACTTTGACTTTGGTCGTGGTTTTATACCCATCGAGTAGTATTACGTGGCTCTACTGCAACAAAAACATCATAGAGCGTGCAAAAAATTAAAATCAATCTCAATTTCCTTAATGTATTATCGGCCAGAATATTTGGATATAATTATAGAGCTTATTATGTTAATTCTGATTAAACAAGTATATTGATGTTGGCAAAAAATATTTAAAAAAAGTTTATTACTTAGAGTTTATCGATTACAAAGGAAGAAATAACTCTTTACTCAAAACTCTTCAATTCCCCTCAAAGTTTCTAAAAGTATTGAGTACGTTTTCTGACTTACTGTGGTATACGCAAGGATTCGAACTCAGAATCTCTTTTTTTATGGGATAGGAGGGCAAACGAGCAGACGTGTCACCTGATGGTAAGCAACCAACGCCGCCCATGGACACCAGCAACACATATTGTGTTATTGTTGCGTTTCCGACCTTTAAGGGATAGGGGATAGGGAAGGATGGGGAAGGGGGGTGGGCCTCCGGGTACCTCTCTCACCGAACGAAACGCGGCATGAGCCACTTTACGTCGATCTTCTGAGAGGTCGTGGTGTTTCACCGGTGGAGCCGGCCCAATCACGTAGCAAACTGCTTGGCTATACCACTGAAGCGTAAGCGTCTCAAGCTTAATTAAGCTAGGTTCTCGATCGAGTAATTTTAGTAATATATAATTAGGCAAAAAAAATAACGCCGATAAAATTGTCTAAGCATGACAAATTAAGCAACGATTAAGCAACGGGGGGAAAGGAAGGGGAAATAGGACCGGGCCTCTGGGTACCTCCATCACCGAACGAAACGCGGCACTAGCCAGCCACTTCACTCCGGTATTCCCAGAGGTCGTAGTATTTCACCGGTCGAGCCAACCCAATCAAGCAGCGAACTGCAAGATTCTACCACTGTTAAATATAACAAGCGCAAAGTTTTCAGTCATCGATATTTATCACATATCATTACATAGTATAAAACAAAGTCACTTTCCGCTGTCTGTCCCCTTATATGCGCATATCTTTAAAACTACGCAACGGATTTTGATGTTTTTTTTTAAAAGTTAGAGGGTGTCAACGGGGTGGTTTTGATCTATAATTCATGTATAGTGTAGTAAAAATAGTGATAATTTTCAAGATTTAGAACTTTAATCGCAAACGCTGCCTGAACCCTAAGTGATAAATCAAAACAACGTACTACATTATTATACACCTTTAAAAAGTCTACAAAAAAGTCCGCAAGGGCATATGTCTATCTCTTAGGGATAACCCACAATAACCATTTTAATTTTTTACTTTTTACGAGAAATAATGGCCTATTTATGAAGCGATTTTAAACATTACAGTATTAATTTTCATCCAATTAAGTATCTTAAATAGATTGTGCCTGTAATATAGATGATCTTGCCCCTTTACAGCATGCAATTTAAACAAATATTTTCGAAGATATTGCAGTATTAACATAGCGGGACAGCAGTTATGACTTTTGATGCGGAACAAAGATCGCCGGGTCAGCTAGTAACTAAATAAATAAAAGAATTTCTAAAAGTCATTGCTGTGAACCCGTATTCGAACCCACGACTTCTTGCTTCAGAAGCAGGGTGCTCGCCCACTGGAACACCGACACTAAATTAATATTGACGACTGAGAAAATTGGAGTTATGCCACAACATATTGATTTGGGATGTCTTTAAAAATTCGACGGGTCGAAGCACAACGGCTTCTGCCTACACCTTCATGTTTAAAACGGCGAAACTTGACTAGAAAAATGGGATAGAAAACTATATATCTATCAAGAAGTTCTTCATGACTTAAAATATTATGGTTGGTATATCATCTTCCTTCCTGCCCTGTTCCCATTATTGAGGGTTTGCACGACAGGTTATTCTTTTCCACACTTCCATATCATTGCCATCTTCCTCACGAACACCCTTAATCATGTCTTCTTTCACACAACCTATCTATATTTATGACCTAACCTACAAAAGTAGTAACCTACAAAGTAAAAATCATATTTTTTAACATCAACTTTTTGATTTTATTTCCAAAGAGTGGGTGCTCTCTGTATCAATGAAAATAGCTTTTGAACAAATACCATCTTTTTGTTCATCACTCGTGAAAATGATCTCTGTAAAGAGTTCGAAACGTCGGGAAATAAATAAAATTAGTAATGGATAAACGCGATATAATCCTAAAAGTTGTTTTAATGTCATGAACGTGATTCGCGAAAGTCTTAGAGATAACAATCTATATTTTCTTAGGTCTTCGTCTTCTCTTATTTCTTATCACATTCAGGTTTATTATTATCCTCACAACATGTGCATCATTCCTCCTCAATACATGCCCATATCACGCAAAGCGATTTTCTCCTATCTTCTCAGTTGGGCTTCTCACTCTTATCTTCTCTACTGGCGCAACTTTTAATGTTGCTGTGTGGTAGCAGTTACGAATACTACCAACCCTAGCTAGCTGGGTAGGGTATCTTAAAAGACGACTAAGAGACACCATGTCACTTGCGTGGTAGAGAAAAAAAAGAAGGCCACTTCAGTTTGTAATACTCGTGTCTTATGGCCCTAAGAAAAGAGTGAACTCTCTTCTTTGACTTTCATAGCTCTTGTTTAAAAAAATGTAAGGAGTATTTATGTGAAATGATGCTTTAGAACGACAAGTACAATACGGTTACCCAGAGGGCAAAAAACATATATATTAATAAATATTTTTATATAAATAAAATTATGTTTAATTGTACTATTTATAAATGGCTTTTTTAACCGCGTGGTCAAATTCTCCATCCTTCGGTTAATCTTAATGGAGTAACAAATTTACTGACGGGACAGACATACTTCTTTAATATTGTTTGGTAAATATGTATATATTAAAGTTATTTGTTGTTGAGTGTCTTTTGAATGACGGCAAAAATATTATCGTATTATTTTACTTCTTTATAAAATCATTCTTAAGAAATTTAAAAAAAAAAAATAGCAAATAAATGCAAATTAATAAAGCCAACATAAATCTCTGAACGAGAATACTTCTATGTTATGTTTGGCTTGTCCTCATGTACGAATGCAGGGCATGGACCCTGGACCAGAACATTTTGAAACCCATAGAAGCTTTTGAAATGTAGTGCTTCCGTCGCATGCTGCGTATAAAGCTGGACGCAAAAGGTTAAAAACGAGACCGTGCTCCAGCGTGTCTGACTCGAAAACTAATGATAACCATCAAAAAGTGGAAGATCAAATATCACGGACACGTTCTTCAGAAAGATGTATGCTGCTTGATCAAATTATAATCAGCAAAGTACAGGGAAAAGGCGTGCTGGATGGCGGAAAAAAGTATGATATTTTACCGGTAAAGCCAGCTCATTGATGCAGCGAACTGCGTGGCTCTACCGCTATCAGTACATACATACATACTCACGCCTGTATCTCATGGGGGCAGAGACTTTGGCTTTCCACAAGCTACGATACTGACACATATCTTTCGCCTAATCCACAGTCATACATCTCGTCATGCATTTACGTCGGTTTCGGGTGCTACGCATTTTGCCTTTTTTAAACAGACCATTTATTTGGTCGTGGTAGCTAAGTCTTGGACTCCCAATCCCGACCCCGACCGGCTATCAGTAAAATATTAATACATCCTTACCATGACTTCCCTAAAAAGTATTTCGTTAGTAAGTTGTGAATTTGTTTCTTGGACTATTTTCATTTTGCGATCATTAACATAACTAATGTAATTAATATTCGTATTTATGCCTGTTGCTAATATTTAAATGCTGTTTCTATACACATACATCACTTCCTCGTGAATATATAATATGATACTATTATACTGATTTTACGGTTACAATTATTTACTTCATGGCAATTATTTTTTGAAAGGATGTGTACAACTGAATCTTTCAGCTCTTCGACTATTCTATTCTATATTCTATAATAATTTGTTGGTATTTCTATGGAACAATTTAATTTTCACAGTCTCCAATTGTTACGCAAAATATTATAGAATTGTTTTTTTTTTTGGTGAATATTCAAATCAGAAGATAATGAAGGAGTATATAAGTCGCAGAATGATTTCAGACAAAATATCATTGTCGTACAGTCTTTGTGGTGTATCAGTACTCACTTAATATTAAATTTGATTTAATTCCCATCAAAATGTTGAAACTGGTAAGTTTTTTAAATAATATTTTTGTATTATAATTCATTAATAACATAGTGGTAATTTTAAATTATACTCCCATCTGTTTATTTAAATGAAAACAATGATGAAGAAGCAGTAATTTTATGTGATCTGGGTACAGACAAACACATGCACAAAGACAGACAGAAAAAGTTCTTTAACAATATTACTTATTATGTAGTTGACCCAGTGAACTTTGTTTCTCTTCAGAATCAATAAATAAGTATTTTTTGTATATCATTAATTTCTAATAGTTACTATTTATTATTATTTTATCATTATTCCTTTGAGATATACATACACCGGTGAAATGCAACGGCCTTTCAGAATATCGACGTAAAGTGGTTTATGCCACATTTCGTTCGTAGAGAGAAGTATCCAAAGCCACACCCTTTCCTCCTCCTTACTACTCATTTAAAGGCTGGCAACGTAATTGAAACCATCAGTGTTGGAGGTGCCTATTGCGTTTGTCACTTACCATCAGGTGACCCTTGCTCGTTTGCTCTCCTATCCCATAAAAAAGGGTTGAAAACGTACGAATGATATTGCACCTTACAACCTTAGGCCGTAATGATCCCTGATGTTAAGCGTATTACTGATCTCAACATGTCTGCTGGATGGAACACTCAACATTAAAATTGGATATACATTTCGTAAATGTGAAAAAAAACTATGCATTTACAGAACTTGTACACCCAAAAATAGCTCGGTCGATTGTAATATGATTTCGAGTGTGTATTTGAGACTTGGTGGAATTTCAAATGATGTCTAATTTTATGCCCAATCTTTTGTAAATCAGCTTTTTTCTCATTTTCAGTTAGTGTTTGCGTTCATCTTGGCTGTGGCGTTGGCAGCACCAAATCCCGCTTTAGTCTACGACGTTGCCGGCTTTCCATATTATGCTGGAAGCAATGCTGCCTGGAATTACGCTGCTGTTTCAGGATATCCAGGTGTATATCCATATGCTCTTGGCTCCACTCGATTAATTTTCAAATAATCGATATACAATTGGAGACTCAAATTTGAGTTGGTTTTTTTTTGTTTTCTGTAAATCTGTTACGTTATTAAAATTGTTATTGATGATGTTCAGTTGGGTATTTTTATTTAATTTTTCAATGCCTTCATGTTGTTGACCTCGACTCCTACATCCATCCGCTTTTGCATTATATATCTGGTAAGTCAATCTTGCATCATCCATTCTTTCTATATGTCCGAACCATCGGAGCATTTTGGACACTTTTTTTTTATGGGATAGGAGGGCAAACGAGCAGTCGTGTCACCTGATGGTAAGCAACCAACGCCGCCCATGGACACCAGCAACACATATAGTGTTACTGTTGCGTTGCCGACCTTTAAGGAATAGGGGAGAGGAAAGGATGGGGATGGGGGGAATGGGCCTCCGGGTACCTCTCTCACCGAACGAAACGCGGCATGAGCCACTTTACGACGGTCTTCTGAGAGGTCGTGGTATTTCACCGGTGGAGCCGGCCCATTCATGCAGCGAACTGCTTGGCTCTACCACTGTTACACTTTCGATTTTATTAAGTTCAATTGGCGCTATTAACACCCCATGTCCCTCCATTTGAAATCTGTAATATCTGCCATAAATAGAAAATATTCATTTCAATCACAGCCTCCATAGAACCATATTGATTTATACTAAATTCAAAGCACATAATGGGATAAAAATTTATGCTTTAATGTATAAAAACATTCGTGAATAAGCCAGTAAAAAAGTAAAAATATAAAAATGGTAACTGTGGGTTATCCCTAACAGAATCCCGCATACAATCACGGAATTTATTGTAGACCTTTATAAGGTGTATAATAATATAGTACATTATTTTGATCCAATAACTAGGATTCAGCAAACATATGCAATAAAAGCGCCAAACCTCGAAAATTATCACTTTGTCCTACCCTAACCCTCTATAATTAAAAAAATAATAATAAAGAGCGAGTGGGACTCGCCTACGAAGTATTCCATCCTATTATTATAATTTAATCTTACACGTTACAAACATTTTTAGCAGCACAGAAATAGATTTCTGTGAACGTGTCACTTTTTTGAAAAACCACGCCCACAGCGTGACGTCATTTTCATTGTGAGCGGGGCAACTAGTGAGAACACACACTCATTAGATTATCGATAGTAATATCTGAAACTTGTGTTAAATTTATTATTTTTATATTTTACCAACTTTATTGATTTTGTGTAACGATAATCATAGAAAATAAAACATGTTAAATACTTTAATCAGACATCTTTAATATCACATAAGTAATTCCCAATTCAAAATTCAAGCTGAGTATCCTGTTTTTCCATAGTATATAAACTTTATTAATAAATATTTTATTGTCCTTGAAACAATACATATTTATAATTTTTTCCCCTTTTGTAAGGGTTGGCCTCACAGTCCTGGTTAAATAACGAAGCCAAACGTCGACATATACTTCGGTTACTGCCCGTATGAGAAGGACCAGATGATTTTCGGTCGGCGATTCGTCAAATTGGTGAAAATTTATACTGTCAAATAAACTGCTGCCAATAAAATTACGAAGAACTTTGGTTGAAATTTGTGGTGTTAGAATAAAGGTAGGGACAAAGCAAGACATGAGCTGCTACTCGAATTAATTTATCGATAAGTCCTAAGACTCCACGATACATGGAGTGTCCTTGCTCTAACATTCGAAGACCAATCACAGCGTTTAACAGATGCAGCGATCGACTGGCAGGTGTATTGTGTATTTCGTTCGATTCGACGTACATTACGCGTATATAATTAAGCGCGCAATATTTTTGTATACGAGCGTTGAATGTGGACAGCAATGGATATTTATCATAACGAAAAAATATACAACTTATGATCGTAATTATTGAACATGGTAAAAGTAAAACAATTATTTAGAATCTCAAAAAAATACTTTCTACTGAATTTCTATACTTACTGATGATACGAAATATTTCCTTTCTTCATATTTGCTTCACTACTTTTGTTTTTACAATTTGCCATAGCACAATAAGACATATATGTGAAGTTTCATCTATTTTTTTTCGTCCTGAACGCATGATCGGAACTCTCATTACGCTCGTTGCGTAATGAGAGTTCGAGTTCGAGTTTCGAAAAGCATGCAATATAGTGCATGGTTTTGGCACGTTCGCCACGCCTCTTCGCCTTTCTATCTTGATCTATTTCTGTGTTTAGCAGACTCCTATTCAGCTCGGTAGGTACTTTTGGATGCAAAATCCCCTCTACTTCTGATACAGTAAAAAATCAAGTTTTTTGTTGTTGAGTACGGGCTAAATATTTATTTTACATATAGTATTATTGTTATAGCGGCAATGGTAATGTAAATTGTCATGTACATAATTTCAACTGAACTCTCTCGCTGTCACCGTGAAGTTTCAGTAATAAGGTCCAATTTTGTGTATGGAACTTTGGAAACAACATCACAATCTGTTGCGTAGTTTCAAAGATCTAAGCATATAGAGGCCAGACAGCGGAAAGCGACTTTGTTTTAAACTATGTAGTGATATAAGCCCGACGTTTAGCTTCAATTTAACTCCGCTGCAGTCAAACTACTATTGAATGCATCAATATGGAAAAAGGGAGACTGTTTTGACTCCAACTAGAGCTATAGTTGAATACTACCCTAACCCTCGTGAGGGTCAACACTGTGTCCCCTTTCTTTTGTCTCTAATATCAATCATACATATACAAAAACTTATTTCACAAGACCCAACACATCATGTAAAGAGAAAGCTGCCTACTGCTTCGGGAATTGAGGGCGTGAATGAGTGAATCATTCGTCAATCACGAAATATTGCAGGTAGTCTTCACAGGATAATAAGTTTATATCAAATATCGAACTCGATTCACGCTTCTTACACGCCTCACTCGCTTTGTTGGCTTTCATAACCCTTTTCATTGATTCTCCTAACATCACCTTCCTCCAGAAACACCTAGTTTTTCGGGTTGTAGCAGCGTGAAGGTGTGAAATATAGGTCGGTTTTAGGATGGCGTTCACAGGAAAATAAGTTTATATCAAACATCCAACTCATTGTAATTCATTGCACACTGTTATGCACTCGTCGTAAGGAATAAGTCCTTCAGATGTTAAGTATAAAATCGATCGGTAAAGACTTTTCGATATCATTCAAACTGTTGCTTTGTGATAACAACATGTTCAAAACTGTAAGTACATGTCATTATGTTAATTCATCTTGTAGTAGTCTCGGCGGGTCCAGTAGTACATCATTCCGCATCTGACTCTGATACCTCAGATTGGAGTTAACACCAAAAGTTTTTCGGTAGTGATTTGTAATGGCTTAAACTTCCGCCAAAGCATCAGGTGTATCACGGTGTATTTTTTAATAATACTTTATTATAATTAAAAAAAAATATTGATGCAATACTCGCAAGAGACTCTTAAATAATTTCTGCTATTGATTCTGGGTTTTCAAGTCTTATTACGTTGGAATCGTAAAACCAATTTTACAGTGCGTGATATTCATTTTTCATTTTATTGCAGTTGGTATTCGCTTGTCTGTTGGCGCTGGTGGCCGCTGAGCCCAAGCCCGACCCCAGCGTGCTGTACAGCGCGTACACAGCTCCAGTAGCGGCGGCGTACACGGCGCCTGTAGCGGCTGCGTACACCGCTCCGCTCGCCTACTCCGCTTACACCGCTCCCGTCGCCGCTTACTCCGCTTACACTTACGCTTCCCCATACCCGTACTATGCTTTCCGTCGTTGATCCAAACATGTTGTTAACAATTGAGAAAGAAAACCTATAAATTATATCAGTCTATTAATTTCAAGCATTTTGATTTACCATTTAGCCATATATACTCTTCTAGCTATGATTGTAAGTTGAAATTCGTATTGTGAAAATTAAATAGAAAGGGATTTGGCAGGCATTTGGAATTAAATTAAAAGAAATTAATAATAATATTATACATACATACATAACTTCACGCTAAATCCCTTGCGGGGTAAGCAGAGAGAACAGGGCGCCATAAGGCACGATTCTTACACGCCTCACTCGCTTCGTTGACTTTCATAACTTTTTTCATGCACACGCGTCGATTTTTAAGGCTCCTAACATCACCTTCCTCCAGAACACGTTCTATTTGGTCATGGAATGTGTATCTTGGCCGTCCTCGACTCCTACATCCATCCACATTTGCATTGTATATCTGCTTAGTCAGTCTTGCATCATCCATTCTTTCTACATGTCCGAACCATCGGAACATGCCCATTATCATAATCTGCAAAAAAAAAACACTATTTTGAAATACTGAAGTGCGTCACATTAGATATGGTTCATCTATATGTTTTAAACGTGCTCTGTCCTTAATCCGACGGTTATCTTGAGGGATTCGTCGAAACTGGAAAAATAAAGATTATTTTTTTAAATCATTCAATAAAATTGATTGAAAATCTCAAGAAATAGCAAGCAAATAAATAAGTGTACGTTTTTAAATACAATTCTTGTATTTATATGTTTTTTTATTTGATATCGTCTCGGTGGTCCAGTGGTCGAGCACATGGCTTCTGATCCAGAGGTCCGGGTTCGAATCCTGACACTGGCTCACACCAATGACTTGTCGAAATTGTTTTCAGAAGTTAAGTGTGATAAACATCGATGACTGACAACTTTGTGCCCGGTTTGGCAATAGGTTCGCCACCTATTCCATTTGGGACGTAAACATAACGGCGAGATGAGGCTTAACAGCCGATACACCTTAGGGTAACAAATTCGTGAAGTTATGTTATGTTTTTATGGGATAGAAAGGCAAACGAACAGGCGTATCTCCCAATAGCAAGCAACAAACGCCGCCCATGGACACGTGAACACGGTCAGTGTTCCAGTTACGTTGCCGGCCCTTGCAATGGGATATGAAAGGGGTAGAAAGTGGGTTGGGAAAGGGAGAGGGGAAGGGGTTGTTGCTCTGGATACCTCTCGCACCTAGCGAAACACAGCATGACCAAATTTACATCGATATTCTAAAAGGTTGTGATCGAGCCGGCCCATTCATCCAGCGAACTGTGTAGCTATACCACAAAGATATATATAAACATAAGTAATAGATAGGGAAATATAGGCAGAGCGAAAAGTTAAATCTATAGACGAATTTTTGTAATTTTGACTTGCAGAAATCGTCAGATTAAATATTTTTCGTAATCCTTGAATTACCTTTTGTATCCTTAAAAATATAGGAATATCAACCAATTGCTCTTGAGCCGTGCTGGAATAGCTCGCAGATGATAAATACTTTCCGATATTCTTGACCCATATCTTGATACTTTAGGTTATATTCATTACATCTATGTGAATTGCAACCTTTATGTATTGTGTTGTTCTAATGTATAAACTATATTGTAGCAAGTTTCATCAAAGTTGATTCAAGAGTTTTTGCGTGAAGGAGCTCCTCAAACATCTTCCCACAAACTTTCGCGTTTACAATAATATCTGTACGATACTTTTTTATGGGATAGGAGGGCATGCGTGTCACCTGATGCTAAGTGACCAGCGCGGCCCATGGACATCTGCAACACATATAGTAATATAGTTGCATTGCTGACATTTAAGGGAGTAGGATGGGGAAGAGAGGGCCTCCGGGTACCTCTTTCACCGAATGGAAACGCGGCATGAACCACTTTGTGTCGATCTTCTGAGAGGTCGTGGTATTATACCGGTCGAGCCGGCCCATTCATGCAGCTCGCAATACTCGCGATATAAACATATTAACCCTTTTAAAAACTCTGATAAAATATTAAGTGTGACATGATTAATTGTTTTCTTTGTATTTTCTCAAACTAATTTGGATATCGTGAAAATCTCTTCTAAAGCTGCCTGTAACCGTTTTATTTGTTAGAGTTTAGTTCTTTTCTGAAAGAGGCCGTAGATACGAATAGGGCCCCATTATTAATTTCTAATTATTAAGCTTGTGGTTTCGGTGGTCCAGCGGTCCAGCACACAGCTTCTGATCCAGAGTTCCGGGTTTGAATCCTAACAATGGCTCACACAAATTACTTTTCGAAATTCTTTTCGGAAGTTATGTGTGCTAAATATTGATATTTGAAAACTCTGTGCCCGCTATGGCAATAGGTTCGCCACCTATTCCATTTGGGACATAAACATAACGGCGACGTAAGGCTTAATAGCCGTTGCCTACACCTTAAGGTAGAAAAACGCATGAATTGTTTTAAGTTATATCGATTTTTCCTTTTCTGTTACTATTTTTTTACCTGTTTCAGTATCTTTAAAAAGTTTTTAATCTACCGGTTTTGAATTTTTAACTAAACTCGTTTGTTAGTTTGCTTAATTTTGTCTGCCACATTTTGGTGCCAGTGTCTGGAATCGAACCCGGACCTCTGGATCAGAAGCCGTGTGCTCGACCACTGCGCCACCGACACTTCTATTCCACTATTAATTATATACCCGAATTAAATATGTTGATCAATGGGCACAAAGCAGTCAGCAAAGTTCTAATTTATCGTATGTAAAATTTCTATAATCATAAATACGCAAGATATTGTAAATCTTGCGTATTTATTATATACAAAATTATTAAAGCCATACGTTTAACATTAAGTTAACGTCTCTACGGTCAAACTTTTATTAAATGCATTAAATGGTTGCATTTACATGAATTAAAAGATAGTGTTTTAACAATTGAACGGGCCGGCTCGACCGGTGAAATACCACGACCTCTCAGAAGACCGACGTAAAGTGGCTCATGCCGCGTTTCGTTCGGTGAGAGAGGTACCCGGAGGCCCACCCCCCTTCCCCATCCTTTCCTATCCCCTATCCCTTAAAGGTCGGCAACGCAACAGTAACACTATATATGTTGCTGGTGTCCATGGGCGGTGTTGGTTGCTTACCATCAGGTGACACGCCTGCTCGTTAGCTGTAACGCGGTCGGGGGTTCATAAATAAAAAAATTCGCTCGACAATTAGAATTTAATTTATTTTAACGTCGAGTTGCTCCTCAATTTGTGGCTACCAAATCTTAAGAGGGGAGCAGGTACGACCTGATGCCGAGTGACCCGCGAAGGCTCACTGCAGGGGTGTCCCGGTGCTCCACCGAAGTCTCCTCCCAGATGTTGGCAGGCTGCCTTTGCACTGTCAGTTGGTCGACAGGAAAAGTGGAAGAAAGTAGATGTGAAAGTTGAGGTGAAAGTAGAGATGAAAGTAGAGATGAAGTCGAGGGCAGCCAATCAATAAAATCAAAAGTTTAGTTGAAGGTTTAGGTTATTCTGGCTCCTTTCTTGGTAATAGTCTCAAATGAAATGGCCGAATATCCCGTCTAATTTCAAAATGTCTGGTCAGTCTGTCATATCAAATAATTACCTACCTACTTTATAGAATATGTTTTTATTTATTAATTTTCGTATACTACCTACAGTTGTATTTTTATTTATGACCCGGAAACCGTGTCTTTGAAGCCTAAATTTATTATGATGTAAATTGACATTGTCACTCAACGTGACATAGCCCTCCTATCCCATAAAAAAAAAAGCTATTTTGCACGTTACTACTTACGAGAGTTGTATATATAATACATGCACGGGGTAGGCAGCGAGAGTAGAGCGCCATAAGGCACGATTCTTACACGCCTCACTCGCTTCGTTGACTTTCATAACTCTTTTCATTGATTCTCCTAACATCACCTTCCTCCAGAAATACCAAATATATCACTCAACATGACGAGATAGAGCTGCCTAGTTTTTCGGGTTGTAGCAGCGTGAAGGTGTGAAATATCGGTCGGTTTTAGGATGGCTTTCACAGGAAAATAAGTTTAGGTATATCAAACATCCAACTCATTGTAATTCATTGCACACTGTTATGCACTCGTCGTAAGGAATTAGTCCTTCAGATGTTAAGTATAAAATCGATCAGTAAAGACTTTTCGATATCATTCAAACTGCTGCTTGGATAACAAGATGTTCAAGACTGTAAGTATTGTTTATTAAGTTGATTACTCTTGTGGTAGTCTAGTGGTTCAGTCTCCTAAATCAGAATAAGATATCTCGGATTCGATTTGTGATAGCACAAAAGTGACGCCAAGTGTTTATGTATAGGCCAAAGTAAACGGCATGTCACGCTTTTTATTGCATTCTATCAGATATAAAAGCAGGAAATTAAAAAAAAATATATTAGTTCATTTAAATACTTTCTACTGCAGACTATGCTCGCTGACTTTGAAATAGGTTTAAGGTCTAAATTCTTAACCTATATTATTAACTTACTTTTTTTTTCCTTTTTATTACAGTTGGTATTCGCTTGTCTGTTGGCGCTGGTGGCCGCTGAGCCCAAGCCCGACCCCAGCGTGCTGTACAGCGCGTACACAGCTCCAGTAGCGGCGGCGTACACGGCGCCTGTAGCGGCTGCGTACACCGCTCCGCTCGCCTACTCCGCTTACACCGCTCCCGTCGCCGCTTACTCCGCATACACTTACGCTTCCCCATACCCGTACTACGCTTTCCGTCGTTGATCCAAACATGTTATTAACAATTGAGAAAACTACAAATTATATCAATCTATTAATTTCAAGCATTTTTTTTATTTATCAGCCTTAAATAATCGTCTACCCAGCATTGCATTAAAAAGTAATAACATTGATTCGGTGACACCGTCATTCATTTAAATTTTTATTAGATATTAACTATACAAGTACAAGTTACAAATACATAAATATTGCGTTTAAAATATAGTAAATATTTAATAACTGGACTTAACATTACTTCACGCCTTCAGCCGCTGCCTAAACCTTCGGTCTACCCGAGGCGGTTAAGCCTCGTCTCGCTGTTATGTTTACGTCCCAAATGGAATAAGTGGCGAACCTATTGCCATACCGGGCACCATGTTTTTAGTCATCGATAATTATCACACAGTTCCAAAAATAATTTCGAAAAGTCATAGGTGTGATCCAGTATTCCAATCCGCGACTTCTCGATTGAGAAGCCGGATGCTCGACCACTGGACAACCTAGACTTTGATAAATGAAATAGAATAGATGTGCTAGAAAAATCTCAAAAAACAAGGACTATCTACCTGTGTAACGTTTTATTGACGATTTCTGCATTGAAAAGTGCAATGTTCCTCGGTATTCACGCTTAACTCATTTATTCCTATTAGATCTGTTTCAAGCTATATTTTGGGTGTTGTTGTTAAACAGTATTCCTGTTTTATAGTCGACTAGCTTTTACCCGCGACTTCGTCTGCATAAGTTTTTTTGTTTTCTCCCGGCTGTAAGTCCCCCTGCAACAATGTCCCACTATCGTGTTCTGGTCCTCAACTTCACATCAAAATTTGTTCAAAAGCAACCTAAGCACATAATGGATAGCTCCGAATGTTTCCTTAGTAAATATGAAAAGTAAATAATGTAAATCGGTTTAAATTACTACTAACTACCTACGTGCCAACCCCCGATGTTAGACAGTGTGACATCCGCAACATCGTCTGCGTAGGAAGTACTAACTTAATGTATGTAGTATAATAATGTAGGAAGCTAAAAATAAGAGGCCTTATTACTAGTAGTAGTACATTTTTGTAAACTATGTTCTTTGTTTTTCCCTCTCTGGCCAACACATGGAGATTCTGTGGACTTGAAACACGTGAGCAAGCCACGTATAATTGTCCTTGCGAAAAACAACTCTTTTCTAAATTAATGCCTGCTACTTTTAATGTTTGCCCCTGAGCTTTATTTATCGTCATAGCGAATGCGATTTTCAGCAGAAACTGTAATCTCTTAAACTGGAATGGCAAATCCGTCGGAATTATGGGTATACGGGGGATTAAAACATTCTCTCCTTTTGCCATTCCAGTCATAATGATTGCTTTTACAATATTGCGACCGAGGTGTGTTACTTGCAACCGTGTGCCATTACACAGTCTCGGCGCATCTAAATTCCGCATCAAAAGGACAGGAACGCCTACTTTCAGCCTCAGTTTGTATGAAGGTACTCCCGACAGTTCTAAAGAATTAAGAAATTCTACAGGGTAAGATGTTACTTGTTCAGTATCCATTACAGTGTCTACAGAGAAAAACTCAACAATATCACCTTCCACGCGTGACATAAGTTGCTCGTTTATCTGTCCCACCATCTCATTCGTCGGCGCTAAAATTGCTCTTTCACATAACCATTCTGTATTACTCATATTAGTTAGCAGTTCACTATATACGAAGTTATTTAGATCATCTGGATTATGCACAACATTGCAGAATTCATGATCCAATGTAATCATGCCATTACCATCCTTTGCCATACGATCTTCTCCAATTTTAAGAAGAGCAGCAGCATATTGTCCAGATTGTACATCATTTATTTATTTATTTATTTATATATGCTTTATTGTACACACACAAAACAGACTTAAGTCAATGATGCTAGATAGTGTTCATTCACCATTTTCTTGAACGTGCCCAAAGTTTTAGCACGTCGAATTTCAGTTGGTAGTTCATTCCACAAGCTTACTGCTGTACTGGTAAAAGATTTGGCATAAAAACTCGTGGAATGTTGTGGAACTTTCAGCCTGAGATTGTGTGAAGACCTCAGATTCTGGCAATGTGTGTCATGTAAGTACTGAAAACGTACTTTGAGATAGGAAGGAGTTGAAAGGTCGAACAGTATTTTATATAAAACTGAAAGGATATGAGCATTCCGGCGAAATCGTATTGGTAACCACTTGAGTTGTTTTCGGAACTGTGAAACGTGATCATATTTGCGTAATCCAAATATAAATCTTATGCAATAGTTTTGAAGACGCTCAAGTTTATCTAATTGGTATTCGGCGAGATCGGGATAGCTGACATCTGCATAATCCAGGATGGGCAGAAGAACGGACTTCGCAAGCGCAACCCTGGTGGCAATCGGTAAGAAGTTGCGAAGTCTTCTAAGAGACCCGCCAGAGGCAAAAAGTTTGCGGCTCACTTCTTGTAACTGCGGACCCCAGGTTAGATCAGGGTCAATAATAAGGCCAAGGTTCTTTACCTTGTCACTCAAAGGAATGACAGTGTCCTCGAAAACTATTTGTGGCAACTGTGATTTGTCAATTTTTGAAGTGAGCCGCCTACTACCTACCATGATAATCTGTGTCTTAGCTGGGTTGACCGCTAGTCCATGTGATGAACTCCATGCACCTATCCGAGCCAAGTCCGCATTCAGGATATTGAAAGCATTCAACAATTGCGCTGGTTCAGCCTGTAGGTAAATTTGAAGATCATCTGCATATAGGTGGTAGGAAGAAACAAGGTTATTTGAGATAGTATTTATGAAAATTGCGAAGAGTAGAGGAGATAGCACGCCACCTTGAGGAACACCGACGTTTGTATTGCACCAAGAGGAGCATGTGTTTTCAATGTTAATACGTTGTCGGCGTCCACACAAGTAACTGTGAAACCAATCTATCACCATTGGAGATATGTTAAGAGAGCGAAGCAGGCTTAAGAGAATGTCAAAATCAACAGTATTGAAGGCATTACTGAAATCCAGTAGCGCCAGTACTGTGACCTTTCCAATATCCATCCCAGACCTGATGTCATCCGCAACATTTATAAGGGCAGTAGTCGTACTGTGACCAGCGCGGAAACCGGATTGTAAGGGATTAAGTAGCTTGTTTTCACAAAGGAATGAACTAAATTGGATGTGGACGAGACGTTCTAGGACTTTAGAAAGGAAGGGTAATATGGATATGGGTCTATAATCTGAGGGGGAAACAGGTTTACATTTTTTAGGTAAAGGGATGATTTGGGCATCTTTCCACGCTACGGGAAAGACACCTTTGGTCAAGGAATAATTCAGGATGTGACAAATGGCGGGAAGAAGTTCATCGAGGATAGGCAGGATCATGTTACGGCTGATACGGTCACATCCTATGGCATTGGACGTAATCGACAATATGCTCTTCTTAACATCACAAGTGGTGACTAGATTAAAAATAAATGGTGCATAGTCTGGGGTAGGAAGAGATGAAAGATTCTGTAATGTATAACCCTTTAGTGTACCATCAAACTTGGACAAGGCCGAGAAATGTTGATTGAGTAAATCAATATTGATGTCTTTTGGATTTATGCCTTGTTGACATTTTCCAACCCCCAGAGATCTAAGGAATTTCCAGACTTTAGATGAGTCTCCGTTTTCAACTGACTTGTGGATATGTTGGCGTTGTGCGTCCCTACACACCTTATTGCAGTGATTTCTAATGGCTACATATTTTTTATGAGTAGTGTCGTTAGGTCTAATTTTGTAACGAAATTTCGCCGCGGCCTTTTGTGACAGAAGGAGTTTAATATCTTCGGTCAGCCATGGTGCAGGCGGATGTTTGATTTTGACAGCTCGGATAGGTGCATGCCTATCATACAATTCGATGAGATTAGAAGTAAAAATATCCACCTGCTCATCAACCGACCCAGAGGTGAATAATGCGGTCCAATCGATAGTTTTAGCGTCTTCTTTCAGTAATTCTACATTCATGTCACCAAAGTTACGCTGCAAAAGAACCTTTCGTTGTGCCCTAGGTGGTCGAAGTTTGTAAGAAAGAAATAAAAGATCGTGGTAAGAGAACGCGTCCGCGGGGCATTGTCCATGCTTAGCGACGCGCTCGCTTGAAGAGACTAGAATGAGGTCGAGAAGTGAAGGCGTGGAATTAGGAAAATGATGAGTGGCATTGAGAGGTAACATTGAGAGATTACAAGATTGGACTATAGAAGACAGAGATTTAGAACGAGAATCATTTTTTAGAATGCAAGTATTGAAGTCTCCCATAATTATAGTGTTATTATAATTGGGTGTAAGATTTACTAGTAAGGATTCAAAAGAGGAAAAGAAATTAACGCGTAGAGAAGGGCAGTAGTAGACGCCGAGGAGGAGTTTGGTATGTTTGAGTTCAACCTCAATAAAAAGATGTTCACCAGAATTTGACAGCGGTGGTTGTGGAGACATATCAACAATTTTATAACCAATGGAGGAACGCAGGTAAATAGCGACCCCACCACCGCTACCACTCGCACGATCATTTCTAATGAGGATGAACCCAGGAAGGGAATATGAGGTAGCGGGGAGACAGGGCTTTAACCATGTCTCGGAAACAAGAACTGCATGAATATTCTTACAGTCAAAAGATGCCAGCATATCAGGAAAGTGAGCCGGAATACTTTGGGCATTGATATGACAAACATTGAAGTTTTCTGGTACATCAGTAAATTGTTCTTCAAGGCTATCAGGTAAGTTGGAAAGGCTACCGAAACTAATATCACTATCTAAGCTAGTTGCGGAGTAAAAACTATCGTCATCGCTAAAGTTATTAAAATCAGTCATACGAATATAAAAAAACTAATATATAAACAAATACTAAGATATATACAAAGATAAATATAAACAATAAAAATAATATCAATAAATGTGATAATAATTTTTCAACAACAAGTGTTTGGTTTTAGTTTCTTTGCACCATCTGCCAGTTGTTAAATTAACAGTAGGTAATACAACTATTTGAAATATCACAACAAACAAACAGTATTCAAAGTTTAAAAAATAATAATTATAATTAATAAGACGATGCGAGCCAAAGGATTGTTTTACTAAGCTTCAGAAAAAAAAAAAAATACAGTTAGCTTACTCTGTGTTATGTAATATGTACATAATACTCCAAATTATTCTGTGACTCCGTATTTATATACTCTTTGACTCCGTTCGCTCGTGTCATGTCAAGTACAAGAATGTAAACAAAAAGAAATATTATTACGAGAGAAAAAGAAGAAAAAGAAATATTAAAATGATAGATGTAAATTTAGGTAAAATATCCATAAAACAAACTACTTGGCGGAGAGAGGTAGTAATGAGAATAAGAATGAAATATAGTCTATACAGTTGACGTTTAAATTACTACTGTGAAATGTAATTATATATTTTTCAGACAACAGTGAAAGGTTATTGTTTTAGGATTTTATTCTGTCCAGAGTTAAAAACGAATAAAGAAATAGGGATAACTGGTGTAGTCACAATGTCTGCAGATCAGCCAACCACAAAAAATAACTATATACATGCACGTATACCCGTGCAACTTATTCAGAGAGCAGCTTAGACTCATAGTAAGGTAAGCCAAATGGGAAGCTATTTTTTACCAGCTCTCTTAGGTTTTGAAGTCACTCTGGCGGTGCTGCTGGCCTTCTCTTTAACCACCACATCCTGGAGCTCAATGAGCTTGGTAACTCTATGCCGTACTCCATCTGGAGTAATTATATGTACAACCCCTTCCTTAGTCCAGCATTGTGAAATACCAAATTTCTGGCGGGCTGCCATAAACGTGTCATGCCGCTGCTTTGTTAGGAATTCAGATACTGTGATACCAGAGCCCTTTAATTTGGTTTTAGAAAACCATAAAGTATCACGAGCTGGAGTGGTCTGGCATTTCACTACAATAGGCCTAGGCTTTTGACCTGATGTGGAGCGCCCCATTCTATGACAGCGTTTGATATCACTAATGCTGAAATTTTGTGGCTTCATGAACTTTTGCACACAGTCGACCAAAACTTCAGTTGTATTTTCCTTATCTTTCTCAGGAATGCCGTGGAACAGCATCATTTTCCTACGTCCTCTCATTTCCAAATTGTCGACAGTGTGCACAAGCAGATCTATTTGTTGCTGGAGTCCACTAATAGTTTCCATAATAAATTTTTTGAACGAAACATACTCCTCTGCCAATCCAACTACTGTAGGCACACCCTGCACCTTAGTTAGTTCGGATTCAAAACAAGCCATACGCTTCTGGAATAACTCACTGAGGCTACTTAGTGACTTCTGTGCTGACTCCATGATGTTGAGTTTATTTTTTATTTGAAAAAGTTAATTTAAAAAGGAATTAATATTAAACTGGCAGGTAATACAAATTAATTATCTATATATAACATAAAATACTCAAAAAAACTGATTTAAACATAAAAATTCAACAAAGTTTTACGAGAATAAAAATTTTAGTTCTTGATGTCACAACTACCCGCGCATCTCATTGTGTAGTATTGTTTAGACGTGAAAGAGCAAAACTCCCAACAAAAACGACTAAAAATCACTAACTCAATTTAGTTATCTGCCTATTGCCTACCCCCTAAGAACGATGGCGTGATTATTTATAGCCTATGACCATTTCTAGGTAATCATCTATCACCATACCAAATTTCATCAAAATCCGTTCAGCCGTTTAGGCGTGAAAGAGTAACAGACAGACAGACAGAGTTACTTTCGCATTTATTATATTAGTATGGATTGACTTAAAAAAAATAAAATATCGCAGTCCATGGTATTGAACGCATTGCTGAAATCCAGCAATTCCAGCATTGTTTATTTTCCGCATACCGGATCTGATATAATCCGTAATATTGAGAAAGGTAGTGGTGGAAACAGGACTGCAGACGATTCAGGAAACAATTCCAGATTTTATATTTGAATTTAGCAGCTGTTTTTTTATGGGATAGGAAGGAAAACGAGCAGGCGTGTCACCTGATGGTAAGTGACCAGCGCCGCCCATGGACACCTGCAACATATATAGTGCTACAGTTGTGTTCCCGATCTTTAAGGGAGTAGGATAGGAAATGATAGGAAAGGGAGGTAAGCCTCCAGGTACCCCTCTTATCGAACAAATCGGGGCATGAACAACATTACGTCGAGCTTATGAGAGGTCGTGGTATTTCCTCGGACGAGCTGGCCCATTCATGCAGCAAACTGCTTGGCTCTACCACTGTTAGGAGACTGCTTTCTGTGAGATCAGTTGCTTAATGTTATCAGTAAGCTATGGCGCCGGAGGATGCTTGACTTTTACGACTCTGGTGGGTGCATTTTTATCAAATAGTTTCAGGATCTTATTATTACAAATATTTATTTGTTCGCTAACGGAGTTTGATGTAACGAGCGGGGTCCAGTTAATGTTATTAGCATCTTCTTGGAGACTGACAAGATTCATGCCACCAACATTTTGCTGCAATAGAATTCTAGGCCTAATCTTAGGTGCACAAAGTTTATATGAAATGAAATTTAGGTCATGGTACGAGAAGAAATCTGCTGGGCATTGTCCATTTTAACACAACACGCTCCTTTGAAGGAACCTTAATGAGATCGAGAAGGGAGGGGATAGAATGAGGTAACGATGTGTGATAGAGAGATTAGATGAATGAGTAAAATCACGAAGAGTTTTGGAGCGGTTGTCATTTTTCAGTAGACATGTGTTGAAGTCACCCATTATTATGGTGTGTCTGTAATAAAGCATCAGATTTAACAATACTGTTTCAAAGGAGAGGAAGAAATCTATACGTAAATAAAGACGGAGGTATAAAGGAGCCGTGCCAAGCGGCGCTTTATTCTCTCTGCCTATCCCGCATAGGACTTGCTATAATCTAGTGTACAAAGGTAGACGCAGAAATACACAAAAACGTTATCGTAACGTCACGCCATTTTCTACCCAAAGCTATTTTTCTGGGGGCAAACTAGCAAGCGGGTCACCGGATGAAAAGCAACAAACGCCGCCCATAGACACCTGAACACAGATAGCGGTACAGTTGCAATGCCGACCCTTACAATGGGATATGGATGGAATTGGAAGTGGGATGGTAACGGAAGTGAGAGGACAAAGGGATGGGCTCCCGGATACATTTCTCACCGAGCGAAATACGCAACCCACTTTACGTCAATATTCTGAGAGAGATTCTATTCATACAGCGCACTGCGTGGCTCTACCACTGTAGGCAGCCGCTGTTAACCCTCGACTTACCCAATTGTAAACGTTGCAACTCCAAGAACCAAACCAAACATTTAAATAAATTAATTTTTATTTGATCATGTATCTCTAAATGGTAGCCTGTGTATCATTCCAACGAAGATATTTAAAGTACTACCACTTTTAATACTCAAAATAATTGCTGATCGTCTGGCGAATACTCAGTATGTACCTCACTACAATAAATTTAAATAAATTAAAATAAATTGAACATAACTCACATAACATAACTTCACGCTTTTTTCTACCCGAAGGCAGTGGCTGTTAAGCTTTGACTCGCCATTTACTTCCCAAATGGAATATGTGGCGAACATTTTGCAAATCCAGGCACAAAGTTTTCAGTCGTCGATAATTATTATACATAACTTTCGAAATTAATTTCCACACCACCGATAATGAAATAGATTGATCTCGCTTAAAATAAATACTCAAAACACCTGGATGAACACCTTGATGTAGTCAAGGTGTTCATCCAGGTGGAGTTTAAAGATCTGTGATTAAGTTTCATTTCAGAAGGATTTTTTTTCTACTGCATCAGCTAGTAATTTAACAAAAATCATCGTCTTTTTCCTTTTCACTTCCCGTTTATTCTTCGTGGCATCTCTTACAATTACCAAATTATGCTGAGAGAAAAACTGCTTGGATATTTGCTCCTGTTTCAGGTTATCCAAAAGTATCCCCATATATACTTGGCTACGTTCGGTTAGCTTTTTTATGGCATAGGAGGGGTAATGAGTAAGTGGATCACCTGATGGTAAGCAACTTCTCACCGCCCATGAACACAGTGGTGCGTTGACGTCCTTTTTGTTAGTAGGAGACGAAAGGAAGGGGAAAGCGAATCGGGCCTCCAGATACCTCCCTCACCGAAAGAAACGCGGCACGAGGTCACTTCAGTCCGATATTCCTAGAGGTCGTGGTATTTCGTGGAGCTAGCCCATTCGTGCAGTGAACTCAAAAACTCTACCACTGTTGAAACTTTCAAATAACCAATTTCGAATTTGTGACTAAAACTTATACATATATATTTAAGTATTATATATTAAGGAGATATTTTGTCCAGTGCATCGTCATATTTCATATGACGAAATATATCATTCAGTAGGTGGAGATACAGCTGCCTACTCCTTCTGGTGTTATGGACGTGAATCTGTAAAACATTTCTCAATCTCAAAACAATCAGAAAAAATGGCGTTCACAGGAAAATAAGTTTATATCAAACACCCAACTCATTGTAATTCATTGCACACTGTTATGCACTCGTCGTAAGGAATTAGTCCTTCAGATGTTAAGTATAAAATCGATCAGTAAAGACTTTTCGATATCATTCAAACTGCTGCTTGGATAACAAGATGTTCAAAACTGTAAGTACTTTTCATTAAGGTAATTCATCTTGTAGTAGTCTCGGCTTTCGACTTCAGCATCCCGTTTCTAATTCAGTGATTTCAAGTTCGAATTCGGGTACATCAATGAATTTTAGGAAGGATTTAAGAAGTGATTTATGATGAAAGAAAGATGCACTTAATTATCGCTGCAAACTAATTTCAGTTATTACTATGTACTTAATTTACAAAAAGAACACATTTTACTAGACCAATTACAGCAAGAGACTTAGAAATACTTTCTCGTACGTTAATGTTAATGATTAATTTTTACTAATATTTTAATTTTATTACAGTTGGTATTCGCTTGTCTGTTGGCGCTGGTGGCCGCTGAGCCCAAGCCCGACCCCAGCGTGCTGTACAGCGCGTACACAGCTCCAGTAGCGGCGGCGTACACGGCGCCCGTAGCGGCTGCGTACACCGCTCCGCTCGCCTACTCCGCTTACACCGCTCCCGTAGCCGCTTACTCCGCTTACACTTACGCTTCCCCATACCCGTACTACGCTTTCCGTCGTTGATCCAAATATGAATTAATTGATTGAGAAAGAAAACCAATAAATTATATGAATATATAAGTTTCAAGCTTTTTCTATCTGACCCTTCTATCAAGCGTTGCGAAAAAGATACTTTCCGAAATTAGTATTGAAGTTCCCGTCTTCGTTATGTTCATTTTTGACGATTTTAAATATCAATAAAGATCCATTTAAATAAATGATTTATTTAAATTCATTAATTAATGGATCGTAATTTAAGTATCAACAATGGATTACAATAAAATAAGTTAAAATACGTGTGCTCAAAAAATTTATTTTCTTAACTTAATTATTCGCTGAAGTGGTAATGGGCTGGTCATACCTGCCGAAGGACCGATGGTAGATGGATCAAGAAGGTCATAGATGTAGGACACCCACCAACTCGATGGTCAGACGATCTCAGAAAGACTGCTGGAAAAGACTGGATGCGGAAGGCAGAGAATCGGATGTTGTAGCCCATATTGCGCGAGGTCTATGTCCAGCAGTGGACTGCAATAGGCTGATGATGATGGTGAAGATTAATTATTAATTAATTGTTACTCGAAACTTTGTACGCTTAATTATTACGAGATCAGCATTGAACAGTGACATCAGGATTCCCTTTAACTTATTTGACACAATTTATATGAAGGTGTATTTTGACAATGTTTTGTGAAAAAAATGACGAAATTGTAATAAGATTTAAACATAACTTGGTGTGAGTCAGAGTCAGGAATCGAACCCGGGCCTCTGGATCTGAAGCCGTGTGCTCTCCCACTGGACCACCTAGACTGTAAACTCAATAAGATTTAAAGTTTCATTTTATCACCACACGTTATATTTTGCTAAAATCTTTGGAAATATTTGTTTAAACTGTGTTGAAAATGGGGCACAGATATTCTACATTAAATTTGATGAAGAACGGTCTAACAAACATAGTTGTAAAATTATCGATTAATATCAGGTGAGCTAACAATAAGCCACAATTAAGTAAGTAAGTAACTCTACAGCTATCAACGGCTATAACACCATAATTCTTAAACCTGTTGCACTTTGTTTCACCTCAAAAGCATTGTATGGGTAAATATCTTTTCTTCTCAATAAAAGTCCAGTCAAAATCGGTCCAGCCAGCGGTGTTAGTACAACACCAAAATAACAGTTTACAATATTTGTCTGTCTGTTTGTCCGTCTGTTTCAGCTAATCTCCGAAATGGCTGTATCGATTTTAGCGAGACTTAGACAGTTAGCCGATGTAATACGGATTAACTTAGACTTAGACATATTAATATTTTGCATGTATTAAAACGCGGTTATTTCAATATTACATACACTCCAATTTTATTTATATGTACAGAATAGACAGCAGGTTTTGCTTGATGTAAGCACTGGCAAATTTTAACATTAAAAATATAACTTTAAACATCTTAAATACACGAAATCAAGGATACTAATACCAGTCTGTTAGTTTTCATGTCATTCAAAGCAAAATAATAGAATATTTTAAGTGCTAATTAGATCTATATTGGAAAACACAGTTTTCGGTTTGCACTAAATATTTTTAAAAGCGACTAATCGTAATTCATTATGTATGGTTCTCATTCCGATGATCTTTACAATTAGTGTGTCCTTCGTGACTTAGTATAAAGGCTGCTCAATATACTGAAAGGTAACATTCGGTTTAGTAACGTTTCAGTGATAAGTGACAAGAAACAAATATGTTTAAATTGGTGAGATATTTTTGTTTTGTATATTCATAAATACAAATATAACATTGGTTTGTTTAAACGCGAGTAAACGTAACTGTACGCCTGTTTCTACCCGAAGGTAGCGGCTGTGAGCCACCTCCCGAATGGAATAGGTGGTTAACCTATTGCTATACTCCAAAGGTACAAAGTTGTCGGTCTTAGTTGCTCTGGTAGGGGCGGGCAGCAGCGTCCCTATCTTTAAAAGGTTCACCCCTGCGGTCTCCAACACTTTTGCCCAGCGTGGGGACTATGGGCAAAAACCTCTCATGAAAAAAGCGCAAATCCAACGGCCCTCAGTTCCCGGTGGTCCCACTATTCCCGGTCAAGGCAGCGGTCGTGGTAAAGGTGGGACAGGGGGTGCTAAAATCGGATGTTGTGGCGCAAATTCGGAGAGGCCTATGTCCAGCAGTGGACTGCAATAGGCTGATGATGACGATTGGTGAGAGTTCGCAATCTCAAATCAACACGCCAATATCACTGATCTCATACTTTTCTATTAAGTAACCCATTTATTAAGGTAGGCTGTATTTATATAAATAGATAATTATACATACATACATAACTTCACGCCAAATCCCTTGCGGGGTAGGCAGACAGAACGGAGCGCCATAAGGCACGATTCTTACACACGTCACTCGCTTCGTTGACTTTCATAACTCTTTTCAAGCACGAACGTTGATTTTTGAGGCTCCTAACATCACCTTCCTGCAAAACTTGTTCTATTAGGTCATGGAATGTATGTCTTGGCCGTCCTTGACTCCTACATCCATCTGCTTTTGCATTGTATATCTGCTTAGTAAATCTTGCACCATCCATCCTTTCTAGGATCGGAGCATGCCCTTTCTTACTTTTACACCGACACTCTCTTTAAATCTCTCTTCCTTCCTTATGGCCTTGTTTTCGACGCGGTCAGCAAATGTCACTCCGAAGATTTTGCGCAATGCCCTCATGTTGACCACGTTTATCCTACTTTCATGCACACTCTGCCATACCCAGCTCTCGCTTCCATAAGTTAGATTATAGTTCCATTACTTATAGATAATTATAAACTAAAAAAACATACATTAGGTAGTGACAAATGGCGGCCTTATCGCTAAAAGACTTTCTTACAGTTGTAGACCCAAGCAGTTTGCTACATGAATGGGCCGGCTCGACCGGTGAAATACCACGACCTCTCAGAAGACCAACGTAAAGTGGTTCATGCCGCGTTCGGTGAGAGAGGTCTCTCACCGAACGAAACGGTACCCGGAGGAAATCCTTTCCTATCCTACTCCTTCAAAGGTTGGCAACGCAACGGTAACACTATATGTGTTCCTGGTGTCTATAGGCGGCGCAGGTTGCTTGCCATCAGGTGACACGCTTGCTTGTTTGCCCTCCTATTCCATAAATAAATTAAATATTTTTTTTAGGCGTGTAAACATATTAAAATACATAATTACACACATAATTACACTAATTAATATTTTTCTACATATTTTTTAATGAAACATTTTAAAAACATTTTTTTTACATTTAAAAAAAACTCAACCGAATAGAAATTTAGACTTTTTAGTTTCAAACACCGCCGATTTCCTATGGGAGGCGACGATATTTCTGTTCTGAAATAGTGTTTATATTTTAAATTGGATTTCTAAAAATACACAGATATAGATTCATTCCTGATCGAAATTAATTTCGAAAGATATGTGTGATAAATATCGATGACTAAAAAGTTTGTGCCCGGTATGGCAATAGATTCGCCATCTATTCCATTTGGGACGTAAACATAACGGCGAGTCGAGCTTTAACAGCCACTACCTACACCTTCGGGTAGAAAAAGGCGTGAAGTTGTGTTATGTTATGCACATGCAATCTTGCAAGCAGACAGACAAATCTTCTAAACTGTTATTTAGATTATTGCTGCTCTTGCTGCTTAGTTCTCCATTTGATTTCCTTTTCAAAAATATCTATCTATTTATATTATTTAAAGACCAACTGACCCGACGAACTTTGTTCGCGTCAATAGTCATTTTTAAAGCATTTACAATTAATGTGCTAAATCTCGAAAATTAACACTTTTTCTTTACTACAACATACATGCATTATAGCTAAAAACCACCCCGTTTACACGTTTGCGTAGTTTTAAATATCTGACCATATAAGGGGACAGACAGGAAGAAGGGTCTTCGCATACCTTACTCATCGAACAAAACGCGACATGAGCCCTTTACGTCCATTCTGAGAGGTTGTGGTATCTCCCCAAACCATTCATGCAGGGGACTGCGAAGCCATATACCATACCACTGTTATTGTATCCTTATACGGTGTTTTCTTTTTTGTTTCAGTTCTTAATAATATGCTCCATTGGGTTATCAATGGCTGCACCGAACCCAGCTTTACTGTACAGCTATGATTACCCACCAGCTCTGGCTTCGTACACATCTGCATATCCTGCCACATTTGCCGCGTACACGGCACCTGCAACAGCTGCATACACTCTGCCACTTCTATATTCAGGCTATGCTACTTCCTCTAGCTATAGTTATTCGTCACCGTTTTTATGGTAACGAAAGGGATTAAAATGAAATTATTTCAACAATCTATATATTACTGTGAAATTAAACGTTGTCTATTTTTATGAAATATTTTTTTTATTATCGGACTATTATTAAAAACGTGAATGTTTGTAAGTATGGCAGGAAGCGATGGATATTTGTTACTCTTTCGTGTAAATGCGGAAGTCGGGCGTCCGGATACCTCTCTTACCAAACGAAGCGCGCAACATGAGCCACTTACGCCAATATTAGAGGTCACCGGAAGAGGCGGTTCAGTTCCGAAGATATCATGATATTAAAAATCAACTACATACATAAAATGATTTGTACTGAATAACGGACTCGCTAGTCAACGCAAAGCTGACACTATTGTTTTAGAAAATGTAGGAAGAAACTATTTTCCGAAACGTTACATCAAAAAAGTAAAAAAGGGGGCAAAGTTTATTTAAGAAAACATTTAAATAATATTTAAACTAATATAATCCACAGTAGGCGGCAAGTTGTGAATATTTATTAGCTATCCTTGATAACGTGTAGGTACAGATCATATGAACAATCACTTATTGTTTTACCTTAATGTTTATATGGTCTTCCCAAAAAAAAAAATTCTATAACTGTTAGCCCTAAGACTCCTGTTAAGTCAAATTGGTCAATATTAATATCATTATAGTGAATGTCAAGATTGTTGTCAATAGATGTTTGCTTAAATGTATAATTACTTATTTACTTACATTGATTTTAAAATTTTTATTAGCATCTAGCCATTTAAATGTTTGTTTATATTTTAAGGGAAAATCATTATTACCAATCCTGAAAAGATGCGGTCCAAGTACACTCCCTTGTGGTATACCATAACTAACTATGCTCTTCCCTTATGAATGTAATATAATATAATATAATATATGTAATATAATATAATATAATATATGTAATATAATATAATATAATATATGTAATATAATATAATATAATTGGTTTTTTGTGCTTTATAACTAAAAGGCATAAATGCTTTTCACCACGTTTTGTAGGAGAGTATCAGAAGCTTCAGACATCGTATGTTACACTTACTTACTTGTCACATTTTTACCTCTTAATGGAATATAAGGCTTTTTAAATGTGTGCCATAGCAAAATTAATAAATAAATAATTCTAGATTCAGAATGCCTTTTTGTTTATTTTCGATTAAATAGAGTCATACATATTTTGAATATATCAACGTAACAAGTACGCAGAGTATGGGGAAGCGTAAGTGTAAGCGGAGTATGCGGCGACGGGAGCGGTGTAAGCGGAGTAGGCGAGCGGAGCGGTGTACGCAGCCGCTACAGGCGCCGTGTACGCCGCCGCTACTGGAGCTGTGTACGCGCTGTACAGCACGCTGGGGTCGGGCTTGGGCTCAGCAGCCACCAACACCAACATACAAGCGAACACGAACTGCAAAAATAAATTAAAATTTTATTATTTTATATTTTGGGACCATAACTTTTCACTCAATAACTTGATACCAGAAGGTGAAGGCAGTGCAAACGCTACCTTAATTTACACTTTATTTATTTCGCTTTAGAGTTATAAACTTTAGGAAGCGAGAAAGGTGTATCTGTCTCTGTTTAATACGCAAAAGTCGTGGTGTGAAGTTAGGCTATAGTTTAAGCTAAAACACTTACAAGTTTGTACATTTTGATAGTAGTTATCGAAGTAGTTGTATACTACAATTGATGATAACGTTCTACACCGTGCTGTTTTATAGTGAATCAAGAAGGACAGGACATGCAATATGATCTTGTACGCAGACTGCGTTTGCATGCGTGTATTGAATTTATATGAGCCAACATGACCCAAAGACGTGGTAGCGCCTCACGAAGACTAGCCTAGTGGTGGACACTTCGTGAATGTCCTATAACAGTTACGTTTTTCTTTTAGAAACTACATTTAATATTTGATTTTACCGAAATTAATGAAAATTTCGGTAACAGTGCAGGTACTTGATATAAATGTCAGCTGGTTAGCTGATACATTTAGCTGACTCGGCGAACTTTTTTTCGCCTTAAAAGCAGTAAATGAGTAGGTTATAAAGTAGTAAAAGTAGCGTAAGTTACATCTACTCTTACTTTAAACAGACGGACAAAAGTTTTAATATAATTTAAGTTTAAATAATAATTTTGGCGTGTGGCCCGTATGACCGATTTGAAGAATATTTACGTGTCGGTGGTCCAATGGTTCCACCACCGACCCTTAAATATTCTTCGCACGTGCTTCTGAATCAAGAAATCGTGGGATCGATCCCGGGATCACACAAATGTCTTTTGAGAAATTATGAGTGATAAATGTCGATGACTGACAATTTTGTGTCCGGTGTATAGCAATAAGTTCGCCACCGTTCGCACACGTATTCCATTTGAGACGTAAACATAGCGGCGAGTCGAGGCATGGAGCTATAAATAAATAAAATTATAAGAATGTTTTTACAAAATGTCTTGTAACTAGAGGGCGCTAAAAAGGAAGATCACGAGGTCGCCATCTATATTATTTGACTATATTCAGAACATTTCTTTCGGAAATACAATATGAAGGCGTAGTTTAATTATTAAAGGCGTCAGTATACATACATACATACATAACTTCACGCCTTTTGTTACCCGAAGGTGTAGGCAGCGGCTGTTAAGCCTCGTCTCGCCGTTATGTTTACGTCCCAAATGGAATAGGTGGCGAACCTATTGCCATACCGGGCACAAAGTTTGTCAGTCATCGGTATTTATCACACATAACTTCCGAAAACAATTTCGAAAAGTCATTGGTGTGAGCCAGTGTCTGGAATCGAACCCCGGACCTCTGGATCAGAGGCCGTGCGCTCGCCCACTGCGCCACCGAGACTATATTAATAGTCAGTATATATATATATTTTTAGGGGATAGTTGGGCAAACGAGCAGGCATGTCACCTGATGGAAAGCGTCCATCGCCACCCATGGACACCTCCAATAATATAACGTTACAGTTGCGTTATCAACCTTTACCGGAGTAGAACAAGAAAGGATAGGGAAGGGTGGGCCTCCCGGCACCGGTTACGGTAAGGAACGAAACGCGGTATGCCACTTAGCGTCGATCATGGTTGTGGTATACAGGTCGAGCCCGCCCATTCATGCATCGCAGTTAATAATAATATATACAATAATTAAAGATTATATAATGATAAAACTAGATGTTGTTCTATTTTTTTCTGTAACCTTTTTATTGCAAACGTGCGGGCTTATAAGTTTGGTGACGTTCTCTTACGGCCCAAATCTCAATGAATCCATATAACGGCGTAATTAATTTGGTCGATCACGTTTTGTTGTGGCTCTTTATTACTCAATCTGTCACGTGGTTTGTGAGTGAGTTTCAAAATGATAGGTGTTTACACACGAAACTCGTCTGAGGAGATTATTTTAATAATTGTGTCGTTAAGTGGCTTATGCCGTGTTTTTTTATAGTTTAGGAGGACAAACGAGCAAGCTTGTCACCTGATGGTGCGCAACCTGCGCCGCCCATGGACACCAGCAATAGGCCTCCGGGTACTTCTCTCACCAAACGAAACGCGGCATGAGCCCCTTTACGTCGATCTTCTGAGAGGTCGTGGTATTTCACCGGTCGAGCCGGCCCATTAATACAGCGAACTGCTTGGCTGTACCACTTGAGCGTGTTTCACGTTCTCTCTTGCCGATATAAGTATCCGGAGTCCCAACCTTCTTTCCACTTCCTTAAATGCCCGTAACGCAACTGTGACACTATCAGTGTTGCAGGTGTCTATGGGCGGCGACTGCCACTAACCTCCTAATGACCTGCTTGCTCGTTCACCCCAAATCCTATTAAAAATCAGCAAGACTATCTAATGATTTAACAATAAGTATTTTTTGCAGTGATACAATTCACATAATTTCACGCCAGGTCCATTGCCGGGTAAAGGAGTCAAATGAGTGTCATAAGGCCGGGCCGGCCGGGCGTCACTCTCTTCTTCGGCTTTCATCTAATATATAAAATTCTCGAGTCTAGATGTGCGTAATTGAACTCCTCCGAAACGGCTTGACCGATTCTCATGAAATTTTATGTGCGTGTCGGGTAGGTCTGAGAATAGGACAACATCTATTTTTCATCCCCCTAAATCACAAGGGTAGCCCACCCCTAAATTTTTTTTTTTAATTTTTCGACATATTTCTGTTTCTTATTAAAGTGAAACTTTTATTACATCGTCTCAAACTTTTTCGTCTGCGTGTTGCATGTCGCGTGACGGTGACGTGAAGGCGCTCGTCAGAGCGCCTTTCACGTCTATTATCGTTTATTTATATTAATAATTACCCAAATATACACTTTATTTTTGTAAATAAATACCGTAAAAACATGTAGAAAAAAACCTATGTTATCGGTAGTGCGGTTTACCGATGCACCACGAGGGCCGTATGTATAAACGTCTAATTACCGTCCTCTTTACCAATTTCGACACATTTTCTAGGATCGGGTTTGTTTGTTTGTTTGTTTTTTACATACATACATATATATATACATACTAAAAAACTTGTGTTATCGGTAGTGCGGTTTACCGATGCACCACGAGGGCCGTATGTATAAACGTCTAATTACCGTCCTCTTTACCAATTTCGACACATTTTCTAGGATCGGGTTTGTTTGTTTGTTTGTTTTTTACATACATACATATACGTACGTACGTATTGCAGGCGGAGAAAAAAAAAATTATATAATTTATAAATTGTGTTTTTATAAATTGTGTTTTTTGAAAATTATATTTAAGTACGAATTACATACTATTTGAAAATTATATTTAAGTACAAATTACATACTAATAAAATAATGAAATATCAATAATATTTTTCGATCTTACCGACAGAATAATAAATATATACTAATATATACTATGTACTAACATATTATATTAGAAACATATACTTAATTTTTTGCAGTGATAAACTGTAATAAATGCAAAGCAAACACACATTGACTTCGTGTTAGTTAACAACGCCATCTGCTGGAATAGAAATTTCATGAAAATCGTTGGAGCCGATTCCGAGATTCCAATTTTATATATATACAAGAATTGCTCGTTTAAAGATATAAGATAAGATAGTGCTCTTTATATATGTACTAGCTGTGCCCGCGACTTCGTACGCGTGGAATTTGTGATCAGATAGCTATATTTTTACATAGACAGTTGAGAAGTAATTACCTCTAAAATGAAATTGTAACTGGTAGGATAAGTACAGATTGCGGTAGCAATGGTTGTTGCCCGCATTGTTTATTTTCATTTTAACAGGAATTTTTGTAGTATAGCTGTAGCCCGCGACGTCATCTGCCTGAACGCTATACAGCACCAAAAATACCTACGATTATACCTTTTAAAATAACATTTATTTACCCGTTACTTCTTTACATTTCATAAATACAGAAAGTACAGTAACAGAGGGAGACTGTCTTTTGTAAAATTGTTGAACTTCAAAAGTGCTGATTTTCAGTCTGCTTTGAATAAATGACTTTATGGTGATTCTGCTGAATTAAGTAATAAGTTGCGACTGAAGCAAATGTAGAAAATAATGAATAAGAAAATATAAATATAGAAAAGGATAAAAATATATACTTATAAAACTTCTCTATAAACAACATTGCTGGTTTGGCTCTCCGCAGCCAAAATGTAAAGAGAGTCAGGACTGGTGACGCGGGAGCAAGCGACGTACAGCTGCCCGTGTGAGAAGCAGCTCGTCCTGAGGTCGACACCCGCTGCTCTCAGTGTCTGCCCCTGCGACTTATTGATGGTCATCGCGAAGCAAACACTCACGGGGAACTGTACGCGCTTGAACTGGAACGGGAAGTTATGAGGTATGAGGGGAATGCGTGGTACAAATACTGCCTCGCCTACGCCACAACCCGTAAGAATTTCCGCCTCAATGCTGTGTCTGTGGAGCGAGATGACTTTAAGGCGGGTCCCGTTACACAACTTCGGAGGAGATAGGTTCCGAAGAAGCATAATCGGGACACCGACTTTCAGCTTGATAGTATGCGCTGGAAGTCCACTTGCTGACAGAGAGTTCAGAAATTCCACGGGATAATGTGTGGCATCATCTTGCTCGATGACAGTGTTTATAGAGGTGTAAACCACTTCATTCCCCTCAATTTTCGAGAGAATGCATTCGTTGATTGCTTCAGCCTGACCATTTTTGGGCGTCAAAATTGCCCGCTCACATACCCAAGAATTCTGCTGGTGCGGTATATGACTGATGTCCCCGTACACACAGCGAATGAGTTCTTCTAAGCTGGATACGACTCTACCGAGAGACTCTGGAAGCACCACCTGCCCACCTCTCTCCTCTGGTAGAGTGCCTTCGCCAAGACTTAGAAGAACATCGGAGAATTCTTGAGCACGTGCATTGCCGCCGAGCCGAGCTCTCATATTAATGGTCAAGCGCAGCGTACGAACTCGTGACCACAGCGAAGATCGTTTCAACGAAGCATTCACCTCGTCAGCCCTCGATCCCCGCGTCACCACGGGAAGCGTTTGTCGGAAATCGCCACTGAATAGAACTGTGACACCACCCATCAAGTGTTCGTTCCTGCGGATGTCCTGCAGGGTTCTGTCCACGGCCTCAACTGCTTTTCTATTGGCCATCGTACACTCATCCCATACGATCAGAGAGCAATCCTTCAGCACGTGTCCCTTATCACTATTGCGTGACACACCACAAACAGGCGTTTCGGTGCTCTCTAAATCGATGGGAATTTTAAACATGGCATGTGCTGTCTTGCCACCCGGAAGCAGTGTGGCAGCGATTCCCGACGACGCTACAGCAATGGCAATTTTGCCTTGCCTCCTGACCTCTGCAAGTATGCCAGTGGTAACAAATGTTTTTCCTGTTCCACCAGGAGCATCCAAGAAAAACATTTTACCCTGGTTTTGCCCAACGCTTTTAAGAACAGTGTCATAAATTTGTTTTTGCTCTGAAGAGAACAAAGCGACATGGTGATTTCGTATGGTGGTCATTTCGCTCGGATCGTAAATTGTCTCAGCGTTATACTCTCGATTTCCACGGTCTTGATGCGGTGATGATTGGGGAGCTGGTAACCCATATTCGACCAATGGATTGCCGCCGATGGAAATGACCACGTCTTGAAGTGAACTAAGACAGGTGTTCAGCACGCGTTCATCAGTTACTTCGACTTCGTCTCCAGTAGCACGCCTCAAAGCTCGTAGAAAATCTTCAGATAGATGATGTCGATATTTTTCCCACAAAGCTACCGGGTTCGTGACTCCACAAAACACCAAGATGACGGCAAACAGATGACGCATACGGCTGGGGCTGTTACTGACGCTCGCCTCCGCGAGGGTGTCATCCCAGTTTTGGTCACCGTCGAGAAGGTGACGTGCTACACAGGCTGCGCGGTAAGTGGGATACTCCACGCCATCAAATGTTCTCAGAAAGGCAAAAGGCGTTGGGCCTCGGATCGTGTGAAGTAATAACCGCAGAAAATAGCATTCGCCATTATTCGGGTGCACGGTATAAACTCTACCCAATACGGTGTCCTTGAAAATTCCCGGAAAACCTTCGACAGCACCTCCTCTTCGACGTCGGTTAAATATTCCCCTTTGCTTGTCGTACGTGTAATATGAAGGCACCTCGTCATACGTAAGGAACCTCGCAAACTGGTCGATTTCGCAGAGCCTGAAAAATGCCAAGAGAGTTGTTTGGCGCGGATTTTCTAAGCGCTCAGCAACGTTGTTGGGATCAAAATATATGCGCTGACCGTTTTCTAGGTGGACGTCTAAATGCATGACGGCAGGATGCCTGTCATGTATAGAGAACGCCAGTATCCGCCAAACTGCTTCAGACGTGCTGATGTAGCGACCGGACTGATACTTGGTCACCTCGTCTCTGTCAGTGTTCTGTAAAGCAAACGTCGCCTGATCGCTACCTTTGTTCACGTATTTGCAGATATATTTGATCGACCCGACGCTGGTGCACGACTCGACGTTGATGTGCGTCTGGAAGGTCCTGGACAGTACTGGTGAGTAAGGAACAATCCATCGGTTATCGACCGGTCGCGCCTGGCCACGCACGCTCAGCTCAGTGGAATGCCCGCCCTCTGCTGGTGATCGGCGCCGGTATGAGGGATATCCATCCTCACCAGTAATGGTTTCGTTGGTAAATTTTTTTGGGAATCTTTTTGTACAACGTCCGTCTTTCATACAAGGGGAACTTGGATTTAACGTGCCACAGGGGCCATGCACCATGTGACTTTTAACAATTTGATGCAGAACAGGATCAACGTCAGGGTCCGGAAGCTCTGCACTTATGACTTGATCAATCTGGATAGGCCTGATCTTTTCTTCCAACCACAAAAGCAGATGCGCGTGTGGCAAGCCGCGTTTTTGCCATTCCACGGAGTACATATGACATCGGACTGTACCAAACACTTTTGCCTTTGTTAGAAGATCCATAAGGCATTTCAACTTCAGGTGGAATACGCGAGAGATCAAGTCGTGCCTGTCGTACGAAACCTGTCCTGCAAGGAGTTGAGCTGTTATTTCAGGCCACTTTGGGTTGGTAGTGATAGTAATAAAGAGGTCCGGGCGACCAAACTTTCGCACATAGCAAAATGCATCTTGGGTCCTCTCGTGCATGTACCGCGGACCTCCTGTGAAGGTGGAGGGGAGAATGACCATCCTTCCTACATCTTGAGCATTGGCATCATTCTGCATGGCATCTCTGAGATGGACGTAGTTCTCAGCTCTCAGCTTTCTTTGATTGGACCTTATAAATACCAAACGCTCTGTCTCAATTTTGGCATACATGTCCACCAGAAACTGACTAAAGAGTGTACGATGATGGTGGAGATAAGAGCCATTGTTCACCCTCAGCTGGATCAAGAAGCTGTAGAACTGCATGGCGGACGTTTTTTTGTTATAATTTGGGGAGCCTGTCTGGGGGTCTACATTATAGTGGGCGAAATGGTAGCCATCCTCTCCGCGACAAAACATGAGCGGATATTGAAGAGAATCGTACGCGCGGTGAGTTTCGCTGATCCTTTGAAGCCGGTCATCGTGCGTGCGTAAGACGATATCTCTTTTATCACACTCCTGATCGACTAAGAGAACGGCGACCTCATTCGTCGTTGGCGCATTATATCGTCCCGGATGGGCTGCAATCGGCTTTCTATCTGCACTGATGACAAACTTAAAGCGGTTGCGCTCGTTCTCAGGCACCGACGCCAGAGCGGCTTTGAAGTTGCCAATGTGCGGATTAACGTTATGCAACATACTTTGCAATCCTCTGACCAGAACAGGGTCCAAATTGGGGAAGTGTCTACTTCGTAGGTTTGCTTGTTCTTCAAAATCACTTACAAAATAAATTTGCAAAAATTTTGGAATGTCTGTAGGTAGCAGCGAACCGATTTGATGGTAAACTTGCCCCTGGACCTTGAATGTCGGCATGAAACCTGCTTCAACGATTTGATTTGCACCAAACGAAGTCATCTGGAAGGCGCTGTTATAAGCTCGGATGTTTTTCAAAAAATGGCTGGACTTCGGATGTTCGCCATTTAGTAAGATTCTTAACAGATCTGGTGGGTCTTGCATAGACTCCAAGCGTACCTTACCAGATGCACAACACATCCCATTGGGCTCTCCTTTCCATTTGCGGGCTTGACAGTGGGCACACACTTCTTCTAAGACACCAATATCTCCGTGTGCGGCGTAGTTAATCGCAACATTGTACATAAATCCACTTCCCTCTTTATTTAGCCACGATTGCTCTTCGATATCGTAAACCATGGATTCATCGTCAGATGTTGAAAGTTGATTCATGCTACGCCGCAGACGATCTAGTTCTAGTTGTGCCGCACGCTGTTCACCCGACCAAGATCCTCGAAACTCTTGAATTCTATCCCGTTCTAGCGATAGATGAGCAGACGTATCGCCACACACGTCGTGGTACCGCTGCCGAGCAGCTGCACGACGTTCTTCACGCTGCTCATCGTTCTCTAACGACCGTGAAAGGGCATGCTGAGAACGATCTCTTCTTAACCGGGTCATCCGCTCTTCATGATTTTCGATCGACCGAGAAAGAGAAGTGCGACTCCGCTGCGAATTCAACCTCGTCTCTCGCTGCGTGTATGTCTCTGACGCGCGAGACTCGGCGTGGCGCTCCCGGTCGCTTTCCAGTCGCGCTTCTCGCGCTTCGACACTCTCATAAAATCGAGCGGCATCTGAGCGAGAGCGCTGGGAACTCAACCTCGTCTCTTGCTGCGTGTACGTCTCTGACGCGCGAGACTCAGCGTGGCGCTCCCGGTCGCTTTCCAGTCGAGCTTCTCGCGCTTCGACACTCTCACAAAATCGAGCTGCATCTGTGCGAGAGCGCTGGGAACTCAACCTCGTCTCTTGCTGCGTGTACGTCTCTGACGCGCGAGACTCAGCGTGGCGCTCCCGGTCGCTTTCCAGTCGAGCTTTTCGCGCTTCGACACTCTCACAAAATCGAGCTGCATCTGTGCGAGAGCGCTGGGAACTCAACCTCGTCTCTAGCTGCGTGTACGTCTCTGACGCGCGAGACTCAGCGTGGCGCTCCCGGTCGCTTTCCAGTCGAGCTTCTCGCGCTTCGACACTCTCACAAAATCGAGCTGCATCTGTGCGAGAGCGCTGGGAACTCAACCTCGTCTCTAGCTGCGTGTACGTCTCTGACGCGCGAGACTCAGCGTGACGCTCCCGGTCGCTTTCCAATCGAGCTTCTCGAATTTCAGCACTCTCGCACGATCGAGCGGCATAAGTGCGGCTGCGCTGCAAACTCAGTCTTGTCTCTTGTTGCGTGTATGTCTCTGACGCGCGAGACTCAGCATGGCGCTTCCGATCATTTAATAGCCGCATTTCGTATGCTTCTATACTTTCCAGAGACCGCAACGATGCATTTTGAGTGCGCATAGTATCTAATCGGGACTGGCGCGACGTACTACTTTCTCCATCTCGAATTTCCGCATTGTGTTCTCGAAGAGTAGCTATCCTTGCCTCACGCTCAATGGTGGTTTCAAGAGATCGAGCTAACCTTTTCCTTCGACTATCGTTTGAGGATTGGGATAGATTAGACCGTTTTCTAGGCATTTTGATTATTTTAAGTTTGAAAAATAACAGAAAATAATTTACACGCTGAGAATTTACACACAGATAATGATAGCTAAGCAGTAAGCAGTAGTCCGATTCCGAATGAAGTTTATTTAAGTAAATATTTTTTTTTTTAATTATATTTCAGGAAAGTATTTTCAGTTTTCACGTTAAATTCGACTAAGCACACGATAACTTATAGCAACGCAGGTAACCCCAGTTTCTATGAGTTGTCGCGGCGACATCCGTACTCATAACATCACTTTTGGTGAACGAAATTATAGCGCGATCTAATTCGACGCCAACGCCATCTAGTTAGCGAATAGGAAACATTTTTTTTTAATGGTGTAAAATTATAAAATTACGAAGCAATCATTACACCAATAAATACCGAACAAAAATATTAACAGTTTTTAGCATATACAAATACATTTTTTTAATTGTCTTGCTCATCTCTGAAAAGAATTAACGATACAATTTTAAAGAAGAAAATGCACAACTCCATCTATGACTCTTAAAAACATCTATTGACCGCAAGCGCATGATGAAATTTCAATTATTTATATTCAAAAAGTGTTTAAACATGTAATTCGACTTGATGTTTTTAAAATCTCAAAGATTTATTTATATCTAAAACCAAAAAGTGCTTACACGTGTAATTCAACTTAATGTTTTCTGTTTTGTAAATCTCATAGATGGCACTGTTTTAAAATTGTCTGTTATGTTTAACGGCATAAGTTAATTAAAATGTGAAGCTAACTTATATTATATTATTATTATTATTATATGTATAGATTAAAGCATGGTTATTAACATAATAACACCATAACAACATACAAATATGCGTCGTTAGATTACACGTTGCTACAGAATACATTGAAGAAATAAAGGTTCACTGCTCGTTCCTCGTAGGTGATAGCGTGATAATATGTAGCCTATATGTTGACCCGACTTCTTAATAATTTTCGTGCCAAATTTGAAGTAAATCCATGCAGTACTTTTTGAGTTTATCCCGGACATACATACAGACAAACAGACAAACAGACAAACAGACAAACAGACAAAAATTCTAAAAAGTATATTTTTGGCTTCGGTATCGATTGCAGATCACACACCAAGTATTCTTTTTAAAAAATATTCAATGTACAGTTTTGACTTTTCTACAATTTTATTATATGTATAGATTTGTCACATTTTCATAATAAATCGAAATATCATATTTACTGGAGGAAAAAATATCGTTTTGTTTTGTAAAGATCCTTTGTTGTAATGTTGTTAACGTTTAATAGGTGTCGCGTTATCCCTAGTACTTGTCGATTCGGGCGACATCTATCGATATAATACGATATTACGGCAGAATCATCAATAGTAGCAACCTAGTAACGCCATCTAGGAATTCTTAATCTTCAGTCGTTAACTTCCAAAGAACTTGAAAATGATGAGATTATCGAATTAATTGATTTAAATCTTTAACTTAAAGTTAAACGAAGCCAAAGCAAACTTTTAAAAAAATTGCTGTGAAGTAACTGTTTTACACTGTTGCACTCTAAAAAAATATAAATGTTAATCATTTTATCAGAATCATCAATTTAAAAAACTTACTAACTAAATTATTGAAAAATAATTATTGAAAAAATATTTTGTTTATGTATATTTAAAAAGTAGATTTAAAAATCAATAACCCAAGACTCAATTTTAAAAGTTTCACTTTTACGGTGGTTTCATAAAACCACACAATTTTTTTTTTTTTTATAAAACGGGATACAAAAATACATGCAACCCTAAATTTTCAATCCCCTACGATCAACCCCTATTTTTTAAATTTTATTTTTCGGCAAGACAACGTTTGCTGGGTCAGCTAGTCTTTTATATAAAATTCTCGTGTCACAGTTTTCGTTCCCATACTCCTGCGAAACAGCTTGGCCGATTCTCATGAAATTTTGTGTGCATATCGGGTAAGTCTGAGAATAGGACAACATCTATTTTTCATCCCCCTAAATCACAAGTGTAGCCCACCCCTCAATATTTGTTTTTAATTTTTCGATATATTTCTATTTCTTATTTTTTTTATAAAACGGGATACAAAAATACATACAACTAACGATCAACCCCTATTTTTCAAATAATATTTTTCGGCAAGACAACGTTTGCCAGGTCAGCTAGTGACTCTATACAATAGCCATTATCGGTTTTAAAAGATTTTTTTACATCCTTCTGCATGGACAGGTTCAATTTAGTCATATAAGATTCGTAGATTCGTAAGTGTCAGTATATGACCTAAATTGAATAAATTAGTTTTGATTTAATTTGATTTGTGGCCGCCCTCGACTCCTACATCCTTCCGTATATCTACTTAGTTAATCTTGCATTATCCATTATTTCTACATGTCTGAACCATCGGAGCATGCCTCTCTCTACTACTAAAAATGATCTCATATCTTTAGCTCTCTTAAATCTTATTAGTCTCGGTGGTCCAGTGGTCGAGTACACGGTTTCTGAATCTAGAGGTCGCGGTTTCGAATCCTGACACAATGAATTTTCGAGGCTTAACAGCCACCGCATACACTTTCAGGTAAAAGAAGACGTGAAGTTATGTTATGCATGTTAAATCTTTTTTAACGATCAATAGTATAAACGTAAGGACAGGAAAATTATGAGAATTAAAAACGAAGGAAACATTTTGAAAATAACTTTTATTTCACATTTTCAACACAATTTTAAATTCTATTGTATTTTAGCAAACAATAAAGAGTTTGTAGAGTTAGAATATGGATTTACCAAAAAAAAAATACATATATATAAAAATAGCCATACATATATGAAAAGCCGGATATGACACACATCTTTATATACCTATTTTAATTAAAAAAAAAAATGATTCTGATTCTGACGTCTTGATTTATTAATAAGAATTTGTATGGATCCTTAAAAGAATAACATTTCTTTAGTAATATTTAAATAAATCAAAGTCATGGTTGCCATTTTAGTTACACTTTACGAAGAAAGATTTTTTTATCTACGTAGAAAATATGCAGAATAGGGAGAAGCGTATGGGTAAGCGGAGTAAGCGGCGACGGGAGCGGTGTAAGCGGAGTAGGCGAGCGGAGCGGTGTACGCAGCCGCTACAGGCGCCGTGTACGCCGCCGCTACTGGAGCTGTGTACGCGCTGTACAGCAGGCTGGGGTCGGGCTTGGGCTCAGCGGCCACCAGAGCCAACAGACAAGCGAGTAAGACCTGAAAAAATATTATTTGTTAGTATTATTCTCGTTTAATTTTATTGTTTGTTTTTATGTCACTCTATCTGTTTGTTTCTAGGTTGTTCCATTCATGCATACGGCTGGACCAAATTTGATAGAGCCGCTAAATCAAACATTAAAGTTACAACATTTGAATGATTTGTGAAAAACGAACAGAGAGAATCTTTTTGACTGTCTTATCTTGGTGATTATATGTATCGGTGGTTCAGTGGTAGAGTACCCTGCTTCTAAATCAATCAATGGCGGGTTCGAATCCTGGCTCACACCAATAAGTTTCCGAAATTCTTCTCAAAAGTTATGTGCGATAAATATCGATGACTGAAAACTTTGTGCCCGGTATGGTAATAGGCTCGCAACCATTTGGGACGTAATAACCACTGCTAAAATACTGAGTTAACAAATATATTCGCAAATTGTGTATCATCGTCGGATCATGTGTGAGCCCAAATTGTCCGTGGGAAACACAAGTGTTTTAGTTTTGCCGTGGATATTTTATTTAACTACTTTGTAATCTATGTAGACATACTCCTAAAATAGCAAACTTTTATCTAACCAGTATTTAAGGTAATACTACAATTTAAATGTTAACTTACTACTTTGAACATTTTGTATAGATGTTATCACAATACTCTACTTATGAAGAATGATATCAACGTGTCCACTTCTTACAATTTTATAGTCTGTAATGAAGGACAGTGTGTCGTGAGTTTAAGCGCAACCATTGCTATCGAGCTGCAAGCTGAATGTTAATAGGTTTACCTTAAGTATATTACTATCTGAGGAATTTGATCGAATGTTGACGACGTACCTTAAGCTTAAGCAGAGGCAGTGAACTTTAAAAACTATTTAAATAATCTAGTTATCATATCATATCTTGTATTAATGTATTTCTTGGACCCTTAATAAACGACGATTGTGTATAACAAGAGTTTAAGAGTGTAAGAATCGTGCCTTATGGCGTTCCAATCTCTTTACCTAGCCCCCCTAGTGAACTGGGGGGAAGATATGTGTGTACCCATTTCTATTTTATGTTGCTAATTACGACATCAATATTAGCAATTGCAATATCTTGGTTACTAAGTCATTCTAGGATAAAATGAATTTTATTTTTTTACTTTATTTTAATTTCAATTTTTATTTGGTTAGGTTTTTCTCATTAGTTTTATCAGTGAATTTCTTTTCGCTATATATGCAAATATATTTTTTCTTGTTTTTTTTAAAAGCTTTCATTTGAACGCTCTGTTTAAATAAAATCCTTTTTTAAAAAAACGTTATTTTTAAATTTACAAAAAAGTGTCTCGGTGGTCCCGTTTGGTGTCTCGGTGGTCCAGTGGGAGAGCACACGGCTTCTGATCCAGAGGTCCGGGTTCTATTCCAGACACTGGCTCACACCAATGACGTTTCGAAATTGTTTTCGGAAGTTAAGTGTGATAAATATCGATGACTGAAAACTTTGTGCCCGGTATAACAATAGGTTCGCCACTTATTCCATTTGGGACGTAAACATAACGGCGAGAAGAGGCTTAACAGCCGCTGCCTATACCTTCGGGTAACAAAAGGCGTGAAGTTATGTTATGTAATAAAAAAATATGTTTGATGGGTTCACATAAACATATAATAAACATTCCTTGAGATAAATAAAAAAAACAAAACACCGAACGCCGCTTTTAATTTTAAAGTTCGCCGACAGATTCACGCAAGTTCATTATAATTCAAGCGGTGACTACGATGCCAGCTGACCTGTGCAGGTACTTTGTAAGCAATTGTCCTTCTAAGTTTACTATAAAACAAACGGCAAGAATGCTTTTGATATCACTTAACTTTGAAAAAGCCAAGTGTCAACAATCAGTCAAAATGTACAAACTGGTAAGCAAATATATAAGATTTGTTTAAGTTGTTGTTTTATCGACGGCCTGGTGGTCTAGCGCCATGATGAATCAAGGAGTCTCGGGTTTAACTACTAGCTTCTTTTCGGGAGTTATGTGTAATGATTTTCGATGACTTACAACATTGTGCCCAATGTATGGCAATAAGCACTGCCTGTTTCATTTGAGATGTAACAATTCTGCAAGTCGAGGCATACACTGCCTACAAATTCGGGTTAAAAAGGGCGATAAATTGCAAAAAAGTTAAATAATTAAGGATTTTAAAATGTTAAGTGAAACAAGATATATAATTTAATACATACATAAATTCACGCCAAATCCTTTGCGAGGTAGGCAGAGAGAACAGAGCGCCAAAAGGCGCGAGTCTCACACACCTCACTCGCTTTTTAGACTTTGATAACTCTTTTAATATAATACTAAATTGTTATTTTTTTCAGTTCGTATTTGCTTGTATGTTGGTGTTGGTGGCCGCTGAGCCCAAGCCCAAGCCCAGCCTGCTGTACAGCGCGTACACAGCTCCAGTAGCGGCGGCGTACACGGCGCCTATAGCGGCTGCCTACACCGCACCGCTCGCCTACTCCGCTTACACCGCTCCCGTCGCCGCTTACTCCGCTTACCCATACGCCTCACCGTACTCCGCTTATTTTCTACGCTGATGAGTGACCAAAACTATCGAAAACTGAATTGGAATTGAAAACTTATGAAAACATATAAATAATCTGATGTTCAACTCAATATAATTTATGATCAATGAGAGTTTTGATTTTTATTAGCTTCTAGTTGACCCAGCGACCTTTGTTTCGCAAAAGTTATAAATAATGGACTATGACAAAGCCTTTTATTCCGTCGAAACTTGGGCAGTGCTGCAGTCCCTCCAGAGATGCCAAATTGACTATCGGTATATCGAAGTGCTGCAGTGTTTGTATAGAAACGCCACTATGTCAGTCCGGATTGGGTCTGGGAGTACGAATCCCATTTCATTGCAGAGAGGTGTCAGACAAGGGGACGTAATTTCCCGGAAGCTGTTCACCGCTGTATTAGAAGACATATTTAAGCTCCTGGATTGGTCTTAATATTTTTACAAACTATATTTGTTTTTAAACCACTATTTACTTCATATACTTACACCATTATTACTTTCACTTTAAAGCCACAGATATAAATTAGAACGATGAACTCATGATGATTTACCCAAAATCCTAGAAAGTAGGTAACGTTATCAGGTATCATAGAATGAAACGCTTAGTTCCATGGAGTAAATTCAGACCCAATTCTCATATATCGCGTACGCTTAGTTCAGGCAAAGTTAATTATCAGAAACAAATTACTGAAGAGTTATTGATACATGTCACGAGTGTAATTCAGGCAGAGGAAGTCACTTTGCATGAACTTTCACCCTTAGCTGAATCAGGTCTGAAAGGGTTAAAACGTGTCTTCCAATTTAGTTCAGGAACATAGTTTGATCCCGCGAGAAATCAGAAATACTAAACAAGCTCTCAATTAATGAATAAAAACTTTGTTCACATTGGATATCGATAGAAAAAGTAATGGCCTCTGATAAAAGATAAAAACAAGTTAATATTAAAATAAGATAACAATCTTCACGCCATTGTTACCCGAAGGTGTAGGTGAAGATGTACCCGTTATGTTTACGTCCCAAATAGAATAGGTATGGAAACCTATTGCCACACCGGATACAGAGTTTTGAGTTGTGGATATTTATCACACATAACTTCCGAAATCAATTTCTTAAAGTCATTGGTGTGACTCACTGTTGGGATTCGAACCCGCGACTTCCGGATGCAGAACAGCGGTGCTGGACCACTGGACCACCGAGACATTTATTATAAATAATATTAAAATATGCAAGAAATATTAAAAGTTTTTCAAAAATATCACGTGGACTAGAAGAGAGTGCAAATAGAGAACAAAAATAAATTTAAAACTTTTCCTGTCTGTCTAAATTTGTTTTTATCTTGTCTGGACTTTGAACTAATTGAATGAACTTGCTCACGTGTTTTAGATAATGATTTTTTTTATGATATTGGAAGGCAAACGAGCAAGCGTGTCACCTGATGGTGAGCAACCATCGCCTACTCCTCCAAGTTGGAAATCGTCTTGAGAAACACTCTAATGATATCTTTCAATATAAAAATCTCTCTTTCATCACCATCAGCCACAGTGTTGATTGTGACTTAGGTTTTGTTTTGACGCAACTAAACGACAATTTCTCCTTCAGTGGAATAGGATTCACCTGGTGACAAGCAACTATCACCGCCCATGGACACCTGTAACACAGACAGTGTTAAAGTTGTGTTACCACCCTTTAAGGCAATAGGTTAGAAAAGAAGTGGAAGGAAAGTGGGCCTCTGTATACCTCTTTCACTGAGCGAAACGCGGGTAGAAAAGGCGTGAAGTTATGTAATGTTATATTTGTACTCGGGTGAGTCAAAGTCGAAGAAGCTTTATTTTCATAGGTTTTCACAGACAGTTAACAATAATTATAATTAAATACTTAAATACGAGCGTTTGAGGAAAGTGCATCCATGGAACAAGAAAACACTCGGAGACGGGCTCAGCTACTGACTACTACTCAACATAGCAGTACGGTTGTGCATAAAAGGTATAGCAATCAGATTACTCGACCATCATAGTTAAGATCCAACCAAATTAAAATCAACATCATACAGGGTAACGAGAGAAATTCTATGACGTGACAACATTTGATTAGAGTGGTAACGTTGTGCAACAAATGTGAACAATAATAAAACTTATATGTAGCATATATTAAAACATAACATAACTTCACGCCTTTGTTACCTGAAGGTGTAGGCAGTGGCTGTTAAGCCTCGTCACGCTGTTATGTTTTACGTCCCAAATGGAATAAATAGATGGCGAACCTATCGCCATACCGTGCACCAAGTTTTCAGTCATCGATATTTATTACACTTAACTTTCGATAAGTCAATGGTGTGAGCCAGTGTCAGGATGCGAACCCGCGACCTCTGGATTAGAAGCCGTGTGCTCGACCACTGACCACTGAGACTATTACATTAAAAAACAACATCAAAGCAGCTGTTAGGACAGGGGGGTCGAACCCGTCGATCTCGACTTAACAGTCGGTTGTTGGACCCGTAAAACTAGTCTTATTTATATAGGCACATTGACCTCTAATGCTGTTGTAACTAGATACAGTACTGTAAGCGCAGACACGCGCGCAGTGACCTCTGATGCAACTTCTTATAACGCATCCTGAATGATAATATAACCGCTTTATGCAAACAAGAATCAAGAAATAATATCAAAATATACTTTTTATTAATCACTATTTTTAGTTATATCTTCTAATTGTTAACGTTTAACAGTAATGATAATAAATTAATATGTAATTAATAATAAAAAAAAACTACACCTTACACAGCCGAATATGAAATCCTCGATATTTTATACTCAGGTCTAGATAAACTAATTGTGGTCAATACTCACAGTATTGACCACAATTAGTTTAAACTAATAAATATAAATTGAAATAACTGATTTCAACAGCATTGATCTGATTAATGTATATACGGGTCTGTTTGTTCCGGGTAATTTTTTAAATGGCAGGACTGACTTTGACGGGACTTTTATTGGCAGATAGCTGGTGTAATAATGGTAGGTTAGGCTATTTAAAAAAAACTTTTATTTATTTCTTGACAAAGTACACTGGGGCAGCTAGATGATAAAAAATGAATATTTTTAGAAATATTTTTCGAACCTTTCTAAAAAACTGTGTAATATATAATAGCATCAAGAATACACACTCCCGGTGTTTTTTTTTTAAACTTCAAATCGAACACAGCAATATTTGTTGGTTCTGTCTCTCATTGGTTTGATTTTAATCTTGAATTTGGTGCAATGCTTTTTATAACTAGTATGCATGTAAGCGAACCCTCGTATTGTCTCGAAATCTTATTTGTACATTCTTGGCTACTTAAATACAAGCTCTCATTGCAAACGAATCATTCAATCCTTTCTTTCGTATACAACAATACATACAAATCAAAGAAAATGTATAAGCTGGTAATTATTTTTATATTTTCAATTTTGTAAAAGAAATCGTGTCAGATATTTTTTTTTTCAACTCAATATTAAAATTGTGTAAAATATGTTGACATACATCCTATGTATATTTATATGCTGAACTTTGTGCCCGGGGTATGTATGTTACTATAATAGTAACAATATGTTTCAAGTATGAAGATGGAAAATATAGATCCGAGACGGATAGAGTTCACTATTTCCTTCAAATTATATTTTACAATTAATAAAATGTAAATGCGGTAAGCGACGTAGCTCGTAGAATAAGCTCGCTGAAGTGGCAATGGGCTGGTCATATCTGCCGAAGGACCGACGATAGATGGAGTAAGAAGGTCATAGAGTGGAGACCGCGTCTTGGTAAACGTAGCGTAGGACGCCCACCAGCCCGATGGTCAGACGACCTCAGAAAGGCTGCTGGAAAAGACTGGATGCGGAAGGCAGGGAATCGGATGTTGTGGCGCACATTAAGAGAGGCCTATGTCCAGCAGTGGACTGCAATAGGCTGATGATGATGATGATGATGATGAATAAAAATATTTATTTTCAGGTTATTTTCACCGCTTTCCTCGCTGTTGTGGCTGCTAAGCCTGGTATCCACTCTGTGGCATACCCAGCACCCTTAGCCTACACTGCTCCCGTTGCTGCCGCATACACCGCACCCGTTGCTGCCGCGTACACCGCACCCGTTGCTGCCGCGTACACTGCTCCCGTTGCTGCCGCTTACACTGCACCAGTCGCAGCCGCTTACACCGCGCCCGTTGCAGCCGCTTATACCGCACCCGTTGCTGCTGCATACAGTGCTCCTTTCGCCTACCCTGCTTACAGAGCTGCATACACTGCGCCATTTGCACTATTAAAGTAAATTGAAATAAATACATTATCAGAAGTGTGTAGGAACATGATGAAATAAAACTGTTTTGATATTACTTTAAAACCATGTATTTTCCTTTAATAATGAAAAGGTATCGGTGGTCCAGTGGTCCAGCACCTACTTCTAAATCTAAAAGTCGTGGGTTCGCATCCTGACACTGGCTCTCACCAATGACTTTTCGAAATTTTTCGAAAGTTATGTGTAATAAATATCTGAAAACTTCCGTGCCCGGTATGGCAATAGGTTCGCCACTTATTCCATTTGGGAAGTAAACATAACAGCGAGACGATGCTTAACAGCTGCGGCTTACACCTTTGGGTAACCAAGTTTTGAAGTTATGTTATTTCCTTTATTTACAATTAATTCATATGCTAAAGTTATCCACTCTTATCTGTACTAAGGAAAGTTATAATGTAGTTATACTTATTACTAGTAACTAAAGTAAAAGCTAAACAGCTAAGCTATCCAGACTTAGGCTACTAGCAATGTCCCACACAAGGTGAACGCCTGCAGTCTCCTCTTACGATACCCGCGGAAATATCTATGGAGACACAATCCTCTTAAAAATGTCACATATCAAAACATACATAACAATCCGTTGGCTGATTATCACCATCATTACAATACAATACAATACAAATAATCTTTATTGTACATAGAATCACAAAATTACATCAAACTTTATACAAATTCGCAAATGTACAATTGGCGGCTTTATCACTACAAGCGATCTCTTCCAGGCTCATCATTTTCTGATCCTTTTTTAAAGAAGTCTCGGTAGTCCAGTGGTCGAGCACACCGCTTCTGAATCAATGGTCACGGGTTCCAATCCGGGTAGAAAAAGGCGTAAAATTATTTTAACATTGGTAGAGCCAACCAGTTCGCTGCATGAATGGGCCGGCTCGACCGGTGAAATACCACGACCTCTCAGAAGATCGACGCAAAGTGGCTCATGCTGCATCACCCTCCTTCCCCATCCTTTCCTATCCTACTCCCTTAAAGATCGGCAACGCAACGATAACACTATATGTTTTGCTGGTTTCCATGGGCAACGTTATTTTCCTGCCCTTAACCCATTTTAAGTGGGCTCATCCCTTCCAACCGTCCGTGTTGTGAAAAGGCTGTGGTTTTATGACCGATCGCCTGCTTGACATGTACCCTTCTTGAAAATATCTTCGTTTGTGGGGTGGGGGGAGGAGGTGTTGGGCCTCCGGATATCTCTCTCATCGAATCGCTAAACGCGATATGAGCCACTTTACGCCGATTTTCTGATAGGTTCACCGGTCGACCTGGTCCATTGATACAGCGAACTGAGTGGCTGTGTGGATTATTAATTTATCAATGATCTACATCAATTTGAATCAATCGTTTACGCATTCTGTTACATTTATCAATAACAATAATATTCATTATGAATATTATAATATAATATTGAATAATACGTTGAACTGATTTTAATGAGTCCAATGCCTGTGTAATGGTCTTTTGTGGTATTTTGAACTTCAATTATTTGAATTGTAATACCTTAATAATGAACTGTTTGTACATTGTACGCATAATGCCATTGTATATAGCTAACGGTCATCATACTCCCACGTTTGTGGCTAGCAGATTTTGGGTAAGCGCATGGTCATTAATATTAATCTTTACAAATCCAAAATAGACCTGCATCATTAGTACCTGTGCAGTTGTTGTTAATACCTGGATCAGTAATCGACATATTTTCAACAAATATATCTAGCCGCTGTGTACCTTCGCTTCTGCGCTTTAAGCATGGATGAAAGGTATATTGCGGATGTAGAAAGAAGAGTGGCGTTAGGAAATAGCGTAAATGAAGCGTTGGGCAGATTCCTGGGCGCAAAAGAATATTAGCAAAAAAGCCCAGCCAGCAATGCAATACTAATCCCATCGCTAACTTACGGAAGCGAGAGCTGGGTATGGCAGAGGGTGCACGAAAGTAGGATAAACGCAGTGGAAATCAGGGCACTGCGCAAAATCTGCGGAGTGACCCTCTCTGACCGCGTCGAAAACAAGGTTGTAAGGAAGGCTGTCGGATTGAAAGAGAGTGTCGGTGTAAAAGTAAGAAAGGGCTTCTGGTTTAGCTTTCACAACGAACTTAACATGATATGAGCTACCTTATGTAGATATTTTAAGAGATTCGTGATATTTCACCGCTCCTGCCAGCCCATTCATGCAGCCAACTGCGTGACACTGTTGAAGAAAAAGTAGTAGATTGGAGAACGCGACTCTATCTACTTGTTTATGATGTGGCTGTGTAGATATACGTACATACATAACTTCACGTCAAATCCCTTGCAGGGTAGGCAGAGAGAACGGAGCGCCATAAGGTACGATTCTTACATGCCTCACTCGCTTTGTTGACTATCATACTGATTTTTGTGGCTCCTAACATCACCTTCCTCCAGAATACGTTCTATTTGGTCAAGGAATGTGTGTCTAAGCTGTCCTTGACTCCTACATCCATCCGCTTTTGCATTGTATATCTGCTTAGTCTATCTTGCATCATCCATCCTTTCTACATGTCCGAACCGTCGGAGCATGCCCTTTCTTACTTTAAACACGGACACTCTCTTTCAATACGACTTCCTTCCTTACAACCTTGTTTTCGACGCGGTCAGCGAGGGTCACTCCGCAGGTTTCGCGCACTATGAAACAATTACCTTTTAAATGGACATAGTTTTAAATAAACTGAACATAAAGTTAAGAAATGTTTTTTTACATTTAGCCTAGCACTAATTAGTTTATAAGTTAAGCAACATTTTTGCGTTATCAAACTGGACTGGTATCATTGAATTGATATACTTGTACGTATGTCGTATATACTTTTTTTGTAGGTACATAATTAACATAAAATAACTTCACGCCTTTTTCTACCCGAAGGTTTAGGCAGTGGTTGTTAAGCCTGGACTCGCCGTTACGTTTACGTCCCAAATGGAATAGGTGGCAAACCTATTGCCATACCGGGCATAACGTTTTAAGTCATCATCAGTACATAATTATAACACATAAAAAACCGACCAGACAAAAGAAATCTATCCCATTTACCTTCTACTCAGCCGTTGAAGTAACGCCATTGCAACCTTAAGAGCTGTCAAAGTATTTTGATTTTCTTCCAAGTACTCCGCGAGACTTGTATACTAATCTTTGGATTGAATACAATGGCATTCATATGGAAGGCTTCACAATTAACCACAATGATGTCACTAAACTCGGGTAGTAGAATTAACATCCTCAGAAACAATCCAACTGTGATATAATATAGTTATAATCTATTTAAAACATCAGACAATGCGTATTGTTGTGCGAGCTATTCAAATAACGCCTTCTGGATATAAATGACCTTGCGTTGACCAGAAATTTAGACAGAAAATACTTATTGAATAATAGGAAAACATACATAACTTCACAGTGAATCCCTTGTGGGGTAGGCACGCCAAACTCTCTTCATTCACTTTCATTCGAAAAAAGGGAGAAAAATATTTAATTATATAAATATTTTAAATCAGTCTCGGTGGTCTAGTGGTCGAGTACACGGTTTCTGAATCCAGAGGTCGTGGTTCGAATCCTGACACTGGCTCACACCAATGACATTTCGAAATTGTTTTCGTAAAGTTATGTGTGATAAATACCGATGACTGAAAACTTTGTGCCCGGTATGGCAATAGGTTCGCCACCTATTCCATTTGGGACCTAAACATAACGGCGAGACGAGGCTTAACAGCCGCTGCCGACACCTTCGGGTAATAACGGCGTGATTGTTTCATCATCATCATCATCATTAGCCTTTTTGAGGACATAGGCCTCTCCCATAGAGCGCCACAACTGTCGGTCCGCTCAATCATGGGGGGTTTTTGCCATAATCGCCACGCTTGGCAGGCGGGTTGGCGATCGAAGTAGGCTGTATTTTCTTAAGAGAGAATGCTGCTGCCCATTCTTCTAGCTTTTCCCTTAGTCGCCTTTTACGACACCCACGAAAGGAGATGTGGTGGCGGTATTCTAAGCCGGCGCCACACAGCATTGATTGTTTGAAGGATCGTAATATTTTACACTAAAAATATAATAATATTTAAACCAATAGATGATAAATATAGTGTTCAGGATTTTTATATATCTATTTATGACTCCAAAACTATTGGACAGGTTTGTTTTCATGTCTTAACAATTGATTGTTTCTACTGGGTTTCTACTTCAATGGAAACAATTGATTGTTTCCATTGATAGTCTAATAATAGTCGAAATAAAAATATTTCATCTAAAAATATTGAAAATCTTAATTTCAAAAAAAAACAAGGTTGTAAGGAAGGAAGTTGGTTTGAAAGAGAGTGTCGGTGTAAAAGTAAGAAAGGGCATGCTCCGATGGTTCGGACATGTAGAAAGAATGGTTGACGCAAGACTGACTAAGCAGATATACAATGCAAAAGCGGACGGATGTAGGAGTCGAGGACGGCCAAGACACACATTCCAAGACCAAATAGAACGTATTCTGGAGGAAGGTGATGTTAAGAGCCTCAAAAACCGACGCGCGTGCATGAAAAGAGTTATGAAAGTCAACGAAGCGAGTGAGGTGTGTAAGAATCGTGCCCTATGGCGCTCTGTTCTCTCTGCCTACCCCGCAAGGGATTTGGCGTGAAGTTATGTATGTATGTATGTAATTTCAAATATAATAGGATTATTTATGAATCACTCTCGAAATCTTCGCTCTGTGAATAATCCAATCCTTCTTTGCCCCTCTCACACATCTAACTGTGTAAAATCTTCCTTCCCAGTACGCTCGGTTCAACTTTGGAACACACTGCCCAAGGAAATCAGGTTGGCTGAGACTCGGTTCACTTTTAAACGCAGGGTCCGGGAGCATCTGCTTAAGAAAATTGCAGAACAAAACCAAGCTTAAAACTCTTCAACATATATCATTACATGTTTAGGTATGTATATCTATATTTGCTATTATGTGTATATGTATGTATGTATGTATTATATATGTATAATATGAAGATGTATGTATATTAGTATGATATAATATGTATAGTGTGTTTCCACTCTCCTTATAGGTATTATCCTATTATAGATTATATTAGGCACTTATTATTATTATTATTATTATTTGGCCATATGCCTACCACAGATGTCTCTGCACTACCCAAGGTTGACTGGTAGAGAATGCTTTTAGCATTAAGTCCGCCTTTATACTAAAATTGTATATGAAGTTAAATAAAAAAAAATAAAAAAAAAAATATTATAAATAAACTTGTCCAGTGGGTAGATAATAACAACTTAATAATACATTACGTGGAAAGTTAGATTTTACAATTATCATCACGCTTCCACTCACGAGGGACGAATATGAAAAAGGTTGAGTGGTAGAGCAAGTGGTAGAGTCAAGCAGTTTGCTGCATGAATGGGCCGGCTGCACCGGAGAAATACCACGACCTCTCAGAAGATCGACGTAAAGTGGCTCATGCCGCATCCTTTCCTATCCTACTCCCTTACAGGTCTACAACGTAACTGTAATACTATATGTGTTGCGGGTGTCCATGGGCGGCGCTGGTCACTTACCATGAGGTGACACTGACACTCGTTTGCCCTCCTATCCCATAAAAAGTTGACTGAAACATTATTGATTCAGAAGCAATATGAAGTTAGTTAATTCTGATTGTGAACAGTCAGTGTGTACGATGCCAATCCAAATACAAATGGCAGGGGCACACAGTTCGCTACAAGAATGGCCCGGCTCGACCGTGAAATACCAATAAATTAACATTAATATTGATGTAACAACGTGGCAGGCCCATCTCCTTCCCCTCTGCTTCCCATCCCATTACCTTAAAGACCGGCAATGCAACTATAACACTATAATAATATATGTTTTAGGTGACCTTGGGGAAGGCAAGTCACTAATTGTAACTCATTTGCTCTTTTCTTTGTATCGCACTTTGTATTCTTTGTTAGCATGTTGTATAGTAGACTTACTATACGCCTATGCACGTAAAAGCCAAACAATTATTTTTTTTAAATAAAACTTTTTTTATAATTCGGTTCTATATTTGAGTAGTCCAATTATCTTATCGTGAAATTCGCGAGTGGACCGATAAATAACGAGTACACACATTTAGTGCATACACAAATTTATCATTCTTTTTCTGGTCTTGTCACTATCCCTCACTGGTAGAGACAGTACTCCTTTAGAAATGATATGTGCTGGTATTGAAACAAGCAACCGGACGACTCCGTCACCAGTAACCTTACTGGAAGAGCACCGCAAAGAGAGCCAACTATTAGGCCAAATTCTAAAGTCAATTAAAAGAAAGAGGCTAAATAAATTAAAGATCAGAACATCTTAAGCTGCTGGTGGAGGTTGAAGCACCATCGAAAACATTCCCAAGAGGGGAACACTCCCAAGGACGGTTCACGTCAGACGGGCGGCCAGTCATAAAACCACAGCCAAAACTTTTGACAATATAGATAGTTCCATAGGATGACATTTTATGCCGACCCCATTTAAAGTGGGTTAGTAGCAGGAGAATTATAAATGATGAGTTCTGTACGACAAGCCGAAGTCGCGGCAAAAGACTGTCTCATGTTCTTATGATCATTGCAATGTCGTTTTAAAGTACACGGTCGTAAATTTGAAGATCAAGGTCTTAATACATATTAGGCAGTGGTACTTATATCAGAACCTTGATCATGAGGAACGCCCACAAGTCAAACGAATGTGACTGACTGACTGACTGACTTCCCTATGAGTACTTGCTTGAGGATATACTTAATAGTATTAGTACAATAGAATGTTCTACGCAAATGATAGTTGGCTATAGTTGCGACCACTAACATTTTTTTAACTAAAATACAGGCTGTTTGTTTTTTATATTTTCAAAAAAATATACCTAGTTTCAATTAGGTATTATTTTTATCGGATAGGAGGCAACCGAGCCAAACAGGTCACTTGCTGGTAAGCAACTCGCACCGCCCATGGACACCTGTAACACAGATTATGGTGCAGTTGTGTTGCTGGCGTCCGGGACGGGACGAAAAAGGGCAATGAGATGGGTCTCCGGATATCTCTCTCACCAAACAAATCGCGGCATAAGCCACTTTACTTCAATATTACGAGAGACCAAGGTATTTCATCGGTCCAGCCGACCCATTCATACAGCGAACTGCGTGGTTTCACCTCTACTCCTGATCTCTTTAATGTAAGCTGGTATGTAAGTAGGTATTACCAAAGACAGCTAGCTCAGTTTTTTGAGTTAAATTTTAAATCAGTCCTCCAATTTAGTATAAAGAATAGCATCCTTAACAAAATAAAATGTCACAGTCATCGGTATAAATAAAACATAACTCTCTTAAAGTCATTTGTGTGAGCTAGGATTCAAACTTGGGAATGCATGATTACATCACGCTGCCTATGAAATCCACTGAAACGAAAATTTGATACATTATTTTTATGAAATAGGAGGGCTAACGAGCAAGTGGGTCACCTAATGGTAAGCAACAACTTACCACCCATGAACACCGTAGCGCGTTACCGTCCTATAAGGGAGTAGGAGGGGAAACGAAGGGAAAAGTGATCGGGCCTCCTGATAACTCTCTCACCGAAGGAAACCAGAAGCCACTTCACGCTGATATTCCGAGTGCTCGTGGTATTTCACCTCCCGAACCGACCCATTCATGCAGCGAACTGCAAGACTCTACCACTGTTTTGCTAACAATTTTTATGTCACATGAAACACAAACATACTAATCCTAACTCTTTGTATATAGATTTGAATTATAATTTATCGACAAGGTGAGCGTGTATGTAAAATATGTAAATATTGATATAGATTAATTAATGTCGTCTTATTGAGCATATTTATACTCTAGTTACATACAAAGTAACATTTAAATGCAATTATGTCATTTCAGTATCCGTGGTCTAGTACACGAGCACCATGGTTCTGATACAACAAGCCGTGGGTTCGAATCTTGGCTCACACCAATGACATTTCGAAATTCTTTTCGGAAGTTATGTGTGATATATATATCGATGACTGAAAACTTTGTGCCTGGTGTATGGCAATAGGTACCTATTGAATAGGTATGTTTACGCCGTTATGTTTACGTCACAAATGGAACAGCTCCTATTCCATTTGTGACGTAAACAGAACGGCGACTCGAGGCTTAACAGTAGTTGCCTACACCTTCGGGTAGAATAAGGCGTGAAATTACGTGTTATGTCATATCATTTCAAAGCTAAAATATGAGTCATAATACTATGTACAGGTTCTTGGCCCAGTGATTTTTGATTCGTCAGCATCGAGTTCAGCATATGGGTATACACGAATGTATATAAAGAAACCTTTTCCGGAATTATGTGTAAAACATAGAGATGATGACCTATAAAATGATGTATAAAAATAGACTGCCGAGTATTTTTCTATCCATCCGTAGCGATTTTTAGAAAGCGGATCTATAGGATCTGGTTTTAAGTGGCGACACACTTTTTTCTGTAAAAATAAAATTGTCTCGGCGAGTCGAGGGTTTACCAGCTGCTGTAGAAAATTGCGTGAATCTCTCATAGATTACCTGCACTTTACTCCAAGACAACATCTCAATACTCTAAAGCTATGGAGTATATCTTCGACTACTTAATATATGATATCATGAAACAACAGGTTGTGGGCCTGCCCATATATCATACAGAGATTCAAATATGCATGTTTTTCTTAGCTAAAGATCTAACCTTCCAATCTTGATGTGGAAGTAGTGGCCACTTTTTTTTTATAATACACGAGGAAAGGTTCTTAACATCATATACATCCCTCTTTTCTGGAATACGGGGCAAACGAGCATGCTTTGCACGTGGTGGTGACTAACGCCGCCCATGGACACCTGTAATACAGTTTGTCTCACAATTGCGGCGGCGGCATTTAAGAAAGAGTCGATAGGGGTTTAGGAGGGGTTAGGGAGTGGAAGTTCTCTTACTGACAGAAACGCGGCACGTCGATCAGTGCGTTATTAGTTTACAATATCATTATGTCTGATCAGTTTATAGTCTTGGTAGTCCAGTGGTCGAGCACCCCGCTTCTCAATCAAGAGGTCGCGGGTTCGAATCCTCGCTCACGCCAATGAGTTTTCGAAATTAGTTTCAAAAGTTATGTGTGATAAATATCGATGACTGAAAACTTTGTGTCCATTATGGCAATAGGTTTGCTATCTATTCCAGTTGGGACGTCAACATAATGGCGACGGCAACGAACGGCGGTTAACCTTCGGGTAGCAAAAGGCGTGAAGTTATGTTATATGTGTATTGTGATCTGCCTGTACATATAACATTCCTTACACGAATTGCAGTCGAAATTATTCAAGTCGCGTTTAGGGCCCGATTGCGCACGTAGCACCAAGGTGTCCAGAGCCGAGCTGATGCCAACCAATAGTGGAGGTCATCATTGAATCCTTATAAATTAACTAGCGAAACCGATCATTGGTCAGTGTAGTGGGACTTGTCGCAAACAATCAACATGTTCAAATTTGTAAGTACATTTTATTATCTCATTATTTTTAATAGTCGAGGGTCCAGCGGTTAAGCTCGCCGCTTCTGATTTATAAGTCGTGGGATCGATTTCTTTTCGGATGTTATGTGTAATAAATATTGATGACTGACAAATTTGTGCCCGATCAAATGTCAATAGGTTCGCCACCTGTTACATTTGGGTTGCATCATAACGATTCGGCAAAACTTAACAGTCGCTGCCTACAACTCTGTGTGTTTATTTTATTCTTCTAATAGAACTCGAGAAAGCTTAAGAACTGCTTTTTTATTTATTATATTTATATCGTCGCTGTAAATATTGTGAATCGTCGCTGAAAATAAATTGTAATATGGTCATGTCTGTATACTGGAGATATCGGATAGAAACTAATCAAGTAACGTAACGATTCGGCGAGTTGAGGCTTTAACAACCGCTGCCCTTACCTTAGGATAAATAAATAATAGTTTAAAAAAACTAAAAAACACGCTTTTTATTGAAAACCGAACTAAAAAATAGAAAAATAAAAAAAAAATACTTTATTTTAAAAAAAGCGTGGGGTGCTTTTTAAGATATTATCGAAATGATAATCACTCTACTCATATCTGTCAATAAAATATTTATAACTATTGACACCATGCACCCCACGCTTTTTTTAAAATAAAGTATTTTTTTTTTATTTTTCTATTTTTTAGTTCGGTTTTCAATAAAAAGCGTGTTTTTTAGTTTTTTTAAACTATTATTTATTTTAAATTTTTTAGTTCGGTTTTGTATGACAGCGCGTTTCTTAGTTTCGAATTTGAGGAATAGCGCCATCTGTGACTTATATAAGGAACTCGTTTCAAGTTGATAACGTAAACTTTCCGCTGATTGCCACTAGATGGTGCGATTTGTGAACTTTCATAGTTCACAAATCGCACCATCTATCGTTCAAAAGCGTGGGGTGCATGGTGTCAATAGTTATAAATATTTTATTGACAGATATGAGTAGAGTGATTATCATTTCGATAATATCTTAAAAAGCACCCCACGCTTTTTTTAATTTATATTCATTGAAATTTTTAACACTATTTTCTTAATTTAAATTCATTAAAATTTATTTTCTATTTTTTAGTTCGGTTTTCTAGTCTAGAACTTTCATAGTTCACAAATCGCACCATCTAGTGGCAATCAGCGGAAACTAAAAAAGAAGTCGGTTACAAACAAACCTACAAACCTACAAACATACAAACATACATACAGGTGAAGCTAATAAAAAGCTAATAAAAAGCTAATAAAAAAGGCTTGAAGTTACGTTTTGTATACTAATTATAATATTTTATTTCACAGTTGATCTTCGTCGCTCTCATGGCTTTTGCCTCAGCTAAGCCTTTGTTGGTGAGCTATACAGCTCCTGTATCTGCTGCCTACACAGCTCCAGTGGCCGCGGCGTACACAGCTCCTCTTGCATACTCGGCATACAGCGCATACTCCCCGTTAGCATACTCCGCTTATACTTATGCCTCACCATATTCTTACTATATCTAGATTTGTGAACGAACCAACTCGACAAACATTACCTATTTATTCCTCGCAATTCATCATTGTTTTTAATAATGCGACAATTATTTAAGACATAGAAATAAATTATTAATCAATTTCATTTTGTTATTGTTTTATTTTGGTATTAATTTACAGTCTATAGTGATATTATAATGGGGAAAACCATTACGACTGGGTGGTGAGCATTTACCACTAAAAAAGGCCAGGGTACCTCTTCTAAAGATCATAGCGTAATGATTTTTTCCCAAGGCGTTTATCAATAATAAGTAATAAACAATCAAAAATTTATTGAAATATTATAAACAGTTCCGGAGGTTAGCAAGTTACTAAACAAAGAAAATGTTCAGCTTTAACGAATGTATACCTAAATATGGACACGCTTGGAAAACCAGTTAATGAGCTGCTTGTCACTGTTTATGAGTAATCGCAATACGACATTTGAAAAATAATAGTTTTTGTTTTATAGAAAAGTGGCATACGAGCGTGCGGGTCACCTAATGGAAAGTAGCCACCGCCGCCCATAGACATCCGCAACACCAGGGGTGGCGAATCGGCGTTGCCGGCCTTTTAGGTGGGAGTATACTCGTTTCTTGAAGGTCCCTAAGTCGTATCGGTCTATATTTCTATTACATTTTACTTTACTAATAGTTCACTATTAATAAAGTCAATTATAAGCCTAATATGTTTGAAAAAAACTATATGAATGACTGAATGGTTGGCAGACTAAAAGATTGTATGAAGCGACTGTGAGTGGCAGAGTCAGGATCGTGAGACCAAGGCGGAACTAGCACGACCAAAACGGTCTGTTTAAAAAAGAGAAAATACGTAGAACCCGAAACCCCTTTTTATGGGATAGGAGGACAAACGAAGAGGCGGATCACCTGGTGATAAATGAAAAACGCCGCCCATGGACACCTCCAACACATACAGTGTTAAGTTTGCGTTGTCGATCTTTAAGGGAGTAGGATAGGAAATGATGGAAAAGTGGGTGGGTCTCCGGGTACCTCTTTCGCTGAACGAAACAGGGCATGAGCCACTTTACGCCGATATATTGATAGGTCGTGGTATTTCGCCGGTCGAGCTAGTCCATTGATGGAGCAACCTGCCGACCTGGATGAGGAGATAGAAGTATGGCTGGTTCGTAGTTGGTGGAAAAGCTAAGTATCAGTATCTATCCCTGTGAGATACAAGCGTGATGATATGTATGTATGCAAAGTTCTCTTTAAACATAGGGTTACTAATATAACCAGAACTGTATTTATTATATCAATGCCCTGTTCATTATAAACTTTTAAATAACAACAATCAAACGATTTGAATGGCAAATGAAGTAGATAGTTGCAGTTCATCTTGATTCAAGAACGTCGAGATCATATATAAAACATGTAATAAATTACAATTGTAATTTATTTATTTGCTTAGAAATATAAAATAATACATACACTGATATGTCCTGTACAAAAGCCATAGCCAAGAACATATTGCTGAATATAAAGCTAGTTAATATCCTTAAAGTAAAATTAACGATTTGTCGGTAGTTTTTAATTTATTTTTTATGGGATAGGAGGGCAAACGAGCAGGCGTGTCACCTGATGTTAAGTGACCAACGCCGCCCATGGACACCTGCAACACATATAGTGTTACAGTTGCGTTGCCAACCTTTAAAGGAGTAGGATAGGAAGGGATGGGGAAGGGGGATGAGCCTCCGGGTACCTCTCTCACCGAACGAAACGCGGCATGAGCCACTTTACGTCGATCTTCTGAGAGGTGGTGGTATTTCACCGGTCGAGCCGGCCCATTCATGCAGCGAACTGCTTGGCTCTACCACTCTTAAATGTGTGTGGTTTTAATACACCACTTAACCGTCAAAAAAGTACTTAAAGTTTTAAAACAATGAAAATATTGAAATGTTTGATGTCGTCAATAGGTCCCCGAGGTGCACTGGTGAAACAATCGATTGCTGAGAGGATTTCTGCCAGCTCGATTTCCGCCCGAGCACTAATATTTATGATGGGCATCTGGGCGTTTTTTATGAATAATAAGGCTTTGAGTACTGGATCCTATTAACTGGGGTATTTTTTCACAGCTTTACATACATATATACATACATAACTTCACGCCAAATCCCTTGCGGGGTAGGCAGAGAGAACAGAGCGCCATAGGGCACGATTCTTACACGCCTCACTCGCTTCGTTGACATTCATGACAGCTTTGACTAGAGTTATCAAGATTGATTGACCCAGCGAACTGTTTCGGCTAAGAAGCAAAAAGAAGTAATAAAATTGGTCATTTTGGGTTATATCTGAGAGATAAACATACACCATTGTGGACTTTTTTGTGGGCCTTTTGAAGGTGTATAATAATGTAGTACATTGTAGCCTGTAAAATTGCCTTCATATTTTGGTGTATCTTTAGAATAGAATAGAAATATATATATTGTACACAATTTGCAGTCTCGGTAGTCCAGTGGTCGAGCACACGGTTTCTAAATCCACAGGTCGCGGGTTCGAATCCTGGCACACATGTGTGATAAATATCGATGACTAAAAACTTTGTGCCCGGTATGGCAATAGGTTCGCCACCTATTCCATTTCGGACGTAAACATAACGGCGACTCGAGGCTTAACAGCCACTGCCTACACCTTAGGGTAGAAAAAAGGCGTGCCGGGCACAATGTTTTCAATCATCAATATTTATCACACATAACTTACGAAAAGAATTTCGAAAATTCATTGGTGTGAGACTGGATTCGAACCCACGACTTTTTGATACAAAAACGAAAGCAATTATTTTATTACAGTATAAAATATAATATTAGGTATGTAATATGATTTCATGCCTTACTAAAATATACTAGGACTTCCTGGTGTATACAGATGAAATTATTTCATGCCTTTTGTAAGGCCGTTTGTGAACATAAGACAATAACAGTTACAAAACGTCGGTTTTCTTAGTCAACTATTAGTTATATATTCTTTTGTCCCGCTAAAAACCATCCAACAAGGCCTTCAGAATAATACGCCAAGAGAATAATTTTCCGAAAATGTATACACACACTTTTAAACTTGCTCAAATATATATAAAGGTAGGCCATATTTCATGTCACTCATTGCAAATTGACGAGTGTCATATTTAACAAGTGACATTTGAAATAAAACAAAAAAACAAAAAAAAAATAACATTCAAAATGTCGAACATAGTTTTGGTAAGTGATTTAATAATATTTAAGTTTTAATACATTTACATGATTATTATTAATAGTAGTGTACCTATTATTAATAAATAAAATTACACAAATATTACGAAAAGAACTTAAGTTGTAATAATTTTAAGATTTGGATATAAATATCTACATTATCCAAGAAATGTACCACTCAGTTGGATATTTAACCACGTCCAGCTCGATACAGCAGCCGATTCAACCAGGCACTACGCCACAAAGATAATAAATTTTCAATAAATATATAGTTATTTAACTTCATTTTTTTTTTTCATAAAGATTTTATCACTTAAAGTATAAAATCAGTAGCAGTCGCCACTTACAGCTAACAGTATTAAAGGCGTAAGTTAACAAATAAAAAAGATATGAATAGTTTATAAAATAACTTCACGACCCTTTCTACCTGAAGGTGTAGGAGTGGCTGTTAAGCCTCGACTCCCCGTTATGTTACGTCTCAAATGGAATAGGTGGCCATATCGGGCACAAAGTTTTCAGTCATCGATATCTATCACACATAACTATAGAAAAGAATTTCGAAAAGTCATTGGTGTGAGCCAAGATTCGAACCAGCGAACTCTGGATTCAGAAGCGGGGCGCTCGATCACTAGACCACCGAGACTTAATTAAATATTTTAATACTTTTTCAGATTACAATGTTTGCTATGGCCGCTTCAGTGTCTGCTAAGCCATATTTTCCCGGACTACCTGCTCGATCTATATATGGCTCAATATTACCTTCATCGTATGCATCGACAGTAGTGCAGAATGGTATTCCAGCTTTGATCCAAGAACCTGTCCCAGCAGTGGTTCCTGGAACGTTCCCCGCCGTTCTTCCCGGGACAGTCCCAGCAACTATTAATGCTGCTGCAGCGTACACTGCCCCAGAGTTAGCTAACTACGCTTATGGTGATTACAGCTCCTTATATGGACTACCTAACTATGCAGCTTCTCCATACACACTGCCCCAGTATGGCTACACATTTGGTAATTATTTGTACAAACGATAATTTTGATAAATTTTTAAATCTAAACATTACTCGAGTCATAAATTCTGTCTGTTTATAAATTCTAATCAAACTAATATGTTTCCTTATAGATAGATTTTTTTATATTTTGAACAATTTCGTGAAGACTTCATTTTTGGAAAATGCAGTTATTTCAGACAACATATTCTGAAGGTCAGGATAAAAAGGTTTTTTTTTTATATATTTACCATTATTTCTTAAGTTTGAGTTTAAAGTTCAGCTCGAAGAGTTCCTTAGTACTTACCTAAATAGGACTGGGTGGTCGTCTACTATCTACTAATGGACCACCAAACATAAATAGTATTGTTCGGCTAATTGCCCAGAGAAACGGTATCTATCCTCAAGTTAAAGTTGGTGATCATAAAAATTAACATATGCATATTTTAACTCTTGTTTTTTTTATATAAATTGTATAAAACTAAAATTGTTCATACATTATAATTTGTTATTGTTGAAATCTAAATATAATTCTGAAGATATTTATTTTGTTTTATTGTTTTGAAATATTAATTCTAATTTATATTTACAAGTATCGTACATTCACACCTTTTTTACTACGATGGTGTAGGGCTATAAGCCGTGTAAATTGTGCCTCAAAACGTGGAAAAATGATGGTGATAGAGCCTATTGGTTTCAATTCTGTACGACATCGATATTTTTTAAAAACACATAACATAACTTCAAGCCTTTTGTTACCCGAAGGTGTAGGTAGCGGCTGTTAAGCCTCGTCTCGCCGTTATGTTTACGTCCCAAATGGAATAGGTGGCGAACCTATTACCATACCGGGCACAAAGTTTTCAGTCATAGATATTTATCACACAACTTCCGAAAATAATTTCGAAAAGTCAGTGTCAGGAATCGAACCCGGACCTCTGGATCAAAAGCCGCTCGACCACTGGGCCACCAAGACTGTGATACACACGTCGATATTTTTAGATTTTTGTTTTTATTTTTAAACATTCAATAGTTTTAATTTTCCTATGTTTTAGTTAAATCTTTCTCCCCACATAAAAGATAATATAAAAATAATACCAATTAGGATAAAAATAATACATATGATAAAAAGATCTGTACATTGAAGATAAATGGGAAAAAATATCAGTGTCAATACATCCGCTGCCGCGCTATATAGTCCTGATCTTACATTTTCATATTTTCACCTATTTTGGTCTCTGAAGAATTCCTTAAGCAGAATCCGGTTAGTATCACGAGAGGAGTGCCGAAAGCACTTCTCGTAATTTTTGGATCAGAAGCCTCCCAATGCAGCAATGAGATCACGTACTGGATACCAAAAAGTTATTCAACAAAATGGCACTCAAATATTTTAGTCAAATGTAAAAAAACTTTTTTTTTATGGGATACGAGGGCAAACGAGCAGGCGTGTCACCTGGTGGTAAGCAGCCAACGCCGCCCATGGACACCAGCAACACTTATAGTGTTACTGTTGCGTTGCCGACCTTTAACAGATAGGGGATAGGTAAGGATGGGGAAGGGGGGTGGGCCTCCGGGTACGTCGGTCTTCTGAGAGGTCGTGGTATTTCGCTGGTTGAGCCGGCCCATTCATGCAGCGAACTGCTTGTTTTTAAAAACAGTACGTAAGTTCTCTGTAGTTAAATTTTACAATTCAATATATCAGAATAGAGATCATGTATTTTTAAATGCATTGTTATTAATAAAATAAATAATAACCTTTTATTATTTCTCTGGTCCTTTAAAATTAAATTGCAATCCAAATAACCTGACGAGTGTTAATAGTAGTTAATCTTGATTCTATGATGTCTCATAACACGGATGTTAGATGCCAGGTGGTAGGTAGTTACCTATCAGACACAAGCTCTGGAGATCAAGGACACTTTTTATCTAACACAAGACAAGAAGGCGTGGTCGTATTACATCTGCACTATATATAAGCTGCCATTATACTGAGCTGATTATCACTTGACTGCCAAGTAACACTACAACAATGTTCTTCAGACTGGTAAGTAAAGTGTATAAATTATTTCAATTGATTTTAATAATGTCCTTTTTATAACATAACTTCATTCCTTTCAACTTTCCTCAACTCGCTTACGTCTCAAATGGAATAGATAGCGAACCTATTGCCATACAACGGGCACAAAGCACTCAGTCATCGATATTTGTCACATAACTACCGAATAGAATTTCGAGAAGTTGTCGGTGTGAGCCCGGATTCGAACCTACGATGTCTCGATTCAGAAGCGTGGTGCTCGACATTAATCTGATCTAATCAGGTTTCGTATTAGTTAGTATGACTTTGTAGTTGAGAACTGCCACTTCAACGTCAAAGGAGAAGACCAAACTTAAGGCACACTCAAATTAGTTTTTAAAATAATTTTTATAAATATTTTCCCGAATATATTGTCACTGGAAATATTTTAGTGAAAAATTATAGCATCAAAATAAACAAACATTCTGTGGACGTTATTAAATTCTTTCATAAATAGCTGTATCATTTTTAATAAGGATAGTATTATTTGAGGGAGGATAATTTGACGAGCCTCGTGGCGCATTGGTAAAAAACTACCGGCTGCAGCAACGAGGTCGGGGGTTCGATTCCCACCCGAGCACTGTGGTGTATGTTATGTATGTCTAGTATCCATAACACAAGCATTTAGTTGCTTAAGTTGAAACTAGAGGGCGCTGTGTGATTTGTGTCCAAGATATTATTATTATTATTAATAAAAGGTACTTTGATAGACCGGTTTGTTACATCGGTTTATAAGGTGGACTGAAAAATGTCAGCTTGTAACCCTGGAACATATCACACGTTTAATAAACGAATGATTCATATTATTCAAAGGATAAACAGATATTGGACACAGCTTATATTTTTATTAATTTAATATTATAAGGAAAGTCGATTTTACGATACTTAGAACATAATATCTTTTGCAGTTCTTCTTGTTCGCCGTGCTGGCTGTGGCTTTCGCCAACCCAAAACCTGAACCCCAGGTGGTGACGACATACACTGCACCCGCTGTTGCACCTCTCGCCTACTCTGGATACGCTCCCCTCACCTACTCTGCTCCAACTTACGCTGCTTACCCCTACAACTACCCAACTTATTTCGTCCGTTGATAACTCATTCTTTTTTATTATATAACACTGATAAGATTTGCTCAAACGACGACGCTCTGTAAAATGTTCTAATATACTTTCTTAATCAACTTCTAATTGTTTGGATTTTCATTTTTTACCTAATCGTATAACTATCCAGTCTCGGTGACGCAGTGGCTAGCACCCTGCTTCTGATTCATAAAGTAGTAGTTGGTTTAAATCCTGGCACACAGCAATGACTTTTCGAAATTTTCGGAAGTTACGTGTGATAAATACCGATGACAGACAACTCTGTTCCCGGTATAGCAATAGGTTCGCCACCTATTCCATTTGGGTAAACATAACGGCGAGACGAGGCATAACAACCGCTGCCTACACCTTCGGGTAGAAAAAGGCGTGAAGTTATGTTTATGTATATATAACTGTACAATTGGAAATCGTTAAAATTAAGATGTTAGGTGAATAGAATAGAACGTGTTCTGGAGGAAGGTGATGTTAGGAGCCTCAAAATCGACGCGCGTGCATGAAAAGAGTTATGAAGTCATGTCATGCAAATATTTCAACAACTTCACAGGACCTTTGAGTGAGTCTTATGTTATGACATATTATTTGGATGCCGAACTTGTTAGCACAATTTCGTTTATCTTGTTAGCTAAATGATGCAGAACATTTGTGGCAATGAGAATTGCTACTGCCTCATTTATGCAAACGATATGATGTTTCCCAACGACCATCAGATCATCAGTAACCTTTGTTTGAATAGCCCTATTCTTTTTATATCGTCCCTTTCCCAAAACTCGAGGGTAAGGACAGTTTTACAGCGCTACCTTTTGTCACCTGCCAAAATATTTGATTGTTAGGTTCCAGTCCTATGTATATTAAGAATAGTTAGCCCAAAGATTTAGGGTTGTAACAATCTATACCTAAACTCATGCAAAGTTTTTGGCTCTCCACATCATCTCTCACTCTATTTTTCTATGGTATAGGAGGGCAATCGAGCACGCGTTGCACCTGATGGTAAGCGAAAACCGCCGCCCATGGACACCTGCTACACATATAGTGTTACAGTTGCGTTGCCGACCTTTAAGGGTGTAGGATAGGAAGGGAAAGAATGTGTAACTACCCAAATGGTCGAAAGAGAGTTGGGCCTCCAGGAACCTCTCTCACCGAACAAAACGCGGCATTAGCCATTTTACGTCGATCTTCTGAAAGTTAGTGGTATTTCACCGGTCGAGCCGGCCCATTCATGCAGCGAACTGCTTGACTCTACCACTGTCTCATCTTGCGTTCACGTATTAACACTGATAATGAAAATATATTTAATGAAATGTCGTATTACCTCATACAAGCTCATTTTTTGCCAACTTAATTTAGGAGATTATCGCCCGAATACTGAACCGCCACTCAAATATATAAGCGCTACTTAAGCGTTTAAGTAGCTGTCACATTAGACAGAATACGTGAAATTTGAGCAGTAAGTAGCACTTTATTGATTGTCAGATTTGAGTGGCGGTTCAGTATTCGGGCGTATAATTGATAAAAGAGTTGAGAGATATCATTACATAGTATAAAACAAAGTCACTTTCCACTGTCTGTGCTTTTATATGTTTAGATCTTTTAAATTACGCAAACTGATTTTGATGCGTTTTTTTAATAGATAGTGTTAACGGGGTGGTTTTCGCGTATAATTCATATATAATATTGCAAATAAAAAGTGATAATTTTCGAGATTTAAGCCCGAATACTGAAACGCCACTCAAATAAATAAGCACTACTTAAGCGTTTAAGTAGCTGTCACATTAGACAGAATACGTGAAAATTGCTCAGTAAGTAGCACTTTATTTGTTGACAGATTTGAGTGGTGGTTCAGTATTCGGGCGTTAGCACTTTAATTGTGAACGCTGTATAAAAATACTTTTGATGCGGAACAAAGTTCTGCCGGGTCAACTAGTACTTATACAAAAAGCCCAATTTTAAGCAAACGGTGACTCTAGCTGAGCTTCTAAAACGTGACTATAAAATTGTGTTTACAAATACATTGAAATTTAAATAAAACTTGCAAAAAGTACATTCGCTATAGACTTATGGAATTGACAAGTATCCATATTGTAAACAAATAATAATAAATTTGATATGTCTATTTATAACTCGGCTGCATCAACTATTTTTTTTTTCAGTTGTTGCTGTAATCTGTGTTGCACGCCTCATTAGCGGAGCGTGAGGTAGTGCTCTACACTCGACATGCCAAAAAATCCGGTCTTTCGAAACTCAAATGACTGTTCTTTCACTAATATAACACTTACAGGATAATATGAGTGCACTAATATCAAGTTAAATAATCTGTCTAGCACATATGATATATTTTATAAACAATTATTTTGTTTAACATAGTAAATAATAACATTAAAATCTATCATTCTTGGACGTCCGTTAGTCTGTGGTTATGGATCCATGTACGTGGCAGAGAAATTGGTCGAAAAATTCATCATACCGGAATACTTTTTTTTTTATTATATGAAGTTATACCCCGGGCTGATTCTTAATATTAGCGTTCTAAGTACTGTCGTTTAATTATAATTTGTAAAAAACTAAAATACGACTGTGTATTTGTATATCTATATATACATTTTTTTTGTTTAGTATTAGATTTTTTTTTTTAAATGTGAATGACCGCTATGAGGCGTGCACTTTTGGATTTTCCAAATTTTTTGTTTTATGGGATGGAGGAGCAAGGTGTATAGATAATGAAGCGTGTTCGAATCTCATTCGAGTATAAATATTTATAATAAGCATGTCTATATTTAATCATCTCGGCAGGCCGGTGGAGCATTGCGGTATTGAAACAAAACGTCCTGTAAACCTGGCTCACCAATGACTTTTAAGGAAGTTACATAAATCTTTAGATCAGGGAAAGCAATCAAGACACAATTATAATTATTTATAATTTAAATAACATATTTCTCGACTGACATAAATTTATAAAAAAACTTCAGAGGTGTCAAGGGACAACCGGATGGAACGAAGTTCCTTTCGATTAATTAGTGAAGGAATTGCAATAAAATTTTAGAACTAAAAAAAAACATATATAAAATATGAAAACATGGAAAATAAAACTTCAAAAAGAGTTCCGATACCGGGATTCGAACCCAAGCCCCCTGAATGAGAGCAAGGTATCCCAGCCACTAGACCATTTGGGTAGTTACACATTTTTCTAAATAAGCCGATACTTGAAAGTGCCCTAAACATATATAAAATATGAAAACATGGAAAATAAAACTTCAAAAAGAGTTCCGATACCGGGATTCGAACCCGGGCCCCCTGTATGAGAGCAAGGTATCTCAGCCACTAGACCATTTGGGTAGTTACACATTTTTTAAATAAGCCAATACTTGAAACTGCTGTTTGGCATGGAAAAAGTGTCGTGACAATTTTTTCCGTCTAGCCCCCTTTCATAACGTGCGATGAGGAACTTCGTTCCAAAATTAAAATAATGTAACCAAATAGAACTTGTTCTGGAGGAAGGTGTTGTTAGGAGCCTCAATAATCGACGAGGGTGCATGAAAAGTTATAAAAGTCAACGAAGCGAGTGAGGCGTGTAATAATCGTGCCTTATAACGTTCCGTTCTCTCTGCCTACCCCGCAAGGGATTTGGCGTGAAATTATGTATGTATGTATATAAAATAATGTATGGCAATTACTATCATGTGAACGTAGTCACGGGCATATACTAAATTACTGAACAAATTTCACCAATGTGTACGGATTTAACTGTTTTAAAACTGTCAGCCGCAAACAATTGGTCAAAATGTAGTGACAATGAGTGTTACGAATGTTCTTAAAATAGGAACTTATAATAACATGTTTATTATGATAACTTAACATAACTTCACGTCTTTTTTTACCCGAAGGTATAAACAGCGGCTGTTAAACCTCAACTCACCGTTATATTTACGTTCCAAATGGAATAGGTGGCGAAGCTATTGCCATAATAGAGCACAAAGTTGTCAGTCATCGTTATTTATGACACATAACTTACGAGAAGTATTACGAAAAGTCATTGGTGTGAGCCAGGATTCGAAACTACGACATCTTGATTCAGAAGCGGGTGGCTCGACCACTGGACCACCGAGTCTACAATCCATTATATATCTTCAAGTAATCCATTATTTTATTATTAAATTATAATAGTGACAAGTTTTGTATGTTAAAACTACAAGTTATCTTTTTTACAGGAAAGCAAATCAAAGCAACTATTATCATTAAGTACTTGTATCACATAAAATCTACTAAATTATCTATACTCATAAATGAAATTGAAGTGTCTGTTAGTAATATTGAAATAACTGCTTTTTACCACATTCATATGAATATACTTAGTCTGGCCATAAATACTGTTACATCTAAAAATAAAAAAATATTACATTTGAATTTGGAATCTGTCATTTTTATACGATTGTTCATTGTGTTTTCTCGTTTTGGCCCCAATACATTGTACAATATTTTGCGATATTAAAATGGAGTGGGGTGATAAAGAGAACCGCTGTGATTGCATTACACAAAGTAGGTATGGAGCCAAATGCAATTTTTAAAACTCTCCATACACTTGGTATTAGTCAAATGTTTGTGTACCGGGCTATTAATAGGTACAATGAGACCTCCTCTGTTTGTGACAGAAAAATACCTGGCCGTCCACGTAGTGTTCGTACGAAAAGGTGGTCAAAGCAGTAAGGGAAAGAATTCGAAGAAATCCTGTCCGCAAGCAAAAGATTTTATCTCGGGAGATGAAGACAGCACTTAGAACAATGTCGCGTATTTTAAAAGATGACTTAGGTCTTGCAGCCTATAAGAGGCGCACTGGTCATTTATTAACTGATAATTTAAAAAAGAATAGGGTGTTAAAATCTAAACAACTACTGAAGCGGTACGCAAAGGGAGGTCACAGAAAAATATTGTTTACGGATGAAAAAGTTTTTACAATTGAGCAACATTTTAACAAACAAAATGACCGTATTTATGCTCAAAGCTCTAAGGAAGCTTCCCAATTAGTTGACAGAGTGCAACGTGGGCATTATCCGACTTCAGTGATGGTTTGGTGGGGTGTTAACTACGAAGGAGTGACTGAGCCATATTTTTGTGAAAAAGGTATCAAAACATCGGCACAAGTACACTTGATACATCAAGATACCATTCTTGAAAAGGTAGTCAAGCCCCTTAACAACACCATGTTCAATAACGAAGTATGGTCCTTCCAGCAAGACTCGGCACCGAGTCATAAAGCTCGGTCCTCGCAATCTTGGTTGGAAGCGAACGTTTCGGACTTCATTAGAGCTGAAGACTGGCCGTCGTCTAGTCCCAATCTTAATCCACTGGATTATGATTTGTGGTCAGTTTTAGAGAGTATGCCTTGCTCTAAACGTCATAATAATTTAGAGTCCCTAAAACAATCCATACGATTGGCAGTGAAGAATTTTCCCATGGAAAGAGTGCGTGTTTCTATTGATAACTGGCCTCAACGTTTAAAGGCCTGTATTGCAGTCAATGAGACCACTTCGAATAAGCTTTTTATATTTTATATCGTTTTATATTTATGTATTAAAGTAACACACTGTAAAAGTAATAAATGTTATTTGCAATTTAAAAAATGTTTTTCTTTGTTATAATATTTATGGCATGAATAAGTATATACGGTGCATACACCAAATTTTATCTGACTGTTTGCTCCGGGTAATATCTGAAATGGCTGGACCCATTTTGACTGGACTTTCATTGGCAGGTAGCTGGTGTAATAAGGAGTAACTTAGGTCACTTTTTTTCGAAAAATATCTTTTATTTATTGCTTCCAAGGCAAAACAAAATTCGCCGGGTCAGCTATATAAATTTTCACTAGCTGTGCCCGGGACTCCAATCCGGAGGCCCAACCATTTTCCCTATCCACTTCCCATTCCCTTCCATATCCCATTGTGAGAGCTGACAATACAACTGTAACACTATTTGTGTTCAGGTGTCCATGGGCGGCGTTTGTTACTCACCATCGGGTGACACGCCTGCTCATTTGCTCCCAATATAAAAAATAAGATAAAAAAGGCATTTTTTATTATGTCCAAGCGAGAGCTAATGTCGTTTCTGTTGTCGAGGACATAGCTAATACTTAATCAATTCAACCTTTTAGATATAAATTAAATTGAGGGCTAATATTAAATTAATGCAACCAGTCTAGTAGCTCAGAAGTGACATCACTTAAGCTGGCTGCTGTCCATCTCGTATACATGAATTGCATTGGAACATTTTATTGATAAATAGTCGACCCGGCGAATTTTGTTCCGCATCAAAAGTATTTTTTACAGCGAATCTCAAAAATTATCACTTTTACATTACTACTTTATACATGAATTATAGATATAAACCATCCCGCTGACACACTCTATCTAGTAAAAAAACCGCATTAAAATATTTTGTGTAGTTTCAAAGATCTAAGCATTTTAAGGGGAGAGATAGCGGGAAGCGACTTTGATGCTTTTGTCTTTGATTTTTGATTTGGTGCCTTTTATTTACATAAACACTTCAAAAATATGTCTTTCAATTGTTTAAAAAGTTTCGTTTGGTTATTTAAAAAATAATTCATATGGTATTGATTTCTCTATACACGGCTACACGTGAAGCCGCCGACGACCAATTCACACAGCCGGCTAGGATTACTAACACGTGACAGAGCCACATCAAAATGACCGTGCGCAAAACTGCTAATACGATACGATACGATTAGATCCACAGAATAGTTGTGAGCCAGCTCGACCGGTGAAATACCACGACCTTTCACAGTATCAACGTAAAGTGGCTCACGCCGCCTTTCAGGCGGTGAGAGAGGTATCCGATCCACCCCGATTGAGCTAAAATTTTGTGTTTAGTTTGCATAACATGTATGATTTAGTACGTGAAATCCAATATGGCGGACCACTCAAGGTACTGGAATAGATATTTTTAATGCATTTCAGCAATATGGGTCTCAAATAAAACAGCTTAGTAACTCAAAAAATAACGTAAATAACGTCATTCTAAATCTAATATGGCGGAAAATCTAAGATAATGGAATAGTTATTTCTAATGCATTTTTACAATATGGGTATTAAATTAAAGCGCCAGTTGAGAGTAACTCGAAAAATAGTGCGACGTTATCTAACATTCAATATGGCTTACAAATATTTGGCATTTGTACAATATGGGTATCAAATTTTTTTTTCCTTTTTTTCGTCGAGAAGAGATAAAGTAGCCATAGAACAAAGTGAGACGTGTAAGAGTCGTGCCTTATGGTACTCTGTTCTAACTGTCCCGGAAGGAATTTGGCGTGAAGTTATGTGTGTATATAATTATACATTTATTCTTTGACAATAGAGCCATAATAGTCTTCAAACTTATAACCTCAATTAATAATGGTCGAATATCGACCATTATTAAATGGGGACCACTGGTAGTTAAAATAATATTTTATTATTTTACAAATAAATGGTGAAGTAAAAAATAAAAATCCAAATAATTAGAAATTGATCAAGAAAGTATATTAGAACATTTTACAGAGCGTCGTCGTTTGAGCAAATCTTATCAGTGTTATATAATAAAAAACAATGAGTTATCAACGGACGAAATAAGTTGGGTAGTTGTAGGGGTAAGCAGCGTAAGTTGGAGCAGAGTAGGTGAGGGGAGCGTATCCAGAGTAGGCGAGAGGTGCAACAGCAGGTCCAGTGTATGTCGTCACCACCTGGGGTTCAGGTTTCGGGTTGGCGAAAGCCACAGCCAGCACGGCGAACAAGAAGAACTGCAAAAGATATTACGTCAGTATCGTAAGCAATCTGACAATTGTCTATTTAAAATTTAATTAATTTTCTAAAAATTAATTTAATTAAAAAGTTGTACTCAATATCTTAGTATTCTTTGTCAAATATTAATTGGTTCGTAAAGAGTGATATAAGTACCAGGCTTCGAACCTTCCAATCCGTATTATAAACCGATCCAACAAACCGGTCTATTAAAAGTACTAAATATTTAGTAATGTCTCGGTGGTCCAGTGGTCGAGCACCCCGCTTCTGAATCAAGAGGTCGCGGCTCACATCAATGACTTTTCGCCAGTATTTTCGGAAGTTATTATATGATGTGATATATGTCGATGACTGAAAACTTTGTGCCCGGTGTATGGGTTCGCCACCATTTGGGACGTAAACGTAACGCCGGCCGCTGCGTACACCTTTGGGTAGAAAAAGGCGTGCATTTATGTTATGTCATTAATACTTTTTACTCTCGTCATCAGTATCATTTGATATCAATAGGACTTAGTAAATAATTGCAAATTACCTACACCATAGCCTCTTAAGGCCGTGAAGGTAAATAGGTATTTATATATGAAATTAATAAATAACATTTATTGAAATAATTTGTATACTTTACTTACCAGTCTGAAGAACATTGTTGTAGTGTTACTTGGCAGTCAAGTGATAATCAGCTCAGTATAATGGCAGCTTATATATAGTGCAGATGTAATACAACCACGCCTTCTTGTCTTGTCGCAATTAGATAAAAAGTGTCCTTGATCTCCAGAGCTTGTGTCTGATAGGTAACTACCTACCACCTGGCATCTAACATCCGTGTTATGAGACATCATAGAATCAAGATTAGCTATTATTAACACTCGTCAGGTTATTTAGATTCGATTTTATTTAAAATGACCTAAAAAATAATAGGAAAAACGTAACTTAACGCCTTTTTCTACTCGTAGGTTTAGGCAGATTAGGATTCCGAGAAATCATTGGTGTGAGTCCTGAATCGAACCCATGACGGTGATCTCGACCACTGAATCACCAGGACTAGTATAATATGAGAATAGAATTTGAAATATTTAATAGAATAGGTAGCTTATTTAATAAATTTATGAAAAAAGTTTCGATGGTCCAACGGTCGAGCTCGTGCTTCTGAAGTCGTGGGATCGATGCCAGGATCACACCAAAGTCTTTCTGTACTTATCTTCGGAAGTTATGGGTGATAAATATCCATAACTGACAATGTTTTTTTGTTCTACTTCCAATTCCACTTGGGGCGTAATAATTCAACGAGTCGAGATTTAATAGCCGCTGTCTACACCTTCGTGTAGAAAAGGCGTGATGTTATGTTATTTTATCTCGAGGAGATTCACAACTGGTCAAACCTCTTCCTATGGGTTCGGAAAGAGAAACATTGGCACAATTCTTTCAAACGATGTAGCCAGAAAAAGAAACAGATTAGCCTCTAATGGTGGTCTCTTCTCTTAATCAAGACATATCGTGATCGAATCTTCACCAATATGTTTTCGAAAATTTTTTCGAAAGTTATATGTGATAAATATCGATGATTGACAGTGGTAAATCCAAGCAGTTCGCTGCATGAATGGGCCGGCTCGACCGGTGAAATACCACGACCTCTCAGAAGATCGACGTAAAGTGGTTCATGCCGCATTTCATTCGGTGAGAGAGGTACCCGGAGGGCCACCCACCTTCGCAATCCTTCCCTATCCCCTATCCCTTAAAGTTCGGCAACGCAGCAGTAACACTTTAAGTGTTACTGGTGTCCATAGGCGGCGTTGGTTGCTTACCATCAGGTGACACGCCTGCTCGTTTGCCCTCCTATCACATAAAAAAACCACCTATTTCATTTGGGACCTATTAAAAAAAAACTCGACTTGTCGAAATCTGTCGTTGTTTTTTCTGTAAAAGTCGTGAACGTACCAAAAAGTACCAAAAATGAAAAAAAAAATATAATTTTAATTATGTATATTTAATATAGCTAGATATATATATATATATTTATAATATTAAGAGCGTGTTATTTTTTCTTTAGTAAAATCCGTATCCATAGTTGTACGGTGAAGATCCGTATGCACTATAAGTGCCCCCATAAGTTGCTGGGTTTGTGTAGCCTGTGTATCCTGTGTAGTAACTAGGGTAGCCGGCAGCATAACTTCCGTATCCGTAGCTAGGGTAGTATTGTGGTCTGGCAATAACCAACGCTACCATAGCGAACAAAATTATCTGAAATAATAATACCATTTTCTTTTATTAACAAGTCTCGGTGGTCCAGTGGTCGAGCACACGGTTTCTGATCCAGAGGGCCGGGGATCGAATCCTGACACTGAGTCACACCGATGACTTTTCGAAATTGTTTTCGGAAGTTAAGTATGATAAATATCGATGACTGAAAACTTTGTGCCCGGTATGGCAATAGGTTCGCCACCTATTCCATTTGGGACGTGAACATAACGCCGAGACGAGGCTTAACAGCCGCTGCCTACACCTTCGGGTAACAAAGGCGTGAAGTTATGTTATATTAACAAATATTATTAATTTATTAATAAAAACACGAAGACCGATTGAATCGAAATGATCGAATTCGATTGGGGTTAGAATCACATGTGACTCTGTGAAAAAAATCGTCATTAGAAAAAAGTGATAAAGCTAACTAACTAGTGAAGTACGCTGCATACTTGAGTCGGATCGACTGTTACAAGATCACAATCTGTCAGAATAACGACCTAAAGTAGCTCATGCCGCGTTTCGTTCGGTGAGAAAGGTATTCGGAAGACCACAAACTTCCCCTTCCCTCCTCAACCAACTCTAAACAGATGACAATTGTACCCCACTCGGTGTTCCAGATGTCCCTGCACGGCGCTGGTCGATCAAAACCACGTGAGCCAAGGAACAAGGGAGACAACTAATATAAAAATTCATGAAAACGTGTTTTCTTGGTCATGTTCGATTAATAGAAAATGCATTAGTAGGCTTTCAAAAATGCAGACGATGTCAGGTGACTCCGAATTTATTTATTTCTATATTCATTCGCATAATTATGGGTATTTAGAATATACATACATAGCTTCAGTCCAAATCTCTTGCTGGGTAAAGAGAGAGAACAGAGCGCCATATGGCACGATTCTTACACGCCTCACTCGCTTCTTTCACAATATGATGACAATAATGAATTATGTCTTTAAAATTTACAATCTATAAATTAAGTCTCGGTGGCCCAGTGGTCGAGCATACGGCTTCTGATCCAGAGGTCCGGATTTCGATTCCTGACACTTGCTCACACCAATGACTTTTCGAAATTGTTTTCGGAAGTTATGTGTGATAAATATCGATGACTGAAAACTTTGTGCCCAGTATGGCAATAGGTTCGCCACCTATTCCATTCTGCCTACACCTTCGGGTAACAAAGGCGTGAAGTTATGTTATGTTATAAATACATTATTGTCACACAAAAGAAATAGGTATATGTAGATATGATAAATACAATTTATCATATCTCCATATACCTATTCCTTAACAAAAAAAAATAAGAGGCCGTAGACAAAGTTCTAACCGTCCGTATCGATTTTATTTCTTTCGGCGAAGGATTAAACATGTTTAATGAGTTTGACTTTTAAGAAGAATAGCAAAATCTTACTTTCGAAGTAGAAATTCACTGGATTCCAATTCCATACCTAGCAAATGTTGACGATGAGGCTGATTGTAATTTAGTGACCAGTTTTATCTGAATTATGCTTTATTACACTTTTTTTTATCGATAGATATAAAAACTGCTCATCTAAATTGAAAATATATCTTTAAACTTCTTAACACATGAACTTAAGCATGCACTTCATATATGAACTGAAGTCCAGTTAATTTTCGTGTTATTCAAAACTATATTTCAAAATTAAGCACTGGTGAAGTTTATACTAATTAAAATCAATTAAAAATTCTTTTGTTTGCACTAATTAAAATCAAAAAGTTTTTAGTGTTTAAAACTCATAATCATAAAATTTTCCAATATGTTTGGCTGGACCAGTGAAATACCACGGCCTCTTAGAATATCGACGTAAAGTGGCTCTTGCCGTGTTTCGTTTGGTGAGAGTAGTATCCAAAGGCCGATCCTCCTTTCTTCTTCCCATTCCCATCCGAATTTCGACCAGTTCCATATCCCATTGTAAATTCCGGCAACGCAACTGTAACACAAAATGTTTGTTTGCGGCGGCGTTTATTGCCCACCATCAGGTGACACGCCTGCTCGTATATAATACGCTCCCAATACCATATAAAAGCACTTACCAATTTGAAGAACATTTTGGGTGATCCAAATAATTGAAGGAGAATTAATACAAAACAACAATCGGTCCTGTACAAAACTGCGTACTGTGGTCACTGTTGTGATTCCTTCATCATTTATAGATGTCTCGTGTCCTTGATGGCACGAAACAATAAAAATAATACCACACATATCAAATACTGTTGGGAATCAATGTAAATTATGACCGCCGTATTGGGACGCGCTCTACATAACCAAGTAGTGTCTTTATTTTACGTTATTTTTTTTGTACTATTTTAAAACCTTCAAATGCGCACTCGGTGTGAATACTTATATCGTTAAAAATATTATAAACGTATTATTCACTATCTATAAACACACTAGTATTATTAACATATCTTTACCTAGTTTTTGTTTATTCTAGATTTTGCCAGAGACTTCGACAACTTTGACAGATGTACTGCCACTATAAGACTATAATCAAACGTTTGACAGAAATCCTGCTAAGTAATTTCCTGACAGATCCCGGATTTTCCCTTGGAAGTAAATGATATTACTCAAACAAAACTAGATCATTTTCAAGCAATACACTAGTAAAGAAAGTACTATTATATACAAGTAAACAACCGCTCAGAATATCTTACCGCGTTTTGCTTGGTAAGATAGTTATCTGGAGCCCAACCCTTCCGATATCTACCCTATACCATTTTAACGGCTGCAACGCAACTGTAACACTATCTGTCTTGCAAGTGTCCATGGGCGGCGTTAGTTGCTTACCATCAGGTGACATATCTGCTCGTTTGCCCCAATCCCATTAATAAGACATTTTATTTAATGTATCGCCCAATTACAAGTTGATTATAACATTCTAACACAACCGACACGGTTGGTATAAAACTTGTCCGATCCATCTGGACATAATGCGCGCTTATTATCGGAGATCACTTGAGACATTTAATAACAATGTAGTCTCTGTATGGCGATCCAGGATATGGGCAGCCATTGAAATCGAAGATCACCGATCAGGTGTGCCCTGGCTTTGACAGATTGTCAAATTAAAAACAAATTGTGGTCACAAAAGATCAAGGCTAACATTACGTTATATAAACTAAATAGACGGAAGCCAAAATATGATTCAGTACACTGCATCTCTCATTCAACATGTTCGCTAAAATTGTAAGTAACTTACCTACGTACCAGCTGTAGACTCGTGTTCTTTTGGAACTTCACGCCTGTTAAATCCGAGCGTATAGGCAGCGGTTGTTAAGCCTCGATTCGCCGAATCGTTATATTACGCGTCCCAAATGGAATAGATTACGAATCTATTGCCATACCGGGCACAAAGTTGTCAGTCATCTATACATATCACACAAAACTTTCGAAAAGAATCTTGGGGTGAATTATTGGTGTGAGCCCGGAATCGAACCCACGAGACGCGTGGCACTCGACCAATGGACCACTGAGTCTGCTATTACCAAAAAACTAATTTTTATTAGCCAAAATTGAAGAAACTATTGTCACCGATATTTTTTTCTACTTTTTCTTTCGATGCTCTTTAAAACTTGAAACCTTTTTTTTCTCCATAATATCTGAAGAGAGCAACAATTAGGTCGTACTGCGAATCATTTTTAAATTGGTCACGTGTAAAGGTGCGCGTGACGAACGGTGTCGTAGTTATTGCCAATATTAAATTACTAAACGCCGTCTGGTATTATAAAATCAATATATAATAGGGCTGGTTCAACTGGTGAAACATCACGCCCTTTCAGAATATTAACGTAAGGTGGCTCATGCCGTGTTTCGCTCGGTGAGAGAGGTATCCGGAGGCCCAACCAAATCGCATTCTCCCTTCCCATCCCGTTTCCGAACTCTTCCTCGTCCTTCCTTTGTTGCTCACCATCGGGTGATACACTTGCACGTTTGACCCCCTATCAAAATCAGTCTGTTCATCTGTATATTTGCTACGGTCTCAAAATGTACTTGAACAATTTAACGTTTTCAACTATACGAGTGTACATTAGTAATATTAGGAGTAAGATTTCAGCAAGTCGAGGCTTAATAGCCGCTGTCTACGCATTCGAGTAAAAAAAGGTGTGAAGTTATATATTTATTATTAAACATTTCAAAACATTTCTTTTTCAGTTTGCTCTCTTCGCTATGCTGGCGTTGGCCTTCGGCGCTCCGAATCCTAAGCCCCAGATAGTGACTTATACACCAGGACTTGATTACGCTCTTGATTACTCATCTGTATATTCACCTTATCCACAAGCCCTTACTTATGCAGCTGCTCCTACCTATAATGTCCCGTTATTCGTATAATATTAAACAACAGTATTAATATGCTTCGATCTTGGTTTATATTACTTTTAATAAAAATACAGTTTTTTTGTGTATAAAATATGTATTGTCAATGAAATCCTATTCTTAATATATTTAAGTTGTCAGCAAATAAAAAGTTAACACATTATAGTTATACGTTTGTTTGTCTGTTTGTTTTCCTATGTGTCATTGTAAATGTACTTGTCTTAAAATTATATTGCAGCGTACCGGATACAAACTTGGGACGTCTCAAACCGAAATTGGAGAATCCTTTTGTAATTAATGTAGGTAATTCTCGCTCTTGTAAAGATCAACTTAGCTTGATTTATGCTTTGTTTTATTAAAATACCAGTTGACCCGTTTTATCACTTTTCTTTTACTACAACAAAAATGTCATTATGTTGCTAAAAACCACCCCGTTGACACTCTACTACTCTACCTATTAAAAAAAACCGCATCAAAATCCGTTGCGTACCAAAGATCTAAGCATAGATATGAACTCAATAATTATGAAAGCCACAGAATAATTTGTACAAGATCCATGTATCACGGCGTTCTTTTTAATCTGCTTATTTGTGAGGGTAAACGAGTCGAGTCGGCCCATTCATGCGGAATGCGGAACTGCTTGGCTCTACCACTGTTGAAAGTTTTTACTGTTTTTGTTTTATATTATTATAATATATTCTTAACCTTAAAATATCACCTTCGTAGAGCATCATGCGATACAAAGTTCGCCAGACCAGCTGACGGGTTTCAAACGTTTTTTGTATGAATGCACTGCTCAATGTGAGAGTGTGCGTGAAGGTATATCAACATCTCTTCTAAAGTTGGTGTTCTTACTGCGCATGCGCGAAAAAGTGCTTATAAGCCACTGCCTCGATCAGCTCACCTACAGTTCTCAACAGAAAACCACGAGACCTTACGCATCGATTTGAAATTACCAGATACGTGACTCGACAAAGTTTTACAAGTTGCTTCTAACATCAAGTTTCCAAGTTTGATTTAAATTTTAAAATTTAAATTAGTGAGAATCTCGTCTCGAATAATAAATTAGACGAACATCTAGTTAATAACGAGTGTGAAAATATAATTGGCGAATTGTTGTTGAAAGTTATGGATCAACAACAAATGACAAGGAACAATCTGCGTAAAAAATCTGTTACACCGAAAATTGTCGTATATCCACCATTGGAAGAGATGACGGAGAATACTCAAGTACCACGCGGTGAGAGGGTGCTCAAGGCTTTAAGCGGCCGTTTGTCTCGTATACGCAGTAATTCGGACAGCAGCTCTAGCAACAGCGATTGTGGTGAGAACGGTCATTCTGACGACCGGTCGTCGTGCTCCACAAGTGAATCTGGTAGTGACGGCTCCGAACGCCAACGGCGGCATCGCTCTGTCGTCAGCCTATTTCGTGTCTTTCAAAACCTGAGTTTATCATCCCGTTCACAATCCTGTACCGCATCGGAACGAAGGAAAACCAAAAAGCAAACACAACCCAAGAGGATATTACGCTCACCTGTAACTTACACCTATGTACGTGGATTGTCTGGTCTACCGACTCAGAGAGTGCCAAGACAGATGGTTTACTGCACTTCGGCGGGACTAAACCGTTAAAACTCTAAAACATATTTTAAGCCAGATAAGAGAAGAAATTAAGACTGGTTTATATGTAAAAAATATATAAAAATAGATGTATGTTATCATATCATTGGACATCTGCAGCGACCTGACCGAATAGCTGGTACCACGATGTCTCAGGGAGGACCAAATGCTGAGGATGAACAAGAACTCCACTTTCACGAGTAAATTCTCAATATCCTCGCTGTACGTTGAGCTGTGACTTGTCTATTTCTAAATAAAGAGTTAAGAAATAAAGAGTTAAGAAGACTGTGTGCTGAATGAAGAATACTCTAGTTGTTGTTGGTCTATTGAATATTACTAAATAACTTTTTACAGACAAAGTAATGAATATTGTAAAAATATATCGTTCGTTTATTAAAGACATTTTGTGTTTTAGCAAGAGTTCGAAAAAAAAACGCTATAATCACGATGAATTTAAAATTATTTATTTATTATTGTATTTTTTTTGCACATAATTTAAAACACCTACGAGATAGGATTGTTTGTCAATCAAATTAGTTACATGAGTGTGTTTTTTATGTTTCAAAATTTTTTGACCTATAAATTCTTATATCATTTCATTTGTATTATGTTATTCAAGTATAGTGCCTTTTAAAACTTTGTAAATTAAATTAAATTTAAACTAGACTTAATAACTAACTACTGTTAATGTAAATTGTGTATACTATAAAAACAGTCATATTACGATGTACCTTATCTAGAGCATACTAATATTATTACATCAAATTATTAATTGAAATATTTCGAATTTGATAGATAGTCAATTTATCTGCAATTTATTGTATACTAAAATTAATATTATTGCATTCATTAAATACACAAAACATTGATCGTGTAGCTAACTCAATGAATGTCAAGTAAACTTCGTCTTTTTATTGTCAAATAATATTAAGGTAATTCTTGTATTTGATTGAAATAAACAAAATAATTTGAAACATATTATGCAATTTTTTTTATTGAATTTTTACCAATGATAGGTGTAATCTAATTCTATCACCGTATTTTTTTTCCGGAAATTGGAAAATTAAATACAAAATAACCAAAAAGTATTTATTTCTTAGACTTTCGCGAATCACATTCATAACATTTTTTATGGATTATATCGCGGTTATTTGGTACTTATCAACTGTTAATTACTCGTGAAAATGATCTCTGTAAAGAGTTCGAAACGTCGGGAAATAAATAGAAAATAAGTTCCAAAAAACGCGATATATAATCCATAAAAAGTTGTTTCAATGTAACCAAAAAGAATTTATTACACACATGCGTAACTTCACGCACAGTAGCTTGCGGGATGGGCAAAGATAATAGAGTGCCACGAAAAATCCGAATCTTGTATCATCTTGCGTCACTCGGCAACTTTGGCGCAGTGCCTTCTTTTCTACCGCGTTTGTCATGCACACTCGGCCATACCCAATTCTCGCTTCAATAAGTTAGCATTGGGAATTGTGTTTATTAAATGATACTACCTTTAAAAGGGATGAATTCACGTTAGTATTTCAGCGTTAGTTAGCTATTTACGTATGTAGTAGGAGATCCGCTAAAGAACGACTTTCAACGTCGTGTTTATTTGATAAAACATATTTTTTATCAAACTAGTTGACCCACGAACTTAGTTCCACATTAAAAGTAACAAAGAAGTAAATTTTGGATTTATAACTTTTTCTTTACTACATCATACTTGAATTATAGATAAAAACCAACCCGTTGACACTCTCTATGTATTAAAAAAAACCGCATCAAAATCCGTTGCGTGGTTTTAAAGATATACGCATTTAAGGGGTCAGATAGCGGAAAGCGACTTTGTTTTATACTATGTAATGATAATAAGTATGTTGCATATGGGTTGCCTACGAAAATTCAGTCCAGAATATAATTAAACGACAGTTACAATTACAAATTTGAATCAAGAAGTCACGGGTTCGAATCCTGGCTCACACCAATCACTTTACGAAATTAATTTCGAAAATTATGCATAACAAATAGCGACGACTGAGAATTTTGTGCCCGGTATGGCAATAGGTTCGCCGTTTGGGACTTAGACATAACGACGAGTCGAGGCGTGACAGCCACTGCCTACATCTTCGATTAGAAAAAGACGTGAAGTACCCTTTTCTCTAAGATGGCCATAAATATGGAGATAAGTTTTTATTGACACCGCATGGGGTAAAAAATAAATTACGTCTTTTGAAATTGAAATATAAGGTTCTTAAATTGTAACATTTCAATAGACCAAATTTCAAGTAACCAAATTTTAATTTTTAAAGCTTGGCAACCGGAATACTGGACTGATTCTTCACAAGCAACCCTGTACCAACTTGTGCGAAATTAAATTATCTTTATTTTCATTTAATTTTTACTAAATAACTGTAACAAAATGTTCATATTTTGCACCGATATAAGCGCGGCAATCAATAGTTAATAGGATATAATATTTAACCCAAAATTTCTCTATTCTATTGGCTACATAATTTCGATTGACATAGAATTACTCAAATAAACACGACGGGAAAAAATCATAAGGAAAACATTTCTTTTCTTACGAGTGGTAGAGGAAAGCAGTTCGTTCCACCACCTCTCAGAAGATCGACGTAAAATGGCTCATGCCGCGTTTCGTTCGGTTAGAGAGGTACCCGGAGACCCAACCCCCTTCCCCATACCGTTCTTCCTACTCCCTTAAAGGTCGGCAACGCAACTGTAACGCTATATGTGTTTCAGGGGTCCATGGGCGCCGCTGGTCACTTAACATCAGGTGATACGCGTTTGCCCTCCTATCCCATAAAAAAACCGTAAATTAATCACATCCTGGATTAAAATGTCTTGGGCAACCCATGTAATTTATTTATTGACCTATTAATTTTTTAATATGAAACACTTTTCATCAAATAAACATGGCAGTGAAACCCATCTCAGACCCGGTAGGCGTCGCACTCACGTTTGCAAACCTGCTTTCCAAAGTGGATTCCATGAAACCGATAGCTGTGCTCAAGTTTCTAGATTGCATAACTCTTTACAAGACTACCCTGTGCGGTAATTGGTTTGCAATTATGGCGATCACGTGTACTGAACGTTGACGCACCAATGCTCCTCGGTTAGCCGACGATTGTGATATTTAATTAAAAGCGAATAGTATTTGGCACATGAGTTTCCTGTACGGTTCTTCTCATGATAGCCACTTCCGTCGGATTGGCGAATGCGTTCGTATTTTCTTGTTCCATAGAGGCACTTTTCTCAAAAACTCGTGTTTAATTATTTTATTTAAAATAATAACATTATCAAATCTTTGTGTTTCTTGACAAATAAAACTCTTTTGACTTTGAAAAAATAAAGAATCACATTTGTTTAATGAGTCACTTTTAGTGATAAGTTTTTATTGATATATATCACACATAACAGTGGTAGAGCCATGCAGTTCGCTGCATGAATAGGCCGGCTCGATCGGTGAAATAGTACGACCTCTCAGAATATCGATATAAACTGGCTTATGCCGCGTTTTGGCCAGTGGAAGATGTATTCGAAGGTCTTCGAACGTCTCCGAAACTCTTCTCCTCGTCCCTCCCCATCCTACTTCCGACCCCTTCATTATCCCTTTTAAAAGGCCTGCAACGAAGTTGGAACACTATTTGTGCTGCAGCTGTCCATTGGTGCGTTCGTACTATCAGGTGACACTCCTGTTTGTATCGCTCTGTTTGAACTCGTTTTATCACTTTATTATAAGTATTTACAAGTCTATTTAGAAGACAGCTTTTGTCATAGGAATATAATAAGACTCACCGATTATAAAAAAATGCGTAATAGAAGATATTTATTTTGGCAAGCAAACATTATTACATGTATTTCGAGATGGCGTCCCTTGAACTCGCTTGAAGGGTTTAAGTGAAATTGGCAGCAGATTAGCTCTTGTCATGAGTATTACGTTAAAAATATATTCAAAGTACAAGTCAACATCCTCCTGGCTTTGAAATATTTTCCGGTCCCTCTTTTATAACTTCACTCATTTTAATACACGAATGTGTAGGCAGCGACTTACAAGCATTGACTTGCCGATTTTATACGCACAAATTCGAATGGATCGAATTCATCCCACGTCTTCTTGAATCAGAAGGGGGTAGCTTGACAACTTCTTCTCCACGCAGAAATTAGGCTTAGTTTTATTAAAAGCTAGTTTTTTCCTGACATTTGTGAGTTTACTAACCCCGAATACTCGTGCTCATTGTCAGGGTCATTCAATCTCTGACAAACGAAAAATCCATGTCATAGTTTGCAGTCGGTAACTTAAAAGTGACATTAATGACAGTATATTATAAAAAATAAATGGCAGTGTTTCAGGACTGCGACTTTTATTTCGCAGGTAGCATGCTTAAATCCTGAGTCACACTAATAACTTTTTATTATTTCTCTGTGATACATCTCGCCAGCGTTTTCAACAACTTATTACAAGGAACTAGAAAAGGGAACCGCCGTACTGACTTTCGATTAACCTCAACCTCTTCGATTGCCTCAACCATAAGATAATAATATAAGGGGCATCTTATGACAGTCGAAATTTATATAGAGATTTTATTTTTTTTGTATTTTTTTTGTTCAAATTTAACTTGTGATCTTCTAAAATCAATATAATTCGGCGAGACGAGGCTTAACAGCCACTGTCTTTACGTTCGGGTAAAAAAGCATGAAGCTATGTTATGTTATATTGGTATAACTCGACAAAATCAGCTAAAAATTATTAGATTAAAATTGTATCACGTATTACATACGTATTCGTTACCACTTGTATTTTCTAAAATTTTCTTTTACCATAGTATATACATAACTTCACGCCTTTTTCTACCCCAAGGTGTAAGCAGTGGCTGTTAAACCTCGACTCGCCGTTATGTTTACGTCCCAAATGGAATAGGTGGCGAAGCTATTGCCATACCGGACACAAAGTTTTCAGTCATCGATATTTAATCACAATACGAAATAAATTTCGTATTTGGTTCGTATCCACCGAGACTGAACTTTGCGATAATAATTCAAATTTAACGCTATTTTATTAATCTGAAGTTTTAGTAGATATAAGTTAATTTAACCTTATAAACGTACAGTGATCCCAGCAACGCCGTCCCCTGGGATGAATAGTTTCTACTTTCCTGTGATTTAAAGAATTTTGATTAAAGCACATGTACGCCTACAAAACCGCGGCTAAAAACTGGAACATTTTTAAAACTACATACATATATAACTTCACGCCTTTGTTACCCGAAGGTAGGCAGCGGCTGTTAAGCCTCGGCTCGCCGTTATGTTTACGTCCCAAATGGAATAGGTGGCGAACCTGTTGCCATACCGGGCACAAAGTTTTCAGTCATCGATATTTATCACACATAACTTCCGAAAACAATTTTGAAAAGTCATTGGTGTGAGCCAGTGTCAGGATTCGAACCCGCGACATCCGGATCAGAAGCCGTGTGCTTGATCACTGGACTTTTAAAACTAATAAATATAATTACTGTTATAACAGCCAGTTTTAATCTCAAATATCCTTAACTCTAACTTAAGAGGGTTGAATATGGGACTCAAGCAATTCGTAAACAACATATAAAAATAAATTCCTATATAATAATAATATGTTAAAATTGAGCCAAGTTTGGTATTTGGTATATACATAATCTAGATTTATCATATAGCTGGTCTACTGGTCGAGCACCACGACTTCTGATTCAGAAGTCATGGTTTCGATTCCAATTCGCCCCTGATATATACCGATGACTGACAACTTTGTGCCCTGTGTACGGAAATAGGTTCGCCACGGCGATTCGGCGAGTTGAGGGTCAACACCCGATACCTACACCTTCGGGTAAAAAAAGAAGGGAAGTTAAGCTATGTTATAATCTAGATAATTAGGATGTTAAGAAGATGACATATTAATAGGTCTTTATCTTCTTAATAATTAGCTGTACAAATAAACAAATTTACAGTACCTATTTGTAATATCAAAAGAATTATTACTTTACTAAATTTTTAACAGTGGTAGAGCCAAACAGTTTCCTGCATGAATGGGCCGGCTCGACCGGTGAAATACCACGACCTCTCAGAAGACCGACGTAAAGTGGCTCATGCCGCGTTTCGCTCGGTGAGAGAGTACCCGGAGGCCCACCCCCCTTCCCCATCCTTTCCAATCCCCTATCCCTTAAAGGTAGGCAACGCAACAGTAACACTATATGTGTTGCTGGTGTCCATGGGCGGCGTTGGTTGCTTACCATCAGGTGACACGTCTGCTCGTTTGGGATAGGAGATCCCATAAAAAAAAATACAAATACCAATCACCATTTTTTTTAAATGGATTGAATTTGATGGGTCTTTCCTGACAGATATTTGATGCAACAAGGAGTGGGCTACTTTAGCTATGGGCTACTTTTATGATCAACAGTGGTAGAGCCAAGCAGTTTACTGCATAAATGGGCCGGCTCGACCGGTGAAATACCACGACCTCTCAGAAGACCGACGTAAAGTGGCCCATGCCACGTTTCGTTCGGTGAGAGAGGTACCCGGAGGCCCACCCCCTTCCCCATCCTTTCCTATCCCCTTCCCTTAAAGGTCGGCAACGCAACAGTAACACTATATGAGCTGCTGGTGTCCATGGGCGGCGTTAGTTGCTTACCATCAGGTGACACGCCTGCTCGTTTGCCCTCCTATCCCATAAAAAAAAATATCTATTTGAAAATAAAGAAGTTTATTTTCATATCATAAAAGTACAGAGCAAACAAAACTTGGTAACTCATTACAAATCGCGAAAATAGACGCAATACCAGAGCCATGGTTATAGATAAACCCAAATCCTATAGACGCGCTTGGCTGTAACACTGCCGTGTACATTACACGTACATATCTGGTCATTGACACTGTATATCCTATTTCACTTAACGCTAAAAGATTTTTTTGTTATCATCAGTTTCACAAACGTGACATCGAGTTAAAGAATGTTTTTCTCGTAAAAATGATTGATGCTCTGTTAAAGGGATCAAAGTTTACTAGCTGTATTGTAAAGAGGCGTGAATTAGAACCTTTTGTTAACAAGACACAATGTTAATTTATCATTTAACCTTTTCTCCTTATAATATAGTAGTAGGATAAACTGAGGGCACTGCGCATAATTACTTTAACTATGGTAGAGCTTCGCAACTGGCTGAATCACAGTTAAAGTAATTAATGGGCCGACCGGCGTTATACCACAATCTCAGAATCAAAATATTGGTCAGAGAGGTCTCCAGAGGTCCCACACCCTCGTTTCCCTCATCCCCTCTTATTCTACTCCCCTAAAGGCCGGTAAAGCAACTGTGACACTATTAGTGTTGCAGGTGTCTATGGGCGGCGGTGGTTGCTTATAACTAGGTGACCCGCTTGCTCGTTTGGACTTTTGTTCCAAAAACAAATATAATAAAAAAAATTGTGACGCCCGAGGCAAAAGCGGAAGGATATAGGAGTCGAGGACGGCCACGAGAATATTTCCAAGATCAAATTGAACGAGTCCTTGAGGATGGTGATGTTGGGATCCTTAAAAACCGATGACCCACACCTTTTTTCCCATCCTAACCCCCTTAAAGGCCGGCAAGGCAATTGTAACACTATTTGTGTTGCATAACTTTCGTGGTCGTAACAGATAGACGAACATATAAGAGATGTTTAGTATTAGGTTCCCGCTTTTACCCTTTCGTTACGGAACTCTAATAAAAAATGAATAGATATTGCCAAGTCAGTTTTATGAACGATACCTAATTTATATTTAATGATGCCTTTACTTTTCTAAGGTCTCACCAACGGTCTTTGCCCTTGGGTATCAACTTTGGTGCTCTGCTTATCAGTAAGTACACTCAGTACAGGTAGTTGGCTTCTGACGGTCAATGGCATACGGAAAAAACAAACTTATTTAGGGCAAAAGTTCCAAATTAAAATTCATTCATCATCTTGCTATGGCTTTTTGGGGTTCTGTAGAATACTGGGAACCTTTTTTTATGGGGCAAGAGTACAAACGAGCAAGCGAGTCACCTGTTGGTAAGTGACTAACGGGGGAAAGGGTAGTCTTCCAGATACTTCTCTCACCAAACGCTGAATCAGCCACTTTACGTTTATATTTTGAGAGGTCGTGGTATTGCACCGGTTGACACAGTCCATTCACGCATTGAACAGCGAGGCTCTACCACTGTTACAATCGTCTCACTGATTACAAATTTTAATTTATAAAAATCTTGTAACACACTCCTTCCACATATGAGATAAAAAAGGTAAAAAAGTATGGCGTGCAATAATAAATATAGATTTAATCGCTCCCACCGCACTTAGAGACTTTAGCCTCCTACAACTCATGTATGCGTAAAGGTTGAAAAGCCTCGGAAATATCAGAATAAAAAAAATCCCACTCAAAGTACTTAATATCGTATTTATAGTCACAATTTTTAAAAATAGTCTCCGTGGTGCAATGGTCGAGCACACGGCTTCTGATCCTGAGGTCCGGGTTCGATTCCTGATACTGTCTCACACCAATGATTTTTCGAAATTGTTTTTGGAAGTTATGTGTGAAAATATCGACGGCTGAAAACTTTGTGCCCGGTATGGCAATAGGCTCGCCACCTATTCCATTTGGGACGTAAACGTAACGGCGAGACGAGGCTTAACAGCCGCTGCCTACACCTTCGGGTAACAAAAGGCGTGAAGTTATGTTTAAAAAAATACTGTCGGAAAATCGTTGCTATTGTAAATAAATAATAAAATATATATTCACCTACGCTAATAAAAGCATAACTCAAATGACTATGGAAAATACAGGTGAAAACGTATAGCCTATTTGACTGTTACACTTAAGACCAATCTATAAATACTTAACGCCATCTATCCTTCACTTTTCACATTAATAGTAACCTGTCGGCCATCTGACAGTGCAAGGCAGCCCAACAACATCGGGGAGGAGACTTCTGTGGAGCACCAGGACACCCCTGCAGTGAGCCTTCGCGGGTCACTCGGCATCAGGTTGTACCTGCTCCCTTTCTAAGAATTTTGGTAACCACAAATTGAGGAGCAACTCGTCGTTAAAATAAAAAACTATTAATTGACGAGTGATTTTTTTTATTTTGGAACCCCCGACCGCGTTACACGCTTATATGCGTAGTCAATTAATAAAAAAATTTAACAAGAATTATAAATATACAACATAACTCCACGCCATTTCCTACCCGAAGGTGTAGGCAGTGGCTGTTAAGCCTCGACTCGACGTTATGTTTACGTCCCAAATGGAATAGGTGGCGAACCTACTGCCATACCGGGCACAAAGTATTCAGTCATCCATATTTATCACATGTAACTTCTGAAAATAGTTTCGAAAAGTTATTAGTGAGCCAGGATTCGAACCAGCGACTTCTCGATTCAGAAGCAGTGTATATAACATAACGTTTTCTTTCTGCCCAAAGGTGTAAGCAGCGGCTGTTAAGCCCCGACCCGCCGAATTATTACATCCTAAATGGAGTAGGTAGCAGAACCTATTGCCATACACGAAGTCATCGATATTTATCACTATCACACATAACTTCGGAAAAGAATTCCGAGAAGTACCTAATTGGTGTGAGACCGGAATTGTTCACGCGGCTTCTTGATTCAGAAGTGGGTAGCTCGTCCATTGGACCAACAAGACTACATTTTAATAATAATTTTTAAACCAAATTAACCAAGCCTTGACCAAAGACTAAATATATACTAGATTTGCGACCTGAATATTCAACTAATTATAGCACTGCTAAAATTTTAGTCTGTGCATAATTGGATTAGTAACGAGATGGAAATACATTGAGGTCTATTTATAGTAAGCTCTGCTATACTTAGCCTGTCCACCAGGGATAAGCTCATTGACACTGAAGCATCGATCCGGGGGCGGAGCCGCAGCCTGCACCATCATGAATTGACCTAGTTTTGAAGCTCTCAATGAAACATGAGGGTGAGTTGCACACAAAGAACACCTTGTACATACTACTTCTTTATATATATATATATCTCCTCACGCTTTTTATAATAAGACTTATAGGTAGTACCTTTTCGATTCAAATATTTGGCCATTTAGGACAAGATGCGAGTCTAATATAAATTAATCAGTATAACCTTTAGTATGTATCATTAAAAAGTATGTAACATAAAATAATCAGACTTCACGCCTTTTTCTACCCGAAGGTGTACGTCCCAAATGGAATAGGTGGCGAACCTATTGTCATACCGGACACAAAGTTTTCAGTCATCGACATGTATCACACATAACTTTCGAAATCAATTTCGAAAAGTCATTGGTGTGAGCCAGGATTCAAACATGCAACCTCTTCAATCAGAAGCAGTGTGGTCAACCACTGGACCATCGAGACAAAAATTATGTATTCTATCTACAACTTATTTTAACCTATAAATACTAACTAAATAGACGTATTTGCTGTTTGCCCTAAAATAAGAAAACTTGTATTTTACAGATTTTACTTAAAAAATTATAAGCATCTCAACATCTAGAATTTTGTTCTATTCCAATAATTTAACGCCTTTTGTTACCCGAAGGTGTAGGCGGCGGGTGCTAAGCCTCGTCTCGCCGCGCCGTTATGTTTACGTCCCAAATGGAATAGGTGGCGAACGTATTGCCATACCGGGCACAAAGTTTTCAGTCATCGATATTTATCACACATAACTTCCGAAAACAATTTCGTAAAGTCATTGGTGTGAGCCAGTATCATGAATCGAACCCGGACCTCTTGGATCAGAAGCCGTGTGCTCGACCACTGCGCCTACAGACAGGGGCGCGAAGATGTTGCAGCTGCCTGCTGAGGTCTTTGACCGCGCGACCTACTTTTAGCTTGACGTCACCGCTATGCCTCTATGACGTCAGGATCGAGCCTCCCCGAGCCCATTCAAAACTAGATCACAGGAGGCATTGTGCACACCAACCTTCTCAGTACCAGTACAAGCGCACATACAACCGAGGTCGCAATCCGTGGAGGTTATATCAATCACATCCCTTCTATTAATATTTACTGTGAGGTCATTGGGGACAGATTAAATTATTTATAACATTTAATTGTAATGCGCGCATTTAATTGTAATTCGCGGATTCGAATCCTGACACTGGCTCACACCAATGACTTTTCGAAATTGTTTTCGGAAGTTATGTGTGATAAATATCGATGACTTGAAAACTTTGCGCCCGGTATGGCAATAGGTTCGCCACCCATTTGGGATGTAAACGTAACGGCGAGACGAGGCTTAACAGCCGCTGCATACACCTTCGGGTAACAGAAATGAGAGAAGTTATGTTATGTTATGTGTTACATACATATATAACTTCACACCAAATCCCTTGCTGTGTAGGCAGAAAGAACAGAGCACCATAAGGCACGATTCTTACACTTTACACTTATTCTTCCTATTTAAAGAGGAATTTTCTACAGTATTGATAGAGAATTGACAGCTTATAAGTCTGATAATGAATATATATATTTTTTATTAATAGTAGTAATATTAAAACAACTTTTTAGGATTGTATCGCGTTTATTTCTTATTTATTTATATTTATTTCCCGACGTTTCGAACTCTTTACAGAGATCATTTTCACGAGTGACGAAATGATCTCTGTAAAGAGTTCGAAACGTCGGGAAATAAATATAAATAAATAAGAAATAAACGCGATACAATCCTAAAAAGTTGTTTTAATGAGTGAGATTCGCGAAAACCTTAGAAACAAATAGTAGTAATAGTTGATTATTTTTTTTACGATTTAGTATCTATATTATGACCATTTCTTAAACAATAATAAATTAACGATGCATATAAAATAGCAAATCCTCAATTTTGTATAACAATCCATCCTTGACACGGATAGCTTGGGTCGTGCCCTTTAGATCGGCGGGAGTACGCTGGCCTCCACAACTTGCAAGGTGGCCAATAAAAATATCCTATTCAACATTTGCTTCAGTTTTGCAGGCCAACTGTATCGATTGATGAGTTTCAATCATATTTTTAAACATAACATAACTTGACGACCTTGTTCTGGTGTAGGCAGCGGTTTTTAAGCCTCGATTCGCGGCATCGTTATGTGACGTCCCAAATATAATTGGTGGCGAGCATATTGCCTTACACCGGGGATAAAATTGACAGTCATCGTTATTTATCACATATAACTTCTGAAACGAATTCCGGGAAATTATTGGTGTGAGCCCGGAATCGATTCCACGACATCTAATAATAATAATAATAATTTTATTTATCACATACATATGGTAACAATATCTGAATCAGAAGCGGGGAGCTCGAACACTGGACCACCTTTTTAATATAAATTTAATCTATCTACTATCTAATCTATTGTAATACATGCATACAAACATAACTTCACGCCAAATCCTTTGTGGGGTAGGCAGAGAGAACGGAGCGCCATAAGGCATTCTCATGGAGAAAAGAGTTATGAAAGTCAACGAAGCGAGTGCGGTATGAAATAATCGTCGATTTTTGAGACTCCTAACATTACCTTCCTCCAGAACACGGTCTATTTGGTCATGGAATGTGTATCTTGGCTGTCCTCGACTCCTACTTCCATCCGCTTTTGCATTGTATATCTGCATAGTCAATCTTGCATACGTTGTCATCTATTTTAATATCATACACTTGTATCTTATTCCACAAAATCAAATCTTAACAGCTTTAATCTTAACGTGAATATATGGCTTAGTAAAATATTTCAACTGCATATTAACATGTGCGCTTGAGGAAAATACCTTCGTGAAACAAGAAAACACGGACACAGTTGCCACAAGCGGCAGATTCCGTGTGTAGGGGTTTATACAATTGTAATACCCTTGTATGATAGCTGTGGTTACTAAGAATAGTTTTTTTTTTTAGACAGAAAAAAAAAACATAACGAGTCAAAATAAACCGCTATATTTACAAAACCATTGTTAATTTGAAAAATATTGACAAAACATTAGTATATTGCATATAGTACAGAGACAAATATCACATTTTCAATATATACGAGTATAAAGAAAGCGTGACATTCCAAATTTAAAGTATTTTACTTTCTTAAACTTTTTAAATGTCTCAGTGGTCCAGTGGTCGAGCACACGGCTTCTGATTCAATGGTCACGGGTTCGAATCCCCACATTGCTCACACCAATGACTTTTCGAAATTAATTTCGCAATAGGTTCGCCAGCTATTCCATTTAGGACATAAACATAACGGCCACTCGAGGCTTAACCGCCACTGCCTACACCTTCGGGTAGAAAAAGGCGTGTAGTTAGTTATGTTATAGTCTTCCAGGGGGAATCTTTGATTCTCGCGATAAGATTTTTGCTGCTGTTTCATAAAAATTAAAAAAAAAATCTTAGTGGTGGGCTACCATTAACATTTAGGGAGTTGAAAAATGAATGCTGTCGGATTCTCAGACCTACTCAGATATAAAAACTTTTAGGCTTCCGCGTTGCATATTACTCAGAAATAATGATGTTATAAGTCAGTACATAGGCAAAATTGGCGAGAAACTAGTTCGCCTTCCCTCGGGAACCCGTGCGTTCTGGTCGCTCGCCAAGGCTGTTCTTGGGAATTTTTGTAAGCCGTCTCTTCCACCGTTGCACCGGGAGGACCAGTCACTAGCCCACGACGCAAAAGAGAAAGCCGACCTTCTTGGCACTCTTTTTGCGTCCAACTGACTTTGGACGATATGGGTAACATCGCACCGACTATTCCACATTGCGGTCACGCCATGCCGGAGGTTCGTTTCCGGCAAAGTACTGTGCGACGCATACTTCTATCCCTCGATGTCCACAAGTCGAGTGGGCCTGACGGAATCCCAGCAATAGTGCTGAAGACGTGTGCTCCAGAGTTGGCACCGGTTCTAACGCGTCTTTTCCGGTACTCCTACTCTCTCGGCGCTGTGCCAGCATCATGGAAGGTTGCTTTAGTCCATCCGATCCCTAAAAAAGGTGACCGCTCAGATCCGTCCAACTACAGACCTATCGCCATCACCTCCCTATTCTCCAAAATAATGGAAACACTCATCAACCGCCAGCTCCTTAAGTATCTAGAAGAGCACCAGTTGATAAGTGACCGTCAGTACGGATTCCGTCAAGGTCGCTCAGCTGGTGATCTTTTAGCGTACTTAACCCATCGGTGGGCGGAAGCGGTTGAGAGTAAAGGAGAGGCGCTGGCCGTTAGTTTGGACGTAGCGAAGGCCTTTGATCGGGTTTGGCACAAAGCACTTCTTTCGAAGATTCCATGTTATGGGCTTCCCGAGAAATTATGCGATTGGGTTTCCAGCTTTCTCACGGCTCGGAGCATTAAAGTTGTTGTCGACGGGTCATGCTCCGACTTAAAACCTGTGAATGCTGGAGTCCCCCAGGGCTGTGTGCTATCCCCTACGCTGTTTCTTCTGCATATCAATGACATGCTGCTTAGCAGCAATCTTCATTGTTATGCAGATGACAGTACCGGGGATGCCTTATATACCGGCCACCCGCGTATTTCTCGGGAAAACGTCGACGAGCACCGGAATAAACTTGTGTCTGAAATCGAAACTCTGCTTAGTCAGGTTTCGGAATGGGGCCGACTAAACTTAGTCCAATTCAACCCTAAGAAGACACAGGTTTGCGCGTTTACCGCTAAAAAGACACCCTTTGTCGTAGCTCCCTGTTTTGAGAGCACTCCCTTACCCGCCTCAGCCGCTATCGGAATTCTTGGTGTCGACTTGTCGAGTGACGTCCAGTTCCGCGGTCATCTGGAGGGCAAGGCCAAATTGGCTTCCAAAAAGCTTGGTGTGCTCAATAGAGCGGGACAGTATTTCACGTCAGGTCATCGCCTGCAACTTTACAAGGCGCAGGTCCGTCCTCACGTGGAATACTGTTCACATCTTTGGGCGGGGGCACCCCAGTACCAGCTTACTCCATTTGACCGCATCCAACGACGCGCGGTTAGGCTTGTCGACAACCAAGCTCTTACTGATCGGCTTGATCCTCTGGCGTTGCGGAGAGAGGTGGCATCTCTATGTATCCTCTACCGCATATACCACGGGGAGTGCTCTGAGGAATTGTTCGGATTAATACCGCCAGCTGATTTCCGCCACCGTTCGACGCGCCAACGCTACCACCCGCATTGGCTGAATGGTTGGCGGTCGACAACAGTGCGTTTTAACAGGCACTTCTTGCCACGCACTGTTCCTTCATGGAACCAGTTGCCGGCGACGGTATTTCCGGACCGCTACGACCTAGGAACCTTCAAGAAACGAGCCTATTCCCATCTGAAAGGGCGGCAACGCTGATGTGATGCCCCTGGTATTGCAGACGCCATGGGCGGCGGTGATTGCTTTCCATCAGGTGACCCGCAAGCTCGTTTGCCCCTTATCCCATAAAAAAAAAAAAAAAAAAAAGTGTAGTGTGTGACGGTATCTAGAAAAAAGAAGAAATAAATAATAGTTTAAAAAAAAATTAAAAAAAGCGTGGGGTGCTTTTTAAGATATTATCGAAATGATAATCACTCTACTCATATCTGTCAATAAAATATTTATAACTATTGACACCATGCACCCCACGCTTTTTTTAAAATAATTTTTTTTTTATTGTTCTATTTTTTAGTTCGGTTTTCTATAAAAAGCGTGTATTTTAGTTTTTTTAAACTATTATTTATTTTATATTTTTTAGTTCGGTTTTCTATAACAAGCGCGTTTCTTAGTTTTTTTAAACTATTGCTTAACTATTTTAAAGCGTGCTAACAACGGATATCAAAACCGAATTTGAGGAATAGCGCCATCTGTGACTTATACAAGGAACTCGTTTCAAGTTGATAACGTAGACTTTCCGCTGATTGCCACTAGATGGTGCGAGAAGTGAACTATGAACACTAAAAAGAAGTCGGTTACAAACAAACAAACAGGTGAAGCTAATAAAAAGCTAATAATAACAGCACCAAGCGATGAGGGTGGATTACAAACATTTACCTCATCTACAGAGTCGTGAGGGCGCCACTTCAGTCTGCTTGTGACCACGGCCAGTGCAACCTGGCCGAAACGTCAAGCTAATCAAGGTAAATATTTGTTTACCTAAAAAAGTTTCGCGTTAATTCCCGTTCATCATTATTTCTGACTACTCAGATATGTTCAAAAATATCAAGTCAAGCCGTTTTAGACGAGTACGGTTTCTAAAACTTGGGGCACAAGAATTTTATAGATAAGATATGATATGTTGAAACTTTTAATTGTATATTTATATATGTATCTAGAAAAAGAATATATCTATTATATATTGTATATCTATATCACCTTCGGGTAGAAAATGGCGTGAAGTTATGTTATGTAATATCTAGTCTCAGTACAAACACGTGATCGTCTCGAACAAATAAATAAGGGTATGCCCGTCTATCACGTTTGTAATCTTTGACGTAACAAATTTGTCGATGTCGCTAGTTTTTCTTTCGATCAAGTCCATTCAACTGACTGCCCACCTGAACTGAAGTCACGTTTATTAATTAAAACTTTTTAAATATTTCAATAATAATTGGAGATGTAACTTTGTCTCGGTGGCCCTGTAGTCGAGCACCCGCTTCAAAATCTAGAGGTCGCGGGTTAGAATCCTCACTTTTTGAAGTTATTTTCGTAAGTTATGTGTGAATCGATGACTGAAAACTTTGTGCCCGGTATGGCAATGGGTTCGCCAACTATTCCATTTTTGGGACGTAAACATAGCGGCGAGACGAGGCTTAACAGCCGCTGACTACACCTTCGGGTAGGAAAAGGCGTGAAGTTATGTTATGTAACTAAGCCGATATTGCCGGAGGTACACAACCGGCAAACGGGTCACCTGGTGGTAAGTGACTAACGCCATCCATGGACATCCGTGGTTGATTTTAAGATACTTTAGGAAGTGGGGTGAAGAGAAAGGAGAAACTGTGTGATCCCCAGGACTATTGGTATCGACCAAAAGGAGGAAAAAAAATAGTTTATTGTTTGACTCCATTTTTATTTTGTATAGCGGTAATAGAAATACCGTCATCTGTGAAAATTTCAATTGTTTAGCTGTTACCGTTTTCGAGATAGAGCCTTTTGATAGACGGAGGGGCGGACAGTAAAAATTATTAACAAATAAATCAAGTTACCTGCAAAGAAATAACAAACAATGGATAATACTCGTATAAGCAACTTCTGGAAGTCTCTTGAAAACGTGCGAAGTGTCTCGTTTCTCAAACTTTCTCTTCACTCGCCTTGTATCACACAAAACAATTATTTTTATTTTCAAATCAGGAAGTAACGTTGCTTTTATTTATAAAATCTTATATGTGATATCAACAGGAAAAAGATCCTTAAAAGGTTTTTTGCGGTTTAAGGAATAAAATATCTAATAAATAGGTTGTATTTATAGACATGGTTAAAGGTTTACAATTTATTTTTTATTTTTGTTATAAACTTTATTGTTTATATTATATTATTATTGTTATATTCTTATTTTAAAAATTTTGGTTCTTTTTTTAAATAACAAAAATGTAATACAGCCTTTTTTTAAAGAGCTTTTTCTTTTTTATTAATTTTTAAACTAATTATATTATGCATTAGCTGAAAGATATTTACTAAAAAAAATAGTACTACTATTAGTATACTCCATACACCAGCTATCTACCAAAAAATTCCCGCCAAAATAGGTCCAGCCAAATCAGAGATTACCCGAAACAGACACACAGACAGACAGTCAAAACTTGTTAGTCAAAAATTGTAAATGTTATTTTGGTGTATTCCCGTACCTATGAATGTAGTAAAAAAACAGTTATAACATTGAAACAACTTTTTATGGATTATATCGCGTTTATTGAGATAATTTTCACGGGTAATGAATAAAAAGTTTATTACTCGTGAAAATGATCTCTGTAAAGAGTTCGAAACGTCGGGAAATAAATAGAAAATAAGTTCTAAATAAACGCGATATAATCCATAAAAAGTTCTTTCAATGTTATGAATGTGATTCGCGAAAATCTGAGAAATAAATAAAAATAAAATAAAAAGTTATTTCAATATTACAAACAGACATAACAATTTACATTTTCACTTCATCGTCCGAATTGGCCATATTTATAGTCCGCATTTTTAAAAAATGTACTGTATCTTGTAATGTTTGAGAACCGCAGCGGTATGGATCGCAAGTCTTAACCCGTGACTAACCTCGTGGAGCGAAACGAGTGCGTATAAAAATGTTCCACAGGACCGTCGCAGAAAACGTAGGAGACAGAACGGGGGCTTTTATTTAATGTAATCCTACTCGGTCTTAAAATAGAATAGTTGTGGGTAAAAGTCTCCAGATCTTGGGTTTATGAACGTATCATTAATAAATATACAACAATGAACATATCATTAATATACAGGGATGATTGTTTTTTTTTAGTCACGTCCCCAGACCACGGTAAATCGTCGTAAAGTGACTCATGTCGCGAAAGAATTGAAAAATTGTGTCACCATTGCGGCTTCACATCTTCTTCATACTATCAATACTACTGGCATTGCTGCTGCATGCGGAGAGACGCTCACGCGGCACAAATACAATATTTTGTAGATGATTTTATTTTTGAGACGTCTGGGGTCGAAACACTAAGTCCATGGGGTCCAAGTGCGCATAAATTATATCAAGATATTGCAAAGCGCCTAGTGGAATTACACGTGACTAGAAGGATGGCTTGTTTTTTGTACAGAGAATAAGCCATACAACGTGGCTGTGTTCAGCCAGCGTTTGCAATTAAACTGTTCAATCTCGAAAATTATAACCTTTTATTTGATACAGTATACATGTATTATACATACAAACCACTCCATCGACACCGTGTATCTTTTAAAACCACATCTAAATACGTTGCGCAGTTTCAAAGATCTCAGCATATACGGGGACAGAGAGCAGAATGCAACTTTGTTTTATAATATGTAATGATAATGAATATATGTTAAAAAAGGATTCAAGAAAATAAATCCGCAATGCCTTTGCTGTGAGCCGGGATACGAACTAAGAACTTCAGATTCAGAAGCGCAATACTACACATGTAATATTAACTGGTAGGCGTTTAGTGCGTAGTAAAATATCTTCAGGGAGATAAATTCTCGATCACATATAAGTGACAGTTAAGCAATTACTTTTGCTTGTAATCTATATATATAAATAAAATTGAAGTGTCTGTTTGTAATATTGAAATAACTGCTTTCTACTACATTCATATAAACAGAACATATATCAAAACAACTTTGTCTATTTGTTTGTCTGTTTGTTTGTTCCGGGTAATCTCTGAAATGGCTGGACCTATTTTGCCGAGCTGTTATTGGCAGGTAGCTGGTGTAATAAGGAGCAACGTAGGCTACTTTTATTTCAGAAAAAAACATATATTTATTCATTTATTGCTTTCAGTCTCGGTGGTCCAGTGATCGAGCTTCCCGTTTCTGAATCCAGACGTCACAGGTTCAAATCCTGGTTCACACAAACGACTTGACTTTCGGAATTAATGTGTGATAAATGTCGATGACTGAAAACATTGTGCCCGGTATGGCAATAGGTTCGGCACCTATTCCATTGGGGACGAGGCTTTACAGCCCCTGTAGGCAGTGGTTGTTAAGCCTTAAGCCTGTTAAGCCCACCTTCGGGTAGAAAAGGCGGGAAGTTATGTTATTGCTTCCGAGGCGAAACAAAATTCACAGTGTCCGCTAGTATTACATATGTGTGCCAATAATTAAAGGGGAAATTAGTTTCAGGAAGTATTAATGATATATTGGCTAATGTTTCAAGGCTGATCCAATGTTTTTCTGCGTCGCACTTTTATATTTGTTCTATTATTTTTATTTACCTTTTTAGTTTTGGTACATATTTACGGCCATGTGATGCGTGGGTAACATAACTGACTATTAATTAACGGTCGGTGGGTTCGATTCCTACCAGAATGGTTGTTTCTCCAAATGGAAAACTGTAATCATTACATAGTATAAAACAAAGTCACTTTCCGCTGTCTGTCCCCTTATACGCGCATATCTTTAAAACTACGCAACGGATTTTGATGCGGTTTTTTTTAATAGTTAGAGGGTGTCAACGGGGTGGTTTTGATCTATAATTCATGTATAGTGTAGTAAAAAAAGTGATAATTTTCAAGATTTAGAACTTTAATCAGAAACGCTGCCTGAACCCTAAGTGATAAATCAAAACAATGTTCTACATTATTATACACCTTTAAAATGTTTACAAAAAAGAGGGCATATGTCTATCTCTTAGGGATAACCCACAATGACCATTTTTATTTTTTTACTTTTTACGAGAATTATTGGCCTATTTACGAAGCGATTTTAAACATTACAGCATTAATTTTCATCCCATTAAGTGTTTTAAATAGATTGTGCATGTAATATAGATGATCCTGGCCCTTTGGAGCATGCAATTTAAACAAATATTTTCAAAGATATTTTAGTATTAACACAGCGGGACAACAGTTATGACTTTTGTTGCGGAACAAAGTTCGCCGGGTCAGCTAGTAATAATATAAAATATTTCCTTTATCTAGTTTCATTATACCACAACCACTTATCGTATGGTTGGTCTAGATGTCGAGCAATCTGCTTCTGGATCAAGAAATCCTGGAATCCAATCTGAAATACCAATGATTTTACAAAATACTTTCGTGATAGTAGTAGGTTCCGCCCTCTATTCCATTTGAGACGGAAAAATCTTCACTACCACTGCTTATACCTTCGAGTTTAAAAGGTCGCAAAGTTAGACAAAAAAGTTGTATGAATTAATTATATCATTTTTAACCAAAATAAATGTTACGCCTTCTAATTCCTATAACACCCAAGATACATTCAACCATAGACAATCAGTAATTTTTCTACCATTTGCTACCACCACTATTGGTTCATAATTTAGTTTAACTAAGTAGTTGGCACTCCTTGGTTAGTTACTAATATTATTTAAATCTAAGGATATTAATTAATATCATTCAATTTCTTAAAAATAAAATTCTACCAAAGCAAATATTATCCCAAATAAAAAAAAAACATAAAACTCATAATAATAGTGGCTTAAATATTTAAAATGGAAAAATTTCAAGACATTTAACAAACGTTTAAATTTCTTCACAAATATTCACGTTTATAATATTTTAGTATCAAATATTAATACAAGTTATTGTTATGAGCACCAATAAAATAGTACGCAGCATAATATACACAAGTATCAAATGCTGAAGCGTCCAACTGCGCTTGTTCCTGAGTTGAGGGAAGGACATTAGCAAGCCTTGGATCACGTGAACCAGGTCAGGGCGAATATACGGATTTGTAAATTTGCACCGACAACGTCATCCGCGATCCATAACCTTTAACAACACTGGGCAATACGATAACAACTTTGTATTATTATTGATAAATAAAAATTATTATGAACGTAATAGTCTCAGTGGTCCAGTGGTCGAGCACCCCGCTTCTTAATCCACAGGTCACAGGTTCGAATCCTGGCTCACACACCAATGAGTTTTCGAAATTAATTTCGCAAGTTATGTGTGATAAATATCGATGACTAAAAACTTAGTGCCCAGTATGGCAATAGGTTCGCTACCTATTCCATTTGGAACGTAAACGTAACGGCGAGTTGAGGCTTAACAGCCACTGCCTATACATTCGGGTAGAAAAAGGCGTGAAGTTATGTTTATGTTATTAAGAACGTACCCGAAGTCCCCATGGTCGAACTCCCCGCTTCTGATTCAGAAGTCGTGATTTCGATTCGGGACACATACCAATGATTTCTCAAAAAATCTTTTAGGAATTTATATGTGTGATAAATATTAATTTATATTATTTATTTTATTCTATTTGGGATGTGCCGTACGATATTCGGCGTATGGACTTTTTTATACCTACGAAATTGTTAAAGTTTACTCAATGATAATTTTACGTATAATATCTAGAATAAGCGTAGGAGAAAATTCTAAACAAATATATTAGATAAGTGTGAAAGGGCATGTTGGTAAAGGTGAATCTAGACGAACCATATCACCATAATCACCATTTAAATTAAGTGTTTACAATCAAAGACCGTGTGAGTATAGATAAAAGCAAACAACGCCGCCCATGGACACCAGCAACACATATAGTGTTACTGTTGCGTTGCTGACCTTTAAGGGATAGGGAAGGATGGGGAAGGGGGGCGGGCCTCTGGGTACCTCTCTCACCGAACGAAACGCGGCATGAGCCTGTTTACGTCGGTCTTCTGAGAGGTCGTGGTATTTCACCGGCTGAGCAGGCCCATTCATGCAGCGAACTGCTTGGCTCTACCACTGCCAAAACTAACAAAGACTTGTCTTATTAATTATGACATGTTTCCCCTCATACTTCAAGGTTTAGACTAAGGTCTGTCTTATAGTTATGGTTCATTACGTATTTTTCCTTTGAACCTTTCCTTTTTGGAACTCTGTAGTTGAACTATATCATGCAAGGACATCCTGTCGAAACCACCTAGTATCTATTAAAAAAAAACACATCAAAATCCGTTGCCTAATTTTAAAGATCTAAACAAGGGTACAAACAACTAAAAGCGACTATGTTTTATCCTTTACAATGATGATAAATAATGCTTTGACCCAATTAATATCATTTAAGGCCAGTCGATGTGTTCATTCATCATGCAAGTTATGTGAATGGCCCAAGGCTCGCTCGCTGACGTCACAGTGTTGGATTTAAAGCCCACCCCCTTGCTTCCCGCAAGCCAGCTGCAGTCCTTTCACATGACCTAGTGACCCAAAACGGGATCCAAGTGACGTAGGCAGTACGACCTGTACAACTCCGGTATCGTGTTTCCATAGCACCGACGTAAGCGATGTATCCAAAGGAAGGAAAATCTTTTGTGGAGAATTATGACTTGTGTACACAAGGAAGGTCTCACGTTTGAATCCCGGAAATACATGGTGTGTTGATTACGTGACGGTTGTTCATGTTTTGAGAGTCTTCAATATGAATGTGCCTCTAACGTTAATTCGGTACTAGGAGACAGTGGTAGAGCCACGCAGTTCGCTGCATGAATGGGCCAGCTCAACGGGTGAAATACCACGGCCTCTTAGATTGTTGACGTAAAGTGGCTCATACCGTGTTTCGTATCGAGGTATACGGAGGCCCACCTACTTGCCCAACCTTTCTCATACTACTCCTTTAAAGGCCGGCAGTGCAACTGGAACACTATCTGTGTTGCAGATGTCCATGGTGGGCGGTAATTGCTTACCGTTAGGTGACCCGTTTGCTCGTTTGCACTCCTATCCGATAAAAAGATAATTAACGCACACTCACCCCCTCTACAACCAAAGATGAGAGCAGCAGAGGCGTTGTCCCTCAACACGACGGTTATTTTTATGTTACGAATTTACGATCTCAATAACTTAGCGGTTCACCATCACGGCTTCTGATTCAGAAGTCTTAGATCTGAAACCGACTGCACACTAATTACTACTTATTACTTTTTCTGTCCGAAGTTTTATGCAGCGGCTGTTAAACCTCGTCTCGCCGTTACAAATGGAATAGGTGGGCGAACTTATTACCATACTGGGCACAAAGTTTTCGATCATCAATATTTTTCACACATAACCTCCGAAAAGAACTTCGAAAAGTCATTGGTGTGAGCCAGGGTGAGGATACGAACCCGCGACCTGTAGATTTAGAAGTGTAGAGCTCGACCACTGGACCACCGAGACATCAACATTTTAACAACAAATTCTAGGCAATATATGAAAATAGTTCCGGGCTAATCAGATCAAAAATATTCAACACAAACCCGCCCACACATAATTTCCTCAACGAACGCTATTTTGATTTGATTACAATATAACAATTAAAATATTAATATTACGACTACGCAATTTTGGAACAATGTCAGCTACGTCATTCATTCCCACGTACCTGCAGTCGAAAAAAAAATCTTTTTGACGGAGTTGGGGAAATTGAACGATTAATTGAAGACCGTAATTCGCGCAGTTCGCTGCATGAATGGGGCTGGCTCGACCGGTGAAATACCACAGCCTCAAATATCGACGTAAAGTGGCTCATGCCGCGTTCCGTTTGGTGAGAAAGGTATCGAGAGGCTTACTCCCTTAAAAGTCGGCAACGCAACTATGACACTATCTATGTTGTAAGTGTCCATGGGCGGAGGTAGTTGCTTACCATCAGGTACCCAATCTCTCGTTGACATTTCTAGCCACTAATTAAATTGTCGCTTTCTATTGCGTTTGCTAACTGAAACTAATATCTTTACTTAGACCTTTATTTTTTTTTACAATACAAATATATACTATTGGAGTGTATGTTTATGTAACATTAAACTAACTTATGGAAGCGAGAGCTGGGTATGGCAGAGTGTACACGAAAGTAGGATAGCCGCGGTCGAAATGAGGGCACTGCGGAGTGACCCTCGCTGACTGCGTCGAAAGCAAGGTTGTAATGAAGGAAGTTGGATTGAAAGAGAGTGTCGGTGTAAAAGTAAGTAAGGAAATGCTCCGATGGTTCGGACATGTAAAAATAATGGATGATGCAAGATTGACTAAGCAGATACACAATGCAAAAGCGGATGGATATAGGAGTCGAGGACGGCCAAGACACACATTCCATGTTAAATAGAACATGTTCTGGAAGAAGGTGGTGTTAGGAGTCTTAAAAATTGACGCGCTTGCATGAAAAGAGTTATGAAAATCAAAGAAGCGAGTGAGGCGTGTAACGATCGTGCCTTATGGCGCTCTCTGCCTACCCCGTAAAGGATTTGGCGTGAAGTTATGATGTATATTGACGCGGATATAGTCGCAGCCAGTGTTAGTTAGTATTTAAATTCGTTGAACTCTACAAATTTGACATTATGTAAATTATTCGGCACTAAGAACTTAATAATCAAAAGCCATTGTCAGACCTTTTACCTATTTTTTATCATAGTAAAAAAATATATAAGACGCAGCAGAATTAATAGGTATATTAATAACTTTGCCGATGGTCAATTCTCAAATATATTTTTTAAGGAATATGAGGCAAACGGGAATCGGATCAGCTGATGACAAGCAACTACCGGCACCCATGGACAACACAAATAATGTTGCAGTTGCGTTGCCAGCCGTCAATAGAGCCACGTAGGATTTTGACATAATAATATGCTGTGGGACTTCAAAACAAGACAAACTCTAAGGACTTATTTTGTATTTGGTTTAAAAAGAAGAAGAAGTTTTCTCAGGGTTGAGTAACAGTGATCCTCTAGGCTTTTATGGGGTGAGGAAACTATATATAGGAGTAGCGAAGACCAAAAAATTATAAATTAAACAACAATTCTGACGTGAAAATATTTAATTATCTTATAATTGTTCTCTTTTAATTAGCAGTAGTACCTCTTGGTTCAAATAGATAGCACTGATGGTAAGCGCTACCAAGAACTCCAGTAAAATGTGGTTCGTAGTTGTAAATAACATATTGATTCTCTTCGGAGGCACTTGCGAAGGTGTGAGCACTCTTCCTGCACTCGTTGACAAAGAAATCCATAAAATAACGATTCGCCTTCACAGCTTCCGCTGAACTTGGATAGTTCTTGCTCAACTTCCATTCGAAGGCACTTTTTTCAGGGTGAAATTGTACACCGTAGAATGGATACCTACGAGAAATACATAAGTTCATAAAAATAGATATTTGGATATTAAAAGAGTATAAAGACAGAGAGAGAGTACCAAGAACACCCCTCTGCTGATTCAGAAGTTGCTCAGCTCCCTGTATGATTAACTACAGTAATAGTATAATTACTGTGACCACTCACATTTTAAAAACATAAAAGCATAACTTCACGCTTTTTTCTACCCGAAGTTATAGGCAGTGGCTGCCTATAACTTCTAAGCCTCGACTCGCTGTTATGTTTACGTCCCAAATGGAATAGGTGGCGAACCTATTGCCATAGCGGGCACAAAGTTGTCCAGTCATCGATATTTATCACATATAACTTTCGAAATGTCATTGGTTCGACCTCTTGATTATAATGCGAGGTGCTCGACCACTAGACCACCGAGACTTTTAGGTAGATATCTATATCGAATTAATGTACCTACTAATCTCAAATAGTTTTCAATCGCTCGCAAACTTTTAGCAAGAGATTAAAATCACCATCTGACAACTCAAATCTAAGATAAGTCATCATCATGATAATATTTTACATGACAAACGTGCGATAAGTCCTATTTTTTTTTTAAATTAAATTGTAATTTTTGCATTACACCATAATAAATGCAATAAAATGATGAATTTTTCCAATCAGATAATGTCTAATTAATTTTCTTATCGTATTTTTTAATTGTGTTGTATCTATTTATTGATATAATGATTAATATAGGCACAGTATATAGTTTTCTATAAGTATCAATTTAGTGAGTCATTTTCATGTATAAGATAGGAAAAGATTTCCGAAAATATTGATGGTAAGCTAACTACTCAGCGTGGTGCGTGGCCGTTCTATAAGGAAGTAGGAGAGGAAAGGAAGGGGATAGGGGATCTGGCCTCGGGACACCTCTCTCACCGAACGAAACGCGGCACAAGCCATTTCACGCCAATTTTCCGAAACTTCGTGGTATTTCACCGGTCGAGCCGGCCCATTCACACAACGAACTGCAGGACACTATCACTGTTGAAGTGGTGGTGTTTCTAACTCACGACCTCTTATTCAAGGATGGGGTGATGAAGAACTAGGCCATCGAGACGACATTTATTATATTTATTAATAAATATTTTCAATGCTTGAAACAAGAATTTTCTTCTGATGGATGAAAAAGTTGTGGGATCGAATCCTGACTCTCACCAATAGACTGCAACAACTTGCCCAATTGATGTGGTAATAGATTCAGTCGCCTATTCCCCTCGGTATTGCCCTAGTATTCCCCCAGGTGAGACGCGGCTTAACAGCTACTGCCTACCCCTTCAGGTAGAAAAAGACGTGAAGCTATGTATATATGTATATGAAATGATGATAGTATACCTCGTGTGTTCAATGCTAGCAATAAATGTCACCCCATAAGCATCATCAGAGTGTGACGTCACTCGCCAATCTTCCGTCAAATTGTGTGACTTCAGATTCTGTAATATAAAAATCGCATATAGAATTTCTAATCTTTTTTTCCTCCCTCCTAGGCAAACTAAGCAAGCTGGTCCCCTGATGGTAAGCAACTACCGCCGCCCATCACACGTGCATCACAGATGTTACAGTTGCGTTGCCGGCCTTTAAGAAAGTACAATAGGAAAGGTAGCGGCATCCTGGGCTGCTGGATCCCTCTCTCACCGAACGAAACGTGGCATGAGAAATTTAACGCCGATATTTTGTGAGGCCGTGGTATTTCACCGGTCGATTCGGCCCATTCATCCAGCAAATAGTGAATAACTCTAATAATAAACTATTTAATCTATAAATAGGTTATTTTCTTGGTCCACAATTCTTCAAATAGACATTAATAGGGCTTTGGGGCGTCGTAAGTATTTATCTATAGGTTTTTTTTTTAATTTGTGTTAGTCCAGTACACTTGAATAGGTACTGGCGGTGATCCATAATTATGACCTTTTTAGCCAAAGTTGTACCAAACGGCAATTTTTAAAATTGCCCTCAAACTTACTTCATCCAGGATGCAGAATTGGTGGGCGTTGACAGTGACGTCTTCATTTTTTAATAAATGTAACACATCCACCGGTGCATTTTTAAACATCTTACTGTCGCGAAAATCTGAAAATATGTTTAGCGGCGATGAAGTTGGGACCGTCAATTTTATTTCTCTTTCAAAAACCTTTAAATCTATATCTTGTTCGAAATATATGCTTTGGGCGTCCATCAATTACATGAGCTGTGACAAATAGTGAAGAGAGTAGTACGGATCAAACCTCAGCTCATAATAGGAAAATTGCAAATTGCAATTTTTAGCTCTTTTTTGGCATATTACCTACCCGCTATCCTGGGTAAAGTTATGGTTTTTGCCAATAACAAATTATCCGTATTATCTTAAAACACTTAGCTGTCAACCCATCATTTTTACGGTAAAGGCTCAATGGATTAAAAAAAGCGTCCTATGATTTTTATGCCGATTTGCGGGTAAAAAAATTCTTTATTAATAGTTCTAATAAATATCTACATAAAAGTAAAATGATTCTTAAATAACTATCAAAGCTTTGTAAATTTTTATTACAACCTTTTTTCGATTCTTTGCATTATCAACATAGAGGTTCTTTCATCAGGAAGATTAATTAATCTACTCTGTAATAAGTGAAATCTTACCATTTGTAAAATTAAGTGGTAGATTATCGTAAGAGTAACAAGTGACTCTGTTTTCAGGTGTCCCTCGGCCTGACTCTATTATGAGGATCAGCTCGAATCCAAGACAAGTTCCGAATATTGGGAAGTAATCACCACCATCGTTCAGCTGCTTGGCAATCTCCAGGATATGCTGTCCGGCGTCCGCATATCCATTTGATTGATTGAAGTAAGTCGCTCCGCCCGGTATCAAGACACTGTAAAATATTGTTTTGTTATTTAATTTTAATGTTTTTTGGATTAAATAATCAGACTGGCTTTTTTCAGAATACATACTACCATACTACCAAAAGGAAGAATTGTTTAATAATAGTAGTTTGAAAATACATGGTTTCAAAGGGGTATTTGGCACCGCGTCTGTGTGTTCTTTTTCCACGGAGGCACTTTCCTCAAGCACTCGTGGTTTTTTTTGTAATTTAACTATGTTAATAATTAATATATTTATATTTATTGACTATTTTTAAGTGTCTGTAAAGATCTATTATAGCAAAATTTTTGTTTACGATTTTTTTATATTATTTTCGAATTCGACTGTCTCTATTTTATGTTGCAAAAGTTCGAATCATTTTTGGAAGAAGCTGTTACGAACTTATCGCAAATAAAATTTCTTAACGCTGTTTAATGCACAATATGCTTTAATGTTGCAATTTTTTAGAATTTTTTTATGAAGTAAAAAATTTGTTCTGCCTTAAATTATGTTTTATGGCTTAAATAAATTTTTGTATAATTCTACCAATGTCGTCTTGTTTTTTAAAGTGAAACTTTTATTACATCGTCTCAAACTTTTTCGTCTGTGTGTTGCATGTCGCGTGACGGTCGGCCGCGGAGTAGGGATAAAGTGAAAGGCGCTCGTCAGAGCGCCTTTCACTTTATCCGAGGCCAATATGGCGGCCATGTTGTTGTTTATGGATTTATTTCAATTTTGAGTGCTTGAATTTATTAATTAACTTATTTTGTATGAATATTAAATTAAGTCTTTTTATTTATATTCGGTCCATTCAATATATTTAATTTTATTTAACATTTATTTTTAGTTAAATGTCTATAATGTGAAAAAAAGTTTCACTTTTACGGTGGTTTCATAAAACCACACAATCTTTTTTTAATAATATCGAACTCTTTTAAAATTAATATTTTTGTTAACTCACCCATTAATTTTCTGCATAAGCTCTTCATAGTAGGAGCGATCTTTGCCAATCCTGGAACAATTAATTATCATTTTAAGTTGTTTCAAAAAGAATTAGATTTATGAATGTCCTGTAAAAATATCTTTTTCGAATTTTATCTTCTTTGGTACCCACAAAACTTTTTCTGAAATGAAATGAGCGGATTATGTTTTTTTAATGGTAAAATAAAGTGTAGATGTATTAGTGTATCTACTAACACATGTTGCAAGAAGAATTATAACCCTGGATATAGAAGGAAAAAAGAGAAGAGGAAGACCTAAAAAAATAGGGCAGGATTATGGGAAAGACAACATGACTAAGAAAGCTGTTAGTGTGGAAGAAGAGAATGATAGAGAAGTGTGGTAAAGAAAAACCAATGCCAACCCCAAATAATTGGAAGAAGATAGGGAGAAGAGATTTACTCACATGATTGGTACAACTCTAGCACCCGATGACTCAACATCTTTCACATATGATGCAGCAATATAACTTGTGTAATTCTCTTCAGGATATTTTGTGTGAAGGTAACTGGATTGTTCTTGAGACAGCACGCCGATGATCGGTCGATTATTCAAGACGAAATTGTCATGATCGCTCCTTACAAGAACGGCCGCATCACAACTAAAGGTGTAGACCAGAAATATCAACAGCAGCCACTTCATGATGAGCAGTGTACTCCAACTATCGACGTAACTGAACCACCTGTAAATTTGCAAACATATATATAAGTGACTTTTTATCAATCGGTAATTAAATTTTATCACGACATCTAAATTTGATAAAATCAAAATAAGAGGAAATATAATTAATTAATTATCCAACACTATGATTTGATCAAGATTAAATTTTCCATCGTTCTATTGCAAACTAATCATTTTAGGGTTTACTAATTGATTTTTATTAAAACACACTAACCTTATCAAAATAATATTAAAAACGTCATTGACTAAACAAACTATGGCATCGTGTGTGAAGTTGCGCATTGGTTTGGTACACCAGTGCGGGCTATAAATAAATCCGTCTCCTACGGAGTTAGAAATGACAAGATTGTAAAGAAATATAAATGCATGGATGTGAATATTATAAATATGTACTATGTAATCAACTCGAAGGTGACTCTCTTTTTAACACAATGAAAATTTTGCATTGAATTGCGAAAATTGTGTCAGAAAAATTGCGTTCACTATTTGTCCCCAAGTCACTTTAAGTATGTAAGTTTGTAAGAGTTGTGATCATCACTAAATATGTGGGTCGGCTCAATCGGTGAAATAAGATCTCTCAGAAAATCAACGTAAAGTGGATTTTGCCACGTTTCGTTCGGAGAGAGCGGTGTTCGGAGGTCAACCCATTACACACTTTCTTAAACGCTCGCAGCACAACTGTGATTCTACAGATGTTGCAGACGTACGCTTAATCCCTTGTCCCCGATCCATAAAAAAGTCAGATCAATTACGATCGCGTGAGATATATATATATTGTATATATCATGCGATCATTTTAGATCACAAAAAAAAAGGTGAAAGAACGCCACCCTGCGGCACCCCCGGCAGTAGTGTTAGTCCAAGACAAATATCTGTCTCCAACGTGCACACGTTACGGGGTCCAAATAGATAATTGTGAAACCAAGCAATTTCAGTTGGAGATACGTTAAGAGAGCGAAGTATACCCAGCAAGAAATGGAAATCTACAGTGTTAGAGGCCTTACTAAAATCGAGTAAAGATAGTAAAGTAAGTTTTCCACTGTCCATGCCCAGCCGAATGTCATCGGTAGTATGCACTAATGCGAAGACTGTACTATGTCCAGCACGAAAACCTGATTGGAAAGGATTCTTCAGAAGATGATTATCTTTTAGGAAAGTATTTCATTGGGTATGAACTACGCGTTCTAGGATTTTGGACAAAAAAGCAGGGTAGAAATGGGATGGAAGTCGGTAAATGACAAAGAACGAGATTTTTTGGGAAGGGGAATAATCTCAGTTTCTTTCCATGAAGTTGGAAGACCCTTTAGGATATCAAATGGTTGAAGATGTGGCATATGATAGACAGGATCTCGTCAATGTTAGGAATAACATCACAAGCTGCGAATTGCTGAAATCTAAATGGTGAAAAAGTAGGTGTCGGAAGGGTTGAAAGACATCGAAGAGTATTCGTTTTAGTGGGTTCATCAAAATTGGACGAAGCAGAGAAATGCTGATTAAGCAAATCAATATTAAGATTAATAGGCAGGCATCGTGTCCTTGCAACTCCTGAAGTCTTAAGAAATACCCAGCCACTGACTGGATCTCTGTTTTTAGTTAGTTGCCTACATGCCATAAAAAAGATGCAACTATGGCACCTGACCCGCGGGTTTTCCGAGAAATCACTGCACACACCCACAAATACTAATGGCGTGCAGATATATAAATGTATGCACACCGCGGTCATAGAAACAAACATTTATCTTATCCTTAAATTATCAGTTTAAATTGTGTTGATATAAGTTCATACTATAGATTAATATTGCAATTGGTAATATTAATAATACATATAAAGATTATTTTTACATACTTATTATAAAAGAAAACCTTTTCACGAAACATTATGGAGGAGGACTAGCTATTGTTAACTAAGATACTGAGAAACTGGATCGTTAAAATTCCCTGTATTTTTTTTAACTTCAATTTGCCAGAAGCTGAGCTGAACCGCTACAGCTGAACTCAAAATGAAGACACGTCGAAATATTTCGACACATAACAATTGCACAGTTCTTCTGCTCATCATAATACTTTGTAAACTTAACGTGGAGTGGTCTCTGCTGAGCGTAATTTTTTGATGTCGCAAAAACGTTCCAACATTACAACTACTAAGACAATCCACGTCATACACTCGGTACCCGACTATTTCTTTGGCGTAAATAATTTAAATAATATCATGGGACAAACGCACAATCATCCTCATCATTTCATCATTAGCCTTTTGAGGTCCACTGCTGGACATAGGCCTCCCCCATAGAGCGCCACAACTGCCGGTCCGCTCAATCATGGGGGGGTTTTTGCCATAATCGCCACGCTTGGCAGGCGGTTTGGCGATCGCAGTAGGCTGTATATTCTTGAGAGAGAATGCTGCTGCCCATTCTCCTAGCTTTTCCCTTTGTCGCCTTTTACGACACCCACGGGAAGAGATGGGGTGGCGGTATTCAAAGTCGGCGCCACACAGCACAAGTTTTTTTAAAAATTGCTTTATAAGACGTGTAGAATTTCAGTTCTTTGTAAAAGTTCACCTAGCAGAAGGGCTCTTCGAAAGAATTTGCTTTGGGCCCCGCGCTTGCTTAATCCAGCACTGCCTATTCGTGCAACCAACTGAGTAGCTCTGCCACTGTCTCATTGATAATTGATAAAAAAAACCATCAATCCTTGTAATAATTAAATCAAAATTCATCCCGTGGGTGTCGTAAGAGGCGACTAAGGGATTTGAACTGTTGCGGATAATCTCAAATACTTCTCGATGAGGTTCAGTTCATTCTGACATTTTATCCTAGTTGAAACAAATAATATTCCGGGAAATAAGTGTGTTAAATTTGTATAAATGACTTCCTGAATTGGGGCATATAGTTATGCGAGTAGGCCATGCTGTCAATGTACCTACCGACAAGATAAATTAGGGATCTGCATGTAGGTATACACCTTCGGATATTTGTGGTACGTAATAAAATTTAATTACCTTATTAATTAATTATTATTATTAATTAATTAATGTCTCGGTGCACTAGTGGTCGCCGAGTACCCCGCTTTTGAAAGCCCGGTAGTCGCGGGAATCCTGACACTGGCTCACACCAATGACTTTTCAAAATTACTTTCGGATAAATATGTGTGTGATAAATATCGATGACTGAAATTCGTGCCTGGTATGGCAATAGGTTCGCCACCTATTCCATTTGGGGCGTAAACATAACGGCGAGACAATGCTTAACAGCCGCTGCCAACTCCTTCGGGTAACAAAGGTGTGAAGTTATGTTAAGTGATAAGTTATGTTTGTAATAAAACTACCGGATAAGGATTCCTCGTCTTGTATATCGTTTATAACTGAAATTAAAGTCTCTAGTAGATGTTTTTTTTTAAATAATTGTTGCATAGATAAATTCCTATTACATACATACATACATACATAACTTCACGCCAAATCCCTTGCGGGGTAGGCAGAGAGAACAGAGCGCCATAGGGCACGATTCTTACACACCTCACTCGCTTCGTTGACTTTCATAACTCTTTTCATGCACGCGCGTCGGTTTTTGAGGCTCTTAACATCACCTTCCTCCAGAACACGTTCTATTTGGTCTTGGAATGTGTGTCTTGGCCGTCCTCGACTCCTACATCCGTCCGCTTTTGCATTGTATATCTGCTTAGTCAGTCTTGCGTCAACCATTCTTTCTACATGTCCGAACCATCGGAGCATGCCCTTTCTTACTTTTACACCGACACTCTCTTTCAAACCAACTTCCTTCCTTACAACCTTGTTTTCTACGCGGTCAGCGAGAGTCACTCCGCAGATTTTGCGTAGAGCCCTCATTTCTACCGCGTTTATTCTACTTTCATGCACACTCTGCCATACCCAGCTCTCGCTTCCATAAGTTAGTGTTGGGATCAGGACTGCATTGTGGATTGCTAACTGGGCCTTTCTGCTAATATTTTTTGCGCCCAGGAATCTGCCCAACACTCCGTTTACGCTATTTCCTATCGCCACTCGTCTTTCTACATCCGCGGTGTACCTTCCATCTCTGCTAAAAGCGCATCCAAGATATACAATTTCATTCACCTGTTCCAGCACTACATCATCAACCATTATCCTTGCATCTGTTCTGGATTCCTCCCTTTCAAACACCATTACTTTCGTTTTCGTCGCATTCAACTGCAAGCCTTTAATCATGCAATCATCTTTCATAGTAGTGACTAGTGTTTGCAGGTCCGACGGCGATTCGGCTAGAAGCACGGCGTCATCTGCGTAAAGCAGGCAGCTCACAACTAGGTCACCCATTCGCATCCCTACATCCATCGATCTCACTCTCTGGAGACAACTGTCCAGGTACAGGATGAACAGTCGAGCGGACAGCACGCAACCCTGTCTGACGCCGATATTGACGTCAAACCAGGGGGACAAGCCGCCGTCAACACGCACACACGCTGTGCAGCCCTCATAAGTGGACTGCACAGCGCGCAGCAGTGCTCCGCTCACCCCGTAGCCCGGGAGTATATCCCACAGATCCTTTCGTAACACTCTGTCAAACGCTTTTTCCAGATCCACAAAACCGCAGAAAACCTTCCGGTTAACAGCCAGTTGTTTCTCCACGATGTTGCGGAGAGAAAAAATCTGATCCATGCACCCTCGTCCGCTTCTGAAACCACCCTGAGCCTCCCACAACACTTCATCAGATATCACCCTCATTCTCCTTTCAATAATTTTCCCATACACTTTTGCTGCTAAACTGATCAAACTGATGGCCCTGTAACTGGCGCACTGCATACGTGATCCCTTACCTTTATACAAGGGCACGATGACAGCGCGCCTCCAGTCCATGGGAACCTTACCCGACCTCCAGCACAGATTGCTCAAGGTCAGGAAAGCGTCCCGGACACAGGATCCACCGTGTTTGATCATTTCAGCAGACATCATATCAATTCCAGCTGCCTTACCATTTTTCATACTTCGTATCGACCATTCAATCTCTTCCATAGTAATGTCCTCATCAGATGTTGGCGCAGCGGTGTCAGCCGTAGGCTCACTCGCGGCGCCCACATCCGGAACATACTCGTACATTTCCCCAAAATACTCACTCCACCTGCCCAATACATCGCTTGGGTTTGCAAGAATGTCACCAAACTTAGACATAATTTTGTCCATTCTGGATGTTGACGAAGAACCCCGAGACTTTCTAACTTCCCTCCAGAAGAGTTTGTTATTCGCCTCGAAGTTCTCCGTCAACCTCACTTCCTCATTCGCAACAAGTCTTTCACGCTTCTCTTTCACTAAGGCTTTGGTAACATTCCTGCAGCGGCGGTAGCTCTCATACTTTTTCTCTGTCATACTATCATTCTGGTTCAAACTTGAGACATAATCCAACCATGCTTTTTTCTTTCTTTCGACGCTGGATTTCACATCCGCGTCCCACCAGGCGTCACCTCTCAGAATCTTATGCCTCTTTGCACTACCACATACTTCTTTTGCACTATTCACTATACTTTCTTTCATTCTTTCCCAGCATTCTTCAACACCTAGGTCAGAAAGACTCGTCTCATTGAGTCCTTTACTGACTAGGCCTACATACATACTCCGTACACTTTCATCTTCTAATTTCTCACATTTTATCCTTTCAAGCTCTCCGAAATGGGTACGCACTCGCCAGTGTCTCCACTTCTTGAAAAGGCCCACGAATCGGCTTACCACCAGGTAGTGGTCCGTATCAAGAGTGGGGCCTCTGTAGGCTCTTGTATCCCTTAGAGTATTTCGGAGACGACTATCTATCAAAATCAAATCTATCATACTCTTTTGCTCATTCCGTCTCCACGTATACGTGTGAATATCTTTATGACGGAATAATGTGTTAGACACAAGGAGGTTCCGTTCCAGGCATACGTCCAATATCGGCTTACCAGCATCATTCACTCTCTTGTCACCATTCGGACCAAGGACAGCCTCCAGGCCGTCTCGCTTGGTTCCGACCCACCCATTAAGATCACCACACAGAATTATCCTTTCATTTTCCTCAGCTAGATCCAGAATATCCCTAACAGTTTCCCAAAACTCCTCGAGTTCGCGGGGATCCGCGGAGCTAACGGGAGCATAAGCTGCGACCAGGAAAACTCGCGTGATCCCCAGTTTTATTCGAACCCAAAGATGTCTTGGGCCTACCAACTCATGATCTTTCACTCCGGAAGCAAAGCGGGAGGAGAGAACGACTCCAACACCCCCACTGGCACGGACGTCCGGGTCCACTCCGGACCATAGGGCTACCATGCCACCGGGGAGGTCCTCGGTCTCCCTCCCCCTCCGCTTTGTCTCCGTCAAACATAAGGCATCCAGGCATCTCTCGTTTAATACAGCCATCATCTCATTCATCTTTCTTGCCATGCTACCTCTAACATTCCACGTGCCTATACGGCACTCCCCTCTCCTCGTCCCGCCAGGATTGGCGCTGCGTGAAGGGTGGCGGCCCCCTTCGCCGAATGCGCATGCAGCCGCACCGACGGGGGCTAATCGGTGCCCGTCGCTTGCGGGGCACGCCCTAGCAGCCCGTCCGGCTGAGTTTGCTTTGGTCAAGATTGCGTCCCACTGGGACGGCAGGGATCGCGACGCGCACGCTCTTGACATGACCCCCTAAGTTAAATTCCTATTAAAAATATGAATTAAAAATAAATATAATACATTATTTCTATCTGTTCTTTTCCGATAGTTAAAAACCATATTTACCCCGGTAGGAAACGTAGCGGACTTTAGAACATCATATATACTAGAGATGAAACGGATATCCGGTAACTAACCGGTATCCGGCCTATCCGGCGGCCTTAACACTATCCGGCCAAATACCGGATAGTTACTATTTGGCCGGATAGGTATCCGGCCGAATTAAAAAAAATCTGGATAAAAAAATATTTTAAAGTAATTATTTGCTTTATTTAGTTAGCTTTAGTGCCACATAAGAAACATAATTAGTTTAAATATTTGAAAGAATATTAATTAATTAGTACTCATACTGCACTAAGGGCAAATAATGGTGAATAAATACTAATTTCTCTGCATTGAGCTGAAAGAATTTATATTTTGTATTTTGTTTTTATATTTTGTAATTATTTTTTATCGGATTGGAAGGCAAACGGGCAAGTGGCTCACCTGATAGTAAGCAACTACTCACCGCCCATGAACACCGTGGTGCGTTCCCGTCCTTAAAGGGAAAAGGAGGGGAAAGGAAGAGGAAAGGGGATCGGGCCTCCGGATACCTCCCTCACCGAACGAAACGCGGCACCAGCCACTTCACACCGATATTCCGAGAGGACATGATATTTCACCTGCCGAGGCGGCCCATTCATGCAGTGAACTGTGTCTGCCACTATTAGAAAGTATCCTAATGTACACTTAAACAACTGTTTAACTTTAATTATATTGTCATGGAAAAAAAAAATATTATCCATACAGACGAATTGAGAACCTCCTCCTTTTTTGGAAGTCGGTAAAAAATGCATTCTGAATCGAGAAATAAATAGAGTCGATAAATCAATAGAAACACAATTACATTCGATTGGTGCTTATTAAATGGTGCTTACTTGATCATTTGGGTTTAACTTCACTCAAGTATGTAATAAATACGAATTTAAAATCTTCGGTAGTTACCCCCAACCTTACACTAACCAAGTTTAGTACCTATTAGCTATTGTTCTATTCCTGCGTCTGGGTAAGGTTTCAGAGCTTCAAAAGGTTGCATACAACCCTAGTTAAATAACTCTCTTTGATGAGAGTTGTGTGAATAGCTTCTAAAAGGGTCGGTGACGCTTGTTACGTAGTCACTGGCGTATATGTAGATTGTAGATCATTCTATAGATCATATTTGACCACAGTAATCATGTACCATCAAGTGGGCCGTTAGTTTGGTGGCTCTAAAAAAATCTAATTGTGACAATTAATAACGAAAACTTACCTTTAAAAACATTTATATCATCAAGCCAAAACAATAAATATTGATAAAATATAGCAAACATTTTCGATTATTTTTTTTATTCAATTCTACTAATTCACGAAATAAATCTCTCAGTTTTACAAAGGCTGACAATCGATGTAGGTACTAAGAAACGCATGCGCTTTACGCCTTTATGTATGTCAGACTAGTGTTATCTCTTGAATGCAGTTTTATCTCCTAATAAAGACAACTAATTACACAACTACATTACTGGTTACATAAATATTTATTTCTTAGATACTTAAATAGTAATTGTCCAGCGATAATTACGTACATCCTAAATTATTCTTAACAGAACTAAATTTTACTCGATTTACCTGTAATATAGTGTCATATCATTATTTATATTAAAGTGATAACTCAGTCTCTGCAATTTAAGATACATCAAATGACAAATTAGAGACAATTTGAATTCCCTTCCAATTTTACTCGAGTTTGTCAGTCGATGTATCATGAATGGAAACTGGACTGTTTTCGGGTAAAATTGTGAAGTGGCACTAGCGATGTATATTATATTGGAGAGACTACTTTTTGCTATCCCTAGGTGTTGACCAGTGTGTCGAGTAAAATTGAATTCTGTTTAGATTCTGTACTCTTAGTTATATGGGTAAATACTAATAATTAGAAAAAGCAACTAAGTAATTGTGAATGCCAACAGCAGAACCATTTCCGATCTTCATAAAGACACTGGAAACATTCAATTGATTAATCAGATTAAATAACAGGATTGCGTAGGTACACTTATGTGCTCTTACCATATGTCAAGCTACGCTTCTAAGATAGATAAAACTCAAAACAACGCAAGGGTGGTAGGTCTAATTTTTAAAATTGATTTGAATGTAAATTTGTATTTGTGTAAGTTGTAAAATAGTGAATTGATTTAAATAGTAAAATTAACGAATGACTCTGCATCCCTAGTCATAAAACAAATTAAAAACATTTTTGTCACAAATGTCACAATCAAAAGAAAAATGCCGCTGCCAATAAGAAATGGAATGATATAGTTAAATTAAAATTATTACTTTTCCCACCACCATCTTCGCTAAATATTAAGTAAGTGTTAAATTTATGTAAAAAAATACTTTTTAAAGACTTACACTTTAGTTGTGTCCATACCAGACCTTCATAGACTAATAAAATATTTTGTTTTAGGTTGGTTTTCGACGTTGACAGCGGAACTCCGTATTTTCTTTTACTATTAAAATACGTTAAAAATGTTCGAATTGGTAAGCCCATCGAGTAATAACAATGGTTTTTTATTTGATTATAAATAATATTCGCTATTTTTCATTTTCAGAATACAGCTGAACCTATGCAGGTGGATGTGCCACCAGAAGACAATGAAAATAATGAAACAGAATGCTATGTTATTGAAAATCCTACATTGGACTTAGAAACATATGCTGCGGCTTACACTGGTTTTGCTAAACTTTATAGACTTATGTTTGTAGCAGATCACTGTCCTTCCCTTAGATTGGAAGCTCTAAAAATGGCTATATCATATGTCATGACAACATATAATGTAAGTCTTTATCAAACATTACACAAGAAACTTGCAGAAGCGGTGGCATCAGCTGGTTTGCCTGATGTCGCAGTCCAAATGGGTTCACAAGACATACCAACTTTAGACTCAATGTGGATCGAATCAAAAACAAAGAAGGCCGCAATAAAACTGGAAAAATTAGATACAGATCTAAAAAATTACAAAACCAATTCAATAAAAGAGAGCATTCGGAGAGGACATGATGATCTCGGAGATCATTATCTTGATTGTGGTGATCTTACAAGTGCACTGAAATGTTACTCCAGAGCAAGAGATTATTGCACAAGTGGCAAACATATTATTATGATGTGCCTCAATGTGGTTAAAGTTTCAGTGTACCTGCAGAACTGGCCTCATGTCCTTAACTATGTTTCTAAAGCGGAAAGCACACCCGATTTTGTTGAAGTACCTGGCAAGGACTCAAACCAATCAATATTGACACGTTTAAAATGTGCTGCAGGTCTAGCTGAGTTGGCAACGAAAAAATATAAATCAGCTGCGAAACACTTTTTAGCTGCCAGCATTGATCATTGTGAATATCCAGAACTTCTTAGCAGCAATAATGTTGCCATATACGGTGGATTGTGCGCTCTCGCAACCTTTGATCGTTCAGAATTACAGAAGCAAGTTATAGTTAGCAGTTCTTTTAAATTATTTCTAGAGCTAGAACCACAATTAAGAGACATCATTTTTAAATTCTACGAATCTAAGTATGCATCGTGTTTGAGGCTACTGGATGAAATAAGAGATAACTTAATGTTAGACATGTATTTAGCACCACATCTAAATTCACTTTATATGCAGATCAGAAATAGAGCTTTAATACAATACTTCAGTCCATACCTGTCTGCTGATATGCGTCTTATGGCTGCTGCGTTTAATCGTACTGTGAATGCTCTTGAAGATGAGCTGATGCAGTTAATACTTGATGGCCAGATACAAGCTCGCATTGATTCACACAACAAAATTCTCTATGCTAAAGATGTTGATCAGAGAAGCACTACGTTTGAAAGAAGCCTAGCCATGGGGAAGGAGTATCAACGGCGAACTTCAATGTTAATATTACGGGCAGCAATGCTTAAGAATCAAATCCATGTCAAGGTGTGTACCTGTATATTTATTGCACTCAGGAACTTTACCATTTTGAGTTATGATTAAACTTTATTTTTTATTAGAACGCTATATCTAGAACAACAAACTCAATAAAAGAAAGCATTCAGGGAGTACATGATGATCTTTGGATCATTATCTTGATTGTGAAGATCTGCAAAATGCATAATTATACCTACTGAATTCAAAGTCTAAGTCTAAACTTCTGAATTCAAAGTCTCATCTTCAATTCTGTGATCACACACAAATTGTCTATATAACAGATTTCATTCTATCCTGATTATATGTATATGCATTCTACTTCTGGTACCCAATGCATAAGACAGTAAAAGAAATAATAAATGACCTATTCTAGGGTATAAACTAAAAATAATTTTATAAATTTTGAACATTTTCAAACATAATTAAACTAGCTGTGGATCCTTCCACAACCAGTTTAATAATAATTATAGTTTATTAGTACCTTTATATATAACATTATTTTTAATCTTTCAAAATGTTATTTATGGAGGAGAATGATGCAGTGTAGTCTAGATCCAACAAATTTCATCTATGATACATTTCTATTAATTTGTATACCAAAATATTGCTAAAAATGAAAATGTAACCTGTATAAATTCTGGCTTAAATATTTGTTTTTTTAATTTCAGAACGTGGGAAGAGATGCAGGTCCCCAGAGTGGTGAGACACCAGGATCGAGCACCAGCCTTATTCGCACCTTTGACACAGTGCCCTTGTGATGAATTAGAACATACAAGTAATATATTATAATTCAGCGTAATGTTGTGACGTTAATAATTTATCTTGTACAGTTTGCGAGCAAGATGTTTTAAAGGTATTTGTTTGTTAGACAAGAAATAGGGTTGCCAGGTTCAACAACAAATGTCACAATGTACTTGTTTTAATTTCTTTAATATTTTTGCAAATATATGCTTACTTGCAACATTAGCATAATATTTTTAGCTATCAATATTTTAAAAAACCCATCAGCTAAACCAGAGTTAGTAGGGATAATATTCTGTTTTTTTGTATTGCTTAATATAAGAATTAAATTACTACCCTCTTGCCAACACACATGAACCATTCCCATTCTTAAAATATACTATTCTTTGATTCATACAACAGTATTTTTTTTATCTTGCTCCATCAGTTATGGACCAAGTAAGAAATATGAACCGCAAAATTTCTAGAGAGTGAGTGTAAACTTAACATGATTTCATAACTAATATCTGGGAATCTTGACAATGAATAATTGTAATGGCAGATGAAAGAGAATGAACTCATGTCACATGGTAATACAGCCTATACGCAAATAGCGTGAAGCTATATGTATATTAAATTATATCTGGCAACTCTATTAAATTGAATTTTATATCTCTTAACATAAAATCAGATATTGGTACCTATATACCGAGTGTGATTTTTTTTACAACTACCAACTGTACGATCAAAATTTTTTCACCAAATCTATCTTATTACAATACATTTGTTGTTAGTAACCAAATAATTATTGTTTTAAGGACAGGAGATGATATAACATACTGGTGCAAAACTTTATTCTCAACATGTTTATACTGAATGATTTCTATGTAACCACAAAAATATGTCTACCTAATTTTTAATTAAAAGTAAAGGCTTAAATTGTGTTTTTTTCCTCATGCTCCTTGTAATAATTGAGTTCAATTAATGTAAGAAATCGGCTGTTGTTCATTATTATCATGAATAATTGCAAATAAAAATTTTACATAATTAATATCAGCTACTTTAAATGAAGATCATGCATGGATTATACAAATAAACCACCCTCTTGAAACCCTCTATCTATTAAAAAAAACACATCAAAATCAGGATGATTAGTTTTTTAAGATTGTTTGGATATAAGGAGGCATACAGCGAAAAGGGATTTTTAAATTATGTAAAAATGCTTCTCATATACAGTGCATCCACAAGTAGTCAAATATACAGTATTAGTTTGGTTGTGCAACAACTTTTGATAATATTTTCCTCAATGTTATTAAATAAAAATAACATAATGTTTTGAGCAGTTCCACACAAATGAAACTTTTTGTTATGGTACCAGACATTAAATACTCAAAATACTTTTTGTATTGCATTCTTATAATTCATAAATAATATTACTGCCATACATGGTTTTGGACAATTACCATCAGAGAATGAAAAAAAAAAACATTTAATCAAACTCATAATTTAATTAACAATTAATCTATAGTAGTAGTTATGACAACAACAATTTTACAAACACTGACATGTCAGAGGTATGCATCAATTACGTTTTATCTTCTTGATATTTATTATAGATTTCGCTATAATAACGGATGATAGATGGCGCTATAATAACTGATTTTTTGTATATTGGTTCAGGACGCCTGAAATCCTCAATTCTTAAAAATAGCTTAAAAATTCCACATCAGTTATCAACTTCGCTGCATGTTGTTGGTTGATGGCACCGAGGACATTCGCCAGACGCGATGCCTAGTGCCGGTGGACGATTGCCAGCACATGCCACTAGCCACTGTAAAATCAAAATATCCCTTCATTAAAGGTGTGAAATTACAAGGAGACTTATGAGTTTTGATTGATTGGAAAAAATAATGGTTAGTAATTAACTGCTAGCAATAGTTTAATTATTTATTCTATAACCTAGAGCTGTCTTCAATGAGCCCACAAATTAAGCCAAAAATATTTAGCAGTTCCTCCAGATTGTGAACAGATAAACAATAATCAAGGAGTGCCTTTTTGTAAAGTTATGTAAAATAGGGAATTTTACGTATTTTTAAAACTAAACCACTAAAAAAAACGTTTTTTTTTTCAATCAATAAACACTAATAAATTAGCCGCGTAATTTTACGAAAACTTTCGAAGCTACAGCGATGTTAATTATCTGTGGTCCTGACGTCACTCGGCTAATCAGGCTACCATTTCATTTCATATCATTTTGACACAGATTAAAAAATCTAAAAATTTTAACAGTGGTTCACGCAGTTCGCTGCATGAATGGCCCGGCGAAATATCACGGCCTCTCAAAATATCGACGTAAAGTGCCTTTTGCCTCGTTTCGCTCGGTGAGAGAGGTATCTGGAAGCCCAACACCTTCCCCCCCTCCTCTTCCCATCCCACTCCCGACCCCGTCCATATACTATTGTAAGGGCCGGCAACGAAGCTGTAACATTATATGTGTTCAGGTGTCCATGGGCGGCGTTTGTTGGCTGGCTCGCCCAGGTGACATATTACAAACAAACGAGCTGGCGTTACCATTAATGAAAAAATGTAGAAGTTGAAGAACCCGTCTTTGAGGAAGGTGATGTCAGGAGCCATAAAACCCGACGAGCATGTATGTCATAACAAGGGATATGAAAGTCAAAGAAGTGTGTAAGAATCATTCCTTATAGCGTTCTCTTCTCTCTATCTACCGCGCGAGGGATTTGGCGTGAAGTTAAGTTTGTCATCATCATCATCATCAGCCAATTGCAGTCCACTGCTGGACATAGGCCTCTCCCAATTTGCGCCACAACATCCGATTCTCTGCCTTCCGCATCCAGTCTTTACCAGCAGCCTTTCTGAGGTCGTCTGACCAACGGGCTAGTGGGCGTCCTGCGCTACGTTTACCAAGACGCGGTCTCCACTTCATGACCTTCTTACTCCATCTACCATCGGTCCTTCGGCAGACATGACCAGCCCATTGCCACTTCAGCGAGCCCATTCTGCGAGCTATGTCGGTTACTCTCGTTCTCTGGCAGATATCCTCATTCCTGAGTTTATCTTTCAGATATACCCCGAGCATAGCTCGCTCCATAGCTCGCTGAGCGACTTTAAATTTGTGGACTTGCCCCACCGTGAGTGTCCACGTTTCGACACCGTAGGTCATCACCGGTAAGACGCACTGGTCAAAGACTTTGGTCTTCAGACATTGGCGTATAGGCGAGCTGAAGTTAAGCTTAAGTTATGTATATATTTTACCTGATATAGACAATTTCTATGATAATATGCACCGCAAGCTGAATTGCTACATAGTGGTTGTGGCATACTACTTGTGCCAGGGAGCTCACCACAAAGACATATAGCACATTCTAGAAGACTTTCTGTGTTCCCATTATCGTCCTCGTCTTGTTTGCTAGTCGCTGCTTGTTGGAAAGAATTTATATCTGAAACAATATTTTTAGTTAGTGTATTTTGTCTGTATATCCTACTAAAGTAGCTTCTGTTCCGAAGTTCCACTGTCTATATATAGGTATTGTCTTTTTGGAAATCTTATAGTCAAATGAAGTCATGATAATTTTAAATTGCTTAACAACTGGGTGGGTCACAACTATGAGCGACAGTAGTAGTCTTGCAGTTCCCTGCATGAATGGGCCGGCTCGACCGGTGGAATAACACGACCTCTTGAAATATCGGCGTGAAGTGGTTCGTGTCAGGTTTCGTTCGGTGAATAGGTATCTGGGGGCCCAATCCCCTTTCCTTTTCCTTTCCCTACTCCCTTAAAGGACGGCAAACGCACCACGATGTTCATGGGCGGTGAGTGGTTGCTTACCATCACGTGACCCACTTGTTTATTAGCCCATAAAAAAACAGTATTCTTTAACGTATTAATTTTGTATGGAGCATTGAATTAGGCACTGGGCTTCTTGCTTCTAACTAATGGAAAATGAAAGTTAACTATGACATAGCATACATAAATGTATATAAATCGAAATTGCAACACAATTGCACAGACCACATTAATAACATGACAAAAGACAGAAATTTGGTTTCATAGATAATAACAATGTAGACATAGGGAAGGATTCTCTGGTAGGTCTGAAATAGTAAAGAATGAATAAGTACATATACAGTGTAACTGCAGAAGCACATCAGGGTGATAGAATAATTATCGCAGAAGCATCTTCCACAAGTAATTTAACCTCACATATTTAAATGGTGGATTAGGAATCATGCATGGTTAGAAAAACAAGAAGTATCACCATTTTCTTTCTGTGGGAATTTTAAAAAGCAACACATTGCATGTCCAAACAGCACCTTTTAAAAAATCCACAAAGTTATTTAAGATACAAAGAGAGTCAGAGAAGTGTGTTGGAGTGTCAAGTCTCTTGGAGTGTCACATTATAATTGGTTCATTTACCAAATATAGCCGAGATATTATCGACAATGTCCAAGTCTAGGTCCCATGTTGCCAGCCCAGATTGTAATTTAGAATACCAATATGGTGAGTGCCCAACTAGATGGATATTTCGGGCTACACCTTCTGGTGTTACTTCCAGATGGAGCCAAGTCCTCTCATCTGAAATATTAAGTTACATTCAGCAAATACTAATGAAAAAATAAAACTATATTAAATTTGTCAGTACGAAAAGATTATGGAATGCAATAAAGAATTAAAGAGTAGTAATCTCCTATAGTAGAATCCACTTTATCTAATGCTATTCTCTCATGCATCCATATTCAGTCCATAACTACTATTATCATATAAATAAAGTAACTTTAAAGTATATTTCTATTTTAATGTGAAAGATTATGGATTTACAAGTGGTTCTGCATAATCTAATCAAAAAAAATAATTGAACAGATTTATATATATTGAATTAAATACAAAATTTTAAGTTTGAACAAAGAACTGTGGGTAAAATATCCACAGAATAGCCAATAGAATCTCAAATTAGTGTAAGATTTCTGCTTATTTTTTTTTAAATTAAGAAACCATGTTGTATTTAGGAGTTTAAAAATAGAATTTATACTATTGCAGAGCTGATGTCAGTGATACAATATCTTCGTAAGCTTACTAACATAACTTCCTTTTCTACTCAAAGGTGTCGGCAGCAGCTGTTATGCTTCGTCTTATCATTATGTTTCCATCCTAAATGAAAAATGTGGCGAACCTATTGCCATACCGGGCACGGAATAAATAATTTTACTAAATAGGTACAAACCGAGAAATATATTTCTAAAGTTATCTTTGTATGATGGTTTTACAGGTTCCATAATTGTACAAAAGCGATCTATACAATCTAATTCGTAAAAATAACGACTAATATCATTTATATATTTAGTAATACTTTCTATAAGCTCTTCTAGGCATGAATATTCGCGATTTAGTAAGGCAGAAGCAGGCAATTTCGCATCTGAAATTATCAACTTCCTAGGAGCTTTGTACTGCAAAAATATTTCATGTCCTCTTATTCCATGTTCGTCTTCAACTATAATTTTTAAATCTCTGAGAGTTTTACCAAAATAAATATTTGCAATTTCGTGATCATATATCTTTTTAATTTCATTTATAAAATCTATATCAATAAAATCAGATGTAAAACAATTTATAAGTTTGTTATTTATTTCCAGAGTATTATTTATATTATCCCTAAGAAGATATAACTCTTGTGAATCCCTAATAAGTGATAGGTCTGGCTCCATAACTATCAAAAGAAATATATTATTTGCGAAATAAAGTTAAATTATATTAATCTAAACTATGCACATGAACTACCTTCCTTACACAAATCACACAACAAACAAGAAAAAAAAAAACCGAACAAACTAGTGATGATCAACTCGAGTTACAAACTCTAGGTGGGCCTGACTCGAGTTGAGTACCTCCAACTCGAGTTGAAATACTTGATTAAACCGACATGGAATGGAGTTGGTAGGATCTTTTTTTGAGCCTGATTATTTATGAATACATTAGTTCATAGCAAACAAAGCGTCACATTTATGTAGATTTGAAATTAACTTAATTTTGTTCTGTTTCCGTCAATTATCTCCTTTTATTGAATCCAATTAATTTCCTATAACAAAATGACTTAACATTACTTCACGCCTTTTTCCACCCAAAGGTGTAGACAGTGACTGTTATGCCTCGACTCACCGTTATGTTTACGTCCCAAAGAGGTGGCAAACCTATTGCCATACCGGCACAAAGCTTTTAGTCATCGGTATTTATCTCACATAACTTTCGAAATTATTTAATTTCTAAAATTCGTTTGTGTGTGCCAGGACTCGAACCCGCAACCTCTGGATTCAGAAGCCATGTGCTCGACCACTTGATCACTGAGACTATGAAATGAAATATAAAATGAAATTGTAAATTTTATTTCTTATATAATACTAGCTGACCCGGCGAACTCTGTTTCGCATCAAAAGTAATAACTGCTGCCCCGCTATGTTAATACTGCAATATCTTCGACAAATTTGAAGTCAATAGCAGCTATAGGTTAAAAATGGGAATTTTCCATTGTTAACACCCCCGCAACCCCCCTTGTGGGTGGAATTTCGTAATTTTGTCCATTCTGGATGTTGACGAAGAACCCCGAGACTTTCTAACTTCCCTCCAGAAGAGTTTGTTATTCGCCTCGAAGTTCTCCGTCAACCTCACTTCCTCATTCGCAACAAGTCTTTCACGCTTCTCTTTCACTAAGGCTTTGGTAACATTCCTGCAGCGGCGGTAGCTCTCATACTTTTTCTCTGTCATACTATCATTCTGGTTCAAACTTGAGACATAATCCAACCATGCTTTTTTCTTTCTTTCGACGCTGGATTTCACATCCGCGTCCCACCAGGCGTCACCTCTCAGAATCTTATGCCTCTTTGCACTACCACATACTTCTTTTGCACTATTCACTATACTTTCTTTCATTCTTTCCCAGCATTCTTCAACACCTAGGTCAGAAAGACTCGTCTCATTGAGTCCTTTACTGACTAGGCCTACATACATACTCCGTACACTTTCATCTTCTAATTTCTCACATTTTATCCTTTCAAGCTCTCCGAAATGGGTACGCACTCGCCAGTGTCTCCACTTCTTGAAAAGGCCCACGAATCGGCTTACCACCAGGTAGTGGTCCGTATCAAGAGTGGGGCCTCTGTAGGCTCTTGTATCCCTTAGAGTATTTCGGAGACGACTATCTATCAAAATCAAATCTATCATACTCTTTTGCTCATTCCGTCTCCACGTATACGTGTGAATATCTTTATGACGGAATAATGTGTTAGACACAAGGAGGTTCCGTTCCAGGCATACGTCCAATATCGGCTTACCAGCATCATTCACTCTCTTGTCACCATTCGGACCAAGGACAGCCTCCAGGCCGTCTCGCTTGGTTCCGACCCACCCATTAAGATCACCACACAGAATTATCCTTTCATTTCCCTCAGCTAGATCCAGAATATCCCTAACAGTTTCCCAAAACTCCTCGAGTTCGCGGGGATCCGCGGAGCTAACGGGAGCATAAGCTGCGACCAGGAAAACTCGCGTGATCCCCAGTTTTATTCGAACCCAAAGATGTCTTGGGCCTACCAATTCATAATCTTTCACTCCGGAAGCAAAGCGGGAGGAGAGAACGACTCCAACACCCCCACTGGCACGGACGTCCGGGTCCACTCCGGACCATAGGGCTACCATGCCACCGGGGAGGTCCTCGGTCTCCCTCCCCCTCCGCTTTGTCTCCGTCAAACATAAGGCATCCAGGCATCTCTCATTTAATACATCCATCATCTCATTCATCTTTCTTCCCATGCTACCTCTAACATTCCATCTATATTATATGCATATTGTAGGTAATTATGGTTCTTCATTTTAAAAGGATGAATGGCGTCTCGTTTAATATCGCTTCGTAAAAACGAACCTCTAAATTGATTGGGCACAAAGTTTTTAGTCATCGATATTAATTAATTTCGAAAAGTCATTGATGTGTGCCAGGATTCGAACCCGCGACCTTTGGATTCAGAGCCGTGTGCTCGACCCAGCTCGACCACTGGACCACCGAGACTATACTTTTTATACTAGTCACTCTATAGGTACATATATAGGTACACATATTTTTTTCATTGCCTTTTTGTTTCGGGCAATCTCCGCGTAATAATGAGAAACTTAGACTACATTTTTTATTTAATTCTTCGCACGAAACAGACTTCGCCGAGTCAGATAGTTCAAAATAAAACAAATATATTCATTGGCTTATTATAATAATTCCAACAAGTCCGCTCTAAGCGATATTTATAAATTGATTGAGCTAATTCGCCCTACGGCTAAGAAATACGACTTATGTGTTTAAATCTACAGGCGTTCTAATAATTAACACATAAGTACATTACTAATATACAAAAAAAAGTAATTGTCAATTTGTAAAGAAAATCCCAACAACACAGCTACACAAAAATGTAGTATAAATCATACATACATATGTTCATTTCTAAAATTATAAATTATTAATTCGGTAAAAAATATTTGTCAATATTGATAGTCAATATTCATACAAAAAATATATATATCACACAATTAAAAAACACCACACTAAAAACTAAAATTGAAAACATTCGTTTGTACTACTATAACACTTTTAGGGGGTGGTTATTTGTGGTCTAATTAATTTAACATCAATTTTTCCAAGATCATCATCTTTATATAATTCCACTTGTAATACGGAGAATATATCTATAACTTGTTCAAGTACTGGCAGGTTGTTCACTGCGTCCCATGTTAAAAGCATTTTGGAGAGTCTCGCTCCACTGTCATGTTTTACACACAAATATTTTCCAGGGAAATCCTGTAACAAATCAATCAAATCAAATTATGTAATACAAAATTAAGATTACTAACTCCTTATCCTTACTAAAATTATGCCATAATGAAATTCTAGAGTCAGTCTGTAGTAGTCTGTACAGAATTTATACTAAGCAACTGAACTTGCTTTATTTTTTTATGGGACAGGGGGCTAACAAAAAAGCAGGTGGCCTGAAACAGTAAGCGTTTGAGTTGACAGCCTTTTAGGGAGTAAAATGGGAATGGAGGGGGGAGGCTTGGACCTCAGGATAGTGCTTTCACCGAACTAAATGTGGCGTGAGAATTACCTCAATATTTTGCGGGGTCGTGGGATTTTTCTACCACTGTCCTATATTTATCTCATTTCATAAAATTCACAGTAAAAGTAACAAGCAGGTAATTCAAAAAACACAAAATTTTTAAATACGGTAGAAATAAATTGTCTGAAAAGAGAATTGTGATGATTAGTTGGCTTTGAACTGGCTTCCCTGGCTTCAATAATTTTTAATGGTACTGTTGCCACAGTGGGATGTAATTAAATGTATGTACGTAAGTAAATGTAACTTACGTTAAAAAATATCCTTCTATTGAGTCCCATGGCTATTATTATAACGTCAATATATTTCTCTCTTATTTCTACAACAGCTGCTTCCGTCTGCATCGGTGAGTTCATTTCAATATATTTGAGAGCGTACAGTTCTGTGGATAGTTCACCTGCTTTTTTTGAATTATATTTTTGTTTATTACATTGTGCTGCTACCATACGCACTTTGTGCACATCCCATTCAGGTGTTGTTGTATATTTCAAACTGGAGGCCAGTAACCTATGAGAGAAATTGGAAATATGGAAATTTTAAAATTTATTTGAAATGGAGACTAGATTTTACACACAACGATAAACTATTGTAGTTGAATACACACATATTACAATACATAACTTCACAAGTGCCTTGGGGGGTGGGTACAGGAAATAGACCACCAATATGCCACAATCCTTACACTCACCTCACTTGTGTCATTGTCATTCAAAAGAAAAACACTCTAGGTTTCTCTTTTAATTAAATTGACTTTATTCAAACTAAAGAATTATTGAGTGCTTAATTATTACTACAATAAAATATAGCTAAACTTTGACTCCCTCAGAGCAAGTTGATAAAAAGAATTTTATGATGAAACTGATTTTGATCTTTATGAGGAAGCCCCTAATCAATCTTTGTAATCTTTGTAGGGTGTGGGCACAACTTCATGACAATAATAAGAGGCATATTATAGTTGTCTAGTTACCTGTGAACCATAATATCTGCATATCTTCTGATGGGACTGGTAAAATGTGTGTAAAGTGATATATTCAAAGCATAATGATGAAAATCGTCATCTTCACAGCCATCAGCACAGAAATATTTTGCTCTTGCCATAGGTTTTGCACATAACATATTTAAAACCATGGCTTTGCCTTGGTCAGTGTTTGTTGGTCCAACATGAGGCATTATTGAACGGTGTAAGCTACCTGCTGTAGAAATATCCAACTCAATACCCATAGGCTTCAATGATTTGACTAGCTGTCTTAACATGTACCCACTAGGTGGTGGATGACATCTCAAAAATGCTAACTTAGGGTGGTCTTCGCGTATTCTCTCTGCAACTGTCATGTTAGCTAGTAACATGTACTCTTCAATTAGTTGATGACTTTCTTTACTTTCATGAATCCAATAGGAATCAGGTAAACCATTAACAGCATTCAGACGGAAACCAATCTTAGGTTGATCAATCCTTAGTGCACCTTGATCAAATCTATTTTTCCTCATTATAGCAGCTATACTGCCAAGTGTTTTAATAGCTTTATAAAGATCTGCATAGACAAAGCCATTGTAAATCTCTGGAAAAGTTTCCTCTGCATCTTGTTTATCTTCAAGAACTGCTTGAGCATGTTCATAAGACAGTTGAGCACATGAATTAATAACAGTTTTGGCAAATCTATGGCTACAAATTGTAGCATCTTTCGTTATTTCCCAGAATACTGAAAATGTCAATTTGTCTACACTTGGAAACAAAGAACAAAGCATGCAGAGTTCATCTGGCAACATGTGGTAGGCTTTTTCTACTAAATATATTGTTGTAGCCTTATCTGCTACTTTCTCATCCAAAATGGTGTTTTCAGTCAAAAAATGTGAAACATCAGCTATGTGAACACCAATTTCGTAGTTTCCATTGTCAAGCTCTCGCAATGAGACTGCGTCATCAATATCACGACAATTAGATGGATCAATGCTAAACAGACACAAATTACGACAATCCTCTCTAATGAGTAACTCTTCATCAGGTATTTTATAATCTAAATTTGGAAAAAGACGTTTCATTTCTGGACCATAAGGTTTTACATCTAAATCCATTTGTGCTAAAATGGCCTGGGTTTCCGTAACCATGTCACCTGATTGTCCAATGTTACGTAAAATGGTTCCCACAGCAAATCTAGTGTCATTCCATTCTACAATCTTAGCTAAAAATAATGTATTTTCATAGCTCTTGTGGTCATTATAAAAATTATCAGGCCAACTAGTAAACGGTATGTTCAGACGTGGTATTCTGTTGTCTCGCGGTATAAATAAAGCCTTCTGCCTGTTTTTATCTGGCATTTGTTTTAAAACACCAATACATGTTCGATTGTGAACTTTTTCTTTGATAAAAACTACTTTTCCCTTCTTTTGTTTATTTTCTTCTTTGCTATCCTCACCATCACTATCAATCAATTGAACAACAACGATATCACCTTCTAAGGCCCGATTTCTATTCTTAAGTCCATCAATTAGGATATCTTGCTCGCTTCTATCACTGCTAGAAACATATGAATGTTGGAATTGTTTAGGGTTTATTCTTAGAACACCCTCAATGAAGACATTATCTTTTAGAGCAGCATCTACCTCCTCTCGAGATATATAAGCATCAAACTTAGTAACACCCCCTTTGATTTTATTTTTACTCTTATGTTTTGGAGAATTTGAAGAATGACCGCTTTGTACTGGTTGTGATACATTCAATTGATTATGTTTGTTTTGATAGTCATGATTAAATCTTTGAGACATTAAAGGATGGTGCATAACATTTTGAAAACATTTAGAGTTCATATGTTCAGAGTAAAATATTGGTGAGTTTGGTATGCTCATAGAATGGGGTTGTGCTAGCTGCTGAAGATGTGGAGTATTCGGTACACTCGATGACAGTTGTGCTGCTGCTTTGTTTCGATATAATTGATACTGTGGATGATGACTAAGATTTTCTAAATATCTCGAATTTGTGTTAGCATATAATGGGCTTACTTGTTTTGTAAAAAAATCCTGCAGTGAAGTAAATTCTAAATTCCCTAAATATCCAGAATTGACAACGGGCAAAGATGGTGAACTCCCAGCATTTTCTTGCGTTGGCAACTGTATACGTTCTAATCTTCGTTTTTCTTTCTTTTTGGCATTTTTTTTCTTAGGATTGTTAACTCTCTGATCTCCATTATTTTCACTGTTTATTGTTAAATTTTGGCATGTTTCAGATAAATTACTTACAATTGCATTTGTAGATGTTGCAACAGCTGCTACAGACTCAGGTTCCCTGTGTTGAGGTAGTGTTTTATTCTTTAATGTTTTTCTTGCAACAAATTTTGGTGAATTCGGATCATTTGTTATATTATTATGAGAAATTATTGGGTCCAATGTTTGCGACGTGGATTGTTGTGTATTTGAAGGCTGATTAGCTTCATAATTATTTCTCCCTGATGAATTTTTAGATGGCTCAGACATGGTTATGGAAGAAAGAAATGCTCGAAGGTTTGTTGAATTCACTACTGCAGTAACATACTAATAACATACGGACCGCAATATCAGGATTTTTAACCGACCATTAATCCAGAGTACAATTATCTCTATAAAATTCTTTGCCAAAATTTAAGGTTAGCATAGCTACTTGACAGATTTATCTGATGACAATGACTGACATTGACGACATTTGACAACTACGTACCCACAAATGGGGTGACTTAGGATCAAAGGGTGAATAGAGAAACTTTACCACCTCAAATCTATCTATTTAAATTTATACTAAACAGTATAACATATAATATAATTAGTTTGCAGTCTATGAAAAAAATCATAAGTTAAACTGTACTGGTTACTAAGACATTGAGGTGAATTTTTTTATCTCTATTCACCCTTGGATCCCTGTGCTGCAACTGTGGTAAGCAATTGTTTTCTTCATTAGCCTGTCAAGGTAAGCTCAAAAGATACAGAGCATTATCTGTACTGTTACGATATTTGTTTACTTTTCTGTACAACAATAATGTTCTTCGCTCGATTCCTTCACCGTTTCCTTGAGCTGAACATAGTATTGGAGATAGTGATTTAATCGCTGTTTGCTTAAAGATTAACAATGACCGAGAAGTAATATTATATTACTTTCTTCACTCGTGTCCTCATGAGATTAACTCACCCCTGAGAGACCCTTAACGCCTTGCGATATAAAACATGTGTCATAAGGTGAACAGGCTTGGTCAGATAGTGTAAAACTTCAGAAAAGGCAGTATGACTTCTATGCATGTCAAGTTTATTTTAAATCGTCCATTTGATTATAAGTTCTTAGTTGGCCTGCTTGGATAGGCTAAAGCTTTGAAGCCATACTGTCTTGTCTCATGTGTAATTTTTTTTGAAGTAACAAACTTAAACTAACCTAAACTAACTTAATCTAAGCTTTTTCCACATTTGCTTACATATATGAACACTTAATTTATAAAACGCCACGATTTTTTTTCAATAATATCCATTGAATCACAAATTTTAGAAATTAATGCAATGAACTGACATGACTCTTACATTCCCGCAATACTCTAGCCTGTCCAAATTATAAATAAAAAAAATTCCCTCGCTTGTCAGTAGTCTTGTAATAAAGGTCACAGATCACCACTGTTGCCAACCCTACTGTTTTAACAGTAGACTTACTGTTTTTCAATTGATGTCCCTGTTTTTTGTTCAAGAAAATATTTTACTTTATTATTTCTATGTTATAAAACGTTATGTAACTGGATAGTTTAATTGACCATCGCCCATATGCTAGTGACAACTACAGTTGAAACTTTAAATATCTCAAATACGTGTGATACCTGCCTACCTTTATAATAATTATATTAAGAAAAAAATACTACATACTCTTGTTTCTTTCATAGTTTATTCTAGAGTGGTTTTTGAAGTGTAACTTCTACTAATGGCTCGTGCAACCGTTTAACGCATTTAACGCCCCCTTGCGGCCGCTGAACATATTATATATTAGTATGATTAGCGAAACTGAACCGGTGTATATATAAATCCACGAAGCAAATTGCTTAAGCCTGATTATTCGCAGTATATAGACATCTAGTAGCGCATAGTGGTACTATTAGCGCATAATTGATAGGTATAAATTATTAGTGGAATAGTACCACCATCCGCTGCTAGATGCTGCCACAGTCGCAGCTCCAACCACTAAGATGATAAAAGTTATTATATTGTGAAAATATTTAAGATTACATTATAGCTAAAGTCATTAAAAAACAAAAAATCCTTTCGACTTTAAACCGGCGAATAGTTTATATTCGCCGAATTAAGAACGAACATTATTTTGTACAATAATAGACATGTAGTAGCGGGTGGTGTTAATTATATTGCAAATATAATTAACTCAGTTATGTTTGATCCTAGTAACTATCCTAGTACTAGTACTATCCGTTTCCATAGCAATATTAAAGATAAAAATTAATTTAAAATGTGCTAAAATATAATAATATCTGTTTTCAAAGACATCGTTCAAACATACCTTGCAATCAGAAAAGCAAGTAGTCAATATTTTATAAATTGTGATGTTTCTAGAAGCTACATGTTGCCACGCCCGCTGCTACCACGTTTAGGTAAAGTAAAAGTTATTATATTGTGAAAATATATATGATTACATTATACATCATATTACAAAAGTCACCGAAATTAAACTTTAAGTTTTATTTAATAAAGTTTCAAATATTGACGCAGGGCGCTATCTAGCGGCAACTGTAGTCAACTATAGCCGTTTATCATTTTAGGTAATTGATTTATTATACATAATTACATGTTGATATTTATGTGAATATATTACTAAAATCTAATACGAACATCAGTGAAATACACTACATTTATAATTATGAGGTTGAAGTAATTTTCAAGTTATATAGTCACTGTTTTGATGATAATTCCACAGCACACGGTTTATTTAATAGATACTTCACTCGCTTCGATGTAGTACCACTGGTTTTCAGTAGATGTCCTTGCTATTAATACTTTTTATCTAATTTTCTTTTCTAAAAATATACTTAAAACACATAGAAAAGCACCTAGACACCATACAAACAGTAATGATTATCATATATATTTGTTTGATAGAACCGACCTCAATTTCGCAGACGGTTTTTTTTAGTGAATGCACTCCTATGCGCGCCGTAATGTAAGTCAGATAAATTCTTTTTAAATAATTATTAATAAAAATGAGTTTAATGTACATTTATTTGTGGAGATTGTAAAAAAATAATAAAAATTTAGGCACATAGGCATTTGTGCCTGTTTCCGAATATGTATGTAATTCAATTTGAAAAAAAAATGTTAGTTGTTTCTTTTGACGGCAGAACATTACAAAACGAGAGGAAAAGAGAAAGAATGATAAAGGTTAGGAAAGAGAAAAGAGAGAGAGTGGGTCAATATCACTCAAAAAATATTGTTTTTTGTGATTTTTCCCGAAGCGAAGTTAGCAGTGTGTAATTAGACTAATTAGTTTGTTTACGTGTTTAAAATATTTATATCATCGCATTTTTTTTTTAAATTTAATTTATCACTTATAATTTAATAGTGCAGTAATTTTATTATCGAATTTAGTGGATAAGATTTATAAATAATGAGTGATAACAATCCAAGAGATAATGCGACGGATTTAAAGTTACAATGCCAAGGTGAAGATTTATTTGATTGTTTTTTAATTTGAAAATATTTAATGACGCATTCACATACATCTACAAAGTACAAATAAGCAGAGATCTGACTTATTTGAAATATTTCTATTTAAAATACAAATACAAAATACCCATTTTGTATTTAAATACCTTTTTGTTGAAAGCATTTTTTATTTTATTTGAAATACCTCTCGAGAGGTATTTTGTATTTTGAATAGTCATTTCAAAATACAAAATATTTTGTGATTAATTTTAGCCAAATTCATTCATAAGATGCCATTTCTTTTTGTAAGTACAAATTTAGTATAGTTTGTTATTTATCGTATGTACTAAAATTTTAAAGTTTTTATAGGTTATTATAATTTTATAGGTAAAATTTAATAGGTGGTCCAATGGTCGAGCACCCCGCTTTTAAATCAAGAAGTTGTTGTGGGTTCAAATCCTGGCTCACACTAATGACTTTTCGAAATGATTTTTGAAAGTTATATATACACTAGTTGACCCGGCGGACTTCAGTCCGCATCAAAAGAAATAAATTAGTAATACTTGGATTTTAAAAAGTTCAATTTGTGCTATTTATCGGCACGCATTTTGGCGCGCAAACGCAACTGCTATGTACCGCTATGTTAATACTGTAATATCTTCGTAAATATTAGTTTAAATTACATGCTGTAAATGGCTATATTAATCTATATTAAAATCACACAATCACAATCTTTTAAGACACTTAATTGGATGAAAATTAATGCTGAAATGTTTAAAATTGCTTCGTAAATAAGCCATTATTTCTCGTAAAAAGTAAAAAAATAATTATGATAATTGTGGGTTATCCCTAAGATATAGACATATGCCCTCGCGGACTTTTTTATATACCTTTTAAAGGTGTATAATAATGTAGTACATTGTTTTGATTTATCACTTAGGGTTCAGGCAGCGTTTTCGATTAAAGTTTTAAATCTTGAAAATTATCATTTTTTTTCACTACACTATTCATGAATTATAGATCAAAACCACCGCGTTTACACCCTCTAACTATTAAAAAAAACCGCATCAAAATCCGTTGCGTAGTTTCAAAGATTTAAGCATACAAATAGGGGATAGGGATAGAGAAAGCGACTTTGTTTTATACTATGTAGTGATACATAACCTCATGCCAAATCGATTGCGAAGTAGGCAGAGAGAACAGAGCACATAAGGCACGACTCTTGCACGCCTATTATACGCACGCTTATTTGATCTTAATTGTTTTTTTAATGATATAAGGAGGCAAAGGAGCTTGCGGGTCACCTGATGGAAAGGCGGTCCTGAAATACCGTTGCCGGCAACTCGTTCCACAACGGAACAGTGCGTGGAGAGAAGTGCCAAGGGGCTAAGCCGATCTGACAGAGTTTGGTTGACGACAAGCCGAAACGCGCGTCGTTGGATGCGTTAAAATGGGGTAAGCTGGTACTCATCTTTTGACAGAGGCACCCCGCCCAAAGATGAGAACAGTATTCCATGTGAGGTCGGAAATGCGCTTTATATAGCTGCAAGCGATTTCCTGACGTGAAATACCGTCCTTTTTCTGAGCTGATTTCGCCTTGCCCTCCAGATAACCGCGAAACTGAACAAGTCAACCCCAAGAATTCCGATATCGGTTAAGGCGGGTAACCGAGTACCCTCAAAAAAGGGGGGCAACAAAATGTGCCTTTTCAGCGGGAAACGCGCAGACCTGTGTCTTCTTAGGGTGGAATTAGCTAAGTTGAGTCGGCCTTGGTCCGAAATCTGACTACCCAGAGTTTCGATTGTAGACACAGTTTATTCCGGTACAAATCGACGTTTTCCCGAGAAATCCGCGAGTGGAGTGGCGTACCGTATCCGCATTACAATGAAGATTGCTGTAATGCAGCATGTCATTGATATGCGGAAGAAACAACGTAGGGGATAGCACTCAGCCCTGGGGGACTCCAGCACTCACGGATTTTAAGTCGGAGCATGACTCGTCGACAACGACCTTAATGCGGCGAGCCGCATAAAAGCTGGAGACCCAATCGCATGATTTCGAATCCGCTTCTCGATCTACTGGCAGAGTGGCCAAAAGACCGACCGCATTGCCACGTCAATGCTAATCCCCTGTGCGAAGAATGGACCAGCCCCCTGGTTGACAGAGCCCTCGATCAGTTTCTTTGCAAGATCTTTATAGAGTGTACTGGGAACCCATGTTCCTAGATTCTCAACCGCAAACGCTCAACCACTGGACCACTGAGACTCATTGAAGATTTTGTCGTGAAAAAAGTACATATAATATTATGTCAAACAATAAAATTATTGTAATGCTACAATAATTTTATTGTGTTATTTCTTTTCTGATATGCAGTTCTCGAATTGTAGAATACTTATTCTAGAATATTCATTCTTTTTTAATACTTATTAAAAAAGAATGAATATACTTTTAGTAGGTACGAAGATCCCAGAGTCAGCTAGTTATTAAGATAAATACATTTTTAAGGGCGAGACGATGAGGCAAGCATTTCCACTGGTTTAAGAGGTCCCAGGAGTAAATGCAATTTTTTTTTTACAATACGAAGTTACACTTCTTTCGCGCGGAGGGACTCCACGTACGTATTTTTTTGTTACATATGTTGTGATATATACATATACATATATATATATTAATGTGAATGTGTCGTAGTAACAGAAATAATTGAGTATTTTTATTGACATTGGTTATTGTTTTTTCTCATTTATGGGATAGGAGGGCAAACGACCAGACGTGTCACCTGAGGGTAAGCAACCCACGCCGCCCATGGACACCAGCAACACATATAGTGTTACCGTAGCGTTCCCGACCTTTAAGGGATAGGGAAGGTTGGGAAAAGGGGGTGTGGGCCTCCGGTCCTCCACTCTCACCAAACGAAACGCGGCATGAGTAACTTTGCGTTGATCTTCGGAGAGGTCGTGGTATTTAACCGGTCGAGCCGGCCCATTCATGCCGCGAACTACTTGGTCTACCGCTGTTTAAATTATAATATATAAAAAGTATGAAACCTGCCTTTTTGAACCCATCTACTGTTTTCTACTGTTTTTTAATGTGAGAACTGTTGTTTTTTGATTTGTTGGGGTTGGCAACACTGCAGATCACTTTCTGTCTTTCTCTTTCAGCAAAGACCACGAACCTACCGATTTTTCGGTATTTCTACCGATATGGGCTCTGTCCTACCGAAATACCGAAATGCAACGATTTTTCCACGATTTCAGAGAATATGTGGAAATTCTCCCGATCTTTTTACCGATTTCACACTTCTAACTTGGCAGCCCTTGTCATTTATGTTTTAAGTTATGGGGAATCCCTCAATAGCAATAGTAAGCGCACAGCTTAGAAAAATCCCTGTTAAAGGGGATTCCCGTTTGGGAATTCCCTATAACAGGGATTACCCAAAAACTTTCGCTCGGCTATATATACAGGATTTCGGGGTTAATTTATTCATTAATATTCTTAACTTCGAAAAGAAAGTTTGCGAAGTGTTTAAAATTGTGAAAATTATTAAGTTAAAATGTCGTGTGACGAGGAGCCGAGTACAAGCGCAAAAAGAAAAAAATATCTACAATTTTATAAAAAAGAATGGGAGGAAGAATTTTCAGGATGGCTGCAAGAAAGTAGTAAAGGCGTAAATTATGCCTATTGTAAGAGTTGTAATAAGGATATTAACATAACATCAGGGAAAGATGCTCTAAAGAAACATAGTTCTTCACAAGGACACTTGGTATCATCAAAGAATATAAAATCACAACCGAAGATATCATCATTTACTGTAAAAAAAACTCAAAAATCTGATACACTAGTTAAACAAGGTAAACATATTAGGTCGGGGAAAAAGTCTTTTCGCATAACGTAGGTATAAACTTATTATAAAATTTCTTTGACTGTACTATTTGTGTCTGGCTGGTTTTGGTAACATTAAAAAGGTTACATTATAAAGAAAAGAAAAAAATAAAAAAAAGTTGTTTCCCGCTATTTTTCATTTGTTTTTCTCTCCGTAAAAATGAGTGAATCTAATGAAGAAATTCGATACATTTTAAAATTTTATTATAAAAAAGGCAAAAATGCAACTCAAGCAGTGAAAAAAATTGTGATGTTTATGGACCTGATGCAGTGTCAGTAAGAGTAGCACAAATTTGGTTCAAACGTTTTCAGTCCGGAAATTTTGATGTTAAAGATGCACCTCGCTCTGGTCGCCCTGTTACGAATAAAATGGACGCCATTTTTGAAAGAGTGGAGCAAGATCGGCATATTAGTAGTTACGATGTAGCTGAAGAACTGGGAATTGACCACAAAACAGTTTTGATCCATTTGAAGAAAGCTGGTTATACAAAAAAGCTCGATATTTGGGTGCCACACGAGCTCACTCAAAGAAACTTAATGAACCGTGTACTCATTTGCGATTCATTATTGAGACGTAATGAAACCGAGCCGTTTTTGAAGAGATTGATAACTGGCGATGAAAAGTGGATCACGTACGACAAGAACGTGCGAAAAAGGTCGTGGTCGAAAGTTGGCCAGGCTTCACAGACTGTGGTCAAACCTGGCCTAACACGAAATAAGGTGATGCTGTGTGTATGGTGGGATTGGAAGGGCATTGTTCATTATGAGCTTTTACCGTCCGGCAAAACCATCGATTCTGATCTTTACTGCCAGCAACTGATGAGATTAAAGGAAGCAGTCGAGAGAAAACGGCCGGAATTGATCAACAGGAAGGGTGTGGTCTTTCATCACGATAACGCTAGACCACACACATCTTTAGCCACTCAGCAAAAATTAAGAGAGTTCGACTGGGAGGTCCTAGTGCATCCACCATATAGCCCTGACCTTGCGCCTTCAGATTTTCAGACCTGTTTCGGTCTCTTCAGAATTCTTTAGGTTCTGTAAGGTTGACCTCAAGAGAGGACTGCCAAAACTATTTGTCCCGTTTTTTTGATCAGAAGTCCCAAAGTTTCTACAGTAACGGGATAATGTCTCTGCCCACAAAATGGCAGAAAGTTATTCAACAAAACGGTACATATATATTGTAAATAAATGTAAATAAACTTTGAAAAAAATGTCTTGACTTTTCATACAAAAATACGAAAATACTTTTTCCCCAACCTATTATTTAGTATTTTTTTACAACCTACTATCTATTTACCTACATTGTTATTATTATTTTGTTTTCTACTAATCGTTGTGTATTAAACTAGATGTCATCATCATCATCATCTTTATCACAACAACCCATACCGCTGTAGGACACGAGGATCCTGGCCTGGCATTCCCCTGCTAGACATAGTGAATGCCCTAATGACCACTAGACATACCTACGTCATTTTAATTCTTTATTTTATTTTCAGGTGAAATAAGATTGGCCTCGTTTGTTGCTGAACACAATCTACCATTCACTATTATGGAGCACCTACCGAAACTGATACAATCCGTTTGTCCTGATTCAAAAATAGCAGAAGAGATAAAATGTTCTACGACGAAAACTCACGCCATAATAGATCATATTATAGGTAAAGAAAGTTTCGATAATTTATGTGAAGATCTGCGACAAACTAAGTTTTCGCCTATTATTGACGAGTCCACTGATCTTAGCACAATCAAACACTTGTGCCTAGTCGTGAGATATGCCAAAAAACATCGCATCAAAGATTGTTTTTTAGCTCTTATTCCATTGGAAGATGCTAATGCAGTATCCTTATTTGAACACATTGTTAACTTTTTTAGAAGCAATGATATTCCGTATAAAAAGAATGTAATAGGTTTTGCATCTGATGGGGCAAACGTAATGATGGGGCGTAATAATTCTGTTGTGAAGTTGCTGCAAAACGAAATTCCCAATATTTTTATACTTAAATGCACCTGCCATTCGTTTCACCTTTGCGCTTCATATGCTTGTACCAAACTGCCACGCTTTGTAGAGGATCTTGTAAGGGACATTTACAACTACTTTTCTTCTAGTCCAAAAAGAGTGGCAGAGTTTAAAAATTTTCAAATGTTTTGTGACTTAAAAGTACATAAAATACTTCACCCCTCTCAGACACGCTGGTTATCAGTCCATGCAGCAGTGAAAAGAATATTGGAACAAGTTTCTGCTCTAAAACTATTTTTCATAGACCAAGTATCTAATAATGATTATCTTTTAGCTGCAGAGCATATATTACAGAAGCTCCAAGATCCCACGACATTATTATTTTTGGAATTTCTAGATTTTGTATTACCACTATTTAACGATTTGAATAAAGAAATGCAAGCAGAACACCCGAAAATTCACAATTTATATGGTATTCCGGAACTGGAACATTAAGAACTATTTTTGATGGCTTTTTAAAAAGAGAATATTTAGCCAGCACGCCAATTGAAAATGTTGATTTTAAAAACCCTAACAATTTTGTGGATATCGGCGCCGTATACTATGGTGCTGCGGCGTCTAATACACTACTTAGTAGTTCAGCAGATCTAACACCAGATCAAGTAAATTTGTTTAAATGCAGATGCCTAGATTTTTATATAGAAGCCTGTAAGCAAATAACGACACGGTTTCCACTGAAAAATAATCCACTAAAAAGTTTAGACATAATTGAACCAACAAATGTTAAAAGTGGCAAAACTGCGTCGATAGTTCCTATTAGTAGGCTATTTCCCAATATTGTTCAGTGCAAAGATTTCCAGGAAATTGATACAGAGTGGCGCATTTTGAGAAATAGTGAACAAATCAAAACATTTTCCGATGATGTAGAACTATTTTGGGATGAAGTCAGTTTATTAAAGCGTGGCGATGACACTCAAATGTTTCCTTTGTTACCTACTTTTATCTTTAATATTTTATCTTTGCCGCATTCATCCGCAAACGTTGAACGCATATTTTCGCACATTAATCTTATGAAAACAAAACAACGAAATAGGCTATCTACTGAGTCAATCACTGGTCTATTACATGATAAACGACTCTTCAATGACGCAAATTGTTATGACTCAAATAAATTCAAAAATGACTGAGAACATGGCCAAAGAACACTGGCATGGTACTAAAAACTAATTATGTAAGTATTTTTATGTTGACAGCCTATTTAGCTGTTTTGTTGTAGTTTTTTTTTGTAAATAAGCTAATATTAATTAATAAGTCTTAAGTGTGTTTGTAATTAGTTTGTAAGTTAACTATTTCTGTATAATTAAACGAATTCAATTGAATTTTTTTTTTGTCATATACCGATTTTGGGAACAAATAGGTACAAATATACCGATTTTAGTGGACAGCTCTACCGATTTCGCAATTTGACGTTCGAGACCACTGTCTTTCAGTCAGTTACGCACACTTAAACTGGCTAAGTATTTCCAAACTTTGCGCTAAGATCCAAACAAAATCATCGCTGAAATTCAAAATTTTAATTGATTACAAGTCATATACCAGAACTACCAAAACTCAGAAGTCAAGTTTACACAAATCATTTGGAACAGGTTAAAAAAGTGGTTCACATTTCACGTAGTGTAGCAGACGTGCAATCCTTCAACTCAACCTCAACAATAATAAAGGCGGATCATTTGAAAATGAAGTTAATTACCCATAATATGTTGACATCAAAATGCTTGAAAGGAGTCATGACTGGATATCCACTAGCCATAAACGCCACAGATATCCAAATAAAAGAAGTTGAGTTTAATCCTGAATTTATAACCCGTGTTATACCCAAATTAGATTGGGATGCACTCTGGACTGCTGCAAACAGTATTGGACATGGTGATCAACTGCCAAGAAATCTAGAAGCTAAGTTTGAAGAAGATGAAGAGCTTTTAAAGAAAGTTCACAAAGTACTATTAGAAGTTGAGGTTGAAGAAGGCGTTCTCACCTGCCCAGAGTCAGGGAGGCAGTTCCCAATATCAAAAGGGATACCAAACATGTTATTAACTGAGGCAGAAGTGTAATGAACCATTTAATTATAAATAGTGATTATTGTTTATAATGTAATGTATTTTTAGAAGAGGTAAAATTTGGATATCCTTAATGGCCTTTAAGGTTACTAACGGGCATTATAAGTTTTAGCCATCTAGATTCTAATGTACATATTTGCATGGTTTTTTTTCCAATTTCTGTAACAACCTAGATTTATAAACACACCTAAAAAATTGTATAAAATGTTCTTAGATATGAATAAGCATCTATTAAATCTTCAAGAAAGATTGATATCAGAATATCATTTATGACATATTTATATTATTATTGCTGAAATAGTGTATATTAAATACAATATTTCCAATGCATACATATTTGTTTTGATTGAAAAATATCCATATTAACATTGCTCCTCTACACTTATTAAATAGTGTCTTCGGTTTGGAATTTTCACAATTGCAAAGACTCATCAACTGAGATACTGGTGTTTATGAAAAAAAAATGCAAATGCAAACCTTGTAATATTTTGTATGACATGTACATGAAGTTTATATTGAGGTACTTTTTATTAAAATTTGACAAATGTTTTACCTTATACAAGCTGATAGTATAGAATAGAATAAACTTTATTGTACACCATAAATATAAAAAATAAAATACAAAAGAACTTAAAAGTTAGACACAGGCAGGTACAATGGGCGGTCTTATCGCTTACAGCGATCTCTTACAGACAACCTTGTATATTTGGTTTTAATTTAACCTGTAGCCTGTAGCCATAACTTCAGACCAATTGGTGGTCACAGGTAAAGTAGAAGGAAAAATACTGCTGCCAATCCACACTGAACTTAATTTGTAAATTATTCAATGCTCTTAGGAAGTCATAAAGTGGCGCATTGGTAAACCTATAGACTGCACAATCAAGGTTATTATTAAAATCAGGATAAGCATAAATGGCATACCATCATGTAGATGGAAGTTTTGAATGGTGCCAAGCACAAACCTCTGAATTGAGGAGCAGGACTAGAGGAGATAGTAAAACTGTTTCCAGCACATCCTTGTAACTAGCAGCCACAAAGACAACTATAAAACAAGGATATCAGAATATGGATGTTAAGTGGCTCATGTCGCGTTTCGGTCTGCGCGTGAGGTATCTGCTGCAGGCCATCTCTCCTATTACTATACATAACATAACTTCACCGCCTTTTTCTACACGAAGGCGTAAGGAGCGGCTGTTAAGCCTCGTCTCGCCGTTATGTTAATGTCCCTAATAGAACAGGTGGCGAACCTATTGCCACACTGGGCACAAAGTTTTTAGTCATCAGGAATTACTGACGTAAGATCAATTAATTACCCGTTATGATTTCTATTGCAAGTTCGGTTACAGCCATTGGCCATATTTTGTAGTAGCGGACGGTGGACGTTCAAGTCGAAACACATGTCATTGCGTCAACAGAATTCAACATCATCACATATAATTTGTTGTGCCCGGACCGATAAGCGTCGAAGGGTCAGTTCTCGAAGTCGTAAACAAATACGTCTACCTAGGCCAAATCATCCAGTTAGGTAGACGAAACTTCGAGAAGGAGGCCGAAAGGAGGATTCAGCTTGGTTGGGCTGCATTCGGCAAACTACGTCGAGTCTTCAGCTCACCTATACCGCAATGTCTGAAGATCAAAGTCTTTGACCAGTGCGTCTTATCGGTGATGACCTACGGTGTCGAAACGTGGACACTCACGGTGGGGCTAGTCCACAAATTTAAAGTCGCTCAGCGAGCTATGGAGCGTGCTATGCTCGGGGTATCTCTGAAAGATAAACTCAGGAATGAGTGTATCCGCCAGAGAACTGGAGTAACCGACATAGCTTGTAGAATAAGCTCGCTGAAGTGGCAATGGGCTGGTCACATCTGACACCGACGGTAGATGGAGTAAGAAGGTCATAGAGTGGAGACCGCGTCTTGGCAAACGTAGCGTAGGACGCCCACCAGCCCGATGGTCAGACGACCTCAGAAAGGCTGCTGGAAAAGACTGGATGCGGAAGGCAGAGAATCGGATGTTGTGGCGCACATTGGGAGAGGCCTATGTCCAGCAGTGGACTGCAATAGGCTGATGATGATGACATATAATTTACACTAGATTATTTTTACAGTCAACGTTTACAAGTAAAGTGACTAAACTCGATACTATACATTAAACATAGTATAAAACAAAGTCGCTTTCAGCTGTCTACCCCTATAAATACTTAGATCTTTGAAACTACGCAACGAATTTTGAAGCGGTTTTTTTGGAACGATGTTCTTTACGGCAGGGTTGGAGGAGATAGGGATTTTGCTGCACGACCAAAACTGAAAAAAATGTGATAATAAAACCGTAAGAAAAACTCTGTGGAATAAAACCGTTAAATGAGACGTGCGCAGGCGCGACTGTCGTCGAATACCTTTCCCTTTCTCCGATTATCGATTCTACATTAGTCAAAGGAATTTCCGAAGCCGAAGGTCCCACCGATGGTCCGAAAACAGTCGGAATTAAACGAACTGTTACGAAAGAGTGACTGACGGACCGGACTGCTCTTAGTTCAGTACACCATCACATACCTCATCATCATACATCATCGAGAAAAAAGCGGCAAGAGCCACTTTACGCCGATATTCTTCTTTAGCTGTGGATAATATTGAAGAAAATTATTAAATTACTAATAGTTTATAACCTTCGGCTTCGGCTTCGGCCGAAGGTTGTGAGGATTGCCGATTAATCGGCTTCGGCTTCGGCCAAAAATAGACCTTCGGTCGGACACTAGTTTTTATGTATAATTCACGTATTAGTACAGAAAAAAATAATAGTTTTCGAGATTTAGCATTATATTTGTGTACTGTAAAACTTAGGTACCTACTTTTAATGCGGAACATAGTTCACTGGGTCGGCTAGTTAGTTAAAACTAATAGGTTTTATTTGTTTTTGCAGCCAGTTTTATTTTCCATATAAACAATTTATTTCACACAATTCAACGGATCGTGGGTGGAAATAAAAAAATATTGGGTAATTAAATCTGTATTTCCATTATTTTCATATGCTGTTTACGAAAAATAATAAATTATGATCACAACGGCAAATTATTTAGACAAGTGTTTTATTCTACAATATACTGTCAATTTCCCCGTTAGTGGTGCAGATTATAAATATGTAATTATTTATTTACTAAAATATGGAATTTATAATTCATCAACATATGGTACAAAAGCTAGGTTTCCAGCAGCTCCCATTGAGAGATTACTTCTTGCTGCAGCTGAAACCGCCTGTGGAAACAAATAAAACAATGTTAAAATTTAAAATTATCTTTATAAAATACGAATTGCCTATACAAATGATATATTACATTGCACGTCCACAATGAACTCTTTGTAGAGTGGTAGAGCCAAGCATATCTCGGTGCATGAATGGGCCGTCTCAACCGGTAAAAAACCACGACCTCTCAAAAGATCGACGTAAAGTGACTCATGCAGTCATGCCGCGTTTCGTTTGGTGAGAGAGGTACCCGGAGACCCACCCCCCTTCTCCATCCTTTGCTATCCTACTCCATTAAGGGTCGGCAATGCAACTGTAACACTATATGTGTTGCAGGTGTCCATGGGCGGCGCTAATCACTTACCATCAGGTGCAGGCGTGTGCCTGCTCGTTTGCCCTCCTATCCCATAAAAAAAAAACTACTAAAGCGATTTTAATAGTTTGGTCCAACTTTGAAATTGAAGTTAAATCCAAAAATCTTTAATATCTCTGTTTTAGAGAAATATGTGGGATTACATAACTTTAGATAACATATCGGCACTTAGTTTAATATTTTAAAAATATTAAACTTTTTATTAAATGTATTTTTGACGTGACAACGTCTTAAATTAGGTTGCGGCTGGGAGTCACTTATGAAAAAGTGTAACGCTCGGTAACGTTACGATGAGTCACCGAACGAGAGAGAGGCCCGCCGAATGCCATATGTCAATGTCATACTATTGATAAATGTTGATAGTGTTAAGTAAATTATTAGTTTAAAATTAATTAATTAATTAATTATTATTTTACAAATTTTCATTAATTTCAAATTTATTTAGCAAAAATTTGAACCTTCGATCTGAATAAATGTTTTGATTTTCGAATTGATTCTTTAAAATTACAAATATTAAGAAAAAGTGGCAGATATAAGAAAACTTGATTTAAACTGTGTTGAGCAAGAATTTTAACATCTAATTTAAGTAAATGTTTTAATTTTCAACTTCATCATTTACAATTACAAATTTTAATTAATTTCAAATTTATTTAGCAAAAATTTGAACCTTCGATCTGAATAAGTGTTTTGATTTTCAAATTGATTCTTTAAAATTAAAAATTCATCCATTCAATTTCAAATGTTCAACAGGAATCACCACTCTCAAAACAATGGAAACTGACGAGCAAATGCCTTCAACTTAATTATATTCATATCAATAAATATTCTACCGAGAAAAAGACGTTGTCACGTAAAATCTTCGCCCGTAAAACCGACTTTACAGGCAACCAGATTTTTTTTATTGACTTTTCTCGGTGGTCTGGTGGTCGAGAACACGGTTTGTGAATCCAGAGGTCGTGGTTCGAATCCTGATACTGGCTCACACCAATGACTTTTCGAAACTGTTTTCGGAAAGTTATGTGTGATAAATATCGATGACTGAAACTTTGTGCCCGGTATGGCAAAAGGTTTGCCACATATTCCATTTGGGACGTAAACATAAGGGCGAGACGAGGCTTAACCGCCGCTGCCTACACCTTCGGGTAACAGTAGCGTGAAGTTATGTTATGTTATTAAACTTTTGATGTAGTACACACAGAAGTCTGAACGGTATAAGACTTTCTATAGAATTAGCGTACACAATATACAACTCAGATCTTAGTTCTCTTTTCGGAATTTAGGACGTACCGTGCCTTTGAAAAATAGATAAAAAATAGCGCCTTCTACCGGTGAAAATTCTTTTCCCTAAATGGAGACTCATCATTCAACATCACATTCGGATTCCTTGGGATTCCAGATTCCTTCCGAGGGTTTACAACTCAGCATTATTTATTTACCTGTGAAATGTCATTGTTGGAGAGGCTTGCAATGCTGTTTGCAATTTCGCTTGGCGATTTGACAGAGCCAGTGTGCAACACCTGGGCGGCAAGTGACTCTACCAGGGATGAACCAGCATCAGCCTCACTGAGGATCTGGAGCCTCAATCGGTTCTTAGCAGCGTCAATGGCTTGACTGCTTAATTTGGGGTTCTTCAAGACAGAAGCAACGGCTTTTATGGCCTATAAATTTAAATAAAATATAATTATAACAATGATTTTGCCACAATATACAAAACAGCACAGAACAGAGAACTAGGTATTTTTTAACCGACTTCTAAAAAAAGTAGGAAGTTCTCAATTGATTGGAATATTTTTTAATATGTATGTTTACTGATTACTCAAAATCGTCTGGACAGATGTGGATGTACTTACACCATTGGCTTCATCCTGGGGTACAGACAATACAACACCATATAAGCCAGAGTCGGAGTATGACACATTGAAGCCAGCCGCAGCGAATGGTCCAATATTACCAACAGTCTTAGCCAAAACTGAATTATCCGATCCCCATTTGGTGACTGGGCCACATCCCAGAGCTGTGAAACAGAATACACTAGCATTTAAAACTAGTTTAAAAAAATCCTCATAATGTATGGCCTAGTTTAAGTTTAACAGGCAAATATTTGTTTGAAAGGTTGCTGAACTCTTAAAATGATTTTTGTATTTATTAAAGTAATATTTTTAAACTGACAATTGAAATGCGTCGGCCTCGAGTTTGACGCCGGAACTGGTACTTGGATTTGCTTTCACATTCAAGTCAATGTGCTGAAAGGGAATCTAAGTTCCGCGAATTTTAGATACATATAAGTACTTAAAGTTTTGTTTGTTAAGTCTAATATAGTATTTGGGTACCTTGAGCACCAACAGCCAGCGCCAGTGCTTGTGGAGAGCCGGCGGGAGCTCCCTTTAAGGCAAGTGCTACATGGGCCAGTTCACCGCCCATCTCTTTCCTAAGGAAAACAAAGGAATTATATCCAACTGACTTATTACATTAGTAGAGCCAAATCAAATAAATAGTGGTTTGTCTGGCCTTATCATATTCAATCACTCTCAAGAAATCCATCAAGTTTCTGATCTTGTCTTTCTGTAATGTTCATTTAAATTACAAACAGCGCCATCTAGTTTTCCAAGTTAAGCAATTAAATGGTTGTATTATGGTATACATATATAATTTTCTATTCTAAAACCATACTTATAATACCTAAAAAAAACACCCAGATGCTGTATAAACATTCATTCATGCTACTCATAAATATGTGTATTCAGGTGGGGTTTGAACCCTACAACCTCGATTTTGCAGTTGAATGTAGCACCAATGCACCATGGGGCCGGTCATCTCTGCTTTCTTTGCATAAATTCTATTCGTTTTTTTAATAAATATTTTAAACTGTAAAATAAAAAGATCTCTAATGCTAATCAGTCCAGCCTAAATCTCAACCACAGACCATCAACAGAGGAAAAATTAACACACTGACTCATACAAAAACTATTTAGGCACTTACCTCATGTCCCCACCATAGTATTTGCTGGGTTCACCAGCTTCAGTGCTGCCTTGTTCCAGTTGGAGATTTTGTGCAACAAGATTTGCTTTTTCCTGTAAAATATTTTATAGTATAGCGAATTCGGTCAGTGGGGTTCATATAAGAACTTAAAATAATAAAAAAAAGGTAACATTGAAAACAACTTTTATGGATTATATCGCGTTTATTTAGAGCTTATTTTTTATTTGTTTCCTGACATTTCGAACTTTTTACAGAGATCATTTTCACTCGTTCTAAATAAACGCGATATAATCCATAAAAGTCGTTTCAATGTTATGAATGTGATTCGCGAATATCTAAATAAATATATAAAAAAAGGTTTTGAGTTTAGAAGGCTATGAGTGCGGATTTGCGAGCAACTGGCACGTGATAAATTTAATGACTGAAAAACTTGTGATAGAATAATTAAACCTGCCAATCCGTAATAACACTAACCGGTTATTATGCGTGTAAAGTTATATCCAGAGGCCTAAGCCTTTCCTTACCTCGTTTCCCCCCTAACCCATAAAAAACGTTTTACCTGGGAACCACCAACAACGGCGACCGCACAGCGACCGAGACCCAAGAAATTGGAGGTGTAATGTTGCAGGGATTCAGCGGAAACCTTGCCAATCTTTTTCGGTGAGATGAACAAGGAGTTACCCAGACCACGGCGATAAGCGGCCTTGTGTAACAGTTCAACAGCGCGCACCTACAAGTAAAAATGTCAATTCAAACTTCACAACCTCTAAAACCTGAGTGATAATTGTGACTTGACTAATTCGTATGTGATAAATGTTTTAAAATCTATTCATTTTTATAATAGAAAAAGCAACGGACCGTTTCTGCACATTCACAGTTGCAGCTTGCCTTGATATTGTGTTGATTTTATTACTCTCCCTACTTGTAGCACAACATTACTACTCTAATTAAAACATGTCGCGTCAGTTGTGCTCGACTATTATAGTACATACAATTTCTCTCGTTAACACGTAGGACGTAAATTTTATGTGTAATCTGTACTTATTGACTATTTTTAAGTCACTATGAAGAACTATGAAATTAAAGTTTCTTTGACTTTGATATGAGTAAAGGTCCAAAAATGTTACAAATATTAATTTAATAAATAAAGAGCTAAAGAACATCACACACAAAATACACAATCTCATTGTAATATACAAGCTACAATGTTCGCTGCATGAATGGAGGCCAGAGGCCCATTCTCTTTCCTCATCCCTTCCTGTCCCACTCCTTTAAAGGCTGGCTATGCTTCATTATATGTGTTACAGGTAACCATGAGCAGCGCTAGTTGCTAACCATCAGATGACCCATAGTTGGTTTGCCCCTTAAAAATTACCTGAGGAGGCAGGGCAGCAATATCAAACTGTAGACGTGGTGTGATATCTTCTATCTCCCATGGCCTGAACTCCTGGTTGGAAACTAGATTCTTGAGAATTTCCAACGTACCATCCACATTGTCATTGGATGCCTAAATAAAAAAGAAATCAATAATAATTTTAGCATAATATGTTACATTCAAGAAGCTAGTAGTAGTTGATGATATATAATTTAATACTACTGGATCAAGCACTATGATTTCGAAATGCTGCTTTCAAACACTGTTTTAGAAGTTAAGACAGATTTTTAAAGAGTGTAATGTACAGACCTCAAGTGTGTAGTAAATAAATTCACGATCACCAGACGCAGTAACAGTAGCACCGTGTTGAGCTAATTTACGTGCAACCATGAAGCTGGAAATATTTTTGGTGGTGAGTCCAGCTGAAGATCTAACTATGTGAGAGACACCCAAATCTCCAGGTGCCTCATAGCGGGAACCAGCCCTAGAAAATGAAAAAAACAGTCACTTATATTATAGTTCTTGCCACAGCAGGGAATGATATGCTGCTTAGTACGCAGGCAGTACAAAGGTAAACTCTTGAAAGTTAAATATTTATCATTCCTATTTAAAATTTCTAGTGTAGCCAGCTACCTTCCTGATACCAGATTAGCAGGCCAAAATTCAGTAACAGGTTAACAATATTTGAAAGACAGGGTATGAAGATTGCTACACATTTTAAGTAGAATTTGTTACTTACTTGAAGGCTACGGTTACTCTAGTCAGAGGAGACCCATTTTCGAGAGCGACCACCACGGTTTTGTTAGGCAGTGTTGTCGACGCTACTTTAACCTCCTTCCTAATAGATGGAGCGGCCTGAGCTTGAGCGTAGCCTCTGATCTGAAAATCATATGGTGTACACTTCTTCAGCAAGCAAGATCGATGGGTTTACATAACAGGGGTTTGACAGTTTCTATCAAATTTAATAAAAACTTTACATATATTCTTAAAAAGCATATCATATTACTATATAAAGTTATAATTTGGAAAACATACCGAAATATTACGAATCAGAGGTGCTGTGAGCGCTTTCGATGCCATTTCGATATTTTTACAATTTCCTATCCACCTCTGCCCTGAAGCAAGCAAACTGAAGGGTGCTGCTAATGACACTAATGACGGCACCGATGTCACAAGTGTCATCTTGCTTTTTTTGTTATTGACGACTATGACCTGACTAGTCACTATTGGCCATTAAAAAATATGAGATTACATGGTAGAGCGGTAGAGTCTCAACAGTGGTACAGTCTTGCGGTTCGCTGGGTGAATGGGCCGACTCGACCGGTGAAATACCACGACTTCTCGGAATATGGGCGTGAAGTGGTCTGTCGACACACACCACGTTTTGTTCCGCGGTGTATATGGGCAGTGAGAAGTTACTTACCATCACGTGACAAACTTGATCTTTTCCCATAAAAAAAACATCATCATTACTTAATATAAAACAAAATCGCTTTTTTTACACGAGGAAATGCTTTATGCACACCCCTCGCCTGGGGACGGCAGCGGGTAGTGGGGACTCCCATAGCTGCAATCCGACGGCTACCCACTAAAACCTCGCGGCGGCCTGCCCCGGTGTTAGGGTGCTCCAGGATACGGTTAACCCCTCTGGTCCACTCCGCCGTCTGGTCAGCCCCCCGTGTTACGAGGGGGGCTCATCCTCGGGGAGTCTCGGCGCGAGGCTCCCCAGGGCGGGGCGGCTCCGACCGCGCGCTGTCTGCGACCCGGGCGCACCTGCGGGTGGTGCGCCCTCGCAGCCCGTCGGCGGCGGCGATCACTGAGCTCGGCGCCGCCGCTTTCAAACGGGATCGACTCTCACCCGATCCCGCTCGGCAGCCTCCTTCTGGAGCATCACAGCTTCGCAGAAGGAGAGCACGACCGATGGATCCGACCGGCCGGCGATCAACACCGGCCGGGATAAATCTCGCCCGATCCCATCGACCAGGACTCGCCCTCGGCGCTCGGCCGCCCAGGCCGGGCAGACCTCCAGCGTGTGCTGGGGCGAGTCCAGGCCGGATGCGCATTGGTGGCATCTCGCCGTCTCTTCTCGTTTTATTCAACTCAGATACTCACCGAAAAATATTTCCCTATTTTTTTTAATTGCATCCATTTATAACGCTGTTACAGCGCTCCAAAGTTGACCGGGTTCATCAATGGTCATGAGAATCCGATCAAAACGAAATTTTTAACTTACTTTTCATTTTTTTTTTATTGTAATCATAGTCTTATAAAATTTTTGGTACAATAAACGAATGCAACAAAAATTTTACTTACTCAAAAAAATTTTTTTTTTTAAATTTGAAATATTTTCGATCCACTACAAAATTGGTCTTAGGTGATTTTTTGTAAAACGTGTAACAAAAATGTTACAAAGCAAAGAAGACCATTTTTATAAAAACTTATGAATTCTCTGAATTTCAATTTAGGGCAAAACATTTGCACATATTTACAAAACATTACAAAACAACATTACAAAACATTACAAACATTACAAACAATTACAAAACATTTGCACATGTGTAGGCAAGGTAATTTGCTAATTTCTTGTAAGATCCCTTTTAACCTCTTTTTCAAGTTGGCGGACAAATGACTTGAGTGAATGAGTTTGGCGACTCCACAAACTTCAAGTTATGTTTCTATTGATCCCTCTTGGATCCCCCCACATGTCCCAAAAATTAAATTGCGTCCTCTAAGAATTGCAATATTCAGTCCTAAAATTGTAACATTTCAATGGACTAATCGGTATTTAACATTTGAAATTACAAAAAGGACAAGAATTTATTTTTAATTTTTAAAGTAGGTACCTACACAGATTTCCGAATGAAGTAAATAAAAGAGCTTTTGCTCCAGTAATGAAGTGCAGATTTTAAAGAACAATGAGCCAGACTTGCTGGTTCTCATTTGGTTGTAATATTTCTTGAACAAAGACTATTCGCACGACTAGATTATGAGCATTGCAGTATTTTAAGATTAAAAAATTTTCAATTTACAATAATTAGGAAATAAGTTTAAGAATCTACACCAAAATTTACTAACTCTAGTCTGTATTTGATCTTAATACTCTTAAACATCTCAACGACATTGCATGAAATTTGCTATGTACAAAAAAGACAATGTGTATAGAAAAGACAATATATTATATATTGTCTTTTTTATGGAAGATCTACTAGAATTCTATATTTAAGGGGATTTTATATTTAATACCTCTCCATTATGTAATTATATTTAAGCTGCTTGTAATTTTTTGAAGTCTGCTTAAAAGAAATATGAATCTTTTTATTCCGAGATTTCAAAAGGTATGTCTTAGCTTGTGATAAAATTGGTATTATGTTACAGAAAAGCATACCTCTAATGTCGTTTTAATACAAAGAGATATAACGCACCCAAGGATTAGTGAAATTGTATAAAATCTTTTATGGTGCTTTCTACTGTGTTACGATGTTCTACTTACTGTCTTGGGCTTAAAAGGGATCTCTTTAAGATTATAATTAATCAGATATTGTAGATTCCGAGGAGATCTGTTTGTGCTGTGTATATCTTTGAGAGTATTTCATAATTGCAACTTTTTTGTCGACCCAGTTTACGGTAGCCTACTGGTTGAGTACCCGTTTTTGAAATCAGAAATAGTTTAACAGTGGTAGTCATGTAGTTCACTGCATGAATGGGCCGGCTCGATCGGTAAAATAGCATAAACTTTCAGAATATTGACGTACAGTGGCTCATGCCTCGTTTCGTTCGATAAGAGAACTCCATCCGTTTCGTACTCCATTCATAGCTCCACCCCATTAACGCTGGCAACGTAACTGCAACATTATCTCTGTTACAAGTGTCCATGGGCGGCGCTAGTTGCTTACCATTTGCCCCCTATTCCATAGTCAGTCGGTGTGTCTCAGGTATATCGAAATGTTTTCGGTAATCTATTACTGCCTACCCCTCTATAAAATATAAGTAAGGCGTGAATAAACAAAAGTATAAATGTAAAAGTGTATTAAAATTTTCCTAATACACTAATGTCGCCAAAATTCTACTATTTGTCGATCAATCATTCCATTTCATGATATCATCATTGTAATAAATCTATGTCATTCTGACAGTGAATATTGTTTTTGTATACCTTTCAATGTTGAGTTTTTGTCGGAACGCCTAGTAAAATGCGTGGTGAGGTTTTAATCGAATTTTAGAACAATCTTAATCAAGACGTCTCGCGACCAGAGGGCTGGTTTATTCTTCGCACAGAAGACTAGCATTGCCATTCAGAGTGGCAATGTGGCCAGTCTTCTGGGCACGCTGCCAGTAGACCGAGATGCGGAGAAATTTGATTTCACCTAGCCATTGAATTGTAAATAATGTAATATTACACATATCTCAAAACATTGTATAGCTACATTTCAGTACGTTTCGAATGCTTTGAAGTCTCTGATATTATTAGGCGTAGTTTTTTAGTGTAAATCTAAAAAATAAATTTCTCGTGTGGCCGATTCTCTAGAAATTTTGGATTAATTTCATCCCTCTAAATGTTAAGGGTTACTATACCTTATTATATACGAAAATATATTAATATTATAGGATACATAGGATACCCCTAATTATGAAGTGGAACTTCTAATGCCTCTTGCAAAAGCGTTTAACGCGTTAATGTATAATAAGTAATATGTAACACTAGAACACATAACATAACATAACTTCACGCCTTTTGTTACCCGAAGGTGTAGGCAGCGGCTGTTAAGACTCGTCTCGCCTTATGTTTACGTCCCAAATGGAATAGGTGGCGAACCTATTGCCATACTGGGCACAAAGTTTTTATCAGTCATCGATATTTATCACACATAACTTCCGAAAACAATTTCGAAAAGTCATTGGTGTGAGCCAGTGTCTGGAATCGAACCCGGGACCTCTGGATCAGAAGCCGTGTGCTCGACCACTGCGCCACCGAGACTGATCACGACTGATCACTAGAACATAAACCGGTTTATATAAAACAACGAAGAAAATTTGCATGGCGTGATTGAAAACTGTACAGCATTTAGACCATTTTAGCAGCATGGTTTTTTTTTCATTTATTTTCATTGTCTACAATCAAAGTGAATTTAACAGTAAAACTTTCGGCAGACAACATTTGCTGGGTCAGCTAGTAGCACTATACAAAAGGTTATTTTATACATACATTAGGCAGCGACTGTTTAGTCTAACTCGCCTTTATGTTCATGTCCCAAATGGAATAGGTGGCGAACGTATTGCCATACATCAAGCACAAAGTTTTCAGTCATTGATATTTGTTTCCACCATTATCACACCTAATTTCCAAAAATAATTTCGATTGAGCCCGGATTCAAACCCACGACTTCTAAATCAGAAGCAGCGTGCTCGACTACTGGACCACCCAGACTGTAAAAGTCTGATTTTATACCTATTATTATTTATTATTGGTCTCGTCACTAAAATATTATGAATTAAATAAGTAGAAAATGTGTTATTAAAGGGCTGCCGTAACAAAAAAATAGTATTCAGTGTTTTATTCGCAAACGAGACGCGGTCGGTTTCCAGCTATCTCGTAAACATTAATAATATCAAAATTAAACACGTAAGTAGGCACTTAATGTTTATGTTTTGAAGGGAGGTCAATTTTATTTATTACCTGACGACCATGTACGAATCATTAGTTAATAGCAGACGACTCATACCGGTGAAAGACCACTCTCGGAATATCAACGTAAAGTGGCTCATGTCACGTTTCGATACGTGACAGAGGTAAGTGAGAGAGTTATCGTTATGCTACAATATTTCGAGTTTTTTCAGGGGCCTGAAAAACCAATCAACATGTATGGGAGGAGTGTGAAAGTCGATTTGACCTGTGTAAAAATTGTAACTTATGGCACTCTGTTCTCTCTGCCTACCTTGCAAGGGATTTGGCGTGAAGTATGTAAAATTAAGTGATATTGATTTTCTTAGACAGTAAATTACTGATTGACTTCGTAGAAGTTAAGTACAGAGCTACTTAAACTTACTTGAACTCGTTCCAACATTTAAACCTAATGTCTTAAGGGTATTTCTATAAAACCTATCTATGCAAATTCAAGATCTTAGTATGCAGATTTTTTCACATTAACTTTTAAATGGTAGCTTGTTATTTCCGAAAACGACTTTTTGAGCTCCATTTATATAATTATTTCTTATTTAAAGCTTTTTATGTCTTTGGTTAGACGATTTTTTGCTTCATACGCATTGGACATAGTTGGTCGGACTTGATTCTATCTCTCTTCCTCTGATTCATCTTGTTAGATTCATGAGCATACTATATAAACAAGGCTTGCCGCTGTAGTAAATCCTTAAAAACAAATACCTAGTGAAAAGCAAAAATAAAATAAAATAAATTTGCAACACAAGTTTGTTAATTGTCAATTTTTTTTTATGGGATAGGAGGGCAAACGAGCAGGGGTGTCACCTGATGGTAAGCAACCAACGCCGCCCATGGACACCAGCAACACATATAGTGTTACTGTTGCGTTGCCGACCTTTAAGGGATAGGGGATAGGAAAGTACGGGGAAGGGGGGTGTGCCTCCGGGTACCTCTCTCACCGAACGAAACGCGGCATAAGCCACTTTACGTTCGGTACGTTTCGGTCTTCTGAGAGGTCGTGGTATTTCACCGGTCGAGCCGGCCCATTCATGCAGCGAACTGTTTATTTGGTAACTCGTTTATTTGAGTCTCAACCCCAAACGGCTCAAAAACATAATAACCAAAACATATTCACTTTTACGTGACTTTTCATTTACAATTTGTATATAAAAATCTTTTATCTCAATTAACTTTATGCCACATCATTTCTTTCCGTAATTAGTAGCATTACTTACCTATAGCATTTCAGTTATTACTGAAATAGTCTCGGTGGTCCAGCGGGCGAGCACACGGCTTCTGAACCAAAGGTTGCGGGTTCGAATCCCTACACGGGCTCACACCAATGACTTTTCGAATTTGTTTTCGGAAGTTATGTGTGATAAATATCGATGACTGAAAACTTTGTGCCCGTTATGGTTCGCCACCAATTCCATTTGGGACGTAAACATAACGGTGAGACGAGGCTTAACAGCCGATGCCTACACTTTCGGGTAACAAAGGCATGAAGTTATGTTTTGTTAGTAATAGTACCTATATCAAATTGCCGCATGATCCATCATAACATAAAACTAACATAATTTTACAATTATGTGTCTTAAAGGTAAATAATAATGGCGTCTGACAAAATAGTACATTTGATGTGATAATGTAATCAATCATTGAGACAAGAATATTTCTTCTCCTGGCTTCTATTAGCTTGATCGAAAACAACAACATGTTTTGAAGAGATAATCATTTGTAAAAATATATAAATCAATAAAGTCTTATTAGTTATTTTTTTTTTATTTATTTATTTATACTTTATGTACATTGTACAAAGGCGGTCTTAATGACTAAGGCATTCTCTGCCAGCCAACCCTTGAGTGGTGCAGAAAAGAGTAATAGGTGGTGTTCACTTGTTCAGCAATAGATGGAGCTATAAGGAGGCTCACTATAAGGAGCTAGTATTTTTTTTTTAAACCATCTGCACAGCATTCGGAGGTCTCGTGAAGGCAGGACATTGCCAGGTGGGTTCTCTTATTATGAGCTAAAACTAATAAGTATATACAAAAAAAAGTCTATTTAAAAGATTATAAATAAACTAGCTGACCCGGCGAACTCTGTTTCGCATCAAAAGTAATAACTGCTGCCCCGCTATGTTAATACTGCAATATCTTCGACAAATTTGAAGTCGATAGCAGCTATAGGTTAAAAATGGGAATTTTCCATTGTTAACACCCCCGCAACCCACCTTGTGGGTGGAATTTCGTAAAATCCGTTCTTAGCTGACCTCTACTCGGCGAGAGGAATAATCCTACCAAATTTCAAGTCGCTACGCCTTATGGTTCCAGAGATATCGTGATGAGTCAATATATAGGTGGAAATCTCTTATATATATATAGATAGAAGATAGATAAATATAAATACCTATAGATCTAAACATACATACACATACATACATAACATACATATACACATATTTATAAATACATATATCAATACGTTTTCGACAGTAAAGTGTGATCAATATCGATTGACTGAAAACTTTGTGCCCGGTATGGCAATAGGTTCGCCACCTATTCCATTTGGGACGTAAACATAACGGCGAGACGAGGCTTAACAGCCGTTAAATCTTCGGGTAACAAAAGGCGTGAAGTTATGTTATGTTATGCATATACACACACACACATCAATACATATACACACATACACAAATAAATCTACTTATATATAATATACAGAGAAAAAAAAATGGCATCATGGTTGAGTGTAAGACAATGTATATGAATAAGTTTAAAGAGGGTAAATTAGCCGATTTTCAGGATTTGCTTTATATACAGTTCATGAACACGAGACTTAAAAAAATTCCAACTTTTTGACTTCCTGATTTCAGGAGGGAGGGAATTCCAGAGAGAAGATTGGATTGTATGTAGAAAGAAGAATGTACGAGGCTAGAGGTGTGCTGAGGGGATGTAAGGAGGAGATTGTTAGAAGAGCGGGGTTTCCGATTCTGATTGGAGCAGACATATTTGAAATCAGAGGATAAGTAGGTGGGGGCACTAGAGGAGTTAACTAGCCCGAAGACCGTCGGTCATTTTAACTGTCGGTGGAAAGAAGAAACATGATCGTATTTACAAAGATTGTGAACGAATCGAATGCAATTATTGACTTCTCAATAATTGCATTCTATTCATCACAATCTTCGTTAATACGATCAAGTTTGTTGATGAGATCTGAATTCAGGTCGAGATAGCACACATCACCATAATCAATAACTGGGAACACCAAAGTTTTCATCAACATTATTTTTGTAGAAATTGGCAAGAAATTTCTCAATTTGTAAAGGTAACCTTTTTACTAACTTATACCACTTGTGTACGACAGTCAAATGCAGTGTCGATGTGGAGGCCAAGATCTTTAACAGTTAGATTTAACCGAATACTTTTCCCATCATATACAACAGGTGGGAAAGATTTTTGATTCACCTTGCCTAATAAGCGAGGATTGCCTATTAAAATGGACTGACATTTATCTGGGTTAACAAATAAGCCAAACTTATCAGACCACTGTTTCAATAATGCCAGATCGCGGTTTATGGCATCAAATGCAGCAGGAAGATCATATATTCCAGCTTGTGTGTATAGTTGAAGGTCATCCGCGTAAAGATGATACGAACACTGAAGGGTTTGTGTGATAAGATTAATAAAGAAAGAGAGGTGAGAGCTAAGTGACTTATTTCTTTGTATTATTATTTACAATATTGAAGTGAAACTTCTTATGCGACGTGCAAACGTTAACGCATTTAACGCCCCAGATAGCTGGAGCATTTATTTAATTACACATAGTAGTTAAACATTTTTATTTAAAAAAAAAACTTTTAACTTTAACTACTTAGCGCTATTACACAGGAGCTGTGTGTATGCTTACTTATTTCATAGTTTACTGAGTAACTATTGTTTGTTAGATATTATCGAAATATTATAGAGGTAGAGAGAATTGGAAGTGTTTGGAGGCTGCCGTTGTCAATTATGTGAACAAAATAATAAATAAATAATCATATAAAGGAATTATCATCTCTTACTTTCCTTAGGAAAACCAGAAATCTATTAAATTTGTAATTGATTTTCATGAAGGGATAAACAAACTTTGTTTCATTAAAATCTGATACAAAAAAGTTATCAATATTAAAATAAAGAACTTTGCATAACTTTCTGTTGGTAAAAGAATTTTCAATATACTATCCGTAGTTCCGTTGAGACTTGACAAACTTAACCTTTTTACAACATATAATAATGTTTGAAATGTGTTAATGACGCGAATTTTGTGATAGAGCCACGCAGTTCGCTGCATGAATGGGCTAGCTCGTTCGGAGAAATACCTCGAAATTTCAGTATATCAGCGTATTACTTTGTGAGAGTTATCCGTAGGCCCAATCCCTTCCCCTCTCCCCTCCCCATCCGCTTTCCAACCCCTTTCCTATCCTACCAACAAAAACAAAAACATTCCCAAAGAGGGTTGACGTCAGGCAGGCAGCTGATTATGACAACACAGACACCAAATATTTTCATAACACAGTTCGAAAGGATGACATGTTTCACCGACCCCACTTACAGCGGGATAAAGGCAGGAGAATGATGACCAATGTTAGAAAAACATTTACCGAACTACAAAAAAAAGGTACAAGAATATTTTTACTGATTGAACTCTATCTACTAGAGATCTGTAGATTATTGTTTTCACACAATCTAGAAGGGTATTCTAGACAGATCTTACAAATAACCATCAAACTTAACACCACTAGAGCCCTCTAAGCTACTGAGACGTCGAAGAACGTTTGGACTGACTTGACTCTTAAAAAGCATAACCCTCCTATTGGCGCAGCCTTGTATTTATACTTCAACACAAAATAGGTATCTAATATAAATATAGTACTACTAAAGGAAATAAGTTTGTCCTCGCTTCCGTTATACGAACGGCAACAAGTACAATAAAATATCGCAGAGACTTTCCCGAAATTATTAGATACTAGCAGACCCGGCGAACTTTGTTCCGCATCAAAAGTAATAAATGAGTATTAGTAATTTTGGCGCGAAACGCAACTGGTATGTCCCGCTATGTTAATACTGCAATATCTTCGAAAATATTCGTTTAAATTGCATGCAATAAAGAGCCAGAATAATCTATATTACAGGCACAATCTACTTAAGACACTTAATTGGATGAAAATTAATGCTGTAATGTTTAAAATTGCTTTGTAAAAAAGCTATTATTTCTCGTAAAAAGTAAAAAAAAGGTCATTGTGTGTTATCCCTAAGAGATGAAATATATGCCCTCGCGGACTTTTTTGTAGATCTTTTGAAGGTGTATAAGAATGTAGTACATTGTTTTGATTTATCATTTAGGGTTCAGGCAGCGTTTGCGATTAAAGTTCTAAATCTTGAAAATTATCACTTTTTTTTACTACCCTATACATGAATTATAGATCAAAACCACCCCGTTGACACCCTCTAACTATTAAAAAAACCCGCATCAAAATCCGTTGCGTAGTTTTAAAGATATACGCATATAAGGGGACAGACAGCGGAAAGTGACTTTGTTTTACACTATGTAATGATGATACATATGCTCACGCCTGTATCGCGTAGGTCCCATAGGCAGAGACTTTGGCTTTACACAAGGTGACTGACTGAATTCTTTCGCCTCATCCACAGTCATACATCTCATCATGCATTCACGTCACCTTCGGGTGCTACTCATTTTTATTTACTTAAACAGACCATTTATTTGGTCGTGGTAGTTCCGTCTTGGCCTCCCGATCTCAACTCGTCACTCACATTCACGCTTCGTATACCCTTTTAGTCGGTCAGCTTTCATTCATTCTTGCAATATGACCAAACCATCTTATCATACTTCCAGTTTTCCTTTTTTATGGTATAGGCGGGCAAACGAGCAGGCGTGTTACCTGATGGTAAGCAACCAACGCTGCCCATGGACACCAGCAACATGTATAGTATTACTGTTTGTTGCGTTGCCGACCTTTAAGAGATAGGGTATAGGGGGAAGAATAGGGAAGGGGGTGGGGCTCCGGGTACCTCTCTCACCGAACGAAACGTGGCATGAGTCACTTTACGTCGATCTTCTGAGAGGTCGTGGTATTTCACCGGTCGAGTCGGCCCATTCATGCAGCGAACGGCTTGGCTCTACCACGTCTAAGAGTCTTAGTCACCACAAAATTCTTCAACTTGCATTTTCCCCCTAATCACATTATTTTTATACGATCCGCAAGAAAATATTTGTTACAAATATCAATAAGTAACAAAAAATATGAATAACGTATACAATATAATCCAGCATGTTTGGTTTAGTAATACCTCTAATGTACCTACAGGGTTACAAATTAACAGCTTGAAGTAACGGCTGGTTAGAGGCTATACAAAGTTCAACAAAATAATATTATGTGCGTAAATACGCTTGTCACGATTGACTAGGAGAAGTTTGCTCGCAGCGATACCGGGGTAGGGCATGCCCTGAAATTTCCGATACAAGACGGTGAGACGGAAATTTTGAAGGAGTAATTGTCCTCTCTCTTCGTACCTTGCTGGGAATGGTACCCACGGCGCATGCGTGAAAGTGCCGCGCATGTCACCATACAAGCCGTGCCTCAGCACTGCTACAAACAAATGCCTCTCTTCTTTTTATTTATTAAAAATAATGGAATCTAATGGTTTTAAATAAAGAATAAAACGGTATAGAAACTCATTCTTTCATCGCTTACTTCGCTTCACTTCTTGTAAGTATACAAATTTATATTGTGTTAGAATTAATAACCTTCAATATTTTTTTTTTGGTTGCTGTCAAATACCGCTGTTTCTATATACATAATTGATTGCGTTAAACTAATTAAATTTTATTTCTTTTTTATGTACTAAATAAAAGCTTATTGATTAAAAGATATCTCTTATGGTGTCTGTTCATTCTGTCTTTTACATATGTATGTGTTAGCACCATAATGAAGTTAGGATACCATGTTGAATATGTTAAAATAATAATTATTAATCAATAAAGTATTATTGGTATCTTTGAAAGGATTCAAATTTTAATTATAAGTAAAAACGGCATTAATTTAAAATACTGAGAAATATTGTGCTGGTGTTGTAAATTTGTGATAGCGTGTGTGCGTGTTTTTGTTAGTTGAAACAGGTATTGCCAATTTATCTTTTTCCTCATAATTAAAGTATTTTTATTTAAATCGCTCTTATTCGGAAATTTCCACATCAAAATAAACAATTTTTACAATCGAAAAAGTAGTAAAATTCATGAAGAGGTTACTGTAAATCGAGTTGATAACAACTCTACCAACATAACATAACTTCACGCCCTTTTCTACTCGAAAGTGTAGGCCTAAGCTGTTAAGACTCGACTCGCCGTTATGTTTACATCCCATATGGAACAGGTGGCGAACCTATTGCCATATTTATCACATATAACTTTGGAAATTGATTATTATTGAATTATTGATTGATTGACCTTTGGATTCAGAAACTGTGTGCTCGACCACTGGACTACCGAGACTGGTCTACCTTCATAGTTAGTCTTAAAGAAGGCATCGGGATAAAGTTCCTCGTTGTATGAGGGCATGCAAAGTTGTACGCTGGAGCTACTTAGAGAGTTGTATTGAATTGTGATATCCAAACTTTTACTCTTTGTTCTCTTGTAAAAAAAAGAAAGTTTTTCAAGACCTTTACAAAGTGTTACTATTCAGAAAGTAATAATGATGATATGGGTCTGTCAGGTCTTTTGTTGGAACGTTATTGTTTCTTTAACTCGATAAGGCTTGGTGCGATGCTAAAAGGTGGATTTAATTCTGGGGCTAATCTTATTGTTTAGTTTGAGACGTACCTAGAAGAGTGATAGAGTTACGGGACAGAGGTCAGGGTTATTGAATAACGGGATTACTGAATATAAGTTATATCTACGCACCTTGATAGTTGTGTGGTTGGTCCTCGTAATGGATACAGGCTAACACATAAATCTTTTCCTTTAATATTTTTTTTTCACCACTAGTATTTAACTTTAGTCAGATATAGACCATAGACTAATCCATGTTTTTTTTTGTATCTTGGCCAAGCGGTACTGTAGTCATCTCTCATCACTGCAGTCTCTAGCATCATCATTTTTCTGCCCTGATTCATAACATGACCGGCATAACATGTCATACTTTTTCCCTTTCTTCTATGACTCGTCATCTCAACACTTATTCCTTCATCCTCATATCAACTTTCATACAGTCCACCCATCTCTTTTTCGATCTTTCTCTACGGATGTATCTGTCCATAGTCACCCTCATCACTCTAACAAGACTTTCTTCTCTTCTCATATATGTCCATACCACGCCAATATGTCACTTTTAAATTTTCTGTCCCCTTTTACGCTTCCTAAGTAAGCAATATAGTATATATTAATAAATAAAGATGGCAGCTTATATAGAAAAACGAAGAGAATAATAAATATGGTCACCCATATATTTAGGTGATGAAATGAGCATACTGTCATGATAGCGGCATGGTAGAGCCAAGCAGTTCGCTGCATGAATGGACCCTTCCCCATCCTTTCCTAACCCCTATCCCTTAAAGGTCGGCAACATAACAGTAACACTATATGTGTTACTGGTGTCTATGGGCGGCGTTGGTTGCTTACCATCAGGTGACACGAATGCTCGTTTGCCCTCCTATCCCATAAAAAAAAATTCCATTATTAAGAGGGGAAAATAGCCAATCTTTTCCGAAGCTTGTTTTAAATTTAAAATTGTATATTTTTTAAAGAAATATTTATATTTATTCATAGCAGTGATGTCCGTGTTCCCGAAATTAACTATTTTCTTTTCTTTTGACCATCTCGTCCAACATATTGCACGGAGGCAGTAGTAGTAAATCACATTTTCAAACCTCTAAGAATTAGGTACTTTATTATGGAATAGATGGGCAAACGAGCAAGTGGGTCACCTGATGGTAAGCAACTACTCACTAACCATGAACACCGTGGTGCGTTGTCGTACCTTAAACTCCGCAAACCTCCGTTATCGAACGAACGCGACCCCGACACTTCACGCCGATATTTCGAGAGGTCGTGGTATTACACTGGTCGATCCAGCCCACTCATGCCGCGAACTGCAAGACTCTACCACGTTCTTGTACTTCAAATAAAATGCCTACATTTTCGGTTTATATACATTGTTGTAATTTATACACATCTTTTTTTTATATATCTTAATATTAGAATTAACAACAGAACCTAATGAAACGAACGAATTGGACGAACGCCAAATTGAGATGGTTTCAATATGAACTTGTACCCTCAGCAATCTCTTCGATAAATTACATTATGTTTACTTTATATGAAAACGTCTATTACATATTTCTCTTAAAAACTATACAATATTCTATACTTATAAACTCATGTCGAGTACTTTAAGAGATTTTTTTTTAAATATGGTTAATACCTAAAATGCATATTAAACGAGATAATAATTGTCTTCTAACGAAGTATATAATGAAATTGTTGGTGATGCTGATAAAGAAGTTCTGAAATACATTTTAATGTTCAATACCTATGTTTAACATTAAAAGAATATTCGATTAATTTTAATTACGTAACAGCATCTTTTTCTACCCAAAGCGGCTGTTGAGCCTCGACACGTCGAATCATTGTTACGACCGGGCACAAAGTTGTCAGTCATCGATATTTATGACACATAACGTCCGAAAATAATTCCGGGAAATTATTGATGTGAGCCCGGATTAGATTTCACGACTTCTGAATCAGAAGCGAATTCATTTAAATTTAGTATTGTTGTAATTTGACACAAAATGAAACCACTTGACAATTAATAAACGAATGAATAGATGTGCAAAGTCAATTTTATATGACAAAAAATCATATTATGTACTAGCAATCTACATCATCATACATCCGTGAAAAGTACGGGATGATGCAGTAGTTTTTTTACGTAGAACATGTACAAATAGAGACTCATTATATAGAAATTTTATAATAAGTATTGTTCTTAATTAAGTTCCTACTATTATTTTTTCATATTATATACAGGTATGTTATTATTATCTACAGATCAACATTGCAGCGTCGTTAACAACAATACCAAATAAATACCTAATCTTGTTACAGATCCCTCTCAACATAATAAAACCCAGTACGTCAATGGTCGTAAAATTACCAATCAAAATCGCAAACACAATTCGTTGCCAAAATTTTACAACACAAATATAAGCAGTAACAATGAACGAAACAGTTGTAAACCTATTGGAAATGAATGCCACCGACAAAAACAATTCGTCAGACAATCAGACGCCTACAGAGCCGAATTATGAGAATCTCATCTCAAATAAAGTGGTGCAAGCGATATTTTGCGTAATCTACACTATTATATTCGTATTGGGGTTGCTCGGTAATCTGCTGGTATGCTTTGTGGTTGTAAGAAATAAGGCTATGCAAACCGTCACCAATCTATTCATCAGCAATCTTGCTATGTCAGATATTTTGCTTTGCATATTCGCTGTTCCGTTTACCCCGTTGTATACTTTCGGTGGCAACTGGAGTTGGGGTTCTTTGCTGTGCCACATCATGCCTTTTGCACAAGGGTGCAGTGTATACATATCTACATTGACACTAATGTCAATTGCAATTGATAGATTCTTCGTCATCATTTATCCTTTCAGGCCAAGGATGAAGATTGAGACGTGTCTGATCGTCATCGTTATGATATGGACGTTTGCTATCACTGTCACAATGCCTTATGCCATATTTATGACTTACTACGATTTGAATATCGGTCGATTTTGTGAGGAGACGTGGCCAACTGAACATTTGAGAAGGGTATTTGGATCAGTTACATCGGTATTGCAATTTGTTTTGCCGTTCATCGTGATCGCATTCTGCTACACTTGCGTCAGTTTCAAATTGAACGACAGGGCGAAAGCGAAAGCTGCCAGCAAAAATTCTAGAAAAGAGGAATTGGATAAAAATAGGAAACGACGCACTAATCAGATGTTGATAGCAATGGTAACTATATTTGGGGTGTCGTGGTTGCCTCTGAATATTATTAATCTGTGCAATGATTATTATATGTTCGCTATACATCTGAAGTATTATTATTTGTTATTTTTTATCGGCCATGTGATCGCAATGTCGTCAACTTGCTACAATCCGTTCATATACGCATGGATGAACGAGAATTTCAGAAAGGAGTTCAAACAACTAATACCTTGTATTGATACTTCTATAAATTTAAGAAATAACATTCAATTAGAACAGTTGGGTGTTGGTCCGTCTGAGAAGACCTTTAATGGTAACACCACGACTGATAGTTACTTGGGATCTAGTTCACAGCGTTCAACATCGTTTAGGCACAAGAGAAAACCCAGTGCTGCTGCAGATGTGGAAAAGAGTGGAGTGGAACTAAATGAGGATTTATTAACAGTTGATGTTAAGCACTGTCATATTTCTACAAGTTACAATCTTAGACGGGAGTCAGTGAAGCTGAGACTAATCAACGAAGAGTCATTCGATGGCACACCAAGTCAGAGTCAATTCTAACAGTTGTTATCACGGGTGAGTACCTATATTCATTCATATTCTTTGTGTTTGCTGTTCTTACTTTTCCTACTTCCATTATGGCCCGATATCCTGAATATGGCAATAGAAGAATATCTCTGGTTAGAGAGTGAATCTTTTTTGTCCTTCACTACACGTGGTAGAGCCAAGCAGGTTTCGATCGGTGAGAGAGGTACCCGGAGGCCCACCCCTCTTCCCTATCCTTTGCTCTCCCCTATCCCTTAAAGGTCGGCAACGCAACAGTAACAGTATATGTGGTGCTGGTGTCCATGGGCGGAGTTGGTTGCTTACCATCAGATGAAACGCCTGCTCGTTTACCTCCTATCCCTTAAAAAAACACTTTGGCAAAGTCTAATGCCAAGCATCGTACAAAATTTATTTAGTCAACGATATTTATCACAGTTAACTTCAGTTATCTCTTAAAAAAGTTCTAGGCCACCAATACTGCTTCTTTGCGTGCTAAAACTATTGAGTTGTCCCAGCAAACATCAATCATCACTTCTGCCTTAGATTTGTTGATTTCTGCCTTTTGTTTAAGTTGAGATGAGTTCGAATCTTGGTTCTTTAAGAAATTATGTTCTTTAAAAATTCACGTATGTTATTATGAATATAAGTATAACATACTTGAATTTTTAATGAAAATTAAATTAAATTACTTTCTTGTTAATACTTATTTAAAATACGTCACAATTTCGCAGAATTCATGATGTTAGATGGCTGTGGTTTTATGACTGGCCGTCTGACTGAGTTCAGCAATTAAAACAAATAAGAAACAAAATGATTTGATTTGAATGTTTGTACTCATGCGGAGATCGAACCCTGTGGCCTTTGCCCTCTGCATTCAACATTCGATACTACTCGGTATCAATTCTGCCTACATTCGTGTATTGTAGGCATGAATGTAGAGATTAAGGCACAAGCTTAATATTGAAATATTTACTACATATTATGAATGTAAATTTGTTGTTTCGACGTACGATCGTTGAATGCAAATGTTGGCAAATTATGTTATTATTGGAGCTGGTGTTCGCGTTTTCCTATCAAGTATTCTTATCACGTTTTCTTTTCTAAGAACTAAATAAAGATTATGGTAATTGTCTTTTTTTTTCTAACTGTTGAGCAGCGAAGAGTATCTTTGTGTTTACTTTTACAGAAATGCTTTTTTCATGTCCCTTTGCTCTACTCTGGCCATTATCGATAAATTATCAAAATGTATGGACATTACTTTTTGTAATGTCCTTACTGTAGCTATAGTAGAAATATATTATTATGATGGGTACTGACACTTGCGTAGTAGCCAATATTTTGGGTGCCGCACTTGGGTCAGTGGGTTCTAAATCGAATATAATTAAGACAATGATGTTTGTATAGCAGAAAATTGGCACTGTTTACAATAATTTTTAATATATACAAGAAGGTTAATAACATTATTTTAATAACATAACATAACTTCACGCCTTTGTTACCCGAAGGTGTAGGCAGCGGCTGTTAAGCCTCGTCTCGCCATTATGTTTACGTTTCAAATGGAATAGGTAGAACTCATTGCCATATCGGGCACAAAGTTTTTCAGTCATCGATATTTATGCCTTATGCCTCGTGGCGCATTGGTAAAAATGCCGGCTACAGCAATGAGGTCGGGGGTTCGAGTCCCACCCGAGCACAAATATTTGTGACAAACATGAATATTTGTGTGGTGCCTGGGTGTTTTTCGTGTTTCGTGTTTTTCGTTTTTAGTATGTATTTACAAAAGAAAAGTATATATGTATTAATATCCGTTATCTAGTATCCATAACACAAGCATTTAGTTGCTTAGCTTGGAAATAGAGGGCGCCAAGATATTATTATTAACTTCCGAAAACAATTTAGAAAAGCCATTGGTGTGAGCCAGTGTAAGGATTCGAACCCGGACCTCGGGATCAGAAGCCGTGGGTTCGACCACTGGAGCGCCGAGACTTATTAAAGTTAATAATATAATTTGTTCTTAATACAGGTTCGGCGTTGGAGGCGTTCCCAAATTTGAAAAAAAAGGAAAAAGGATTTATATCTAATAAGCAATTAAGAGTTCCCGATATTTTTGGAATAAATTTATTTTATACTGAAAAAAAATCTATACACACTTATTATGCACAGTGATGAACATATTACGCTTAACAAAATTACTAAACACTAGATAATAGGTAATATTACAACCATTAATTTATATAAAAGATTAAATACACACATGTTTATCAATATAAGTCATAATATGTATGACATACTTTATTCATGTCATAATATTTGTATGTATAATGTCATAATTTACGGCTACATATGAATATTAATGACGGCTATAAATTTTTATCAAGAATATTATAGCCATAGATTTAGCATAGATGGCACATGTCAGGAAAAATGTACTAATATTCATCACTGACAGCGCAACCGCGTTTATTAGATTTTCAGGATATTTACATTTCAACACATGTACATTAACTATGTAAAAGTTGACACTTTGAAGAGATTTTTACGCACACATTGATAAGTCACTCACACATCAACAACCCATTTTTGGTCTTGTTGTTTGGGTGACTATTGCCGATCTATTATTCTTATATCTATGATTATAGCAACATATCTTTTAAAAAAACGCCACTGATGTTCGGGATTAAAGGTTTAATTTGTTAAATGTGAAAATAACATGTAAAACACATATAAATATTATATTTTAACTGTCATTGCCCATTAAATGGTGTGCTAATGAACGAACAAGGATAATTAAAATGTCTAAATTTTTTTTAGTCAGCGTTTCTGATCACTCTTAGCGTAGACTTGAAATAACCATGTCAGTAATAATTGACCTTAGTCCTGAAGTGTGATCATCAAGTATTCAGAAGTCACCTAAATTGTGTGAGAATCACAAAAATTAAAGGTGTAATGAATATTTATTTGTATATTGTTCCCGATTTGTGGAGAGTTTAAAAAAAACCTTTCCATTCTAAGACTCAATAACCTTTAGTTATAAACCTAGATATTGCCTGTGTAAGTAACGTAATTAGAATACCTTGTAGCCTTGTTCTCCTGTAAGTAAGGAGTTTGGTCCTATTAATAATTAATAATTAATGTATCTAGTTGTTAATTGAATTCCCAATATATAACCGACTTCAATAAGACAAACGACTTCCGAGTTTTGTTTGGTGAGAGTCCAACCCTTCCCCATCCCACTTCTGATTCCCTTTATATCCAATCTTAAATGCCGGAAACACAACAGTAACACGTTACGTTGTAGGTGTCCTTAGGTGGTGGTAATCACTTGCCATAAGGTAACTCGCGTGCTTGCTTGTCTCTTATCCCATAATAAAATAGGTGAATTTTTATTGAAGTCGGTTTTATAGATGAAACACGCCGTTGTTGCGAGGCACAAATTTTAGTGCTAACACAGTGTAAAACTAGTAAACGTAAAACCTCTTGTTGAATCTTATGAATTTTCTTAGTGTCTATTTGTCTAATATACATATAGTAAGGCCAACGAGACGAGATAAAAACTATAAACAAACGGACCCTTACTGAGTTATCTTGCGACAGTTAGCGACTGATACGAATATCCGACCGATTGATATCTCTGTCCTTGTTACTCCTATGCAGTAAAGACGTCACTTAGTCGAAAACAGCTATCGTTGTGCACTTCGTGGTACATCATAGCAGATGTAACCGTGGTCGTCAACCATTGGTTCGCAATTATGTTAATAATTTAATTTTGTTCATCATTACATAGTATAAAACAAAGTCACTTTGCGCTGTCTGTCCCCTTATATGCGCATATCTTTAAAACTACGCAACGGATTTTGATGAGGTTTTTTGTAATAGTTGGAGGGTGTTAACGGGGTGATTTTGATCTATATTCATGTATAGTGTAGTATAAAAAAGTGATAATTTTCAAGATTTAGAACTTTAATCGCAAACGCTGCCTGAACCCCAAGTGATAAATCAAAACACCCTACTACATTATTATACACCTTTAAAAGGTTTATAAAAAAGTCAGCGAGGGCATATGTCTATCTCTCTCTACCCACAATGACCATTTCTATTTTTTTACTTTTTACGAGAAATAATGGCCTATTTACGAAGCGATTTTAAACATTACAGTATTAATTTTCATCCAATTATGTGTCTTAAATAGATTGTGCATGTAATATAGATGATCCTGGCCCTTTAAAACATGCAATTTAAACGTTTTCGAAGATATTGCAGTATTAACATAGCGGGACAGCAGTACTTTTGATGCGGAACAACGTTCGCCGGGTCAGCTAGTTCCTGTATAAAAAGCGTTCGAAGTGACTCGTATTTTCGTTTCCCGTATTTGGTTTGTTTTTTCTTGTTATTAATCCGTTACTATTTTAGTTCTATTGTTAATTTTTACTGTTATTGTTATTATTGTTACTAATTAGTTGTTGATTTTAGTCATGGAAAATGATAAATGTTTTGAACCCCTGAATCTTTGTTTATATTTTTTATCTCGTCTCGTTGGCTTTACTATACTTAATTTTAAATAATATGACATAATATAAGTATGACACTTGAATGTTAGAATACGTGAATTATTAATGTATTAAATGTAACTTTAAGTAACAAATAAATTAAAAAAAAATGGGATTATTATAAATTGTTAGTTTATAATATATGGAGATATAATGTCAATATATTTTAGATGCGTAACGATTTTAGTATAAGGTTAAGTGTACTCGCTTTACACGACGCAATTTAATTGATCAATCTAATTGCTCTGTTCAACATTTTCTTATTTTTATCCACAATATAATATTTTAAAATGATTTAATACTATTAGAAAAGCAAATAGATCACTAGCTATTTTAATATTTAGAACGGCTATTAAATATGACCCATTCGATTTGAAATATTGTTTTTAATTCTATTAAGCCAAGCATTAGCTTATCGTAGTTAAAACGTGTGTAATGTATCTTTACGCCTTTTTCTATCTGAAGGTGTAGGCAGCGGCTGTTCAAACCTCAACTCGCTGAATCATTACGTTACGTCCCAAATGGAGTAGGTGCCGAACCTATTGCCATTACACAAAGTTGTCAATCATAGATATTTATCACACAAAACTTCCGAAAAGTACTCCGTGAAATCATTGGTGTGAGTCCGGAAGCGGACTCACGACTTATAAATCGGAGGCGGTGAGCTCGACTACTGGACCACCGCGCTCGAATCATAGTTATATTGGTGATTTTTTTTTAATTGTTTATAAAACGGTACAAACTACACCGGGTCTACAATTATAAATACATACATACATACATACATAACTTCACGCCAAATCCCTTGCGGGGTATGCAGAGAGAACAGAGCGCCATAAGGCACGATTCTTACACGCCTCACTCGCTTCGTTGACTTTCATAACTCTTTTCATGCACGCGCGTCGGTTTGTGAGGCTCTTAACATCATCTTCCTCCAGAACACGTTCTATTTGGTAATGGAATGTGTGTCTTGACCGTCCTCGACTCCTACATCCATCCGCTTTTGCATTGTATATCTGCTTAGTCAGTCTTGCATCAACCATTCTTTCTACATGTCCGAACCATCGGAGCATGCCCTTTCTTACTTTTTACACCGACACTCTTTCAAACCAACTTCCTTCCTTACAACCTTGTTTTCTACGTGGTCAGCGAGAGTCATTCCGCAGATTTTGCGTAGTGCCCTCATTTCTACCGCGTTTATTCTACTTTCATGCACACTCTGCCATACCCAGCTCTCGCTTCCATAAGTTAGCGTTGGGATCAGGACTGCATTGTGGATTGCTAGCTGGGCTTTTCTGCTAATGTTTTTCGCGCCCAGGAATCTGCCCAACGCTACATTTACGCTATTTCCTATCGCCACTCGTCTTTCTACATCTGCGGTGTACCTTCCATCTCTGCTAAAAGCGCATCCAAGACATACAATTTCATTCACTTGTTCCAGCACTACATCATCAATCATTATCCTTGCATCTGTTCTGGATTCCTCCCTTTCAAACACCATAACTTTTGTTTTCGTCGCATTCAACTGCAAGCAATTATAAATACTTATATGAAAAAAAAAACAATATTTTCAAACTATGTCAATCATGAAACAGGAATTCTACATATATGGATGATGTAATTATTTGTTTTGAATTTCATGAATTTTAATAATATATTAATGATTATAAACTATAATATATTTCTATTATTAGAAAGTTTCTGTAAAAAATAACACCATATTTATATCATTTATAGCACCGATAGACTCTATTCTATACTAAAGCAGCTGAAATGTTTGTGCCCGTTATAAACACTGTCCGCAATTTACAAATTGACATAAAACTTAAAAAAATATTAATTTATAATCTTTGAAAATAACATAACATAAGTTCACGCCATTATTACCCGAAGGTGTAGGCAGCGGCTGTTAAGCCTCGTCTCGCCGTTATGTTTACGTCCCAAATGGAATAGATGGCGAACCTATTGCCATACCGGGCACAAAGTTTTTCAGTCATCGATATTTATCACACATAAGTTCCGAATTGGTGTGAGCCAGTGTCAGGATTCGAACCCGGACCTCCGGATCAGAAGCCGTGTGCTCGACCACTGCGCCACCGAGACTTAATAATTTTATTTAATTTATAGTTATTGTCATGTTATATACATATCACGAAATTATATTGAAATGTTTGAAATATAATACTATAGATATGAAAAAAGCGGATGAAAGGAAAGTGATGAGAATGTTTAGATGGATTTTTGGTGTGACAAGAAATGAAGAATGAAGAAGTGAAATATAATATATGGAATTAATGGAAACCCAAAAATTTTCTTTGAAAGAAGATGAAGAAAAGAAGAAAATAAAATGAAGGCTGAAAAAAAGAAGGATGGATTGTTTAGGAGTGGATATGAGTATGAAAGATATAAGAGTGGTGATAACGAGAGATAGAGAAGAGAATATGATATAATGCCCACATCACCTAGTAAGAAATAATGGCACGGGAATGATGATATTTGTTGATACAGTTCCGAAATTCATTCGGTAAGGGATAATTATTGGATATAGGATAAAAACCACCATCTGTGGCAACATGTCTTACTTCAATGATTTAATTAAGGTTTTCGTATTTTGAGTATAAATATAAGATTGAAAATTAATATAGTCCATCATAAAAACGAATTGATTCGACGTTTTGTTTGCCATCTTGTGGAATAATTAATTGTACCTGTGCTTAGATTATCAAAACCTAATTATTAGATTTAAGAAAAAAATATGTTCCAATACTTCTGCAATCTCTTATCTATCAAATATTGTAAAAGTTGATTGAAACCTATCAAAAATCATCTGTATTTCAATTAGATTTTATTTCTATATTCGTAAAACAACATAAATTCACGCCTTTTACTACCCGAAGGTATAGGCAGCGGCTTTTACGTCTTGACTCGCTGAAACGTTATTTTACGTCCCAAACAGAGCAGGTGGCGCGGCGCACCTATTGCCAAACACCGGGTACAAAGTTTTCAGTCATCAATATGTATCATACATAACTTCTGAAAATAATTCCGAGAAATCATCGTTGAGGAATCGATCCCGCGACTCCTGAATCAGAATAGGGGAGGCTACTAATTGTTACGTTATTGTTTTGAAATACACCTATAATAGTTTTTTATTATAATTTCTGAAGATGTGGTTCAAGAAAACTCGTTATCGAGTCGAATCGATCATTGTAAATTATTTCTTGTGTGTTTTTCTTATACACGAATAAAATGGCTGTTGATTTGTACTGTGTGCTGTTTTTAATTTATTCAACATCCTAAACTATATTTTATAACTTAGTAGTAGCCACGCATTTTAATATTTTTTATGAATGTTATGCTTAGATGGTTAGGACATATAGAAATAATGGACGAAAGGAGACTGACTATACGAATTTATAAGACAAGTGTGAAAGGGCAAACGAGCTAGCATATATGAAAGCGATAATAAGAGTAGAGGAAGCAAGAAATATATGTAAGGATCGTGGCAAATGGAAAAGTGCCGTGACTGTCACATTTGCAGTAATGGCCTATAAAGTGGTATAGGAAAGAGTTTTGGGGAGGGGAAATAGAAAGACATCCCTCTTTCACCGAACTAAAGACAGTATGCGCCACTTTACGTCAATCTTCTGAGAGCTTGCAGTATTTTACCACTGGAGATGGCTCATTTGATTCTCTCTTGCAAAAACAAAACTAACAAAAATGTTGGTGATAATAATAGAATCAGTATTCCTGTTCTCGTTTTCAATCCTATTGATGATTGTAAAGTCGCAACATCAAGTGTTTCAAACAAATAAGAATACGGCATATGATTTTTTATTTTCCCTAAAGGGGAAGGAGCAACCCAGGAGTAGGAAGGAGAATTATCTCGGATTTAAATCATGAAATGGCACTGATGACTTTTGGGAAATATTTTCGCTGGATTTTTTGGTAGAAAAAGGCTTGTAATTGCAAAGTACCTATTAATGGCTCAAAGAAAAACAGACAGTAACCTTGGCGTTGAATATACAATAAAAATTGACTGTAATTAAAAAAAAACTCGTATAAACCAGTAAATACTAAGTACCTTTAATATACTAAGTTTAGAAAATAGGTACATGATGACGTGTTATTTTCATAATACACACCCATTTGTCATTGAAAATAACAACATATCACCTATTCAAGATAAAGTTACATAATGTAACATCATTTTAAAAACAAACTTTAGTAAAACAAATTATCTTATCTGATATGTCAAAGTTCGAATTAAATTAACGTAAGAACTTATACAGTAAGATCATTAGTAATACGGCGACGACATAAGCCGGTCTTCCCTTTTTTTTGTGGAAAAAATATAAAAAATAAAACAATAAAATGAAGGTCATAGTAACCGGTGCTGGTGGCTTCCTGGGTTCCCGAGTCGCTGATGCTCTTCTCTCCAAAGATTCACTTCTAAACGTTACTGAATTAATTCTCACAGACGTACAAGCACCTCCAAAAAGAGGTGATATTCGTGTGACAACTCTCGCTCTTGATCTTTCAAACTCTTCAGCAGCAAGTCAACTGATCGGATCCGGATGTGACGTCATACTTCATCTCGCTGCAGTTGTGAGCGGTTTAGCAGAAGCTGATTTCGATTTGGGTATGAAAGCAAATCTCGACGCGACTAGATACCTGCTAGAATATGTTAGAAAAATATCACCTGCGACTAGATTTGTGTTTGCAAGTACCGTTGGTGTATATGGAGGGGATTTGCCACAAGTGATAGACAGTTTGACAGCAGTAATGCCACCAACATCTTATGGAACAGCGAAGGCGATGTGTGAGTTATTAGTAAATGATTATTCTAGACGAGGTTTCGTCGATGGCGTCAGTCTGAGACTGCCAACAGTTAGTGTCAGAGCTGGTGCTCCAAACACAGCTGTGACATCATTTGCCAGTGGAATTATTCGAGAACCTTTGAATGGAATAGCTGCAGTATGCCCCGTAGCTCCTGAACAGAAATTATGGTTGACCAGTCCAGCAACTGTAGTGAAGAATATTATTTATGCTGCAACACTGCCAAAGACTTCATTGGGTTCGTGGCGTACTGTGAATCTGCCTGGTATCACTGTGTCAGTTGAAGAAATGCTTCAAGCACTTAAAACAGTTGCAGGACCGAAGGTGGCATCTCTAGTTACTTTTAAGATAGATGAAAACTTAGCTCGTATCAATGCAACAGTACCAAGTCAATTTGATAATACCCGGGCTATGAAACTGGGATTTCTTGTAGATTTTTGTTACGAGGAATTTATAAACATGTATATTCGCGATGAATTGAATAAATCCAAGTGAAAAATACATAACAGATTCTTCAATCTTAATAAATATTAAAAATACATTATTTTATTCTAATACAACAATGATAATTTAATTTTGCACAAAAAAAACCTTCCTTATACCAACATGCCAACTTTGCCAACATTAGGCCAGCATTGGTGAAAAAGAAATATTGTTTTTAGTGTTTTTTATTTATTTTTTCTGTTTAAATTTAAGCTTATTTGAATGTTGATTGAATTTTCAATTACTTTTCGTTTATTTTCTACCTTACGTTGTGTATCTCTTTATTATTTTGGTCGCACCCTTTTTTATTAAATATTTCGTTTAAAAGTAGCCAAAAAGTAGCCAATACCTTTGACTTTGTTATTCAGTTACATTTCTTATATTAATAAGTGTCTGTTATTTATGTTAGTGACATCAAACACATCAACAAACCAAACACACCAGGCAACAGCACTAAATTTCTATGTTACATTAATTTTAACAGTTCATTTAATAAGTAAAAGGGATTTCTAGATTCATATCCGCCATTCAGATTATAGTTTTTAATATAAAAACGTTATAAGTTCATCTCTGCAATGTCATCAAGATCTATAATTCGCGCGAAAAGTTCGTACATCTCAAGAAAATCTACGACCTATATGTAGCGCTGAATATGGATAATGAATGCAATATCTTTGACCATGGATAATGTGCAAAAGGGTAAGTAAGTCTACATTAAAATAAATCATATATCGAAATAAAAAAAAACTAAAAAGCAGGCACAGGAGACAATATAGACCCTTGAATATTCAGTTTACTGGAAATGTCACGAACTGAATGTATTGTGCAGGTATGCGTGGATTATTAAACACGTTTCAGCAATATCTTTCAATCGCACAAAGAGCTGAACCGAAGTGTTATTACAGCGATAGGTAATCGCTCGAAATCGAAAAAAAAAAACAAAGCCGGTTGCGTTCTCAAGCGGGGTTATAGTTGTACCTGATTTCAAAAACGGGAAAGTCCAAATACAATTCTACTTTAAGTGCACTTTTTGAGAGAAGCAACATTTCTCAAATTGAATTACACTTTTTTATTGGATAGGAGGAGGGCAAACGAGCAAGCTTGTCACCTGATGGCCGCTCATGAACACCAGCAACGTTGCGTTGCCGACCTTTAAGGGAGTAGGATGGGAAAGGATGGCGACGTGGGTGGGCCTCCAGGTACCTCTCTCACTAAACAAAACGCGGCATGAGCCACTTTTAGTCGATCTTGAAATAGGTCGTGGTATTTCACCGGTCGAGTCGGCTCATTCATGCAGCAAACTGCTTGGCCGTACCACTACAAATATAACTTTCCAAGATAACTTTCCAATTTTCCAAGACAACTTTCCAAGTTATCTACTATTGAGATAAAAAAAAACCAGTTCAATTGATGTTAAGCAAATTATATTATTTGCTGTAAATGTTTGAGAGGATAATAAAAACTTTTTTAATTAAAGAAACATCAACAGTTGGCGAGTTGTCTCTTTGCAAAGTTTTTATAATAAATAGTACCTACATCAAAGTTTCAGATGACGCGCGCACCGAGAATAGTAGTACTATTTCCTTCGTAGGAAGTTTTTTTTTCACATCATTTTCATAAATCATGCATAAATCGAAGCGATAATAATCAATGATGTTGATTTTAGATTACTTTTTTGCAGCATTTGGCATCATCTGACAATGGTAGGGTCACGCAATTCAAAGTATGAAAGGGCCAATTTGACCGATGAAATGCTCTCTCAGAAAGTCGACGTAAAGTGGCTGATTCGTCAAGAGTTCGGTCAAAGATGTATCCAGGGGCACGAACTACCCTTTACCTAACTCCCTTCGGAACCCATCAAAAATATGGGCAACGCAATTATGACCTGTGTTGAAGAAATGCATGGGCTCCACTATTTTTTTTATGGGATAAGGGAGCAAAGGGGCAGGCGTGCCACCAAACGCAAAAACCACTACCCATGGATATCTAAACACAGATAGGTGTGATGGGAAGGGGAGAGGGGAAGGGGTTGGTCGTCCGGATCCCTCTCTCGCTGAGTGCCACGCGCTATGAGCTACTTTAGGATGAAATTCTGAGAGGTCGTGGTATTTCACCGGTCGAGCCGACCCATTCATAGAGCGAATTCCGTTGCTCTACCATTGTTAAATAATCACTAATCACCAGGTGACCAGCATGCTTGTTTGCCTCCTTTCCATCCCATAAAAAATCATGACGCTCTTAATACACAAAGACCTGGATACCATGGTTGTAGAAAATATTGCAACTGATAGACGGAATACATAAAAAAATCGATGAATTATTGTTTATGGCATATGTTATTCTATTAAAGATATAATAAATATTACTATTTTCTCTCTCCAATATCTCTGAGGCACAGACATCGCCGTGTTACAATTTCATTTGATGTTTAAATGGACCTATAATTCTTTTGGAATCAGACATCCATTAAATGAATTGATGGTTCTGAATTGTTGGTTTTCTATTACAACTATTTGAGTTCGAAGGCTGTATTGGAGTTTCGACGCACTATATATATACCTTGATTCAATCGAGCGAGGGAAACCAATCGGCTGGAAAAATGCGTAGTATTGTTGGTGAAATGGACGAGTGTGAAATCTTTTTTGCCGACTGCAAAAAAAAATTAAAAAGGTTCCCAATTTGTATCTTTGTTTTTATGACCAACATGAACTTTTTTTTACGCGAGGAAATGCTTCATGCACACCCAACACAGTAAACTGCAATCCGATCTTAGGGCTACCCACTAAAACCCCGCACGCTACTTCCTTCCTTTGCTCAGTTCCGTTCCGGTCGACATAATCAACCCGTCAAAGTCAAGTCAAAGTCAAAGTCAAAGTCAAAGTGGTTTTATTTTCATAGGTCCTCACAGACACTTAAAAATAGTCAATGTACAAAAATGTCTAAAATTAAAATAATATTTAAAAAGCTAAGCCACGAGCGCTTGAAGCAAGTGCCTCCGTGGAACAAAAAAAACACGGAAGCAATCGCCACGAGCGGCCCGATTCCGAGTGTAGGGGCTTTCATGAGAAGAATCGGGCAAGAAACTCATGTGCCAATACTCTTTTCAAAACCATTGAAAATTTACTAACTCTACTCTCTCTCTCTACTCTCTCCTGCAGGTAGGCCCCGATGACCGACCTTAGGTAGGGAGGCACCTCTTCAGCATCATGTTTAAGGAGCCCTGTTCTTCCTTCCATTATTACTTTTTAATGTACTATTATTAATGTTTTCTCAAAATCAATAACACATAATTTGACAAACCCAAATTGTTTTCCCATTCGAGTATATTGTTGGTGGGAAATTGTCAACTCGCGGTGCCTCTCGTCGAAATTAACTTTCAGTGAATAATTCAAAAGGTAATTAACTGAAGGGTTTTATTACTTTTCACTTTGTCCCTTATATAGGGAGGAAATGGGGGGGGGGGGGGTATGGGAGCAAAGTAAGTGGAGCGTGCGTGGGGCAGGATATATTTAGAATGTCATATTGCTTTCTGATGTCAGATGTCGCATCCATATTATATAATGTGTCGGAGCTTATATTTGCTACCGATTTCTTTAAGCGAAACTTCGTTAATAATTATCAGACACGTAGGTGTAGACTCGATGGAACTTAATGTCGTTTCGTTGTGCCTTTTAACTGACAGAAGCGAGCGGAATAAAATTTGTCGTTACGATTTTTTTGTGGGAGAGTTGCTAGGAGAGATTGTTACCAACATTTGCAACACTAGGCCCGTTGCTTGGGAGATCTTTAGAAGTTATAGGGAGTGAAAGGAAGGGGTGGGGAAAAGGCGTATATTAAGGAATACCTCGCTCACCAAATGAAACACAGCATAAGTATTTTTACGTCAATTTCCTGAGAGATCGTAGTGATTTCGCGGTTGAGGCGGGTCGTTCATGCATCGGATTGCATGGCTTTTACGGAACTTATGTGTGATAATATAATAACTATCGATGACTGATAATATTGTCTGATATATGACCAAATGCTATGTCTCCTATTTAATGGGGCCGGTTCGGCGTCGTGTCTATTTGGTGGTGATCTTTAACTTATTGACTTAGCAAGACTAATTATTTAATTCACAGATGGCATAGTCGCTTTAGGGGGTCATAAAGCGACTATGCGCTATATCGCTATATCGCGTATTAATGGAGTGAAGGTATAAAAAAAACGATAAAACAATGTTTCATATACTTATTTAAATATTAGGATCAGTAACAATGTAACGTACATTCTCGCAACTATTTTATTACCCAGCTGTAAATATGCTATTTATCAAAATTTACAATGTATTCAAGACGTGTATCTAAACCTACAAGTACTACTAGTAGCTACGATCTTGACACACTTCTTTCGCCTTTCCACAGTCATACATCTAATCATGCATTCACGTCACTTTCGGGTGCTACGCAATTTTTCTTACTTAAACAGACCATTTATTTGGTCGTGGTAGCTCTGTCTTGGTCCCCCGATCCCGACTCTGAAACCCACATTCTCCATTGGCTGCCCTCTGACTGGGCTAATCACGGCATATTCTGTCGACGTCGATATTCTGAGAAGTCGTGATGTTTCATCGGATCAGCCGACCCATTCATGCAGTGAATTAAGTAGCTTCAGCACTGTAAAAATATATACTGTATTTAGTGTTTTTTCTACAAAATAACAATATTGCTATATTATTACTTACTAGCTGTGCCCGCGACTTCGTACGCGTGGAATTTGTGATCAGATAGCTATATTTTTACATAGACAGTTGAGAAGTAATTACCTCTAAAATGAAATTGTAACTGGTAGGATAAGTACAGATTGCGGTAGCAATGGTTGTTGCCCGCATTGTTTATTTTCATTTTAACAGGAATTTTTGTAGTATAGCTGTAGCCCGCGACGTCATCTGCCTGAACGCTATACAGCACCAAAAATACCTACGATTATACCTTTTAAAATAACATTTATTTACCCGTTACTTCTTTACATTTCATAAATACAGAAAGTACAGTAACAGAGGGAGACTGTCTTTTGTAAAATTGTTGAACTTCAAAAGTGCTGATTTTCAGTCTGCTTTGAATAAATGACTTTATGGTGATTCTGCTGAATTAAGTAATAAGTTGCGACTGAAGCAAATGTAGAAAATAATGAATAAGAAAATATAAATATAGAAAAGGATAAAAATATATACTTATAAAACTTCTCTATAAACAACATTGCTGGTTTGGCTCTCCGCAGCCAAAATGTAAAGAGAGTCAGGACTGGTGACGCGGGAGCAAGCGACGTACAGCTGCCCGTGTGAGAAGCAGCTCGTCCTGAGGTCGACACCCGCTGCTCTCAGTGTCTGCCCCTGCGACTTATTGATGGTCATCGCGAAGCAAACACTCACGGGGAACTGTACGCGCTTGAACTGGAACGGGAAGTTATGAGGTATGAGGGGAATGCGTGGTACAAATACTGCCTCGCCTACGCCACAACCCGTAAGAATTTCCGCCTCAATGCTGTGTCTGTGGAGCGAGATGACTTTAAGGCGGGTCCCGTTACACAACTTCGGAGGAGATAGGTTCCGAAGAAGCATAATCGGGACACCGACTTTCAGCTTGATAGTATGCGCTGGAAGTCCACTTGCTGACAGAGAGTTCAGAAATTCCACGGGATAATGTGTGGCATCATCTTGCTCGATGACAGTGTTTATAGAGGTGTAAACCACTTCATTCCCCTCAATTTTCGAGAGAATGCATTCGTTGATTGCTTCAGCCTGACCATTTTTGGGCGTCAAAATTGCCCGCTCACATGCCCAAGAATTCTGCTGGTGCGGTATATGACTGATGTCCCCGTACACACAGCGAATGAGTTCTTCTAAGCTGGATACGACTCTACCGAGAGACTCTGGAAGCACCACCTGCCCACCTCTCTCCTCTGGTAGAGTGCCTTCGCCAAGACTTAGAAGAACATCGGAGAATTCTTGAGCACGTGCATTGCCGCCGAGCCGAGCTCTCATATTAATGGTCAAGCGCAGCGTACGAACTCGTGACCACAGCGAAGATCGTTTCAACGAAGCATTCACCTCGTCAGCCCTCGATCCCCGCGTCACCACGGGAAGCGTTTGTCGGAAATCGCCACTGAATAGAACTGTGACACCACCCATCAAGTGTTCGTTCCTGCGGATGTCCTGCAGGGTTCTGTCCACGGCCTCAACTGCTTTTCTATTGGCCATCGTACACTCATCCCATACGATCAGAGAGCAATCCTTCAGCACGTGTCCCTTATCACTATTGCGTGACACACCACAAACAGGCGTTTCGGTGCTCTCTAAATCGATGGGAATTTTAAACATGGCATGTGCTGTCTTGCCACCCGGAAGCAGTGTGGCAGCGATTCCCGACGACGCTACAGCAATGGCAATTTTGCCTTGCCTCCTGACCTCTGCAAGTATGCCAGTGGTAACAAATGTTTTTCCTGTTCCACCAGGAGCATCCAAGAAAAACATTTTACCCTGGTTTTGCCCAACGCTTTTAAGAACAGTGTCATAAATTTGTTTTTGCTCTGAAGAGAACAAAGCGACATGGTGATTTCGTATGGTGGTCATTTCGCTCGGATCGTAAATTGTCTCAGCGTTATACTCTCGATTTCCACGGTCTTGATGCGGTGATGATTGGGGAGCTGGTAACCCATATTCGACCAATGGATTGCCGCCGATGGAAATGACCACGTCTTGAAGTGAACTAAGACAGGTGTTCAGCACGCGTTCATCAGTTACTTCGACTTCGTCTCCAGTAGCACGCCTCAAAGCTCGTAGAAAATCTTCAGATAGATGATGTCGATATTTTTCCCACAAAGCTACCGGGTTCGTGACTCCACAAAACACCAAGATGACGGCAAACAGATGACGCATACGGCTGGGGCTGTTACTGACGCTCGCCTCCGCGAGGGTGTCATCCCAGTTTTGGTCACCGTCGAGAAGGTGACGTGCTACACAGGCTGCGCGGTAAGTGGGATACTCCACGCCATCAAATGTTCTCAGAAAGGCAAAAGACGTTGGGCCTCGGATCGTGTGAAGTAATAACCGCAGAAAATAGCATTCGCCATTATTCGGGTGCACGGTATAAACTCTACCCAATACGGTGTCCTTGAAAATTCCCGGAAAACCTTCGACAGCACCTCCTCTTCGACGTCGGTTAAATATTCCCCTTTGCTTGTCGTACGTGTAATATGAAGGCACCTCGTCATACGTAAGGAACCTCGCAAACTGGTCGATTTCGCAGAGCCTGAAAAATGCCAAGAGAGTTGTTTGGCGCGGATTTTCTAAGCGCTCAGCAACGTTGTTGGGATCAAAATATATGCGCTGACCGTTTTCTAGGTGGACGTCTAAATGCATGACGGCAGGATGCCTGTCATGTATAGAGAACGCCAGTATCCGCCAAACTGCTTCAGACGTGCTGATGTAGCGACCGGACTGATACTTGGTCACCTCGTCTCTGTCAGTGTTCTGTAAAGCAAACGTCGCCTGATCGCTACCTTTGTTCACGTATTTGCAGATATATTTGATCGACCCGACGCTGGTGCACGACTCGACGTTGATGTGCGTCTGGAAGGTCCTGGACAGTACTGGTGAGTAAGGAACAATCCATCGGTTATCGACCGGTCGCGCCTGGCCACGCACGCTCAGCTCAGTGGAATGCCCGCCCTCTGCTGGTGATCGGCGCCGGTATGAGGGATATCCATCCTCACCAGTAATGGTTTCGTTGGTAAATTTTTTTGGGAATCTTTTTGTACAACGTCCGTCTTTCATACAAGGGGAACTTGGATTTAACGTGCCACAGGGGCCATGCACCATGTGACTTTTAACAATTTGATGCAGAACAGGATCAACGTCAGGGTCCGGAAGCTCTGCACTTATGACTTGATCAATCTGGATAGGCCTGATCTTTTCTTCCAACCACAAAAGCAGATGCGCGTGTGGCAAGCCGCGTTTTTGCCATTCCACGGAGTACATATGACATCGGACTGTACCAAACACTTTTGCCTTTGTTAGAAGATCCATAAGGCATTTCAACTTCAGGTGGAATACGCGAGAGATCAAGTCGTGCCTGTCGTACGAAACCTGTCCTGCAAGGAGTTGAGCTGTTATTTCAGGCCACTTTGGGTTGGTAGTGATAGTAATAAAGAGGTCCGGGCGACCAAACTTTCGCACATAGCAAAATGCATCTTGGGTCCTCTCGTGCATGTACCGCGGAACTCCTGTGAAGGTGGAGGGGAGAATGACCATCCTTCCTACATCTTGAGCATTGGCATCATTCTGCATGGCATCTCTGAGATGGACGTAGTTCTCAGCTCTCAGCTTTCTTTGATTGGACCTTATAAATACCAAACGCTCTGTCTCAATTTTGGCATACATGTCCACCAGAAACTGACTAAAGAGTGTACGATGATGGTGGAGATAAGAGCCATTGTTCACCCTCAGCTGGATCAAGAAGCTGTAGAACTGCATGGCGGACGTTTTTTTGTTATAATTTGGGGAGCCTGTCTGGGGGTCTACATTATAGTGGGCGAAATGGTAGCCATCCTCTCCGCGACAAAACATGAGCGGATATTGAAGAGAATCGTACGCGCGGTGAGTTTCGCTGATCCTTTGAAGCCGGTCATCGTGCGTGCGTAAGACGATATCTCTTTTATCACACTCCTGATCGACTAAGAGAACGGCGACCTCATTCGTCGTTGGCGCATTATATCGTCCCGGATGGGCTGCAATCGGCTTTCTATCTGCACTGATGACAAACTTAAAGCGGTTGCGCTCGTTCTCAGGCACCGACGCCAGAGCGGCTTTGAAGTTGCCAATGTGCGGATTAACGTTATGCAACATACTTTGCAATCCTCTGACCAGAACAGGGTCCAAATTGGGGAAGTGTCTACTTCGTAGGTTTGCTTGTTCTTCAAAATCACTTACAAAATAAATTTGCAAAAATTTTGGAATGTCTGTAGGTAGCAGCGAACCGATTTGATGGTAAACTTGCCCCTGGACCTTGAATGTCGGCATGAAACCTGCTTCAACGATTTGATTTGCACCAAACGAAGTCATCTGGAAGGCGCTGTTATAAGCTCGGATGTTTTTCAAAAAATGGCTGGACTTCGGATGTTCGCCATTTAGTAAGATTCTTAACAGATCTGGTGGGTCTTGCATAGACTCCAAGCGTACCTTACCAGATGCACAACACATCCCATTGGGCTCTCCTTTCCATTTGCGGGCTTGACAGTGGGCACACACTTCTTCTAAGACACCAATATCTCCGTGTGCGGCGTAGTTAATCGCAACATTGTACATAAATCCACTTCCCTCTTTATTTAGCCACGATTGCTCTTCGATATCGTAAACCATGGATTCATCGTCAGATGTTGAAAGTTGATTCATGCTACGCCGCAGACGATCTAGTTCTAGTTGTGCCGCACGCTGTTCACCCGACCAAGATCCTCGAAACTCTTGAATTCTATCCCGTTCTAGCGATAGATGAGCAGACGTATCGCCACACACGTCGTGGTACCGCTGCCGAGCAGCTGCACGACGTTCTTCACGCTGCTCATCGTTCTCTAACGACCGTGAAAGGGCATGCTGAGAACGATCTCTTCTTAACCGGGTCATCCGCTCTTCATGATTTTCGATCGACCGAGAAAGAGAAGTGCGACTCCGCTGCGAATTCAACCTCGTCTCTCGCTGCGTGTATGTCTCTGACGCGCGAGACTCGGCGTGGCGCTCCCGGTCGCTTTCCAGTCGCGCTTCTCGCGCTTCGACACTCTCATAAAATCGAGCGGCATCTGAGCGAGAGCGCTGGGAACTCAACCTCGTCTCTTGCTGCGTGTACGTCTCTGACGCGCGAGACTCAGCGTGGCGCTCCCGGTCGCTTTCCAGTCGAGCTTCTCGCGCTTCGACACTCTCACAAAATCGAGCTGCATCTGTGCGAGAGCGCTGGGAACTCAACCTCGTCTCTTGCTGCGTGTACGTCTCTGACGCGCGAGACTCAGCGTGGCGCTCCCGGTCGCTTTCCAGTCGAGCTTTTCGCGCTTCGACACTCTCACAAAATCGAGCTGCATCTGTGCGAGAGCGCTGGGAACTCAACCTCGTCTCTAGCTGCGTGTACGTCTCTGACGCGCGAGACTCAGCGTGGCGCTCCCGGTCGCTTTCCAGTCGAGCTTCTCGCGCTTCGACACTCTCACAAAATCGAGCTGCATCTGTGCGAGAGCGCTGGGAACTCAACCTCGTCTCTAGCTGCGTGTACGTCTCTGACGCGCGAGACTCAGCGTGACGCTCCCGGTCGCTTTCCAATCGAGCTTCTCGAATTTCAGCACTCTCGCACGATCGAGCGGCATAAGTGCGGCTGCGCTGCAAACTCAGTCTTGTCTCTTGTTGCGTGTATGTCTCTGACGCGCGAGACTCAGCATGGCGCTTCCGATCATTTAATAGCCGCATTTCGTATGCTTCTATACTTTCCAGAGACCGCAACGATGCATTTTGAGTGCGCATAGTATCTAATCGGGACTGGCGCGACGTACTACTTTCTCCATCTCGAATTTCCGCATTGTGTTCTCGAAGAGTAGCTATCCTTGCCTCACGCTCAATGGTGGTTTCAAGAGATCGAGCTAACCTTTTCCTTCGACTATCGTTTGAGGATTGGGATAGATTAGACCGTTTTCTAGGCATTTTGATTATTTTAAGTTTGAAAAATAACAGAAAATAATTTACACGCTGAGAATTTACACACAGATAATGATAGCTAAGCAGTAAGCAGTAGTCCGATTCCGAATGAAGTTTATTTAAGTAAATATTTTTTTTTTTAATTATATTTCAGGAAAGTATTTTCAGTTTTCACGTTAAATTCGACTAAGCACACGATAACTTATAGCAACGCAGGTAACCCCAGTTTCTATGAGTTGTCGCGGCGACATCCGTACTCATAACATCACTTTTGGTGAACGAAATTATAGCGCGATCTAATTCGACGCCAACGCCATCTAGTTAGCGAATAGGAAACATTTTTTTTTAATGGTGTAAAATTATAAAATTACGAAGCAATCATTACACCAATAAATACCGAACAAAAATATTAACAGTTTTTAGCATATACAAATACATTTTTTTAATTGTCTTGCTCATCTCTGAAAAGAATTAACGATACAATTTTAAAGAAGAAAATGCACAACTCCATCTATGACTCTTAAAAACATCTATTGACCGCAAGCGCATGATGAAATTTCAATTATTTATATTCAAAAAGTGTTTAAACATGTAATTCGACTTGATGTTTTTAAAATCTCAAAGATTTATTTATATCTAAAACCAAAAAGTGCTTACACGTGTAATTCAACTTAATGTTTTCTGTTTTGTAAATCTCATAGATGGCACTGTTTTAAAATTGTCTGTTATGTTTAACGGCATAAGTTAATTAAAATGTGAAGCTAACTTATATTATATTATTATTATTATTATATGTATAGATTAAAGCATGGTTATTAACATAATAACACCATAACAACATACAAATATGCGTCGTTAGATTACACGTTGCTACAGAATACATTGAAGAAATAAAGGTTCACTGCTCGTTCCTCGTAGGTGATAGCGTGATAATATGTAGCCTATATGTTGACCCGACTTCTTAATAATTTTCGTGCCAAATTTGAAGTAAATCCATGCAGTACTTTTTGAGTTTATCCCGGACATACATACAGACAAACAGACAAACAGACAAACAGACAAACAGACAAAAATTCTAAAAAGTATATTTTTGGCTTCGGTATCGATTGCAGATCACACACCAAGTATTCTTTTTAAAAAATATTCAATGTACAGTTTTGACTTTTCTACAATTTTATTATATGTATAGATGACTTATTTCTGACACTGGCTCACACCAATGACTTTTCGAAATTGTTTTAGGAGGTTATGTGTGATAAATATCGATGACTGAAAACTTTGTGCCCGGTATGGCAATAGGTTCGCCACGTATTCCATTTGGGACGTAAAACATAACGGCGAGACGAGGCTTAATAGCCGCTGCCTACTCCTTCGGGTAATAAAAGGCGTGAAGCTATGTTATATATATGACTTATTTATTTAATGTTATGTATTAATATGTATGTTACATTATGATTATATGTCATCTCTAAAGAACTTCATATATCAGTTAAGTGGCACCATTTATTCAATGTTCATCACGGAAGGTGGAACGATTTATCAAGCATAGTGAGACGTCACCGTCGTTTGACAAATACTCCTGTACGTATTAAATAGAGTGAATATATCTACATAATATATAAAAGATGACAAAATTTGTGATAAATATCTCAGATATAATGTGGCCGTTTAAAAAAATAGCAAAACAAAAATGCAATAAGGCAATCTTTTTCTGTCTCTACGTCTTTTAGAAACTAAAAACTTTGGAGCGGATACTACACCTTTTAGCGATTACTTTACATTAGCTTAGCGCGTGGTTTAGATTTTATTTTAATACTAGCTGACCAGTCCAACTTTGTTTAGCCTAAGAAGCAGAAATGAATAAATAAAAATGATTTTCTAAAGTAAAAATATCCTAAGTTAGTCCACAATACACCTACGTCTTTTAGAAACCCTAAAACTTTGGAGCGGATACTACAACTTTTAGCGATTGGTTTATATTAGCTTAGCGCGTGGCTGAGGTTTTATTTTAATACTAGCTGACCAGGCCTACTTTGTTTAGCCTAAGAAGCAGAAATGAATAAATAAAAATTATTTTCTAAAGTAAAAATATCCTAAGTTAGTCCACAATAAAAGTTCCGTTAAAATGCTTCATAAATAAGCCATTATTTCGCGTAAAATGTAAATAAAATGTCCTTATGGATTATCCGTAAGGGCTTTTTAAGGTGTATAATAATGTAGTACTTTATTTTGATCTATCACTTTGGGTTCAGACAGAGTTTGCAATTAAAGATCCAAACTTGGAATATAATCATTATTTATCGGATGCGAATCGGGTGCGAATTGGTGACCTAGTTGTGAGCTGCCTGCTTCATGCAGATGAAGTAGTGCTTATTAGCCGAATCTACGTCGGACCTGTAAACACTAGTCACTATTATGAAAGGTGATTGCTTGATGGAAGGCATACAATTGAATATGATAGCCTTAAAATTCCACGCGCATGTAGGAAAAGAGTTAGGAAAGTCAACAAGTGAGGCGTGTAAGAATCGTGCCTTAGGGCGTTCTGTTATCTCTGCCTGCCCCGCAAGGGATTTGGCGTTATGTTATATATGTATGTATGTATGGTTATCTACTATATGGCATAAATTATACTTACCAACAACCCTGAAACCTTCTAATAGAAATAGCAGTTTCAAAGATTTTTAATCATGTATGGGTACAGACAGAGGAAAGTGACTTTGTTTTATACTATGTAATGATAATGATGATGAAGTAGACGCTACTGAGTCCATTAATGGAACAAACTTTTATGGAGCATGTTTTAACAAAATAAGGATCTGGAACAATGAGAATGAGGATTCGTAATTAACCTAATTAAACATAAAGCCAGCTAGGAAAATGTGATCCGACTTTTATACCATGATGGCATTAAAAAAATAGTTGAAAATGTATGTAGACAGCAACATAGCCTATTTACGCGAAACTATGCGTATTTTCTCAGGTCTTCAATAATTTCTTTAAGCACTTCTAGTTCGCTCTTTATTAAAAGTTCATTATATGGTATAATGTAAAAACGGATGGATAGAAAAACCCAGCTAGCAATCCACAATGCGGTACTGTTCCCAACACTACGGCAGAGTGGGCACGAGAGTAGGATAAACGCGGTCAAAATGAGGGCACTGCGCAATATCTACGGAGTGACTCTTGCTGACCGCATCGAAAACAAGTTTAGTATTACAGCAACAGTACAGTATTACACCGTTGATGTAAGATTGACTAAGCAGATATACAATGCCAAAGCGGATGGATGTAGGAGTCGAGGACGGTCAAGACATACATTCCATGACCGAATAGAACGTCTTCTGGAGAAAAGTGATGTTATGAGCCTCAAAAATCGACGCGCGTGCTTGAAAATAGTTATAAAAGTCAATGAAGCGAGTGAGGTGTGTAAGAATCGTGCCTTATGGCGGCCTGTTCCCTCTGCCTACCCCGCAAGGGATTTGGCGTGAAATAATGTGTCTATGCAGCGATGATGACCACAGAGCCCCGCTAACGCGTCACTATAGTGAGGACATCCCCGACTTTGCAGAAAGCGAGATTAGTGCGGCTCTCGAGCAACTCCAGAACAACAAGGCACCCGGTGATGACGGAATCACAACAGAACTTCTAAAGGCCGGCGGGACTCCTATCCTAAAGGAATTAGCAAGTCTTTTTGATTCCGTCATACAGCAGGGTATAACACCACAGGTTTGGAGCAGGAGTGCGGTGGTGCTGTTCTTCAAAAAAGGCGATAAGACCTTACTGAAGAATTACAGACCCATCTCACTCCTGAGCCATATCTACAAGTTGTTCTCGAGGGTCGTCACGAATCGTCTCGCTGCAAGACTCGACGAATTCCAGCCTCCGGAGCAGGCCGGGTTTCGAAAAGGCTTTAGTACCGTGGACCACATCCATACTGTTCGGCAGATTGTACAGAAGACCGAAGAGTACAATCAGCCGCTGTGTATGGCATTCGTGGACTACGAAAAAGCCTTCGACTCCATCGAAACTTGGGCAGTTCTGGATGCATTGCAGCGATGTCGGATCGACTGGCGTTATATCGAGGTGTTGAGATGCTTGTATGACACCGCCACGATGACTGTCCAGATACAGGACCAGGTGACGAACTCCATTGAGCTAAATCGAGGTGTAAGACAGGGAGATGTCATATCTCCCAAACTCTTCACCAACGCTCTGGAGGACGTCTTCAAGACACTGGATTGGACTGGACAGGGTATCAACGTGAATGGTGAGTACATCTCGCATCTTCGGTTCGCCGACGACATAGTTGTAATGGCAGAATCGCTGGAACAGTTAAGCGGAATGCTGCGCAGCCTAGACGAATCCTCTCGACGTGTCGGTCTGGGCATGAACTTGGACAAGACCAAGGTCATGTTCAACGAACATGTCGTGCCCGGATCGATAAATGTCGATGGGTCAAATCTCGAAGTCGTAAACAAATACGTCTACCTAGGCCAAACTATCCAGTTAGGTAGACGAAACTTCGAGAAGGAAGCCGACAGGAGGATTCAGCTGGGTTGGGCCGCATTCGGCAAACTGCGTCGAGTTTTCGGCTCGCCTATACCGCAATGCCTGAAGACCAAAGTCTTTGACCAGTGCGTCCTACCAGTAATGACCTACGGTGCCGAAACGTGGACACTTACGGTGGGGCTAGTCCACAAATTTAAAGTCGCTCAGCGAGCTATGGAGCGAGCTATGCTCGGAGTATCTCTGAAAGATAGACTCAGGAATGAGTATATCCGACAGAGAACCGGAGTAACCGACATAGCTCGTAGAATAAGCTCGCTGAAGTGGCAATGGGCTGGTCACATCTGTCGAAGGACCGATGGTAGATGGAGCAAGAAGGTCATTGAGTGGAGACCGCGACTTGGTAAGCGTAGTGTAGGACGCCCACCAGCCCGATGGTCAGACGACCTCAGAAGGGCTGCTGGAAAAGACTGGATGCGGAAGGCAGAGAATCGGATGTTGTGGCGCACATTGGGAGAGGCCTATGTCCAGCAGTGGACTGCAACAGGCTAATGATGATGATGAATGTGTCTATGTATGTGTGGTATAATTGAAATTATTTAATTATATTTTAGTGTCATAAGAGGCAAGCAAAAGAGCCTGAGCCCAGCCTTTTACCATCTGGTAAGCCAATTGCGCCTTGCACTTCTGAGGGCCACAGTTGCTTTCATCTTAGAGAGGGCCATAGTTGCTTTGCCAGCCTTTAAAGTGGGATAGGGAGAGGAGAGGAGGGTGAGTCTTCCGGATACATTGCTTTTCAGATGTCTGTTATTGATGATAGAAGAAAAACAGATAGTTCATTTGGTGAGACAAGACATCGCTACTACATGTTACTCTTCCTATTGAAAGCAAAACAAGCTCAAGCAAAAGTTTTGAATTAATGATATTATGAATCGAAATGGCTGGCCCGTGCTAATATTTTAACAGGTCACCTCTAGTGTTTGTCCATAATTTATAACTGTGCCGGGCAATTAATTAAAATATGTCAACTATATTGCTCACAAATAAGTTGGAAAGCTCAATATAAGAATCAATCTTATATAAAATTAAAACATCACAAGACAAATTGAACAGTGGTAGAGTCGTGAGTCTAAATGGGCCGGCTCGATCGGTGAAATACCGAGACCTCTAAAAATATTGATGTAAATTGGCTTATGCCGTGTTTCGTTCGGTGACAAAGGTATCCGGAGCACCCGTTGCACAATTCCCGTAAAGTCTAGTTACTGTAACACTACCTGTGTTGCAAGTGTAATCGGGCGGTGCCAGTCACTTACCACCAGGTGATCCGAGAGACCTATGTCCAACAGTGGACGGAGATGGGTTGATAATGATGATGAATTATTACAAGTAGAAATCTAACATTTATAATGTATCTTTATTGTTGCAATCTGTTATCGCTGTCCCTATAAATCTTTAAAACAATGCAACGGTTTTTGAGGTGTTTTTTTTAATAAATAGAGTAGAGAAACAGTGACAATTTTCGAAGTTTGGAGTTTTAAGTGTATACTTTGGCTGATCCCTAAGTGATAGATCAAAATGATGTACCACATTACTATCTACCTTGAGATCTATATATATATATCTCTAAGAAATAACCCACAGTAAATATTTTTATTTATTTACTTTTTCTGAGAAATAATGGCCTATTTACGAAGCGATTTTAAACATTACAGCATTACCCCTTGTCCAGTTAAGTATCTTATATATATTAAGCATTTAATATAGATAAAAATAGCCCTGTTTAGCATAAAATTTAAATGAACATTTTCGAAGATATCACAGATTTAAAATGCAGCGTCATCGCGATTGCCTCTCCCAGGGTACCGACCGAGGAGTCCGGCCATCCGGCGCGTGCCTATACTTAAATAGCGCCAATTGAACTTAATGCATAACTTTCCTACGTCTGCCCCCCGTTTCCGTTCTACCCAAAGGTTTAGGCAGGGGCTGCTAAGCCTCGACTAGTCGTTATATTTACGTCCCAAATGGAATAGGTAGCGAGCCTATTGCCATACCTGGCACAAAGTTTTCAATCATCGATCTTTCGCAATTAATTTCGAAAAGTCATTGGTGTGAGCCAGGATTCGAACCCGCGACCTTAAATTAACCTAAAATTATAGTGTACTGTAATAATGACACATTTTTTTTTATTTACGGTTAGATATTATTGGTTTTTTATTTTTGTATAATTTGCCTCGCTATTTGTACAGGGTAGGTAGGTAGCGTATAATGTGATTGTTTCCGCGTCTGTGACTCAAGGGTGACCTCTTGATTCAGAACCTGGGTGCTCGACTACTGGACCACCGAGACTTTAAGTCATAGTAAGTCCATAAAGTCATTCTACTAGCACGTTCATAAATAACACAGCTTATGTCACTTAACTTCGAAAGCAAATTATGCAAATTAAATTTAATATTACCGAAGAATTTTCATAACTTTGGCTCGAGGAAAATATCCCCCTACGTTTCCGCCCCACCTTTTAAATTCAGATGTTGAAACACATGATATAATCCCTGTGGCAGGCAATTAATTAAATTTATACCAGACGCTTCCATTTGTATGATTTCAAAATTTAAATTTAAATTACGTCTGAATTGTATATACCTCCATTCGTTTATTGTTCTCGACTAGATTCGGTTCATACAGCGGTAGAGCCAAGCAGTTCGCTGCATGAACCAGTGAAATACCACGACCTCTCAGAAGATCGACGTAAAGTGGCTCATTCCGCGTTTCGTTCGGTGAGAGAGGTACCCGGAGGCCTACTCCTCTTCCCCATCCTTCCCTATCCCTTAAAGGTCGGCAACGCATCAGTAACACTATATTGTGTTGCTGGTGTCTACGGGCGGCGTTGGTTGCTTACCATCAGGTGACACGCCGGCTCGTTGGCCCTCCTATCCCATAAAAAAAACATATTCTCTTATGGTACAGGGTGTGCTTGGTTGGGTATGAGCAAATAAATGTATCCCCTCTCATTAAAATCATACAGGTGACCAGGGAACTTATGGAAGCGATAGTTGGGTATGGCAGAGTATGCAAGAAAGCAGAATAAATACGGTGAAAATGAGGGCACTACGCAAAATTTGCGACTGACTTGCACTGACTGACTTTGTAAGGAAGTCGTTTGGATTGAAATAGAGTGTCGGTGTAAAAGTAACAAAAGGTTGATGGTTCGGACATGTAGAAAGTATGGACGACGCAATATTGACTAAGCAGATATACAATGTAAAAGCGGATGGATGAAGTAGTCGAGGACGGCACGACACATGTTCCATGACCAAACCATACCGAGTTTTGCAGGAAAGTGATGTCAGCAGTCTTAAAAATGGACGCGCGTGAATGATAAGACTTACGAAGGTCAAAGAAGCGAATGAGACGTGAAATAATTGTGTCTTATGACGCTCTGTTCTCTATGCCTACCCCGCAAAGGATTTGGAGTGAAGTTATGTATGTATGACCCGCATCCTAGTTTGCCCCGCATCCTAGTTTGCCCCCAATTCCCATAAAAAAATACAAACCTCGTGGTGCAGCAATGTTGGCTTCTGATCGTGAGTTACCAAATTCAAATTAGTATATGCACACATAACTATGGAAAATATTTTCGGAAATTATGTGTGACATATATCTGTGAAGATCCAGAACGTGATAATGGAAATAAGTTGACCTCAAAGGTAACGGACGATTTTGCTTGAAGTTATTCCACTAAAATGATAATAATATTGTTAAGTAACTAAGAATAAGTATTCTGCCCACCGTCCAAATAAATTTGTCTAAGTTAAGCGACGAGTCTCGGTGGTCCGAGCACACGGTTTCTGAATCCAGAAGTCGCGGGCTCGAATCCTGGCACACACCAATGACTTTTCGAAATTAATTAATTTCAAAAATAACTTTTTCTTTTTGTGATAAATATCGATGACTAAAGACTTTGTGCCCGGTATGGCAATAGGTTCGCCACCTATTCCATTTGGGACGTTAACATAACGGCGAGACTAGGCTTAACAGTCGCTGTCTACACATTCGGGTAGAAAAAGGCGTGAAGTTATGTTATGTTATGTAATCGACGAGGAATTCTTTACTTTTTTGCAAATTAATTTACATAAAATTATCTACGTTAAATCAAAACGAATAATAACATAACAAACTCAAACAATTATATATTTTCATTTGAATAAGCACCCAACCGCACTTGACCTTTAAAACGGCTTCTAAAATTATCCCTAACGTAAAAGTGATTTAATAAATTCGGGCGTGTTCTTGTGTTCATGTGTATGTATGAGGGTAGCAGCTCAAAAAGTTTTCGTGGAAAGTAAAAAAAAAAAACAGAAAAATATTTTCTTTTTTCTGTATCGTTTCTTATTAACTTTACGCTTTATTCAACTCGAACGTATTGGCAGCGGATGTACACCCTCGACTCACCGATTTTTTACATCCTTAATGGAATATTTGGCGGTGCCTATTGTCATACTTATATTTTCGAGACAACACTTATCAACGCTGATGCGACGCCCTTGAAGTTGCGTATGTCTTTGGGCGGCGGTTGCTTTCCATCAGGTCTGCACGTACGTTTGCCCCCTTTTCCTATAAAAAATACACCGGGTTAAAGGTTGTAGTTATCAATATTTAACACACTTATCTAAAAGATTTCCGATAGCATTTTATGATTTATAATTTGAGCTATCGATCATAGACAATTCAGGAATAATTCTTAAAAATAATTACATACATAAACATAACTTCACGCCTTTTGCTACCCGAAGGTGTAGGCAGCGGCTGTTACGGCCTCGTCTCGCCGTTATGTTTACGTCCCAAATGAAATAGGTGGCGAATCTATTGCCATACCGGGCACAAAGTTTGCAGTCATCGATATTTATCAAACTTAACTTCCGAAAACAATTTCGAAAAGTCATCGGTGTGAGCCAGTGGCATGATTCGAACCCGGACCTCTGGATCAGAAGCCGTATGCTCTCCCACTGGACCACCGAGACTTAACTAGTCTAGCTAGTATATTATGTACCTTTAATACTCAAAGATGGTATGTACATTTAATCGCACTATCTGTATGCCATATCAAAGAAATTTGTTTCAAAAAGACATAAAATAAGGTGTAATTAATAAATGAAGGTATAAATTTATTTATAAAAACAACTTACTTAATTTATTTTGATGCTAAAAGAAAAGACAATTATGGAGAAACCTTTGTATGTAATAATATAAAATAGTGCTTATGAATTTACGAAAATAACCAAAATTTGATTTTCAACAACGGGTTCTTGGAGGAGATAATTTTATTGGTTTTCCGTCAGCTTCAGCATTAGACGGGTTGGAAATTTGATGAGTGGGCGCCCTCGATGTTATCAGTAAATAGGTATTTTTCATTAATAAAGAAGCAATCTCGTAAATGGCTTGCTAATATTGAAATATTGTTAAAATGTAAGTAATTATGTGAATTGTATCAAACTAAAAAAGCTGTGGTAGAGCCAAGCAGTTCGCTGCACGAATGGGCCGGCTCGACCGGTGAAATACCACGACCTCTCAGAAGACCGACGTAAAGTGGCTCATGCCGCGTTTCGTTCGGTGAGAGAGGTACCCGGAGGCCCACCCCCCTTCCCCATCCTTTCCTATCCCCTATCCCTTAAAGGTCGGCAACGCAACAGTGACACTATATGTGTTGCTGGTGTCCATGGGCGGCGTTGGTTGCTTACCATCAGGTGACACGCCTGCTCGTTTGCCCTCCTATCCCATAAAAAAAAAAAAAAAAAAAAAAAAAAAGTCTAATTAATGCCTTTGGTTCGATAGTGTCTCAGCTTCAATACCCAATTACGACATCAAGGCTAAGGTATAATAAGATTTGAGATTCTCCCAAACATTTAGTTTAGTACATATTATATGCCAGAATACTGAACCGCCACTTAAATATTTAAGCGCCTCTTATGCGTTTAAGTAGCTATCATATTAGACAGAATACGTCAAATTTTAGCAGTAAGTAACACTTTATTGATTGTCAGGTTTGAGTGCGGTTCAGTATTCGGGCGTTAGGATTCGAAAAAAAATTTACGGATGACGGTAGTGGGTAAAATCTAAAAAAATTTCATTTATATGAGAACGTCGTAAGAAAATATTTACAATTACAAATTACTTTTGTGTATAACATTAAAACAACTTTTTATGGATTATATCGCGTTTATTAATAACTTATTTTCTATTTATTTCCCGAGGTTTTGAACTCGTGAAGATGATCACTGGAAAGAGTTCGAAACATCGGGAAATAAATAGAAAATAAGTTCTAAATAAGCGCTAAAAAGTTGTTTCAATGTTATGAATGTGATCTAAATAAGCGCTAAAAAGTTGTTTCAATGTTATGAATGTGATCTAAATAAGCGCTAAAAAGTTGTTTCAATGTTATGAATGTGATCTAAATAAGCGCTAAAAAGTTGTTTCAATGTTATGAATGTGATCTAAATAAGCGCTAAAAAGTTGTTTCAATGTTATGAATGTGAGATAAATAAGCGCTAAAAAGTTGTTTTAATGTTATGAATGTGATCTAAATAAGCGCTAAAAAGTTGTTTCAATGTTATGAATGTGATCTAAATAAGCGCTAAAAAGTTGTTTCAATGTTATGAATGTGATCTAAATAAGCGCTAAAAAGTTGTTTCAATGTTATGAATGTGATCTAAATAAGCGCTAAAAAGTTGTTTCAATGTTATGAATGTGATCTAAATAAGCGTTAAAAAGTTGTTTCAATGTTATGAATGTGATCTAAATAAGCGCTAAAAAGTTGTTTCAATGTTATGAATGTGATCTAAATAAGCGCTAAAAAGTTGTTTCAATGTTATGAATGTGATCTAAATAAGCGCTAAAAAGTTGTTTCAATGTTATGAATGTGATTCGCGACAATCTAAGAAATAAATACTTTTATGTATCACCGAAGTAATCTATTAAACAGTGGTAGAGCCAAGCAGTTCGCTGCATGAATGGGCCGGCTCGACCGGTGAAATACCACGACCTCTCAGAAGACCGACGTAAAGTGGCTCATGCCGCGTTTCGTTCGTTGAGGGAGGTACCCGGAGGCCAACCCATCCCCCTTCCCCATCCTTTCATATCCCCTATTCCTTAATGGTCGGCAACGCAACAATAACACATTATTGTTGCGAATTGATAACCTCCTCCTTTTTTGGAAGTCGGTTAAAAATAATCTGTGGTTACTAAGCACATGAAAATATATAACTATGACCGACTATACGGTACATATACAAAAAAAAACTTATCTATTATAACAAACCATGTTTTATAAAAATATCTGTATGATTTTTCCAGCTAGGCTCTGAAATGGTTTGACTAATTTTAAAGTGGCTTTTACTGAATTGCAGCTGATTTAATCAGGAATAACTAAGACACCTTTTCTGGTAAAAAATTAAAAACATTTCATTTTAAATATACATATAAATGATATTTAATAAATTTATATTTATTTTAATTCTGCTGTAAATAGGATCTGTACCAATAGTAGGATGCACGGCAACACGGCCAACATTACAAAACATTTATTCAAACACACAACATTTAGCAACAAACAGTTATTCCATCCAATGTTCATCTGATCGGGGACAAAATGTTCCCGTTTAAAAGTGATTCCAGGAAATTTTGGCCATCGAATACCTAAGTATAATAACAGAAGTATTACTGTAATTTTGCCACTTATGTATTATTAAAGCAATTAATAATGATTCGAAAACCTCACAAATGTTTAAAAATAGTGTTCTTTCTTTTGTAAAATATTACAATACTGAACCGCCACTCAAATCTGACAATCATTAAAGTGCTACTTACTTCTCAAATTTCAAGTATTCTGTCTAATGTGACAGCTACTTAAACGCTTAAGTGGCGCTCATATATTTGAGTGGCGGTTCAATTTTCGGGCGATAGACATATATTTTTGCTCTTGTTGTCAGCCTTATCGGCAGGTTACTATTTATATAAAAAATAACGGATTCTTAAATTTAAAAAAATGCAGTATCGGTGGTCCAGTGGTTGAGCACACGGCTTCTAATCCAGAGGTGTTCGAATCTTGAGACTGGCTCACACCAATGACTTTTCGAAATTGTTTTCGGAAGTTAAGTGTGATAGATATCGAAGATTGAAATCTTTGTGCCCGGTATGGCAATAGGTTTACTATTCCATTTGGGACGTAACCAACGGCGAGACGAGGCTTAACAGCCGCTGCCTACACCTTCGGGTAACAAAGGCGTGAAGTTATGTTTTTTTTTAACAAATGTAATCACCTGAAAACCATTTATTATACTTTATAAGCTAAACTTTTTAAATATCAGCTCATTTTAATATGTATAAACGCTCTCAATAAATGTGATATCCACAATCTTATTTTTTTATGTGATAGGACGACAAACGAGCAAGTGGGTCACCTGGTGGTAAGTAACTTCTCACCTCTCATGAGCACCGTGGTGCGTTGCCATCCTTTAAGGGAGTAGGAAGGGAAAGGGCATTGGGCCTCCAGATACCTCTCTCACCGAACCAAACGGTAACTCAACAGTGGTAAAGCCACGCAGTTTGCTCCATGAATGGGCCGGTTCGACCGGTGAAATGACACGATCTCTCAGAATATTGACAGGATGTGTCTCATGCCACGTTTCGTTCGGTGAGAAAGGTATCCACAGGCCAACCCCACTTTCTGTTACCTTCCCATTCCCTTCATTTAAAGGCCGGCAACGCAACTCGAGTTAATGGATGGCGTTAGTGGCTAACTATTCGGTGATACGTTTGCTCTTTTGACCTTTTTCCCATAAAAAAAGACCTCCAATTATACTGAAATTCGAAAACAAGTGACTTTTTTATGGTTCGGATAAAATCTTAAAGTACCTGTGGATCTTCTGTATAACAAAAGTCATGATATGTCGGCTATGGCTATATGGGCGAATATAGTAAATAACTTTATCCAATTAAAATGTCCGATGCCCTTTGCTTGAGTTAATTAACAAAGATTTACATTAAAATCTATTCTAAAATATGAACATATCTACCTTCTGTGTACTAAGTATCGGGAATTTGTCAATAAAACAAAAAATACAAATTATTCATCTAAATTTATTTTATCGCCTTCAAAGTAGGCCCCATCGCTTGCAATACAACATCTCCACCGCTTCACCCAGTCTTCCATACATTTTTCATAGGCTATTTGCGGTATGGCCTTTAGCTCATTCAGCGAATTTTCTTTTATGGCTTCTATTGACTCAAAACGTTTTCCTCGAAGTGGTAATTTTAACTTGGGAAATAAAAAAAAGTCAGACGGAGCCATATCAGGTGAATAGGGTGCTTGGTCGAGAACGTTTGTTGAATTTTTCGCTAAAAACTCTTTCACTATAATGGCTGTGTGTGATGGTGCATTATCATGGTGCAGCATCCATGAGTTGTGTCGCCACAAATCTGGACGTTTTCGGCGGATACTCTCACGCAAACGCTTCATGACGCCTAAATAATATTCTTTATTCACTGTTTCTCCCTCTGGAAGGAATTCGGAGTGAACCACACCACAGTAGTAAAAAAAACTGTCAGCATCACCTTGATTTTGGTGCGACTTTGCCGCGGTTTTTTGGATTTCGGCTCGTTTTCAAGACGCCATTCTGAAGACTGTTGGCTTGTTTGCATGTCATACTCATAAACCCATGTCTCGTCGCCAGTTATTATACGTTTCATAAAGGTCGGATCCGTAGAAGCTCGGGAAACCATGTCTTCAGCGACATACTTTCGCTGCCCTTTTGGAACAAAATTGAGCTCTTTTGGAACTAGTCGAGCGGCGACGCGTTTCATGCCTAAAATGTCAATGAGAATATTGTGGACGGACTTAAAAGATATGTTCACCTCACTAGCCAACTCTCTCAGACTCATACGTCGATTTTCGAGCACTAGCTTCTTGATTCTGTCGATGTTTTCTTTGGTCGTAGCGGTTGAAGGTCTACCAGAACGAGGCAAGTCTACTACTACTTCTCGGCCTTCTTTAAAAGCCTTATACCATTCATAAGCCCTTGTTTTCGATATACATGATTCGCCGTAGGTATTTCGCAACATTTTTAGTGATTCACCACATGAAATATCATTCGAAACACAAAATTTAAGGCACACTCTTTGTTCAACAATATTTTCCATTGTAAAAATCGCCGAGGACTCAAAACTATGACCAACAAAAAGTTTAGTTTAAAACAAATTAAATGACAGATCCCGTTCAAATTTTGCGCGCTAAATCAGTACAGTGCTACCAACATGCAGTAAAAAAATTAGAATGACCTCTTTTACGCGGGTCTCTTTATTGACATATGCCCGATACTTTTTACACAGAGTAGTATATCAGTACAGTAATGTTTTATTGACTGTTGTTGTGTTTAAAATTATATCCCCTTTATTGATTTGTGGTTAGTTTCTATTATAAATATATTTAATAGTCTTGGTGGTTCAAAGGTCGAGCACACGACTTCTGATCCATAGGCCGCGGGTTCGAATCCTGACACTGGCTCACACCAATGACTTTTCAAAATTGTTTTCAGAAGTTATGTGTGATAAATATCGATGACTGAAAACTTTGTGCCCGGTATAGCAATAGGTTCAAAACATAACGACGACGATTAGACAGTGGTAGAGCCAAGCAGTTCGCTGCATGAATGGGCCGGTGAAATACCACCACCTCTCAGAAGATCGACGTAAAGTGGCTCATGCCGCGTTTCGTTCGGTGAGAGAGGTATCCGGAGGCCCACCCCCCTTTCCCCATCCTTTCCTTTCCCCTATACCTTAAAGGTCGGCAACGCAACAGTAACATTATATGTATTGCTGGTGTCCATGGGCGGCGTTGGTTGCTTACCATCAGGTGACACGCCTGCTCGTTTGCCCTCCTATCCCATAAAAAAAAAAAAAAACGAGGCTTAACAGCCGCTGCCTACACGCCCGGGTAACAAAGGCGCGAAGTTACGTGTATGTTATGTTATTGTTAAATATATATAAATATATATATTTAACAATATATATATATATATATATATATATATATTCAATTAAATTTTAATGAACTAGTTGCTACACGGTTGCATATTCTTAATGACAATTACTTTTCGTCATACAGACATCAGATTATAAGGGAACAAACTTTAGAGTTTCCCGATTTTCTGATTTGAATTCATTACAGAAATCATCATCAAGAGTTCGAAACGTCGGGAAATAAATAAAAATAAGTTCTAAATAAACGCGATATAATCCATAAAAAGTTGTTTTAATGTTATGAATGTGATTCGCGATAATCTAAGAAATAAATATGTTGATTCATTGATATTTAGTTGTTTTTACATGTTGAGATTACAAGCGTAGTGACGGACAAACAAACAGAACTTAACACAAGAAAATTTTAACCGCCAATATCTTGGCTTTCAGTGCTGTTTGTGGTCACTTGGTACGCGATTAGTGTCGTCCATAGATACCTGCAACACAAACAGTATTACAGTTGCGTTGTAAGCCCATAAGGAATTAGGAAGGGAAAACAGGAAGAAGAGACATGAGCCTCTAGATACGTCTCTCACCCAAAAAAACATGAGTGGTCGTAGTATTTGACAGGTCGAGCCGATCCACTCATGCAGGCAACTGGATGGATCTGCCACAGATATCACCAATAATTTCAGTACAAATATTATTACGTTGGACAAATTAATGAGACCCTCACAGATTGGCCACTACTAACATATCAAGGGCTATATATTCCACATGTAAACAAGTCAGAGTAAGTTTCTATTGGATTATAAGACGGGCCTTTTACGTGACTTTTGAAAAAGTCTTAGCGTAAGGGAATTTCTCTTTTTTCTGTTCAAACTTTCTCACATACGTGCTGAAGTTATTCTGCCTGGGTTAAGGTAGCGTGATCCGCTCAACTAAGTACGGTAATACTTGGTCAGAAGATTATCTTATACATGTGCTACGTGTTGTTTTTTTCAAATTTCACGCCTTTTGTACTGGTTGCGGTTGATAGCGGCAATTATGCTCGCCGAAATTTGATCGTCTCAAATAAATTGCTGAATTATTCTCCTAAAGTATTATTATTAATTTAAAGCAATAATTATATTGGTAAAAAATATGAGTAAAATGTGTTTATACAACACCACAACCGTTTAAAGATATCTCTTTAGATATTACTTATTTCTTGATGAGTGAAATAATAGGTTGGGGAAAAAGTATTTTCGTATTTTTGTATGAAAAGTCAAGACATTTTTTTCAAGTTTATTTACATTTATTTACAATATATATGTACCGTTTTGTTGAATAACTTTCTGCCATTTTGTGGGCAGAGACATTATCCCGTTACTGTAGAAACTTTGGGACTTCTGATCAAAAAAACGGGACAAATAGTTTTGGCAGTCCTCTCTTGAGGTCAACCTTACAGAACCTAAAGAATTCTGAAGAGACCGAAACAGGTGAAAATCTGAAGGCGCAAGGTCAGGGCTATATGGTGGATGCACTAGGACCTCCCAGTCGAACTCTCTTAATTTTTGCTGAGTGGCTAAAGATGTGTGTGGTCTAGCGTTATCGTGATGAAAGACCACACCCTTCCTGTTGATCAATTCCGGCCGTTTTCTCTCGACTGCTTCCTTTAATCTCATCAGTTGCTGGCAGTAAAGATCAGAATCGATGGTTTTGCCGGACGGTAAAAGCTCATAATGAACAATGCCCTTCCAATCCCACCATACACTCAGCATCACCTTATTTCGTGTTAGGCCAGGTTTGGCCATAGTCTGTGAAGCCTGGCCAACTTTCGACCACGACCTTTTTCGCACGTTCTTGTCGTACGTGATCCACTTTTCATCGCCAGTTATCAATCTCTTCAAAAACGGCTCGGTTTCATTACGTCTCAATAATGAATCGCAAATGAGTACACGGTTCATTAAGTTTCTTTGAGTGAGCTCGTGCGGCACCCAAATATCGAGCTTTTTTGTATAACCAGCTTTCTTCAAATGGGTCAAAACTGTTTTGTGCTCAATTCCCAGTTCTTCAGCTACATCGTAACTACTAATATGCCGATCTTGCTCCACTCTTTCAAAAATGGCGTCCATTTTATTCGTAACAGGGCGACCAGAGCGAGGTGCATCTTTAACATCAAAATTTCCGGACTGAAAACGTTTGAACCAAATTTGTGCTACTCTTACTGACACTGCATAAACATCACAAATTTTTTTCACTGCTTTAGTTGCATTTTTGCCTTTTTTATAATAAAATTTTAAAATGTATCGAATTTCTTCATTAGATTCACTCATTTTTACGGGGAGAAAAACAAATGAAAAATAGCGGGAAACAACTTTTTTTTTTTTTCTTTTCTTTATAATGTAACCTTTTTAATGTTACCAAAACCAGCCAGACACAAATAGTACAGTCAAAGAAATTTTATAATAAGTTTATACCTACGTTATGCGAAAAGACTTTTTCCCCGACCTAATACATATATAAATTTAAGTAATATTCATGTGTCCAGTGAAATCTGAAACCGGCGGATACTAGCTGGATACGGACTACGACAAATTTCTTCTATATATATTTTGTACACAGAAAGTAATTTTTATAGAAAAAAAAATCATTTAACGGAAAAATACTATTTTTTATGAGATAGAAGCGCAAACAAGCAGGCGTGCCACCTGATGGTGTTTCACAGGTCGAGCCGGCCCATTCATTCCATTCGGCGAATTGCGTAGCTCTACCACTGTTGGTTATACAGTCGACTCTCGTTAATTCGAAACTCGAGGGACTCTTAAAATATTACGAATTATCAAGAGTTTGAAATATCAAATGGTTTTGTACTCGTGCGAAAAAATAAACAAAATATCGAATTACTAAATGTTGATTAATTCGATTAAGAGAGGTTCGAATTATCGCAAGTTTGAATTAACGAGAGCCAACTGTATCGTGAATTTTAAGAGTGGTAGAGCAAATACTTCGGCATCAGTACCACCATCTCTCTGAATGTCGACGTAAAGTGGCTTATCCCGCGTTTCGCTTGCTGAGAGATATATCCGGAGGCCTAATCACGTCTCCTCGCTTCATCCTATCCCACTTCCGATCCCTTCCATATCCCATTGTAAGGAACGCAACTGCCACACTATCTGCATTCAGGTGTCCATGGGCGGCGTTTGTTGCTTGACAATGAATGACACGAATGCTCGTTTGCCCTCCCATCCCATAAATATCAGTTGCGAAACTTAACTTCCAGAATTGACTTCGATGGAGTAAAAAAAGGAGTCGGTCAGTCCATATATGACGAAGACTTTTTTTAATAATAAGTCTTTTCTCTTTTTAAAGTCACACGCAAAAAGTTTGTAATATCCGCGATCGTATGGTAGATTCGAAGTAGGGATGGCTTATTAATTATTTGTATCCAACAAAGCTAGATAATATATCTAATTATGTGAGTGTAAGTGACAAGCTGGAGTTATTGTTCAGTGCAGCATTGTCAATCAGTCATCTTCAATTGTAGCCATTGAATGAATAGCCAGCCCGGCTACATTCTGGGCGACACTAATTTCGTACTTATTATTACGTTACGCTGCAACCGACGTTTCTTATGCCGGAATTAAGTTTGGTAAAGCCGCCAAAGCTAATTATTTTAGCACGTAGGAGTTCTGATCAGGTCCCAAGTTCGTAGTTTAGATACACCTATTACTTTTCTAAAGTTATATGTATTTGAACAAATTGTGTATGTAGGATTATTATTGAAATCAATTTCATAATGATTATCATAACGAAATTGATTTTCAATGTGAAAGTGGGGCAAACGAGCATGCTGGTCATCTGATGGTAAGCAGCATTGAGATTATCACAGCTGCGTTGCCGACCTCTAAGATGAAATTGAGATGGAACTGAGAAAGGAATGGGCATCCGAATACCTGTCCAACCGATTGAAACGATATATAAGCTACTTTAAGTCGATATTCTGATGGGCCAATGTGTTTCAGTGGTAGAGCATGCCCATTCACGCAGCGAATTGCTTGGCTACCACTATCGAAAGAGCCATTCTTGACTTAACTGCCTTTTGTTAATATTATTTATCAAATTGACTTTAATTAATTTTTCATTAAAATTCTCATTTGCCGTTTTAATAGTTTTATGAAATCCATTTACAAATACATACAATCATGCCTTTTTCCCATGGGGGTGGGCAGAGACTACTTCTTTACATTTGCTAGGATCCTGACATACGTTTCTTGCTTCCTCCCCTCTCATTATCGCTTTCATACATGCTCAAATACATATATTTACTGCATTAACAGGCCAGCTCAACCGATGAACTACCACAACCTCTCAGAAGATCGACGAAAAGTGGCTCATGGTACCCGGAGGCCCACCTTTCCTTCACACTTCCCCATCCTTTCCTATCCTAATTCCTTAAAGTTTAGCAACGCAACGCTAACACTATATGTGTTGCCAGTGTCCGTGGGTGGCGCAAGTTGCTTACCATCAGGTGACACGCTTGATTGTTTGCCCTCCTATCCCATAAAAAAATACAAATATGTTCCTCTAATCGATGAGGTATCAAGAATTCCAATTTGTCGTAACAAATTTTCATTAAATTAATGTAAATTATAAATCTCGACAAATAATATGTTCAATGTTGGTCTGACCTCACGTATGACCTGCTAACGAGGTTAGAACTTATCTGTTGTCAGGACGGTTGGTAGTTCCGCTTCATTAACTCACAGCGGTGACCTCTGTCAGATTCTTTAATCTAATGAAATATATTCGACCTTTGCGGTTGGCTGCCCCTTTTATATATACCACCCCTTATTCAAACATTAATAAACTCTTGGTCTGGAACAACCATTATAAAGACAAATAACTACGGGTCAAAATTAAATACGTGTCTACTAAGGATTGAATTAAAATTTATACTAAACCAGAAAGACTGTTTAGGAATTATTAGGAAAAATCCTAACGAAATTGAACAGGAAAATGTTAGAGACAAAGGACATATAATCATTACATAATATAAAACAAAATCGCTTTCCGCTGTCTGTCCCCATAAATTCTTAGATCATTGAAACGACGCAACGGATTTCGATGGGCTTTTTAATAGGTGTCAACGGCGTAGTTTGCATGTATAATTCATATTTTTTTTTTGTCTTATTGTACACTACATACTGTCACACACAGGGACATTTAATAGCTGGTTGGACGGAGTCTGTAATGGCATGCTCGGATTGTGTCCTGAGTCACATCCTACTTTACTTAATTGTGATTTAAGTATGTCCTGGGGCATTTTACGTTTCAGTCTACGAGTTGTGTGAGTTTCCTTCATCAAGACTTTCGTTAAGCGGTTTGGATGTTTTGTGATTCTTTGTTTATAGGCTTTTGTATGATGTAAGATTTCCTGTTTAACAGTATGTACTTGGAGGTCGTGATGTAACTGTTGGTTTGTCACATACCAAGGAGCGTTGGTTACCATTCGCAGCATTTTGTTCTGGAATCTTTGCACTATCTCAATGTTAGAGTGGGAGGCTGTTCCCCATAATTGAATACCATAGGTCCAGATTGGTTTCAGTATACCCTTGTACAAAAGAAGTTTATTGCACATTGATAACTGTATAATTCATATGTAATATTTTAAAATGTGATAATTTTCCAGATTTAGCACTTTATCCGCACACGCTAGCTGAACCCTAAGTAATAAAAGTAATAAATTAAAACACTGTACTACATTATTATACACCTTCAAAAGGTCTATAAAAAGTCCTCGATGGTGTATATCTATCTCTTATGGATTACCAAAAATGATCAATTTTATTTCGTCTGATTGCTTCTGAGCCCAAACAGTTCGGTGGGTAAACTAGTAGTTTTTATAATGTTATTTGTATATGCTAAGAAAAATATACATAAACGAAATTGACTAAAACTTTACTATATTGTAATTGCTAAAGTTTTAGCGGTGAATGAGCCTCGATACGCTGGATTAATTTTCTAGTTCCAACTGATAATGAAACTTATTGCCATACGACGACCAAGTTTTGTTAGTCATCAGTAAATAAATGTGTCCGAGCAAATAAATATAAACCACACAGAACAAAAAAATGATTAAAAGCTATTGTTTTCCACTGTTCTTATAACCATTCTTACTTTCCATTATTATATCTTCAATATCTACAATTGCCTAAGTCATCTTTGGGTTTGTAAAGAACTAGGGATTACATGAGTCTTCTTTGTCACAGCATATGCTTACGTCAGATCGAGAAGTTACACTTTGAGTCGTTTAGGAAAATGATGTCAGGAGCCTTAGATACCGACAAAGAAGCGAGTGAGGTCTGTAAGGATCGTGCCTGATGGCGCTCTGTTCTATCTACCTACCCCGCAGGGGATTTGGCGTGGAGTTATGTGTATCTTCAATGCACAGACATTACTCTATTACAAGTTTATTACAGCTAAAGATAAACATCAAGTACCAGTTCAGAAAAAGGGCACGTTAAAAATATGTCATTTTCGCTAGCCATATTCCCATGCACCCATTTTTTTAAAATTTATCTTACTTTATCGGATATAAATATTTCCTCCATTGATAGAATTATTGAATTTCCGGCAGAAATTTATGACCCCAGGGGATTTTAATGTGTGGAAGGTTCCCATAATTCATTCTGTAACAGGCCCCAGATAATAACCTAGGACTGGAAAAAGCGTGAGTTATTCTTTAAGTTTGTATTATCAAATGGCTTTTAATTTCAAAACAAAAAATGGTTTATATATATATTTTTTTAAATAGGTTACAGAATCTTTTTAGATGATTTTTGATAATTCTAACTAGTGGTTTAGCAGTTAATTTTATATACAGAGTTTCGAGTTTCGGTACAAACTTCAATTTTCTAATATAGGAATTGTTCTTGAAATTTACGTCATGTGATGTCGTATATCGTTGATATCGTCATCACCTTTTTTATATAGCACCTTTGGATTTGATTGGCATAACTGCTCCAAATAAATCTTGGTAATTATGAAATTGCATCTAAAACTTGAAGAACTTTCAAGAATTTAGATTTTGCTTAATACATTTTAATTCTGAATATCAATCACTTGACCGGTTTCAAGTGCACTAGTTATATAAGTTCGCTATGGAAGTCTAGAGTGAGGCTTTGTTCTTCAGCTATTATACTCTGGCACTAGGTGCCTACTTCATTGGAGCACACTTAACATTTTAAAAGCTTGGAAACTTAGATATTCATTATGAATACAAAAACGGTATTTCCTCATTCACCGATATTACCATGTAAATCACCATATTGCATATTTAAATATGAATCATCTTAGTTTCTCTTATTTTATGAGTAGATGACGCCATGACCTTTAAGAAAACTATGAGAAGAGTGATCATGAGAAGAGCTATCAAAATCAAGGACACGAATGTGATAGATGTTTAGTAACTAGATTTTAACAGAAAAAAAAACAAACCAGAACGAATGCAAGCATAATAGTTGATGATGTTGTGCTGAAGCAGGTGGATGAAATTATATGTCTTGGATGTGCTTTTAGCAGGGATGTTCTACTTCGAAGTTCGAAAGAAGAGTTCACGAGAGAACAGCGTTAATGCAGCGTTGTTCAGATTCTTGGGGGCATAAAGAATGTTAGCAGAAAAGCCCAGCTAGCTATACACAATGCGGTACTAATCCCGACACTAACAGTTGGAAGTGGGCGTTGGTTGTGGCAGAGTGTTAAAGTAGGAAAAACGCGGTGGAAATGAGGGAGCTAAGCAAAATTTTCGAAGTGACTCTTTGATCTTTTTGGAATGTAACTTCTTCACTCTCTATCTTCAATAACTCATATCCTCAAAACTTTAATTCGCCAGTTTCAATAGTTTTACTAAAAAAATAAATATTTTATTTACCATATAGTAGTGTCCGACCGAAGCTTCGGCGTCGGCTTCTGCCACCTTCGGCCAAAAATCCATCTTCGGCGAGATCTGAGTGAGTGACTAACGGGTCGGACTGCACTTAGATCAGTGTAGATACCTCATTCACGGAGAGAATATCGGCATTAGCCACTTTACGCCCATATTCTTCTTTAGCTGTGGATAATATTGAAGAAAATTATTAAATTACTAATAGTTTATAAACCTTCGGCTTCGGCTTCGGCCGAAGGTTGTAAGATTGCCGATTAATCGGCTTCGGCTTCGGTCAAAAATGGACCTTCGGTCAGATACGACTATGTAGGTATCTCTTTTTAACTTAACGAACACTGATTTTATTGATTATTTATTCGTTTCTTCCATTTTAGTCAATATCTAGTCTCGGTGGTCCAGTGGTAGAGCACCCCTCTGCTGAATAGAGAAGTCGTGGGTTCAAACTTTTCCAAATACTTTTTGAAAGTTTTGTGATTATTTCTGACTAAAAACTTTGTGCCCGGTATGGCAATTGGTTTCGGCACCTATTCCATTTTGGGACGTAAACAAAACGGCGAGTCGAGGCTTAGCCGCCGGTGCATAAACCTTCGGGTAGAAATAGGCGTGAAGTTATCTTATGTAGACTAAATTAAATCTACATCTAAAGTTTCCAAACTCAATATCTGCCGTAAAGTCATTCTGCAAGCAAAATGGCAGCTTGACTAATCTCTCCTTTACTGAATTTTCTCATTTCGCTTGCGCCTTAAGGTATTTAATATCCGTTATTAATATTACAGTTATTTTTAGACATTATTTTTTTCATAGTCTGCTATAAACTATGAAAAATAATGTCTAGATTTGGTGTGTAATTTAATTTATAAATATATCTATAGATAAAGATATAGTTCATCCGTATACAGTTAATGGCGCTGGTCCGATTTGAATGATTTTTATTGTGTGTCTTCAGGTAGGATCGAGGCTGACTTAAATTCACACATACAATATGCCCTGCAGATGGCACTGATATTTAGATTATTTATTTATACAAAAAGAAATTGCTGGTCTTATTTGTGAATCTAAATCATTCTCGAATGCACTGCTATAAACACAAAAATATATTTATAATATACTAGCTGACCCGGCGAACTTCGTTCCGCATCAAAAGTAGTAAATGAGTAAATTTTGGATATGTCCCGTTCCCCTCAACAGTCGAACTGTCCAATTTGGCCGCACGCACGCTTGGTACTTATACGTCGGGGTGTCCATTTTGGACACAAAAGCACTTGAAAGCACTTGAGATAAATAGACACTTGACTCGGGTTTTAATCGATGTTTAGTTCGGTGGTTTTCGGTTACATCGATTAAGAATATAATAAGCTCCCGTCTGGCATATAGTTTAACCAACTCTATGGTACAAATTAAAATGTAATCGGCGTTTGAAAAGAGGCCCATTTCAGAGGTCAATTTCAAAACAGTCCAGTGTATTCTAGTTTATTGTAACATATGATAGTTATTTTTTATGAGAAAGTAGATGTAATCATGTACAAATCTATATAATTCATTAGTAAGCAGTTTTTGTAGTATAATAGTAAGAAAATTTTAAAGTTGAAGCAGTACGAAATCAGGTAAGTCGTAATATTTTCTGTTTTATCTACTAAACTACTATTTTTATTTAATAAAAACCTGAATAAATAAGTACGTAAATATGTGTTTAACGTAAATCTAACTGAAATTTTACGCACATAGAAAATATTTTTTGCAAACATTTTTGCGTTTTTTGGAATCGACCCTGCCTGTCGGGGCGGCCAATTTGGACGCGACAGATAGCTACTTGCTTGCGAAACGACAAAAATTTGCTACTAATAGACGAGTGGTACCGCAATATCTTCGAAAATATTCGTTTAAATTACATGCTGTAAAGGGCCAGGATCATCTATATTACATGTAAAATCTATTTAAGACTCTTAATTGCATATAAATTAATGCTGAAATGTTTAAATTCGCTTCGTAAATAGGCCATTATTTCTCGTAAAAAGTAAAAACATAAAAATGATCATTGTGGGTTATCCCTAAGAGATAGACATATTCCTTCGCGAACTTTTTTGAAGACCTTTTAAAGGTGTATAATAATGTAGTACGTTGTTTTGATTTATCACTTAGGGTTCAGGCAGCGTTTGCGATTAAAGTTCTAAATCTTGAAAATTATCACTTTTTTTTACTACACTATACATGAATTATAGATCAAAACCACCCCGTTGACACCCTCTAACTATTAAAAAAAACCGCATCAAAATCCGTTGCGTATTTTTAAAGATATGCGCATATAAGCGACGTCTGTAAAGCTAGAAAGGTCAAGTCAGCAGAATCACTTGTTTTATATCTCAAAATTTAGTGCTCATTTAGTGCTAATTTAGTGCTGGTAACAGATATTTAGTGCTGTGATAGGGGGACTGAAAATGAGAACACTGCTAACTTTTCATTAAGCTAGCAGTGTACCATTCGTCTCAGTCTGTCTCAGTCGGCAGAATCACTCGTTTTATATCTCAAAATTTAGTGCTCATTTAGTGCTAATTTAGTGCTTATAACAGATATTTGGTGCTGTGATAGGGGGACTGAAAATGAGAACACTGCTAAGTTTTCATTAAGCTAGCAGTGTACCATTCGTGACCGCGCTATGATACAGTTGGACCGAGAGGCACATCAGCTAATAATGTAGTGCTCAATTAGTGCTGCCTGTACAAGCAAACAGATTTTTCAAAAAAACATTTTTTCAATTTTTAAGTATAGATAACTGCTGACATAACGATACGAGCAATCATAGAGCTGAAAGATGACTTTAAAATCGGCATAGGTGAAATTAAAAAGAGTTACTAATTAGTGCTAAATTAATGCTACCGGTGAACCCAGAAAAAATTTTAGGAAAATCATTTTTCAACTGCCCGCTAGAAAAATCGAAGATTTTCAATAATCGAAAAGTTGTAGGCATTATTCTGTATTGTAAATATCGAGTTTTCATCAGATCTCAACGTTATAAGATCACAGAAAACGACCCTGACTGCCCTAGCGATGTAGCCGCTGTGTGTGTGTGTGTTAAAAAAATTTTTTTTTCAAATCAACAACTGCTAGTATAACGACGCCAGCAGTTTTAAAAGCTAGAAGAAGACTCTAAAACGGGAACTAATGGAATTAAAAGACGTCACCATTTAGTCCTCAATTAGTGCTGCCAGTACGGTAAAAAAAAATTTATAAATATTTTTTTTTTTCAAATCAACTACTGCTAGTATAACGACGCTAGCAGCCTTAAGAGCAAGTAGAAGACTCGAAAACGGAAACTAATGTAATCAAATGACGTCACCATTTAGTGCTCAATTAGTGCTGTCAGTACAGCGAAAGATTAAAAAAAAATTAGAAAAACGGTTCACCCTAAAGGCCATCCCTGCAACTTCCCGCTAATTCAATTTCTGGGCGCTTAAAATTCTATTTATGACATTTTAAAGATTTTTGAGCTCAAAATATAATTTATGTGATATTTTGAGCTCACTGAGTTCAAAGAAATAATATTTCTATGCATTTGAGCTCTCCCAGCTCAAAAGTCTGATAGAAGTTTCATAGAACACTATTTTTGGAATTTTCAAACCGCAATAACTTTTGAATGGATCAATCAATTTTCACACGGTTGACGGCATTCGACGCAGTTTTATTATCCTCGTAAGTTATTTTCAGGTTTTCATTGATCAAACCAAAAATTTTGGAGTAATCCCGAAAAAACACTTTTTCGGTTTTCTTTCGTGACTGAGACGAATGGTATACTGCTAGCTTAATGAAAAGTTAGCAGTGTTCTCATTTTCAGTCCTCCTATCATAGCACCAAATATCTGTTATCAGCACTAAATGAGCACTAAATTTTGAGATATAAAACGAGTGATTCTGCCGACTGAGACTGAAACTGAGACGAAAGGTACACTGCTAGCTTAATGAAAAGTTAGCAGTGTTCTCATTTTCAGTCCCCCTATCACAGCTCCAAATATCTGTTATCAGCACTAAATTAGCACTAAATGAGTACTTAATTTTGAGATATAAAACGAGTGATTCTGCCGACTGAGACAGACTGAGACGAATGGTACACTGCTAGCTTAATGAAAAGTTAGCAGTGTTCTCATTTTCAGTCCCCCTATCACAGCACTAAATATCTGTTATCAGCACTAAATTAGCACTAAATGAGCACTAAATTTTGAGATATAAAACAAGTGATTCTGCTGACTTGACCTTTCTAGCTTTACAGACGTATAAAGCGGACAGACAGCGGAAAGTGACTTTGTTTTATACTAAGTAATGATTATTTTTCTTGATAGTTCGTAGGCCATCAGTCGATATATTGCGAGCCAGAACACTCAACATTTTTTTGGACAAATTTATCTAAAATTACTCATTAAACTTCTTCTGATCGAATTTTTACTGTCCCATAAGATAGTAATTGGGTGCGAGACTTGTGATTCAGAAGCAACATGGTGAACCTCTAAGTTCGTTTATGTAAATAATAGTGTTTTAACAAAGTAATTAACAACCTTAAAAGCCGCAAATATTTAACGTGATCACTTTGAGGTAGTTTTCGTAACATATTTTACCCTCAATTAGGCTCATTGGGCTTTCGTTGATGGGTTCTACAAATTTTGTTCACCAACATATTCGCAAACTTTGGAAATATTTTCACTCGGCAATTACAGACGTAGTTATAAGTTAAGTACCTACTTTCAACGCTCGTCAATGTTTATTATTCAAGTAAGGGAAGAAATTTCTTGTAAATACATATATTTGAAATCAAAAGTGTAACGTTTTACTGAATATATTATTACGAGATGGCGCCACAAGAGAACTTGATTTAATTAAATAACCTGGTCAATAAGTAGTTTAGTTTGAAAATGGAGCTATTTGAAAATATTAAACACATCTCATCTGGGCGATTTCCGCAGATGTTCGTTTCAGAAGGAGCTGATGAAACTGGACGGAATGTCACTTTTTATTATCCTTGTTATTATTGCAACTACACTCTTTTCATACTTGAAGGTGTAGGCAGAGAAAGGAAAAACTCGAAACCTTATACTGACTATACATGTGCTACCGGAGCCCAGCCTGCTATACACCGGGCACAATTTTCATCAGTGACACACAACTTCCGAAAAGAATTTCCGAAAAGTCAGTGGTAGTGAGCATAGATTCGAATCCAAAGATATGTGATTCAAAAGAATTTTTCGGTTTGGGACGTTTTCGTTCGACAATTTGACGCGCCTGTTAGTTGCTACCTACCTCTACTAGTTGAAAAAGACGTATTGAAATTACAAAAGACATTGAAATATAACATTATTATTGACTTTTAAAAGTTTCAGATTCTCTATTCCATTTCAAGAACATAAACACACCAAAAGATGGTGTAAATATATTTTGGAGACATAACTTTTGATTTATCACTTCACATGCGAATACCGTTTCAGGGGAATGTACAATTTTAAAGCATTAAACATGAAATATTTGGACAACACAATTTATTTATGAATTGAATGGGAGAAAATGTTTACATGGATTTGAAAAACTTACTGCTTTAATATCACATAACACATAACATAACTTCACGCCTTTTGTTACCCGAAGGTGTAGCCAGCGGCTGTCAAGCCTCGTCTCGCCGTTATGTTTACGTCCCAAATGGAATCGGTAATACCTATTGCTATACCGGGCACAAAGTTTTCGGTCATCGATATTTATCACACTTAACTTCCGAAAACAATTTCGAAAAGTCATTGGTGTGAGCCAGTGTCAGGATTAGAACTCGGACCTCTGGATCAGAAGCCGTGTGCTCGACCACTGGGCCACCGAGACTTCTTTAATATCATGATATCTAAATCATTACATAGTTTAAAACAAAAACGCTTTCAGCTATCAGTCCCCTTACACGATTAGATATTTAAAATTATGACACGAATTTAGATTTTTAATAGGTAGAAGGCAACAGAGTGCTCTGTATATATAATCTGTGCACAATATAGTAGAAAAAAGTGGTAATTTTTTGTTAAGGATAAAAATATCACTACATTTTTATACACCTTATGAAGGTCTACAAAAATAGTCCCGATGGTGTTTATCTATTTCTTATAGATAATCAACTATGACCATTTACTTACGAAGCTATTTTAAACATTATAGCATTCATCCTTATCTAAGTATCATAAATGCATTGTGAATTTAATATAGATCAATATGATTCATGACAGCATGTAATTTAAATGAGTAATTTCGAAATTATTACAGATTGGAAATGCAGGGATACTGCGATTGCGTCACGCAGCGGTAAGGCTTGCCGATAAATAGCACAAAATTGAACTTATAAACATCCAAACTTTACTCATTTATTGCTTCTGAGGCAAAATAAAGTTCGCGGGGTCAACTAGTAATATATTAAATAGTTGTTGTCCGCAGTGCCGCAAGCATAATTGCCGCTATCTCTACTTTTGGATATTGATAGTGTGAAGTTAAGGCCATAGTGTATATAATAGCATGATGACATATTTCTCTGGCTCTCTGACATAACCCTCTGGTGTATAAAAATATTTTTCTATCAAAATCAAAACGCTGCTAATCCAATTTTGAACAGTACTTGGTTATTTCAGCACTAAAATGGTGCACGAATGAAAAAAGAAATACTTTGTAACTTGTTCACAAAACAAGGAAAGAATATTAACATTATCATTCTCCTGCTCTCATTGGGAATGTTTTTGTTAGCGGGATAGGAAAGGGAATTGGGACGTGGAGGGGAGAGGGGTTCAGGGGTTAGGCTCCGAATACGGCTTCTCTTACCGTGTAAAACACGGGATAAGCCAGCCGATATACTGAGAGTTCGAACTCTCGCGATTGGCATGTCCAAACTGTACAGTTATATTGTTTGGAATGTTATTGCAAATATCTTATTTATAATAATGTGTGACATCTTTCAGTCTATCTTTCTTTTTAATAATATAATAATAATATCTTGGACACAATACACACAGCGCCCTCTAGTTCCAAGCTAAGCAACTAAATGCTTGTGTTATGGATACTAGATAACGGATATTAATACATATATACTTTTCTTTTGTTAATACATACTTATAATACATAGAAAAACACCCAGACGCCACACAAATATTCATGTTTGTCACAAATATTTGTGCTCGGGTGGGAATCGAACCCCCAACCAGCCGGTAGTTTTATCAATGCGCCACGAGGCGAGTCTATCTTTCTATATCTTTCTATCTACCTTTTTATATCTTTCTGAAACCTCTGACATCTTACAAGGACCCTGGTAAGATAGAGAGAACGAACAACATGCATAAGACATGATTCTTTCAAACCTCACTTGTTTCTTCAACTTTCATCATTGTTACCATACACGCACGGGGGTTTTTGAGGCTCCTAATATCAACTTCTGCTAAGACTTGTTCAATTTGGTCATCCTCGACTCCTAAATATTTCACTTTCCTCCACTTCTTTCCTCATGCCCAGATTATAATATCAAAGCATGCTTTACCATACACAGACATTGCCTTTCAATGTCACTTCCTGCCTTAAGGCCTAGTTTTCGAGCGAGCGTCATTCCAAAAATATTGCGCAGTGTTCCGTTTAAACCATATTTATCAAACAATTCAATGAAATAAGCAACATTTTACAGCACCGGATGTAGCTCGACCAGAACGTCGACCGCTTGGAGTTAACTCAATAATCTTGGCAATTTATCGATGCCATATCCTCTGGACAGTTGAAGCGGTAATATTCTGAAGGTTCTCACTATTTATGTCTATTGTTTGGATGAAACTGTAATCTTCCATCGCGAAGTTTTGAATGATAAATTATCGTCTCGGTCGCCTGGACGTCGAGCCTCTTACATCTGGAGCAAGATTTTTTGGGGTTTTGGGATATTGCGACTATCAATGACTAAATTGCGCCTGATTCGATCCAAGCGAAATAGCCACTGTCAACACCCTTACACCTTCTGGGAGCAAAAGGCAAAAAATTTTTTTTTTTATCCACTCGATAACCCTTTTGCTATCGAACCCATAAGCGATCTTAAAGCCTTTTTACTTTTCTGTGCTCTGCATCAAAAATTTGGAATCCCCAAAATCACTGAACACGCTATTTCAAACTATAATTAGATATTTGCTGAATGAATACTGCAACTTTCCTGTGGAAATCCGATGATGCCTGTCAAAAATGCAATTGCATGCGATACTAGGTGCAATAAATAGAAAGGTTTCAACAAATCCAAAAAAAAAAAATGTAAATTCTATACATACAAGTTTAATATTCCAGCATTTAAAGTTCCACTATCACAAATTAAGAAACTAACTTACAATTTGCTTTTTTCAAAGATTATTTTTTTAGTCAGGTCGTGTTTTCTTCGTGTTATCCGACCTACATATACATAAACAACAATTAGACCAGGTCAGACGGGGACTGCTATAAATCGCAATTTCTGTCTGTTTATTTTTAATGTAATGAAAGGACGTGGTCGTAGATTACTTCAGAGGATAAAAAATATCCTTCAGTAACCGTTTGAAACCTACAATATCATTGATATCATAACGCATACTGTCCAATCTTAATGATAAATAGTTTTTGTTTGTTCGTTTATTTTCTAAGGGGAATACTAGATGGCGCCACTAGTAATGTAAAATATCGCTTGTCTTGTGTTCGTGTGATAACAAGACTACTTTTGGTTTTGAGTGATGATGATAATATGTTTTTGATTGAGTGACCTTACCTCGAGTCACCAAGTAAATTGCTAACCATAACTTGTTTTCTCCTCTTTTAGAAATACTGATAGCGATCAGGCCAGGTAATTATTTTTTATGAGAAAGGGGGGCTAACTAATACCGTCCATGGACCCATGCAACACAGATAGTGCTAGACTCTGGCTGGACTTTAAGGTTGAATAGGGGAGGAATAAGGAAGATAGGCCTCAAGATACCTATTGCGTAATTCCACCACTGTCACATGATCTAGTAAGACATGTGGGATACGACAGTTCAGGACAAGTAGTGTCACGTAGATTATTTGATTTTATTGATATTATATACTTGATATTAATATTTCTTCACCGGTCATACAGCAACTTGCTTTTAACATATTGCCAGGGATAAGTTTATGAAGTTACAAAACAATTCATAAATACCCACAAGACGGCGTAGCAGTCGCTGACACATCTACATATTTACTATCAAACTCTAGACATCGTTTTTGTTTCGAATAATCACTGAAACGGCTTGACCGATTTTGACAGCACTGTCACAAATAGATATTTTATATAATGGAGTAACATAGGCAACTTGCTTTATTGTATATTATTATTATTATTTTTTTTATGGGATAGGGGGGCAAACGAGCAGGCGTGTCACCTGATGGTAAGCAACCAACGCCGCCCATGGACACCAGCAACACATATAGTGTTACTGTTGCGTTGCCGACCTTTAAGGGATAGGGAAGAGGAAAGGATGGGGAAAGGGGGGTGGGCCTCCGGGTACCTCTCTCACCGAACGAAACGCGGCATGAGCCACTTTACGTCGACCTTCTGAGAGGTCGTGGTATTTCACCGGTCGAGCCGGCCCATTCATGCAGCGAACTGCTTGGCTCTACCACTGTTAAAATTACGATTACGATTATATACCTCGAAGACAATATTCGACAGTCAAGAATCTTTGATCGTACTGTACCTGTCGAATCTACGAATCTCTAAATAAAGCTTTTATTTATACATGTAAATTAAATTGAAGTGTCTGTTTGTAATATTGAAATAACTACTTTCTACTATATTCATATGATATGTCTGTCTGTCTCTTTCTTCCGGGTAATCTCTAAAATGGCTGGACGGATTTTGATGGGACTTTTATTTGCAGGTAACTGGTGTAACAAGGAGTAACTAAGGCTACTTTTTTTTTAGAAAAAATCCTTAATTTGTTGCTTCGGAGGGGAAACAAAGTTCGCCGGGTCAGCTAGTTAGGTATAAACTAAAACTTGACGTAAAATTTATTAATTTACTTTGCAAAGAAAGTATAATTATACATTTATGTAAATATGTGTAAATTGATGTTGTATTAGTTACCAACAGGGTCTACGTAAGGTTGAAAATTCATCAATCATACAAAGGGGTTCGCGTGAATCAGCTGTACGGGTTCATATTTACGTTCTGAGAAATCTCGAAGGTATTGTAAGAGAACTATATTATAATATATTATAATCGTAGGCTAAAATACTATAAGATGAATACATTATCCGGCCGCAGAAGTATAAATGATGTCGTGTTTGCATACAAAATCCTGAATAATAATATTGACTGTGCTGGACTACTATCGCTGTTTGGACTTCGTGTTCCAACCAGGATGCCACGTACCTCCACACCACTATGTCCACCTCTTAGAAGGACAGTTCTGGGCTCTAATTCTCCATTAGCTAGAATGTGTAGAACTGTCAACAGCTGCAGCGATAGATTGGACCTACATTTTGACTCTCTCAGTAAAATCAAATTAATTCTTAGCCAAATAGACAACTTGCCGTAGTTATAATAGCACCACTTACTTCTATCTGTTAGAATGTTTTATTATGTCTGTATTGCGACTTTTTGCTCAATTCCTTTTTCTAGGTTGAGTTTACTATTTTGTCAAAAGTCATTGTATTGAGTCTTAAACTATCATTCTATACGTTTTAATGTAAGCACTTTTGCATGTGGTGTTTACCTATAAGTGATTTCTACATTGTTTTATTTTATAATTATATGTGTTTTGTAAAGATCTAATGTAAGAAATTGTTGGTAAACCTTATAATAAATAAATAAATAAAAATAAATAAACTTGCAGGTGTTGATACGCAGCTTATGAAATATTTATGCAGAAAATAAATTTTCCATTAATTAAATTAACCAATCCAATCCAATTATTATTATGAATTTAACTGTACTGTAATTTAATTTATATAATCCAATAATTATTATGAATAACGATTTATAACTCAATAATACAGAATACAGATATAGTATCAACCATGATATTAATAGGAATGTGAATTGTAAATCTAATATACAGTATGTTAGTTTAAACGAGGGACATATTCAAACCCACAATAGTGTATGCTTATATGAACCTAACAAACATATGAACGAAACAAATACACTGATAAATAACAGACAAAACAATAAACAAAAATTCGCAAAAGTCTCAAAAAGTATATGCACCCTAGCGCCAACGCAACGATTTAATATTATCGCAGATATTGATGTGCGCGGGGCGCGGGGCGCGGGTCAACCGGGTGACGTTAGGTAGAATACATTTTTCCTTCATACTTTAAACCTGGCTTAGGACAGGCAAAAATGTCTAGGTAGGTACTAAACGAAACATAAAAAAATCTACAATGCAAATGTGAATTGTTTTCCGCAATAATGTTATTAGGCTTACTTAGTATTTTTGGCGTATTTAAAAAATGGAATCACACCCATTTACAATGATTAACTTGATTGATTATTTACAATAATTAATTTGATTATTTACACAATAATTTTAAACTAATCTTAAAAACTGTTCAAAATGCGCACCTCCTCGTGATATGCAGAGTTCAGCACGTTTTCGCATATTGTCTTTAACTTAAATAGTCTTGGTGGCGCAGTGGGCGAGCGCACGGCCTCTGATCCAGAGGTCCGGGGTTCGATTCAGACACTGGCTCACACCAATGACTTATCGAAATTGTTTTCGGAAGTTATGTGTGATAAATATCGATGACTGACAAACTTTGTGCCCGGTATGGCAATAGGTTCGCCACCTATTCCATTTGGGACGTAAACATAACGGCGAGACGAGGCTTAACAGCCGCTGCCTACACCCTCGGGTAACAAAAGGCGTGAAGTTAAGTTATGTTATGTTATGTCTTTAACGCGATTAAGAATAAACGGATCACTTCTTACACTATTAAAAGCGTTCGTGATACGTACCTTTAACTCTTCCCGGTTTGAGTACTCCGTAGCGTACACAATTCTTTTCACTTCACCCCATAAATAAAAGTCTAATGGAGTGAGATCCGGGGAGCGAGCAGGCCATGGCGGCCATGGCACTGGCCCACCACGACCTATCCATCTGTCACCAAAATTATTGTGTAAAAACTCACGTACGCGCACCTGATAGTGCGCGGGCGCTCCGTCGCCGTCGTGTTGATAAAAAAGGTTTCGGTAAACACTAAGAGGCACATCGTCCAACATTTCATCCACCACACTATTTAAACTGGTATTTGAGGTATGAAACACTGTCAAGTCTTCCGTCAATAAAGTACGGGCCTATTAAGCAATTATTTAAAATACCCGCCCACACATTCACACTAAATCGGTGTTGATAAGCGTCCTGTCGCGTAACATGGGACAATTTGATCACTCCACCAATGTTCGTTGTGCACATTAAATATCCCCATACGTGTAAATGTGGCTTCATCGGTAAATAAAATGTTTTTGTCTAAATTAGACGAAAACCAGCGGCAAAAGTTCACCCGTGGCTCGCGGTCGTTGACCCCAAGTTCTTGAACGGATCTAAAATGATATGGGTGCATCCCTTCTTCATGCATCAGCTTCCACACAGTCCAGTGTGATACACCGAATCGTCTTGCAGCGTTTCGAGTGCTTTCTTGTGGGTGATGCTCGAAGTATTCCAAGATGGCTTCTTGGAGGTGTACTGGGTATGGCTCCCTTCCTCGTCCTTGGGCATGTGTCGGTACGGTGAACTGACCAAACGTTCGCAACCGTTGGTTGACACCAAGCATAAGGTTGTACGACGGAATCTGGCGGTCGGGAAACATCTCTCGGTTCAAATTAATAGCGCCTCGTACACTATCGTGCGACAACCCGTAGGCACGAACCATATCCCAATATTCTTCATTGGAATATTAATAAGACGGCATTTTTGACACGTTACGGAACACACTAATCGCGAAGCGGGGTTGTTTTGAGATACGCGGAAGCGCAATTTACATACGGAAATAGCGGCGCACTCGCAAAGACTGCGGTCGCGACTCGCGGTCGCCGGTCAGCGCGGGCGCGTGTCCTGTCGGCGCATCGGGACAACACAAAGAAAAGGGGTGGGGGTTACGCGCGCTCTATCCTTTTCGGCAAGATCGGCGCGTGCTTTGCAACATGACTTACTTTATGTAGGTACTGTTTCTAAGTTCGCTTGTTGCGCGCTCAGTGTCCATGATGATTTATTTTATTGGACAATTACCTCAAAAATTTAGGTTGTAGGTTTTTCACATATTTAGGACGAGAATCGAATACTGAACACCCTCCTTCAATATGTCCCTCGTTTAACCTAACACACTGTATAAAATTCTCGTGTCACAGTTTTTGTTCCCATACTTCTCCGAAACGGCTTGACCGATTCTCATGAAATTTTGTGTGCATATCGGGTAAGTCTGATAATAGGACAACATCTATTTTTCATCCCCCTAAATTACAAGGGTAGCCCACCCCTCAATATATTTTTTTAATTTTTCGATATATTTCTGTTTCTTATTTTTTTTTTATAAAACGGGATACAAAAATACATACAACCCTATATTTTCAAATGCCTACGATCAACCCCTATTTTTAAAATTTTATTTTTCGGCAAGACAACGTTTGCCGGGTCAGCTAGTTAATAATATGAATGTACATTGTAATGTAATGTACATTCCAAATTTATTGTCTGGTATCTATATGATGGAACTCTTGGAAGTACAATAGATACAGTTTTCAAAGATTTGGCTATGTTAAAAAACAACTTTAAGTCTATTGCCTTGGAGTTAAATACGTCGAAATGTGAAATCTATTTTAATGATAAAATAGATAAAATTTCGGCTTTGTCAAAATTTAATTCTTTGGCACCCAGTATGAAAATAGTAGAAAACAGTTCATTACGCTTTCTAGGGTTTCCAATCTGTGAAGATGCCTGCAACTCTTTCTTAGGGGAAAAAATTCAATTTTTTTATCAAGTTTCATACCGCTTTCTTAAAATTAACATGCATTCAGCTTTGACCATTATTCGTTATTGTTTGTTTGTTCCCAAATTTACACATGCTATTAGATCATCACAATTTCTCAAACATCCTGCACTTTAAGAAAAAATAGATGACATTGTAAAAACACCCTTAGTAAAATTCTTAATATATCGCTAAACGACCGGGCATGGCAACAGGCATCCGGGCAGTTTACCGGTTTTTCTGTCTTCAGTCCATAGCACAGAAGAATTAACCAGGAAAATTCTCACTCATACACTGGGTAATTCTGAAGTGTTATGCAAGACTGACGCAGTAAATGCCTGGAAACTAGCCTGTCCTAACTCAAATTTACCGACCAACCCATTCTCCCAGAGACAGTGGGACGACCCACTCTGCGCCATCTTAAAAGAATCACTTAATAGTGGTTCTATAGGTGATGCTGAGCGCGCTCGTTTGCAGGCTGTGGGGGAGTGGGAGTCCGGTGTTTGGATTAAGGCACTTCCATCGCCCAATATAGGAACATTATTAGATAATACGACTTTCCGTATCGCAACTTGTCTTCGTTTAGGTGCTCCCTATGTTTCCTCGCATTTATGTCGCTGCGGAGAGGTTGTCGACAGCAAGGGACATCATGGCTTGTCCTGCGCCAGGAGTGCCGGCCGCATTTCCCGTCACGCCAACATCTACGACATTATCCGTCGCGCTCTTGTTACCGCCGGTGGACCAGCCGTTCTGGAACCGAACGTTTTGTGCGCGATGATGGCAAGAGACCGGACGGGATGTCTCTTTTGCCTTGGAGGATGACGCGTGTGGGACGCTACTTGCGTCGACACCCTTGCGCCATCGCATCTTCCAAGCACGGTGGAGGTGGCCGGTGCTGGTGCTGCTTCGGCAGAAAATCTCAAGCGGCACAAATACAGAAACATTGTAGGTGATTATGTTTTTGAGCCGTTTGGGGTTGAGACTTTGCTTCTCTTCGCACAGAGGATTAGCATTGCCATTCAGCGTGGCAATGCGACCAGTCTTCTGAGCACGCTGCCAGTAGACCGAGATGCGGAGAAATTTGATTTCAGGTAGTATTTTAATTGTATATATTGTAAAAAAATGTAATTATTTTATTTCTTCTTATTATTGTAAATAGGGATTTTGTTAAATTGTAATGTGATCACGCAAAAAATAAAAGGCTTTTGCTATTTTATTTATTTCAACATACAACACATAAAACAGTCTCGGTGGCGCAGTGGCTAGCACTCAGCTTCTGATTCATGAAGTAGTGGGTTCAAATCCTGGCTCACACCAATGACTTTTTAAAATTTTCGGAAGTTACGTGTGATAAATATCGATGACTGACAACTTTGTGCCCGGTATGGCAATAGGTTCGCCATCTATTCCATTTGGAACGTAAACATAACAGCGAGACGAGGCTTAACAGCCGCTGCCTACACCTTCGGGTAGAAAAAGGCGCGAAGTTATGTTATGTTATGTTGTTTACTAAAATTAACCACCATATTAGCATCATACAATTAGATAGAGAATTAAAACGAGGATTCTGTCTATATTCATGATGTTGGAAAAAAGCTGATACAAGAACTCTTTGTCAAAGCAACTAAAGACAAAACAATAATGTTTGTCTTTGGTACGGTTTTATATCGATAAATAGGTACTGATGTCAATAAATATATTACCTTTTTTTACTGTAGGAATACTGCGTACTATCATGAAGAAATAAGGTTTTTTTTTTATGATATTGGGAAGCAAACGAGCAGGCGTGTCACTTGATGGTGAGCAACAAACGCCGTTCATGGACACCTGAACACAAATAGTGTTTCAATTGTGATGCCGGACCTCACAATGTGATATAGAAGGGGTTGGAAGTGGGGTGGGAAGGGGATGAAGGGCTTGGGCATTCGGATACAACTCTCAGCGAGCGAAACGCGGCAAGAGCCACTTTACGTTGATATTCTGAGAGGTCGTGGTATTTCACCGGTGGAGCAGGCTCATTGAGGCAGCGAACTGTTAAATACCATCTTATTTTCGAAGTAAGTTGGCACCAAGTAGCAGCAATCTTTTCGCCGCCGGGCGCCCTAATTGTTCAAATCAAATAGCGTTCTCCTGATTTCTTTAAAAATGTTTTCGTCGTTCATTTTACTAAATTGATAGAAAACATGTTACAATTAAGCATAATAGCTAATGTAACATATACAGAACATAGCTTCATACCTTTTTCTACCCGAAGGTGTAGCCAGCGGCTGCTAAGCCTCGTCTCGCCGTTATGTTTACGTCTCAAGTGGAATAGGTGGAGACCTATTGCCATAGCCACCACAAAGTTTCCAGTCATCAATATTTTTTCACACATAACTTCCGAAAAGAGCTTCGAAAAGTCATTGGTGTGAGCCAGCGGCAAGATTCGAACCCGGACCCCTGGATCAGAAGCTCTGATATGACATCTCTGGACAGCTTGAGCAGAAGTGTGCTCTACCACTGGACCACCGAGACCTTTAAATAGCTAAGCATAATAGCCAATCAAGAATAATAGCGAATTGTCTTTGCTAACAGAATCATAGGTATATTAAATAGACAAGAACTTGGATGGTCATTAAAGACAACAACAATGTATATCTGACTTTACATTACATTGTTATGATGTTAATAAAATCACCGACAGTGTGGAACACACCTGTGGCGATGAAGTTAAAACCGTCATTATAACTTTGAGGCATCACAAACTTCGGCAACACAGTGTCGCTGCTCTAGCGGCTACGTGACACTAGACACCTAGAGCTGTTAATGTTTAGCAACAAAATTATCATATTCTTGTTGCAGAATAACAAGTATTTTGACTATAAAATTACTTTCAAACTCTTTGTATTTGAAGCTAATGGACTGGACTTCTAGAAATAGTGGATTGGAACATATCCTTGCGGAATGAAATGTCAAGAGTCTTAAAAATTGACAAATGAGTATGAAAAGAGTGGAATAAGGGAGTGAAGTATGTAAGAGACGTGCCTAATGGCATACTCTGCCTACGTCGCAAGAAATTTGGACTGAAGTTATGTATGTCATATTACTATTCAGATAAAATATTTCATTAAACGGAATTGGCTACGACAAATGTAGGCTTGTGAATCGTTGACCTAGTTGTGAGCTGCAGCCTTTACGGAGATGAATAGGCATTATTATCAAAGATGATTGCTTTACGAGAGGCTTACAATTAAATGTAATGAAAACGAAATAAATAGATTTGAATTTGGAACCTTTTAAACCGGATGACATGTGTGCTAAGCAGGATGACATGTTTTTACTTTTGTATTTGTCCAGTTTTGGACAGGCTAAAGCTCTGATGTCATCAGAACTTTAGCCACTGCCTTGTCTGTCGTATTAATTTTTTTAGAAGTAACCAACTTAAACTAACTTAACCTAACAAAGTCGTGGCACTTTATGCATGATGTACCAAGGGAATTTTATTTTTGCACTTTTATTTTTACACATATACGAACACTTATTAAATAAAACGCCACGAATTTTGCTGTGTGGCGCCGGCTTAGAATACCGCCACCCCATCACTTCCCGTGGGTGTCGTAAAAGGCGACTAAGGGAAAAGCTATAAGAATGGGCAGCAGCATTCTCTCTCAAGAAAATACAGCCTACTGCGATCGCCAACCCGCCTGCCAAGCGTGGCGATTATGGCAAAACCCCCATGATTGCGCGGACCGGCAGTTGTGGTGCTCTATGGGGGAGGCCTATGTCCAGCAGTGGACCTCAAAAAGGCTAATGATGATGATGAATTTTATTCAATAGTATCCATTGAAACACAAATTTTAGAAAATAATGCAAAGAACGAACTTGACTCTTTTATTTTCCCGCCAAACCTCCCGACATGTTTTTACTTTTAATAATATTATTTTGTGCCTTGTTGTGGATTTCAAAAGATACTTGAAAGAAGGAATTAATCAAGTACTACTACACGAATAAACATTGAATTAGTACATATAGTAGCCATTTTACAAAGAGTTTCTACGTATAATAGTCGGAATGATCCGAAGCGTAATCACACGACACACGCTCCACTGGTGTGATATATTGTCTGTAGAAAACCCAATACTACCCGCAATTATCTTTGGGCAATACGATTCGATAACGGCAATATCCTATCAAAATGTTACAAGCGATTGTTTTGGTTCTCGAGGCGATAGATAAACTGTATAACCACAACCCTCTAGATATAATATGTGTTTATTATTTGACTTATTATTAAATTAATTCAAATAACAGCCACGGTAGTCCAGCGCTACGAGCACAAGGCTTCTGATCTAGAGATCCGGGTTCGAATAAAGACACTGGCTCACACCAATGACTTTTATAAATTGTTTTTGGAAGTTAAGTGTGATAAATATCGATGACTCAAAAACTTTGTGCCCGGTATAGCAATAGGTTTGCCACCTATTCCATTTGGGACGTAAACATAACGGCGAGGCGAGACTTAACAGCCGTTGTCTACACCTTCTGGTAACAAAAGGCGTGAAGTTATGTATGTATCACTACATAGTATAAAACAAATCGCTTTCTCTGTCCCTATGTCCCTTTGTATGCTAACTACGCAACGGATTTTGATGCGGTTTTTTTTAATAGTTAGAGGGTGTCAACGGGGTGGTTTTGATCTATAATTCATGAATAGTGTAGTGAAAAAAATTGATAATTTTCAAGATTTAAAACTTTAATAGAAAACGCTGCCTGAACCCTAAGTGATAAATCAAAACAATGTACTACATTATTATACACCTTTAAAAGGTCTATAAAAAAGTCAGGATAACCCACAATGACCATTATTATTTTTTTACTTTTTACGAGAAATAATGGCTTTATTTACGAAGCAATTTTAAACATTACAGCATTAATTTTCATCCAATTAAGTATCTTAAATAGATTGTGCTTTTAATATAGATTAATATAGCCATTTATAGCATGTAATTTAAACTAATATTTACGAAGATATTACAGTATTAACATAGCGGTACATAGCAGTTGCGTTTGCGCGCCAAAACGCGTGCCGATAAATAGCACAAATTGAACTTTTTAAGATCCAAATATTACTAATTTATTTCTTTTGATGCGGAACGAAGTTCGCCGGGTCAACTAGTGTACCAATAATTTAGTAGGTGTGAGAGTGGTAGATCCAACTAGTTCGCTGTATGAATGGGCCGGCTCGACCACCACCTGTCAGAAAATCGACGTAAAGTGGCTCATGCCGCGTTTTGTTTGGTGAGAGAGGTACCCGGAGGCCTATCCCCCTTCCCCATCCCTTCCTATCCTACTCCTTTAAAGGTTGGCAACGCAACTGTAACACTATATGCGTTGCAGGTGTCCATGGGCGGGGTTGGTAGTCCAGTGGGTGAGCACACTGCTTCTGAAGCAAGATGTTGCGGGTTCGAATCCTGGCTCACACCAATGACTTTTAGAAATTGTTTTCGTATCATAAGTGTAATAAATATCGTTGACTGAAAACTTTGTGCCCGGTATGGCAATAGGCTCGCCATCTATTCCATTTGGGACGTAAACAAAGCGCGAGTGGAGGCTTAACAGCCACTGCTCACACCTTCGGGTCATGTTAGGTTATTTTATGTTATATTTACAGTAATATTTTCCTTGAGTGGAGTAAAAATAAAGTGACTTCTTTTCTATTCTAATCTGATTAATGTTGAGAGTTGAGAGTGTCGTCGGTGTAAAAGTAAGAAAGCGTATGCTACGATGGTTTTGACATGTACATGTGTACAAATTTGACTAAGCAGATACAGTACAAAACTGAGAGAATGTAGAAGATTTTTTTTTATGGGATAGGAGGGCAAACGAGCAGGCGTGTCACCTGATGCTAAGCAACCAACTCCGCCCATGGACACCAGCAACACATATAGTGTTACAGTTGCGTTGCCGACCTTTAAGGGATAGGGGATAGGAAAGGATGGGGAAGGGGGGTGGGCCTCCGGGTACCTCTCTCACCGAACGAAACGCGGCATGAGCCACTTTACGTCGGTCTTCTGAGAGGTCGTGGTATTTCACCGGTCGAGCCGGCCCATTCATGGAGCGAACTGCTCGGCTCTATCACTGTTAAAAATACCATGAGGACGACAATGACACAATTTCCATGTCTAAATTGAACGTGCAAAGTTTGACCGAACCGACGAGCGTGTATGAAATGATTTTGTTAAAATCTTATGCCATCTTATGCCTTATGGCACTATAACCTGCCAGGGATAGGCTTAAAATTTTCTATTTCTGTATCTAATTTTCTGTAAATAAATGTATATTAAAAAAAATGTCAGTAAATGTATGAAGAAAAATTTTAGAAGAATTACCAAGAATTTGCAGTATGACATCTACACCTGTCTTGGTAATTTGTGATGGTAAAATGGTGAATATTTTTAACACTGGTGTTGACAATTAAGAAAAACGGCGCGATGAATTTATTGTAGACGACTAACATAAGAATACTTTCGTCAAAGGGAATTAATGTTAAAGAGGAGCAAGTCTTCCGAAATAAAGTTTAATATGACTACAATTTATTGCATTTAATATAAAATCATTTTATTAAGCAGTCCTCTTAAAATGCAATCATGAAATAAATATGAGATAAATATATGACAACTTTTTCTTTCAACGGTCAGTCGGTGGTTTTGTATATCTGCCATTTATCATGTAAATTACCCGCCATGATGTCATTTATTGAAAGTGGAATGAACTCGAATAAGTTTGGTATTGTTCCGAAAACCCCATTTAAAGTTTTACAAATATTTGAAATTCAAATTTGTACGCGAAGTATGTGTTTATTTAGGACTTTGACGATAAATGGGGGTTTACTATTTAGAGTGAATTGGGTTTAAATGTTTTTAAAAAAAGAAGATATAGCGTAGCATAGCATAGTGTTACTGAGTTAAAGAGGTGGCAGCAGTAGACCAAGGCTTAGACAAATAAAGTCGTAAAAACCGTCTAAGAAACATGAGCTCATCTATTAATGCCTGTCCCTTCTGGTGGGGTATAACCCACCAACGAAAGCATTCCCAAAGAGGGTAGACGTCGAGCAGGAGGCTAGTGATAAAAACACAACCGAAACTTTTGACATCATGAATAGTTCGAAAGAATGACATGATGTGCAGATCGCATTTAAAAAAATATATCCGACGACCCACCCTCCTAGTTTCCCATCTTTTTCCCTTAACCACTGGTAACCCGAATGTAACTATGTTGCAGGTGTCTATGCACCCATGCCGCGTCAGTTGCTTACCATCAGATGACTCACTTGCTCATTTGCCACTCTGCCATAAAAAAGTTAATCAATTTCAGAGTTTATCAGTTAAGCTAACATACAAAAATAAAATGATCTTAACAGCTAGAATGTGTAATATATACTAATATTATAAAGAGGAAAGATTTGTATTTTTGTATGTAACGAATAAACTCAAAAACTACTGGACCGATTTTAAAAATCGCCATTGGAAAGCTGCATTCATCCAGAGTAATATAGGCTATATCTATTTATTATTGTCATCGTCATTTTGTTTGTAAGCGAGTAACACTGCGAGGCGAAAAACTAGCATGTTTTATAAAAGAGCTTGACATTTAGCGAGAATTTATTAGATCAATTCGTGCTTGTTAAAGAGACATTGAATTGGAAAACAGGATATTTTTCAATTGATTAGGCGGCCATTGATAATAATGATCGCTTCAAAAGTGTCTGAATACATATTTAAATAATATTTACCCAGTCACTGTTTGCAGTTTCATTTACAAAGAAATTCCAATGACGATTTTTACAGATATTTCAAAGATTTCAGTCTGATAATGGCTAGATTTCAAGCTAAGGTAGATCAATCTTAAAAATAAACATAAGTTTATTAATTTCATAATATCACACAGATGCATAAAGAGGGCATTTGGCCATATTCACAAATGGGAACAGTCGACCTATTAGAATATTACGGTAAAGTTGCTCATGCCACGTTTCGTTTGGAAACATAACGGCAAGTCAAGGCTTAACAGCCACTGCCTACACCTTCGGGTAGAAAAATGTGTAATGATATATATATTTTTAAAATTTAAAAACACAAACTTCATCCTCGTTTAATAATTAATCACTACAAATTCCACTTACCCTTTTGAAATTCATTTTGAATATTTATCGATAAATTATAATGTCATCGGAACCAATTAATTAATTCTCTCCTTGTTTTGCATGCGATCAAAGAGATGAGAGGAGAAGAGAGACCTGTACACCAGATTTAATTATCAACTACTCTGTTTATTTATTCTTAACACCTTATAAAACTTTTTCATACTTATTTATGGATCGAGTTATTAAATCCATGAACACTTTCATGCATTATTTATAAATTGTATTTATGAAAATAGCCTGTGTAACCTTTATAATTGTATTTAAGAAGATTATGAATTAATTGAAAATTCATGGGATCGAATCATCAATGAAAATATATTTATGTAAATTTAAGAAAGGGCATGCTCCGATGGTTCGTACATGTAGAAAGAATAGATGGAAGATTGACTAAGCAGATATGCAATGCAATGCAATTTTTATGGGATAGGAGGGCAAACGAGCAAGTGGGTCATCTGATGATAAGCAACTACTCAACGCCCATGAACACCGTGGTGCGGTGCCGTTCTTTAAGGCAGTAGGAGGGGTCGAGAGGATGATTTTACCGGTTAAGCCGGCCCCTTCATGCAGCGAACTGCAAGACTTTACCACTTTTATAAATGATATTCAGTAGTTTTAAGAGAATTCTCAATTATGTCGTGGAAGTAAATAATATGCCCATGTTTAGTATTAGACAATTTGTTTAGGACATATATTTCAGAGCGTGAAGACAGTGGCGCCATATTTGAAATATTCATGAACTACTTTTGGTCTCATTACTACTAACTCTAATAAAGTTAGTATTGGTATTACGCAGTTAGTATGCAGGAGTGCCGATCACGTAAGCCGAAAGTTTACGAAGTAATCAGTTAGAGTTAGTCGAAAATTATTAAGAGGGAGGGATTCCGAGTAGTGTGGAGACGCACTACTAGTGACTGCAGCGAGGTAGACTTTGAACGTCCATTGGTTGTAGAGTATTGTCAGTGAGACGCGACAGTAATTACCGGTGTCGTAACAGCGCACACTGCCATACTTTACAATAATAATTATTCTCCTATATATAGTTACAGATTTGTTACATTATTTTAGAAACACTACAAAAGCATGGTAAGCATCCACCACCGATCGGCCCAGTTGTGACACAATCTCTCTCTCTGTTTATTTCCGAAATATTTATAGCTCGGTGGAGATTATAATTTCTTATTGACTGGTTGTCGACTTGCATGAAATTTCTAATGATTGTAATCCGTTTTCTTAGCTTTTCGAGCTCACATAGAGGTATTAACATAACTTCACGCCTTTTTCTACCCGAAGGTGTAGGCAGTGGCTATTAAGCCTCGACTCGCCGTTACGTTTACGTCCCAAATGGAATAGTTAGCGAACTCATTGCTATACCGGGCACAAAGTTTTTAGTCATCGATATTTATTACACTTAACTTTCGAAACTAATTAATTTCGAAAAGTCATTGGTGAGTGCCAGGATTCGAACTCTCTGGATTCACAAATCGTGTGCTCGACCACTGGACCACCGAGACTATAAAGTATCATTACATAGTATAAAACAAAGTCACTTTCCGCTGTCTGTCCACTTATACGAGTATGCTTATATCTTTAAAACTACGCGACGGATTTTGATGCGGTTTTTTTTAATAGTTAGAGGGTGTCAACGGGGTGGTTTTGACCTATAATTCATATGTGATGTTCTAAAGAAAAAATGATAATTTTCGAGATTTTGCACTTTAATTGCAAACGCTGGCTGAACCCTAAGTGATAGTTCAAAAAAATGTTCTACATTATTAAATATCTTCAGAAGGTCTACAAAAAAGTCCGCGAGGGCATATGTCTATCTATTAGGGATAACCCACACTGACCATTTTTATTTTTTTTACTTTTTACGAGAAATTATGGCTTATTTACGATGCGATTTTAAACATTACAGCATTAATTTTCATCCAATTAATTTTCTTAAATAGATTGTGCATGTAATATAGATGATCTTGGCCCTTTACAGCATGCAATTTAAACAAATATTTACGAAGATATTAAAGTATTAACATAGCGGGACATAGCAGTAGCGTTGTGCGCCAAAACGCGTGCCGATAAATAGCACAAATTGAACTTTAAAAAATCAAAATTGTACTCATTTATTACTTTTGATGCGGAACAAAGTTCGCCGGGTCAGCTAGTTATTAATATGCAAATAAGAAAGTGAGATTTAGTTATTGTACTTGTCCTGGTCTTAATAAGTTATTATATTGGCTAGCAGTGCCATTGTTGAACAAAGGTTTCTGGTTCGATTTCCATATTATTCATATATCAAGCAAACTTGTGAAATAAAAAAAATGTCTTTGCAAAAAATATATTCTAAGTAAATTAATAGCGCAAATAGTCTATTTATCTACAAGAGAACTGATTGAAATTGTTAATTGAAATACCAAATAATACCACGGTGGGCACGTTTATTTGCTATATCAGTGTAAACAATCATAATAACATTCTAGTTCAACAGCCCCTCCTAAACTAAAACAATAGCACCTGGCTGTTTGAACTCTGATTGCTAGAGAACGTTAATTTAGTTCTGTATTCTACCTGAAATTATTGGAAAATTATAGATTCATACGAAATAAATAACATAACATAACTTTTGCCTATATTAAGCCTTTGTTATCTGAGGTGTAGGCAGCGGCTGTTAAGCCTCGTCTCGCCGTTATGTTTACGTCCCAAATGGAATAGGTGGCGAACCTATTTCCATGCCGGGCACAAAGTTTTCAGCCATCGATTATTTCACACTTAACTTCCGAAAACAATTTCGAAAAGTCACTGGTGTGAGCTAGTGTCAGGATTCGAACCCGGACCTCTAAGTCAGAGCCGTGTGCTCGACCACTGGACCACCGAGACTGAAAGGAAATAATATATTATATTTACGATTCGATGAATCAAAAAACTGAATCAAGATATCGTCGAATCGAATCCAATGAATTCTTGAAATTCTTTTCCGAATTTATGTGTGATAAATATTGATCGCTGGAAAAATTGGCATTGGTATGGCAACAGGTTCCGCCGCCTTTTTATTGGTTTAGGGTGTAAATGGAAAGGCGTTTCACTCGATGGCAAGCAACTAACACCGTCCTTGGACACCTGAACTGGCAATATTATACTTCTTCCAAAATGTTATATTTTGTATTATGAAAATATAATAAAAGTAGGTGAAAAAAGTTACCCTCTTTAGGAAGGCTACACGGGTACAGTTGCTGTCTAGTACATGGCTTTATAAAATGGGCAAGTGCGACTTACAGTCACGTGTAGAGGGTTCCGTACGCTTGATGCATTTAAATTACCTACTCTACATAATAGACATACATTCTAACAGCTATTTGGATTTTATTTGTTGGAAATTTCTACATAAATGTTATAAATAGGATAGATTTGTTTGTTTGTAATTGATTTACTCCGAAAACAGATAATGGAGCGATTTTTCTAATTATTATAACTTAACTTCACTTCACTTCTACCAGAAGGTAAGCAGTGGCGGTTAAGCCTAGTCTCGCCATTATGTTTACGTCCCAAATGGAAAAGGTGGCGAATTATATTAATTACATTGTTATTACTTCTAATTAGTTATTTTAAATAATATCAAGATAATATGTTAAGAATATAAAACTATATAAAAAAAATATTTTATATTGTATGTAATATAAAATATTTGTAATATATAATATAATGGTTGAATCACTCTCGGTAAGGCGATGTAAAGTGATTATCCGGAGATCCACTAAAATAAATGGCAAACTCAATATTGCAGGAGTCCATGGGCAACGGTAGTTCCTTACCGCTAGGTGGTCTGCTTGTTCGTTTGCGCTCTTTTTTTTATGGGAAAGGATGGCAAAAGAGCAGGGGTGTCACCTCATGGTAGGCAACCAACACCGCCCATGGACACCAGCAACACATATAGTGTTACTGTTGCGTTGCCGACCTATAAGGGATAGGTATAGATATAGGGATAGGGATAGGGAAGGATGGGGAAGGGGGGTACCTCTCTCACCGAACGAAACGCGGCATGAACCACTTTACGTCGATCTTCTGAGAGGTCGTGGTATTTCACCGGTCGAGCTGGCCCATTCATGCAGCGAACTGCTTGGCTCTACCACTGTCTTGTCACCTCTTCATTGAAAATAATAATAAAAAATAAATAGAACAAAATATATATTATTTAAACATTTTTATAAGCAAATTGAACGTGTGCTTGCCTAAGGTGCTATCAGGAGCCTTAAAAACTGACGAGCGTGTTTGACAAGAGCTCTAAAAGTCAAAGAAGCGTAAGAGGTGTATAAGAATCATTGTGCCTTATGGCGCTCTTTTCCCTCTGCCAACCCCAGTGTTATCCAGAGTACTCATGAAGTTATGTATGTATGTGTATATCGTTTCATATTATTATCGATGGAGGCTATATATTTTAGACACCAATCCTTCTCAACAATTTTTGAACTCAAATGAACGAAGCTTGTAATAGGAAAATACGTCAAAGGGGAGAAAATCAGCGAACTGAACACCATCTTGGGTTCAAACAGATTACACAAAAAAATAATTGAGTTGGGGAACTTGGCTACTGTTGCAATTAAACTTTTTTTTATCACTAAAATTAAAAAAAATGAGGATAAATCTTTTTTTCTGATCATTTTACAGGATATGATCGATGTTAATTAAAATAAATTTTGTCCCAATAACGTCTCGAATTTCTTAAATAAGAATCGAGTCTTCATTGTCTTGCTTGATTCACGACAATGATCTCGTAAAACCAACGTAAAGTGACCCATGTTTTGTTCTAAAGCCCGATACTGTGAATCTTTGCCAGTTGCAGATTTCAATAGACACTGCTAGTTGTTTACCATCCAAAGACCCACTAGCTTTTTTGTCCCATGTCCTACGTCCCATCTTCGTAAAGTGCCGCGATGTGCCATGCCGCGTTTCGTTCGGTGAGCGAGGTACCCCCCTTACCTGTGGAAGTTCGACTATAACAACCAAATTTATATAATTATATTTTAACATCAATTACATTTACCTCATGATGCAGTAACTACCACCAAATAATACGATCATGCAAACACTTATTCATCCGATCAAGTCACAAACAGTCGCACACCTACTAGGAGACCGACCGAGTTCATACGTATTTATAATAAATTTCTCGCCACTCTCAATGTAAACAAAACCGTATACAAAGACTAATTGTATTCGTAGTTCAGTGCAGTGGAAATAATTTCAATTTACTTGAACACAATTTTCAACAGCGGGCAGGAGTCTGTGTGTATGTACGCAATGATATCTGCTGTCAGCGTCTCCGTCATTTTGAAGACCCTACATTCTCTACCTTATGGATGGAGGTAGACACTGGTATAAAAAAAATTCTATATTGCTGTGTTTACAGATCGCACCGGGGTGATCAGGAGACGGCTCGGCTATTTCAACATCTCAGTGAGACTGCTGATATGGCCCAACAAAGGCATCCCTCTGCGGAGCTGGTTTTTTTGGGGGATTTCAACGCCCTTCATCAGGAGTGGCTATTCCCGTACCAAAAGACTGACTTTGCGGGGAGAGAGGCATGGAATTTTGCCATCACATTAAACCTCTCCCAACTAGTCAATGAAGCCACTAGGGTACCAGATGTTGAAAGCCATTCTGCTAATTGCCTGGACCTTCTGCTGACAACAGACCCAGACAGATACATGGTGACCGTCACATCCCCATTAGGAACGTCTGACCATTGTCTAGTGAAGTCTTTATCGTCCTATTCTCCACCAGAGCACGACCTCTGCGGAACGAGGAGACTATGGCGGTATAAGTCGGCAGAATGGGATGAATTGCGGCATTTTTTTGCTGCATATCCATGGCGGCAGGTTTGCTTCTCTTCTCAAGATCCGACGCAATGCGCTGATGCACTAACCCAAGTGGTCCGTCTGGCAATGGAATATCTCATCCCATTTACTGACGTACCAATTGGAGGCAAAGCTCGTCCATGGTACAACAATTAGTGTACTCTTGCTGAGCAGGAGAAACAGTCAGCGTACCTGGCCTGGGTGGAAGCTCGACATCGAAAAGCCTCGGATATTAGCTCTAAGAAGAGGGCCTTTAACCGTGCTGCCAAGTCCCATAAAAAGGCGCTAAAGAAAGCTCGTCTTGATCGCATTCAGCACATTGGCGCAAAGCTCTCTGCCGCTCCATCTGGCAGCAGAGCTTTCTGGTCACTTGCAAAAGCGGTTGAGGCAAACTTCTGTCAGGCATCAACACCTCCGCTGATTAAACCCGACGGAACATTGGCCCATGCAGCAAGTGAGAAAGCAGATCTTTTTGCATCTCTCTTTGCGAGCAATTCCCGTCAGGATGTTGGCTCTGCTACTCCACAATCATTGCCTCACTACGGTTTTTCACTACCTGAGATCACCGTCAAAAATAAGGAGGTACTGAGAGCTCTCAGGAGCCTAGATGTGAACAAGGCCAGTGGACCTGACGGTATACCAGCCGTAGTACTGAAAACCTGTGCTCCTGAGTTGTCTCCTGTGTTGACACGTTTGTTTCGCCTCTCACTTAAGACCGGAACTGTTCCGAAATCCTGGAAGCTTGCCAATGTACAACCCGTGCCCAAAAAGGGTAGTCGAGCCGACCCAGCCAATTATCGCCCCATCTCAATTACCTCTATACTCTGCAAGATTATGGAGCGTATATTGAACCAGCACCTAATGGCATACCTAGAGCATAACGACCTTCTCAGTGACCGACAATACGGTTTCCGCCGAAATCGATCAACTGGAGATTTCCTAGTGTATGCTATTCACACATGCTCTCAAACCTTGGAGAGAAACGGGGAGGCCCTTGCTGTCTCTCTAGACATCTCCAAGGCCTTTGACCGTGTTTGGCATGACAGCCTTATTGGCAAGCTTGCAGCATTCGGGATATCCTCTGGCCTGATTACATGGATAAGGGACTTCCTGAGTGAACGATCACTCCGTGTTGTAGTCGACGGCTGTGCATCAGAGCCTTTGTTGACCAACGCTGGTGTTCCTCAGGGGTCAGTACTATCTGCAACTCTCTTTTTAATACATATCAACGACCTGCTTAATTCCGGTATTTATGGATATGCGGACGATACCACCATCGTTGATATGTACGAATTGGGAGCTCGGGCCAGTCAAGAGCAGGTACGGATTGAGCGGGAGGCCTTGGTAGAGCGAATGAATCTCACACTCAAGGCAGTCTCCGATTGGGGCGATGCCAATCTTGTGAGATTCTATGCTTCCAAAACTCAAATGTGTCTTATCACTGCCAAAAGGAGCCCTTTCACCTTGGCTCCTACTTTCCAGGGTGTGGCATTGGAATACTCCGACCGCCTACAATTATTGGGTGTTGAAATATCTCGGAACCTTAACTTTGGGCGGTTCATCGAGTCCAAAGCAGGGATAGCAGCAAGGACAGCTTCTAACACTGTACAAAGCTCAAGTCCGGTTTTGCGTGGAATACTGTAGTCACATTTGGGCTGGTGCTGCCAAATGTCACCTATCGTTGCTGGATTCGATGGAGAGGCGGGCTAAAAGATTCGTCGACAATGATCTGCAAAGCCTCGAGCACAGGCGGAAGGTGGCCAGCCTCTCGGTGTTCTATAGGCTACACTCTGGTGAGTGTGCGCAAGACTTACACAACTTGATACCTCCATCCCCATTCTATCGGCGAACCACCCGACGTACTTACCGTCTACACCCGTACGTTGTTGAAATTCCACCTGTACGAACTAAGCGCTTTGGGTCTTCTTTCATCATCCGCACGGCTGGTGAATGGAACAAACTACCTGCTTCGGTGTTCCCCGTTAACTATGACATAGGTCTCTTCAAAAGGAGAGTGAATAGGCTACTAACTGGACAGTGCGCTTCACCATCATCGGCCTCGTCGTCACTTACCATCAGGTGAAACGAGGTCAAGCGCTGCCCAGTAAAACATAAAAAAAAAAAAAAAATATCGTTCATAACATTTAGGCCCGAATACGGAACCGCCACTCAAATATATAAGCGCTACTTAAACGTTTAAGTAGCTGTCATATTAAACTGAATACTTGAAATTTGAGCAGTAAGTAGCACTTTATTGATTGTCCGTTAATTTGTGATCATCATAAAATACATATTTGTGTCATTTCATTCTCATCTGATAAACATAAATTAGTGTAGAGTGGTAGAGCCAAGCAGTTCGCTGCATGAATGGGCCGGCTCAAAAAAAAAATCAAAATCAAAATCTCATTTATTCAATTCAGGTCATCAAAGACACTTATGAAGGTCAATATTTTCAATCCGCCAATTCGATTACTCACGTCCTGAGAAGAATTGGCAAGAAACTCAGGGGAGTCCTTTTTTTTTTGTTTTTACTTAATTATAAGTAAACTAAATTACAAATTATTAGAATAACTTATAGAGCAAAATGAGGTTCCTCGCGTCAAACTTAGGACACAGTACGTTAATATTCTTTGGACGCTTGAACAGACCAGTCCCCACAAACAGCACCCGTTCACGAGCATGACCCATATCTCAGCCATCGCCTCCCTCGCCATATTTTAGGGAAGGTGGCGACCCGATCAACGACGCCGCCATAAGCAAGGACTTTTCAGTGAGCATGACTTATTCAAGATCCCAGACAAAACAAAAAAATAAATTAGTAAGCTTGCCGGTGAGAAACGTCATATTGCATACAATCTTACTAATTAACAGTAATGTTTAGTTAGCAGATTAACAATATTTTGCTACAGCAAATACAAACAATATAACACAAAAGAAGCAATTCAATTCCAAACGGTTTTATCATTGATATAATCTGCGATACAGTAATAAGCCCTTAAATATCACTGAGTTCAATATACAAGAGGAGCAAACCTCATTCAAATGCGTCAAAAAATGTGTGTCCACTTTTTAGATGCAATGACGTAGCTTTGAAACCACTAGACATTTAAAATTAAACATATATCTATCTCAGTCACACAAATCGCAAATACATTGCCGTCACTTTGATTAGACAAAGATGGCAATATAAATTTGCAATGGCGGTGTGGGGTGGCCTGCCCATGCGAAATTTTACCCAACTTTTTCAAGCCATGTACTCGTAAAAATATTTAATAAAAATAAATTCAATATTTTACTATTACTTATTAATTTCTTATCAGATGTATTAGAAGATAACTGAAATAATGAATGGATCAATGATCTCTGTGTACTCCGTACTAGATCGGCTGTTCCGAAAAAAATTGTATCACACTCATCTGTACCTAATTGTGTACACCTGCCTTAGAGCAGCGATTTAAATCGCTGTAGGTAAGGTGTACACAATTAGGTACAGATACACAAAATAGTGAAAACGCTTGAGTAGTAAAATAATGTACTTACATTCATTATATTGAAAGGGAATTATTTTATTTAACGTGGACAGGGCCTAACAACCGCACGGGTCGATCGATCATAAAGTTAAGCAACGCTTGGCGCGGTCGGTCCGTGGATGGGTGACCATCTTATCATGACGAGTTCCTCCGTGTTTCGGAAGGCACGTTAAATTGGTGGGTCCCGGCTGTCATTTGAACATCTTTGGCAGTCGTTACGGGTAGTCAGAAGCCAGAAAGTCTAACAACCAGACTTACCATGGGGGATTGTGTTGCCCACGGAACTGGGTTGTGGAGGTCAGATAGGCAGTCGCTCCATGTAAAACACTAGTACTCGGCTGCACCCGGTTAGACTGGAAGCCGACCCCAACATAATTGGGAAAAGCTAGGCAGATGAATTATTGATCATACACCGCTGTGTAACATAAGTTTTGTATATAATTGCCTTTTAGTCTCTTTTTTATAAGTCTGAGTGAATAAATTGCTTTCGTAATACAATCTTATTTTTAAGTATTTATTAATTATGGCTTTTATTAATAAAAGCGAATGATTAACTTGAATTGACGATAAATGATCTCCCGGGTGCAGGTAGCCAGTCAGTTTCTCAGTTTTCTCAGCAATCGGTTAATTTTCACCCACTTGTCACGGCGTGCTGCATCTTTAGGCACCCTGCAGCGTTATTATTATAACAAAAAATATTTAAAATCTCCTTTTCCATAAATTAATAACCCTCCCACAAATGTGGGAAACTAAAACTAAGTTTTTACTGGTATCACTGAAGCTAATTATGAAAATTCAACATTTTATCTATTTTACTGTATTTTAATATTAATGTAAACATTAATATTACGTGTGGAAAGTAATTCCGGTTAATTTCTTATGGGTTTCCGATCTTGAATCGCACTCTTTTACTACGCATTTACCCATTTTGTACCTGTTGTTATTCGGTTCGCGTCTGACAGATGACTGAATTGACATAAGCTTCGCATAAGCCTGTAGGCTTATGGCCAGTGGTCACACTTTGAGAAGGTTACTACAAGTCTAGAACATATAGGTCAATGTTAAATATAGTCTACTTTTAACATATTTCTTAAATTTACCTAACGATAATTCAACCGCGTCGTTTGGAAGCTTATTATAAAAGCGTATACATTGACCTGGAAAAGCGTTAGAAATTTTATGGAGCCTAGTAGTGGACACAGCAAGTTTGTTTTTATTTCTTAAGTTTAATTGATGAATATCACTGTTTTTCTTAAATTTAGTTATATTTTTATGAACATAGATTAAATTATCATAAATATATTGTGAATGTAACGTAATTATTCGTATCTCTTTAAATTTACTTCTCAGTGTATCCCTGGGACTCATCATATAGATACCGATCGACCGGTGAAATACCACGACCTCTCAGAAGACCGACGTAAAGTGGCTCATGCCGAGTTTCGTTCAATGAGAGAGGTACCCGGAGGCCCACCCCCATCCCCATCCTTTCCTATCCCCTATCCCTTAAAGGTTGGCAGCGCAACAGTAACACTATATTTGTTGCTGGTGTCCATGGGCGGCGTTGGTTGCTTACCATCAGGTGACACGCCTGCTCGTTTGCCCTCTTAACCCATAAAAAAAAGGTGATAACCATCCCCTATATCCCATCCCTTCCTACTCTCATAAAGGTCGGCAACGCAACGGTAATACTACATATGTTGCGCATATCCATGGGCGGCGCAGGTTGCTTACCATCAGGTGACACGCTTGCTCGTTATCCCTTCTATCTCATTAAACAAAATGTCCTAGTTTTTTTTGCAACACTACTTCTACTACTTTGGCACTCGAAGATCTTCAGTGCCCTGAAATGCAGCAGTTTAGATTGCATCGTGAAGATCATTACTGCAGGGGCTTCAAGTCTTTTCTGATAGCGGGAATGACGCGACGTCTCCGTATAGTGAACTTGTTTTAAAAAAGTGAATAATACGAATCAGAGGTGCCTTTTAATTACACAAATTCAAGCTTTGAAAATTCTAACTAACCTCCTGAGTTAGTTAGGAGTTCCAGATGTGACAGTTCTGTACGCAAGATTTCTGCAAATGCCAGGATAACGGCTGATGAAGACCTGGAATATTGATGTACATATGGAAGGAGGATGAAGGGAAAAGGATGAATGCATGTCATCAAACACGTTCAGCAGAAACTTCTTGTTTGACATAGATAACGAAGTCAGAATGTATTATTGTATTTTTTTGATTGAAGAACTTTATTTCTCTAACAGAATATATACACATACATTCACTTATTAGAGAAGAACAATAATTCATTTACATAAAACTAGCGAGCACAACTACAAATATAGGTAAAGTAAAAACATAGCTTGCCTGGCAGAAATTGCTTACAGCAATAAGACCGCCCATTGTACTGTTGTTTATGTATAAGTATTTATTATGTAGCTGTATTTTTTTTGTGTGTGCAATAAAGTATATATAATAGGTTGGGGAAAAAGTATTTTCGTATTTTTGTATGAAAAGTCAAGACATTTTTTTCAAAGTTTATTTACATTTATTTACAATATATATGTACCGTTTTGTTGAATAACTTTCTGCCATTTTGTGGGCAGAGACATTATCCCGTTACTGTAGAAAAAATGGGACTTCTGATCAAAAAAACGGGACAAATAGTTTTGGCAGTCCTCTCTTGAGGTCAACCTTACAGAACCTAAAGAATTCTGAAGAGACCGAAACAGGTGAAATTCTGAAGGCGCAAGGTCAGGGCTATATGGTGGATGCACTAGGACCTCCCAGTCGAACTCTCTTAATTTTTGCTGAGTGGCTAAAGATGTGTGTGGTCTAGCGTTATCGTGATGAAAGACCACACCCTTCCTGTTGATCAATTCCGGCCGTTTTCTCTCGACTGCTTCCTTTAATCTCATCAGTTGCTGGCAGTAAAGATCAGAATCGATGGTTTTGCCGGACGGTAAAAGCTCATAATAAACAATGCCCTTCCAATCCCACCATACACACAGCATCACCTTATTTCGTGTTAGGCCAGGTTTGGCCACAGTCTGTGAAGCCTGGCCAACTTTCGACCACGACCTTTTTCGCACGTTCTTGTCGTACGTGATCCACTTTTCATCGCCAGTTATCAATCTCTTCAAAAACGGCTCGGTTTCATTACGTCTCAATAATGAATCGCAAATGAGTACACGGTTCATTAAGTTTCTTTGAGTGAGCTCGTGTGGCACCCAAATATCGAGCTTTTTTGTATAACCAGCTTTCTTCAAATGGGTCAAAACTGTTTTGTGGTCAATTCCCAGTTCTTCAGCTACATCGTAACTACTAATATGCCGATCTTGCTCCACTCTTTCAAAAATGGCGTCCATTTTATTCGTAACAGGGCGACCAGAGCGAGGTGCATCTTTAACATCAAAATTTCCGGACTGAAAACGTTTGAACCAAATTTGTGCTACTCTTACTGACACTGCATCAGGTCCATAAACATCACAAATTTTTTTCACTGCTTGAGTTGCATTTTTGCCTTTTTTATAATAAAATTTTAAAATGTATCGAATTTCTTCATTAGATTCACTCATTTTTACGGAGAGAAAAACAAATGAAAAATAGCGGGAAACAACTTTTTTTTATTTTTTTCTTTTCTTTATAATGTAACCTTTTTAATGTTACCAAAACCAGCCAGACACAAATAGTACAGTCAAAGAAATTTTATAATAAGTTTATACCTACGTTATGCGAAAAGACTTTTTCCCCGACCTAATAAATAAATAAAAATAAATACATAATGTGGGTACATCATCAGCACAATAAATACAGGTAGGTAGGATCCTCGGAAACATGGCCAGACATGCAACTATCTATTTATTCAATTATGCAGCAAATAAATAATGCTTTTTAAGTTTATTTTTAAATATTAACAGATTTTCAATGCTTTTAATTTTATTCGGGGGGTTATTGTAATTATATGTTCTAAAAAAATATAGTACATTGTTTTTTCTAGAATCAATAGTTTTCGCGGCGTTCACGATTTAAGATTTCTTTTCGAGTAATTTTCTCAAGGTGTACCATTTCTTCAAGGTGTGCCTTGGTTTATATTATTAGACTTATAGTAAGGATCCCTAATTTATTCGAAAATATAATATAGCCTAAAGCCTTCCTCAATAAATATATATATGAAACCGGACCGGTGGTTTCTGACATTAGCGCGTTCAAACAAAAAAACAACCTCTTCTGCTATATAATATACTATACTACGCACGCCGAATGATGATTCCTATGACAGTTCGTTAGCGATTAACATTGTACTGACGTCCTGTCACAACAAATCCTTTAGAGGTCCATTAAAAAATCGAAAAAATCATCATTTAATAATAATAATAATATTTATTTATTTCCAAAAAGTAACAATTTAACAAATAAATAAACAAACAAATAATACAAAATGAACTCTAACCTTAACTATAACAATTATTGTTTCAAACAGCTATATTATAAGACAGGCATTACAGTTATAATAATATTAGTCGGTTAAAATAAAAACAAATAACAGTTCAACAAAAAGAAAAAAAAAATGGTAATAAATATTTAACATTGATATTCATCAATAGTTATAATTATTTATTCAATTTGTTATGTCAGTCATTACAACAATTTAAATTTATTCTTTTCAAATTAATAATAATAAATAATTATACAAATATCAATATACTATATAAACATAATATACAATATTTCACATTAAAACATATTTATAAATTTGTCAATAGCAATCATAATATATTAAAAATATTCATTTATACTGTTGTTGCAACTATAGCGTGGAGTTTATAAACAGGTTGAGTTCAGCCAAATTGTTTTGAAGGATGAAGCTCTGTTACCCTTAATAGGTCAAAGACCTGTAGGAAGGAATAACAGTCCTTCTCCCACCGGAGTATACATATGTGAGTATAATTAGGAAGTACATATACTAATTATATACAGTTAGGTACGATAAAGACAAATAAGACATAATACATATCGATACACACGTACACGATATACATACATACATATACTATAATATGGATACATACAAACACACGAACATATACGTGCAATAGATATATACACAAGCATACATATATAAGGTACTCATGAAATATTGTTAATGATATATTACACATACATGCACTACACATAGTTGCGAACGCTACATTCACTCTAGTGGTAGCACATTACAGCATTATTTCCTCAGTGTCATCATAGTTTAAGTTTAGTAGGTATGATCGAACAACTTTTTTAAGTAAGAAAGGCGATGACCCGTGTATTGAACAAATCAGGTTAATTTTGTTATATAAATACGGACCCAAATAGTAAAAGAATCTCTTAGTAAAGGTGTTATGTGGTATTCGAATTACGCAGGCTTTGTGTTTTCGACGTTCAGTTAATTCTTTGTATGGAGTGTTTCTGTGTTGTAAAAGAACAGAGTTTAAAATAAAGAGTTGCCGTACATTGAGAACCTGACATTTATTATACAATAATGTTGTCGGAAACATTATGGGTCTACAAGTTGAAACTTTTAGTATCGCTCTATGTGCTATTTCAAGTGGTTTCATAGTGGTTTTTGCGGCACCACCCCAGCAGGATATACAATACGTAATAATAGACAGACACAAAGCACTGTACACCATACGAACGACAGGCTGATTTGCGATATTACGTAAAGTTTTAAATATATATATCAATTTCCGGACACGACCCACGAGGGCATTAATGTGTGTTTTGAAGTTTAACGTTCTATCTAGAAACACGCCTAGATATTTAATATGATCAACAGGTGTCAGATGAGGGCAGCTGCATGTAATTTGTGTTGGTACATTACAAGAATGTGCTTTAAGAGTTACAGGACTCTTAGGTTGCGAGTTCGAACTAACTGAAAAGGTCACATATTTGGTTTTGGTTGAATTAAGAGTTAGAGAGTGAGAATAAAGCCAAGACAACGCTGAGTTAAAACCAAGTTGAGCTGTACATTCCAAATCCAACCACGTGTCCGCGACAAATGTTAGGGCCGTGTCATCTGCGTAACACACAGTCTTAGAATTTGGTAGTTTCAAATTGCAAAGGTCATTTATGAACACAAGAAACAACGTAGGACCAAGAATGCTACCCTGCGGGACGCCATATTGTTCAACGAATAGCTCATCACTAGTGTGATTAGCAATTTTAACTATTTGTGAGCGATTGGCGAGGTAACTTTGGAACAGATTAAGTTGCGCCCCTCTGACTCCCATCCGCTCAAGTTTGTTTAAAAGTATGGGCACTGGAACTGTATCAAATGCCTTCGCAAGGTCAAGAAATATAGTTAAAACCCTCCTGCCTTTATTAATATTTTGAACAATAAAATTTGTTAGTTCATGTATGGCGTCACTGGTTGATCTATTTTGTCGGAAACCAAACTGTTGTGGCGACAATAATTTATAATGGTCGAGATAATGCACTAGGTCGTTTGTTCATCAACCGTTCTAGGATTTTGGATAAGGTACTTAAAACTGCAATGGAGCGGTAGTTATTAGGCTGGGACTCATCGCCACCCTTGAAAATAGGGTGAACGATTGATTTTTTAAATGCATTAGGGAAGACAGATGTTGTCACGTTGAGTGACAATGTCAATTTACATCATAATAAATTTAAGCTCCAAAGACACGGTTTCCGGGTCATAAATAAAAATACAACTGTAGGTAGTATACGAAAATTAATAATTTTATTCATATTCTTTAAAGTAGGTAGTTAATTATATAATATGACCAGACATTTTAAAATTAGACAGGATATTCGGCCTTTTCATTTGAAGCTTTTACCGAGTGAGGAGCCAGAATAACCTAAACCTTCAACTAAACTTTTGATCTTATTGATTGGCTGCCCTCAACTCTACCTTCGCCCTCGACTTTCATCTTTACCTTCATCTCAACTTCATCTCTACTTTCTTCCACTTTTCCTGTCAACAACTGACAGTGAAAGGCAGCCCGCCAACATCTGGGAGGAGACTTCAGTGGTGCACCGGGACACCCCTGCAGTGAGCCTTCGCGGGTCACTCGGCATCAGGTCGTACCTGCTCCCTTCTTAAGATTTGGGTAGCCACAAATTGAGGAGCAACTCGATAATAAAAAATAACAATTAATTGTCGAGTGAATTTTTATTTTATATACCCCCGACCGCGTTACATTGGCTCTCCGGCATAGTGTTCCTCGATTTGTGGTTATTAGTAGGCAGTGGTGAAGGTTTTTACTAACTTATTACTGTAAGTTCAGGGTGGCTGGTCAATTTATTCACGCGGGAGGGTATAATTGCCCTAGGACAGAGAGTGGACCCGACTGGTAATGTTACCGCATGCAGGGTAACTTGATGGTATATCTATATATACCGTCCCTGCATAACCAGCGAGTGAAAGGGACCGCGTGAATGAGGGTGCGTCAATTTTTTTTAAATAACTTAAATTCTTTATTTTTAACTTCAACTAGTAATGGTATGTGACCACCCTAAAACTTGTAACTAAAATTAACTTTGTAAACAGTAATTTCCACAATTTTTTTTTTTTTTTAATTCTTTTAAGGATATCAAATTCTTTAATTAAATCTGTGTCAATAAGTTTATGTATATTTATCTGTATATTTATCTTTAACTGAGACTTTATGTGCTCAAATAGTTAAATAAAGTAATTATTGTGTTTAGGAGTACCACACTTTGTCCTTGTTTTTTTATTTTTCCATACTGAGTATGTTAATTTGTAAATCCCTAATATACTAGGGTGTACTAGATAAATTGCACAGTGATTAATTGATATCTGAAGAAAATAATAATAAAACATTTTTTTTTGTATATGTGGAATTACAGGTAAATAAAATAAATTGAAGGTAATTGTAACTTAGTGTTGTTTGGTAACTTTTCATGATACTTTGGTATCATTTTAGTGTGCATCAGGTAAGCGGTACTGCAGCAATTTTATCTGGCTCCTAATTAAACTGAGAATTTCAATTTTTTCTAATAACAAAATTATACTTCAACATTTAGTTTGACTTATAATAGTTTTTATAATTTGTAAATATAATACTTCATTTAAATTAGTCTGGCCCAATTTAAAATCAAAACTTAATTTTCTTTTGTTTATTAACTTAATTTGATTTCATCAACAATATGAATAAAGATATTAAATATTTAGCTCTCAGAAAGGCAGAGTTAGCCTATGAGATAGCCCTCCGTGGCTTAGAACCATCAGATACAGTAGTAGGACTTAGAAAGCAGTTGTCCACATTGAGGTTGGATGGTGTCTATGCTTCTGAAAATATTTTGGAATCACATTTAGAACCAAGCATAGATTTAAGTGAAGCAAATAAGACCGTTAATCAATGTATGGCAGAATTAAATGTCCTCAAGGAAGATTTTAGTCTAAATACATTACAACGTTTAGAAAATTATTCACTACATTTAAAGGCTAGACTTGAGCGTATACAGCCCTCCACTGTGTTAGATAGAAAATGTCTGCATTTATTAAAGAAAAATCTTAATGAACTTAATTCAGAACTTAGTACTTTGACACCTCCATCTGTATCCACATTAAAAACTTCACAGGATAGGGAACAGCCTGATAAGCCGGTACAAGATACCATGTCAGTAGCTGTCACTTGTGACAGAGGTATGTCCACAGACTTAGGCAAGTTACGCTATGATGGTAGGACTTGTGTACATTCATTCATACAAAAGGTAGATGAATTTATTTTAGCTAGGGCTAGGCTAACATTAAGGATGCTCGTTTGCTAGCTTTTGGAACAGAAATTTTCACAGATAGTGCAGTTCATTGGTTCCGTAGTATTAGGGACTCTGTTAATTCATGGGTGGAACTTAAGCAACTTTTAATTAGAGATTTTAGTCCTTTTGATTATGAAAAGAAATTGTTAGATGAAATCAAGTCACGCTCACAGGGCGAAAATGAAAGCATAACTATTTATTTAGCAATAATGCAAGGTATGTTTTCAAATTTAAGTAAAAAACTTTCGGAAGAAGAGCAACTTGATATATTATTACATAATATTAGGCCTAAATACAATACAGTTTTAACAACAAGTATTGGAACTATCACTTCAGTTGGAGCTCTGCGGGAAGTATGTAGGGCTTATGAACACATACAGTAACGGCTTTCTAACTTTAAGGAACCTCCTAAAGCAAATAAGAATACAGTCGCTCCCCAGTACGCATACAACCATACTGGTATTCCAAATACTGATACTAAGTCTCTTCATCACAAACCTGTCAGTACTTTGCAAAGTGGCAATAAATTTTCAGGTGATAAACCCAGTACGTTTACAAATCACAATTACTGTTCAAAATGTAAGAATAAAAATTACCCAGTTAATAAGGGGATTTATTGTTTTGGTTGTGGTAGGAAGGGCGTTAAACGTCCAGACTGCCCTAATTGTGGGCACAAGACCACTAAAGTTAGAAATAATAGTTCTTTTCCAAAAAACGTATAAATTATGGTTGTGGCATGGGAAATCCTAAATCTAGCAAAATTAATGTAACAAATCTCAATTTTGAAATTAATAGGGTTGCTACAATCATAAATGATATGCCCACAAATGATCCTCGTCCTTACATTAAAATAGAAATTAATATGAGTCATCAATTGTTTATATATGGATTGCTAGACTCTGGTGCAGCACTTACAATTATAGGAAACAATTTTCATAAACATCTAGTTAGATTTGGAGTAGCTATTTGTAATGATGAAACAGTTGGTGCTGTCGCAGCTGGTGGTCAGAAGATGAAATCTATAGGATATATGTTTTTACCTGTCACTTACAACGATACCCGTGCGGTTGTAAAGGCCCATATCATACCGGAAATTAAAACTCCTTTGGTTTTGGGTGTTGATTTTTGGAGACGGTTTGATCTTTTGCCACCTCCAATCAACAATGCGGTACAGTTGTTATCTTCAGACCCAGCTATTTTTGATATCACATGTCCTGAACAAAGGCACGGGTATGAACACCTGGAGGATTCTCAACGTATGTTGGCTGATAGCATAGTAGGTCAATTTTAGGCTATCTCCATGAAGCGTAAAGGTTTAGGCAGAACTTCTCTGATAACACATCACATTGATACAGGTGACGCTGCCCCTATAAGGCAACGTTAGTACCGTATGTCACCAGAAAAACATAGAGTAATTTCAGAGCAGGTTAGAGAGATGCTGGACCTGGATATAGTCGAACCATGTGAGAGCCCATGGTCATCTCCGGTCTTGGTGGTAGGCAAGAAAGATGGGAAGCCAAGGTTCTGTTTGGACAGCAGAAAACTGAACTCTGTCACCAAGAAGGACGCATACAATCTTCCATATGTGTCGGAGATCTTGGACAACTTGAGAGAGGCTAAGTACCTGTCCAGCATAGACCTTTCCAAGGCGTTCTGGCAAATTCCTATCAGGCGGGAGGATCAGGAGAAGACTGCTTTCTACGTACCTGGCTTTGGTACCCTTAAATTTAAGGTTACAGCCTTCCGCTTAACAAATGCACCTGCGACACAACAGCGACTAGTAGATAGATTGTTTGGTCCCGAATTTGAGCATAGGGTCTTTTGTTTCCTTGATGATATCGTAGTGGCGAGCAGAACAATGGAAGAGCATGTTTCTACCTTGCTCCGCGTGCTGAAAAAGCTAAAAGAAGCTAATCTCACCATTAACCTTGAAAAATCCAAGTTTTTTCGTAGCGAGTTGAGGTACTTAGGCTATATTATCGACGAACAGGGCTTGCGCACAGATCCAGACAAGGTTCAGGCTATCCTGAATTTCCCAACTCCTACGAACAGGAAGGAGGTCAAGCGTTTCTTAGGTACAGCTTCATGGTACAGGCGGTTCGTACCGGATTTCAGTTCTATTGCAGGGCCGCTGAATAAACTTACTTCAACCAAGAAGGGAGCACCAGCTTTTATATGGACGGAGGAAGCAGAGAGTTCTTTTTTAAAATTGAAGTCTCTGTTGGTGGAATCTCCAATTTTAGCTTGTCCTGATTATAATCAGCCTTTCCAGGTCCACACAGACGCAAGTAACTACGGGGTGGGAGCAATGCTTTGCCAAACTATTGATGGAGTAGAGCGTCCGATTGCCTACATGAGCAAGTCTCTTACAGGACCGGAACGCAACTACAGTGTTACGGAGAGAGAAGCTCTCGCCGTACTATTAGCTCTGGAACACTGGAGGTGTTATCTGGAGAATGGTAAAACATTCACCGTATATACGGACCACTCAGCGTTAAAGTGGTTCCTCTCATTGTCAAACCCCATTGGCCGTCTGGCCAGATGGGGTATCAGGTTGTCGTCTTTCGACTTTGAAATAAAACATCGACGCGGTAAGGATAACGTTGTTCCGGACGCACTATCAAGAGCAGTACCAGTTGCAACTCTTTCTTCTGATACTGATCAAAATAATATCATGCCGATTACAACAAACGACGATTGGTATCTAAAACTATTTCAGGGGTGTCAACAAGCTCCTAATAGTTATATAAATTACAGAATTGAAAATAACAAATTGTTTAGGATAATAAAAGCCAAGAATAATTTAACATCTGAGTTTGATTGGAAGGAGGTAATACCAAGGGAATACCGGGAAGCGATAATCCGGGCAAATCATGTGGAACCCATCGCAGCACACATGGGTATTTTTAAGACCTACCGCAGGATGTTGCTCCGGTACTACTGGCCTGGTATGTACGCTGATGTGGTGAGGTTTGTCTCGTCGTGCCAGACCTGCCTCGCTTACAAGAGGCCTACACATGCTACCCTTGGTAAGATGGGTCGTCCCAAGGAGTGTTCACGTCCTTTTCAAACCATCTCGTGCGACTTAGTTGGCCCGTTGCCAATAAGTCGTAAGCGAAATGCTTATCTATTCGTAGTAGTTTGTTGCTTTTCTAAATATACCAAGCTGTTTCCCCTGAGGAGGGCAACAGCCGCTACAATTTGTAAGAGTCTGGAGGAGGGCGTGTTTTTGCAACATGGCATACCCCAGACAATTATAATGGACAATGGTCCATAGTTTATTAGCAAAGAACTAGATGCTCTATTAGCTAAATATAAGGTCCCAAATGTGAACTTTACGCCAAAATATACACCACAGGTCAACACCGTCGAGCGTTATAACAAAATGGTCATCACTGCGATCTCTACACTAATTAATAACGACCAGAGATCATGGGATGTCAACCTCCCCAAAGTGGAGTTCGCAATGAACTGCTCCGTGAATGAGGCCACGGGTTTCACACCAGCCTTCCTGGTACATGGCAGGGAATTGGTTACGTGCGGGTCTCACTATATAAATAGTGAAACCCCAAACGAGCTGATTTTCCTGCCAAGGGACCAGTATGCGGAAAATCCTGGCCACTTAGCAGTGATCTTTGACCAGGTTCAGTCCGCATTATATCACGGTCATCTTAAAAACACCCAACGATATGACCTGCGTAGAAAAGAGGCAGTGTTTAATGTCGGTGATATAGTGTGGAAGAAATGCTTCGTTCAAAGCGATAAGGATGCTTATTTCACTAAGAAATTAGCACCCAAGTTTGAAAAGTGTAGAATTAAAGCTAAACGTTCTTCTTTGGTTTACATTTTAGAGGATATGTCAGGCAAGGATTTGGGTGCTTGGCATATCAAAGACCTAAAATTGTGTCAAAACAAATAGCTTAATTGTTTAATTTACATAACAGAATGTTATTCTGTTCATTTGTTAACTTTCAAAATTTTAACTGCATAAAGTAGGGACTCGCACATAGTTTTTGGATTAGTGGTTGATTCTCCATTTTATGGGGCAACCGTTTAGGGATTGTTTGCCTCGCCGGGCATGTACGGCGTAGACTGCTAGGCATAGCTTAGTCGGTTTAAGAGTGAATTGTTTCCCTCTTATAATGGGCAATCACTTAGGGGATTTTAGGGTTTTACTGCTAAGAGTACTAGATGTAATTAGGACTTATTTAGTCAGTTGTATTGATTCGAAGCTAGTTGCGACCTCTCTATTTTATGTAGTGTCTTGTGGATAGGATGCTTTAGGATAATTTCCCCTTGAGTGTTCCTGAGCTTAGTTAGGGAAACACTCATAGTATAAAAGATCAGTCATAGTCGTGAATTTTGAATATGATCTGTATATGTAAGTTTTTTTTTTGAAAGAATGATGGATGAAAGTGTATGGAGTTATTGTCCGGGGCATGTTATTTATTTAGACAAAACTATATTTGGACTTATTTTACTACTAATTTTTTTTTTCTTTTTCTTTCCCGGATTTTTCTTCCTTCCGGAGGAAAAATCCTCCCATTGGAGGGGGGTACTGTCACGTTGAGTGACAATGTCAATTTACATCATAATAAATTTAGGCTCCAAAGACACGGTTTCCGGGTCATAAATAAAAATACAACTGTAGGTAGTATACGAAAATTAATAATTTTATTCATATTCTTTAAAGTAGGTAGTTAATTATATAATATGACCAGACATTTTAAAATTAGACAGGATATTCGGCCTTTTCATTTGAAGCTTTTACCGAGTGAGGAGCCAGAATAACCTAAACCTTCAACTAAACTTTTGATCTTATTGATTGGCTGCCCTCAACTCTACCTTCGCCCTCGACTTTCATCTTTACCTTCATCTCAACTTCATCTCTACTTTCTTCCACTTTTCCTGTCAACAATTGACAGTGAAAGGCAGCCCGCCAACATCTGGGAGGAGACTTCAGTGGAGCACCGGGACACCCCTGCAGTGAGCCTTCGCGGGTCACTCGGCATCAGGTCGTACCTGCTCCCTTCTTAAGATTTGGGTAGCCACAAATTGAGGAGCAACTCGATAATAAAAATTAACAATTAATTGTCGAGTGAATTTTTATTTTATAAACCCCCGACCGCGTTACAATGTATCAAAACAAAGATTAAAAATGTGGCTTAGGATAGGTGATAGTATATTAGAGTATCTTTTAAGAAAGGTAGGGGAAATGGAGTCCCAACCAGTAGAGGCATTACTACGGAGAGAGTTGATGATAACCTTTATTTCATCAGGGTCGGTACGGTCCAAGACAAATGTTCTGTGTGACATAGCCGCTGGCAAATTTAAGTTCACCGGCTGTTGGTTAGTGATATTATCTGCAAGATTTTTACCAATATTTACAAAGAAGGTGTTCACAATATTACATGATTGAGTGTGTGGTTGATGTGTCAAGCAGTAAAGCATTAGATTGTTTCTGCGCGGTAGTGTTAGTTACTCTCTTTATGGTATCCCATAGCATCTTTGGGTTATGACTAGATTTATTAATTTTTTGCTCATCATAAAGTCTCTTAGCTTTCTTCAAAATATTATTACAAAAGGACCTGTACCGTCTGTACGTATGCAGAAGTACTTCATTCGTTGGTGATTTTTTACATTTTTTATGAAGTGCGTCTCTATGGTTTATGCAACGTAATAAGCCGGGAGTAATCCATGGCTTTAGAATTTTCTTCTTACAGGGGATTGTTATCAGAGCAGTATTTTTGGCTATGGCGGTGTTCAATAATTTTATCAGTTTTTCTGTTACCTCATTGGGATCCTTTATAGAAAATATACAGTTAAAATCTATTTGTGACATCATGTCATCGAGACCGTCATAATCTATTTTGGTAACTAAGTTGGTGGTCTTCGTCTTAATGTTTTTATTACAAATACATAGTAGTGTAGGGTAGTGATCAGTGACTGTAGATTCAAAAATGAAAGAAAGAGTTGCTGATTTTGTTCTTAAAATAGTGTGGTCTAGACAGTTTTTACCTCTAGTAGGGAGAGTATGAGCTGCAAGAAAGCCGTGAGATGCAAGAAGGTTGAGGTATTCATGACACCGTGAGTCAGAGGTATTGGCTTTGATATCGATGTTAAAGTCTCCAGTTAGAACCACGGATTTAAAATTACCAAGTGAACGTAAAAGATCATTAAGAACTGCAAGAAAATTACTAATATTATCGTGTGCGGGTGAGCGATAGATGCAAATCACAGCTACGTCACATTTTATTTTAATTAAAAGTCCAGAAGCCGTGTGATGAGGATCAATTCTTCACATAAGGCACCCAATTCCGACTTAGTATATACTACCACACCGTCACTTTGATTAAGATGATTGGTGGTTCTGTGCATAGTATAATCTTGAAGAAGAGGTACTGTGAGATTGCTAGAACATGGTAACCAGCACTCAGAACTATTAAGTCACTGTCAAAAGGTAGCCTATACGTTTGAAAGTTTAGAAGGTTATTATTTATTGATCTGATATTTTGAGTCAGGATTTTCATATATGCACTCGGCTGCCCAATATATGCCGTAGTTTCTTCTGGGGCACAGGTGTAGACCTCTGTTACGGAGAATTGGTCCATACTATCACCGATGCTTTTAATTTTATCAATCATTTCGTAAAAGAGTTATATTCAGAGAACAAAAGGTATGCCGAGGGTAATATCGCAAAAAAATAACAATAATAATTGGCAAAACAACGGTGCCAGGGTATTTAATGCCTACAATTTCCACCAATGTAATAATAATGGGAATGGGCTTTAAAGTAACATTAGGTATACTAGTAAAAAGTTCCATTGATACAAAGCAGAATATGCTACCATCAGAGCAAGAGCCTTCAGATGCCATATAGTAATGCGAGTGAAGTCTGTTAATACGGTGTATAAATATAGGATATATATAAAAAATATTTAGTGTATATAAGACAGTATATGAATATATAAGATATAAAGCATTAACTGTATATAAAATATGCAATAGAGAAAAGTATTTAAAATTTAAACATAATATAGGTAAAATATAAATTAGATTAATACATGTATTAGCACAAATGTTAAAATATGCACTAATGTTTAACTTACCATTAAAATAAGAGCGCTTACGTGTTATCTTGGTGAAGATTTTTATCAGTGTTTTAAATTGCGATGCACACTCGCAGCTACCCATGCCCCCGTACAGCAAGGGCGAAATGCTACACACAAAAAGCAACAAAAACAAACTATTTACAATGTCCTCTGAAAACAGAAGGCTTAAACATACACCAAAGAACAAGATTATCAGTTGATTACTGTTGCGCACTCCCTCATACACTAAGCGCATGAGCCAACACAAATAAAAATAATTATTATTATAAAACGGAGCAGGTAAGTCACATGCACAACCATACAAGAAGCCGCAAAGATCAATATTAAAAAATGAGTGATTGCCGCCGACCACATACCCGTGTGCCATGAACGCAAAATTTCGAATAAAAAATAAACATAGTGAGCTGTTACTAAGGAACACGTACATTAAAACATTTCGGCTACTCATACTTGCACTTAACACAAGCCTGGGGTCATGAGTAAAAATAAAACACAATAAACAAAAATGTATGCAAAACTCCAACCTGTCAACACCCCCACTCACTGTAAGCTTGAAGTGATTCAAATAACACAAACATTGCAACCCTTCTGTATTCCATACTGTATCACAAGAACACAAGTTGCTAATAATAAACAAATCTACAAATAAAAACAATGCATTATGGCTGCACACCCCCACGCGTAGTGAGAGCGTGAAGTTATTTAAAAAATAGTAAAGGACATCAGTATAAAACAAAACCATTAACAACCCACCACAGAAGATAAAAAATATGGGAATACCCACAATTTCAAAATTAATAATTATGTACCCTCCCACAAAATAAGAATTATCAATTGTAAAATAAAATACAGCATGATTTAAACTAAATAATTTCAAGTTTAGTGGTCACTTGATATTTTTAATTTTTAAAAAGTCAGCTGTAGTGTTTATACGAATTTGGGGCTCACCCTCACTCCGTCGAAGATACACAATGCCTCTTGAAGTCCAGCAAAACTTGAAACCATTTTGTTTGGAAAATTCTCGTGCCATGTAAAATAGCTTCTGAGTTCCGGTGGTTAGAGTCTCAGATATGTATACTGGTTTTGGGGACCCCGCCAAGTTTAAATGTTTTGTATTTAGTTTGCCATCTCTTGGTTTAATGCTGTTTTTCCTTAGTACACCAGTAAATTCTACCACTATTGGCTTTACAGACTCCTTGTTATGGTTATATCTGTAAATATCACTGATATGATCATCTTCCAGTTCTACTCCTACCGCCTTTGCTAAAGATTTAACTAGGACGCATAGATCTTGTTTAGTCTCAAGTTTTCCATTTCCCTTCACGGTCTCCGGCAGGTTGCGTAACTCCAGTCCCCTGCATTTGTTTTTACGCTCAAAAGCTTCTATTTTCTCCTCCAGTGATTGTATTCTTGTTCTATTCTCGTTTTTTTCTTTTTCCAATTGTTGAATTTTTAAGAGGGCGTCATCATATTTATCGGATATAAACTGTATACTTTCCTGCAATTCGGTGTATTGCTGCTTGAGGGCCTGAAATTGTCGTTCCACTGAACCCGATAATTTGGAGAACAGCTCGCGCATCTCTACTTTGAGCTCTTTAATGTCATCATCCTGATCTCGCTTCCTTTTCGCTCGAGTATTTGAGCCTTTCGCCACATTTTTGCCACTTCGTTCAGATAGCGTATCCGAATCATTTAACTGTAGCTGTCCCTGATGTTGCGGAGAATGACGAAGCGGCATATTCGAGAAATAAAATTGTTAACGGGCACTGATTTTCTGTTAAACTACCCTCCCTTCCGGAATAAACGGCGAGATAATAGATTGCGTTAAAGACTCCGAGGTCAACAATTCTGGTTGTACATCGACAATCTGGTACGATTATCGAAACAGCCACTCTAACTTGATCTGTGATTTTAGTTTTTTCTTGATTTATTTAAGCACTGACTATATCACTAGTACGAGGACACTACAAACACGTCCGCTCTACGCAGAGGTCCGGGGAAGAAGGAAGGATTTGTATTTTTTTGTAAAAATGATTATTAAGAAATTATTACGTAATGTTCGGAAATAATGGAAAAAAACTCAATGCAAATGTACATGGTACGCCTAGCTGCATAACCTGAAAATATTTGTACATTTAGTAAGTATTTTTAGAAATATATGCATATACTTATAATATTATATAAATAAAATATATAGATACCTTTGATCTGCGCCCATATCAACTCGATTGCATTATATTGGCAGTGATAACCGAATTATCGTGGGTCCATTTGATTTGGCCAATTCATCCAAAAATATGATGGGTGCGTCTGTTGTTTGTGTAAGTTCAACAGTCTAACCAATTCTTTTTTTAACATCTGACTGTCAGCTTCCAAACCATTACGTTGTATCCACTCTATTATTTCAGGTTTTTTGTTATTGCTGCTGGGGGGTTTGTTAATTTGAACTGAGTGATATGAAGCATTATTCATTAAAATACAGTGAGGCCCATTCAAATTTTGTAATAGTTTTATAAACCATGTCTTAAAGTTTTTTTATAGCGAAATCCACATTTTTTCAAAACAATTCTAAGGGAAATAGCGCCGCCTTTGAAGAGTTCTGCAGCTTTTAATGAAGATAATAACTTCTGGTAGGTCGGTAGTTCACCTCGTAGGTAGTAACGATAAATATGATTGCGTATAGCATCTAAATCAAAATCATCAGGTTCTGTTATATGACATAACCTTTTTATTTTTCTTCTTTGGTGTTAATAGTTTATTGTCCTCCATGGACGACTCCCCAAATTTTTCCTTTGTTATTCGAGAAACAGTAGCCTTTCCGATTCCTAGAGCATCGGCTACACGATCGCGAACATTGTCAAGCGGTAACAAGGGTCCGCCATTTTGTTGTTCACGAGCAGAATAGTCTCGCAAACGAACTACAAACTCGCGAACTTCACTGTTGAGAACAGTTTTCCGCTGTCTTCTCGGCATTTTGCAAAACCGAAAATCAACAATCAGGTAACAGAAAATCAACAAATAACACAAAATAACAGCGAAAACAGAAACAAAACTCAGCTAACAAAGAAAGACGTGGCGCATGCAAGGCGTTAATCGTATGACCAGTATGATGCAGTGTGACAAGAAGACAAAACAGACTGACAAGACATGACATGACTGAATTAAAAAAATACGGTAGGTCTGTGGCCTCTTTTTAAATATTTTTCCATGAGGCTGGCAATTATGAATTCTTTAAAATTCAATTGAGAAAGAATTCTAAACTCTTTAAATTATGCTTATGAATAAAAATTAAAGTAAAGTAAAATAAAGTAGTTTCGCATCACTAATACAACTGTCAGTTGAAACGTCATAGGGATCATCATTCGGCGTGCGAACTATAGCTGACCCGGCGAACTTTGCTCCGCCTCAAAAGTAATAAATGAGTAAAATTTGGATCTTAAAAAGTTTAATTTGTGCTATTTATCGGCATGCGTTTTGGAGCGCAACGCAACTGCTATGTCCCGCTATGTTAATACTGTAATATCTTCGTAAATATTCGTTTAAATTAAATGCTGTAAAGGGCCCTATTAATCTATATTAAAAACACAATCTATTTAAGACACTTAATTGGACGAAAATTAATGCTGTAATGTTTAAAATCGCTTTGTAAGTAGGCCATTATTTTTCGTAAAAAGTAAAAAAGTAAAAATGGTCATTGTGGGTTATCCCTAAGAGATAGACATATGCCCTCGCGGACTTTTTTGTAGACCTTTTAAAGGTGTATAATAATTTAGTACGATTTATCACTTAGGGTTCAGGTAGCGTTTGCGATTAAAGTTCTAAATCTTGATAATTATCACTTTTTTTTTTACTACACTATACATGAATTATAGATCAAAACTACTCCGTTAACACCTTCTAACTATTAAAAAAAACCGCATCAAAATCCGTTGCGTAGTTTTAAACATATGCGCATATAAGGGGACAGACAGCGGAAAGTGACTTTGTTTTATACTATGTAATGATAATGATAATGAAGTATAGATGGATAAAAATAAAAACAAACTTGAACCCTATCAATGGCATTGACAAAATAAATGCAAAGTAAATATTTGTATATTCGTGAAATAGACACTTTGAAATTTCACGTCATTTTACTCTTCGTCCGTCGGTGTTGATGCAATTACATTTTAATTGAACATATTTAAAATTGGACCCGATTGCCATGTGGTCGTAGATTGTGTTGTGATTACAAATAACATAACATAAATTTACGCCTTTTTCTACCCGAAGGTGTAGGCAATGTCTATTAGACCTCGCTGAATATTAAGTCGCAAATGAAATAGGTGGCGAAATGTATTGGCATGCACCGGCCACAATAATTAGGTGTCACAGTCATCGATATTTATCACACATTTTTTTTTATAGAATTGTAGGTCAAACGAGCAGGTGAGTCATCTGATAGTAAGTGACCTGCGCCGCCCATGGACACCTGCTACACATATAGTGTTACAGTTGCATTGGAAGGGAGGTGGGCCTCCGGGTACCCCTCTCACCTAACGAAACGCGGCATGAGCCACTTTATGTTGATCTTCTGACAGATCGTGCTATTTCACCCGTCGGGCCGGCTCATTCATGTAGTAAACTGCTTGGCTCTTCCACTGTCTATAATTGTCTCTCTACAACTTCCAAGAAGAATTTCGAAAAGTCATCAAGTCAAATAAAATGAGTAATACATTTGTTTTATATTTAAGCTATTAAACAATGGATAGATGTAGGAGTCAGAGGATGGCCAAGACACACTTTCCATGCCCAAATTGAACGTGTCCTTGTTAATGGTCGGGACCTTAAAAAACTACAAGACAAGAGTTATGAATGTCGTAAAAGCGAGTGAGGTGTTGTAATAATCGTGCCTGATGGTGCTCTGTTCTCTCTGCTTTCCCCGCTAGGGACTTGGAGTGAAGTTAGTATTTAGATGATAATTTACATTTTACCAACTATGTTTTGCCTATGCATACGCACTTTTGGTCCTTATTCTAATCAACATTAAGTAACTAACGCCATGTGCATATGATCAAATCGTTGGACGAGTACGCTCAACATAATATTCTGTCACAACTGGAAATTCTTGTTAACTAATATTTTGCCTTGGTGATCCAGTGGTAGAGTACCCCGCTTCTAAATCAAGATGTCGAGTGTTCGAATCCTGGCTCACACTAATGATTTTTCGAAACTCTTTTCGAAAGTTATGTGAAATGACAATGACTGAAATCTTTGTGCCTGGTGTGGCAATAGGTTCGGCACCTATTCCATTTTGGACGTAAACATAACGGCGAGTTTTGGCTTAACAGCCACCGCCTACACTTTCGGCTAGAAAAAAGCATGAAGCTATGTTATGTTATTAATATTTTGTCCAAACCCAAATAGATTTAGACTCCATGCTCAATTAACCGGAAGAATCTTTATTAATATGGACGAATCTAAACAGAAAATTTTATTCCAATAAATAAAAAATAACGATTGAACTATATTCATCAAAGGTGTTTTTAGTTACCGGTTTTTTTATTGTACATCCTATATTTTAAAATAGACGAAACGCGCACACATATGTTTTTATTTATTTTAAATGATATTTAAGTTAGCTACGTAGTTTCATTCAAATCGAATTTGACGGTGCATTTTTTAGTCGTGTCCACTGTCCGTGGTCTAGAAGTCGAGCAACCTGATTCTGAATCAAGAAGTCAAGAGATCGAATCCGGGCTTTTCTGGGTAATAGAACTTCAAAAAGAATTTTTCGGAAGTTATGTCTGATAACTCTTGATGACTGACAACATTGTGTCCGGTGGCAATTTTGTCCCGAAAACATTTGAGACTCAAAAAGTTTAACGAGTCCAAACGAGATAATATAAGAAAAAAATATGTCAAATTGAAGTTTTTAATTTTTAGATAACTACGGTGCCGTGAGATTTACTTTGCAGCCATAGTATCCCACTATGCGCATTATTGCTGTGTGGCGCCGGCTTAGAATACCGCCACCCCATCTCTTCCCGTGGGTGTCGTAAAAGGCAACTAAGGGAAAAGCTAGAAGAATGGGCAGCAGCATTCTCTCTCAACAAAATACAGCCTACTGCGATCGCCAACCCGCCTGCCAAGCGTGGCGATTATGGCAAATACCCCCCATGATTGAACGGACCAGCAATTGTGGCGCTCTATGGGGGAGGCCTGTCCAGCAGTGGACTTCAAAAGGCAAATGATGATGCGCATTATTCAGCTTCTACTCCTTTTTTTTAAACAATGGTACGTCTTTGACAAAGTTTTCCTAAAGAAATGCAGTTGTCCCAATGTACCAACATCCACGGGATCACTTCTTCTGCTCTCTGCGGCAGTCTGTTCTTAATCTGGCAGCGCATCCGTATTTCTGTCCCATATTGGCAGTCAAAATATACTTAGTCATGCCATAAATATTGTAACAAAGAAAAAATTTTTTTTAAAATTGCAAATAACATTTATTACTTTTACAGTTTGTTACTTTAATACATAAATATAAAACGATATAAAATATAAAAAGCTTATTCGAAGTGGTCTCCATTGGCTGCAATACAGGCCTTTAAACGTTGAGGCCAGTTATCAATAGAAACACGCACTCTTTCCATGGGAAAATTCTTCACTGCCAATCGTATGGATTGTTTTAGGGAATCTAAATTACTATGACGTTTAGAGCAAGCCGTACTCTCTAAAACTGACCACAAATCATAATCCAGTGGATTAAGATCGGGACTAGACGACGGCCAGTCTTCAGCTCTAATGAAGTCTGAAACGTTCGCTTCCAACCAAGATTGCGTGGACCGAGCTTTATGACCCGGTGCCTAGTCTTGCTGGAAGGACCATACTTCGTTATTGAACATGATGTTGTTAAGGGGCTTGACTACCTTTTCAAGAATGGTATCTTGATACACTTGTGCCGATGTTTTGATACCTTTTTCACAAAAATATGGCTCAGTCACTCCTTCGTAGCTAACACCCCACCAAACCATCACTGAAGTCGGATAATGCCCACGTTGCACTCTGTCAACTAATTGGGAAGCTTCTTTAGAGCTTTGAGCATAAATACGGTCATTTTGTTTGTTAAAATGTTGCTCAATTGTAAAAACTTTTTTATCCGTAAACAATATTTTTTTGTGATCTCCCTTTGCGTACCGCTTCAGTAGTTGTTTAGATTTTAATACCCTATTCTTTTTTAAATTATCAGTTAATAAATGACCAGTGCGCCTCTTATAGGCTGCAAGTCCTAAGTCATCTTTTAAAATACGCGACATTGTTCTAGGTGTTATCTTCATCTCCCGAGATAAAATCTTTTGCTTGCGGACAGGATTTCTTCGAATTCTTTCCCTTACTGCTTTGACCACCTTTTTCGTACGAACACTACGTGGACGGCCAGGTCTTTTTCTGTCACAAACAGAAGAGGTCTCATTGTACCTATTAATAGCCCGGTACACAAACATTTGACTAATACCAAGTGTATGGAGAGTTTTAAAAATTACATTTGGCTCCATATCTACTTTGTGTAATGCAATCACAGCGATTCGGTTCTCTTTATCACCCCACTCCATTTTAATATCGCAAAATATTGTACAATGTATTGGCGCCAAAACGAGAAAACACAATGAACAATAGTATAAAAATGACAGATTCCAAATTCAAATGTAATATTTTTTTATTTTTAGTTGTAACAGTATTTATGGCCAGACTAAGTATATGTTCAGCGGAACCCTTAATCCTCGATCCCAATACCATGTAAATAAGCATTGAACTTTATTAATTCTAATAATTATAATAACAATAATATCTTGGATACAATACACACAGCGCCCTCTAGTTCCAAGTTAAACAACTAAATGTTATAGACACTAGATAGCGGATATTAATACATATATACTTTTGTTTTGTAAATACATACTTATAATACATAGAAAAACACCCAGACGCCACACAAATATTCATATGTTTGTCACAAATATTTGTGCTCGGGTGGGAATCGAACCCCCGACCTCATTGCTGCACCCGGTAGTTTTACCAATGCGCCACGAGGCCCGTCATGAACTGGGCCAAGTTTGGACAGAAACTGGGTACGACTAATATCTACTTCTCTGTGTCTCTGGAATATTCGCGGACCAGTCCAATCAGTTCAAAAACCACCCCAGCGATCGAACGCTCTTGTCACAGTATTAATGTAAATTCCCGTTCCTAATAAAAATAGGCTGTCCTGGATTTACAATAGTAAGTTAGAGATCGATTGATCATAGCTTGGCTTGTTTGTGATGTTTGTTTTGCATCATCGAATTCTGAGGAGTTATATAATCCGCTGTCTGTCCCCTAATATGCTTATATCTTTAAAACTACGCAACGGATTTTGATGTGATTTTTTTTAATAGTTAGAGGGTATCAACGGGGTCGTTTTGATCTATAATTCAAATATGATGTTGTAAAGAAAAAAATGATAATTTTCGAGATTTAGCACTTTAATTGCGAACGCCGGCGGAACCCTAAGTGATAGATCAAAACAATGTTCTACATTTTTAAACACCTTCAGAAGGTCTACAAAAAAGTCCGCGAGGATATATGTCTACCTCTTAAGGATAACCCACAATGACCATTTTTATTTTTTTACTTTTTACGAGAAATAATGGCTTATTTACGAAGCGATTTAAAACATTACACCATTAATTTTCACCCAAGTAAGTGTCTTAAATAGATTGTGCAGGTAATGTAGATGATCCTGGCCCTTTACAGCAATTTAAACGAATATTTTCAAAGATATTGCAGTATTAACATAGCGGGACAGCAGTTAAAGCCGATAGATAGCACAAATTGAACCTCATGAAATCCAAAATTTCCTCATTTATTACTTTTGATGCGGAACAAAGTTCGCCGGGTCAGCTAGTAATATATAATTGGACTAGCAACTTAAAGCAACTTGCTGAGCAAAGGTCAGCGAGTTTGATACCCACTCAAATATTACTACTACTAATTTATAACTTGCCGATAGTGCGAATTTCGGTACCGCTATATTATTTACTTATTTTTACTACTAAAACTACTAAAGTGCACTTCTCCTATTGATCAAAATATGATAATTATAGTCTAAATCGTACCTCGATAAAGGGACTAACCAAAATAATAGATGCGCTTTCAAAATAAAAAAAAACTATTCCAATTGGAACCAGTAGTTTCGGAGAGTCGTTAATAGCTGAGCTTGCATATTTGTATAGACGTGTAGGCCAGACGTAAGGCTCACCCCGTAAGGCAATCAATTCTTTCTGATTATCTCGCAAGACATTTGAAACATTTTCTTAAATGTATCTTAATTTACCGCTCAAATATATATTTTTTTATTACAGCAATAATTGCTACTGACTGCACCTTTACATATTAATTGCATGATGTTTATTTTATTAGAATGTAAGATAAAAATGATCTCATACTAGTCACTCTAACGTGTAACAAATTCAATATTGTGTAGATCTGGAGCTGCCATACCTTAACACAATAAAACGCGCGCCACAAAAGAGCGGGTGCTTCGTACGAAAATAATTTTATGTGCAATAAAAAGGCTTTTACTTTGCGCCTAAAACGCCAATACTCACTCACTACATACTCACAGCCGTTTCCAAATCTTTGACACGCTGTGTACATACATACATACTCAGATAACTTCACGCCAAATCCTTTGCGGGGTAGGCAGAGAGAACGGAGCACCATCTGGCACGATTATTACACACCTCACTCGCTTCGTTCACTTTAAGAATTCTTTTCATGCACGTGCGTCGATTTTTGAGGCTCTTAACATCACCTTCCTCCAACACGTTCTATTTGGTCATGGAAAGTGTGTCGTGGCCATCCTCGACTCCTACATCCATTCGTTTTTACATTGTATATCTGTTTAGTCAATCTTGCATTATCCATTCTTTCTACATGTCCGTACCGTCAGAGCATGCCCTTTCTTACTTTTTCACGGACACTCTCAGTCCGACTTAGTCCTTCCTTACAACCTTGTTTTCGACGCGGTCAGCGAGAATCACTCTGCAGATTTTGCGCAGTGCCCTCATTTCATTTTTTTGCACCATGGGCTTTTAGAGACTCTGTCGTTATTGATATTCTGTGTTCTTCAAGCCCACAGCGAAGATCAAGAAGAAAAACTGTCAGTCGGTGTGGTAGATGTCCATGGGTGACGGCAGCCGCTCACCACCAGATATTTCGCTTGTTTATTTGCCCCCTTTCGCATAAAAAATACATTACCCCTATCATTCCTTCAACACGACAAGAAACATACAAATATGTACTTATTAAAGCTTTGTTAAACGTATAACAGTATGCGTAACGAATCATAAACTTTATGCATTTCCGTTAATTCCACTTATATAGTGGGTACGTACGTGAACGTAACGATTATGACGTCATACATTCGCGTTCAAGATTGTCAACCAATGTGTATGGTATTATGTTATTTGTTGATGTCGTATCTAATTGTTATATAAATTTGTAGCTGAACGAGCAAACGTTGTCTTATCAAAAATGAGGATTTTGATAAACAAATAAAAAAAAAATTATACATACAAACGAATTGAGAACCTCCTCCTTTTTTCGACGTCGGTTAAAAATAGGGGTTGATCGTAGAGAGGTGAGAATTTAGCGTTGTATATCTGTATGTTGTTTCATAAAAAAAATTAATTAAAACAAAGTATTTAAAAATTTAAAAAAAAAACTAAATTGTTTTCGGAAGTTATGTGTGATAAATATAGATGACTGAAAACTTTGTGCCCGGTATAGCAATACGTTTTCCACCTATTCCAATCGGGACGTAAACATAACGGCAAGTCGAGGCTGTCAGTCATCGATATTTGTCACACATAACTTTCGAAAATAATTTCGAAAAGTCATTGTTGTGAGCTAGGATTCGAGCCCGCAACTTCTTGATTCAGAACGGGGTGCTCGACCACTGGACCGCTACAATATATACTACATTACTCTCTATACTAGTGGTATTTATGATATTTTTTTATTTAACTAGAAATTTATGCTTTTCGCAATTTTTCCATTATCCCTATATCTGAAGTTTTACATTTAAATGTAAGCCCCTCATCAAACAATTGCTTAGTGTTATCATAATATTTTATACATAAATATTTTTAACACTAAAAAAAATCTAAACAAGTAAACCTTCTCCATCATTCTTTATGTTTAAATAATTCTTCTGGCCAGTGTACATTTACTTGTGGACGCTGATTTCCCCGGAGCTGTGGAAGCCTTTAATTTATTTTTAAATTCATACTTTTGCTTTGCATTTAAATATCACGACTTTTATTTATTATTTACTTTATAACACTTATATACATAACTTCAAGCCAAATCCTCTGCGGGGTAGGCAGAGAGAACTGAGCGTCTATAGACGATTCTTACACGCCTCACACGCTCCTTCACTTAAATAACTCTTTTCATGCATGCGCGTTGATTTTTGAGGATCATAACATCACCTTCCTCGAGAATATATTCTATCTAGTCATGAAACGTGTGTCTTGGCCGTCCTCGACTCCTACATCCATCTGCTTTTGCTTTGTATATCTGCTTAGTCAATCTTGCATCATCCATTATTTCTTAATGTCCAAACCATCGGAGCATGCTTTTTTATACTTTTACACCAACGCTTACTTTCAGTCCAAATTCCTTGCTGCTTACTACCTCGTTTTCGACGCGGTCAACCAGAGTTACTCTTGCTGATAAGTCTACACGTTTGGGTATTAAGTAATTTAAGTATTCATACTTTTTATTGTAACAGTAGTCCGAGATATTCTATAACCACAGTAAAAGTTTAATCTAATCAAAATCATTTTAAAAAGCGTTAAAATTTGAAACTATAATCTATAAACTATAAAGGATTTTCCCCTTTTTTCTACCCGAAGGTGTAGGCAGCGGATGTTAAGCTTCGTCTCGCCGTTATGTTTACGCCCCAAAACAAATAGGGGGCGAACCAATTGCCATACAAGGCACATAGTATTCAGTCATCAATATTTGTCACGCATAACTTCCGCAAGGAACCACGAAAAGTCATTGGTGTGAGCCAGTATGAGGATTCGAACCCGCGATCTCTAGATTTAGAAGCGGGTGCTCGACCACTGAACCACCGAGACTATTGAACGTTATTAACATATAAGTTGAAGTATTATCCTCAGGTTAAAGAAAAGCTGATATACATATGTTAATTCAAGATTATTTTTCTGTATGTATTAATATACATTAAATTATTAAATAATTATAAATTTCTAAACTAACTACTTCTGTTTAACGATTGCCTCGTGATTAGGTAACAAATATCTAATCATCTTCACGAATTCTCTCTCTATTACAATATCAGTAAGATCATGATATGAAAGTACCTTTTTTATGTGATAGGAAGGCAAACGAGCAGGCGTGTCACCTGATGGTAAGCAACCAACGCCGCCCATGGACACCAGCAACACATAATGTGTTACTGTTGCGTTGCCGACCTTTAAGGGATAGGGGATAAGGAAGGGTAGGTAAGGGTGGAGGGCCTCCGAATACCTCTCTTACCGAGCGAAACGCGGCATGAGCCACTTTACGTCCATCTTCTGAGAGGTCGTGGTATTTCATCGGTCGAGCCGGCCCATTCATGCAGCGAACTGCTTGACTCTACCACTGTAAATACCTAAATAAATAAATAAATACCTAACTCACAAATAAATTAATTGCACAACATCTTATTGATTTGTTCATCAAAATTTGACAATCCAATCTTACATGGGTCATAGTGGAGTTTCAATAAATATATGTCGACCCTTGTCAAATAAGTAGATTAAGAATTGATGAACATGTGTGAGTATCTTTGTGTGATGGTCATCATCTTGACCAACAGCCATATAATGGGCATGGGTATTGTGCATCACTAAAATTGCGTTGAGAAAAAGATTACATTATATCAAGTTTGTGTAATAAGGGGCAAACCAGCAAGCGGGCCTCCTGGTGGTAAGTGATTAGCGCCGCCGATAGACACCTGCAACGCAAATAGTATCATATTTGCGTTGCTGATCTATCCAATAATAAAACCAGTAAATGGTAATGCGTATTAGTATCCAGACACATCATCTTCGTCCCCTATTCCTGAGGTTTGAGTTCCTGTTTGGGATCGGCACAACAGGTTTTTCTTTTCCACATTACTCTATCATTCGTTTCTTTCACCTTACTTAATCCTGTCGTCTTTCACACAATTCATCCATCTTTTTTAGGTCTTCTTCTTCTCTTATTCCCTTGCACGTGGACAGTAATACATGTTCAATATTTTTTTTTTCAAATGCCATATGCCTATAATATACATTGAAAAATATTGCCATGATAAATATTTGTACTCGGATGGAGATCGCACCCAACGACCTCTTGCTCAGCGGTCGGTTATTTTATAAATGCAACATGAGGCCCGTCAAAAGTGAAGAACCAGCACTCAGCTCGCCCAGCCAGCGGTAAAGTTAGTCTTGAAGCTAAGGAGTGTTATCCCACTGTTAATGATGCAATAATAATCAAAACTCAAACCAAAGATATAAATACATACATTACTTCGAGAACAGAGCGCCTAGGGCACGATTCTTACATGTCTCGTTCGCTTCGTTGACTTTCATAACTCTTTTCATGCATGCGCGTTGATTTTTGAGGATTCTAACATCACCTTCCTCCAGAACACCTTCTGTGGATATCTGCTTAGTTAATTTGCATTATCCATTATTTCTACATGTCCAAACCATCGGAGCATGCTCTTTTAATGTTACTTCGACTTTTTCTTTCAGTCCAATTTTTTTGGTTACAACCTTGTTTTCAACGCGGTCAGCGAGAGTTACACACACTCTGCCATACCCAAATCTCGCTTAAGTTTAACTAAACTTCCATAAACTGTCCCTCTTCCGCCTCTGAAACCACCTTAAGCCTCCCACAATACTCCGTCAGATATCACCATCCCTCTCCTTTCAATAATTTTCCCATGCACTTTCGTTGCTAACCTAATCTCACCATCAATCTCCATTCAATTTCTTCCTGAAATAAATGCAATCACCGTCAGATGTTGACGCGACGGCGTCAGTCGTAGACTCACTCGCGGCGCCCCCAGAGAGGTGATCAGTAATATTACCTAAGCGTTTTACCTGCACCTTCGCTTGCGTGAAAGATATCATTGATCCTACCATGCGAACCGGCATCAAGATAATATGACTCTAAAGACATATAACCTGGTTTTGAGAGAATGTTTATAAAATTTCATTATAATTGGTTCAGTAGTTTATTCGTGAGACAGAAACACACAAAGTTACATTCGTACAGAAAAACTTGAATGCGAACCAAAGTATTAGGAGTATTTAGGCAGTGTTTTAATTTTAAAATCACAAACATTTATTATTCAAATGAAACTTCTGATGCGACTTCCGACAAGATTGCGTTAAACGTTTAACACTGCGATTTAACACTACAACTTTTGTCTATTTTATTTACCTTGTTTAGAAAGCAAAACAGGTTACTTTAAAACCTGCCAAGCTGATAGTTGAGTTCCGATAACTGGAATTTAAATCGCGCAAAGACTATCTAGTCGTAAATTATAATTCATATTACAAAAGTAATGGTCTCAGTTATTTTTAATCAGAATTGGAATTCACGGGATTCCAAGAGACCATAAACCTTTTTAAAATTATCTGATGTCATCAGCTTCGACTTCTCAATTTGTTTAGTACCCAAATGAAAGAGATTCTGATTATTAATTTGTGAAATTGGCACGATCAAACATACTAAAATAAAACATATGCAAAACTTCGCAAGCCGAAAGGTTATATTTTTATTACAACAGAATAAAAATCAAATAACAGACACATACAATATATATTTATGTATATACACAAACAAATTTATTTTGTTTATCTCTTGACAAATTTAATAATAAACATTTAATCTTTATTAACGGCTAAGTTCTAAAACATTGATTTAATCCATACTGTTTTAGATATTATTAACGAAATATTAATTTGTATTATATACTAAATTAATTACTACACATTATACATATATTTATATTTGATTTCTGTTTTATGACAACTCATAATTTTAGACTACGACATTTTTAACCGAACGAATGACTAAATATATTTTTCTTCAACAAGCTTCTTTTTTTTTTATAATTTCACGCCTTCTTCTAGCCGAAAGTGTAGACAGCGATGGTGTTAAGCTAAAATCGCTAAGTTTTAAAGATTGCTATTTATCACACTTAACTTCCGAAAAGAATTCCGAGATGTTATTCGAGTGAGTCCGAAATCAATCCCAAGACTTCTTGATTTAAAAGCCGGGCGTTCGATCGGTGGACCACCGAGACAAGACGAGTGATTTTAAAATCAGAAGATAATTTCCATGATAATGATAGTATTTATTGTCGGTGACCTAGTGTTGTAGTAGACTGCTTCTGCTCAGAGGTCTCAAATTGGAATCCGCGTACGCATCGACAACTTCACCGATGACAGATCTATTCGAAAGTTATATATGTTAAGTTACAAAATGGTACAAATATAAGTGCAGGTATATCGCCATTTATCATTGAGTGTTACGACGCATTGCCGCTGCTTACTCGTCTGAATATACATGGCGTGCAGTTACATAAGAGAATTTTAATAATCCGCCCAATATACAAGAATGTTACTATGGATATTAATGTCGAGTCTAAAATAGGGCTCAATAGTATTCAAAAAACAAGAATCAAACAATTTCAAAATGTACATAAATATTTGTTATATTAAATATTTGGAAAGTTTCACTATCAAATATTACTAAATATTAAAAATAGGCCTCACCGGATACCTACTCGCCTTAATATTACTTAAATAGTTAATAATAATTCATATATTAACTATAGCTAATATTTTATGTAATATATCCAAGATACAAATAAATGTTACTAAATACACTCAAATCTTAGTATTACCGAATTATACGTCTAATTTTGTGTCAACAATGTCATTATTCCAAATTTTCATACGTTGGTTTTGTTTGAAAATTATTTTTTAATTAAAATTATAATTACTTATTAAACTATTTAGATATACTAATTAATTATGTTCATAATTAATGAGTTAAAGTCGTTGTTCATTTGTGTTCAATGCGTCGCAGCAAAATGTGGCCTGCAAAATAAAAAAAAACGGGTTAAGATTATTATAACCATATAAAAATGTCCATCAAAGGGACCTAAAAACAATCTGTTGGGTGCAGTGAGGACAGAGATACGCAGTCCACTGCTTGACCGTTGAAATACCACGAATTCTCAGATTGGATTTAAAGTGGTTCATTCCGAATTTCGTTTGATGAGACAGTTACTAGGAGGCACAACTGCTTCCCCTATCCGCCTCATACAACTTCTAACCATTTTTTTTCCAAGGTCGACAACATAACTGTAACACTATCTGTGCTGTGTCCATGGGCAGCGCTAGTCACTTACCATCAGTAAACCTACTAGTTTGTTTGCCCTCAATCGCATAAATAATATCTATGGTCCTCTCCTTACAAAAAAGCGCTCTTCGTATTCGTTTCCAATAATTATGATAGGTAGTAAACGGATTTTTATGAGCTACCTTATATCATTAAGTTAAAAGTTGCAAAAAGCATGACGTGATTAAAGGGTAGTCCCTTGAGGGTTCCGCTTTGGTTAGTTTGATTCTCAATATAATCTCAAGTAATCCATCACTCACATCAGTCTGGCATAGTTAATTTACCCCCAAACTACAGAACCTATTTAGTTGAAATTCGGTCCACATAAAAATAAATAAATATAAGTAACATTTAAGGTCTCGGTGGTCCAGTGGTCGAGCACCCCGCTTCTGAATCAAGAAGTCGCGGGTTCAAATCCTCGCCACACACCAATGGCTTTTCGAAATTGTTTTCGGAAGTTATGTGGGATAAATATTAATGACTGTAAACTTTCGTTTCGCCATCTATTCCATTTGGGACGTAAACATAACGGCGAGTCGAGTCTTAACAGCCGCTGCCTACACCTTCGCGTGACCATTTTTATAACTTAAAAATATTGTCTGAAATATTGCAATACGCGAGACGCTTAAGCTAAAATTCCTTGAGATAGTAAAGGCAAGGAGGCTTATGCTAAGAGCACAGTAGTCCTTGCGGTATTTAAGACTAGCAGGTATCAAAAAGCATAATAATATACGAGAACCGGTCATAAATTTCAGTAAGTAAAGTTAATGCAAAAAAAAATCTTGTTCCTGAATCAAGAAGTCGTGGGTTTGAGTCCTAGTTCACACAATCAACTTTTCGAAATTGTTTTTCGGAAGTTATGTGTGATAAATATCGATGACTGAAAACTTTGTGCCCGGTATGGCAATAGGTTCGCCACCTATTCTATTTGGGACGTAAACATAACGGCGAGACGAGGCTTAACAGCCGCTGCCTACACCTTCGGGTAACAAAAGGCGTGAAGTTATGTTATGTTATGTTAAACAGGTCATCATTGTAACCAAAACTTTTCGTCAAATTGGAACTTTTAGCTCTCTAATTGGCGTTATAAAGAGTTTGAGTTGTTGAAAGTTGGCGGGACTGCGCGATTGAAGCAAGAAAAAAAATATTTCCAAACATGTTATACCCGAATGCTCAAGGAGGGTTATGTATTACTGATGATGTATCTATGTGGAATGTGGATTTACATTTGCCTAAATAGGCCGGCTTTACCGACTAAATACCACGCTCTCTCAGAAAGATGGCGTTAAAAGTCAAAAAAGTCAAAATAAGTTTTATTTTCATAGGTCTTCACAGACACTTAAAAATAGTCAACAAGTAAAATTTTACTTTATTATTTTAAATTAACTACTTAACACGAGCGCTTGAGGAAAGTGCGTCCGTGGAACAAGAAAACACGGACGCAATCGCCACGAGCGGCCCGATTCCGAGTGTAGGGGCTATCATGAGAAGAATCGGGCAAGAAACTCATGTGCCAAATACTCTTTTCAAACTATTAAACATAAACAACAATAATATTAATAACGCTACTGAAAACAACGGTTAAGTGGCTCATGCCGCGTTTCGCTCGGTGATTGAGGTATCCGGAGACCAACCTCTTCCCGTCTACCCTCTCCATCCCACTGCCGATCCCTTCCGTGTCCTATTTTAAGAGCCAGCAACGGAACTGTAACACTATGCGTGTTGCAGGTGTGGGCGACGTTAATTGCTTACCATCAGGTAACATGCGTGCTCGTTTGCCCCCCTATTCCATTAAAAACTTATAGTTTCAGTTTTCACTTATGGCCCAAGATCCCGTGACAGCCAGAGCTCATTTTATAAAGGCTGACAGTATTTCAGCTCATAGTCCCAACAAGTTAAGAACGATGGCCGCTTCTGAAGTTTTGGCACCCTGTACCTGCCAAGTTTCAACTTCTTAATTTAATAGTCATCAGCACGTCACGCGAGGTAGAGATACTGGTAATAATTAATCAAATACATTTCTTGATCTATCCATACATTAAAAATATTATACATACAGATGAATTGAGAAACTCCTCCTTTTTTCAGAGTCGGTTAAAAACAGAAACATGTTTAATTTCCTATCATAAAATTACCTATCAATAAATACTTATTACATTAAATTTGTACGGGAGCGATCGCTCAGACGCGTAGTACGTACACCGCATTAAAACGTTTTAGCGAATGACAGCTGTCAAAATTGGACGTGCGAGGGCATAAATTATCTACTTAATATATTTATTAGATGTTTATAATAAAATTGTACGGGGTAGTATTTAATATGTAGGAGATATCGGAGAAAATCTAATGCGGGATCTTTTGCGCGGCAACAAAAACAGCAGTTTTTGGAACTTTTGTCTATTTCTCTGTCATATTAGTTCAAATTTACTATTAAAAGCTATGCCAGCTTTTAATATGAATTTTGAACTAGCTTAAAATACAGGCTATTACAACAATAATATCATTCGTCGCTGGGTAAAATCGAGAATGTTTTCGAACCGGGAATTTGAAAATATGATGCCTGCGAGGAGAGTTATGGTCACTGGTAGAAAGACTACGTACGTGTAGCAGTGCAGACCATAATTAATCTTACATAAAACATTACAGTTTAAGTAGGTATTAAAAATACTTACAATTGAAACGGAGAACTCATTATTCTATACTATACTAGATCTCTTCGGTAATGAGATCCAATCCAGCAGCTTGATTTTTATTCCTAAATGATTTTCGTACACTTTTATTGTCCAATTCAATGTTTTCTATATCATTATGTCCTTCGACTATTTGTTTCTGAGTGCCATTCAGTGTGGATGGCAATAGAGATTCTTGTATAGTATCATTACCATTGCATATTTTTTCCGATTTCTTTGCCGGCCTGCATCCGGAATGACAACTGTTCCGTTGCTTCACTAACAACGGAGATGCGTTCTCGAAGAACGGTAGCACTTGTTTGAATTCATTACGAAAGTTTCCGTTCAGCCACGCGTATAAAAACGGATTGTAGCACGTGGACGCCATCGCCATTGAATGTGCCAAGAAAAATGCCAAATAATAATAGTTCCACTCTGTTAATTGAGCATAAAAATCATTGCATATGTTGATCAAGTTTAATGGCAACCACGACACACCGAAAATGGTCACCATTGCTATCAACATGTAATTAGTGCGCTTCTTTCTTTCTCTATCATTTTTATCCTTTCTACTATTGTGCGTGCTGGGTTTTGATTTAGCACGATTGTTCAATCTTAAACTAACACACACATAACACAGTGTTATAATTAAAAATGGTATTAAAAATTGTAGGGAAGTAGTGAAAACACCGAATATCTTTCTTGATCTATCCGATGGCCAATTCTCTTCGCAGTAGTAGGTTTTATTGTTCACAGTTTGTAATGCCATGAAAAGACCATACGGGCATGTGACCACAATTGAGAATAGCCATATCAATATAGTTATAATAACACATGTATTCAATTTCATTTTTGGATGAAATGGATATACAATGACAAAGAATCTGTTCACTGCTATTGAGGTCAATGTTAGTGTTGATATATATACGCTAGTTCCTTGGGCATAAGGCATTAAATGACAAAGTATTCTACCAAAGATCCATCGACCAATAAATGTATACATCGGCGTTAATGGCACTGCGAAAATACATAGCAGTATATCAGATAATGCCAAATTAGTTATAAACAAGTTCGTGACTGTCTGCATAGCTTTATTTCTGAACACAACAAAACATACAAGCACATTGCCGAATATGCCCAACATAAATATGATAAAGTACAGGGTGCAAAATATGATTTGTACTGATTTTATGTCAATAATATCCGTAGTTTTGTTGGTTTTAGTATTGTGTATTACATCTATGATATCTCCTGTTATTGATTTAGTAAATATCACCACTCCGTCATGTATATTACTTGCATTATAAAAAGACATTGCTGTGAGGACATAGCTGCCAGTTATTCCTCATATCACACACAATTGATTATCCAAATTATACATGTTGGTACGTAGTTATGAAGGTCGTTAAACTTCCTGACGAGTGCCACACCATCTGCCAACAAAAGAGAACATTTCATGAAATTATTGCATCATTGTAATTAATTTATATTATGTACAGTTTAACAATATCTAGACAGAGTATTAAATATTGGTTTCCTAGTCGTCAATTTTTGTTCGACCTGGCTCGGTAATCTTGCATCCTCGTGCTATCATGGCTCACACCAAAGACTTTTAGCACGTTATGCGTGATAAATATCAATGACTCACAAAGTCACATTATTAAGTCCGATGGATGGCAATAAATTCGCTACATATGACTTAAAAAATATAAATATACAGAACAGAACCTTATATTTGAAAATCGTATAATAATGGATTCCTTTTTTTTTAATCTTTATAGCTTACGCCTTGTAACGTGTATGACTTTTGTACATTTACAATGCAGTATTACTGAAGTATTTCATAAAGTTCTAATTTTGTCTATGACTCTGTTTTATAGATGTCGTAAAATCTATTCTCTCCGCACTGGGTCAATTGTGATCTTGTCTCCTCTCTCGGTTAGTGACATCTCTGTAAAAGTACCGATTTAGTATCGTCCGCTTGAGTCGCGCCAAGACAATAAAATACTGGCGCGTGTAGCAAAACGTGATCAAGATCTTTCGAAACTAATTCATATAACACGGTACCTACTTTCAATTGATTCAATTGTGTATTATTCTAAAGAAATATTGTAGAGGTTTCAATATTTTCCAAGCATTTATGTATAACATTTATTTTCAATAGTATATTATCATTGTTATTTTACCATTTCCAATATCCTAGCGACCAGAGCATCGCAATGATAAATTAGAATCCAAAATCTTTTATCGTAGCATTATACTCCTGCTCGAGGATAAGCCATCATCGAAAACATTTCCAAGGAGGGATGATAAAAGAACTGCCAATACTTTTGACAATATGGATAGTCCAAAAGAATGGCATATTATCCCGATCCTTGGTGGAGGCTAAACCACTAACGAAAACAATCCAAGAGGGTTAAAGACAGGCAGGCGGCTGGTCATAAAAACACACATCTTTAGACAACACGGATAGTTCGAAAAGATGACATTTTGTGGAAAAAGGGCAGGAAACTGGTGATGATCATCGTTATTTTTGGTGATGAGACTACTAGAAATGAAAGTAAAATACAGGACTATTAGTGATGTCTCTGATCACGAAATCATGAAATTTGGTAGGAGTAATCCTTATACGGTTTAAAAGTCAGCTAAGAGTGAATCTTAAGAAACTTCACCCGCTAGGAGGATCACGGGGGTATTAAATTAAATTAATAAGAAAACACGCTTCTATAAGTAGGGTACTTGGTTGAAATATTATTTTTAGCTTATTATCAATCACTGATATACTCCATCGAAACGGAATGACCGAACTTGATAAAAAAAATTGTGCATATCGGATAGGTCTGGGAAAAGGTCAACATAATATATTTTTCTCCACAGCTTATTATTTATTTATTCTTGCAAAGCAACGTTTGCCGGGTCAAATGGTCTAATTATAAAAGTTTCAATATATTATTAACTCAGTTAATAATGGTCTAATAATATCCGTAAACATGAAGGCTGTCAGCAGTCTTAAACGTCGGGATTAATAAATGAAATACACTGGATAATATCGTAGAAAAAGTAGAAATATAATAAGTAAGTAATACCGCAAACATCCGAAATATCGTGATATTTTTAACCGAACACGTTTTTGATGTTGCTGATGGTAAGCTTTAGATCGACTGAAGGAAATTTGAAAATGATTTTATGTATGGAAAAATGACAAATCGTGTTTTTGTAGAGTGGGGGACAAACAAGCTAGCGGGGAATCTGAAGACAAGTAACTACCGCTGCCCATAGACATAATGCCACACTGATATTATTACAGTTGCGTTGACGGCCTTTAAGGGAGTGGGATAATTCCGGATGGGGGAAGGGGGGTGGGCCTCCGGATGTCTCTTCCACCAAACGAAAAAATGCGACATGTGCCACATATTCTGAAACAATGACGTAAAGGTAAGTAAGGTATTTCACCGGTTGAGCCAGCCCATTTATGTATCGAACTGCTTGGCTGTACCATCATTAATATCATCTATCACACAAAAAAATTTAATCGTATAAATAATTCGATGATTTTTATATTACTTTCTCTTTCTTTGCTTTAAAAGTCCTACTTTCAAAGCAAAGCTAGTCTACTAGATATTTATATTGGAGATATTAAGTTTTCTCCCGCGGGATAAAAAAACTTTGTTTTATAAAAATATGATGAGCTTCGGCAAAGTAAACTAGCCGTAGCGTTCTACTGCTTATTTATAAAGATCCATCCACATATGCGGTTTAGGCAGAGAGAACAGAGCATCATAAGGCACGATTCTAACATTCTTCACTCGCGTCTTTGACTTTCGTAAATTTTGTAATACACGTTCGTCCCTTTTAAGAATCCGAACATTACCATCCGCAAGGACACGTTCAAATTCAAATTCAAATTCAAAATATATTTATTCCATAGACTTTACAAAGTACTTAGAATCGTCACAAAAAAAACATTCACGGAGCTTAGATTCCCTTTCATCACACTGTCTTGAATGTGAAAGCGAATCTAAGTGCCAGTTCCGGCGTCAAGGCTTCTTGAGAAAAAACTGGCAAGAAACTCAAGGCCGACTCTTTTCAAATATCCAGTTTAACAAATAGTGATAAGAACAATCAATACAACACAAAAGGAGCAGTTCAATTTTTTATCGTTTATATAGTCTGCGATACAATAATAAGCCCTTTGACATAATCTACTTTTAATATAATTTTTAAATTTCCCCATGGATAATTCAATCGCGTCGTTTGGAAGTTTATTGTAAAAGCGTATACATTGACCTGGGAACGAGTTAGATTTTATGGAGCCTAGTAGTGGGCACAGCGAGTTTGTTTTTATTTCTTAAATTCAAATTAGTTCAATTGGAACATGGAAAGTGTGCGGTGGCCATTCTCGATTTCTACTTCATTCCGCTTTTGCACTGTATATCTGCTTAATCAATCTTGCTTCTTTCATTCATTCTACAGTTCCAAACCATCGCAGAATGTTCTTACTTACTTTACCTGTGACACTCTCTCTCAGTCTCGGTACTCCAGAGCTCTATCACCCCGCCTCTGAATCAAGAGGTCGCGGGTTCGAATCCTCGCTCACACCAATGACTTTTCGAAATTAATTTCGAAAGTTGATGACTGAAAATCATGTGATTTATTTCACTTACATTTGCTATCGTTAGGATCAGTACCGCATTATGTGTACCGAGCTGGGCTATTCTGTTCTCCATTTACTCTGTTGCCTAGCGCTACTCTTCTTTCATTGTCCGTGGCATACTTTTTATCACATTCAAGATATAAAGTTCCATCCACTTGCTCCAGCACTATATTATCAATCGTTATCCTTGCATTCTTTGAGGTTTCATCCCTTTGAAATACCATACATTTAAAGACAATAATATATTGATCTTCAATACAGATAGAATGAATATCAAAAGGTTGCATAGGTACGCAATAGGTTGCGTAGCACAATGTATCAACGCCTAATTCATTCTGCCTACCTTCGGGTATTAAGGTTATCATGTCCTTCCCAAAATCTTTGTCTCCTATCGCTCAAACCATACCATACTGCCTAAGCTCATACAATCGTAATGGCAACATGAAAATGTCTTATACTATTAAAAGTAAATTAATAGCGTCGCAAAACAAACGTTGAGTTTCATTCCTTTAAAATGGAGGACAAGTCGAAGAAATTATATGTATAATAAGGGATACTAACAGTTTCCTTCGACTTTATATAGATTGTAAGGGATGGGAGGCGAACGTGAAAGCGTCTCACTTGATGGTAAGCAACTAACGCCTCCCGTGGACACCAGCATCACAGTGTTACAGTTGTGTTGCCAGTCTTTAAAATGGGTTAGCCACGGGGTCGAAACTCCTCACCGAGCGCAACGCGGCATAAGCCAGTTTACCCCGATATTCGAAGAGGTCCTGGTATTTCGAGCTGGCCCAATCATGCAAAAAACTGCGTTAAAGCTAAGTAACAATTAGCATATACAAACAAAAACATTATCCTGCTTTATTTTAATCTTCAGTATGGACAGATTATGTTCTGGAATATTTAAAGTTTGTTTAACTGCTAACATGGAAAGCTACAGCGACTGTTACTGCTTAATGCGTTGTATGTATAATACAAATAATGCAAATAGTGAAAAGCATAATAAATGTACTATGTAGATTGTTCACGGGATTTCCAGTGACGAAGACAGGTTATATAGGATGTGAAAAAAATGTGCCCCATATTTTCGTACCGCCTGTATATATTAAGTCTTATCGTGCTTGTACTTCCTTACGAATAAAACAGTTCCAACAATATTTTCTACTTATCTTGCTACATTAAAAAGTCGGAACATTTGCATGTAAAGGCTGGCTCAACAGGAAAAATATCACGATTACACAAAATGATCATCATTTTCCTGCCCATATCTCACTTTTAGTGGGGTCGACATGTCGTCCTTTCGAACTGTCCATGTTGCCGAAAGGTTTGGCTGTGATTGTATGACCAGCCGTCTGCCTGATGTCACCCTACTTGTTATGTTTTCTTTGGTGGGATAGGGAAGGGGTTGCAAGAGAGCTGGGGACGAGAAAGAGGAAGAGGGATCAATATATCAACATACAGTGGTTTCTCTCAACCCCCCCGCAATCCTATCATAAAGGCTGGAAATGCAACTGTACTATGTGTTGCACCTGCAATCTGTCCATGGGTTGCGCTTTCTCCAGATAACCGTTTATCCTATATGCCTTAAAAAAGGAAACAGAATAAAATATTGATTAATATCTATATAATACGATTCGATATGGAATTGATGGCACTGCATCAGCGCTATCTTATTTGTTCGAGAATAATGGATTATCCGATTAGCTTATCGATAAGGGCTCGATAGGAAGAGCCGAACTGTTGAAACAATCACTCGTATATACAAAGCTTCTCCCTCCTTGTTTGTTTTTCAGGGGAGGATTATTTCAGGAAGCTTGTCACTTGGATATGTAGAAAATTGGATGGCAGCTGTAAATAATACAAGACTAGCAAAATTGGATTTTTACATTGTAAATAGAATAGGCAGGTCTCGGCTTTTATTAACTTTGATCAAAGATAGCGTGCTTTCTCTTGTTCACCAAAATTACCTTGTTGACATAGAATTCAGGCTATATGATCAGATAGATACGAATACTCGGAAACTCTAAATTTAGTTTGTTATTTTTTTCGCGTTGAGCCCGTAAATCTCAGGAAAAGGAGTGTTAAAATTGATGGTTTTTACTCATTAAGTTATCACCAATATACGATAGACCGGTAGAATATCACAATTTAGAAAATCGACGTATACTCGTTTATATTGCGTTTCATAGGGACGCCGATTCTTCACTCCTCATACCCTTTCCTATCCCATTTTAAAGGTCAGGTTTAAAGGTCAATAATATATAAGTATAATATAATATTCCATGGACAGCATTGGTTGCTTAACATCAGTTGACTGCACCTGCTCGTTTGCCTCTCTTACTCCTAAAATTGTTGCTCTACCTATACGCTACGTATATAGCTCGATTCTAAAATTAGATACAAATTTGAATTGATTTACTCCGCCATCTTGAAGACTCTTCAAAATATCATCCGTTAATTGCTATCCATATAATAATTAAGGATTGTTCCAACTTATTAACAAAATTACTCCCATGCCAGCTATTTATTACCGAGCAGTTGTTATAATTAATATATTGATAAACAAAGTAAATAAACAGCGAAATTTATAGTGATATTATTAACTACACATATAAAGAACTTCACGCCAAGTCAACAGGCAGAGTTAACAGAGCGCCACAGGGCACGATTCTTATACACGTCAAATGGCTTCTTTGATTTTTACAACTAATTACACTAACTAGCCAATTTTTAAGACTCATGATATCGTCTTCCTCAAGAATTATTAAGTGTAGATAAATTATTACTTTGAAATAGTTAATAAAACCTGTTTAGTTGGGTCTATGGATTAGTTCACTTCCAGTTGACAAAAAGAAAAATAAATAAATAATAATATTCTGACCATCGCATCACACGTTATATACGAAAATTTTAGTGAATGACGAAAAAGTTCGGCCTAGTGGTTGAGTGGGTATTTTTGGCAGCCTGTATTAATAATAATATCTTGGACACAACAGACACAGCGCTCGCTAGTTCCAAACTAAACAACTAGATGCTTGTGTTATGGAAATTAGAGTAAGAATATTGATATTTTTCTTTTGTACATACTTGAAGGGTATGGTATATAGTGATATGCATTTAAAAAAACCTAAAATGCTTGTCTATGTGACCTCATCTTGTTTTTCTACTAACATATTCAACTTTACAAGTCTCGGTGGTCCAATTTCAAGGACCCCGCTTCTGAATGAAGAAATCGTGGGTTCGAATCCTGGCTCACACCAAGAAATTATTTACGGAAGTTATGTGTGGCAAAAATCGATGACTGAAAACTTTGTGCCCGGTGTATGGCGATAGATTCGTCTATTGCCATACACCTATTCCATTTGGGACGTAAACATAACGGCGAGTCGAAGCTTAGCAGCCATTGCCTACACCTTCGGGTAGAAAAAGGCGTAAAGTTATGTATGTTATAAAGACAATAATAAATCAAACCATAGATTATAAATAAATAAATCAATCTCTAAAATCTCTGTAATAAATCCGTCCAATTGTTTCGAAGTCCAGACGGGACTCATAAAAATAAATATAGACAATAAATTTTAAAATGTCGTTTGTCTTTTATTTGACTCTTTCTATATATTTTTTGATAAATATTTTAAATTTAATATTGAAATTTGCACTAGATAAATTATTAATATTACTTTTGTAATCAATCAATTATTACTTGCTAACATACGTAACAACCTGTGAACATAGTTTTTATTATTGTAATTAATGTTACAATAATAAAAACTATGTTTTTGAATAATATTTTTAAAGTGAAACTTTTATTACATCGTCTCAAACTTTTTCGTCTGCGTGTTGCATGTCGCGTGACGGTCGGCCGCGGAGTAGGGATAAAGTGAAAGGCGCTCATCAGAGCGCCTTTCACGTCTATTATCGTTTATTTATTATTAATTAATTACCCAAATATACACTTTATTTTTGTAAATAAATACCGTAAAAACATGTAGAAAAAGAGCCCCAGACGAGGGATCGAACCCGCCCCGACCTTGTGTTATCGGTAGTGCGGTTTACCGATGCACCACGAGGGCCGTATGTATAATCGTCTAATTACCGTCCTCTTTACCAATTTCGACACATTTTCTAGGATCGGGTTTGTTTGTTTGTTTGTTTTTTTTTATAAATTGTGTTTTTTGAAAATTATATTTAAGTACGAATTACATACTAATAAAATAATGAAATATCAATAATATTTTTCGATCTTACCGACAGAATAATAAATATATACTAATATATACTATGTACTAACATATTATATTAGAAACATATACTTAATTTTTTGCAGTGATAAACTGTAATAAAAGCAAAGCAAACACACATTGACTTCGTGTTAGTTAACAACGCCATCTGCTGGAATAGAAATTTCATGAAAATCGTTGGAGCCGATTCCGAGATTCCAATTTTATATATATATATATATATATACAAGAATTGCTCGTTTAAAGATATAAGATAAGATAGTGCTCTTTATATATGTATTTGTCACATTTTAATAATAAATCGAAATATCATATTTACTGGAGGAAAAAATATCGTTTTGTTTTGTAAAGATCCTTTGTTGTAATGTTGTTAACGTTTAATAGGTGTCGCGTTATCCCTAGTACTTGTCGATTCGGGCGACATCTATCGATATAATACGATATTACGGCAGAATCATCAATAGTAGCAACCTAGTAACGCCATCTAGGAATTCTTAATCTTCAGTCGTTAACTTCCAAAGAACTTGAAAATGATGAGATTATCGAATTAATTGATTTAAATCTTTAACTTAAAGTTAAACGAAGCCAAAGCAAACTTTTAAAAAAATTGCTGTGAAGTAACTGTTTTACACTGTTGCACTCTAAAAAAATATAAATGTTAATCATTTTATCAGAATCATCAATTTAAAAAACTTACTAACTAAATTATTGAAAAATAATTATTGAAAAAATATTTTGTTTATGTATATTTAAAAAGTAGATTTAAAAATCAATAACCCAAGACTCAATTTTAAAAGTTTCACTTTTACGGTGGTTTCATAAAACCACACAATTTTTTTTTGTGTGCACTACAACATACATACACATGCATGACTTCACGTCAAATCCCTTGCGGTGTAGGCAGAGAGAACGGAGCGCCATAAGGCACGATTCTTACATACCTCACTCGCTTCGTTGACTTTCATAACTCTTTTCATGCACGCGCGTCGATTTTTGAGGCTCCTCATATCACCTTCCTCCAGAACACGCGCATGCCCTTTCTTACTTTTACACTGACATTCTCTTTCAATCCGACTTCCTTCCTTACAACCTTGTTTTCGACGCGGTCAGCGAGGGTCACTCCCCAGATTTTGCGCAATGCCCTCATTTTGACCGCGTTTATCCTACTTTCATGCACACTCTGCCATACCCAGCTCTCGCTTCCATAAGTTGCAAGTTCTATAAGTAATACCTACTATAAGTTATATAGTCTATTTATTTATGTAAGTTAAGCAGTTTTCAATGTATAGTACACGTGATCACAGACATTGGAATCCTGAGATCGAGCCTCCGCTTCCGAATCAAGAAGATATGGTTTTGAATCCGGGGTCACATTAGTGCTGACCCCGGATTCAAAACCATAACTTGTGGAAAGAATTCTGAACAGTCATTAGACTGTTCAGAATTCATTCCTCAAGTATATATTGGGCACGATATTCGTGCCCAATATATGGTTATAGTTTTCCCCAGTTATTCCTGATGTAAAAATTCAACAAATCGAAACATGCCCTGCCTACACTTTCGGTTTGTTATAGGCGTTATGTTATAAAAACAGTGTTATCATTTCAGTTCTACCTAAGGGTAGAATATACATAATGCATACATGCACACCTACAGCATTACGGTAGGTCACGTGCGATGTTCCAACTAAATCGTACTAGCCGCAAGCTGCGTTACGGAATTTTGTTTCAAACAATTTTTTGCCAAGGGTTAAATCACAGTTGCGTATTAATTTTGAGAACCCATTTTAGATTGGAAAATGTCTGCGAAAATTCTTGGAATGTCGGAAATTGAGTGTGATCCCACTTAATTAATGTCCTTAGAGTTACTCCGAAAACAATTTCAAATATTTTGATCAGATCCGAATTTCTTGCGATCTCAACGTAAATTTGTTGAAGCCAATATTTTGATACAGATATGGTTAAGAAACCAATGTAGTAGAACAAATATATGGTAAAGCCACGAAGATTGCTGAATAAATATGCCGGCTCAACCGGAGGTATACCACGACCTTTCAGAATATCAACACGAAGTAGCTCATGTCATGTTTCATTGAGAGAGGCATACGCAGGCCCAACCCCTCTTCTCCAATTTCGTTATCCCACTTCTGATTCCCTTTCTATCCAATCTTAAATGCCCGCAACGGAAATGTAACTCTATCTGTGTTGCACGTGTCCATGGGCGGCGATAATCACGTACCATCAGAAAATCCACTTTCCCATTTGGCAAAAACATAGAATTGAAAGCGGATCAGTAAATGTGGATCATGCATTTAAAACTACTAAGTAACGTTGCTTTATCGCCGAATGAAATATACTTGTCTGCCATAAATATTGTAAGAAAGAAAAAAAAAATTTATTGCAAATAACATTTCTTACTTTTACAGTGTGTTACTTTAATACATAAATATAAAACGATATAAAATATAAAAAAGCTTATTCGAAGTGGTCTCCATTGGCTGCAATACAGGCCTTTAAACGTTGAGGCCAGTTATCAATAGAAACATGCACTCTTTCCATGGGAAAATTCTTCACTGCCAATCATATGGATTGTTTTAGGGACTCTAAATTATTATGACGATTAGAGCAAGCCGTACTGTCTAAAACTGACCACAAATCATAATCCAGTGGATTAAGATCGGGACTAGACGCCGGCCAGTCTTCAGCTCTAATGAAGTCCGAAACGTTCGCTTCCAACCAAGATTGCGTGGACCGAGCTTTATGACCCAGTGCCGAGTCTTGCTGGAACGACCATATTTCGTTATTGAACATGGTGTTGTTAAGGGGCTTGACTACCTTTTCAAGAATGGTATCTTGATACACTTGTGCCGATGTTTTGATAGTCACTCCTTCGTAGCTAACACCCCACCAAACCATCACTAAAGTCGGATAATACCCACGTTGCACTCTGTCAAGTAATTGGGAGCTTCGTATCGTAGCTTCCTTAGAGCTTTGAGCATAAATACGGTCATTTTGTTTGTTAAAATAAAAATAAACAATATTTTTCTGTGACCTCCCTTTGCGTACCGCTTCAGTAGTTGTTTAGATTTTAACACCCTATTCTTTTTTAAATTATATTATCAGTTAATAAATGACCAGTGCGCCTCTTATAGGCTGCAAGTCCTAAGTCATCTTTTAAAATACGCGACATTGTTCTAGGTGCTATCTTCATCTCCCGAGATAAAATCGTTTGCTTGCGGACAGGATTTCTTCGAATTCTTTCCCTTACTGCTTTGACCACCTTTTTCGTACGAACACTACGTGGACGGCCAGGTCTTTTTCTGTCACAAACAGAGAAGGTCTCATTGTACCTATTAATAGCCCGGTACACAAACATTTGACTTTTAATATCGCAAAATATTGTACAATGTATTGGCGACAAAACGAGAAAACACAATGAACAATCGTATAAAAATGACAGATTCCAAATTCAAATGTAATATTTTTTTATTTTTAGTTGTAACAGTATTTATGGCCAGACTAAGTATATTATTCGGTTTCACCTACAAGGAGCTCCGGTTGGAATATGAACGAAGCCACGGGCAAGCTACTAACAAATATACAAACACTTAGCGAATATTTATCTTACGTACATTAGAAAGTCAAGTCGTATAACAGAAAGGGTAATAGACAGCTACCGCATCTTATCAAAGCCTCATTTGCTTCGAGAAATGAGAGTTGCCTTGAAAATTTCAGCTACAGCGGAGAATAATTTTCCAACTGAAACGTTTTATATTTTGCAAGTAAGCAGACAGAAAAACTTACTTCCTGGAAATAAGTCCTACAAGACCATCTATTTCGAATAGAAGGGACTAAATCAAGAACTTATATCTGCAACGGATGTAATACATTAGCCGATTAAGTTCGTATCGCTAAAGATTTAATCAACTTTTAGCTAATTGACTGATATTTAAAATTAATCAGATGCTCTTGGTGTGTAGTAGCGTGATACTTTAAAACCTAATACACTTCATAAGCAAACTAACAAACTATATAATGGAACATATTGAGCAAATTTGAAAGTACTTTTTATAAGCTTTTCTTTATCTTAAACTGTATCTATGTATGTATGTACGTTCGGGTGGAATCTTTGAACTCAATTTTGAAGGAGATGTCTTCAACCGGTTGAGCTGAAATTTTGTATACACGTTTACTCTGGATAACAATACACCATATGATTTCTGACATCATTCTAAACCCAATATGGCCGACTACCAAAGATGGCGGAATGGATATTTTTAATGTATTTTTAAAATATGGGTATCAAATGAAAGGGTTTATTAAGAGTAGCTGAAAAAATATTGTGACGTCATTCTTAATCCAATATGGTGGACCATCCAAGATGGAGGAATAGATATTTTAAGCATTTGTACAATATGGGTACAACCGCTCTGGCCACCGCTCGGGCCAGTTGTGACACAACTACCTTCTCTCACGCTCTCTATTCCCGACAAACATGTATCTTGGGATGGCTGTCTGACTAATTATTATTTCTTTTTAATATTGTTAGCTGAAACTTGGTGAATGGATCGCCAAAACTGGTGTAATATCACTGTGCCCTCCTGGGTGTTGGAGATGTCCATGCGCTGCGATACTCGCATATCATTAGCTGATCAATGCGATGCGATGCGATCCTAAAGCAGGAGTTTAATTAACTTATTTAACTCAAGGGCGCTGTGTGTATTGTGTACGAAATATTATTTATTATTTTTGGAGATGATCCAAATACCAAAGGGGATTCCTTGATGACCTTGCCTTGGCTCATCATAACCAATTTTATAGACAATAGTTGCTCTACTATTTATATTATTAGTAGATGTTCTGTATTCTGACTCCATGAATATACTACATCTATAGATTAACGTCACGACCAAAAAGGCTTCCATTAGCTCGAGTTTACATAATTTAAAATGGGGTGCACTGCAAACATTCTCGTTTACATAAAACGAAATCGTTTTATATTTGTGCTGATATTCAATACTTGTGACGTCATAACGTGTGACGCTTGTATTAAATTTACGTCACAAACACACTATTACTTACCGTGATGTATATGACATTTGCTAACCATCTTATCAGTGAATTGGTGATGGTCATAAAAATTAATGTAGCGTTATCCGTATTGGACATAATGCACTACTTGTGCTCTGAAGTGGATAGTTTTATTAGAGAATATCAAAAGAGTACATAATGATAACTCTTGTAATATTAGATTTTATTTTATTTTACGCGCACGTGGGTCATCTGATGGAAATGAGGGTGGGCCTCTGGATACCCCTCTTACCAACTGAAGTACGCCATGAACCAATTCACGTCAATATGTTGAAAAGTCGTTGTTTTTGGTCGGTCGAATCGGCCGATTCATCAATTAACAAGAATGAAAAAAAAAACGCTTTCAAATAAACCTATGAATTATAAATAAGAAAAATGAAATAAATATCACAGCGCAAGGAAATGAAGCAGGAAAACCCTGTTCGGTATGTATATCACGTAACCGATATCAATGTTTATTTATGGAAGCGAGAGTTAGGTATGGCGGAGTACGCTTCTAAGTAGTATAACCGTCGTGAAGATGAGAGCAAAAGCAAAAATTGCGAAGTGACTCTCACGGTCGAAGTTGAAAACAACGAAGTAAGACGGGGAGTTGATCTGAAAGACTTCATTGGCATAAGGAAGAGCCAAAAGTGTCATTATGACATATTAAATTTAAGAAAGACAATTAAAAGACATAACATTTAACATAACTTCACGCCTTTTTCTACCCGAAGATGTAGGGAGCGGCTGTTAAGACTCGTCTCGTCGTTATGTTTACGTCCCAAATGGAAAAGGTGTCAAACCTATTGCCATACCGGGCACAATGTTTTTAGTAATCGATATTTTTCACACATAACTTCCGAAAAGAACTTCTAAAAGTCATTGGTGTGAGTTAGTGTGAGGATTTGAACCCACGACCTCTAGATTTAGAAGCAGGTGCTCGACCACTGGACCACCGATATATGTTTTTTTGAGGTATTAAATTCTCTATGCATACATTGCGAGGGAGTTGCCGTGCTATTATATTATTGTTGTTGGCAACTCTCCATAGATTATCTCCGTAACTAATAAAGTCATTAAATGACTTAATTCATATTGATGTGTGTATATAAAGGTACAAAGTTTTTAGTCATAGATATTTATCACACACTAGACGACCAGGCGTACTTCGTACCGCTATACTGTATGTAGCTTCCCGCCTCACGGTGTTACTCGCGTACAAACAAAATGTCGATGACGACGACGATTAAACATAGCCTATGTTACTCAGTGATAATGTAGCTTTCTAAAGAAAAAAGAATTATTAAAATCGGTCCAGTAATTTTTGAATTTATTCGTTGCATACAAAAAGACAAATTTCGGAATTAATTAATTTCGAAAAGTCATTGGTACACCTATTCCGTTCACTTTACACTATTCCCTATTTTCATTTTATATTCTCAAACCTTTTTCTACCGGTATAAGCAGCGGTTTTTGAGTCTTGAATGGCATTGATACGCCGAATCTATACATCCCAAATGTAATTTGTGGCAAACCTATTGCCATACCGCAGTCACAAAGTAGTCAGTCATCCATATTTACCACTATATTTCTTTAACTTCTGAAAAGAATTCCGAGAAATAATTGTTGAATCGATCCCACGACTTCTGACTAAGAAACGGGAAGCTAGACCGACCACCGAGACTAAACATGACAGACTTATGAATATATGCTAAATTTATTAACAACTATCGTCTGACTTTAAAAAAATATCCTAATTTGAGAGGCAGACACCAAACACTTCAGTAAGTGGGCAGTAAATTATGATCACCAGAACAAACACCATTCATCAGCCGTAAATAATATAAGTAGAAATATGTCATTACGTTTTCCTCTCAAATTACCGAATATTATAGGCTGTGGCCTTGTTATTTAGAAATTTGACGTCATTCTATATTATAGTACTTATTTGTGAACAATTTAGTAGTACTATCAAAGAGTCCGTATTCCGTTCCTGATACAGATATTTTTTTAAAGTTAGGAATAAAAACAGAAATATTTTTGTATGGAGTATTCACATACACTTTCTCTTTCCTTAAAAATCTCCATATTCATGTATATAAATAAATTTTCCCTTGATCGTAGCATAAGAAAAAAGTGAAACAGTTCCAAGAAGTTTTGACATCAGGCAGGTAGGTGATTAAACCTCACTCGCTTAGCTGTTGATATTAGCGGGTTCTAACTAACAAACAAGATATTGATAATAATAACAACTTCAGTTAACGCTTTATAATATTAATATCAATGCCAGGGACTTTGTTCGAAGTTTTTTGTCAATGTCTAGTTTTTTTTAATACTACTTAAAAGACTTTTTTATTTGGTCGCTGTTGTCGATTTCTACAAAAAAAACCGGGACAAAAACATGTTCTAATCAGTGTAGCTAACTCACAGTGAGATCGATTTTGCACTTTGGTTTTAATCTTATCGAAATAAATTCACTACATTTTAAAAGATATCACGATATTAAGAATGTAAATATAGATGGGCAACTTTATGTGGTATGCTGACGTGTATTAAACACTCACACTCAACAAAAATAATTGTCGCGACACCACACTGTTCAATGCAAAATAGAAATGAAAAAGAAATGAAAATATCTGGCTTGCTTTCTATAAGAGAGAGAGAGAGAGAGAGAGAGAGCTAAAAAAACATATAAAATATGAAAACATGGAAAATAAAACTTCAAAAAGAGTTCCGATACCGGGATTCGAACCCGAGCCCCCTGTATGAGAGCAAGGTATCCCAGCCACTAGACCATTTGGGTAGATATAGATTGTTCTAAATAAGCCAATAAAAGATGTAGTGTGTCGTGACAACTTTTCTTAAGATTTTTTTCCGGCTAGCCCCCTTTCACAACGCGCGATAAGGAACTTCGTTCCAAAACTTTTAGGCTTTCGCGTTGCATATTACACAAATATAATGAGCGGGAATTAACGCAATGCAACGGTAACATAAAATGACAATATTGCACCAATTTGTAGTTACAAGTAAACAATGTTAAGTCAGACAATTACATTTTCTATGTTCCCCCCATTACAAAAAAGGGGTTACAAAACAAAGTTATATTTGTGTGTTTGTCCAGTCTTTTAAAAAAGATTCCTCTGAAAGTATTTTTTCTGCCTTTTTTTTTAATATGTCATGAAGCTTATATGTTTTTTACTGAACTCTCAGTAAAAAACAAAATGAGGGTGTTGTGTTGAATAGAAGACTAGCTGAGCCCGGTGTGCTTCGTATTGCTTCAAAATCAATAAGTCTTGTCCAATTAACTGAGATTTATGATGTTCCACCCCCCTGACTTGCAGCGTGATGATATACAGCTTATAATGCAAAAGTACTGTTTCCTTATTTGTAAGTATCAACCGGCCCCTTCCACGATACGTTTCACCTTTCAGTTTCTGTAAAATATTGTTATGAGACATTCTCGACTAATTAAGATAATTCTTAAGAATTGAAAATTATCGTCAACGTGTTTGTTTAGCCGGTGCATGTTTTAGGTAGTTTGTTTAGTCGCACATTCGAAATCAAACCTATTTAGTTGCTTTTTTTTTGTTATAATAAACTAGCTGACCCGGTGAACGTCGTTCCGCATCAAAAGAAATAAATGAGTAAATTTTGGACACTATTAAGTTCAATTTGAGCTGTTTATCGGCAAGCGTCGGCCGGTACTACTCCGCGAGGCAACTGCTATGTTAATTATGTAATGTTTTCGAAATTATTTGAATCGATTATATGCTGTAAAGAGCCATAATGATTATAATAAATGCGAAAATTATTTATGTTAATTAATTGGATGAAGTGGTTTAAAATTACTTCGTAAATAAGCAAGACATCCATGACCAAATAGAACGTGTTCTGGAGGAAGGTGATGTTAGAAGCCTCAAAAATCTACCACTTACGGTCAGCCAGCGTTTGCAATTATTTCAATTGCATACTTTCTAAATCTCGATAATTATCACTTTTTCTTCAAGACGTCAACAACATAAATTCACGCCTTTGTTACCCGAAGGTGTACACCGTTATGTTTACGTCCAAAATGGAATAGGTGGCGAACCTATTACCAAACCGGGCACAAAGTTATCTATACTTATATTAAAAAGCGGAAGAGTTTGTTTGTTTGTTTGTTTGTTTGTTTCAACGCGCTAATCTCAGAAACCACCGGTCCGATTTCAAAAATTCTTTCACTGGTGTATAGTCCATTTATCGAGGAAGGCTTTAGGCTATATTATATTTTCAAATAAATTAGGGATCCTTACTATAAGTTCAATAATGTAACCCAAGGTGTAAGAAAAAGACCCGAAAAAAAATCTTAAATCGCGAACGCTACAAAAACTATTGATTATAGAACAAAACAATGTACTACACTTTCACAGAACATATAATTGTCAACAGAAAAGTCAGCGACGCCATATGTCTAACTATTGTAGTTATCGCACAATAAGTGTTTTTTGAATTTTTAAAAATAATTATAAAGAGGTCGTTTTAAAAGTTCTTTATTTTGTACTTTGGTATTAACTCTACTCAAAATAAATTACTTCAATATAAAGATAGATTCAATACTTTTGTAGAACTTTTTGAATGATTCAATTCGGACATTTATTTCAAAAGATATCGCAAAATACAAAATGTAACTATACGTTTCTTAGGCAAATATTCCGCGCACATATTATTATATATGTTCGAGAGCCGCCCGACTCGGTCATGAGCGCCGCTCATAGCTGGCAGGTAATTTTTTTTTAATTTTCTTAGACTTTTTTTTTCTTTTTGTCCTAATGAGTTTGTAGTATTTAATCGTCTTAGGTATTTGTATATTTATTTTGTAATAATTAATAGGTAATGTGAACCTGTAACATCTGTGACCCCGTGTCTATTTAGACACATTAGATTAGAATTTGATCTATTTAAGAGTTTAATAAACGGGAAATAACACGACAAGTGTAGGTAAACAAATACTTACTTTTATTATTGGCTTGACGTTTCGGCCTGGTTGCACTGGCCGTAGTCACAAGCAGACAGATAATTTGTTTACCTAAATTTTCCGTTTATTAAATTTATGTAATATGGAACGCGAATATTAAAAGATTTAAAAATATGTTCATACTTAATTAACCAAAGTCATGGGTCAAAGCTAGAGTTAGTTTACAGTTAGTTCTTCACGCAGATATTATAATATTATCTATAATTCTTTACAATATTGCAACTTCAAATAAATGGACGAAGCGCAAGATATCTACGCACCTCAATCTTGGCGTCATTTGCTAAAATATAAAGACTTAGCGAGATTGTTACACATCTGCATACCCATACTGCATGCCCATCTATATACATTTACATTTTTAATATCGTGATCTCTTTTAAAATTTAGTGAATTTATTTTGATAAGAGTAATACCAAGGTGCCAAATCGACATCATTTAAAATATACAAAAAACACTCACTGTGAGTTAGGCATACTGGTAAGAACATGTGGTGACCAGGTTTTTTTTTAAATCGACGACAATGACAAATTTAAAAAAAAAGGTTCAAGTAGGTAGTATTAAAAAAAACTAAAGATTGACAAAAAACTTCTGGCAAAGTCCCTGGTATTGCTATTGATTGAAGTTGATAATATTTTTTTATGGGATAGGAGGGCAAAGGAGCAAGCGTGTCACCTGAAGGTAAGTAACCTGCGCCGCCCATGGACACCGGCATCACTTATAGTGTTACCGTTGCGTTGCCGACCTTTAAGGGCCTTCCCTTCCTTCCGATCCTTTAAGGGATGGGGAAGGGAGGTCGACCTCCGGGTACCTCTCTCACCGAACGAAATGCGGCATGAGCCACTTTACGTCAATCTTCTGGGAGGTGGTGGTATTTCACCGGTTGAGCCCATTCATGCATTAATTCAACTGCTTAATATTTTAACTGCCATTATTTTCATCATATCTAGGTTGTTAGTCGCTAATATCAAAAGCTAAGAAAGTAAGGTGTGTAATAATCGTGCCTTATGACGCTTTGTACCCTTTACCTACCCCGCAAGGGATCTGGCGTGAAGTTATGTATGTATGTATCAGGAACTTGAAATGAAAAAAAAAATTGTGTTAGATAGTCCATTTATGAGGCAAGCTTTGAGGTATTATTAGTATGATCGCGGTAATAATCTTTTTAGTGGAAAATGTATAAAATATGGCGGTACGAAGTTCGCGCGGTCTGCTAGTCAGTCATAGATATTTATCACACTTAACTTCCGAAAACAATTTCGAAAAGTCATAGGTAAGATCCAGTGTCAGGGTTCTCACCCGGACCTCTGGATCAGAAGCCGTGTGCTCGACCACTGGTCCACCGAGACTATATAATATCTACGGATAAAAAACGGCACAGGGCTGGATATGCCTGTATTCTGCAGTCATCGCCTTGCTTTTGTCGTTTCAGTGGTAGACTACCACTGGGACGTGGGAACATTTGGCGAATCGATTTTTATATAAAAGAAACCCATGAAATGTTCCCCCCCCCCTTAACACAACAAAATGCAAGTTTATTTTCACTGAAGTTTAGTTCAAAACTAATTTATGGCAAGTCGCCTTTTTGCATTAATCCTGCAACCTACAGATAGGTTAAGATATTTCAAAGAGAAAGTTAAGACTAGAATTGCGCTTTGTTTCAAATTTTCATATCTTATAATGAACGTGGATTTTTATATTATACTGACTAACTGTTGCCTGCAACTACGCCAGCGTACCATTTCTTTCAACAATTACTTTGTTCACACATATCACATATAAACTTTATCGTTTGAGATAAGATTAGTCAAATTATGAAAGTTATTGAAAAATCTGTTGATTTTGTACCCAACCTTTCTCCAATTGGTGTTTTTTTTTATATGTTCTACCTTAAATTGGTAGAACGTGTAAAAGGTCGACAATAAAAAAAAATTGTGTGGTTTTATGAAACCACCGTAAAAGTGAAACTTTTAAAATTGAGTCTTGGGTTATTGATTTTTAAATCTACTTTTTAAATATACATAAACAAAATATTTTTTCAATAATTATTTTTCAATAATTTAGTTAGTAAGTTTTTTAAATTGATGATTCTGATAAAATGATTAACATTTATATTTTTTTAGAGTGCAACAGTGTAAAACAGTTACTTCACAGCAATTTTTTTAAAAGTTTGCTTTGGCTTCGTTTAACTTTAAGTTAAAGATTTAAATCAATTAATTCGATAATCTCATCATTTTCAAGTTCTTTGGAAGTTAACGACTGAAGATTAAGAATTCCTAGATGGCGTTACTAGGTTGCTACTATTGATGATTCTGCCGTAATATCGTATTATATCGATAGATGTCGCCCGAATCGACAAGTACTAGGGATAACGCGACACCTATTAAACGTTAACAACATTACAACAAAGGATCTTTACAAAACAAAACGATATTTTTTCCTCCAGTAAATATGATATTTCGATTTATTATGAAAATGTGACAAATACATATATAAAGAGCACTATCTTATCTTATATCTTTAAACGAGCAATTCTTGTATATATATATATATATAATTGGAATCTCGGAATCGGCTCCAACGATTTTCATGAAATTTCTATTCCAGCAGATGGCGTTGTTAACTAACACGAAGTCAATGTGTGTTTGCTTTGCTTTTATTACAGTTTATCACTGCAAAAAATTAAGTATATGTTTCTAATATAATATGTTAGTACATAGTATATATTAGTATATATTTATTATTCTGTCGGTAAGATCGAAAAATATTATTGATATTTCATTATTTTATTAGTATGTAATTCGTACTTAAATATAATTTTCAAAAAACACAATTTATAAAAAAAAACAAACAAACAAACCCGATTCTAGAAAATGTGTCGAAATTGGTAAAGAGGACGGTAATTAGACGATTATACATACGGCCCTCGTGGTGCATCGGTAAACCGCACTACCGATAACACAAGGTCGGGGCGGGTTCGATCCCTCGTCTGGGGGTGTTTTTCTACATGTTTTTACGGTATTTATTTACAAAAATAAAGTGTATATTTAGGTAATTAATTAATAATAAATAAACGATAATAGACGTGAAAGGCGCTCTGACGAGCGCCTTTCACTTTATCCCTACTCCGCGGCCGACCGTCACGCGACATGCAACACGCAGACGAAAAAGTTTGAGACGATGTAATAAAAGTTTCACTTTAATAATAATATTAAATTTTGGTATATCTACGTAGTTGCGTACATCCCGATTGAACAAAAAAGATGAAAAAATGAATGAAATAAATTATTCTAAGCACGAGTCATGTTTATTCTTGGCATGTTTTATTTATTAAATAAAAGAAACACAAAATTGAACAGACATTGTCCTATCCAATTCCATTAAATTTGCCTTTGATGACTTTCTCAAGATGTAAATTGTTAAATAAAATATTGAACAAAAATATTATAACGATATCAAAAAAATGTCTTTTCCAAATCAACACGTCGGTTACTTGCCTTTTTCAATATATAAATTACTAGCTGACCCAGGGAACTCTGTTCTGCCTTCAGGGAAATAAATAAATAGATTTTGGAAATTATTAAGTCAAATTGTTTATTTAATAATTAATTAATTTATTTGTGTTTTATAACACAAATAAAAAAATGAATTACATTCATCGTTCGTTATTGTTCCTGTAATTTGTATACGTAAGTTTTTATTTTCGGAAGGGTGTCGAACGTGATAAACAATATTCTACATCCGTCTACTGGTTGACCACATCACTAAATTCAAGCACACGGCTTCTGATCCAGAGGTCCGGGTTTGAATCCTGACACTGGCTCACACCAATGACTTTTTAAAATTGAATTACATTCATCGTTCGTTATTGTTCCTGTAATTTGTATACGTAAGTTTTTATTTTCGGAAGGCTGTCGAACGTGATAAACAATATTCTACATCCGTCTACTGGTTGACCACATCACTAAATTCAAGCACACGGCTTCTGATCCAGAGGTCCGGGTTTGAATCCTGACACTGGCTCACACCAATGACTTTTTAAAATTGTTTTCGGAAGTTAACATAATAAAACTTCACGCCTTTTGTTACCCGAAGGTGTAGGCAGCGGCTGTTAAGCCTCGTCTCGCCGTTATGTTTACGTCCCAAATGGAATAGATGGCGAACCTATTGCCATACCGCGCACAAAGTTGTCAGTCAAAAACATTGTGCCCGGCATCGCAATAGGTGAGACGAGGCTTAACAGCCGCTGCCGCTACACCTTCGGGTAACAAAGGCGTGAAGTTATGTTATGTTATCACCAAATTTGAACCAAATTGGGGCACCCGTTCTTGAGTTTTTTGTGTTTTCTCCTGTCTCCTACTTCCTTAAAAGACGGCACCTGATGGTGTCCAACTAGATCGTTTGCCCTCCTACCCGATAAAAAAAGTTAAAAATAGTGTAACTAACACAATTTTCTTTTGTTATAGATAAACACATAGCAATATAATCCGTAGTTTCAAAAAACATATTCTACATTTCAATTAAAAGACAACCGGATTAAAAACAGTGGGTATCTTTAACAGGTTCAGTACTATCCCCTTTTTCATCAACTCTTTTAATCAAATCTAAGTAAACCACCGGTGACTTTCCAGAAATATAATAGTATTAAATCTTGACTAAATTATTAAAAAAATAAATATAAAATAAAAACTTTTTTTCAGAACAGCGGCTACTACCAAAAAGTCTGTAATATCAATTTATCGCCGTTCGAGTGCCAGGTGTCCATAATCACTCTTGAAACTAAATGACCCAGTAAATTTAATATAAGTATCGTTTTTCTTGATTAAGTCGTGGGTTTGAATACGCCAATGACTTTTTAACATTCTTTTTGAAAGTTATTTATGATAAATATCGATGACTGAAAACTGTGTGACCCTTGTATGGTAATAGGTTCACCACCTATTCCGTTTGGCAACGTAAATATAGCGACGACTTGAGACTTTACAGCCGCTGCTTTCGGGTAGAAAAAGTTTTGTTTATTATTATATTTCAAATGCTCATCCGACTTGAGCTGTTAATATCAAGATGCCTAGTTACAAAAAAAATCTTTTTGAACGCACCCATAAAATCATTGACAGGTATTATCCTTGATTTTTTCGTTCCATTTTCAACCTAACTTATTCAATCACTAATTCACACTTTTTTCCCTGACAATTCTCTCTCTCCACATTTCGGAGGAAAAAGTATTTGACTTGGATGCGTGTTGGAATTTCTACAAAGTAATTCTAAATTACATGGGAATCCGTCAATTTGCCTGATTGAATGGCTTGTAGCAGTTGTGTAGGTAGGCATCAAGCGGCACGAACATCATTTGAGCCGAATTGATTGATCCACAGGTCATTGACCCAGTTCAGTCGATCTGTATTGATATTCCTTATATTAAAAAGCCTTCAAAAAGGAGATTTTACAGTCGAATTATACGATTGTATAACATAACATAACTTCACGCCTTTTTCTACCCGAAGGTGTAGGCAGCGGCTGTTAAGCCTCGTCTCGCCGTTATGTTTACGTCCCAATGGAACCTATTGCCATACCGGGTACGAAGTTTTTAGTCATTGCTATTTATCACATAACTTACGAAATTAATTTCGAAAAGTCATTGGTGTGAGCCAATTTGAGGATTCGAAACCGTGACCTCTGGATTCAGAAGCGGGGTGCTCGACCAGTGGACTATACCGCCGGTAACTCATATACTTATATTCTGAGAGTACGCTTAAGGGTGCTCAAGTCCCATCTGCAATAATAATGATATCAAATTGTTCAGACTTGAATTTTCTAAAAAAAAAATAAAAAACTTTTGAGATATAGGTTTTTATTTATCTAAACTTTAAATACATATGTTTTTAATGCTAAATATTAATACTATTTTCTACACCACAACCCCGCAAATAATATGATTTGTGTAAAAATCTTGTCACTCACAATATTCCAAAGAAATTTCGTTTTTAATTAACCAACATTTTGATATTGGAAATGTACGAGCACCTACTTTATACAAGTTTGATATACCTCTCAATTTGTTCTGAACATGAAGTGAGTAGGTAATTGCTAAAAAAAAAACACAAAAGTTTCACTGCCATTTTGTTACGTTCCGTTTTTCGTATAATATCTCTACAAAGCAATGGTTACATATGCCAATTATAATTTTACTTATTATTATATAACGTTAACAGTAGGCCTTGCTGTCATATAATTATAATAAATTATATTTTTCTTATCTATATCTTATTACAATGACATATCGGTGACAGAAAACTTTGTGCCCCGTATGGCAATAGGTTCGCCACCCATTCCATTTGGGACGTAAACATAACGGCGAGTCGAGGCATAACAGTCTCTGCCCACACCTTCGGGTAGAAAAGGCGTGAAGTTATGTTAATAAATATTCACGTTATAGTATTGGGGGACTTTTTATGAAATTGGGAAGCGACTACCAATACTCATTGATATCTGCAACATATATAGTCAAAGTCAAAGTCAAAGTCAAAATAACTTTTTATATAGGTCTTCACAGACACTTAAAAATAGTCAACAAGTACAGATAACATATTATTTAAAATTAAATACAAACACGAGCGCTTGTGGAAAGTGCCTCTGTGGAACAAAAAAAACACACGGACGCAATCGCCACGAGCGGCTCGATTCCGAGTGTAGGGGTTATCATGAGAAGAATCGGGCAAGAAACTCATGTGCCAAATACACTTTTGAAACCATATGAAATAAATAACAATAGATATAGTGTAACAGTTGCGTTGCCAACGGTTTTTGGGGTCTACTACCTTAAAGGCCGGTAACGGTGCGCCTTCCGATACTTCTTTAACCCGTATTATGACAGGTTGTGGTACTCTTTATTTTATTTTAATCAGAATACAGAATAAATATTATTAGAATAATATTAATGAAACACAATTCTCGGACAAATCTGTATTGCAGCTCCATACATCTGTTTCATTGTTCTAATTTCAACGTTACATTGTGATTTAACCAATTTTGTCCTAGAATTGTCGCGTCCATTTCCATCTAATAACCCTAATGCATTCTCTGCGACGCCGTCAACCAAGTGCTATCTGGGATATTTTATCTGGCTAATGGCTAATGGCTAATGCGTCTTCTCTGGTCTTCGTAGAGATTGATTTTGGCTTAGAATATTACTGAAAATTTAATTAATATCCCACATTTTGATATCGTCTCTGTGACAAAGTTACTGTCAAAGATCACATGCCCAAGATCAAACGTATGAAAATCGAAAAAAATATTTTAATTTCGTGATATTTTATGATAATCTGTCAACAGCAGGATTCGTGATAGGCAATTTACTTAGGAGTAATTGAGAGACAAGATATTATATATGTCTGTCTATATTACGATTCGTGCGTAAATATTATTGAAAATCTTGACTTGACTTCAAAGCTCCACCTAAAATGTTACCGAGAAATATTGTTATATACAAAAAGCGGAGGACATTGGAAATATAGTGTAAAAATAGTCATATAGGTATCGATTCCTGGTGACTTTTTATTTTTTTTTAAGCTGCCCGCTTCTGAGTCAGGAGTTGATTAGTAGATCGAGTCGATTCCGGGCTACACCAAAGATATCTAGGGATTCTTTTCGGAAGTTATGTGAGACAAATATCGATGTCTGACAACGGTGTGCCCGGTGTATGGAAATAGGTTTGCTTACTAATTGGAATAACATAACGATTAAGCGAGTCAAGGCTTCACAGCTTACACCTTCGAGTGGTAAAAGACGTGAAGTTAGTGTTTATGAACCCAGTGGCACCTTTTATACGTAGCATGAGGCAGCTCACACACTGCCGCAACGCTATCTGTGTTGGTTACCGGTTATGTTACCTTTGGTATAAAAACCATATCTGTTTCTTTAAACTAAAAATAAATTAAAAGCGAACGATCACCACCATCATCCCGGGGGGGTCCCGGTTTGGATTGAAAGAGAGTGTCGGTGTAAAAGTAAGAAGTTCTTTCTACATGTCCGAACCATCGGAGCTATGTAAGAAAGGGCATCTTACATAGCTCCGATGGTTCGGACATGTAGAAAGAATGAATGATGCAAGATTGACTAAGCAGATATACAATGCAAAAGCGGATGGATGTAGGAGTCGAGGCCGGCCAAGACATACATTCCATGACCAAATAGAACGTGTTCTGGAGAAAGGTGCTGTTAGGTGCCTCAAAAATCGACGCGCTTGAATAAAAAGAGTTATGAAAGTCAACGAGGCGAGTGAGGCGTGTAAGAATCGCGCCTTTTGGCGCTCCGTTCTCTCTGCCTACCCCGCAAGGGATTTGGCGTGAAGTTATGTATGTATGTATCGCGGGGGTGTTGTAAACTATATTACATGGTACTTATCAAGTTTGGTCTCATTCTGACTATTTCATGAAAAAGTTGTGTTATGCACTTAATATGATTTTTTTTTAAAGAAAACACCATATAAGTCTTGGGGTAATACAATGATGAAGGTAGTTATAAATAATTATAACATAATAAAATGATGGACTTAGTTGTAAATAATTGTGAATTAACATAACTTGACGCATTTTTCTACCCAAAGTGTAGGGAGCGGCTTCCAAAAATAATTTCGAAAAGTCATTAGTGTGAGCCCTGATTCGAAACCATGGCAATTGAACGATTCAGAAGTGCACGACCACTGGACCAACGACACAATAAATAATTATATTTTTCTTAATTATCATAAAGCATGTTTGGTTAATACGCCACTTGAATATAAATATTAAATATGGAGGGGCAAGTGGTACATTATTGCCAGTTGCCAGAGTCAAGTTCAATTTAGCGATAAAAACGTGAATTTATGCCAATTTCACGTCTCACAAGAGTTACGCAAAGTAAATTGTGCGCACTCAATTTATTTATCGGGAATATACATTTTTTTATGGAATTTGAGATGTGTGGTTACTGTGGTAATTGGTATATATTGGTTCATCATCATATATATTGGTCAATCATGACATGTAGCACTCTCAGTTCTTTCTGTCTTTCTCACAAGTGACTTTGTTTGAAATGAAGTAGGTAAAGCTGTTTCACCATAAGCCTAGCTTAGTCCACATCATCATTAGCCCTTTCATGTCCACTGTTGGACTCCTGATCACGTGTTATCCGCATCCAGTTGTTTTCAGCGATGTTGACTAGGTGGTCGATCCACCTAGTGGGGGGTCGCCCTACACAGGTATAGTCATACATAGGTTTTTTTAGTATTTCTTCAGAAGCATCATTAGTGACGTATGGTGTGCGCCAGTTTCATCAGCCATCAGTTTCATCAGCTTAGCAGCGCAAATATATGGGAACATTATTGAAAGTGGCGCACTGCTGCGTGCTGTGTAGTCCACTTATGAGGGCTGAACAGCGTGTGTGTGTATTGACGGCAGTTTTTTGCCCTGGTTTGATGTTGATGTAAATCCAGAACGGATGCAAGGATTAAATAATAATAATAATATCTTTGACACAATACACACAGCGCCCTCTAGATTCAAGCTAAGCAACTAAATGTCGAAAAGCAACTTGTGTTATGGATACTAGATAACGGATATTAATACATATATACTTTTCTTTTGTAAATACATACTTATATATACATAGAAAAACACCCAGACACCAAACAAATATTCATGTTTGTCACAAATATTTGTGCTCGGGTAGGAATCGAACCCCCGACCACATTGCTGCGGCCGGTAGTTTTACCTATGCGCCATGAGGAAATATGGAATAGTATACCTTGGATGCGCTTTTAGCAGGGATGGAAGTTACACCGCGGATGTAGAAAGAAGAGTGGCGTAAGGAAACAGCGTAAATTTAGCGTTGGGCAGATTCCTGCGGGGCAAAAACGTTAGCAGAAAAGCCCATCTAGCAATCCACAATCCGGACGAGTGTGCATGAAAACAGGATAAACGTGGTCAAAATGAGGAAACTGGGCAAAATCTGCGGAGTGACTCTCGCCGATCGCGTCAAAAACAAGGTTGCAAGAAAGGAAATTGGATTGAACGAGAGTGTCGGTATAAAAGTAAGAAAGGGCTTCGATGCTTCGGACATGTAGAAAGTATGGATTATGCAAGATTGACTAAGTAGGTATACAATGCAAAAGCAGATGGAAGTAGGAGTCGAGGACGGCCAAAACACACATTCCATGACGTAGCCTCAAAAGTAAACGAAAAAGTCAACGAAGCGAGTAAGGCGTGCAAGAATCGTGCCTTAGGGCGCCCTGTTCTCTCTGCCTACCCTGCAAGGGATTTAACGTGAAGTTATGTATGTATCACTCTTCACTAGCACCACTCATGAAATAATACGTATGTTTTGTGTGGAACAATGCCTAATTATTACACATCCTTTTAATTATAATATAGAAACATTCTAACCTTTCTCGCATTTATGTTTATGCATATGTCTCTTTCACTCGCAGTTGGCAACTTGAAAGTTACAAAGGAATGTTCGTGCCAGCTTTTCATTAAATGACGCACCTTCCGTATGATATACAAAGCATAATATAATGTACTTATTTTATTCAGCCATTTAAAAAAATTAAATGCCGTAACGTGACTGTGGATTTACTTGTAAATGGCTGATGGTTTGGACGTTTTAATTGTCTTCTCAATAGCCAAATAGGCTTAGGAATAGCTTCGAATCTGCATATATCATAATATGTACATGCCTTACTTCACGCCAAGTTTTTTGCGGGGTAGGCTGCAAGAACGTAGCGCCATAAGGAACGATACTTACACGCGTCGCTCACTTCTTTGACTTTCAAAACTCTTGTCATACACAGTCGTCGATTATAAAGGCTCCTAACATCACCTACATTTAGTACTCGTTCTATTTAGTCATGGAAACCGTGTCGTGGCCGTCATCGACTCCCACATCCAACCGCTTTTGTATTGTCTATCCGCTTAGTCAATCTTGTATCATCCATTTTTTTCTACATGTCCAAACTATCGGAATTATGCCCTACATATTAATAAGTTTGCAGATATTTTCTGAAGTAGTGTGAAAAGTATGATCTAAATTTTCGATGAGTTTCATGAAATTATGGATAATTGTCGATCATTACCATACGTAGTGTTTGATAAAGACTGGAAGCAGTAACTTTAAATAAAAGTTTTTTAATATGTGGTATTTTAAAGTGAAGCAAGCTTATATCACGACAAAATCTTGTTTGCCACAATTTTATTTTTCCAGGGCATTTTTCGGTATTTTAATTTAATCTAGCCGTACTCGACTCCTAAATATACTAGATAACATACAGTGCAAAATAAAAAAAATACAAGATTTATCAAGTAGAAGCTTAATAAATCTTGCATTATCTTTCATTTCTACATGTACGAACAATCAGAACACACGCTTCCTTACTTTTACTCGGACACTCTTTCATTCTGACTTCCGACTACATCTTCTAATGACATTAAAAAAAATAGTAATTCCGAATAACCGGGTAAACTTCCTACGTTCACCGGGTCAGAGCTAGAAGTTCTTATTGAACGTGAAGCTATATTATATATTCAAGACTAGTTGTTGATTGCAGCTTTGTACGTATTGCCTTAATTCTAAAGACTATAACTTCACTGACGTAATTCTTTTATGAAACAAATTTAATTTATGCCTTCAGGAAAAGATAAATGAAAGTTAACAAACCGCATTTAAAGTATTTTCAGATATAACTAACGTTTAACATGACGGCTTGCAGGAATATGGCATCTAATATTCTTTGAACATCATTATTATACTGCCTTGTCCCATTATTTGAGGTCGGTACAACAGGTTTTTCTTTTACACACTTCCCTACCATTCACTTCTTTCAAACTGACATCTTTCTTAATTATGCCATCTTCAACACAATTCATCAATATTTTTTAAGTCTTCTTTCACTCTTATGTCCCTCTACATTCAGGTTAATTCTTCTCGCAACGTGGATACCGTCCCTCCTCATTACATGCCCATATCGCGCAAGGCGATTCCTTCTTATCTTTTCAGTTATTGGTTCCAACTTTCAAGCTCCCTCTTATATGTACATATACTCACTTTATCTATTTTCGTCACTCCACGCTGTCATCTCAACATGCGCATATTCGTAGCATGTATTCTTCTTTCATTCGTCTATTTCATAACTTTGAAACATCAACCAAATTAAGGAATGTGTACATACATACATACATACAAAACTTCACGCCAAATCCCTTGCGGGGTAGGCAGAGAGAACAGAGCGCCATAAGGCACGATTCTTACACGCCTTACTCGCTTCGTTGACTTTCATAACATTTTTCATGCACGCGCGTCGGTTTTTGAGGCTCCTAACATCACCTTCCTCCAGAACACGTTCTATTTGGTCATGGAATGTGTGTCTTGGCCGTCCTCGACTCCTACATCCATCCGCTTTTGCATTGTATATCTGCTGTATTTCTACATGTCCGAACCATCGGAGCATGCCCTTTCTTACTTTTACACCAACACTCTCTTTCAAACCAACTTCCTTCCTTACAACCTTGTTTTCTACGCGGTCAGCGAGAGTCACTCCGCAGATTTTGCGCAGTGCCCTCATTTCTACCGAGTTTATTCTACTTTCATGCACACTGGAAGCGAGAGCTGGGTATGGCCCAGCTCTCGCTTCCATAAGTTAAGGAATATGTATTAGTTTTAAAATTAAAAAGTGTTGTTTTAGCTTCCAATGTTCCGATATCTACGGGTTACTCTGAGTTATCTGAGTTACTCCTTTAATACACCAGCTATCTGTCAATAAAAGTCCCGTGAAAATCGATCCAGCCATTCAGAGTTTACCCGGAACAAACAGGCAGACAAATAAAAATGGTAACAAACGCTATTTTGGTGTATGTACCGTATATATTAACTTATATGTAGTAGGAAGCTAATTTTAGGAAGTTAATTTTATTTATATATATATATAGATAAGTACGGCTTCACATAATATTTACAAAATATAAATATCAAGTCCAAATGGAAAATTACTTTGACATGACTTTGAAAATATATGGACTTTGATAAAAGGCGCTTTGAAACGTTCGAGATATTATAATTCCTTTGAGAGAATCCTTTACAATGTTGGCAAACACAACCAATATTTGTATGAAAACATAAGATATATAAAAATGTATTCGTATTATATATTCAAAAACGGAAAAAAATATATAAATTTCCCTTTGATAATTACACGATATCATTATATTTTATTTTACAGTACAGGAATTAATACTTTATTCAAGAGAAGAAAATACCGCGCGAAGTTTGTGAATCAATACATTTTATTTCATTTGCTGACAAATATGTTTACTGCTTGGCCCATTTCAGTGTCCACAAAGCTTTCATTGCTGAATTGCATTATCCGATCAGCAATTCTAGAATTTTAGAATTCTGTTTTGGGCATAAAGTAATACATGCAGATCCCGCGAAGTTCGTACCGCCTTATTATAAATCCCGATAACGAAAAAAAGATAATGTTTTACTTTTTATTAATAGTAGTCTCATTATTGTTAATTACTAGCTCATTATTAATGATATATAAAATAGCTTAAGGCCAGCCTACACACAAAGTGTAAAAAAATGAAGATGATAGGGCCAAGTAATGGGGCCAAAGTTAGAATTGCTTTGAATTTGGATTTCTACATTAAACAAATAACACACTTTCCAACTTACGAGTGTCAACATGCGCGGTTTAAGCTGTGAGTTGATCAGTTAGTCAAATATGCACTACAGAACTTTATATGTATATAAGTATAGTTGATTTTAAATATCTTAATGTTTTTGCAATTGAAATAATTTAAAAAGTTACAAAAAAATCAATACAGACATATGAAATGTGAAAAACTACTTATAAGTAGCCTGACTAAAATAGTTGGACATATTGTCTCAGGAACTTTTTTGAAGATATTATTATCATTACATAATATAAAACAAAGTCACTTTCCGCTGTCTGTCCCCTTATATGCTTATATCTTTAAAACTACGCAGCGGATTTTGATGTGGTTTTTTTAATAGTTAGAGGGTGTAATGGGGTGACGGTGATGATGTTGTAAAGAAAAAATGATAATTTTCGAGATTTAGCACTATAATTGCAAACGCTGGCTGCACCCTAAGTGATAGATCAAAACAATGTTCTTGATTTATTTACATACATACATAACTTCATGCCAAATCCCTTGCGGGGTAGGCAGAGAGAACAGAGCGCCATAGGGCACGATTCTTACACACCTCACTCGCTTCGTTGACTTTCATAACTCTTTTCATGCACGCGCGTCGGTTTTTGAGGCTCTTAACATCCCCTTCCTCCAGAACACGTTCTATTTGGTCTTGGAATGTGTGTCTTGGCCGTCCTCGACTCCTACATCCGTCCGCTTTTGCATTGTATATCTGCTTAGTCAGTCTTGCGTCAACCATTCTTTCTACATGTCCGAACCATCGGAGCATGCCCTTTCTTACTTTTACACCGACACTCTCTTTCAAACCAACTTCCTTCCTTACAACCTTGTTTTCTACGCGGTCAGCGAGAGTCAATCCGCAGATTTTGCGTAGAGCCCTCATTTCTACCGCGTTTATTCTACTTTCATGCACACTCTGCCATACCCAGCTCTCGCTTCCATAAGTTAGCGTTGGGATCAGGACTGCATTGTGGATTGCTAACTGGGCTTTTCTGCTAATATTTTTTGCGCCCAGGAATCTGCCCAACGCTCCGTTTACGCTATTTCCTATCGCCACTCGTCTTTCTACATCCGCGGTGTACCTTCCATCTCTGCTAAAAGCGCATCCAAGATATACAATTTCATTCACCTGTTCCAGCACTACATCATCAACCATTATCCTTGCATCTGTTCTGGATTCCTCCCTTTCAAACACCATAACTTTCGTTTTCGTCGCATTCAACTGCAAGCCTTTAATCATGCAATCATCTTTCATAGTAGTGACTAGTGTTTGCAGGTCCGACGGCGATTCGGCTAGAAGCACGGCGTCATCTGCGTAAAGCAGGCAGCTCACAACTAGGTCACCCATTCGCATCCCTACATCCATCGATCTCATTCTCTGGAGACAACTGTCCAGGTACAGGATGAACAGTCGAGCGGACAGCACGCAACCTTGTCTGACGCCGATATTGACGTCAAACCAGGGGGACAAGCACCCGTCAACACGCACACACGCTGTGCAGCCCTCATAAGTGGACTGCACAGCGCACAGCAGTGCTCCGCTCACCCCGTAGCCCGGGAGTATATCCCACAGATCCTCCCATCCCAAGAATCCCAGATTTATTTACAATAATTAGAAAACATAAAATTAATTACATTATTTACAATGTTCTACATTATAAAACACCTTCAGAAGGTCTACAAAAAAGTCCGCGAGGGCTATATGTCTATCACTTAGGGGATAACCCACAATGACCTTTTTTATTTTTTTGCTTTTTACGAGAAATAATGGCTTATTTACGAAGCGATTTTAAAGATTACAGCCTTAGTTTTCATCCAATTAAAAAATCTAGGTGGTCCAGTGGCCGAGTACCCCGCTTCTGAATCAAGAAGCCGCGGGTTCGAATTCTGTCCTGGCTCACACCAATGACTTTTTTAAATTATTTTCGGTAGTTATGTATGTTAAATATTGATGATTCGATAACGAGAGTATTCTTTAAAAATGTCACATAAGCTTCGCAACAAACCAGAGCAATAAATACATAATTTTCGGTAATTTTAAATAATTGGGTTTCAGGACCTGAAAAGGTTTCTTCATATTGATAACGGGTTGCTTACCTTACCTTATTATAATATATAGAACCTTTCAGAAGCCTACAAACTACCTCTTACAAAGAAGTCTCTTTAAAAGAGGTTGACTTTGTTTGAATAGTTTTTAAAAGCTTTATTGTTATTTTTAATAGGCAATATTTGAATAGTTTTCAAAGTCAAGCTTTATTGGCTACATCAGGAAGTATCTGAAATTTGACTATACTGGAATTACTTTCCGTTTAATAAATTTCTAATTGACGTAAACCTTCCTTACCCAATCAGTAAAAACAATGGCATATGCAGCGCTGTATGAATGATCCAGCTCGAACGGTGAAATACCACGACCACTCAGAAAAACGACGTAAAGTGGCTTAGGTATGCCATGATTCGTTCGGTGAGAGAGATGTCCAGAGTACTCTAGAGTCACTCAGACGTCACCAGAGTATTATCAGGTGGCTGTTTCGAACTGATTGTAATAAATCTCTCTATACATATAATAAAACCGTATGAGAATCAAAACTGTACATTGAATATAATTATTAGAATACTTGAGACATGATCTACAATCTATACCAAACCTAAAAATATGTTTTTTTTTTATATTTTGTCTGTTTGTCTGTGTATCTGTTTGTTTGTATATTTGTTACGTTGATACAATCTCCAAAAGTATTACATGCTTTAATATTTAATATTGCATGAATACTGCCAAGAGGTTGAGTCAACACATAGGCTAAATGTTATCGCGCTATCACTAATCGGGTTGAGCAATGAACCCTTATAATGGCACAGGCATAGTATTTTTGCTGCTTTATGGCGTCCAAGCAGACTAAGCTACAGTCAACAGCTTGACAAAAATAACACAGTTAGGACTAAAAATAAAATGTTTTACAATCACCAGTTTTTCTCTCCAATTCTCACCATGCAATGATCATCTCAAATTGTATAAAGACATCTGTGAACTGGTGGGGGACTACCATATAATGGAGGCCTTGACAGTTGACAGTTAAACAACTTTAACGCGTTTATGGCGCCTTGGGGTAGACAGTGAACTTAAATATCACAGTTACTTAAAGCACTTTTGCAGTCAAATGACTTTGAAACAATAAAACAACGGGAATATTGATTGCATTAAAAGTTTTGTAATTAACTTATTAAAGACAATCAGAATAATATTCATAGCTACCTTTATCCAAGACACATATTCCATGACCAAATAGAACGTTCTCTGGAGCCTCAAAAATCGTTGTGCGTGCTTTAAAAGGGTTATGAAAGTCCACGAAGCGAGTGAGGTGTGTAAGAATCGTGCCTTATGGCGCTCCGTTCTCTCTGCCTACCCCGCAAGGGATTTGGCGTGAAGTCATGTATGTGTGTATGTATGCTTTTGTCCGACTACACTAGAAGAATGGTCATGTCCTTTTGGTGTCTTCAATGGCTAGATTCAGTTTAGTTTTACAGTTTTTTTTTATATGAATCGGAATTGTTAGAAATTCTTTTCCGAAATATCCAAGCGAGCAAAATTTACGTGCATTTATTTTATGTTATTTTTTTGAAACGGCGGGACACCTGATGGTAAGCTATTACCGCCGCTCATAGACACCTGTAGCACTGATAGCGTTGCAGTTGTGTTTCTGGCCATTAAGATATTGGCGAGGGGCGGGGTATTTTAGTTGTCGAGTTTGCCCATTCATGCAGCGGGGTCCATATCCACTGCGTAATTTGGGAGTAAATGTTTTAGAATATTTTCGATGTATAATGTGTGTTGCTATTTCGAACCGGGGACATTTCTTAAACTGCTAAACCATTATTGAAAAGGTTATTTTTATGAAGGCCATTAAGATAACAATATGTTCAGTGGTAAATGACAATGAAATTAAATTTGATGATTTTGAGACATATATATATGCTGCTGGGAACTTACGAAAATACGGAATAAAAGAGATACTCTAACAAAGAATACATTTAAAAATATTTGTGACAAACATGAATATTTGTGTGGCGTCTGGGTGTTTTTCTATGTATTATAAGTATGTATTTACAAAAGAAAAATATATATGTATTATTATCCGTTGTCTAGAATCCATAACACAAGCATTTAGTTGCTTAGCTTGGAACTAGAGGGCGCTGTGTGATTTGTGTCCAAGATATTATATTATTATTATTATTTTGAAATAATAACATAACAGAACATAACTTCACGCCTTTGTTTCGTCTCAGAAGCAATAATAAGAAATATAAATGGTTATTGTGGGTATCCATAACTAATAGACATACACCAATCCAGATTTTTTTAGACCTTGTTGTGGTATACAAAAGTGTAGTACATTTTTTTGATTTATCACTTAGGGTTAAGGAAGCGTTTGCAATTACAGTGCTAGGTTTCGAAAATTATCACTATTTTTTACTACATTATACATGAATTATGCAAAAAAAAACACATTAAAATCCGTTGAGAAGTTTCAAAGATCTAAGCATATAAGGGGACAGACAGCGGAAAGCGACTTTGTTTTATACTATGTAATGATATGTTAATTCAAAATTATAATATCACAGAGATATGAAATATAATATCCGCTGAGGTTATAAATTTCTACACAAAATGTTTGGTTAAGCTATGGTTATATATTATTATATTCTGTGCCGAAGCCTTCAGGCCAGGTATGCATATTATTATGGCTGTTATTAAATTGTTATTTAATTATTAGATGCCACGAAAATCACGTTGAAATTGATAATGTTGAAATTTCACCATGGATCTAAGTGGAATATTGGAAAAACGATCTACCATCGAGAAGAGGATGGTGGGTTCAATCCCCAACCAACTAATATTTATAATGAGCATAGATGGTCGAACGTCCTCTGGATATTTTTCTATTTAGTATACATTCACATATATTTCCATAATAAACATTTATCACGCTTATCACGGAAAACTAGAGGGGAATACCCAAAAGATTATTACATTATAATTTGTTAGATATCTCGTAGAAGTAAGGTTCTTTGTGTTTAATAAATGAGTGTAAGAAAAAAAATTGTAGATACGTAAAATAAGTAACATTGTAACAAGGTTATATATATTATGTTGATTGCATTTACTTACATATTTACATAACTTCACGCCAAGTCCCTGCAAGGTTGGTAGAGAAAACAGAGAGCGATAAGACAGCTATCAGCTGCCCCGAGATGGTTGCAGCCTATGAATGATTTCCACTGGATTAAAACAATAAATCTGCTAGTACCGTAATCGTAGTAAATATAATATAATTTATTAGACATAATAGCCTCAGTGGTCCAAAGATTCAGCTCCCCACTTCCGATTCAGAAATCGTCGGTTCGATTCCGGATCATCATCATATCAATGGTTTCAGTTTCAAAACAGTGGTAGAGCCAAGCAGTTCGCTGCATGAATGGGCCGGCTCGACCGGTGAAATACCACGATCTCTCAGGAGATCGACGTAAAGTGGCTCATGCTGCGTTTCTTTCAGTGAGAGCGGTACCCGGAGGCCCCCCCCCCTTTCCCCATTCTTTCCTTTCCCCTATCCCTTAAAGGTCGGCAACGCAACAGTAACACTATATATGTTCCTGGTGTCCATGGGCGGCGTTGGTTGCTTATCATCAGGTGACACGCCTGCTCGTTAATTTCGCAAGTTAAATGTGATAAATTTTGGTAACTGACAACTTTGTTCCCGGTGTAATGGCAATAGGTTCGCCACCTATTGCATTTGGAACGTAATTAATGTGTTTTTTTTTTATGGAAAAATAAAGCATACGAGGAAGCGTGTCACCTCATGGCAACCAAATTCCGCCGCCTATGGACACCTGCACCACAGATTGTATTATAAATGCATAGCTGACCTTCAAGGAAGGAGCTTGGGAAAGGATGGAGCGGGGTCTGGGCTTCCGGATACCTCTCTCAACAAACGAAAGGCGGCATGAGTCAATTTAATTCGATATTCTGAGATCCGTGGTAGAGTCGAGCCGGTCCATTCATGCAGCACTTGAGTGATACAAAAAAATAAAATACTGCAACGGAAGTAGAACAAGTCTATTAATGAAAACTCTAGTACCTACAGAGTTGGTGCCAAAAAAAAACAAAAAAAAAAACTAAAAAACAGGGAGATGATATTGCTTTTCTATGAAGTCGATACCTCCATTTTATATTTCACCCGTCTGCAATATCTTCCAATAAAATTAATAAGAGTCTATTCATATTTTTTATACTTTCATGATGTCCAATGTTTTTTAACTTTTATAATACTATTGGGGTTCACTTTCAAATTGATGTATTTTCTCTGTTCCCGTATACAATTTAATGTCTTTTTGATATGATATCAATGTCTGACGTGGAAAATGATTCCTTTGTAAATGTAGGTACGTTCCAAAATCGCCACAAAAATAATAAATTCCTAAAGATCTGGTGTAGTTATTTTTATATAGACAACTAGTAGACCCGGCGAATTTTGTTCCGCAATAAAAGTAATTTTGGATTTATCACTTTTTCTTTACTAAATTATAGATGAATTATAGATAAAAACCACCCCGTTGACACCCTCTATCTATTAAAAAAAACCGCATCAAAATCCGTTGCGTAGTTTCAAAAATCTTAGCATATAAGTACAGCGGAAAGCGACTTTGTTTTATACCATGTAATGACAATGGAACTCTGAAGTTAAGTTTATTTATGTATATATGTAATACAATGCAATTATTTTTTCACCCACAACTAAACTAAGTAGCACTGTGTACCCCTTCGAACACTACAAGCGTGCTATAACTGCTATACAAGTATAAAATGATGTTTGTATAGTTATTGGCGTTAAATATAGTTAAGACTGCAGATAAGTTATCATATGTTGGAGGATTATGCGTATCTCAGTAATGAAATGCAATATTAAAACTATAAGACTTGTTGACTTTGACGACATAGATACTAGTGTTATTTTGTTGAATAACAAGCCACAGATAGAACGGTCACTGTCGCTTTGGTCCAGAGGTTGAGCACCCCGCTTCTGAATCAAATCAAGATGTATTCGTATCTTGGCTTATACCAATGACTTTTCCAAATTATTTTCGGAAGTTATGTGTGATAAATATCGATGACTGAAAAGTTTGTGCCCGGTGTATGGCAAAAGGTTCGCCACCTATTCCATTTGGGATGTAAACTTCGGGTAGAAAAAGACGAGAATTTATGTTATGTTATGTCTAGATAGAATGGGTTATGTATTACAGGGATTGTACATTATATAGCCAAGGTATGTGAAGCCCCTTCCGATCATGTTTTACAAGACGTAACAAGTTACCCAGGAGCCTTAAGTTTCTCCAACCCACAACCCTTATGTTTCTCCCTAATCGTCTTAGTATACGGCTAGTTGTTGCCTGGAGATTACCCATCCATAATTTGCTTAGCATAATTAACAAGTCACATCTAATCTACGGAACATTCTATTTCGAGCCTCGTGTATTGGTGCAGTGGTAAAATTACCGACTGCAGAATAAAGGTTGACGGGTTCGATACCCACCTGAGTACAAATATTTGTGACAAGCATGAATCTTTGTATGGAGTCTGGGTGTCTTTCTATGTGTTATAAGAACAAACAATATATATGTATTCATATCCATTATCTAGTATCCATAGCACAAACAATTAGTTGCTTGGTTTGGAACTAGAGGGCGCTGTGTGTATTGTGTCTAAGATATTATAATTATTATAATATAGGTAGGCAGAGAGAACAGAGCGCCATACGGCACGATTATTACACGCCACACTCGATTCGTTGACTTTCATAATTCTTTTTATGCGCGTCGTTTTTTGAGGCTCGTAATATCACCTTCCTTCAGAAGACTCCTCGACTCCTACATTCATCTGCTTTTGCATTGTATATCTGCTTAGTCAATTTTGCATCATACAATCTTTCTACATGTCCGAAATATCGGAGAATGCCCTTTCTTACTTTTACACGGATACTCCTTTTCAACTCCGATTCAAAACTTCCTTCCTTATAATATTTTTTACGACATTTAGATTCATTTATACAGAGCGTCTTAAATAAATATACCTATATATAACATGAATATTCTAACTCAAATAACATAACTCACCTTGATGCGAAGTCGTGTAAAAAAAAGATGAAAGATGTTTATTTATCTTAACGGTATGTAGGTCTTGGTGTGCGCTTTACGCATTTCGGATGTGGTCACCCACGTATGAGATATGAATAACAAACAAAATAAGAAAAAAACAAATTCAGAATTGCTGTGAAAGAAAAACAAAAACAAGAATAATAACAAAGAAGATGACAAAGAACGCAAGATACAAGAATTGCTAAGTAGATATACAATACAAAAGGGGAATCGTGTAGGATTCGAGGAAGAGAAACTGCTTCCCGGCAATTTTCCATAATCAAATCGACCGTGTCCTCTCGGAAATAAATTTCAGAATTCCTAAAAACCGAAGAGTGACTCTGAGTACCAAAGTATAGATTATGTCTGGTTTTTCCAGTTTTTTTTTACATATATAGATAACTTAACGTGTCCCTTGGGAGGTAGGCAGAGAGAACACAGCACTATGAGGTACATAAAGCGCAGGCACGATTCTTACACGCCTCACTTGCTTCTTTAACTTTAATAACACTTGACAGGCTCCAGACATCACCTTCCTCAAGGACTCGTTATTTATTTTTATTAATTCTAAATTATTTATCTTTTTAATTTTTAAGTGTTAATTAGATTTTCAAAATTAATTTAAATAAATGGCAAGTGTATTTTGTTTACATAAATTCTTAAAAATGATATTAGAATAGAATAGAATAGAATACACTTTATTGTACAATAGATTACAGTAAATAGTACATAGAAAATGTAGGGTGAGTACAATAGGCGGTCTTATCGCATGCTGCGATTTCTGCCAGACAACCTTTAAGTGGACATGTTAGCTTGGAAGAATAATACGCGGTTAACAGTTGCTTGTTTACAGTATACATGATCGGACCTTATGTAGATAAATAAATAGATACACATAATACATATACAGGTACATAAATAGATACATACATACTTAACTACACATAAATACACACATACATACATAACTGCACATAAATAGATACATACATACAAATAAAATAACATTATAGATGCAAACAGACGATATAAAACTACGTTTGGAACATCATGCTTATCGGAATCATTTACAGTGACAAATAGTGTTCTTTGAGATGTTTTTTAAAAGTTGCTAGTGTCTGTGCGTGACGAATAAACAGTGGCAATTCATTCCACAATCGAGCAGCCTGGACTGAAAATGATTTGTCGAGAAAAACTGTGGAGTGCACTGGTATTTCCAGGGTCAAGCTCGCCGATGATCTCAAGCATCTCGCATGTGTGTCATGGAGAAACGCGAAACGTTTTTTAAGATAGTAAGGAGTAGCGGGATTGAAAAGAGTATTAAACAGAAGACAGAGAATATGAGTATTCCTTCGAAGGCGAATGGGCAACCACTTGAGCTTGTTACGAAATTCGGTGATGTGGTCATATTTGCGTAAACCAAATATAAACCTAATACAGAGATTCTGAAGACGCTCAAGTTTATCAAGTTGGTTTTCAGTGAGATCGAGATAGCTGGTATCAGCATAGTCAAGAATAGGAAGGAGAATAGATTGTGCAAGTGCAGTCTTGGTGGTAATGGGTAGAAGATTACGAAGTCTTCTTAGAGCTCCTGCAGAGCCGAACACTTTGCGGCTGACATTTTCTATTTGGGACGACCACGAAAGTGTACTGTCGAAATAAATTCCTAGATTTTTTACTTTTTTGCTATAAGGGATCGAGCTACCGTTAAATCTTACCTTAGGCAATGTTTCAATGTCAACTTTGGTCAGTTGTCGAGAGCTTCCTATCAAAATCACCTGAGTTTTTCTTGGGTTCACCAATATGCCATATCTTTGGGCCCATTTCTCTATCCTTGATAGATCTGCATTGATTGTAGATATGGCCTTGAATAAATCCACTAGCGCTTCTTGGGTATATATCTGCAAATCGTCTGCATAAAGGTGGTAGGAAGAAAGTAATTTGTTAGAGATAGAATTTATAAATATAGAAAACAGTAAAGGGGATAAAACGCCACCCTGTGGAACACCGACAGTGATATTGGACCAAGGAGAATACGAGTCATTCAGTCGGATACGCTGTCGGCGGCCGAACAGGTAACTACGAAACCAATCAATCACTCCAGGAGATATGTTAAGAGAACCCAATATGGAAAGCAACACATCGTAATCAACAGTGTTAAAGGCATTGCTGAAGTCTAACAGGCAAAGAACGGTTAGCTTTCCATTTTCCATGCCTGACCTTATATCATCCGTAATATTGACAAGTGTGGTAGTGGTACTATGACCAGGACGGAAACCAGATTGAAGTGGGTTGAGTAAGTTGTTGGAGTTAAGGAACGTATTTAATTGGGTATGGACCAGGCGTTCAAGGACTTTCGATAAGAATGGAAGAATGGATATGGGGCGAAATTCGGAAAAGGAACTAGGTTTAGGGACCTTTGGGAGTGGAATTACTTGGGCATCTTTCCACGATGATGGAAAGACGCCACTGGATATGGAGTGGTTAAGGATATGGCAAATAACGGGTAGGACTACATCAATAATGGGATATTAATTATTAGCTTAAATATATATAATAGTGCTTTTGAATATAAATTAATCAAATCTCATACAATTCACCTCAGAATGTTCTGCGATAAAAAATTTCACGACTCTTATTTGACGACTTTGAACATAGCGAGAAATGAATAAAGATAGATTTTTTTAAATATCAAAAATATTTTTATATTATATGAATATATTATATTTTTTTGTGAATATAAAAAAAATAGAATTTATTCCCTTGTCTGCATTTTTGTCCTCTCCGGACTGGAATAATGATGAATAAAAGTATCATTTATAGATATTGAAAATATTTATTCATTATAAATAAAAACAGAAGTAGTATCAAAATAACTAATATTTATACCCAGAAATTGTAGATAGCAGCTGTAATAATCTGGAATATGGCTGGAATTGCGGAATCCTAAATGCAGTAAACGGAGGAACCTATTGTGAATTGTGTTACATATTACTTCCGAAAAGAATTCCAAGGAGTCATTGGCGTGAGCCTGGAATCGATCCCTTGACTTATTTAGTAGTGCTCGATCACTGGACCACCGAGACTAAATTAGGTACATCATGACATTTAAACTATTACAGACCTTTTACCAGATGCCTTTGTGGCACGTGACCCAAATATTACTCAGTAGAAGTACCTACGCTGTCTGTCATATCATGATAAACGTCAATCTGCTGTCATCAGTGAAATATAAGCCTGCAAGGGTAAGTAGGGTAAGTAAGGTAAGTAATATAAGGATATGAAATATAGGAAGTAACAAATAATCATAGCTTAGTATAAAATAAAGTCGCTTTCCGCTGTCTGTCCCCATAGATCTTTAAAATTACGCAAAGGATTTGGATGCAATTTTTTTTAGTAGATAGAAGGTGTCAACAGGGTAGTTTTTATCTTTAATTCATGTATGATGTAGTAAAGTAAAAGCAATAAATTCAAAATTAATATTGACTATTACTATTGATGCGAAACAAAATTCGCCGGATCAACATTATTTCATATAAAATCCAGCCAAAAAATTAGGTAACTTAGTTTGCTAAGTTATTAATAACACTACTTAAGTAACCATCTTTGTAGACCAGTGTTAAATATATTCCGCTCGACCGGCAAAATACCATGACTTCTCCGAAAATGGAAGGAATGTGGCTTAGACGGAGGTATCTGGAGGCCCATCCCGTTTGCTTTCCTTTCAGTGTTAGTTTACCCAAATTTTGATAAAATAAAATACATACAAAAAGTAAACAAACTTATATTTTATGCCAATTCATAAACTCAAACACAAATATGAACTTTATATTATATTAATTTGGGTTAAGTCAGCATGAGACGTGACTTATATTGACAAATTGGCTTGGGACTCAAGCGAATCTTATACGCCTAATATTTATTTAAAGTTAATTCACAACAACAACAACACGGGCGGACTTCATGCCTTGAGGCATACTCTGTAAGAGAGTCATCCACCAGAAGTGCACATAAATGAGTTTGAGTAGGTGCAATAGTCAATATATATATATATATATATATATGTCTCATATATATATATATATATATGTCTTTATTATATTCTCGGTGGTCCAGTGGTCGAGCACGCAGTTTCTGAATCCAGAGGTCGCGTGTTCGAATCCTGGCACACACCAATGTCTTTTCGTAATTAATTAATTTCGAAATTTATGTGTGATAAATATCGATGACTAAAAACTTTGTGCCCGGTATGGCCATAGGTTCGCCACAGATTCCATTTGGGACGTAAACATAACGGCGAGACGAGGCTTAACAGTCTATACAGGGTGTTTCTTGGACCCTATTCTAACCACTTATATCTAGAATCTAGACACGCTTTGAAATCAAGATATCCTATAGAAATTAAAAAAAGGCAAAAAAAATTTTTTTTTACTTTTTTTACATAAATTATCCCTCAGAAATATGAACCATGATCACCCTACTTATGACCTACGACAACTGAGTTCATTGTGACTTCTCGCCTAAAGTATTTCATTCATTTTTCCATTTCGATCATCAATAGGGTTGTCATCTCTAATTTTTAATAATTATGTGAAGTTAAAAAAAAAAAATGTAAACTGACTACATTCTGATCTTATTTCTGATCATTCTTTAAGAAACCACATGGAATTACCATGAAACATAATCAGTAAATAGTTTTCCCTGCCTACACTCTCATGTATTTGAGGCGTGAAGTTACACAAAAAAAAACTATCTGTATTCGGTTCGCAATAAGAAATCATATAAAATTACTATGAAACATAATCAATAAGTAATTTTCGCTGCCTACACCCGCATGTATTTGGGGCGTGAAGTTACAAAAAAAAAATTAAGCTGACTACATTCTGATCTGTTTAAGAAACCACATGGAATTACCATGAAACATAATCAGTAAATAGTTTTCGCTGCCTACACTCTCATGTATTTGAGGCGTGAAGTTACACAAAAAAAGCTATCTGTATTCGGTTCGCAATAAGAAATCATATAAAATTACCATGAAATATAATCAATAAGTAATTTTCGCTGCCTACACCCGCATGTATTTGGGGCGTGAAGTTACAAAAAAAAATTAAGCTGACTACATTCTGATCTGTTTAAGAAACCACATGAAATTACCATGAAACATAATCAGTAAATAGTTTTCGCTGCCTACACTCTCATGTATTTGAGGCGTGAAGTTACACAAAAAAAGCTATCTGTATTCGGTTCGCAATAAGAAATCATATAAAATTACCATGAAACATAATCAATAAGTAATTTTCGCTGCCTACACCCGCATGTATTTGGGGCGTGAAGTTACAAAAAAAAATTAAGCTGACTACATTCTGATCTGTTTAAGAAACCACATTAAATTACCATGAAACATAATCAGTAAATAGTTTTCGCTGCCTACACTCTCATGTATTTGAGGCGTGATGTTACACAAAAAAACTGTGAACCCTGCTTATTGATTCATTTGTAGGTACTTGACAGTGTGTATATGACCTCTTACACGTGCTGTGACCTGTTACACGCGCCCGAAACTTCCTTTGAAAATTGCCGCCTGCCTTTCGGCTCGCACAAGATAAACTTGAACTCATCAGGCGGCATTTATAAAAAGAATTTGTCGGCATTTTGAAATATTAATATTATTTATTAATTTATTAAATGTTAATATTATGGGTCCGTATAATTTTAATGTACCAACGCAAATTAATAGAGGATATTATCATTATGTTGCATAACACGTAAAAGTTTAAAAAGTATTACGTAGGTAAATCCTAGGAGTCTCGGTGGTCCAGTGGGAGAGCACACAGCTTCTGATCCAGAGGTCCAGGTTCGAATCCTGACACTGGCTCACACCAATGACTTTTCGAAATTGTTTTCGGAAGTTAAGTGTGATAAATATCGATGACTGAAAACTTTCCATTCCATTTGAGACGTAAACATAACGGCGAGACGGGGCCTAACGGCCGCTGCCTACACCTTCGGGTAACAATAGGCGTGAAGTTATGTTATGTTATGTTAAATCCTGTATTCGGTATTGTGCGTATTATTACTTAAAATTTAGAGATTTTCTAAAATACTATTCCAATTTGCTTTGAATGAGATTTTAGTGAAATTAAAATATCTACTAGACTCTGTAGTACAGACACTAGTATTTTTAAACTGATTATCAAAAAGTAAGTTATCGTATAAAGGTTCCGTATTTTGGTATAACGGTACCCTAAGAAATTAAAAATGGCAGAGACACTAGTGTTCGTTAGTGATTCATTTTTTACATGCTCTTCATTATTGTTCGCTTGTTCTATCGGTCAGTATCATCTATCGGTGTCAAGTTAGTGCAAGTGCTATCTTTCGTTATTTTATAATGGCGGAGTATTCAAATGCAGAGTACTATGATATGATTATGTGTTTGGGTGCATCGGAGGGAATCCTTTGTGCAGTGCAGTGCGCGAACTTTATCGAAAACGTCACATTGATGGAAGAGAGCTGGAGAATCAGCGAAGACTTCCTTCTTATGCATGCTTCAGGAGGCTGGTCAACCGTTTGCACTCAAACGGTTCTTTCCACAGTCCCAACTCTGAAGAACGATCGAGTGACCGTGCGGATGCCCGTGTGGAACAGAATATTTTGGATCACTTTGCTGAAGATCCAACTAGAAGTACCAGAAAAGCCTCTGTCGTATTAGGTGTGTCTAAAATGAAAGTATGGAGAACTTTAAAAAAAGATAGTCAGCATCCTTACCATTACCAGCGCACACAAGAGCTGACAGAAGTTGATTTTTTATTGAGAGTCAATTCTGTGAGTGGTATCGTAGTCAGGTTACTGCTGACCATATGTTTGCGTCTCGGGTTTTATGGTCTGATGAGGCTACCTTTACTCGTTTTGGATTATCCAATAGCCACAACACGCATTACTGGTCCCATGAAAATCCACATGCTTTTCGTCAAAGCCATTTTCAGCACAGGTGGAAAATTAATGTGTGGGCCGGTTACATCAGTGACAAATTGATAGGCCCTGTATTTTTGCCGGACCGGTTGAACGGTGAAATCTACTTGGAAATGTTGAGGACCACCTTGGAGGAAGAACTTGAAGGCCTTCCTTTATTAGTTTACCGCGACATGATTTTCCAGCAAGACGGGGCGCCAGCGCATTACAGTCGTTCTGTACGCGAATATCTGGACGATCGCTTTCGTGCGTGGATTGGTCGTTCTGGAACTGTTCCATGGCCACCACGATCGCCCGATTTAACGCCAATGGACTTTTTTTTGTGGGGATATTTAAAAAGTGTGGTGTATGCTACGCAGTGTGAAACTGTGAATGAAATGCGCCAAAAAATTGTGGAAGCTTGTGGTACTCTAACACCGGAGTGTCTGAGCCGCGCCACACAATCTGTATCGCGGCGTGTGAACCTATGTGTTACGAGAGGAGGACAGCACATTTAACCTTTTTGTAGTCACACTGAGAAATGGTAAGTGTTCACCATAAATCGTAAACGAAAAATCTGGTTAGATATGTATTAAACTATGAATGAATTTTATTTAATCAGAATGAAATACTAAATTTTTATTTTATATCTCACCATAACTTAGCAATATCGGCTCTATTACAACAGAATAAGGTCTAAATTTTTATATCCGTGTTGTAGGTACTCAAGAAATCGTAACATATGTTACGATTTCTTGTATGTGTGTATATGATGTCAATGAAAGTCTTGATAGTAGGGTGACCATGTCAAATATTATTATTTGTGGACTCAGTAGGAATTATTAATTTTTTTTCAGATCTAAAAGTTCGACTTATCGCATTTTAAATATAGCCATCCGATAGGCAATTCCATCCTGTATCCAGCCCTCGCGGCTTTATATACCCAATGTGGGACACGCTGTATTTATCACACGACTTCCGAAAACAATTTCCAAAAGTCATTGGTGTGAGCCAGTGTCAGGAATCGAACCCGTATATCTGGATCAGAAGCCGTGTGCTCGACCACTGGACCACTGGTTCTGATCTCGATTGTGGTAATTTTTCTTTAAGTATTAATTAATTGATGTTCTAATAAAGTATCACGAAAAAAAAAAGTTTAATCAAAGAAGAAAACCAATAAGCCGTGGATTCGAATCCGGGCTCATACCGATGACTTTAGGAAATTCTTTTCGGAATTTATGTGTGATAAATTTATAATCAAGATAAGTAATTCCTGCCACGATTTATATAGATACTATCCTTACGAGACACGTTCAAGTACTTATAACAGACGGCTATATTCGTCCTATAGCCACATTTTTACATGGAATTTATTTATTTACAATAGTAAGAAAAAATAGATCTAAAATCAAATTTCTCCGCATCTCGGTCTACTAGCAGCGTGCCCAGAAGACCGACCTTTTGAACTGTATTTTTATGGAATAGGAGGGCAAGTGAGCAAGCGGTTCACCTGTCCTTAAGCGACAACCGCCACCCATGCACATCTGTAACAATATTGCGGTCGATATTACGAGATGCCCTGGTATTTTACCGGTCGAGCCGACCTATTCATGCAGCGAAATGTGTGGCTCTACCACTCTTAACACACTTAAATTATACAAGTCACTGTCTACACCTTCAGGTGACGGTCGTGAAGGTATGCGGAAAGTATTACATTTGTGACTGCCATCAATGGCCTAGATTCGCGTATCTCTTACGCCGATAAGGAAAACAGATAATGTATTTACAGAAAACAATGACAGTACATATCATATTTTATTAATATTAAATTATGATCAAACAATTTAAGGACGATTTGATGATAGCTTAGGGATCATCCATTATTAATGTCCGATTTTTATACATAAATTTTCATTAAACTTTTAATTGCATATGTGTGTATAAATGAATTATTAAAAGGCATCAAAAAATACTCCTCATCGTTATAATAGGTCGGGGAAAAAGTCTTTTCGCATAACGTAGGTATAAACTTATTATAAAATTTCTTTGACTGTACTATTTGTGTCTGGCTGGTTTTGGTAACATTAAAAAGGTTACATTATAAAGAAAAGAAAAAAATAAAAAAAAGTTGTTTCCCGCTATTTTTCATTTGTTTTTCTCTCCGTAAAAATGAGTGAATCTAATGAAGAAATTCGATACATTTTAAAATTTTATTATAAAAAAGGCAAAAATGCAACTCAAGCAGTGAAAAAAATTTGTGATGTTTATGGACCTGATGCAGTGTCAGTAAGAGTAGTACAAATTTGGTTCAAACGTTTTCAGTCCGGAAATTTTGATGTTAAAGATGCACCTCGCTCTGGTCGCCCTGTTACGAATAAAATGGACGCCATTTTTGAAAGAGTGGAGCAAGATCGGCATATTAGTAGTTACGATGTAGCTGAAGAACTGGGAATTGACCACAAAACAGTTTTGACCCATTTGAAGAAAGCTGGTTATACAAAAAAGCTCGATATTTGGGTGCCACACGAGCTCACTCAAAGAAACTTAATGAACCGTGTACTCATTTGCGATTCATTATTGAGACGTAATGAAACCGAGCCGTTTTTGAAGAGATTGATAACTGGCGATGAAAAGTGGATCACGTACGACAAGAACGTGCGAAAAAGGTCGTGGTCGAAAGTTGGCCAGGCTTCACAGACTGTGGCCAAACCTGGCCTAACACGAAATAAGGTGATGCTGTGTGTATGGTGGGATTGGAAGGGCATTGTTCATTATGAGCTTTTACCGTCTGGCAAAACCATCGATTCTGATCTTTACTGCCAGCAACTGATGAGATTAAAGGAAGCAGTCGAGAGAAAACGGCCGGAATTGATCAACAGGAAGGGTGTGGTCTTTCATCACGATAACGCTAGACCACACACATCTTTAGCCACTCAGCAAAAATTAAGAGAGTTCGACTGGGAGGTCCTAGTGCATCCACCATATAGCCCTGACCTTGCGCCTTCAGATTTTCACCTGTTTCGGTCTCTTCAGAATTCTTTAGGTTCTGTAAGGTTGACCTCAAGAGAGGACTGCCAAAACTATTTGTCCCGTTTTTTTGATCAGAAGTCCCAAAGTTTCTACAGTAACGGGATAATGTCTCTGCCCACAAAATGGCAGAAAGTTATTCAACAAAACGGTACATATATATTGTAAATAAATGTAAATAAACTTTGAAAAAAATGTCTTGACTTTTCATACAAAAATACGAAAATACTTTTTCCCCAACCTATTAAGTGGTAATACGCCTAGACGACTTGAGACACTGCCACGTTTGATGACAATGCTTGTTTTTGGTGAAAAGAATAAACCAGCCCTCTGGCCGCGTGTAGCTTCCTCTAGCCGTTTTACAATATCTTGATATAATTTATGTGCATATCGAATCTTGATATAATTTATGTGCATATGGACTTAATGTTTTGACCACATAGCCTACAAGATATATATATATATTGATGCCGCTTGTAGGTCTCTGCAAATGCAGCAGCAGCCGAGATATTTACAGTGCGAGAAGTCTAGACAATTAGCGTCCCACAATAGAGATCTAACCATCCTCCAAGGCATTTAGAACACACCATCTTCTCTTTCTAACGCCTTGCACCAACCCACTAAGTTTAAATGCAGCTGTTATGCTGACGGTAGAAGAGCCCGACGATTAATATCACTAAGCAGACATACCAAGACTATCGATCACCCCGCGCTTCTGCTGCATGAAATACCATGATGTCCAAAACAGTCGATGACTTAAACACATTGAAAAAGATCTGGAGAAAACAGTTGCTATACATACAGCATGCGGCAATGTGGAAAGTTGTGTCATCTTATAGGGTGCCTAAACTGGTTACTGGCTTGAAGCAAAGCGCTTGACTCCCACTCTGCTACTGCCAGTAAATGACCACGCTTTGTATCACTGCAAGCGGTTTTGAGCAAAAGCCTCTTTGATTTTCTACAGAGCTGCTCGTCCCACTGTCGCTGAGAGCAGGGATTAGTTGGCAAGTCGTCATTTGGACAAGCAGTTTTCCACGCTATTAAAGTCTCAGATTTACGCAACATTTCTAAAGTAATAAGTGTAGAAGCTAGGATTGTCTTTGTTAATTCTTCTCTACTGTGCATCGAGGAAAGAAAAGCTGGTAAACTGACATTAGAAATAATATTTTTTTCTGAAGCCCAGCCCACTAAAACGAATCGGAAGTGATGTTTTATTTATCAAAAGTTAATAATATTCTACTTTATTATAATATTTAATAATAATATCCAAAATATAATTATATTTCCATAGTTTTGATGACCTAAGGGTATGGATAAATCTATGAACAAACAGACAATATCGATTAAATGTATATATTTTTCGAGTTAATGAGAAACGGCATTAAATTCAGAAAAGACGAATTTTCTCTTAATTCTCGGCGAGGTTTTAATAAACGAATCAGCTATTTTTTTCCTTAATGATACAGAAGTTTATTTATCGTGTTCAAACAAATATTCGTACACATCATTTAACACATTTTCACACAGACCTCCGTCTTTGACCAGTGCGTGTTACCGGTAATGACCCACGGTGCCGAAACATGGACACTTACGGTAGGGCTAGTCCGGGGGGCGCCGTCAGACCACCTCCACGTGCGCCCGGACGCTCCTTCCGGGCCGGTGCTCCCTGGGCAGGACCTGGCGGAGTAAATTACGTCGGGTCCTGGCTGAGAGTCTGACACCAGTGGTGTAATCGTAATCCAGTCCGTGGGGCTGGGACGATGGCCGCCGCAAGGGGGCCGCGAGGAAGAAAACCTCTATAAAAAATCGCCTCGTGGAGCTCCGCCTACCCTCTGCGTATCAGAGAGTAGAGTGTGACGCTACCGTGCATGGTGGCAGTTTGCCACGGCTCAGGGCGACGGACCAGGGGTCGTGGACCCCCCCGTTCGGCCTGCAGCGTGTTTCGGGGTAGGGGCGACGGACCAGGGATTGTGAATCCCCCCGTTCGGCCCTACCGAAACGAAGGAGCGCGGGACAGGACGTCGGTCAGGGGTTGTGAACCCCTCCGTTCGGTCTGTTCCGATAGTCGAGGAGGGAAGGGGCGACGGACCAGGGGTTGTGAACCCCCCCGTTCGGCCCTACCCGGGACGGTCTTCAGGAGTGGGGCGATGGACCAGGGGTTGCTAAACCCCCCACTCGGCCCTCTCCGAGGAAGGCGATCCGGGGCGATGGACCGTGGGTCGTAGACCCTGCCGCTCGGCCCGGCCCGCAACCCTCATTGAGAGGCGCGGGGGTCGTCGGACCGCGTGGAGTAAACCACTATAAAAAATCCGTGAATCCCAAGTTCTGATGCCCGGCGAGGGGATGCATGTTCGACGCGGAGGTCGGACCTGAGGGAATCATTTTAGGGGAGCTCACCCCTGGGCAGGAGGGAAAAAAGCCGAGGGATCTCCCCCTCGTTAATAAAAGTACAAATCAAAATGGCATCTAGTAAAAACAAATGTCCTCACGTGGGTCCCAGCTGCGACGCGGCTGGGGAATCCTACCCTGGCGGAGTCCCGCCAGGCAGCCCCACCGTATGTGAGGGGGGCACCTACTGCCAAGCTGTCGGAGGGGGCAGCTCAAACACCACCAATGCGGACGCGACCGACGCCACAGGCGTCACCAAACCAGGTCGTTTCTGGACGGGAGGAGAGTCGGAGGGGGGAGAGCCCAGCTCGGGTCATTCCCGCTCCTCTTCTAAAGACCGGAGGGGTAAAGGGAGTGAGAGTGGCAATCTCGCACTGAGATTTAAGAGGCCGGACTCGCCCCGACGTAAGTTAAGAACCTCGACGGCGTACGGCGGCGGCGATAGCGACAGCGCTATGTCCGCCGTTTCCGCCGCCTCAGAGGCTTCCACGAGCCAGGGGGTGCGCCCTCGCAAGAGGAAGCCGAAGAGCCCCGTGGACCAGAGGGGGGTAAGAAGAGGCCGTCAGACGGGAAGGTCCTCGAAGAAGTGGGGGCGCCGAACTCTGCGGAGCTCGGTGCCGAGATACTTGAGACTTTGGCGTCCGTAGAGCGGACGGCTGAACGGGCGAAGGGCTCGAGGGCTGACCTGGCTAGGGTCGTCCGAACAAGCCTCGCCCCAATTAGGGACGGAATCGCCGAGATCTGCGCTCGGGCCGGGACCCGCGACAGCCAGAACGAATCGTTCCGCTCTCAGATCGCGGGGCTATCGGCCCGAATAATAGAGCTCGCGAGCGAAAACGCCGACCTTCGGGCCAAGATGGCCGAGATGTCGGCCAAATTGGAGGCGCAGACATCCGGGGAGGACTCGGTTCCCCCGGTGGCGCCGCCGCCTGCGAAAAAGAAGAAAAAGGCTGGCGCAGACGGGACCGCCCCAGGCCCCGCAGAATCCGCGGAGGCCCCGCCGCATCCCTCCGCCGTCTCCGACGGCAACCGGGTCATGGCTCTTATGGCCAGAGATTTCACCCGGTTCCAGTCGGAGATGGCGGCGAAGTACTTCCCCGAAGTGGGGAAGAAGCCTCTTCTGGGGCACGAGTGGCCTGCCGCGGCGAATCCGCCGCCGCCGGGGCCGCAGGCGCCCCAGAGGAGTAACAAAAGAAACCGAAGGGAGAGGAGAGCGGCTGCCGCGGAGCGCTTGCGGGCGCAGCCGCCTCCACCTGTGCCTGCGCCTGCAGCCGGGCCTGCGCCGAGAGCGGGAGCTGGTGGCGAGACCTGGGCGACGGGACGGTGGTGGGCCGCAAGGCCGCTGCCGCCGCCAGGAAGGCTCGCGCCGCCGCCGCCGCTCCTGCACCGGCGCAGGCAAAGGCGAAGTTGAAGGCCAAACCTGTGGGGCTGCCTAAGCCCCCCAGTACCGCTGCAGTGGTGGTGACGGTGCCTCCGGACACCAGCACCACGCTCGTGGCGGTGATGGAGGTTGCCAAGAGCCGCATTAATCTTGCGGATCTTGGCATCTCCGGGGGGCTAAAGATCCGAAGGGCGATGACCGGGGCTCTTATGCTCGAGATCCCCGGTCCGGACAGCTCCGCCAAGGCCGACGCCTTGGCTGAAAAAATGAGGGTGGCCGTCGCCTAAGAGGTAAAATGGGCGACTTGAGGGTGATGGATTTGGACGAGTCCATCACCCCCGCGACCGTCGCCACTGTGATCGCCGAGGCGGGCGGATACGCCCTGACCGACGTAAAGGTCGGGGAGATCCGCTCCAGCCCGTCTCGGCTGGGCTCGGCCTAGGTCAGGTGCCCGCTCGGAGTCGCCAGGAAACTGGCGGCTCAGCGGCGGGTCCTGATCGGGTGGACTTCAGCGCGCGTCGAGGCACTGGCGGCACGGCCGCTGCAGTGCTTCCGGTGCCTCGAAAAGGGGCACGTCTGCGCGAGATGCCCCTGCGCCGTGGATAGAAGCGGGCGGTGCTACCGGTGTGGCGTGGCAGGCCACATCGCCAGCGCCTGCACCGCGCCCACTCCTCGCTGCCCGGTCTGTTCTGACCTGGGCTGCAGGGCGGATCACAGAATGGGGGGAAGAAGTGTTCCCCTCCCAAGAGGAAGGCGGCGGCCGCTAGGCCACCCTCCCCCGCAAGGGGACAGGCGGGCGCGATGGAGGTCCAATAAGCACGGACCTCCACGCTCGCTTCCTCCAGGGCAACCTAAACCACTGCCGCGCTGCGCAAGACCTGCTTGCGCAGACGCTGGTAGAGTGGTCGCCGAGCCCTATCGGGAACCACCAGCCTCTCGGATCCAGGTGGGTGATACGGCTGTCCCGGTAGGGAGGTACATGAAGTACCTCGGTCTCACCCTGGACAGCCGCTGGTGCTTCGAGGAGCACTTCGTGAGTATAGTACCCCGAGCGCGACGGGTGGCAGGCGCGTTGCACCGCCTGCCAACCTTGGGGGACCGGGAGAGGGAGTTCGCCGCCTCTACGGTGGCGTCGTGCGGTCCGTGGCCCTGTACAGGGCCCCCGTTTGGTCACATGACCTCGCGGGGGCCTCCCGCTCCAGGGCTCTGCTGAGCCTGGAGCGGATCATGGCCATACGGATCGTACGGGGCTACCGTACGATATCGTACGAGGCGGCGACGGTCCTTGCGCGTTCCCCCCCCCCCCTTCATCATCCTGGCCGAGATGTACGCTGCCGCGTAAGATCTCGGCCGGGGAGGGGGGGATCCGGACGCGCGGGGACACGAAGTGCGGAGACGGGAGGCTTTCCGGCGGGTTCTGGTGGACTAGCGCGACGCGCTGTTCCTCCAGGGCTGTGCGCGTCAGCGCGCCGTCGGTGCCGTCCTGCCCCACCTCGAGGCCTGGGTGCTCCGCAAATGGGGCACTGTCACCTACAGGTTGACTCAGATACTCACCGGGCACGGGTGTTTCGGTGAGTATCTGAGTCGAATAAAACGTGAACAGACGGCGAGATGCCACCATTGCGCATCCGACCTGGACTCGGCCCAGCACACGCTGGAGATCTGCCCGGCCTGGGCGGCCGAGCGCCGAGTCCTGGTCGACGGGATCGGGCGAGACTTGTCCCCGCCGGCATTGGTCGCGGCAATGCTGGCGGGTGAGGAGGAGTGGAGGGCTGTGGTCTCCTTCTGCGAAGCTGTGATGCTCCAGAAGGAGGCCGCCGAGCGGGGTCGGGAGAGAGCCGATCCCGCTCGAAGGCGGCGGCGAAGACGGGCCGCGAGAGTGCACACCCCGCGGGTGCGCCCCGGTCGCGGCCCGGGAAGGATGACCCCCCGGTGCGGCCGGGGAGGGTCGTCGGGGGCGCCGCCGGCCGCGCGCCTCTTAACAGCGCGCGGTCGGAGCCGCCCAGTTTACTGTTTTGGGAGTCCCACACTATTTCCTCAAAAAAAAAAGGGCTAGTCCACAAATTTTAAGTCGCTCAGCGAGCAATGCTCGGGGTTATCTGAAAGATAAACTCAGGAATGAGTATATCAGCCAGAGAACTGGAGTAACTAGCTAGTTAAATTCTAAAAGCGTAGATTTTTTTTCTGTTTGTCTGTATGTTTGTAACGGATAAACTCTAAAAGTAGTACATGTTATTAGATAAATTATAAAATCGTAGAAAATTGCAAACTATACATTAAATATTTTTTTAGAATACTCGGGACATGGTCTTCAATCAATACCAAACCCAAAAATATGGTTATTAGCATTTTTCTCTATTTGTCTGTATATTTGTGACTAACGGATAAACTCTCAAAGTACTGCTTGCTTTTATTTCCAATTTTAAATAAATATTACCAAGAAGTCGGGTCAACACATAGCCTAAATATTATCACGCTGACACTAATTGGAAGTGAGCAATATAAAACCTAGTTATAATTAAACGTACTGATAAAACAATTTAATTAAATAGTATATTTACATGTAATAAAAAAACTAAGTTTTTTCTGCCAACCCTCAAAGGACTCGTGAGTAGACGATATGATATATATATATTAAAAAAAAGGTAAGAAATATGTCGAAGAAAAATTACAAACACCTTTACCGGAATTAATTTCTGCTTTACTTTACGTGCGGAAATTTGAAATGACATTGACAAGCGGGTCATCAAAATGGCCGCCCTCAAAGCTTTTGATTATTGCCTTGTATAACATCATTACAAGTTTGTTACGACGTCTTTTCTGGCTTTAACAATTTTCATACTTCGATCCGATAATTTCAAACGGATGGTGTTGTGTTACTAAGTGTGAAAGTTTCAAAGCTGAAAGGAAATAATGATGGTCGAAAACTAGTTCAATTGATACACTATATCTGGAAGTTGTTGACATAGCATATATGACGCCGACTTTATTAATAGATACATACATAACTTCACGCCAAATCCGCGAGAACGGAGCACCATAAAGCACGATATTTACACACCTCACTCGCTTCGTTGACTTGCATAACTCTTTACATACGCGAGTCAATTTTTGAAGCTCCTAACATCACCTTCCTCCAGAACACCTTCTACTTGGTCATGGAATGAATTTTTGGTCGAGGACGGCCAAGACACACTTGGGCGTCCTCGACCCCTACATCCATCAGCTTTTGCATTGTATATCTTTATTATACTTTATTAATAATGATCACTTTTGGCGTAATAGTTTAGAATTCCGACTTCTGATTTATAGGTTCAGTTAAGTGACTCTCGGTACTCTTGGGAAATAAAACGTGATAAATACCAATGTTTACCAATACCTGCCCAGCAATCATAAATATGCAAATAGGCTCTGCTACTCTCCGTAGATCAAATAATAATGTCTCGGTGGTCCAGTGGTCGTGCTCGCCGCTTGTGATTCAGAAGTCGTGGGTTCGATGCCAGGATTCTTTTCGAAAGTTATGTGTGATAAATATCGATGACTGAAAACTATGTGCCCGGTGTATGGCAATAGGTTCGCCACCTATCTCATTTGGGACGTGGCGTAACGATTCAGCGAGTCAAGGCTTGAATAGCCGCTGCCTACACTTTCGGATAGAACAGGGTGTAATAATAATTAATAAAAAGAAACTTGATCAAAACAACCTTTTAGGATTATATCGCGTTTATTCACTATTTATTTACATTCATTTCCCGACGTTTCGAACTCTTTACAGAGATCATTTTCACGAGTGTAACAGGTTTCATCCTGTATTGATACCATAATTATCTAGATTATGGGAGGTTTATTAATAAAAAAGGCTGTCTTTTTTCATTGAGTACTTGTCTATTATTTTCAAGTCGGTTGGTAATTTGAATAAAGCCTTAATTATTGAATCTATTTTATTTTGAAAATAACTTAAACTCATGTATGCGCTTATTGTAATAAAATAGTTCAAATTTAGTTATTCGCCCACACATAGTATAAATTGAAGTGTTAATTATTATTAATCTTATATTTTTAAACGAGCTATTCTTGTATATATAATTGGAATCTCGGAATCGGCTCCAACAATTTTCATGAAATTCAGTATATAGGAGATTTCGGGGGCTATACATCGATCTAGCTAGGAATCATTTTTAGAAAATGTCGTTTTATCGTGTTTTATCGATAATCACTTAAACATAAACTTACTTTTATTTATTGGAAGAGAAATATAAAAAAATGGTGACGTTTGATTAGTCTAAATTTAAATTGAAAAATATGACTCTTTATAATATATCTATATATAATACTCTATATATTTTATAAAAAACATAATTTATAAAAAAAAAATACCAGCAAATCTCGGGCCTCCAGGTACTATACTTTTACAAGAGACTAACAGAACACAATTAATTTATTTGCTAATTTCAGTAAAGTTTTTTTAGTTCCGGTGAAAATTTAGTGTTTTAAGATATTAACACCTTTTCTTACGTGGATAAATAAACCCATATATATTTCACAAAATAATTGTTTAAATCAAATACGCACATACAAACACTTCTTCCCAATATATCTCTTGTAGAAGTTGTCATTTCTTAGTTTGTAATTGAAGTTAAAAAACAGCCTAAAAATATTAATTAGCACAAGTTATAGTATTTTTCCTTCATTCAAATTCACAAAATTTTGTAAGCGATTCATTGCTTTTAATCAGCTGAATATTTCGAGATTCATATATAAAAATATTTGGCTAATCACAAAGAATTACCTATTTAAAAATTTTTGCCCAAAGTTCCAGAAATATTCTTACATTAACAATTTAAAACAACAAACACACCAATATTTCAGTATTAAATTTAAACAATAATTAGTTTTAAATATTACGTACTCACCTTTTTAATGAAGAGACAAAGACTTCGTTAAGAGAAAATGCACTCTTTTTTAAACCACCAACCGTCCCACAACACAAGCTGGAACTAACGAATGAAAAGAACCAAAAAGATTTTAAAATTCCCGCATTCGACCTAGCTTACTTTTTCGTAAATGAATTGTAAGTGGAGATTTCGCTTACTCCTCGCGGCATGGTTGCCTGGGTACAACAACGGATGGACTCGACGGTTTGAGTGAGAGAGTCAAAGCCAAGTGAAGCCTACGAACCGAACGCTAGCTTGATGGTGTTGTTCTGTGTAAGACAGAGATATAGCTATTGCGAACCACGACTCGCGAGTATCTCCATCAAGCTAATTTTAATCCTAAAACTAAGACCATAGAATCTATTGTATACCTTTATTTGGATTCTACTTTAAAAAACTTTAATAAGCTAAGTATATAATTGTTTGGATCATTGCTGTAGTCATGACTTCACGCCGTTAATATTCAAAGGCGTGGGCAGTGGCAAATTGTTTATTTTTTTACGCAAATAACTGTATGTTTTGATTACAGTAATATTTCATGACCTGAAAGGAGTACAAGTAAACCTAACAAATATATTAAAACTATATATATTAAATTACTATATATTAAAAATATGTATTTAATTAGTGGTAGAGCCATGCTGTTCGCTTCATGTAGAGTCATCATGTCATCTAAGAATATCGACGTAAAGTGACTCATGACGCATTTATTCGATGATATCAGTATAGTTGTATAGTAAAAGTTTCTTGCCCGACTCTTCTCATGATAACCCCTACACTTCATAATCGGGCCACTCGTGGCGACTGTATCCTTGTTTGCTTGTTCCACGGAGGCACTTTCGTCTAGCGCTCGTGTTTAAAAATTTCATTTTAAAAAATAAGTAAAATTCATGACATTAAAACAACTTTCAGGACTATATCGCGTTTATTTATTACTTATTTTATTTATTTCCCGACGTTTCGAACTCTTTACAGAGATCATTTTCACGAGTGATGAACAAAAATATGGTAGTCGTTCAAAAGCTATTTTTATTGATACAGAGAGCACCCACTTTTTGTAAATAAAGAATCTCCACTGCTATGTGTTCCTGGTCACAAATCCCTCGTGCTCTCTGAAACAAAGATTTAGACACGGCAGCTAACTGTGAAGGATGGTGGTGAGATTCACCATTCAGGTATCTACCTGTATGGGTTTTCTTTCGATACACAGTGTGACTCAAGGTATTATTAGAGTTACGAATAACTAACACATCTAAGAATGCTAGAGAATTGTTAGACTCCAGTTCCATTGTGAATTGTATTTTGGGATTTATGGAGTTAAGATGGTCTAAGAATATAGTTACTTTGTCAGATGGTAAAATTGTGAAAGTGTCATCTACATACCGCTTGTAGAAACGGGGCTTTACAGGTGAACTCACCAAAGCAGTCTCCTCGAAGTCCTCCATGAATATGTCAGCCCCGACAGGTGAGCCCATGGCCACTCCATCTACTTGCTTGTAGAATTTGTCCTTCCACATAAGTAAATTTTTTAGTGTTTTTGAAGACCTACAAAAATAAGGTTCTTTGTTTTTTACTTGTCTTTAAATTTTTCAACCCCTTCTCTCTCAATTTACTTCCTATAAGGCCGGCTACACTATTTGTGTTACAGTTGTACACTGGCCTCACAAGTCACTTACCACCAGGTGACTCGCTTGGCCCGTTTACCCGCTGTCCAATAAAAAAAATATCTTAGCAGTGATTGAGCTCCTTTGTAACCTAGTCTGACTGTGTAATTCAATTGCCAAGAGACACTAGACACTTCGACCAAATTGTTTGTTTACTGACCTGCCTTACTTACTTAACCTGATTGGAATTGTCGTTCTTATTTAATTATGTAACTATCCACTTACACGATTCATCTGAATAAAAGTAAGTGTGTTTGATAATATTTTGCTGAAAAGTAAAATCATCATTCTTTGTCTGTAAGAAGGCGCGAGGAAAAAATATGAGTATATTTTCTCGGTGGCCCAGTGGTCGAGCATACGGCTTCTGATCTAGAGGTCCGGGTTCGATTCCTGACACTGGTTCGCACCAATGACTTTACGAAATTGTTTTTCGGTAGTTATGTGTGATAAATATCGATGACTGAAAACTTTGTGCCCGGTATGGCAATAGGTTCGCCACCTATTCCATTTGGGACATAAACATATCGGCGAGACGAGGCTTAACAGCCACTGCCTACACCTTCGGGTAACAAAAGGCGTGAAGCTATGTCATAATAATATTTCTTTTGCACTGGAGGATAATCCTGGCACTATACATCATTACATAGTATAAAACAAAGTCTCTTTCCGCTGTCTGTCCCCTTATAGGCTTATATCTTTAAAATTAAAACGGATTTTGATGCGGTTTTTTTTTAATAGTTAGAGGATGTCAACGGGGTGGTTTTGATCTATAATTCATATATGATGTTGTAAAGAAAAATGATAATTTTCGAGATTTTGCACTTTAATTGCAAACGCTGGCTGAACCCTAAGTGATAAATCAAATCAATGTTCTACATTATTAAACAACTTCGGAAGGTCTACAAAAAGGTGCGCGAGAGCTTATGTCTATCTCTTAAGAATAACCCACAATGACCATTTTTATTTTTTTTACTTTTTACAAGAAATAATGGCTTATTTACGAAGCAATTTTAAACACTACAGAATCAATTTTCATCCAGTTAAGTGTCTTAAATAGAATCTACTTTTAATATAGATCAATATGACCCCTTCCAGTATGTAATTTAAACGAATATTCACAAAGATATTACAGTATTAACATAGCGGGACATAGCAGTTGCGTAGCGCGCCAAAACGCGTGCCGATAAATAGCACAAATTGAACTTTTTAAGATCCAAATTTTACTCATTTATTACTTTTGATGCGGAACAAAGTTCGCCGGGTCAGCTATATATCTATAATCATTACATAGTATAAAATAAAGTCGCTTTCCGTTGTCTGTCCCATTATATGCTTATAACTTTGAAACTACTCGACGGATTTTGTTGCGGTTTTTTTAATAGATAGAGGGTGTTAACGGGGTAGTTTTGATCTTTAATTTATGTATGATATAGTAAAGAAAAAGTGATAAATCCGAAATTCACTCATTTATTATTTTGATGCGGAACAAAGTTCGTCGAATCAGACGGTATAATAATAAATAAATCGGGAAATAAGATATTCCTCCTCTCGGTGTTATGTAGCTTGAGTATTCCGCTCGTGAATCAAGAAGTTCCAATCTGCACGCAGAACTTCAATGATTTTTTGTAATGCAAGTATTTTTGGAAGTTAGGTGCGTAAAATATCAATTTCGAGGCTCCACATCAGCTGCATACACCTGCGGGTTTATAAAGGCGTGAAGTCTCTATGGTTAAGTCTCGGTGGTCCAGTAGTCGAGCACCCCGCTTCTGAATCCAAAGGTGGCGGGTTCCAATCCAGGCTCACACCAATGACTATTCGAAATTAGTTTCGAAAGTTATGTATAATAAATATCGATGACTAAAAACTTTGTGCCCGGTATGGCAGTGAGTTCGTCACCTATACCAATTGGGATGTAAATATAACGACAAATCGAGGCTTAACAGCCACTGCCTACACCTTTGGGTAGAAAAAGGCGTGAAGTTATGTTATGTTATACACAAAGACGAATTGAGAATCTTTTTTGAAGTCAAATAAAATAATAATGAAATCTACAAAGTATCCTTGTAATATTTGCAAGGAAATTTCTATATATTGATCACGTAAACAAATTCTTTGAAGTCTAATAATCCCTTTTCTTTATATAATATGTTAATAAAAAGAAAAAGAAACTTCAAAGGGTCGAAAAAACTTAAAAGTTTTTTTTTATAAGAAAGTATTCAATTGTTTTGTTATCTATGTGTTACAAAATGTGTCCTTTGTTTGGCGATAGGATTCGCCTACTAAAAAATCTGTGAGTCGAGTAGCAAGTGGTAGAGCCAAGCATTTCGTTGCATAATGGGCCGGCCCGACTGGTGAAATACCACCACCTCTCAGAAGATCGACGTAAAGTGGTTCATGCCACGTTTCGTTCGGTGAGGGAGGTACCCGCAGGCCCACCCCCCTTCCCCACCCCTTTCTATCCTATTCCCTTAAAGGTCGGCAACGCAACTGTAACACTATATGTGTTGCAGGTGTCCATGGGCGGCGCTGGTCACTTAACATCAGGTGAGCCTGCTCGTTTGCCCTCCTATCGCATAAAAAAAAGTCGAGGATTAACTGCCCATGCCTGTAGCTATTCCAATTTATTCCTAACAGTAAATACAGGACAAAACCTGTCTGTGTGATTACGTAGTATAAAACAAAGGTAGTTTCCGCTGTCTGTCCCTTATTATGCTTGGATATTTTAAACTAGGCAACAGATTTTGTATGTTCAACAGTGGTAGAGCCATGTAGTTCGCTGCATGAGTGGGCTGGCTCGACCGGTGAAACCACGGCCTCACAGAATATCGACGTAAAGTGGTTCATGCCACGTTTCGTTCGGTGAGCAACACATATAGTGTTACTGTTGCGTTGCGAACCTTTAAGGGGTAGGGGATAGGAAAGGATGGGGAAGGGGGTGGGCCTCCGGATACCTCTCTCACCGAACGAAACGCGGCATGAGCCACTTTACGTCGGTCTTCTGAGAGGTCGTCGTATTTCACCGGTCGAGCCGGCCCATTCATGCAGCGAACTACTTGGCTCTACCACTGTTGTATTGCGTCTGGGTGTTTTTCTATGTATTAAATGTATGTATTTACAAAAAAGGTATGTATGTCTGTTATCTAGTTGCTTAGTTTGGAACTAGAGGGCGCTGTGTGTATTGTGTCCAAGATATTATCATTATTTATTTATTTGAAAATTAATACAAACACTACTTTAGGATTTTTTATTTTTTTACATAAACAAAAAATTCTGGCTTATTTTAACCATTACAGTATTCATCCTCAACTAATGAAGTATCTTATACATCATGTGCATTTAATATGGATCGATATAATCCTGTACAAAATGTAATTAGAATGAATTTCAAAGACATCACATTAAAATTCAGTGAGACAGTAGTTACATCGCGCAGAGGTACCGCCCGCCTTTTCAACTTAATAAGATCCAAATTGTATTTATTCATTGTATTTTAGAAACAACTAGTTCAACAATTAAACGTTGTTTCTTAAAAAATAAATGAATAAACGGTTGACCACCCTAAACATTTAGGGTATGGAAAATCTCTCTCAGAACTACGCGCATAATATTCCATCTAAATCAGTCGAGCCATTTCAGTGGCTTCTTGCTGTGTGGCGCCGGCTTAGAATACCGCCACCCCATCTCTTCCCGTGGGTGTCGTAAAAGGCGACTAAGGGAAAAGCTAGAAGAATGGGCAGCAGCATTCTCTCTCAAGACAATACTACTGCGATCGCCAACCCGCCTGCCAAGCGTGGCGATTATGGCAAAAACCCCCCATGATTGCGCGGACCGGCAGTTGTGGCGCTCTATGGGGGAGGCCTATGTCCAGTAGTGGACCTCAAAAGGGCTTATGATTGATTGATTTCAGTGGTGTTTGTTAGTTATTAATGTTATGCCAAGAGGAATATTTTGACCAAGTGACACACTTTAAGAACGTGTCTTATCTTGATGTAACCTCCCCGCGATCCCGCGTGCGGTTAAAGTTTTTAAGAAATTTTATAAACTCTCCTATCTTTTAAGTTGGATCAAATTGCATACGTTGTGCAAGTTTGATTAAAATCGGTTAACAGTGGTAGGGCCACGCAGTTCGCTGCATGAATGGGCCGGCTCGGCCGGTGAAATACAATGACCTCTCAGAGTATCGACGTAAATCGAGATAGGTATCAGGAAGGACAACTCGTTCTCCTCGGGAAGGATCCCATCCCAATTCTGACCACTTCCATTTCTCTTTGTAAGGAACGGCAACGTAACTGCAACACTGTTTGTGTTTAGGTGTGCATGGGCGCTTTTTGCTTGCCATGACACGCCTGCTCATTTGCCCCCATATCCCATAAAAAACTAGTTTGGTAAAAAGTAGTAGTCCATCCCAGACAAGCAACGTGACACATACTTTGCATATATTAGTTAACAACAACATAACTTCATATTTATTGCGGGATAGTCAGGAAGACCCTTACACGTAAGTGTAAGGGTCTTCCTGACTATCTGACATAAAAAGGTGTAACACCTTTTTTCATTTTCTTTCATTTCCCAACCAGGCGATGTAAAGCCTACCTTTATCTACTGATAAAACACGGTCAATGCTACCTTCTTTTCTACTTTTGTATCGTATATTTATTTATCAATACTTTTCTTTTGAATATTTTTCATGTTCCTGGAAAATATATAATTTTATCTATGTTGATGTATTATAATCTCGGTGGTCCAGTGGTCTAAATCAAGAGGTTGCGTGTTCGAATCCTGGCTCACACCAATGACTTTTCGAAATTAATTTCGAAAGTTATTTGTGGTAAGTATAAAAGTGAAAACTTTGTGCTCAGTAGGTTCGCCACCTATTTCTATTTTGGACGTATACATAACGCTAGTCGAGGCTTAACAGCCACTGCTTACACCTTCGGGTAGAAAAGGCGTGAAGTTATGTGATGTTTTATCTATATCAGTAATTTTAATGTAGAAATTATTCATTTTTTTTAAAGAAATTACCTTACTTTTATTTTATATTATTTCATTGGTATGGTTTTAATATTATACCATTTTTAATGCTTTGTCCTCGGGTTAATGAATCCCCAACGACCTTTAACACGTAATATTTAGAATTAATTAATTACTTTTGTTTTTTTTTTTAATATTAATATAATATTTACTTCCTACTTACCAATTTCATCTTAACATCATATTAAAATCATTTATATAATACAAAAATCGAACTATATTAGAAAATTTTCTTGATAGGTTTATTAGTAGTTCTAGAACTAATAATACGAAGTGAAAAAATTTAATTTCATTTTATTTCGCTTCATCCACAGTCATACATCTCATCATGCATTCACGTCGGTTTCGGATGCTATGCATTTTGCCATTTTTAACCAGACCATTTATTTGGCCCCGTCTTTGTCTCCCGATCCCGACCCTGGCACTCACTTTCGCCTCAAAAACTCTTTTAGTCACTCGGAAATCATTCATTTTTGCAACATAACCCATCCATCTTAGCATACTTTTCTCCACCTTGGTCACCACATCATCCTTCAACTTCCATTTCTCCCTTATCACGCTATTCATTCGATCCACAAAGGTGACTCCATACATACTTCTCAGAGAACGCATTACACTGCATTCAATTTACTTTAATATTTCGCCTACCAAACCCAACACTCACTCCCATATTATGAAAGAGTTGGTACCAATACACCACTGTGAATCGTCAAGCGTGCCTTTTCAGACACAGCCTGAGTCCGCATCAAGGCATGCAATGCACCATTGACTCTGTTACCAGCAGTCATTCTGCTTTCAATATCTTCCTCAGAGTTTCCGTCTCTGGTAAACACACTTCCCAAATATACAAACTCTTTCACTTGCTCCAGTTTCTCGGCATCCAAAAAATAAAATTATAATGAATTTGTTTGTATTTTGCCAACTTTGACAGGCAACGAAGTTTGTATAGTAGTGTAGTAACAAAGTTCGGTGTATGTTTAGGCACAACTTAAAAGGTATACCTAAAAGGTTACCTTTTAGGTACAAAACCCCAAAACAGTAAAAACATTTTGAATTAAGTTTCGACACCATTTAAGTTTATGGTCCCTAAAAAAAAAGATGCGGAAACCTTTAGTTGGACATAGACCCTAATTTTGTTTGGTTTCGACACTTCTAATAAATATAACTTCCGGAATTTCTTTTTATTTTTCTTTTTAACTTTTCTTGTTGTGTTTCTTTTCAATTTGTCTGTATGCATAATATATATACATTTTATTTTTGTTCACCGATATTTTCGTCATTTATGGACAGATTTCAATTTTTTTTTTTCGTTTTATAGTGTTTACTTCCGAGATGGTCCCATTTTCACCAGGTCAGGATCTGATGATGGGAACCAGGAGAAATAGATGGCATGTTACTTATTTTTGGAGTCGGTGCCAGCCTAGGTAACGTACTCTATTGTGTTGCACCGACTCCAATAATGAGTAACATTTGTAAATATTATAATAGTTAAAGATGATTGTATTAAAGTATTACGCTTTGTATATTGTATTAAGTATACAAATGAGTAAGTTACGTTATTTATCGCTTATTAGTTATAGAGGTACTGTTTTCATATATTTATAGATTGTGTGGTTAACGTTTCCAGAAGTCGGTTTAACTTTTTTATTAAAGTAATTTTTTAAATCTACAATGGGATGAATTTTCCGTTGTCGTTAATTATATTAAAAAACTAACTAAAGCTTGTTTATTTTTTCTTTTTATTGTCAATTGTTTGTCTATTCTGGAAGCCTCTCGTGGCGTTTGACTTTGTTCTATTTCCGGCTAGTTCTACTAATATTATAAATGCGAAAGTTTGTAAGCATGCATGGATGGATGCATGGAAGTATCATTTTCATTTTTTCCCTGTAAAAACTACTAAATTTATTTTGATAGAACTGTAACCGTAATATAGCTTAAACATCTAAATAGCATATAGAGTACAATTTATAGAAACACATTGTATATAACATAACATAACTTCACGCATTTTTGTACCCAAAGGTGTAGGCAGTCGCTGTTAAACCTTGACCCGCCGTTATATTTACGTCCCAAATGGAATAGGTGGCGAACCTATTGCCATAGCGGGAACAAAGTTTTTAGTCATCGATATTTATGACACATACTTTCGAAATGAATTTCAAAAAGTCATTGGTGTGTGCCAGGATTTGAACCCGCGACCTCTGGATTTAGAAGCCTGTGCTCGACCACTGGACCACCGAGACTAGTTTATAATACATTATATATAATCAACAATATAACGATAAGTGTCAAGAAAATTGTCATAAAATGATTGAACAAAAAATGTGTTACAGATAGCCAAGGGTGGCGCTGGTCACTTACTACCAGGTACCTGATCACATTAAAAAAAACAATGTTGGTATGCTTGGTTCAGTACCTGTGTAAGTATTGTACTTGCTTGGTAACTTGTATGGTCTCACTGACAATTAGAAGCCGTCACGCGCGAAGCCTACAAATTAAGGTTCTCTTTATAGTCTTTGTAATAATAAAACATTCGGTTCTCTCTTACTTCAGGCGTTGTACGAGTTTTCTTATTTTAATGTAATTTATATTTGCTTTTGAAATTAATCTAACATACAAAACTCTCTTGTCTCAATAGTACTTAGAAATAGCTCGAACGAGTTTCGTGAAATTACAGTTATTTATTTTTTATTTTTAGACTAGCCATTGGATTTTATATTTTATGATACGACATTAAAAAATACATGCAAACCTTTTTTACCTTTACCTATCTACGATCTTACTCCTGATTTTTGTTTGCTAATTAAAGCAATATCCGTAACTTGCCTCTAAATAATTATAAAAAAGCTATCAAACTCAGACTTAGGGTTACTATACAACTGCGAGTTTCCTTGAGGACCGCAAAGAGTAAACATGAACGGCTCCTCATACAATAGTATATGATCATTTATGGGCTCCAGGAGCCCAGTGGCTCGTGGAGGTTATTGCAACTCTATGAACTCACGTCAAGTTCATTCGATTTCAATTAATTCTATTCTTTTTCTACTACATATGACTTTCTTTAGCCGGTTGCTTCACCCTTCAATAATTACTTTTGTATTAATGATAATGATAACAGTTTATGAAGACTTCATTCGAAAAGAATACTTCTCACATGAGTTTCTTACCAGATTCTTCTCATGTCAGCCCATACACTTGAAATCGTGGCGTTTGCGTCCGTGTTTTCTTGTTCCACGGAGGCATTTTTCTCTAGCGCTCGTGTTTTCCATTCGTTTTGCTGTAATTTTACTAATATCTGTATTAAATGACTATTTGTAAGTGTCTTTAAAGGCCTGTGAAAATAAAATTATATTTGATTTTTATTCATGAGTTTTTTTTTTTAATTTATTATTTCAAAACTGCGTCTGCCAGGTCAACTAGTATCTGTATATAAATATCAATTCAATAAACTATTGTCAGCTCGTTTGTCTATTGGTACGTACATATTCTGCTCGTATTAAAAAATATGCGAAATCATTAAGAAAGGTAAAAATATCGTTAATCAAAATCCCAATATCCACTCATCTTGTCATTGCTTTACTAAAAGAGATATTTTCGAACTAGTTTTAAAAATTGCTGACGACAGTGATGAGAAAAGGGAAAAAAATATTCAGCATCAACCCTTATCAATGTGGCAGACAAAATTAAGCTGTCAGAGATGACGGTGTTATCGTCGTTGATTGTGATTCTGGTGACCTCAATGTTACTTGTTAATAAGGGTCATTTTACGACGAGGATTTACCCTGGTAATATCTAAGGTTGCGCCACCCGTGGTGCGTTACGACCCTGTGATTACATATAAAGTTTAATATCTCCTAATTTAGTTTGGCGATTATTATTTTACGATAGTCATTTATGAATTATTATTTTAATGATATGAACAATAAATTGTGCGACATTTTTATTTGCAATTAATGTGTCTACTTGTTGAGTTTTCCTTTTTTTTTCGAAGCTGTTAAATTGTAACCGATGATTACGTGGAGGAGGAATGCGATGGTTATGTTTGATTGGGCTGAGATTAAATCCTTAGATACATAAATACATACATACATATATACATACATACATACTATTACATACATATACATACATATACATACATATACATAACTTCACGCCTTTTGTTACCCGAAGGTGTAGGCAGCGGCTGTTAAGCCCCGTCTCGCAGTTATGTTTACGTCCCAAATGGAATAGGTGGCGAACCTATTGCCATACCGGGCACAAAGTTTTCAGTCATCGATATTTATCACACATAACTTCCGAAAATAATTTCGAAAAGTCATTGGTGTGAGCCAGTATCTGGAATCGAACCCGGACCTCTGGATCAGAAGCCGTGTGCTCGACCACTGCGCCACCGAAACAGTCCTTAGATGATTATTAAAATACTAGTTTTTGCCCACAGGTCCACTAGACTAGTCTGCTTCACTCAAATTTGCAATTCAAATATAATACATATAAAGAATAGATATTTCAAGTAGTGGCAGAGCTACGCCGTTCGCTACACGAATGGATTGGCCAGACCAGTGATATACCAGAACCCCAATCAGGAAATCGTCGTAATGTGGATCATGCACCAACGCGTTTCTTTAGGTGAGAGGGAACCACACCCTTCTTCTTCCCCCATTCTTATCCTTTCCTGAAGTTTGGCCACTCAACTGTCATTCTATCGGTATGACTGCAATACCTACCTAATATTAACTGCGATAGAGGTGCTAGCAGTTCACCGGGTGATTAAAAATAACCAAGTTACATTTAAGACCATTCCTTTTCGTATTCAGTATTCAATTTAAATGAGCAGCAATGAACAAAGTTCAGGATTCAGGATAGGTTTGATAAAATTGTGAAAACTTCATGAAAATGAAATGTTTTTGGAGGTTTTCCAACTTTCACAAAACGAGTGAGTTTGGTAAAACGACGCCTAGATTTTAAGTTATATCTATACTTATATGTATATTAAGCTATACGTTGGTAAAAACAGAAAAAAATATATAGAGCCTGAAAATGCCGCTTTTTAATCAAAGCTACGAGAGAAAAAAATACTTCAGTGAAACCTGAAGATTCCAAAAAATAACAGGATAACAGTTACCTTCAGGCAAAACTGTAACGAGATATATTCTCCTTATGATGTACCATAGAATATTGAGACATACAATAATACATGCATACCTTAACGCCAAGTCCGTTGCGAGGTAATTTTTTTATTTTATGGAAAAAAGGGGCAAACGAGCGAGCGGGTCACCTGATGGAAAGCGATCACCGCCGCCCATGGACATCCGCAATACCAGGGGCGTCGCATCAGCGTTGCCGGCCTTTAAGATAGGAATATGCTCGTTTCTTGAAGGTTCCAAGGTCGTAGCGGTCCAGGAATACCGTTGCCGGCAGCTGGTTCCATATAGGATAAATATAGATAACAGAGCACTATAAAGCGTGACTCTTTCTATTTACTGACTCCTACCCGCTTTTGCATTATATAGCTGCTTGGTTAATCTTGCATCATTCACTTTTTCTACAGGTCCAGAGTACCATCGGAGCATGCCTATTCTTACTTTTACACCGTAAAGTAGACAACTCACAACTAGGTCACCCATTCCCATCCCTACATTATTTGATGTCACTCAATGGGCACAACTGTCCAGGTACAGGATGAACAGGCAAGCAGACAGCAACCCTGTCTGACGCTGATATTGACATCAAACCAGGGTAACAAGCCGCCGTCAACAGGCAAACACGCTGTACAGCCCTCATTAGTGGATTGCACTGCATGCAGCAGTGTACCAGTTATCCCGTAGCTTGGGAGTATGTCCCATAGATATTTTCGATACATCCTGTCAAACGCTTTTTTTAGATATACAAAACCGCAGAAAAGCGTCCAGCTCAGAGCCATTTGCTTATCCGCGACGTTGCGAAGTCAAACAATCTGGCCCATGCACCCACCTTCTTCCACTTCTGAAACCGGGCCCCCACAAAACTCCGTCAGATGTCAGCCTTATTCTCCTTTTTAATATTTTTCTATACACCTTGGCTGCTAACCTGTTCAAACTGAAGGCCCTGTAGCCCACACGTGATCCCTTGGGGGGCATGATCACAGCACTTCTCCAGTCAAAGTCAAAGTCAAAGTGGTTTTATTTTCATAGGTCCTCACAGACACTTAAAAATAGTCAATGTACAAAAATGTTTAAAATTAAAATAATATTTAAAAAGCTAAGCCACGAGCGCTTGAAGCAAGTGCCTCCGTGGAACAAAAAAACACGGAAGCAATCGCCACGAGCGGCCCGATTCCGAGTGTAGGGGCTTTCATGAGAAGAATCGGGCAAGAAACTCATGTGCCAATACTCTTTTCAAAACCATTGAAAATTTACAGAATAGTATTATCAACGCTACTGAAAAAATATCACATAAAAGGTGTAGCAGCCAGACTACTCGACAATCACAGTTATGATCCAACCAACTTAAAATCATCGTAGTACAAGTAATGAGAGAAATTATATGATATTAGTCGAGCACAACTGACGCGACATCTTCTATTTAGAATGGTAACGTTTGCAACAAGTAAGTGCAATAATAAAAATTATATATAAAGCTTTTATCAAAACAACATGAATTCAAACTCATAATAAGAAATGTTGATTACTATTAGAAATAGAAATATTTGCAGCACGTCTCCACTCCAAAATAAGTGAACAAATTCCAACACGCAAACTACACAATCAGCGTTGAGCAAGCAATTTGACGGTCCCAAGACGACTTGTCCGTCATGAAGTCATTGATGGTGTAATAAGCACCGGCAACGAGACGATCCTTCACAGCCCGCCTAAACCGATCGAAAGAGAGAGCCAGAATATGCGCAGGGATCCTATTATAGAACTGTACACCCATTCCCAAAAACGACTTATGTACTTTGTGCAGGCGATGACACTTTAACACAAGTTTATGCTTGCCTCTGGTATTAAAATTATGTACATCACTATGTTTAGTATATCTATTTAAGTTTTTTCTAACAAACATTATATTGTCATATATAAATTGAGAAGCAACTGTTAATATTCCAATTTCCTTAAACCGTTCTCTAAGGGAGACTTTGGTCCCCAGATTATAAATTGCCCGAATAGCTCGTTTTTGAAGCACAAAAATAGACTGAATTTCAGCTGCTCTACCCCACAGCAAAATGCCATAAGACATGACACTATGAAAATAACTGAAATAAACTAGTCTGGCGGTTGCAACATCAGTAAGCTGTCGAACTTTTCGAACCGGGTAGGCAGCAGAGCTAAGTTTTCCAGCTAAACATTTTACTTGAGGACCCCACTGGAGCTTATTATCTAGAGTAATACCTAAAAATACAGTTGTATTTACTGGGTCTAGAATTCTGTTATTTAAAGATAAATTTATAACCTGACCTTTAACATTGGGCATAGTAAACTTTATTATTTTGGTTTTATTCGAGTTTAGGACTAAATTATTAGCTGTAAACCAATCATGGACTTGTGTAAGAGAGCAATTTACATCATCAAAACTGTTTTTTTACGGTCTACCTTAAAGAGGAGTGAAGTGTCATCGGCAAACAGTACTATGTCGCAAAATTTCTGGACGAAAAAGGGCAAATCATTAATATGGATAATAAACAATAGTGGACCGAGAATGGAACCCTGGGGAACGCCCATAGACACTGGCGATCCAGACGATCTCACTCCGTTTACATCTACAAACTGAAACCTGTTACTCAAGTATGATGCAACAAGACTAAGTGCAGTGTTCTTAATACCGTAATGACTTAGTTTACGCAAAAGTGTGTTGTGTTCCACGCAGTCAAATGCTTTAGAGAGATCACAGAATACGCCGATTGCATCCTGTGAAGCTCGTGGAATGGAGCTCGATGGATGAATCTGGCTCCAGCTCGTGGAAACTCCGTAACGTATGTATAGATTGCTCAAGGTCCGGAAAGCGTTTCGGACTCAGTTTCCACCGTGTTTGATCATTTTAGGAGAAAGCATATCGTACATAATACATAATAATACATTTATATAGTTCTGTCTGCTACCTTAACATTATGCTAGCTTATTAGCCAACATATATCTGATTGAAGATAGGGGTATACCTAAATATTTCACAGTATCCCAAGTTATTTCCGAAGAATCATTGGTGCAATCTATTGTTGCTGAGTTTGAACTCTGGACCTCTTCACTAATATTCGGTGTATTGAATTACTAGATCTACTAGACTATACAAGAGATTTTTCTCGTGAGGCCAAATAACTTACTTATTTTTTTTTTACTTAATCTGTAACTGTAACTTCATGCCTTTAACATGTGACTGAAGGCGCAACTACAGCGGGCATCGATACCTCATCGCGTATTAATTTTCTAGTCGCAAATATAATAGATAGCGAAACCTACTATCATACATTGGACACAATTTTATTTATTCATCGATATTTATCACACAAGACTTATATTTAGAAAATATTTGGTTAGAGACAGAACAGGAACCAGTCATAGAGACTTTTATATTCTCTATGAGTTATCTACTACTAGCTTTTACCCGCGGCTTCGCTCGCGTTGAAGCCATTAAAAAACTTTTTTAAAAAACTTACAATCATCTTTATTGAAATGCAACAACAAACGATAAAATATATTTCACTGTAACAAAAATAAATAATTATGGACTTTAATAATTTTATAAGATATAAATGCAGAGTAATAATGTAGGATATTTTTGTAGGCTATATCATAAGTTTTTCCTTCGGGTGAAAATATATATAAATTTAAGAAAGTAAGAAGAAAAAAAAGTATCCTATGTTGCTTCATATACCCCCAAGAATATGTGTACAAAGATTCATGATGATCTGTTGAGTAGTTATCCCGTGAAAGCGTAACAAACAAACTTACATGCACATTTATATATTAGTAGGGTAGGGATAGGGATAGGGATAAGTAAAGTTAAGTATAAGTATCAACGCTGAATACTGTAATACCGTCCCTCGCGAGGCATAACAGCCGCTGCCTACACCTTCGGATAGAAAAAGGTGTGAAGTTACGTTATGTTATCTAATTTACGAATACTGTAAAACTTCATTACTGAAGTAGCTAAATTTGACGATTTTTTGACAAACAATTGTTTTATCTTTCGTAAAAAAAATTTTTTTTTTTTTAATATAAAGTACCCTATGTTACTTCTAATACCTCCAAGAGTATATGTACAAAGTTTCATGATGATCGGTTCAGTAGTTTTTGCGTGAAAGCGTAACAAACAAACTTACATTCGCATTTATAATATTAGTAAGTATAGATACTGAGTTAAATCCCTATTTCTGAAAAGCTTCCCAAAAGCTCCTATTTCGGGAAAAAATCAGTACAAAAAAATATATATTATAAGATTATTTATGCCTTATGTCGACGAAGATGAAGCGATTAAGTGTAGCATTATACTAAGACATTGATAAATTATCTATTTCTTTACAAAGGAAGGGTAAGCGGATACTTATTCAAAATAGCGAATGTTTGATGTATAGTAAACTTTTTGATTAACTAACTTTTTGTATTGTATGCGTTTGTAAAAACAAAAACTAGATCGGTGTTTACGACTTTGTGTGCGTGAAAATGTTTGAAAAAAAATTGCGAAATTCAAGTTGATTGACGTAAATTAAATTTTGATCGCATAGAACGAGTATCAGGTATATTGCTTTTAATAATACAAAATACAGTAAATTTACAGGAACAATTTCTTTAGTTACAATATTTTCATTTAAAGTAAAGCTCTTTGTTGCCATCTTCGTCTTAATGTGATCAAACATTTTAGCTGCGTCAGCAAAGAACAATTGGCGACCATTTTCATGTTAATCTAAATAAGTATATGGATAAACAGATATTGTTGGGAAATTAATAAATCCATATCACAAACAGAAGCGAAGCCAAGCGATGCGAAGCGAAGCGGGGGCGGGGACAGACTGCTAATACGACATGAAATTATTGTTATTGAAAAATACAGGTTTATTTGACGTCAAATACACTAATGACCTATTTACGTATGTGAAGGTATTCCTGTTCGTTATGTGTTTTCGCCATAAATGTAAGGTGACCATGATAACTATTGATTTTATGGGTAGGCATTTTTGACTGGCACCGTGATACATAACATATTTTGTGCCAGTGAAAACTCGTGCCCATAAAAACTTTGTGCCCGGTATGGCAATAGGCTCATATTGGGACGTAAACATAATGGCGAGACGAGGCTTTACAGCGGCTGCCTAGAAAAAGGCGTGACCGTTATGTTTTATGTTATGTAATATAGAAATAAATGTACGACTTTTAACAAGACTTAGAAGCATTAAAAACTGTCTGTGACTGATGTCAAAAAAGATGGCTATATAGTGCTTACAAGTTTAAACGTACAATTGGCATTTTTATTTGATGGAAAAAAAAACAACGTCTTTATTCCTTAGACTTCACAAAGCATTTATCTATCTACTATATAAGATCTTCGAATTTTCAAGACCGTGTGGTCTTGAATGTAACAGGGAATCCAAGTGACAGTTCCGGCGTCAAGGGGGCTTTTTGTGAAGAACTGGCAAGAATCTCAAGGCCGACTCTTCTCGCTTGCCAGTTTGATAATAGCGAGAACAAGGATGATTGCGTAAAAATCCTAAAATAATTTAACTTTATTGTCACCCTATTCGTATGGTGTTTGTTTTTACACAATGTCAGCTGTGATATACATTATACACGTGACATTTTCAACGGTACATGTTCATGATCGAGCATATATTATTGTTTTTAATGGTGGGGGGAATCAGTGTATCTTTAAAAATAAGAGCCCTTTTAAGGAGGGAGAAATGGAGAATGCTGTAACCGTTTAACTCTGTCTTCCCAAAAAAGGACGGCAGCGATGTTTAACAGCTGTAGAGCCACGTGTTTTTTATTAGATAGGGGGCAAAGTACCAAGCGGTTCACCTGGGGTTAAGTGACCAGGACACACAGAGTATCAGGACGCAGCATGAGCTACTTCACATCGTTATTTTGTGAGATTGAAAAGGTTGACGCTGTGAGCTGTTTTAGAACAGTAATTGTCAATATGACAATTACAGTTCAAAAATCTTTACATAAAAGTTTCTGTAATTAATTTCAATATAATAAATGTTCGCTATATTCATGTATCATGCAGGCATTTCTAAATAGTAAAATGGCACTTTGCCAACTTGAAAATGTTCTAGCATTTAAATCAAAGCCATACACAGTTAAGTTAACAAATTACGCTGTTTGCTCTAAAAGTTGTGTAATTAATTGTTGAAATGATGTTTATTAGTTATAAAAATACCAGTATGCATATATTATAATGATTAACGTATCGGTGGTCCAGTGGTCTAGCACCCTGCTTCTAAATCAGGAAGTCGCGATTTCGAATCCTGGCTCACACTGATTACTTTTCGAAAATTAAGTTCGAAAGTTCGATGACTGAAAAACTTTTGGCATTTTTCATGCACCGGGCATGGCAATAGATTCGCCACCTATTCCATTTAAGACTTAACCAGCCACTGCCTACACCTTCGGGTAGAAAAATGCGTGAAGCAATGTTATGTTATGTTCTTTAATTTAGTTTTAAAATTATAATTTTGAATTTTAAAATTAGTATTGAATAGAAATGAAATCTTAATTCGCGGGACTTTTTTAAAGAAGGTTATATTTTAAATAGAATAAAGAAGGTACATGTAAATAGTTTCAGAAGTAGAAGAAGTAGAAGTAGAAGTAGTTTATTGTCGACGACAAACTATGCTTGATCTATGGGAACTAAATTATCAATTATTCCATAACAAAATATTGATTTATCTACAAATTTTATTCTTAAAGGATAAAAAAATAAAACAATACTAAACAGTAATATTTTGTACAAAAATAATTTAGGGTAAATAATATATACGAGTAACGAATTATATTGAATGGATCATTTGAAGGTCCAACTTCTTTTGAAGGCTGATTAATCCAATGAAATTTTAATTGTGAAGCATGATTCATAAAGCCTAAAAAAAAAAAGAAATATACATCGCATTTAAAAATAAACAGACCACTCCAGCGATTTATTGCTGTCATCCCTAATTGTAATTTATGTTTAGATGTAGCGGAAAAATAGAAGATTTTATAACTGGCCAAAAAAATTAGGTTATTTTTTCGGAGAAAAATGTATTATATGACAGCCAAATCCTACTTGGTTGATGGCTGGCTATAATTCAAATATAGTATGAAGCGAGGTCGAACGAAGTCTAGCGGTATAGAGCAGAGTGAAGAGGTGAGTAACAGTGTTTAGTGAAGCCAAGCGGAGTAGAGCAGAGCTATGAGTTTTATAGCAGAGTGTAGTGGAATTGGAGTGTAAGTGGGGCGTAAGTAGAGTGTAAGTGAAGTGTAAGTAAGGTACGTGGTGTGTAAGTGGAGTGTAAGTGGTATATAAGTGGAGTGGGTTACATTAAAGTGGAATATTGCGAAGGTGCCTGTGACATTGTGGAGCTTAGCAAGGTGGACTGGTGCTATACGCATTAAATGCAGTAGCTAAATGGTAGCTGTGATATACTTTAAAATAAATTGTACATTGACTGGATTAGACCAAGTGAAATTAAAAGGCCTATTCATTTGAGTTTATTTCCACTAAGTCAAGTAATCCAAAGTGAAACCATGAATAGCATAGCATGATTAAATTACTGGATGGCTAGCAGGCTGTATGAAATATCAAGGGGGATTGCTGGGCAAAAACTTGTATATTAATAACCTAACTTCACGCGTTTTTCTATTCGAAGGCGTAGGCAACGGCTGTTAAATCGTCGAGTCGCCATTATGTTACGTCCTAAATAAATGGTGAACCTATGCCATACACCGGGCACAAAGTTGTCATTCATCCATATTTATGGCACTTAATTTCTGAAAAGAATTCCGAGAAATCATTGGTATGAGTATAGAATCGAACCCACGATTTCTGAATCGGAAGCGGCGTGCTCGACCACTGGACCACGGGGACATTGTATATTAATAAGTAAATGATAAACTAGCAAAATATGAAGACTATACATATTCCGAGCGGGAATAGACAAAACACTCTATGTTCTGCCTACATACAGATAGTCTTTGATAAGAGTCCTTATAACCAAGTCACGTTCCATTGAAATCACAACTACCAAAAAAAGGTATATATCCAACTATTATACTTCAAACGCCTTAAAAATCTCTCCTTATAAAGCTCTTTTCATGCACGCGTCGATTTTTGAGGCGATATTTGGTCATGGAATGTGTTGGCCGTCCTCCACTCCTGCCTCCATCAGCTTTTTCATTGTATATCTGCTTAGTCAGTCTTGCATCATCCATTCTTTCTACATGTCCGAACCATACCCTTTCTTACTTTTATGCCTTTAACTTCACGCCTTTGTCTTCCGAAGGTGTAGGCAGCGGCTATTAGGTAAGCCTCAACTCGCCAAATGAAACAATGTAATAGGTGGCGAACCTATTTGCCACCGAGCACAAAGTTGCCAATCATCGTTAAGTATCATACATAACCTCCGAAAAGAATTTCGTAAAGTCATTGGTGTAAGCCTGGATTCGAACCCGACCACTGAACCTCCAAGACACAAAAATTTGTTTGAAAACTATTTATTTCCCATAAAAGATACAAAGTAAATTTATTGTCAGTGGTGTTGTAGCTAACAGCACAAGTTCGACTCAAACCCGGTCAAAGACATCTCAGATGATTAGATGTTTATATATTATGTTTGTTAAGTTTTATATGTTACTATCGTAAAAGTAAGTTAGTTAGTATTAGTATCGGCGATAAGAAGACAATTTTGTGGTACAATAAAACTTACGCGAAGCTAGAAGTCTTAAGAGATTCAATTTAATACAGCGCCATCTATCTGATACCTTCTAAACTGTAAAGCGTGTATTTCGTTGTTAAGTGGACTATTGCATTTGCCATACTCAACAGGTTGTACTTGAGAGATCATATTTCACTGTTATCATGAAGGGGTCGTTGTGTTTATGTTCTACTGGAGTTTCTTAAATAATACGCTTCAGATTTCGTATCTTTTATTTATTCTTAATATTTTTTATTTTCTGTTAGGTACTGTTTTGCTCCTAATGTTAATATCATGATGGTTAAGGGATGAAAAATAAATAAAAAGCAATTTTCGCGTTCAAAGAAACACGGTGATGTATGGAGCCTTAAAGATCGACGCGCGTGCATGAAAAGAGTCATGAAAGTCAACGAAGCGAGTGAGGCGTGCAAGAATTGTGCCTTATAGCGCTCTGTTCTCTCTGCCTGCCCCGCAAGGGATTTGGCGTGAAGTTATGCATGTAGGTATAAACAAATACTATTTGAAAAGCTTGCCACAACTTTTAATATAATATGATCTTTTAAATTTTATATCTTACATCAATCACTTTTATATTTTAATTTTTATTCTGAACATCACACATAGAAAAAGCACAACCAGAAGGAGATTATCAAAATCGTATCATCCTTTCTTGAGTTAATGGTGCAAAAAATCAGATTTTGTTATATAGGTATGGATGTTATTATTGAAATCAGCTTACAGTTTGCGTATTTCCTTTTAGGAAGGCTTTAGGCTATATATAATCACGCTTTTATCAATAAGTACGAAGCACTAATCTTTTTAATCTTCAAAAGTATAATAAAACGGTACAAACATTTGGGACGTAAGCCGCTGCCTACACCTTCGGGTAGGAAAAGGCGTGAAGTTATGTTATGTTTAAAACGTTACCTATTACGTCTGTGCGGTTAGTTAGTTACTAATCGTCTTTAAATGTTAGATACTTGGATACCGAATTGTATTAATGAAATACTTTTTAATATTCCATAAACTAAAGGCATATAAGTATAGACCTTAAAGACCGGCAACGCTGATGTGATGCTGGTATTGCGTATGTGTGTGAATCAGACCAAGGTATTATAGACTTAGTAAACTAAAAAAAAATGCGTAGAGGTCTTGTAGTATTCGAAGCTTGGTTGAAAACTTTGCTATAGGTACATAATATATCATGCTATACTCATCATTACATAGTATAAAACAAAGTCACTTTCCGCTGTCTGTTCCTTTATATTCGCATATCTTTGAAACTACGCAACGGATATTGATGCGTTTTTTTTAATAGTTAGAGGGTGTCAACAGGGTTGTTTTGATCTATAATTCATGTATAGTGTAGTAAAAAAAAGGGATAATTTTCAATATTTAGAACTTTAATCGCAAACGCTGCCTGAACTCTAAGTTATAAATCAAAACAACGTACTAAATTATTATACACCTTTAAAAGGTCTACAAAAAAGTCTGCGAGGGCATATGTCTATCTCTTAGGGCTAGCCCACAATCGCCATTTTTATTTTTTTACTTTTTACAAGAAATAATGGCTTATTTACGAAGCGATTTTAAACATTACAGCATTAATTGTCATCCAATTAAGTGTCTTATTTACAGCATGCAATTTAAACGCGTATTTTCGAAGATATTGCAGTATTATTTATTAACGGGACGGCAGTTAGTACTTTTGACGCGGAACAAAGTTCGCCGGGTCAGCTAGTTTTTTATATATTGCTATTTTTTTTCTACAAATAACAACATAACTTCACGCCTTTGTTACCCGAAAGTGTAGGCAGCGGCTGTTAAGCCTCGCTCGCCGTTATGTTTACATCCTAAATGGGATAGGTAGCGAACCTATTGCCATTCGGTAGTTTTCAGTCATCGATGTAAATATACATGTTATGTGTACATAACTTTAATGTCGTTGATTATCATTTTAATGTCTTTTTGATAGTTTTAAACAACCCTCACCCTCCTCGTCTTAGGATGAAAAGAATCCAAGAAGTCAGTTCGTCCATACTTATCTTAAAAGAACTTACCATGCCGATTGTAGATAGTCCTTATGCCATCTTTTTTCTCAATATTAAATCCTGGCCACTTCTATTTCAATTTCGCGGCACACTGAATCTGTCAGTTTGTTGAAAAGAGAAGCCATAGTAAATAACAGCCATGCAGCCGCAGCTGCAGGCAATAACTGCTTTATAATATTGTTAGTATCGCAAATGGATAACCTGCTATGTTTTCTGTTTGTGCATATTTTAAACGGCCATTTTGTCAATAACATGCATTTATATTATAAATGATGAAATAGAGACGACATTTAATGAACCAAATATACATTATAACTTAAGCCTACCCCTTTTTTACACGAAGGTGTAAAGCGGCTGTTAAGCCTCGACTGGCCGTTATGTTTACGTCCCAAATGGAAATAGGTGGCGAACCTATAGCCATACCGGGCACAAAGTTTTCAGTAGTCGATATGTATTACACATAAATTTTGAAATTAATTTCGAAAAGTCATTGGTTTGACCCAAGATTCGAACCCGCGACTTCTTGATTCAGAAGCGGGGTGCTCGTTTAATCTTAATAGGTATCGTATAAATCGATGTATCGTAAAAAAACAATAATTTCGGTTTTCATTTCTCAAAATACTCTACAATATTTGCAATATACAGACACAGCGCTGATAAAATTTTCATTATAAGTGATCATGATAGCGCAGTTACCGACTCCCTGTTTTAATTAAACGACTTCAAAAAAAGGGGATTATTTTTTGAATGCAATTCAATTAATTTATCTGATGTATTTACACTTCAATTGGTACCTATATATCTACGAGAACTCACAGTTATATACTTTATATGGATCAATCCGACTTCAGCTTGAGTTTTCCCGAGTTCCGGATATATTTGACTGGTGAAATACCTCTCAAAATATTAACGTAAAGTGACTCATACTGCGTTTGGCTCGGTGTAAAAGTGTCTCTCTTTTCCATCTCACTTCCAAAGCCTTCTCTGTCGCATTTTTTTGGCTGGCGACGAAATTTTAACACTACCGTCAAATGGGGTGACTTGGGATCTAAGGGTGAATAGAGATGAAATATACCACCTAAATTACTTAATAACCAGTACAGTACAACTAATACTTTCTTGCGTAATACCCAAATAGATCGCCTATTTGCAGATTAAACAAAAAAGTTATACATTTAAGTTTAGATTTAAATAGAATTGGGGTGGTAAAGTTTCATCTCTATTCACCCTTAGGTCCCAAGTCACCCTATTTGTCGGTATCTGTGCTGCAGTTGTCCATGGGCGGCGTCAGTTGCGTATTATCAGGCAGACAGACACGCCTGCTCCTTTGCCTGCCATAAAAATATACAAGAAATGGGGATTGGCAAATTTACCAGTGTTTTTAATTAAAAAAAAACCAAAGTACCTACTTACTTATCTAGTTTAAGACAATATCTTATTAATAAACCTTACATTATATTGTTTACTTCTGTTTTAATAAACCAAGAGAAAATATTTACCAAAGGAATGTTTTGTACGTCGTAAAAAAAAGTACATTCATTTTGTAGTTAATAAGAATGTAATTAATATAATTAGAAAAAAATATTATATTATTATTGGAGGTTAAAATCATTTCGTGTAAATAAAATTTGTGAAAATATTTGAAATTTATGAAAGCCACGTAGTTCGCTTTACAAATGGGCCGTCTCCACCGGTGAAACACCACGACTTCTCAGAATAAAGACGTAAATTAGCTAATGCTGCGTTGCGCTCGGCGTGAGAAGTATCCGGATGCCTAACTTCTTTATGTCTACCCTCCCTATCACACTTCCGACATCCCTATCCCATTTCAAAGGCTGGCAACGCAGTTAGTTGCTTACAATCAGCACCATCGCTAGTCTATAACAACAAAACTATGGCTATGTGTGATAGTTATTGATGACTGACAAAAATATTGTCTATATACGGCAAAGCACACGTCACTTAGTCTATGGGACCGTAAATTACTTTCAACAAGACCAGACTGTTATTTTTTAAATCTTAGCTCACAATACGTAAAGGTTGCCCAATACATATAAAAGAAAACTCTAATTTTTGTTGTGTTGGGCAAATTGGCAGATCTAATACGAGTGATTTATTGGATTGAATATGAATGTACGACCTCTGCATAACAAGTGTGCAAATTTAACCACTAGACAATTCAAATTTTCTATTAATATCAACTTCAAGAAAAAAAGGTCATCAACAAAACCTATCCAATATGCGTATAATATTTTTTTTAACTTCACGCCTTTTTCTATCCGAAGATAGACAGCAGATATAGCACCTCGACTCACTTTTTTATGGGATAAGAGGGCAAACGAGCAGGCGTGTCACCTGATGGGAAGCAACCAACGCCCATGGACACCAGCATCACATATAGTGTTACTGTTGCGTTGCCGACCTTTAAGGGATAGGAGATAGTAAGGGATGGGGAAGGGAGGGTGGGTCTCCGAGAACCTTTCTCACCGAACGAAACGCAGCATGAGCCACTTTACGTCGATCTTCTGAGAGGTCGTGGTATTTCACCGGTGGAGCCTGCTCATTCATGCAGTGTGCTGCTTGGCTCTACCACTGCAAAAACTGAATTTTTAAATCTCAAATGGAATAGGTGGCGGACTCCACTGTAACACATCTAGCATGATTTTGTCAGTAGTCAATATTAATATCATACATCATCATTGGTTCTTCGAAGTCCACTTCTAGACGTAGGCGTCCTCCATAGAACGCCACAATTCATAGTCCTGTGCCACTTGCATCTTTTGGCTACCAGCATCGTCGGTCCATCTTGTGGAGGGATCGCCTATTTCCACTGCAGCATGCTTACTTAATTATTTTGATTCTGAAAAGTAATTGGTATAAAGCCGGGATTCGATCTGAAGCTACTTGATTTAGAAGCGGCATGACTTCCAAAAAATTATGTTACTGTTATAACTAACCACTAATTAAGTCTAGGTCGTTATAAATGTCCTTATATATAAAATAAATAAAAGTTAAATTATAATACAAAAATCTGCGCAAAATTTGCTGAGTGAGTCTCGCTGCTCGCGTCGAAAACCAGGTTGTAAGGAAGGAGTTGGATTAAAAGGTGTCAGGCAACTGTCACACTGTATGTGTTGTAGGTGTTCATGCGCGACGCTGGGCGTTTACCATCAGGTAAGACGACTGCTTGTTTGCCCTCCTATCCCATAAAAAATAGGTTCTGCCACCTGTTCCATTTTGAGACGTACTGATTTGGCGCTACGGCTTAGCAAGCGCTACCTACAGCTTCGAGTAGAAAAAAGAGTGAAGTTGTGATTTCATTTAGTATATTCATTAGTATATTCAATTGTGTATATACTTAGTCATGCCATAAATATTGTAACAAAGAAAAAAAAAAATTTAATCGCAAATTCCATTTATTACTTTTACAGTGTGTTACTTTAATAGATAAATATTATTTAAAACGATATAAAACATAAAAACTTATTCGAAGTGGTCTCCATTGGCTGCAATACAGGTCTTTAAACCTTGAGGCCAGTTATCAATAGATACACGCACTCTATCCATGGGAAAATTATTCACTGCCAATCGTATGGATTGTTTTAGGGACTCTAAATTATTATGACGCTTAGAGCAAGCCGTACTCTCTAAAACTGACCACAAATCATAATCCAGTGGATTAAGATCGGGACTAGACGACGGCCAGTCTTCAGCTCTAATGAAGTCCGAAACGTTCGCTTCCAACCAAGATTGCGTGGACCGAGCTTTACGACGCGGTGCCGAGTCTTGCTGGAAGGACCATACTTCGTTATTGAACATGGTGTTGTTAAGGGGCTTGACCACCTTTTCAAGAATGGTATCTTGATACACTTGTGCCGATGTTTTAATACCTTTTTCACAAAAATATGGCTCAGTCAGTTTAACAGTGGTAGAGCCAAGCAGTTCGCTGCATGAATGGGCCGGCTCGACCGGTGAAATACCACGACCTCTCAGAAGACCGACGTAAAGTGGCTCGTGCCGCGTTTCGTTCAGTGAGAGAGGTACCCGGAGGCCCACCCCCTTCCCCATCCTTTCCTATCCCCTATCCCTTAAAGGTCGGCAACGCAACAGTAACACTATATGTGTTGCTGGTGTCCATGGGCGGCGTTGGTTGCTTACCATCAGGTGACACGCCTGCTCGTTTGCCCTCCTATCCCATAAAAAAAAGCCACTCCTTCGTAGCTAACACCCCACCAAACCATCACTGAAGTCGGATAATGCCCACGTTGCACTCTGTCAACTAATTGGGAAGCTTCCTTAGAGCTTTGAGCATAAATACGGTCATTTTGTTTGTTAAAATGTTGCTCAATTGTAAAAACTTTTTCATCCGTAAACAATATTTTTCTGTGACCTCCCTTTGCGTACCGCTTCAGTAGTTGTTTAGATTTTAACACCCTATTCTTTTTTAAATTATCAGTTAATAAATGACCAGTGCTTATAGGTTGCAAGTCCTAAGTCATCTTTTAAAATACGCGACATTTTCTAGGTGGTATCTTCATCTCCCGAGATAAAATCTTTTCCTTGCGGACAGAATTTCTTCGAATTCTTTCCCTTACTGCTTTGACCACCTTTTTCGTACGAACACTACGTGGACGGCCAGGTTTTTTTCTGTCACAAACAGAGGAGGTCTACATACATACATACATAACTTCACGCCAAATCCCTTGCGGGGTAGGCAGAGAGAACAGAGCGCCATAGGGCACGATTCTTACACACCTCACTCGCTTCGTTGACTTTCATAACTCTTTTCATGCACGCGCGTCGGTTTTTGAGGCTCTTAACATCACCTTCCTCCAGAACACGTTCTATTTTGTCTTGGAATGTGTGTCTTGGCCGTCCTCGACTCCTACATCCGTCCGCTTTTGCATTGTATATCTGCTTAGTCAGTCTTGCGTCAACCATTCTTTCTACATGTCCGAACCATCGGAGCATGCCCTTTCTTACTTTTACACCGACACTCTCTTTCAAACCAACTTCCTTCCTTACAACCTTGTTTTCTACGTGGTCAGCGAGAGTCACTCCGCAGATTTTGCGTAGAGCCCTCATTTCTACCGCGTTTATTCTACTTTCATGCACACTCTGCCATACCCAGCTCTCGCTTCCATAAGTTAGTGTTGGGATCAGGACTGCATTGTGGATTGCGAACTGGGCCTTTCTGCTAATATTTTTTGCGCCCAGGAATCTGCCCAACACTCCGTTTACGCTATTTCCTATCGCCACTCGTCTTTCTACATCCGCGGTGTACCTTCCATCTCTGCTAAAAGCGCATCCAAGATATACAATTTCATTCACCTGTTCCAGCACTACATCATCAACCATTATCCTTGCATCTGTTCTGGATTCCTCCCTTTCAAACACCATAACTTTCGTTTTCGTCGCATTCAACTGCAAGCCTTTAATCATGCAATCATCTTTCATAGTAGTGACTAGTGTTTGCAGGTCCGACGGCGATTCGGCTAGAAGCACGGCGTCATCTGCGTAAAGCAGGCAGCTCACAACTAAGTCACCCATTCGCATCCCTACATCCATCGATCTCATTCTCTGGAGACAACTGTCCAGGTACAGGATGAACAGTCGAGCGGACAGCACGCAACCCTGTCTGACGCCGATATTGACGTCAAACCAGGGGGACAAGCCGCCGTCAACACGCACACACGCTGTGCAGGCCTCATAAGTGGACTGCACAGCGCGCAGCAGTGCTCCGCTCACCCCGTAGCCCGGGAGTATATCCCACAGATCCTTTCGTAACACTCTGTCAAACGCTTTTTCCAGATCCACAAAACCGCAGAAAACCTTCCGGTTAACAGCCAGTTGTTTCTCCACGATGTTGCGGAGAGAAAAAATCTGATCCATGCACCCTCGTCCGCTTCTGAAACCACCCTGAGCCTCCCACAACACTCCATCAGATATCACCCTCATTCTCCTTTCAATAATTTTCCCATACACTTTTGCTGCTAAACTAATCAAACTGATGGCCCTGTAACTGGCGCACTGCATACGTGATCCCTTACCTTTATACAAGGGCACGATGACAGCGCGCCTCCAGTCCATGGGAACCTTACCCGACCTCCAGCACAGATTGCTCAAGGTCAGGAAAGCGTCCCGGACACAGGATCCACCGTGTTTGATCATTTCAGCAGACATCATATCAATTCCAGCTGCCTTACCATTTTTCATACTTCGTATCGACCATTCAATCTCTTCCATAGTAATGTCCTCATCAGATGTTGGCGCAGCGGTGTCAGCCGTAGGCTCACTCGCGGCGCCCACATCCGGAACATACTCGTACATTTCCCCAAAATACTCACTCCACCTGCCCAATACATCGCTTGGGTTTGCAAGAATGTCACCAAACTTAGACATAATTTTGTCCATTCTGGATGATGACGAAGAACCCCGAGACTTTCTAACTTCCCTCCAGAAGAGTTTGTTATTCGCCTCGAAGTTCTCCGTCAACCTCACTTCCTCATTCGCAACAAGTCTTTCACGCTTCTCTTTCACTAAGGCTTTGGTAACATTCCTGCAGCGGCGGTAGCTCTCATACTTTTTCTCTGACATACTATCATTCTGGTTCAAACTTGAGACATAATCCAACCATGCTTTTTTCTTTCTTTCGACGCTGGATTTCACATCCGCGTCCCACCAGGCGTCACCTCTCAGAATCTTATGCCTCTTTGCACTACCACATACTTCTTTTGCACTATTCACTATACTTTCTTTCATTCTTTCCCAGCATTCTTCAACACCTACGTCAGAAAGACTCGTCTCATTGAGTCTTTTACTGACTAGGCCTACATACATACTCCGTACATTTTCATCTTCTAATTTCTCACATTTTATCCTTTCAAGTTCTCCGAAATGGGTACGCACTCGCCAGTGTCTCCACTTCTTGAAAAGGCCCACGAATCGGCTTACCACCAGGTAGTGGTCCGTATCAAGAGTGGGGCCTCTGTAGGCTCTTGTATCCCTTAGAGTATTTCGGAGGCGACTATCTATCAAAATCAAATCTATCATACTCTTTTGCTCATTCCGTCTCCACGTATACGTGTGAATATCTTTATGACGGAATAATGTGTTAGACACAAGGAGGTTCCGTTCCAGGCATACGTCCAATATCGGCTTACCAGCATCATTCACTCTCTTGTCACCATTCGGACCAAGGACAGCCTCCAGGCCGTCTCGCTTGGTTGTCTCATTGTACCTATTAATAGCCCGGTACACAAACATTTGACTAATACCAAGTGTATGGAGAGTTTTAAAAATTGCATTTGGCTCCATACCTACTTTGTGTAATGCAATCACAGCGATTCGGTTCTCTTTATCACCCCACTCCATTTTAATATCGCAAAATATTGTACTATGTATTGGCGCCAAAACGAGAAAACACAATGAACAATCGTATAAAAATGACAGATTCCAAATTCAAATGTAATATTTTTTTAATTTTTAGTTGTAACAGTATTTATGGCCAGACTAAGTATATGTGACCCTTATGACTACTTGACCCGACTAACTCCATAAATCTTCAGAATCAATTAAATTTTCCAATTTTTTTACATGCTGAGATCATTCATTGGTCCATATACTTCATTCTACATTTTAGGTCATGTAATTTCAGAGATTAAGTCGTTGAAACATACAAAATTTGCCTGTGTGAGATAATGTAATTCATAGCAAAACTTGTATGTGTGAAAGATATATACTTCAAAGATATTTTAATTACGAACAGTCTTCAAATTTATTTCAACTGGGAACATAGCGGTCGTAACCTTTAAACTGTTGTCATAAAAATCTAATATTATTATTCAACCCTAATGAAAATATATATATATATATGGATTTTGCACAACTATTTTAGAGCCACTCACTTAGCTGCATTGATGGGCCGGCTCGATCGGTAAAATGCCACAACCTCTCTAAATACCGACGTTAAGACCTGCTCATGCCGCGTTTAGCTTGGTAAAAGTGATATCCGGAGGCCCAACCTTCCGCTTTCCTCTTCCCATCCCCTTCCCCTACCCTAGTTTTAAAGCCGACAAATCAACTGTAACACTATCCGTATTGCAAGTGTTCATAGGCGGTATTATTTGCTTACCATCAGGAGACACATTTTATCTTTTGCCTCTCTATCTTATAAAAAAACAGATACAAGTATGATATGATATAGTTACACCCCGAAAACTTCGGTCTGCTTGCGTGGCTATTCGTCCACCTCGGCGTCATCAGAAGTGAGTCTCCAGTCTCCATGCAACAGCAAAGCCAAAGACGGTGGATTCAGCAATCTTTTCCATTTGAGACTTCGAAAATTCGGCGAGGCGTTACAACGCTTCCTATCTTCGGGCGCAAAAAGACGCGAAGTTACAAAACAAACGTATAAAGCAAATATTTTTAACTAAAGTATAAAGGACGAAAAATAATTCGCCCGCTATTACATAAAAAAAACTCGGTTGTTCTAAACCGCCTTCTTTTTTCAGGAAGGGCGTGCCTCCGGAGACCACTCTCACTAAATCAAACGCGACATGTGCCACTTTACTTCGATATTGAGAGTTCGTATTATTTCACCGCTCGAGCTGGCCCATTCATTCTAGGCTATCCAATTATAATTATATTTCTAAAGTCAGCCATAACTAGATGGGAAACTAAATATTACTACTTTAATACAGTTTGGGTCAAAATTTAGTAACATAACTTCACGCCTTTTTTACCCGAAGGTGTAGGCAGCGGCTGTTAGCCTCGTCTCGCCGTTATGTTTACGTCCCAAATGGAATAGGTGGCGAACCTATTGGCATACCGGATACAAAGTTTCAGTCATCGATATTTATCACACTTAACTTCCCAAAACAATTTCGAAAAGTCATTGGTATGAGTCACTGTCAGGATTCGAAGCCGTGGGCTCGACCACTGGACCACCGAAACTAGTAAAGTAACTTAATAACCAAAAATCAGGGTAAGAATGAAAATAAATCAATTATCTTTGGTACATTATATTATGTATTGACAGAGAATTGCACATCATTTTTTCATCCATCGAATAATTACAAGGCGTCTTAAATAATTTCGCTAAATATTTCCATTTAGTTTTTAAATTAATAAAAATATAAATTAAAATTAACTACATTTATATTCTAAGAATTATTACTACTAGTATATATATCTATTGACCGTAAGTTTATTAATTAAAAAAAGTACCTGCATCAAAGGGCTCAAAGTTCATTGTATGAACTAAATAATTGACGTAAGCACTTTTTATTTAATCATACACAATATTAACAATTCACGAACGATATTAAAATAAATTTGTACAATATATATAATACAGTTAAATAATATATATATATGTATATCTAATTAAATACAATCTAATTGACTATTTTTTAACAAATAACTCTTGAAATGACGTCTATATTTATAAATATTTTAAATCTATAATAACTTCACAAGTACCGTTGATATATTTTTTTTATAATAATAAATATAATTCAGAACATATTGGCGAAAAATAGATAACATATTTTCACAATGAGATTTCAACCTTATGTTTATTTGCGTAGAGTTGTATATGGCATCTATACACAAAATGGGTACACGACAATACGGTTTAATCATGCATAATATAAACTCGATGAGCAATTGGCGATTCTGTTTATCCGACTGCGCTGAAAAAAAGAGAGTTTAAATTTTTCGATGTGTATGGCATTGTAGTCTTAACATAACTATGATAATGACATTTTTATTTACGAAAAATGGCCAAAACCATGCGGTTAGGAAGCCCCTTATGGTAACTGACTATGCATTTCCTATGAACATCTGCAACACCAAGGAGGTCATAGTTGCGTAAACTAGCGGCATTTAAGATATGGTACGAAGAGTGATGGGGAGGAACGGAATCTTCTTCACGGAACTAAACGTGACATGCGCCACTTTACGATGATTTTTTTTAAGAGATTTTCATCTGTATTTCATCGGTCATATACTATCAGGTTTGTCGTAGGTTATTTATTTTTCGTATATTATGCGCTTGAATAAATATCACTTATTTTGCGCAGTCGGGTAGTGATTTTTTTAACTGCCCCTGTACTATTGTTCTGGTCGTTGACTGGGTCACTGCGTCCTTACCTGAAAATAAAACGGACACTATAATAGGTGAAAGGTTCACTTTGAAGGAAAATTTCATGAGGCTTCTAACGTAAAATTGATTTTGAAATTTTCTCTATTCACTCTTGAATAGAGAACTCTATACTCGAAATTGTCGCGGCCATGACTGTGGTATGACAATATAGCAGAACAAAAGAAATTTGTTTTTAATAAATAAATATAAGCCAAAATAAACCTTTGGAATTTTATCTGCCTATAAGTATGCCTGCCTCTATCATTGTTGAACTACACCTAACGTGGCAGTTGACAGATAATAAAGCAAACGATTAGAGTAACCATTACTTTCAGAACGAATATAACAACACATACCACGTTTTATGTGCAATGAATCGTAGAATTTCTAATTTTGTATAATCTGCGTACTAAATACAGAAAGCTGACGGCGTAACGGCGTAACGGTGGAATATAAAAAATAAAGGATTTTATATACGCGACCCCGCGGCTATAAGCGTACATAAAACGCACATAAGATTCTTTATCTTAGTGGAAAAGAGAAAGAATTTAGAGCAGGACTTTATCACAAATATATATGACTCAAAGTGTTCTGTGAAATTCTAGATAAATTTAATCTGACTGCGCCAGAAGGCGGGTTAAGTTTTATGTCCTCAATTTATGCTGTTTGATAGATATTTTGAAATAGAAAAGCGGTTATTTTTCCGACATCTCCAAGTTCCAGATATTACTAGTCACGACGATATTTAATTATTTTTCATTTGCGCTATCAAAATTGTTGAAAAGACCTTTTTATGATTTAAAAATTTAAGGGTAACTTCACCATAAAAATTTCAACTTCATCTCAAAAAATTACAAAGAGTTACAGTTCTGATAGTGTTTCTGAATATAGAGTACATCAAGAAAAAATTACAAGTAGGTAACTTGGTCATAAACGATAAGCGAATCATTAAGCTTTCACATAATTGTATTATTATGTTAATTTCTTAACGTACCGTTTACAATTACAGCGCCGACACAATAGGCTCTTTGTCTGAACTAACAGTTTTTTCTGAAAACATATACATATTAACGCAGTCTTCATTGGGACTTAGGCCGTCGTCGTTTGGACTCGAATTATCTTCGGGCTTCTCGTCAGGACTTATATTTTCAATACAATCATCTTCGTAAACTTTTTGGTCATCGTTATAATCAATTTTGTATTTCCTAGATGGTAACTTGCATCCAGTTGATGTTACTAATGTCGATTCTTGAACATTGTCATTGCCGTTACAAGTTTTCTCCGAACGAAGCATGCCCGTTCTTTCGGATTTGTTAAATTTATTTTTACTTCTATTTGTCACTAATGCTCCTAAACATGGTAGAATAAGCATGAACTCTTTTCTAAAATTCTCATTCAACCACGCATACAAGAATGGATTATAACAGGTTGAAGACATAGCAATTGAATGCGCTATAAAAAATAACGTCATATAATACTTCCAGTCTTCTGCTAGTGAATAGAAATCACCACTTATATTTGTCAAATTCAACGGTAGCCAAGACAATCCGAAAATGGCCACCATTGCTATTAACATTCTGTTTGTTCGTCTCTTTCTTTCTCTTTCTGAGTATTCTTTTTTGCAATTCTTACTTCCAGGTCTTGATTTTAATCTGTCATTTAATTTAATGCTAACACATGTATAACAAAATGCCATCAGTATGAAAGGAACGACAAATTGCATTATAGTTGTAACTGCACCAAACGCTTTGCGTATATGGTCAGTTGGCCATTTTTCATCACAGAAATCACCTTGAAGCGTCATATAATAACCATAAGGAAATGTAACAGAAAGTGAGAATATCCATATGAATACAATTAAACAAATACATGTCGTAATTTTCATACGAGGTTTGAATGGATAGATGATGACGAAGAATCTATCTATAGCGATGGATGTTAATGTGATAGTGGAAATATAGACGCTACATCCTTGTGCGTAAGGCATAATATGGCATAACGGACCACCGAATACCCATCGACCAAGAAACGTGTAAAGTGGTGTAAACGGCACAGCAAACACACAAAGTAATATATCAGATAATGCGAGGTTCGTGATGAAGAGATTTGTGACTGTTTGCATAGCTTTATTCCTGATTACAGCGTAACATACTAGGGCATTCCCAAAGATACCTACTACAAATATTATTATGTATAATATACAGAAAGCGACTTGCACCGTTTTATTTTCAATTGGGTTCGTACTATTGGAATTGTATTCATTGCTGTAGCTGCTTAGTGTAGCATTCTCTATCGGTGTATCGGTGGTCCATTCTTCGTTCGCCATACTTCTTTTGTTTTATTTTTAACCTGGCATCATAATCCTTTGCGGTTTATTTTTGCTATCATGTTTAATCTTTTTCGATCTATTTATTTCTTTCAATACGAAGTATATTGTTGATCATGTTCTGTACTGATATTTATATACTGCTATATTTTTCTTTGTTATCTTCGAAAACAAAAATAACATAATCTTGTATCATTGTCTCTTTTCAGATGTGATCGATCACAGCGAAGTTTCTTGATTGATGTCCGAAATCTGGAACAAAATAAAATATTCTATTATGATTTGTTTGAGTTTTTCTTGCTATTTTTCAACAATTTAATAAATGGTTGCTACAAACGTTGCTTTGTCTGAACTATCAGTATTGTTTTTTTTATGGGATAGGTGGCAAACGAGCAAGAGAGTCAATTGATGGTAAGCGCCGTCCATAGACACGTGCACCCTATATTAACTGCTTTTATGGGAGTGAGATGAGAAGGGAAGGGAAGAACGAAGTATGTGGGCCGCAGGATACTTCTCTCATCGCACGAAACGTAGCATGAGCCACTTTTCTTCGTTTATTAGGAAAGGTCGTGGTATTTCACCAGTCGCCTTAAGGTTAAATATAGTTTTTATTTTAAATACGCTCTATGATACGTTTTGTGTTTTATTTTCTGGCGCGTACAAGAATATTTATATAATAAAATATTTTATTAGTCTCGGTGGCCCAGTGGTCGAGCACACGGCTTCTGATGCAGAGGTCCGGGTTCGATTCCTGACACTGGCTCACATCAATGACTTTTCGAAATTCTTTTCGGAATTTATGTATGATAAATATCGATGACTGAAAACTTTGTGCCCGGTATGGCAATAGGTTCGACACCTATTTCATTTGGGACGTAAACTTAACGGCAAGACAAGGCTTAACAGCCGCTGCCTACCCCTTCGGATAACAAAAGGCGTGAAGTTAGGTTTATGTTTAAAATATTTTATATAGAGTTTTTGCTTTCCACGCAGACGAAGTTGCGAGCAACAGCTAGTTCCTAATGTATTAATATCTTTTGTTTCCTTTAATTTTCTTTTATCCCGTGCAACTTTCTTAATTTTATCTTTCATAACAAGCTTCCCCCTGATAATAATAAACTTAAGATATAAAAAAATTAGGGAAATTATTCGCGTCCGGGATTCGATGACTTAAGAAAGTAGGGGCAAAGTTTGTTATTTAATTTGAATAATGCTTTATTTGAGGTGTTTGTTGACGAGGTTACGCCAAATTCATTGTCGCCGAGACAAACCTACGATCTTCCCAATAGAATCCCACACTAAGACACCGGATTCCAGGGACCATCGTTGAATTAGCTCTTTTCCTATTCACGTATAATAATAATATTTTTGGAAACAATACACACAGAGCCCTCTAAATCCAGAGCTAGCAGTGGTAGAGCTAAGCAGTTCGCTGCATGAATGGGCCGGCTCGACCGGAGAAAAACCACCACCTCTCAGAAGATCGACGTAGAGTGGCTCATGCCGCGTTTCGTTCGGTGACAGAGGTAACCGGAGGCCCGCCCTCCTTTCCTATTCTACTCCCTTAAAGGTCGGCAACGCAACTGTAACAATTATTGTGTTTGGGTACTAGATGAGAGATATTGACACAAAAACATCCAGGCGCCATACAGTCATCAATACTTATCATGAATATTAGTTCGCGGGTGGGAAATGAACCTTCTACTCTCTGTAAAAGACTGAAAGAGAGTGTCGGTATAAAAGTAAGAAAGGGCATACTCCAATGGTTAGGACATGTAGAAAGAATGGGCGATGTAAGATTGACTAAGCAGATATACAATGCAAAAACGGATTGATGTAGGAGTCGAGGACGGCCAAGACACATATTTAATGACCAAATAGAACGTATTCTGGAGGAAGGTCAAAGGAGCCTCAAAAATTGACGCGCGTGCATGAAATGAGTTACGAAAGTAAACGCGCTCCGTTCTGTCTGGCTATCCTTTGGGGATTTGGCGTGAAGTTAAGTATGTTTGTATGTATGTACTCTCTATAAGACTCAACGTTTGACTCAAGACTCTATGTTTGACCACCACAAAGTCTGTCGTGTTACGAAACTACGATAAAAAAACAGTTGTATTATTTGTTGAGTCAGAATAACGTAGGTAGTTGAGTTGAGCGCGATGTTACATTTGATGTTTGTTTCAAATAAGACTAATTGATATGTTTATTCATTATAAATTTAAATATTTACTGAATTAAAAAAGAAACGACTATCAATACCGTTAGATTATTTTAGACATTTATATTTATCAATCACAGATGCGTACAGTTGGATCGGTGCCAGATGTTTATGAGCGGCTATATACTTTGTACATTAAAGTATCTTATGATATTTTGATATCGTTTTATAGAAAAATATGTTTTTTTTTTAATGAAATTGGAGGGAAAACGAGCATGCGTGTCACCTGATGGTAAGTGATCAGCGCCAGCCAATAGACACATGCAACATATATAGTGTTACAGTTGCGTTGCCCACCTTTAAGGGAGTAGGATGGGGAAGGGAGGTGAGTCTCCTGGTACCTCTCTCACCGAATGAAACGCGACATGATGCCTTTTTAGGTCGATCTTCTGATAGGTCGTGGTATTTCATATGGTATTTATATGGCCACTATTGACTCCCAAAAGAATCTATAAAAAATATATATATTTTATAGAGCAACAAAGGCAAAAGGCGTAATGTTTGAATGTTTCCATGCCTAAATAATCACACAAAATATTGCCTTCTCATTTGCTTGTAGTCTAATCTTAAACGGTGTTCAATTTAGTTTAACTTAATTTGGCAGCGGCTGTTAAGCCTCGTCTCGCCGTTATGTTTACGTCGCAAATGAAATAGGTGACGAACCTATTGCCATACAGGGATGGGTGACGTTTACAGTCATTGATATTTATCGCACGAAATCCCGAAAAGAATTCCAACAAATGATTGGTGTAAGCCAGGAATCGATTCCACGACTACTGAATCAGAAGCAGGAGCTCAACCACTGTCTCTTTTATATCTTTTTTTGGAATTTGCTAGAGGTCTAATCTTAAATTTTGTTGTAACTTAATTTAAACTCACAAGATAATTTTCTACTTAACAGTTTTTGTGCAGTTTCTGCTCGAAGTATATCCATTAAACTTTGCTCGAAATGCACGAAAGGAAAAAATCATTTCAACTTATTTTATTAGAAAACTAGGAACTTTTTACTGGAAGAGACCCGCAGATGACTAGTAAACTACCATGACCTCTCAAAATATTGACGTAAATTGACTCACGCCGCTTTCCGTTCGATGGGGCAGGTATACGGAGATCCAACATCTCCTCCATCTTTCCCATCCCATTTGGGATTGCGGTTCTATCCAATATTGAATGCTGGCAGCGCAACTGTAACACTATCGGTTTTGCAGGTATTTATGGGCAGCGGTAGTCTCTTACCATCAGATTACCCGCTTGCTTGTTCGCCCATTATCCCATAGAAAAACCCAATCGTTAATCCACTTAGATCCAACTTAAGAGCATTTCGGAGTTAATTAATAGTCTAATATTGTATCTACAAAAATAGGTACATGATGTATGTATGTACAAAGACGTGGGTAAAAGGTAGTCATGACATAGTATAAAACAAAGTCGCTTTCCGCTGTCTATCCCCTTATATGTTTAAAACCACGCAACGGATTTTGATGCGGTTTTTTTAATAGTTAGAAGGTGTCAACGGGGTGATTTTGATCTATAATTCATGTATAGTGTAGTAAAAAAAGTGATAATTTTCAAGATTTAGAACATTAATTGCAAACGCTGCCTGAACCCTAAGTGATAAATCAAAATAACGTACTACATTATTATACACCTTAAAAGGTCTACAAAAAAATCCGCGAGGGCATATGTCTATCTCTTAGGGATAACCCACAATGACCATTTTTATTTTTTTTACTTTTTACGAGAAATAAGGGCCTATTTACGAAGCGATTTTAAACATTACAGTATTAATTTTCATCTAATTAAGTGTCCTTAAATAGATTGTGCATGTAATATAGATGATCCTGGCCCTTTACAGTATGCAATTTAAACAAATATTTTCCAAGATATGGCAGTATTAACATAGCGGGACAGCAGTTATAACTTTTGATGCGGAACAAAGTTCGCCGGGTCAGCTAGTTTATAATAAAAAGTAAAAGCATTGTTGTTACATCTAATAAAAAATCTCTATTAAGAACTCGCTGAACTTTGAATAGTTTTTATAATCTTTCTATATTTTCCACAGCATATGTTTCTACATAAATTGAGAAGGTGGGAGAAGTGACACCCACAGATGGGTCTCTAGCAGATAGCCAGTGCTAGACCAAGGAATACAAGTCTACTACTTGCATTCTAATTGCATAACTTCGATTTATGCAACCATACAGAATACAAATACTTACTTATGGAAATATATTGTGCCACGGATGGCACGACTGACCCGATTCCAGAGCTAATTTAACACAAGGAATAGTTGAAACCGATGTCGGGGAATGTTGGACCGTCATCCAACTTGTTTGTGGGGCACGTACACGAAGGTCTGCATGTAAATATAAAATAATTTAATCTATGTTTAATATAAGTATAATATCTTAGGAATTTACTATTAATATTTTACAGTTTAACTATGAGATATTTCTGTGTTGTATCTTTAAAATGGGATGGGTAGAGGGTAGTTCCCCGGATACTTTTATCACCGAACGAAACACCACTTGAACTTCTTTAGGTGAATACTATACAGTCTAGTGGCTAGGATACCTGGCTCTCTCCCAGGAGGCCCGGGTTTGATTTTTCTCTCAGAAGATCGACGTAAATTGGCTCATGCCGTGTTTCGTTCGGTGAGGGAGGTAACCGAAGGCCCACCCCCTTCCCTATCCTTCCTTATCCCCTATCCCTTAAAAGTTGGCAACGCAACAGTGACACTATACGTATTGCTGGTATCCATGGGCGGTGTTGGTTGCTTACCATCAGGTGCCACGCCTGCTCGTTTGCTCTCCTCCCATAAAAAAAGTGAACTGTAAATAGTTGGGCTTATTAACAAAAACGACACAATAAGCCAATCTAAACCTCTCCAAAATCGAACTATACTCGTAACAAATGGAAATTCCAGTTAGAAATACTATTGGCGTGGGCTATGTTTATACAATATGTTTAATCGCTTATAGCTGGTTGTTTACAACATAAAGTGGATCATAAATATATTTTTTACAGATGCCAATAAATGAATTAACCGCCGGTTTCCCATATGGTGTTGGATACCTATCAGATAATAAATATAAGTGGCGTGGACTCATAAATATCTGATGAATATAAAATACATTTATGTTATAAGGGTAGCAGTAGCAGTCGTTGTGGGTTAAGAAGTGTTCTCGTGGTGGTCAGAAGGGATATCGCTCGTGTTTTGTTGTTTTAATTCGTTAGGAAGTAGATAGGAGACAGATAGTCTAATGTAACATAGTGTTCATAAATCAAGGAGGGTTGACGTCAGGTATGTGGCCGGTCATAAAACCAAATCTTTTGACAACATTGATAGTTCGAAAGGATGATAATATTGTCGACTCCACTGAGAGCGAATGATGATCTTTAATGAAAAGCCAAAAAAATCTAGGCACGGGTGCTTCGGTGAGTATCTGAGTCGAATAAAAAGACAAGAGACGGTGAGATGCCACCATTGCGGCAGCCATTGTCGGAGCCGCCCCGCCCTGGGGAGCCTCACGCCGAGACTCCCCGAGGATGAGCTCCCCTCGTGACAGAGCGGAGCGACGGCAGGGTGGTCCAGAGGGGATAACCGTATCCTGGACTACCCTAACGCCGGAGGAAGGCCGCCGCGAGATCCTAGGGTCGGATTGTCACGGGTTCAAATTAGCTTATAGCTGTTAGGAATTCTCTTCGGTTGACAGTAAATAGTAATAATATCTTGGATGGACACAATACACACAGCGCCCTCTAGTTCCAAGCTAAGCAATTAAATGCTTGTGTTATAGATACTAGATAACGAATATTAATACATATATACTTTTCTTTTGTAAATACATATATAGAAAAAGACCCAGACGCCACACAAATATTCATGTTTGTCACAAATATTTGTGCTCGGGTGGGAATCGAACCTCGACCTCATTGCTGCACCCGGTATTTTTACCAATGCGCCACGAGGCCCGTCAAGCCACAAATATCACAATTGTTTCTTTATAACGACATAGATATCGCCAAGTCAGATTTAAACTGATATTCATGTTATGATTAAATATGAAATATAATATCTTCACGTATTAATATTTCTACGGAAATTACCTGTACATAGATAGGCAAGTATGTCGTTGAGCGGACCCTCTTCAAGCGAGGTCCAAAGATTTTGAAGCCATTGATTGAGTGCAGGGGATTTTTCATTTTATTCGGATATTGCTTCTCTGGACGCAGATACAGTTACAGATGTCTATTAAGATGAATGTTCAGGGACGGGAATATAAATCTATGTCAAAATATTTCATACGAGAGGGAAGAAGATAAGAGTTATCGTAAAAGATTATTGAGAGAGAGATAAAGATAGAGTTATTATAAAAGATGATCTTACTACTTTTGTGCCATTTGATTCATTTGATTGTCAATTGGTACATCTTTTAAACTATAACTACTTCAAAAGAGAGTGTCGGTATTAAAGTAAGGAAGGAAATGCTCTGGTAGATCAGCCATGTGAAAAGCATGGATGATGCGTTATTGATTGACTAAGCAGATATATAATGCAAAAGCCGAAGGATATAGAAGTCGAAGGCAGTCACTACAAACTTTCCATAACCAAATTTAATGATTCCTCGATATAGGTCATGTCAGGAGCCTTAAAATGGCCGAGCATGTAGGATAAAAGTTATGCACTGTTCTCTCTGGCTACCCCGCATGAGACTTGGCGAAGAGTTGTGTATGGATATACAATTGGTGATAAACATACACGCGATACTATATACTGCTACAGTAATCATTAATATAACAGTAGCAGAGCCATGTAGACTCATATAGTTCATTGGTGCCTATACGAATGGGCCTGCTCCAAAGGTGAAATACCTTGATTCCTTATAAAATTAACGTCAAGCAAGTTAAACGTAAGCGCGTTACGTTCTTCTTAAAACAATTTCTAGGCACTAGTCGGTTATCACCAAATGATCCGTTTGTGCGTTTGTCCCCTATCCCATAATAAAACACACATGCGTGGAGTTATGCAGCAGTAAATGGCTTATAGGCGCAAGCAACAACAGAGGCCATTATATTTATAATATAGAGGTTGTTTATAGACCCATGCAACAACTAAGATCATTAGATGTATACTTAAAAGAGGGTGTGCTGTGTGGCGCCGGCTTAGAATCATCATCATCATTAGCCTGTTGCAGTCCACTGCTGGACATAGGCCTCTCCCAATGTGCGCCACAACATCCGATTCTCTGCCTTCCGCATCCAGTCTTTACCAGCAGCCCTTCTGAGGTCGTCTGACCATCGGGCTGCTGGGCGTCTTACACTACGCTTACCAAGTCGCGGTCTCCACACCATGACCTTCTTGCTCCATCTACCATCGGTCCTTCGATAGATGTGACCAGCCCATTGCCACTTCAGCGAACTTATTCTGCGAGCTATGTCGGTGACTCCGGTTCTCTGTCGGATATACTCATTCCTGAGTCTATCTTTCAGAGATACTCCGAGCATAGCTCGCTCCATAGCTCGCTGAGCGACTTTAAATTTGTGCACTAGCCCCACCGTAAGTGTCCACGTTTCGGCACCGTAGGTCATTACTGGTAGGACGCACTGGTCTCTCAGTCAGTCGGGAGCGAAAGAACAACATATGGCTGACAAGCTCACACAGCACTACACCGAAGAATGGCGGGATAACCATTCCAAAATATGGGTGAACCTAAATGTTCTGGTAGAGGCGGGCAGCAGCGTCCCTATTTTTAAAAGGTTCACCCCTGCGGTCTCCAACACGTTTGCCCAGCGTGGAGACTATGGGCATAAACCTCCCGGCTTAGAATACCGCCACCCATTTCTTCCCGTGGGTGTCGTAAAAGGCGACTAAGGGAAAAGGCTGGAAGAATGGGCAGCAGCATTCTCTCTCAACAAAATACAGCCTACTGCGATCGCCAACCCGCCTGCCAAGCGTGGCGATTATGGCAAAACCCTCCATGAGTGAACGGACCGGCAGTTGTGGCGCTTTATGGGGGAGACCTGTCCAGCAGTGGACCTCAAAAGGCAAATGATTAAAAGAGGGTATTATTGTTTTAGTCTTTTAAGAAAACTATTTTCAAATTTTGCACCGTTTACTCTACTTTTATGCGCACTCTGCTATACTCAACTCCCATAAGTTATTGTTGGTACTAGTTCCGAACGTTATAACGATGTTTCGCTCGCCAACAGAGAAACAATTACAATTTTCTCGAAACATTAAATAGTGTAATACTTTTGTAAAATATCCCTCGAAAGTGTATTATCCTTTCGGTCAACGGTTTCCTTGGCGATTACGTTAGAGTGAAATGGTATGAGATGATATACTACCCTCGACTCTTTTACAGAGTCCGCCCAAAGAGTAAGAGATCGATGTATATGTATTTTGTGGCTATGTTATGACTGCATGAATAGGCCGGCTCGACCGGTGAAATAGCACAACCTCTCAGAAGATCGACATGTAAAGTGGCTCATGCCACGTTCCGTTCGGTGAGAGAGGTATTCCTCCATCCTTTCCTATCCTACTCCCTTAAAAGTTGGCAACGCAATGTGACACGCATGCTCGTTTGCCATCCAATAATAAAAAAAAAAATGCCACGACTCTCCAACGATTACGTATCAAATGGAACAGTAGTCAAAACCTGTTGCCATACACCGGGCACAAAGTTGTCAGTCATCGATGTTAATGAAACGAAAGAAAGAACGTAGAAAAGTTATTGATGTGAGCCCGCAATTGATACTACTTCTTGTCTTCTTGATTCAGAGGCTGGGTGCGAGACCATCGGAACACCGTCTCGACTTTACACCTGAAATTTCAGGTGTTTAATTCTTTGTGCTTAGGGTTCCCCTAAGATTAAAGAATAAACGTATTCTCAACCTTACTTGGGTGATTAAAAAATGAGAATAACCAATAACAATACTTTGTAAAAACTTATTCTACACGTAATTCCATAGACGTTAATTGAACCCTCGCTGACCGCGTCGAAAACAAGGTTGTAAAGAAGGAAGTCGGATTGAAAGAGAGTGTCGGTGGAAAAGTAGGAAAGGGCATGCTCCAATGGTTCGGACATGTATAAAGAATGGATGATCCAAGATTGACTAAGTAGATATACAAAAGCGGATGGATGTAGGAGTAGATGATGGCCAAGACACACATTCCATGACCAAATAGAACGTGTTCTGGAGGAAGCTGATGTTAGGAAGCTCAAAAATTGACGCGCGTGCATGAAAAGAGTTATGAAATTCAACGAAGCCAGTGATGCGTGTAAGAATCGTGCCTAATGGCGCTCCATTTTCTCTGTCTACCTCGCATGAGATTTGCCGTGAACTTATGTATGTAAATTGAACGGTACTTGAAATATTTTGTTTGAACCTATAACAAAAACCTTTTTAGTGATAAGATAATACAAAAAGTTTTGTACAAAATGTCTATTGATGTAAAACAGCGGTGTTAGATAAAAGTAAATATGTATGATCGTTATAATAACACGTAACGTAGTCTGTATCATCACGCTATTAATAGCTGAAAGTGCGGGCAGCGGTAAAGTTACCTCGACACATCGGTTCTTGTTATTAGTCTCAGCTAACAAGTGATTCAGTCTTTAAATAACACTAAAGATGATTGGACAAATTCAGACGTTAAATTATCTTTAATAAGATTATTATAAAAATAATTCACGAACAAAATTGTTTATTTTCTAATTTGAAATTAAATCTGTCTATAGTTAAATATTATTATTGATTGATTTAGAGTATAGCAGCAGCTCGCTGCATGAATGGGCCGGCTTGACCGGTGAAATACCAGGACCTCTCAGAAGATCGACGTAAAGTGGCTTATGCCGCGTTTTCTTCGGTGAAACGTCTCGTTTCGGAGGCCCATCCCCCTTTTCCATTCATTTCTATCTTACTCCCTTAAAGGCCAGCAACATAACTGTAACACTATGTGTTGCAGCTGACTATAGGCGGCGCTGGTCACTTAGCATCAGGTGACACGCCAGCTCATTTGCCCTCCTAGCCCATAAAAAAAAACACAAAAAACATATAAGTTTACTTTAAATCAAAACAAGTAGCAATCTTTTGACGACGCTTTTAATGAATAATCTCATTGAGTTCTACAGATTCGGTAATCTTTTCATCCCCTTGCGAAGATACACTTAACTCACACGAGCTGAAGAAGTCTAAATTCACTAAAGAGTATCGAGGTGACATGTGTTTCTAGCACTTACTAGGGGTAGGATTGTATCACGAAGCAATCCCTTTTTTATTATCCTTCAACAGCCTATCCTTGTGACTTAAAAGTACATAATGTACATATAATTAAATATTCTATTCAATACGGATACTGGAAATTTTATAAAAACTTTTTATTATTTTGTTACTTTAATTTTAAGAAAAATATATTGAAACATAATCTAATGATTTTATTTAAAGAAAACACTAGGCAACGGCAATTGTGTGTTGACAATTTACATGAATTATTTTGCGGCATTAGTCAGTCAACAATATCATAGGATTTTTTAAAATATTTAAGACAAGTCATGGATATGCCACACAGATTCGAACTCTGCAGCACTCGATCAGAAATCAGAGTACCTAATAACTCTCTACGCCATCGCGACAACAAGGAGTAAATCTTTTGACAAAATTGAGAGTTCGAAAGAAACATGTCATTTTTTGGGGTCTTGCCGACCCTGTTTTGAGTGGGTAAATGTTAACCATCAAGTCAATAACGAGATGGATAGTGAAAAAATAAACTTAAACAAACTTAAAATAAATAAATATGTCATATTTATAATATTGAATATTTTTCAAATATAGAAAAGGACATTTTCTAATGAAGCGTTACGACATAATCCAAAATGGCAGCCAATGCTCATTTGAAAATGGCGCCTACATGCTAAACAATCAAACATTTAATTTACATTCAACATAACAATTTACATTTGAAATTAATATTATGTATATTTTATGTTGGTAAGCTAATATTTAATATACGAAAGAGAAGAGAACGACTTACATTAATATCAATTTTCTTTAGAGAAGATATGATATCTTTGTTATGATGAATGATTAAAATAAGGAACGACATTTGTCTTTGTATATATTTTAAATAAACTCAGAACAAATTAATTATGTCAAATTGAATGTCTAATATATAATATGTTCGAGAAAATTCAAATATTTGAAGATGTAGGAAATTTTGAATATGAAAATTGACAGTCTAGCAAATAATTAAGTAAAAACTATTAATACGTGTAACATAGTTGAGAAACAGATCACTGTTTCTCAACTATATTACACGTGTATTCTCTTCATCTTCTCTTCTTCTCTTCATTTCTCTTCATCTAAACATAGCTATTATGTCATACAGTGGGACTAGCCGGCGGGTACCTACCAATAAATAGCGCCAATTGAGAGAGTCGAATGTATTAATATATTTTTTTACGGGGCGAAGCAAACTTTACCGTGTTAGCTAGTGTTTTATACGTTGCAGTTTTATTTACATATAAATACTTCACACTAAATCCCATGCGGGCTAGGCAGAGAGAACAGAGCGCCATAACGCACGATTCTTACACGTCTCAATCAATTCTTTGACATACATAACTCTTTTCATACACGCGCTTCGATTTTTAAGGCTCCTATCGTCCTTACCTACCTTCCTCCAGATCATCCTCGACTCCTACATCCATCTGCTTTTCCACTCTATATCTAGATAGATTAAGCATTCAAATTGCAGCGTCCATAATTTCTACATGTCTGAACCATCTAAGCATGCCTTTTGTTACTTTTACACCTAATTTACTTCTTTAAAACCTTTTTTCGACGTGGTCAGCGAGAGTCACTCTGCAGATCTTGCGCAGTGCCCTCATTTCGACCGCGTTTTTTTCTACTTTAATGCACCCTCTGCCATACCTAAGTGTCGTTTCCATAAGTTGGGATTGGTGTTGGGATCAGTACCGCATTGTAAATGCCTAGCTGCTAACATTATTTGGGCCTAGGAATCTGACCAACTTTTATCAAGTTTGCCTCATGTTTAATTCAACAACAGTACATTTGTTTGTATTGAAGTTATTACTTATTATTCTATTTCCATTAGAAACTTGATCTATATTCAGTTATAAGTTGCTTTTACTTTATTCAACCCTGATATCAATTCTGACAGTGAATTTGTCGAATAGGGCTTTTAAGTGAATATTATTGCGCGACGTCCAGACATACCCAAGTTACATCTGTTACAAGTTTGGGATATTATTTACATAAATAACTTTCCATCGCTTGTTGTAAATTTACATAAAGACGTAGGAGTGTAATGAGTCGTTGAATTAATGTAGGACGGTTATATTGCTCGCTTCATGCGCTACATTGCACTTGTCTGTTTACACATCTTTCTGGATGACTTCTAAGATGAACCTACTGTTTATCTTTTGCTTACCGACTTCAAAAAATTGGAGTTCAATCGGCTGTAAGATTGTTTTTCGGTTGGTTGTCAGGAATGGCATACTCTGATGGTTGGGGAATGTGGATTGTGGAATGGACGATGTAAGGGTGACTAAGCAATATTTATATATACGGAGGAATGCAATATACGACCGAAGATCGAGGGCGACTACGATACGAAACGAATGTAAAGTGAGTCATGGCGCGTTTCGTTATGTGAGAGAGGTACCCGGAGGCCCAACCCCTCCCCGTCCTTTCCCATGCTACTCCCTTAATGGTAGTGGCAGTTGCTTATATACTAAGTGACCCGTTTGTTTGTTTGCCCTCCCAATCCATAAAAAAACACGGAAAACCTGAACGAATTGAACGTGTCTCCGAGGGAAACTGTAAAAAAAATTAACATTTAGAATTAGTAAGATTAAGAAGTCAGCTAAGTAAGATTTGTTGATTCTAAGATGTCACTTCTCTTGAGTACGACTTGCGGAAATACAATAGAATGCAACCACAGTTAAAATGTATTCCATTTTAATTTAAATAACAACATTGCAGTATCCAATTAAATGTGGTAATAACACACCTAGTTTTTGAGGGCTAGGCAGAAAGAGGAGAGCGCTATTAGGTAAGATTCTAGCTCCTATTCTTCTATTAGTGTACCTACTCCCTACATAGGTACCAACTTTTAAAACTTTTGTCAACCTCTGTCACCATACTGTTTCCAAGTTAAGCAATCCTTATCGAATTATCGAACTCGCAAGCCTCTCTTCAACAGTTGATGAATTTTTTTGCTGACGCCATTCAGGCAGCCTAACGGTCATAAATCCACAGCCAAAATTTTTGACAATATGGTTGGAAAGGATGACATTTTGTGCCGATCCCTGGTGAGGTAAACCACCAACCAAAACGGTTAACTTCAGGCAGGTGACTGGTCATATAACCATAGGCGAAACTTTTGACAACATAAATGATTCGAAAGGATGACATGTTGTGCCGACGCGATTTAGAGTGGCATAAGGTCAGGAAAATTACGAATGACGATGTACAAACATACATACATAAACATAGCTTCACGCTTTTTTCTACCCGAAGATATAGGCAACGACTGTTAAGCCTCGACTCACCAAATTGTTACGTCCCAAATGGACAAAATATATCGGGCATAGTGAAGTCAGTCATCGATATTTATTACATATAACTTCCGAAATGAATTCCGAGAAATCATTGCTATGCGCCTGGAATCGATCCTACGCTTTCTAAATCAAAATCGAGATACCACCTGATATCATAGCGCAGTTCATAAGCCGATCCGAGTTACGTAATGAAAATTAATAGCGGGATGGATTTTCTAAGATCCTACAAACAAGGTTACGTTACAGCCTAAATTGAACGAGAACAAAATGATTAATTTCAATATTGTTGTTAATAACGTTAATGTTTTTTAACATTGAGACTATATTTATTTTATAAATTTAATACAAAAAAATGTGAGATTGCTGATTTGCGAAACGTTGTTAATTTACATGTTTAATTTAGAAATGATAATAGTTTTATCAATACATAATAATATATGATACATTGATATGATATATATATATACATATGATATATGATACACAATAATACATAATGTTTTTTGGTCGGGCATAGTTATTAGTTGTAAACGCAGTAAAGTCTTGTTAAAAGTCGTGCTAAATGAGTATGTACTTAAAGGACATATTAACAAAAGTATTGTGACACCGATTCCAAGAAATATGGATAAAACACTAACACCCAGTGAGTATGTGAATACAGAGCGCGGTAATCGAAACCAGCATATGGCTTATAAAGAGGACAGAGTTATGGAAGAGATTCGTAAGTTTCGCTTGGAAATGATATCTCTTATGGATGAACAAACTAAGCAGTATAAAACATTGCTTAATAGGTTCATAAATACCGAAACAGAACTAAAAGAAATAAGAAAACAAATGAGGGTACTTCAAGACAAAGTAGATGAAGTACAAGTGTTGAAAACAAAATTAGAAAATATATCACACAAGAATAAAATAATAGAAGGCAGGGATGATGTTACGTTGGATTGTTCATTAAGTAAAACAGGTGAATCAAAAGTTCAAAATGAAACTATTCGAACGTTTGCATCGGCAGCTAAACAAAACCAAAAGAGGGTAATCGGAAATAAAATCCAGCCAGAAGTGTGTATGGCCACGAAACCGTCTCACAAAGAAAGCAGTAAGATTACAATTGAAAAGGAGTTAACTACACCAGAAAATAAAAGAAATCAGACGGAATCAACTACAGAAACTGAGGAGTTAATATCTCAAAAGGAAGGAAACTGGAAAACAGTAAATAAGAAAAGAAAAAGATACCCAAATACTGAAGTCAAAAAAGGTGGAAGCACGAGTATAATGGACATAAAAGGAACTGAACGGAGAAAATTTTTGCATGTATGGCGCCTTTGTAAGGATACTACAGTAGAAAATTTAGAAAAATATGTGAAGACAATATGTGGATTGTCGGTACCAGTCACGGTAGAAGAAATAAAACATAAAACCGAGAGGGATTATGCTTCTTTCATTATTGGCATACCGGAAAGCAGCTATGATAAATTATGTAAATCGGAAAATTGGGCAGTAAATGTTGAATTCTGTGAATGGTTTTGGTTTCGTAAATCAACCAAAAATTCACAGAAAAACTAACACTTATATTAATATTTACTACCAAAATGTGAGAGGTTTGCGTACAAAATTGCAAGACTTCTATGCAGGAATATTATGTTCGGAAATGGACTTGTTTGCTATTACAGAAACGGGCTGCAACAGATCTATTCATGATGCTGAAATAGTACCACCCGGATATACAATACTGCGTTGTGATCGCGTGGATGGACGAAAGCAGGGCGGCGTGTGTCTCGTGGCCACACCGCGCTTAGAACTGCGACAAGTACCCGGCCCGAGTGACGTCAACATTGATGATCGTGTGTTCGAACTGATTTGTGCTACCGTTTATTTACAAAGTAGATTTTTATTTTTATTGTGTGTTGTTTACATACCCCCAAACAGTTGTGACAATGAATATATGATATTTTTTAACTTAATAGAGCAGCTGTGTAGTAAATATAGTGAAGTTCTCGTAATTGGTGACTTCAATATGCATTCCTGTTCTTTAAGCGTATGTAATTATTTTGAATATTTTATATCATATTGTAAATTTACTCAATGTAACACGATTGTTAATTGCAATAATCGATGTTTGGACTTAGTGTTAAGTACGCTTCTTATGGAAGACAGTGTGAAGGTGCGCGGGGCGGGGGCGCCCCTCGTGCCTGTTGATACGTACCATCCGCCGCTCGACATATTGGTCGCGCTGCGGGCACGCCGGGTTGCGAATTCACAACTGGGTGAGTCAAATATTGTGCCTACTGGTTGGAATTTTCATAAAGCTGATTTTTTTGAATTGTATTCATCAATAGCGACAATAGATTGGACTAATATCTACGATTTGGATTTAGAAATGAGTTTAAATTATTTTTATGAAACTATTAATGCTAAAATAGATGAGTGTGTTCCCAAAAAACGGCGTAATCGTGTAAACTCGAAGTACGTTTACCCCGAATTTTATACCTATGAAATAATTCGCAACATACGTTTTAAGGCGATTTTACATAAACGTTATAAGGCAAGTAAAAACCAGAATGATTACAAGGCGTTTGCTCTGTGTAGGGCCAAAGTAAAACAACTAATTAAATTAGCACAAGAACAACATACCAACAGTGTTCAAATTCAACTACAAAAAGACCCGAAATCATTTTGGAATTATGTTAAATCGAAAAGGAGTGGTCGAAATCCACAACGGATTTTAAAAAACGGGGAGGTCTTGTCTAGTGAACAGTGTGCGACAGAGTTTGCTCAGTACTTTCACTCGGTATATAGCGCCGAGCAGCCCGAGCTAAACGTTGCTGCAGCGATAGAAAGGACGGGTAGTGAAAATGGAGCGGCGCGTATTCACTTGCAGAAACTGCACTTGAAAGATGTACAAATTGCGCTCAAACAACTCACGCCAAAGAAATCCGCTGGACCAGACGGTATTCCGCCATACATGGTTCGAGACTGTGGATCTGTGTTGGCTGAACCGTTGCTCCATATCTTCAATAAATGTCTGAAGGCGGCCGTATTTCCAGAGAGATGGAAAATCACTCGTGTTGTGCCAGTGCCAAAAGGAGGTATGAGCAAGGACAATGTTAATGGATATAGACCTATTGCAGTCCTGTCGACACCAGCTAAAGTGTTGGAGTGTGCTGTTCATAACAGCGTTTTTGTGCAGGTGAAAGCACAGCTTTCAGATGCACAACACGGTTTTCAACCAATGAGAAGCACTACTACAAACTTGCTGAGCTACATGGCGCATGTGCTGCCAATTGTAGACAGTGGAGGGCAGGCTGACGCTGTTTACTTCGATTTTAAGAAAGCGTTCGACCTAGTGAACAATGATGTGCTGCTTCAGAGGTTAGCAGCTGTTGGTTTCACTCCGCATCTTCTTTATTTCTTCGCTAGTTACCTGAAGAATAGGCAGCAATACGTGGAGTATAAGGGACACAAGTCAGAGCCCTACTTTACGTGGTCAGGTGTGAGCCAGGGTAGTAACCTCGGACCTCTGCAGTTTATAATCATGATAAACGAGCTCCCTAAAGTCGTTAAAGATGCAAATTGTCTATTATTTGCAGATGATCTTAAGTTGTCAATGGCAGTAGAGAATGAGAATGACTGTAAACGGCTACAGAAGGACATAGACAGAGTAGTTGCTTGGAGCAAAGATAACCTCTTAAAGTTCAATGACCAAAAATGTGTCACCATCACTTTTTCGCGTACACATAGGCCTATAGTACATGATTACAAGATTGATGGCATGCCGATGATCAGGGTGTCAGAGGTTAAGGACTTGGGAATTGGTCTTAATACGACGCTGACGTTTCGTGATCATATACTTAAGTGCTGTAAAAAAGCCTACAGAAATTTGGGATTTATTATACGCACTGTCCATAATTTTTCAAACATTGCGGCGATTATAGCTCTATATAACACCTTGGTTAGAAGTCAGCTAGAGTATAATGCAGTCATCTGGGCTCCACATGAAATTAAATATAGTGTCATGTTGGAGCGAATACAAAATAAATTTATTAGAATTTTATATTTGAGACTGTACGGAGTATATCCTTTTTACCCGCTTATGTATCCAACCTTATTTATATTGGGCATGGTTGGATACAACGAGCTGAGAGTTAGACGTGATTTTGCACTTGTCTCCTATTTATTTAAGTTGATTAGAGGTAAAATATATAACGCCGACATATTAAAACTAGTGTGTTTGAGTGTACCGGACAGATATGTGTGGAGGCGTCGCCAGCCTCAGCTGCTTGCTGTGCCTCGCGCTCGTACTAATCTGTTAAATGGGGCGCCCCTGACGAGGGCACTTCGCACTATTAACATTATAGCAAAAAATATAGATATATTCCAATGTGCATTGAGTGAATTCACAATAATAACACTAAATGTAATAAGTTATAATACATAAGTTGTAAGTTTGTAATTTTAAATGTTGATTTATTATGATACACTATTGCATTAGGTAAGAACCTGTAAAAATAGTTGTAAGTTTGAATAAATAAATAAATAAATAAATAAATAAAACGAAGTAACGAGACTTCGTGGATTTCTAGATTCTCACTCGCTCACTCATTCTGACGTCAGGCAGGTGGCCGGTCATAAAACCATAGCAAAAACTTTTGTCAACATAAATAGTTCCAAACAAAAAAATGTTGTGTCGACCTGAAAATGATGAATGTTGATGTACAAACATACCTTTTATTTTTATTTTCCGCAAAGCGTAAACTAAGAAAAAATCATATATATATAAATATATAGTAATAAAATCATGAATCCTCTCACTCACAGATTTGTGTATATCGAATAACACTTTTCCAATTCCAACAAAATATCGATTCTCATTGATACCTCGAAGGTGAATCGAGTCGGATGATGTGATTGATGTGAGATCAGTCTCAATATATGGGGTTCGATAACGTAAGTCAGTGTCTACATTTATATCTTTGGCAATTAGTGTTTAACACTATTTTTCAAGCATATACCCTATTGGCTGTTTCTATTTGAAAATAATAAGCATTTAACGACATTAATTAACTATATTTGATCACATAGATATAGCAGCCTCGAATTTCGCATCATGAATAGACTGGCTCGACCGGTGAAATACCACGTCCTCTCAGAATATTGATGTTGTGTTTCTTGACATATCCGGAGGCCCATCCTCCTACCTCGTCCTCTCTTCGCCCTCTTTCCCATCCCACATCATAAAGAACGGCATTGCAATTCTGACAGTTATATGGGCGGCGCTAGTCGCTTAACGCCAGATATTCAGCTTGCTTTTTGGCCTTTTTTACCAGAAAATAAACACAAGGTCCGCTCTAAACCTTAAACTCGACATGCTTATAATATTCTATAAGCACAGTAAGTGAATAAGTGGACCGTTTACATGAATTGGTTTTTTATTGATCAACAATGACTTGGTAATCAGGTAGTACGGTAGGTACTATCTTTAGGTAGTACGTTGGTCGCAAGCTAACCAACCAAATTGAAATAAATTTTAATAGATCTATCCAATATCAATTTTCTAGTTTCTTTAACTGTGTGCATGGCAATAGGTTCGCCACCTATTCCATTCAGTTCGTAAACATAACGGCGAGTCGAGGTTTAATCGCCACTGCCTACACTTTCGGGTAGAAAAAGGCGTGAAGTTATGTTATTTTTTCTTTAAAAGGCTCGCAAAAATTTGGTTAAAAATAAAATATGCTTATAACAGCTAGTACTAGTAAAAGTAAGACAGGATATAGATACTAGTCACTAAGCAGGTATACAATGCAAAAGCGGTTGGATGTTATTATAATCACACACTAGTAATATAATATTAATTTAAGATTTTTTTGCGCTCAGTTATTACTGCACACCGATCTTGGACTTGTGTTGTAACTCATGGAAGATGGGCTAAGCAGATATACAGTACAAAAGCGGAAGAATGTGGTAGTCGCGGACGGTCACGGAACGAGTCCTTGGGCAAAGTGATGTCAGAAACATTAAAAATGTATGCGAGTATGTCAAGAGTTATGAAAGTCAAAGAAACGAGTGAGACATGTAAGAATCGTGCCCTATGGCGCTATGTTCTCTCTGTCTACTCCGCAAGAGACTGCGTGAAGTGACGTAAGTATAGATAAGTAACAGATAGTACGCCAGTTTATACCTTCACGAAATTGTCGATAACATTACAACATCGCATACAGAAATACGCCAAATCCCTTGCGGGGTAGGCAGTGAGAACGGAGCGCCATAAGGGACGATTCTTACACACCTCACTCACTTTGTTGACTTTCATAACTCTTTTCATGCACGCACGTCGATTTTTGAGGCTCCTAACATCACCTTCCTCCAGAACTTGTTCTATTTGGTCATGGAATGTGTGTCTTGGCCGTCCTCGACTCCTACATCCATCCGCTTTTGCATTATATATCTGCTTAGTCAATCTTGCATCATCGATTCTTTTACATGTCCGAACCATCTGAGTTTGCCCTTTCTTACTTTTACACCGACACTCTCTTTCAATCCGACTTCCTTCCTTATGACCTTGTTTTCGACGTTATTTTATTTCATTTTATTTAATTTTAATTTGCTTCTCTTATGTATTCAGGGTATGAGAAGAAAGGAGAGCGAGAAACTACCGTAGGAACTACTTATGTATTGTTGGGTCTATTTTTTTTACCCCACAGTAACCCTAATAATACCAAATTCAAATTAAAAAGTAATTGTTACTTAACGTTTATTAAGTAAGCCATTACACCGGATATTTTATTCGATACTTACAAAAAAATATTGCCAACGCCTTAGAAAATTAAATCTTAACTTTATATATAGCCCCCAGTGTGTCACCCCTACTTTCTTGTGGCTGGCTAGGAGAAGACTAAGGGATGCCTTGACGCCGATCGTCTCTCATTTACATAGGTCTCGATAGCCGAGTCTTGAGCCTAGTAGTTCAACAATGTGACTTCTAGTTCAGATACTAGACTAACTGACAACAATGATTTTCCTGAAGTTACGTGTTTCAAATGCCACCACATCTCTTCTCGTGGGTGAATGATAGGTGACTGAGGGATTTGATCTTTTACAAAATATCTCTCATATAATTATATCCAACAGCCCACTGGTTTAGCAATCTGACTTATATTACAAAGACTATAATGACTTTTTTATGGGATAGGAGGGCAAACGAGTAAGCGCGTCACCTGATGGTAAGCAACCTGCGCCGCCCATGGACACCACCAACACATACAGTGTTACTGTTGCGTTGCCGTCTTTTAAGGGAGTAGGATAGGAAAGGATTCAGAAGGGGGGTGGGCCTCCGGGTCCGGCCTCACCGAACGAAACGCGGCATGAGCCACTTTACGTCGATCTTCTGAGATGTCGTGTTATTTCACCGGTCGAGTTAGCCCATTAATGCAGCGAACTGCTTGGCTCTACCACTGTTAAAAACTCTGACTCTCCGAAAGTTACTTGCGATAAATATCTATAACTAATGAAACTATATGCCCCATATATACAACATTTTGGGAATAAAAAATTGAGTTGACATATCGACTTTAATAATTATTTCTGCCTATACCATCCTGTGTTAAATGCGTAAGGACACCAATAATAAAGATACTGTTAAAAAGACAGTGACAATTTCATATTTAAACTTTTGAACGAGTAAAATAATTCTCTTTTTTTTTCAATTTCACAACATACAAACGATTTTTCGTCACATTATTTTGGTCGGTTACTACTTCACCGTGAACCGGATAGAGCCGGTTTATTTGTTAAAAAAAAAAATAACAACAACTGCTTGTTTAATTATTCTCGCTTCGTAATTCAACAATTACAGAGTTAAATAAAGTGGGTCGTTAAACTTGAAATAAAATAACTCGAGTAAACAACGAACACGACGCAAAACTCATAAAAATTTCGGACACAATTTTCCTAAACCGCAGTCAGATTTATTTGCTTGGTACTTTCGTTCGTGTTAAGGCTTTTGACTTGTAAATGTTACTGTCTATATATTATAGTGTTTTTATTTCGCCATTTTATTGCTTATTGCCACACAATAAACATTGAAGACGATAAAATCATTTTAAAATGTTATACAATTGTAATTTAACAAGCGCCAAGACTTAGTACATTACGTTAAAAAATTCGTACCAATGTTACTTCGAATCTAACTCGTTTTTAACATATTTTTCGTCTTGGTGGTGGTCTAGTGGTTTAAAACAAGAAGTCGTGGGATCAATTCTAGGCTCACATAAATAACTTATTCAACACTGGTAGAGACAAGCAGCTCGCTGCATACATGAGCCGGCTCGACCGGTGAAATGCGACCTCTTAACTAAAGTGGCTCACGCTGCATTTCAGTATGTGAGAGAGGTACCTTAAGGCCTACCCCCCTTCATCAACTGATCCTATTCTACTCCCTTAAAGTTCAGGACGCAACTTAAACACTATATATGTATTGCAGGTATCCATGAGCCGCTCTGCTCGCTTAGCACCAAGTCTTGGAATAACAGCCGCTGCCTACACCTTCGGGTAGAATAAGGCGTTAATAAATTAGACTAATATAAATTGGGAAATAATAAGATTTGTCTGAACACATAAACATAACTTCACGCCTTTTTCTACCCGAAGGTGTAGGCAGTGGCTGTTCAGCCTTGTTTCGCCGTTATGTTACATCCCAAATGGAACAGGTGGCGAACCTATTGCCATATCGGGCACAAAGTTTTCAGTCATCTATATTTATCACACATAACTTTCGAAAAATCATTGATGAGAGCCATGATTCGAAACCGCGACTTCTTGATTCAGAAGCGGGGTTTAAATGGGCCATCGAGTCTTGTTTGTCTGAACATTCTGAATAATTTTGAATTTAAACCTAAAATAATAAATAGCCTTTATTCTGAGCTCAATAAAACCTAATAACATTATTCTAAAGGAAACATAAAAATAAAACTTAAATGTAAACATATAACATTAAAACAACCTTTTAGGATTATATCGCGTTTATTTATTACTTATTTTTACTTAGTAGTTGCTGGTTTTAGATTTGATGTTATTAAACGGTTTTATTTAGCTCACCCCGTTTGTTTTATTTATTCTTGGGTCAAATTTACTAATTCAAATTTCACCCTCTTCCTGTCAACCGATTAATCTGAAATTTTGTATACACTTTGGATTTTGGTGACAATACAATTATGTTTATTCATTATCTTTATAAATTCAAGATGGCGGCCGCTACAAAATGGCGGATAATTTATGTTTTATTAATCCTATCAATATGGGTATCAAATGAAAGGGCTCAACAAGCAGAATACAATATACTATAAAAAATTGAAATCCAAGATGGCGGCCGCTACAAAATGGCGGATAACGTAGGTTTTATCAATCCCATCAATATGGGTATCAAATGAAAGGGCTCAACAAGCAGAATACAATATACTATAAAAAATTGAAATCCAAGATGGCGGCCGCTACAAAATGGCGGATAACGTAGGTTTTATCAATCCTATCAATATGGGTATCAAATGAAAGGGCTCAACAAGCAGAATACAATATACTATAAACAATTGAAATCCAAGATGGCGGCCTCTACAAAATGGCGGATAACTTAGGTTTTATCAATCCCATCAACATGGGTATCAAATGAAAGGTCTCAACAAGTAGAATACAATTTACTATGCAAAATTGAAATCTAAGATGGCCGCCGCTACCAAATGGCTGATAACAATTTTTTATCAATCCCACCAATATGGGTATCAAATAAAAGGGCTTGACAAGAAGAATACAGTGCACTATACAACCTCAATATTTAAGATGGGCGCAGCCACTAAATGGCGTATAATAATAAGATTTAAATTTGGAAATTGAATCTGTAATTTAGGTATCTGATTAATCCAGCCTGAATCCACCACCCAAGTCAAGATTTTGTATCGTGTTGAGGACTGTGTGGCGTTAGGGTGACTAAAAATGATACGTCGTTAGCGGTACACCACCCAAGTTAAGGTGAAAGGTTAAAACGCGCCGAGAACTGTATGGCATTAGGGTGGATAAAAATGATATGTCGTTAGCGTTTTCCCCTCAAGACTCAGGCGCATCTTGTTGTACATAGCCTTGCCCCTTTATTGGACCTCTGGGGGGGGCGACCGTTTAAATGTCCATTACTCGTGGGAACAAAATGGTAAAGAATGCGAAATAGAAACTAAAAACTAGAAAATAAAAATAGGTAAAAAAAATTTTTAATTTAAACGGTTTTATGTTAAACATACATTGCAATGTATAAGATAAATGTACTAAAAACCAAAAAATAATAAAATAGATACAGTCGTGGGAATTATAAACATATGCATAGACTAGACTAAAATAAAACCGTGGGGCACGTCAATTGTCTACAATCGTTGATTAAAATGTTTGTTTTGTAATGTTACACTATAATTAGGCAGTTGTTCAACCGACAACGATGGATGTGTGATAAGTAGGGCTAGAATGTGGAAATGTGCCCCACGGTTTTATTTTAGTCTAGTCTATGCATATGTTTATAATTCCCACGACTGTATCTATTTTATTATTTTTTGGTTTTTAGTACATTTATCTTATACATTGCAATGTATGTTTAACATAAAACCGTTTAAATTAAAAATTTTTTTTACCTATTTTTATTTTATTTAAATGAAAATGAAAAACAATTATAACAGCTATATGGTTTTGGACAGAATACCTTCCGGTACGATCATGACGAATGGTCACAGATACCAAATCTGTATTAAAATATTAGACTACACAGCTTTTACACGTCGTCTGTATATTCCCTTGGAAGGTCGTTAATCAACTATGTAAATAGCCAATCAACTGAACAAAGGATGCATAAAATTGGAGATGATTTGTGAAACGATCAGATTCAGGATGATTTTAGCTTGTGTGAAGGTTGTTTTTTATCTAAATCCAGCAGTAGTTTAGATTCCGGGCTCACAGCATTCAAATTTCTTTTCAAAAGTTATGTGTGATAAATATTGATGACTGAAAACTTTGTGCCCGGCGTATAGCAATAGCTTCCATTTGGGACGTAACATAATTGCAAGTCGAGATTTTAACAGCCGCTGCCTAGACTTTTGGGTAGAAAATTTTCATCTGATCCTCATCCTAGATCTTTATAAATAAGTAAAATATATGATATTAAAAGTACTTTTTTAATTAGTTTATGCATTTAGGCACAAAGTTTACGAGACATGGAAAGTATGAATGTGATATTGGAGGACGGGTTTTGGCTGGAAATCAAGTGAATGGGGCCCTGAACAACTTTATGAATTGCCAGACAGTCTCCAAAAAGGCACGACTGGCTGTACATAGAGGGATTTTGGTTCCCATGTTTATGTATGGTGATGAATTTTGGGTATAGCAGGAGAAGCGCACAGAAGTAAGATTAATTCTGTGGTAATGGTAATAGAAGTCTGAGATGTATAGCTGGAGTAAACATGGTGGATAAAATAAGAAATAGTGTAACTCTAGAACGTTGTGCTGTGAAAGAAGATGTAGACAAGAATAGAGAAAGAAACGCGTAGATGGTTTGGACATGTAGAAAGGTTGGACGAAAGAAGACTGACTAAACAAATTTATAAGACAAATGTGAAATGGCCAACCGGTAAAGGTCGACCTAGGCGAACCTACCACGATCAAATCAATTATGTGTTGGTGAAAGGTCAGGTTAAGAGTGGCCTCAACCGACGAGCATTTATAAAAGCGATAATGAGAGGGGAAGAAGCAAGAAACGTATGTCAGGATCGCAGCAAAAGGAAATAATTAGTCCCGCAGCCCTTTTAAAATCATGCCTTTTTCACGGGGGTCCATGGGAAAAAGGCGTGATTGTATGTATGTTTATTAAATGTATGGTGATATACGGATACAAAATAACATGTTTTTTAATTATATTTGTTCCGATTTTGTAAGGGTTGGAACTATGTTGATAGGTCATTCATTATCAGATAACTTATATAAATAAGCAGAAACCGAGTTAAAATTTTTAATAAATATAAAATCTGAAAAACTCTGACTTTCTTTTAATCATGATCATCATCACACTGCGCTACATCATTATGGAATCATGATCAAAATCTGTCCACTTTTTGTGAAGTTATTGCGTAACATAAACAGAAAAGATAATATAAAAATGTGCCCTCCCTTTCTGAAGTCATTAAAAACACATTTGAGGTACATTCTTATATTTAACTACATTCAGGGGACATTTTATACTGCTACTACCTACATTTTTATTGCTGAGGCCTCAACTGAACTTAGAAAGTACAATATTTTAACAACTGGTCAACGAGTTCGAACCCCGATTGAATACATGCCATCCAAACCTTTTTTTTTTACATAGCTTTACGCCTTTTTCTACCCGAAGGTGTAGGCAGCGACTGTTAAGCCTTGTCTCGCCGAATATCTTCACGTCCCAAATGGTGGCGAACCCATTGCCATATCGGCACAATGTTGTCAGTCATCGATAATTGTAACACATAACTTCCGGAAATAAATTCGAAAAGTCATTGTTGTGAGCCAGGATTCGAACCCGCGACTTTTTACTTATAAGAGAGTATGTTCAACATTGCTTCAAAACAATATTATTCCTGATAATAGTGGCGAAGAACCATTTCAGTTTTTTTTTAATCCAGAAGACGGGTATATTATTTCCCTACTAAAGTAGTGACTACATCCTTTGGTCACGTTGTAACCTGAAGCCTGGAAGACCTGCTTGTCTTAATAGACATACTAAAATGAAAAAAAAAAATGCTTACTAGCTGTTGCCCGCTACTTCGTCTGCGTGGATGCCATAAAGCAGCAAAAATTTTGTGCCTGTGCCATTATACGGGTTCGTTGCTCCCCCCCCCCCCCCCCCCCCATTAGTGATAGCGTGATAACATGTGCCAACCCGATCGCAAAATTGGACGTAAAAGCATGCAGTACTTTTAGGGTTTATCCGTAACAAACATACAGACAAACAGATAAACAGACAAAAATTCTGAAAACCATATTTTTGGGTTCGGTATAAGTATTGTAAAAAAAAAATATTCAATGTAAAGTTTAAACTTTCCTACAATTTTATTAAATGTAAAGATTGCTTTTCTCCAATATCTTCAATATAAAGACTAATATTTATATTGAATGAGTAAAGTTCTAAGAAACCCTTTTAATAGCAAACAGTCGGAATGAATGTTCTTGTCACCTCGATCAGTGAGAGAAACGCAATCTAGTTCAAAAACTTTATTGTTGCCAATAAATCTTAGCAAGATTTACAAGGATCCGTAAAATACTGTACTTTATGTGACCGTAAAAATTCTATACATATATTCGATTGCAAAAGCATTACCATATGTTTATTAAGTTTAATTTATTTTACGCAGAATGACGGCCAATCGTAATTCACTTTGGACATTATAACTTCCTGAACGGGTGATTGAAAACAATACATAACAAAACAAATGCTAATGACTTTCGCAAAAAAGTCTCGGTGGTCCAGTGGTCGAGTACCCCGCTTCTGAATCTCTTGATTCAGATCGCGTGTTCAAATCCGGGCTCACACCAATGACTTTTCGAAATTAATTTTATTTCGTGTTAAAAAGTTATGTGTAGATGACTGAAAAATTTGTGCCCGGTATGGCAATACGTTCGCCACCTATTCCAATTGGGACGTAAACATAACGGCGAGACGAGATTTAACAGCCGCTGTCTACACCTACTGGTAGAAAAAAGCGTGCAAACGGAAGTGTTTTTTAAGTAGCTACAGTTGTGTCATTAATGTGAACGCAGATTTTTACAACAACAATATAAAAAGGATTTTATGAAAGTTTCAATGTACTCTGTAACTTTATACGAACTGGGACTGTTTACGAGTTACTGTGAAATTGTTTGTAACCAACATAAATTATTCGTTTTAGTTTGAAAAACAACAACTTTTTGCTTTGTTGACCTCTCAGATTATTCCATTCAGTGAGAGAGGTTGCCCATACCCCTTCTCTCTCTCTCTTTCTATCTTACTCGTTTACCGGCCGGTAACACTACTGTATGCCCAGTGGAGGCATTGACTCGTTTGCTCGTTTGCCCCTATATCATAAAAATCCTACGATCTTAAGAACATAACATATTAATATTGTTTGCTGAGTCTTGAAAAATCCATATATTTTCAACAATAAAGTCTAGATATTAATAGTCACTTAAAAATATTTTCCTAAAGAATCTACGGAAAAAAATCCTCTAAAGTCACTTTGCGAAAAATAAAATTACCTAGATCAGTCTGTTTACTTTATCCAAAGATAAATGATTCGGATTAAATAAAAGTGTTTCTTGAATCTTATAAAATAAAGATCTGCTTCGTTTGAATGGACGCCATTAAGTTATTATTTAGAGCCACTTGAAATCCTTTCAGGACCTCGGAGCGAGGAAACATTTTAGCGACGATTAATTTAAAACGGAAATAAAAAAATTAATTCGACGAGGAAATGGAGATTGAAATTCTGTTATTCAAAGAATAACTTGGATAGTGAATTTCTAGCGGTTTAGTACATTATCAAATACCTATTTATACAAAAAATAATTTTGAGCGGAGGAGAGAGTAAAAGAAGAATAAAAAGAGTAATTGAAAGCTTTATTTGTATTTCTTTTATGAAATAGGGAGCTAACGAGCAAGCGGGTCACCTGATGACAAGCAACTATAGGCGCCCATGGACACTGGTAGTTTTACAGCTGTATTGACGGCTTTAAGGAAGTGTAAAGGAACGGGATTGGATAGAGGGCATGCGGAGACCTGTTTCATCAAACGAAACGCAACGAGGTTTTTTTTCTATAGGATAGGAGGGAAAACGAGCAAGTGGACCACCTGAGGTTAAGCAACTAGTAACCCCCAAGAACACCGTGCTGCGTTGCCGTTCTTTAAGTGACGGGGTCTTAGTAGACGGGAAAGGAGGGGAAAGGGGATCGGGCCTCCGGATACCTCTCTCACCGAAAAAACCTGGCACAAGCCACTTAACGCCGATATTCTGAGAGGTCGTGGTATTTCATCGGTCGAGCCGGCCCATTCATACAGCGAACTGCAAGCCTTTACAACTTTTACTATGCCACTTTACGTCGATATTCTGTGTCATTTTCTCAAGGATTCCTTTAATTTCGTTATGGTAAGTATGGTAACTGTGTCGTGGCCGTCCTCGACTCCTAGATCCTACCATTTTTACACAAATATAATGAACGGGAATTAAATGCGACACGTTTAGGTAAATATTATTTGCCTTGATTCGCTTTTGACGTTTCGGCCAGGTTCCGTTTTTGTATTGTATATCTGCTTAGTCAATCTTGCATCATCAAAACAATAGGTATGTGAGAGATCCATCATTTTAAATTAAAATAATCTTTGTAGATATACATTATTAATATTGTTTAATAACCTGCAGATGAATGAACCAGTGAAATTTATTATGAACGTTCCCTTGGCAACGAGAAATTAACAGCTATTTTCCACTGAGCGAACGGCTGTGTGCAATTTTCTTATAATAACATTATTAACAGTTTTGAAAGGTTTTTTTTTCAGGTCTATTGTAGTCGCAGAGTTAAGATTTTTTTTGTGTAGCTATTGTGTTTAGCTTAAATTTATATAAAATAACCTCCGAACGCTACGGGACACGTTTCTCTAACAACTCATTCGCTTACAAGGCTTTCGTGACTCTTATCATAGACGCTCGTCGATTTTATTATTCCTTACGTCATCTCCCAATAAAACGCCGGTCCATTTAGTCGCACTTTATATCTATTTCTATACATACATACATACAATCATGCCTTTTTCCCATGGGGGTAGGCAGAGACTAATTCTTTCCACTTGCTACGATTCTGACATACGTTTCTTGCTTCCTCCACTCTCATTATCGCGTTCATACATACTCGTCGGTTGTGGCCGCTCCTGACCTGGCCTCTTACCAACACATCGTAGATTTGTTGGTGGTAGGTCCACCTAGTTCGTCCTTTTCCGGTTCGCCCTTTCACACTTGTCTTATAAATTCGTTTAGTCAGTCTACTTTCGTCCATCCTTTCTACATGTCCGAACCATTTAAGCATTCCTTTCTCTATCCTTGTCACTATATCTTTTTTCATTTCCATTTCTATTCATATTTCCACCGTATATCTGCTTAGTCATTTCTTAACTTTCACGCATTCCCACATTCACTTCTATAAATTGCAGATTCATATGTAGGTTGTAGAAATGCTTAGGTTTTAATCCATTCTCCAAACACTGGTTCCGGTCGAGCAAGTTTCCGGTTTCAGGCGGCAAGTAAACATTTGCAACATTTACATAATTTACACGGGCAGTTTGTTTGCAATATTAATCAACAAGGCTTACTGAGGCTCTACTTGAAACACTCGTCTCAAATTACTCAACAAAATGGCTGCGTTTGTTTAGCTTTAAATTGTTAGATCAATACGACGCCATATTTTATGTTAGCAAATATGTATTTTTAACTCAATATTCTGCATATTTTCCTCGACCGCTGAAATACCACGACCTGTCAGTATGTCGGCGTAAAATGGCTCATGCCACGTTTAGTTCGGTGAGAGAGGTATTTGGAGGCACCATCTCTTCACCTCTCCTCGTCCCATTCCACTTCAAACCCCTTCCCTATCTTAATAACGAAGGAGGGTTGACGTCAGGCAGGCGGCCGGTCAAACAACCACAGCGAAATGCTTTGACAGCATGAATAGTTTGAATGGATGTCCCCACTTAACTTGGGATAAGGGCAGGAAAATAATGATGATTCTGAATGTTTAGTAGTAGGACTTCTGCTGAGCAAGTCCTCGTTACGCAAAATTTCCAAATTTCCAACGTCGGGGGAAGGCCGCCGCGAGGTTTTAGTGGGTAACCCTAGGATCGGATTGCAGTTTACTGTTTTGGGAATCCCACACTACCCCGTGCCGTCCCTAGGCGGGGGGTGTGCATAAAGCATTTCCTTGCGTAAAAAAAAAAAACGCTAAATTTTAGATAGAGTAATGTATAAAATGAGTTATAATTTATTCAAGCTGTAATGGATGCTGCCAGAATGTTCTCTAAATATAATAAAAGGTTAAAAAGCAAAACTTGACGCCCTCCATGCTTCAAAATTCAGACAACGCCAATTATATCTTGACATGCCCAATTATTCATCATCATCAACACTATATCATAGATATTTTCAAAAAGTCATCGATTTGTACTTAGATAGGAACTCCAAGAAGAAGTGGATTGTTTAATCTTTAAGCTGCACAATTCGTAGCATGACTGCTCAACAGATGAAATACCACGGGCTCTCATGAAGTTGACCTAAAGTGACTCATGTCTCGTTCATTTCGTTAGATAGCAGAGAAAAATCCGGAGTCCAAGCAACCGGCAACGGAACTGTGCCTATCAGTTGTTCTATGGGGGGCTGATAACTTACCACCAGGTAACCAGCCTGCTCGTTTTCTGCCTTTCTCACGAAAGAATGCCTTATCTAATTTTAATTTTAATAATATTTCTTTTTATAAAAATATAAATGAATCGCTGTATTTACTTATTATTATTAGTATAATAAATACAGATCTAGCCTTCTAAATGCTTACAAATTCACAAGTTCTAATATTAATATGAATTACCAGTTTGCCTCCAGTTGTGTGAGACTCTGCGGTCGAATGCAGGCGCACTTGGTAACAGCCTTGCCCGGCTGACAGCACAGCCCGGAAGTGGACTGCCAATGTGTCGCAGGCTGTATGCACTATCTCTTAACAGCTTCCCATATGCGTTGGCTTCATGATCTATGAAATAATTATAATACTTGATTCTCCTAACTAAGATATTCGCGGAATGGTTTATCAGGAGAAAATGTCGAATTAAATCTTTGAGAATTAAAGGTATAAACTGAACGATAGTTGCCCTCATTATTCAATAATAACATAACTTCACGACTCTTCTACCCGAAGGTGTAGGCAGCGGCTCTTAAGCCTCGTTACGCCGCTATGTTTAAGTCCCTAATGGAATAGGTGGCGAACATATTGCCATACCGGGCACAAAGTTTACAATCATCTATATTTATCACACATAACTTTCGAAAATAATTTAGAAAAGTCATTGGTGTGAGCCAGGATTCGAATCCGCGACTTCTTGATTCATAAACGGGGTGCTCGACCACTGGACCACCAAGATCGATTTTTCACACTTTATACACTATGTCTCGATATTAAAAAGGGCCATTATAAAGGGAATATCTTCAAAAGAGATTATATAAATACGTATTGAAAGGACGACCACCTCTGATGGAACACTCGTAGACAACGGCAACTGTTTGCCATTAGATGAAATACCACGAACCTCTCTGAATGTCGACGTAAAGTGGCTTGTGCCGAATTTCGCTCGGTGAGAGCTGTATTCAGAGTTCCAACCCCTTCCCATCACACTTCCGATCCCTTCTATACCCTGTCGTTGCGGACAGCAAAGCAACTGTAACATTATAGGTTTTCAAGTGTCTATGGGCGGCGTTTGTAGCTTGCCGTCGAGTGACACACTTGCTCGTTTCCCGCCCTATCTCCATTATTTAAAATTTGTACATTTAAAAATTGTTATTATTTTTAATATTTATTTAAATTCATTTTACGACTACGTAATATATATTAAGACTAAGTGTATATATGTAAATTAAGTCTTCTTGTCTCATTTTAATACAGGTATAAAGCCTACAGAACCATTTCAATGTTGATGAAGTAAGTATTAATAAGATAAGATAACTTGCTCACTAATTACGAGAACAAAATACTAATACTTAGCAAACGGCAATGTGCAAACGTAAGATATAATTATATAATCAGATACGTGACTGTTATTTTAAATAAACATTCCTTTTCGTGAGATGCTGTCTTCGCACCAAGTCTATTGCGGAGTAGGCAGAGAGATCAGAGCGCCAATTGGCACGAGGCTTGCACACCTCACTCATTTCTTCGACTTACATAACTCTTGTGATATACGCTTGTAGGTTTTTAAGGCTCCTGACATTACAAGCCGCTGGGATTCGTTCAATTTGCTTATAGGAAAAGTGTCGAGGCCTTTCTCGGCTCTTACATCCTGCGAACTTTGTATTTAAACGAATTGACAGATATTAATTTAAACTTCTAGTCGGGTTAAAATGTAAATATTAATAGAAATCAAATAATTATCATAACAAAACCTCGCAGTTCGTTGCATGAATGAGCCGGCTTGACCGGTGAAATACCACGATCTCGCAGAATATCAACGTAAAGTGGTTCATACCACGTTTCGCTCGGTGAGAAATATATGCAGAGACTCAAATCCTTTCCCTCTCCCCTCCCCATCCCACTTTCAACCACTTCCATATCTCATTGTCAGGGCCGGCAACGCAACTGTAACAATATCTGTGTTCAAGTGTGAATGGGCTGTGTTTGTTGGATGCTACAGGGTGATACGCCTGCTCGAATGGCTCCTCTATCCCATAAAAAAATTATTATAACATTTAATTTAAAATAATAATTAGTAATAACAGTCGTATACACGGCGAGTGCACATAGATAGACTATAGATAGAGCACACACGCACACTTACAGCGTATTTTGTTACGTGACGGTTTCAACTAAATTGCACTACCCGCAAACCGCATCAAAGTACTACGTCCCAATAAACATGCCACAGTTGAAGTTACAAGTTGTAAACTAGTCGCATCTGAAGTTAAGCTATATCAGTTACCAATGTTGCAGAACATTTACTTGACTCGACTCCAACGAACTGTGTATTTATTTACAAAGTCAATCTTTTACAAAGTCAAGGCACTTGAGATTTATTACGGTGATGATTAGATGTTTGTCTATTTGTTTACTGTTTATAACATAACATAACATTGCTTCACGCCTTTTGTTACCCGAAGGTGTAGGCAGCGGCTGTTAAGCCTTGTCTCGCCGTTATGTTTACGTCCCAAATGGAATAGGTGGCGACCCTATTGCCATACCGGGCACAAAGTTTCCAGTCATCGATATTTATCACACTTAACTTCCGAAAACAATTTCGAAAAGTTATTGGTGTGAGCCAGTGTCAGGATTCGAACGCGGACGTCTGGATCAGAAGCCGTGTGCTCATACCACTGGACCACCGAGACTATTAACTGTTTATGTTATATCATTAGACAGTATAAAACAAAATCACTTTCCGCTGTCTGTCCCCTTATATGCGCATATCTTTAAAACTATGCAACGGATTTTGATGCTGTTTCTTTTAATAGTTAGAGGGTGTCAACGGGGTGGTTTTGATCTATAATTCATGTATAGTGTAGAAATAAAAAGTGATAATTTTCAAGATTTAGAACTTTAATCGCAAACGCTGCCTGAACCCTACGTGATAGATCAAAACAATGTTCTGCATTATTAAAGACCTCAAGAAGGTCTACAAAAAACTCCGCAATAAGTAATCCCTAAGAGATAGACATATGCCCATATGTCTATCTCTTAGGGATTACCCACAATGATCATTTTTATTCCTTTACTTTTTACGAGAAATAATGGCTTATTTACGAAGCGATTTTAAACATTACAGCATTAATTTTCATCCGATTAAGTGTCCTAATAGATTGTGTATGTAATATAGATGATCCTGGCCCTTTACAACATGTAATTTAAACGTATACTTACGAAGATATTACAGTATTAACATAGCGGGACATAGCAGTTGCGTTCCGCGCCAAAACGCGTGCCGATAAATAGCATTTTATTGCGGAACAAAGTTCGCCGGGTCAGCTAGTATATACATAAATATCTTCGAGCCATTCCCTTGTGAGGTAAACATAGAGAACAGAGCAAGTTGCTAATTAATTAGTCAATTAGCAACTTTGCTCTATGAACTTTCTTTTTCCATTTTCTACTCCAGCTAAAGCGTACCGGACATCCATCTAATGAGTATCTAATGCCTTTGACATTAAGTCCATATTTGCACACATCATGGTAAGAGTTTCAAAATAACCACAAGAATTTTGAGCGAACTTGGGTCTCTTAACTACCAACCTCCATGGATTCGCTATTGCATTTCCATCAGTAACGCTGGATACTAGCAAAAGTGGAAGAGATTCATAACATGAGGACTCAAAACATTAGTCCAGTTTCTGTTAGAGTTATTTTATTTATATTATCTGTTTTAATATATTGGTTTGGTATACCAAAATAAATTAGAAAATAGCATTGCTCATACAAATATAACTTCACGCCAAATCCTTTGCGGAGTAGGAAAAGAGAACACAGCGCCACATGGTACGATAATAAGGCCATAAAGCACTCGCTGCTTCGATTTTCATACACGTGTTTATAAAGCTCTTGACATCACCTTCCTCCAGAACTAGTTCTATTTGGTCATGGCAGCTATAACGTAGCCGTCCTCGACTCCTACATCCATCCGCTTTTTAACCGACTTCGAAAAAAGTAGGAAGTTCTCAATTCGTCTGTATGTATATTTTTTTTTTTCATTTTTTATGTCAGAGTCGATGCCAGCCTTGGGAAAAGACTCTATTGTATTGCACCGACTTCAATAATGAGGTCACTATAAAAATATTTACACTTGTCATCTATTATTAAAGTAGGTGCTGGTTAAAAGTTACCCCGTATTATATTTTGCCGTGTGACTTTGACGGCCGCGCATATCATACAACACAACAGACTATGTTACTGAGGCTGGCACCGACTCCAAGAATAAGTGAACATTGTCAATATTTTCATAGTTAAAGATTACTTTATAAAATTATTACGTTTTGTATATTGTATTAAGTATACAAATTAGTAAGTTTCGTTATTTATCGCTTTTTAGTTATGAAGGTACTGTTTTCATTTACTTAAAGATTTTGTGGTTTACGTTTCTAGAAGTCGGTTTAACTTTTTTTTTAAAGTAATTTTTGTATTGTATATTTAGTTAGTTAATCTTGCATCATCCGTTCTTTCTACATGTCCGAACCATCAGGCCATTCCGAGCTTAGCTATATATTCATAAAAATAATTATACTAAAGGCATATTACACCTGTCTAGTGAATAATGTCACCCAATGCTCGCTGGTGGGTGTCGTACAAGGCAACAGGTTAGACCTGATACGGACCGTCTCTTGTTTTATAAGTTTAGTCTCGAAGACCTAGAACTCCGGTTGATAGCAGCAGATTTTGCCACTGGTACCTACTATAATAAGCCAAGAGATTGTGTGGTCGTTCGCCAATGACATGGACGGATCAAGTGAAGGTCTCGTCGTAAACATAACTTACCATAACTTCACGCCTTTTTCTACCCGAAGTTGTAGGCAGTGGCGGTTAAGCCTAAACTCTCCGTTATGTTTACGTCCCAAATGGAATAGGTGGCGAACCTATTACCATACCGGGCACAAATTTTTCAGTCATCGTCATATTTATCACACATAACTTTAGAAATAAATTTCTAAAACTCATTGATGTGAGCCAGAATTCGAACCCGCGACCTCTAGATTCAGAAGCGGTGTGCTCGACCTCTGAACCACTGAGACTTAATGGTCTCGTCGTCTTCTAGGTTTAACAGGACTGTGAAGAATGAGCTAGACAGAAATCGGTGGCGGCAATCTGCCTCCACCCCATATGCAATATTGTTGCTGATCGCGATCTTCAGATATGGGATACCGACTACAGAGAGAGAGAGAGAGAGAGAAAGAGACTTACTAAAATTAATTCGGTAGCTTTTCCTTTATTGCAGTCGGATAAAAAAATAACGTTTAATTTTGAACATGAATGTGCATAAAGATACCATTGGTTGTACCTGTTATCGTTAACCAGTGGAATCTAAAGTGTTATAATCTTGTTGAAGATAAAAACTAATACATATGATATCTGAGATATCATTTTCAAAAAGTACTAAAATAATTTTTTAATCTTTAGAACCTTATTCTAAAAGGTCACCTGTAACACAGATGTGGGATAGGGAAGGGGATGGAGAAGGAAGAAGGGAAGGACTTCGTGGGAAAGGAAGGGCATTCAGATACCTCTCTCCCTAAGCAAAACACGGCATGAATCACTTTACGTGAATATTCTGAGAGGATGTGGTATTTCTCCGGCCGTAGTCTCTCTCACCGCACAAAACAAGACAAACTATAAGGCATTTTATATTCTAAGAGAATGTGAATGTGAATGGCTCTTTCATGCGTCAACCTGCTTATTTCTACCACTGTTTTTATGAAGGTGCAGCTGCAATTATTACAAAAGTATAACAAAAAAATTAATAGATGTTTTTTTAAAAATCTACATGCATATAAATCTGGAACATAGTTAATAATATAAGCTATTTTTTTTCGTAGGAATACTGTACAACTTTCTTATGTGAAAATTAGGAAACAATTTGCATGCGTGTATGACAAAGTTCGGTCTGATATTTCCAACTCAGACATAATAAAAAGGTTCTACTAAAGGATTTAAGAGCGAATGGTGCCTGACAGGCGGGGCATTAAGATTTATGACTCTTATGGCAAACGTTTAATATATACATTAAATACATCTTCCAGACATGATTTGCATAATTCTATTGATCTAAGTGTGGCAGGAAAATGACAAATGCCTGTACATCTGTTTTTTTTTAAGAAAAATACAATGCATCATTCATATTTTGATATCGATTTTTGGGCTGTTTATTCATCTAACTTATGGCGAAAATTGGAACATAACATAACTTCACATCTTTCTTACCCGAAGATGTAGGTAATGGCTGTTAAGCCTCGTCTCGTCGTTATGTTTACGTCCCAAATGGAATGGGTGGCGAACTTATGGCCATACCGGGCACAAAGTTTTCCAGTCATCGATATCTTTCACACATAACTCAGGATTCCCCGGACCCGGAACCCGGACCTCTGGATCATAAGCCGTGTGCTAGATCACTGGACCACCGAGACTGTTGGAAAATTTGCACACAGTCGACCTGATGGTAGGAGGTAACTGTGACTTTTAGTTACTTTGGCATTAGGAGAATCTCATCTTGTTAATCATTTGAAAACACGTACCCAAAATAATTTCAGAGACAGTTTTTCTTGTAAGTTCATGTTAAAGTTTACTTCAAATTAATTCTAGTTAAGTTAAAATTAATAATTTATACGACTGGGGACCCTTTCACAGAAATAAATAGCAATGATATAAATTATCATTACAAACTATCATGGTTTCGTTTTTACCTGACAACGTCTTTAACTACGATGGAACCGCCTGCACGCATGAAAAAGCATGACTCATGCGTCGTTAGCTCGATACGGCGCTACCATGCTCTGTGAGTGTATCTATCCTACTTGAATATACAATTATAAAATAAATTTAAATTGTAAAATAATTAAAAATGTCTTTTGAAAAATGAAACCATTCCATCAGTATTTTCTAATGACGTTGTCACGTTCAACTATTGTCAGTAAACCGACTTTACGAACAACCAATTTTTTGTACATTTTAGTCTCTGCAACTAATAATCGGATTTTTATTTCGTTTGATATAGATGCAGATTTCCCGGATCCACTAATATAATCTATCTCAAATTTCATTCTAATATGAAGTATTCCATATTTTACAACTTAAAAACTTTAAGTAAAGATCTCTGCAAGCTGACAAATAACAAGAAGGTATATATTTTTGAACTTCACGCCAAATCCCTTGCTGGGTAGAGACAGAGAACAAAGCTCAATAAGGCACGATTCTCATACGCCTCACTCGCTTCGTTGACTTTCATAACTCGTTTCATACACGCGCGTCGATTTTTGAGGCTCCTAACATCACCTTCCTCCAGAACACGTTCTATTTGATCACGGAATGTGTGTCTTGGCCGTGTTCGACTCATACATCCGTCCGCTGTTGCATTGTATATCTGCTCAGTCAGTCTTGCATCATCCATTTTTTCTACATTAAAGGTAAAACATAATGACGCTTGAACTTCAAAAGATAACTAAACTTAACCAAATATTACAATTTCGCACAGCGAAATTATCTATGTGATCACGTGATACTTATATCAGCGATATTAGCATTGTTGAAGTCGTTATTACTACATAATAGTACTCCGATAAAATTCACAGAATATCGAGAGTTTAATATTCAAAAACATAAACGTAACTTCACGCCGCATTCTACCCGAAGGCGTAAACATTTGCTGTTAAAGCCTCGACTCACCAAATCGTTTGGTTATGTCCCAAACGGTGGCAAAACCATACACCGGGCTCAAAGTTTTCAGGCATCGATATTTATCATTCATAACTTTCGAAAAGAATTTCGAGAAATCGTTGGGTTGAGTCTAAAGACACGAATGAAACAGAATCATCGATTTTTTAAAAATAAAAAAAAAAAAACCTTCGCAATAAAAAATAATAATACAGTGTCTAGTGACCGATGACCACAATGCTCGAAGTTTCTCTTCATACCCATAAAGTAATCCATCAATCAAATTCAAAATCAAATATTTTATTTCAATTTATTAAAATAATATGTTTTCAAAATTGAACCGTACTAATTGCTATTCCATCAGATCCAAAAAATCATCAAATATATTTTATATTTACTTTCATCTCTTTCATTTACGTTTCTCATTACGCTATCTACATACATACATTCTAGTGATGTAACGAATATTCGCATTCGCGAATTTTTTTTTTTTTTATGGGATAGAAGGGCAAACGAGCAGGTGTGTCACCTGATGGTAAGCAACCAACGCCGCCCATAGACACCAGCAACACATATAGTGTTACTGTTGCGTTGCCGACCTTTAAGGGATAGGGGATAAGAAAGGATGGGGAAGGGGGGTGGGCCTCCGGATACCTCTCTCACCGAACGAAACGCGGCATGAGCCACTTTACGTCGGTCTTCTGAGAGGTCGTGGTATTTCACCGGTCGAGCCGACCCATTCATACAGCGACCACTGTCTGAATGTTATATTCGCATGTTTTTGGGTATTCGCATTCGCATTCGCAAGTAATATTGCGAATGTTTGGCGAATGTTTTTATTAACAAAAAATAAAGAAATTATATATAGCAGGATGATACGAAAAATTTGCTTTATATTTTGTTTAATATTTCACCCTCCTAGATTAGTATAAAAAGTATTATATTATGGATCAGCCATTAGTTATATAAATAACTGCACGTCAAGTCCCTTGCGGAGTAGGCAGAGAGAACAGAGCGCTATAATGGACGATTCATACAGGCCTCACTCGTTTCTTTGAGTTTCATAATTCTTGTCATACACGGTCGTCGACCTTTAAGGCATGACTGACTGACTGACATCACCTTCCTGCAGGACTCATTTTATTTGTATGTCGTGGCGGTCTGCGTATCCTACATTCATCCAGTTTTGCATTGTATCTTCTGCTGGGTCAATCTAGCATCATCCTTTTGTTCTATATTTCAGAATCATCGGAGTATGCCCTTTCTTAATTTAACATCGACACTCTCTTTCAATACTTCATAACCCTGTTTTCAACGCGGTCAGCGAGAGTCACTCCGCAGATTTTGTGCAGTACCCTAATTTCGACTGAGTTTACCCTTTCGTGCAAACCCGGCCATACCCAACTCAAATCGATTTTAATCAAATTTTCATACCGTATGCAGTTTGATCCAACTTTAAAGTTACAGTTCATTTTTTTATAAAATTTCCAACCGCAAGATTGAACATGAGAGCGTTACATCAGGAAAAGACACGTTTTATTAATTCTTTTATGCGTGATATTAATCATTAAATAACTGCACCAATATGGCTTGACCGATTTTGATGAAATTTTGTGTGCATTTTAGGTCTGAGAATCATTCGAATGCGTTTGCGAAGGCTTAAAAGAAATATTCGCATTCGCATTCGCGAATGTTTTTAAGAAATATTCGTATTCGCATTCGCATTCGCGAATGTCAAAAATCCAACATTCGTAACATCACTAATACATACATACATAACTTCACGCCAAATCCCTTGCGGGGTAGGCAGAGAGAACAGAGCGCCATAAGGCACGATTCTTACACGCTATTATTATTATTATTCTTTGCTATCTACATCATTTGATATTAATAGCAGGAAAGTAAAAAAAAGTGTTTTATCTATTTATAACTTCACGACTTTTTCCAACAACGTTAAAGGCAGCGTCGGGTAAGCCTAAACTCGCTGAACTACCAGGTGTACCGGTATGAAATGAGCGTTAAGATACAAATGTGTTGGTAGGGGTTATTTGTTGTGAATAAGCCTTAATTATTTTCTATTTGGTTGCCATGACAACTGTCAAACATTCAATTAATCTAACAGTTAGTAAACAAACAACATCATATTTTTTTATTGTGTTAAAAATGACAAATTTTGTGCCGGAAAGTGATGATTTGCGGAAAGCATTATTTTTTGTTTCCATTTGAAAAAAAATGCTGCAGAATCACATCGAATGCTTGTCGAAGCATATGGTGATCATGCTCTATCAGAAGCAACATGCAAGAAATGGTTTCAACGATTCAAATGTAATAATTTTGATGTGAGACATGAAGAACGTGGAAGACCACCAAAAAAATTCGAAGACGCCAAACTGCAAGCCATATTGGATGAAGATGATACTTTGAGTCAGAAGCAAATGGCAGCTATGTTAAATGTTGCACAACAAACAATTTCAGACCGTTTGAAAGCTATGGGAAAAATTCAAAAGTGTGGAAAATGGGTGCCACATGAATTGAATGAAAGACAAATGGAAAACCGGAAAAACACTTGTGAAATTTTGCTTCAAAGACACGAAAGAAAATCAGTTTTGCATCGAATTGTCACTGGCGATGAAAAATGGATTTATTTTAAGAATCTAAATGGAGAAAATCATGGGTTAATCTGGGACAACCATCAGCATCGACTGCAAAACCAGATCGTTTCGGGAAGAAGGCAATGCTCTGTGTTTGGTGGGATCAGAAGGGTGTGGTGTATTATGAACTCCTAAAACCTTGTGAAACTGTTAATACTAGTCGCTACAAACAACAAATGATCGATTTGAACAACGCATTGATCGAAAAACGACCAGAATGGGCCAGAAAACACGGCAAAGTAATTTTGTTACACGACAATGCACCTGCACACAAAGCAAAATCGGTTGAGGATACAATCAAAGTACTTGGCTGGTAATTGCTACCCCACCCGCCGTATTCACCAGACTTGGCTCCTTCCGATTACCATTTATTTTCATCGATGGGACACGCATTGGCTGAGCAGCGGTTCGATTCCTACGCGGAAGTGGAAAATTGAGTGTCTGATTGGTTTGCTTCAAAAGAAGAACATTTCTATTGGCATGGTATCCACAAATTACCAAAAAGGTGGATAAAATGTGTAGAAAGTGATGGACAATATTTTTAATGAATTTATTTTTTTTATCTAATCAAAATTAATATTTTATTTTCACAAAAAAAACGCTCATTTCATACCGGTACACCTATGTATTATGCTGCAGTGTTATTGGGTGTACCCATGGTAATAAACAAAATATAAATAAAAGTTCACGCGAAATCACTTGCGGGCTCGGCAGAGACAACAGAACGCCATAAGGCAATAATAAGTATTATCAAACTCTTTTGGCTAAGTTCCTATTAATAAGAATTAAAGCTTCCTAAAAATATGAACCATTTGACAAACGGACTTGTAATAAGTGATAATACTTATATATTTAATAACCTGAAAGCCATGTAAATGAACTAACTTTTATTGAAGTTAACAACTCATTTTTATAGGATAGGACGGTAAGCGAGCAAGTGCGTCACCTGATGGTAAGTAACATCTCACCGGCCATGTACACCGTGGTGCGTTCCCGTAGTTTAAGGGAGTACGAGGAAAAAGAAAGGAGAAAGGGGATCGGGCCTCCGGATTCCTCTCTCACCGAACTAAACGCGGCACTAGCCACTTCACGCCGATATTCCGAGAGGTCGTGGTATTTCACCGGTAAAGCCGACACATTCATGCAGCGAATTGCAAGACTCTACCACTGTCAAAAAATACTGTTATTATGGAAGTCGATATATATGGCACCGACTCCAAAAATAAGTGGCAATTGTTCAAGATAACTTTATTCAAGTATTACGTTTTGTATATAGTATGCTGTATATAAATTTGTTAGTTACGTTATTTATCGCTTTTTAGTTATGGAGGTACAGTTTTCATTTACAAAGATTTTGCGGTTTGTGTTTCTAGAAGTCGGGTTAACTTAATTTTATTTTAAACACTGATTGGTCAAAGTGAATTGAACTATATTGTCACAAGCAAAAGAAGATAAAAACTGCCCTATATGAATACTATAAATTTGATAAAAATATTTGACAATTCAGAAAATAAGTTTCACTCAGAAACTTTTCAGTTTATCTTTTGGACAAATAGTTTTAAAGTTCCTAAATCTCTCTAGATCACAAAAATATTCGATCGACTTCACCCGTCTTTTGCGATCGTTGAGAGATTTATTGATATAAAACTCGGCTTGTAGGACCCAAGTGTTCTTTTTTTAGATCTAAAATATTTGAAAAATGTTATAGTGCGGGCTGAAACTAGTCCGCAACATTTTACAATTAATAATGATCAGCTTGATAGGGAAGTATATCAGTATATATTAGTGATGTAACGAATATTCGCATTCGCATTCGCAAATATTCGCATGTTTTTGGGTATTCGCATTCGCATTCGCAAGAAATATTGCGAATGTTTGGCGAATGTTTTTAATAACAAAAAATAAAGAAATTGTATGTAGCAAGATTTTACGATAAATGATAATCAAATTTTCTTTAATATATATTTTACCCTCCTAGATTAGTACAGACAGCGGAAAGTGACTTTGTTTTATACTATGTAATGATGAAACTTTTTTCAAAATATTTTTCTACGCGTGATATTAATCATTAAATAACTGCACCAAATGGCTTGACCGATTTTGATGAAATTTTGTGTGATTTTAGGCCTAAGAATCATTCGAATGCGTTCGCGAAGACTTAAAAGAAATATTCCCATTCGCATTCGCATTCACGAAGGCTTAAAAAAATATTCGTATTCGCATTCGCTCACAAACACACTCACAAACTCACACACCCGCGTCAAAGTCACTTTCCGCTGTCTGTCCCCTTATAGGCTTATATCTTTAAAACTACGCAACGGATTTTGATGCGGTTTTTTTTATAGTTAGAAGGTGTCAACGGGGTGGTTTTGATCTATAATTCATATATGATGTTGTAAAGAAAAATATATAATTATCGAAATTTAGCATTTTAATTGCAAACGCTGGCTGAACCCTAAGTGATAGATCAAAACAATGTTCTACATTATTAAACACCTTCAGACGGTCTACGAAAAAGTCCTCGAGAGCATATGTCTATCTCTTAGGGATAACCCACAATTACCATTTTTATTTTTTTACTTTTTACGAGAAATAATGGCTTATTTACGAAGCGCTTTTAAACATTACAGCATTAATTTTCATCCAATTAAGTGTGTTAAATAGATTGTGCATGTAATATAGATGTTCCTGGCCCTTTACAGCATTCAATTTAAACGGATATTTTCGAAGATATTGCAGTATTAACATAGCAGAAGAGCAGTTATAGCCGATAAATAGCTCAAATCGAACCTCTTCATATCCAAAATTTACTCATTGAGTACTTTTGATGCGGAACAAAGTTCGCTGGGTCATCTAGTGATATATATACATCAACGTTGCACTCACATTGTCCCTAAATATAAACTGTTTAATGAGAGGAGCCTGGAGTTCTGTTCCGTACAGGTTCCGGACTAGTTCAGACTCCAGACTCTTGCAAGGAAAAATATTTATATGTAATGGCAAGTGTGATCTTTAATGTTTGTAATGTAACTATGTATCTTCCTTGTGATATGTGAATAAATAAATCATTCATTCTTTCATTCATTCACATATTGTGAAGCATGTATATCAAATTTGCTTCAAAGCATACTGAAGTTCGGGTAGCTGTGTTGAATACTTAACATCGGAGGTTGGTAACAGCGTAAATTTGTGCTTGAAATGAGAGGCCACATTATGGGATATTTCTTAAGTTATACATTCTGTCAAGTCGCTGTATTGGGGTGATATATCACCCCAAAATAATAATAATCCGTATAAATACGTATACGTATTTATTCTAGAGGTGGACATTTCTTACGGCCTATGAAATAACATTTATTTATGTTTTTGTTTACGTGGTTTGAGATGCCAAGAAGATACTCTGTATTTGTGACGAGGAACCAACGTCCTACTTATCTGCTAAAATAGCCATGCTGGCATAGCTGCCATAAAAGGGCCAAACGGCGGTAAGCAACTAGCATTGCCCATGAACTTCTACACATTCTGAGAGATAGACAGCGGTAGAGCCAAGCAGTTCGCTGCATGAATGGGCCAGCTCGACCGGTGAAATACCACGACCTCTCAGAAGACCGACGTAAAGTGGTTCATGCCGCGTTTCGTTCGGTGAGAGAGGTACCCGGAGGCCCACCCCCCTTCCCCATCCTTTCCTATCCCCTATCCCTTAAAGGTCGGCAACGCAATAGTAACATTATATGTGTTGCTGGTGTCCATGGGCAGCGTTGGTTGCTTACCATCAGGTGACACGCCTGCTCGTTTGCCCTCTTTTTTTTTCTTTTTTTTTGCCCTCCTATCCCATAAAAAAAATCACGACTGTGTTGCTGGGCTTCAAGAAGAGTTGGACCTACAGATATCTTTCTCATGGACGACAATAACACGATATAAGCTACTTTACATTCGGGAATTTGTTTAGTGGTTGTAATATTTCACAGATTGGGCTGGCGAGTTCATGCATGGAGCGCATGGCTCTACTTCTACAAAACAGATTTTTTTACAGTGGTAGAACCACACAATCCCTTGCATGAATGGGCCGACTCAACTGGTGAAATACCACGACCGGTTAACAAGCCTGCTCATTTGCCTCATAAAAAACAGTTATAGGCAGCACACTATATCTTGAAAGAGTGTTATGAATACTGTCACTTTTAAACCCTGGGGATCACTAACCAAAAATAGATAGATGCAGATATATCTCGCATAACAGTAACAGCGATATTGTATCAGTATTATATATCACAGTTAAAATCACGTATACAAAGAAATGTCAGTCATTGTTTTAACTAGAAACGTGTAATCTTTATAAATCTGTGCGAGGATGTAGGTTGCCTGTTGCTGAGATTAGCATAATCTGTGTATAAACATGCGGATGGATGAAGCTGGAATTGTGTATAATGAGTATTAAGGGAGCCAAATGAGGCTTTAGTATACGGCAACAACAACGGAATATTGAGTTTTTGAAAAAAAAAATCAAAATTATTTTGAAATGTTTTTATATTTCTTTTTTTATGAAACAGGGGAGCAAACAAGCAAGCGTGGTGTCACCTGGTGTAAGCAATTAAACCGCCTATGGACACCTGCACTATATATTATATAGTGTTTACTTACAGTTGCCGGCCTTTAAAATAAGATAAGAAGGTCAACCCCAAGTGGGATGGCGAGAACAGAGGGAAGTTGGTTAAAAAAACAGAAACATAACTTCACGCCTGTTTCCACCCGAAGGTGTACCCAGTGGCTGCTAAGCCGCGACTCGCCGTTATATTTACGTCCCAAATGGAATAGGTGGAGAACCGATTGCCATACCGTGCACAAAGTTTTCAGTCATCGATATTTATCACACATAACTTTCGAAATAAATTTCGAAAAATCATTGGTGTGACCCAGCATTCAAACTCGCATCCTCTTGATTTAGAAGCGGGTACTTGGTCCAGTAAACTTGTTGGTTCAACATACTCAATATGTAACTAGGAACTTACTGGAATATAAGTTTTTAATCACCAAATACTAAAGTAAATTCGGGGTTACAAAGACAATTCAAAAAATGAGTGATGAGTCTTCTTGTGAACCAATAACTTTAATATATTTGGTCCTTATCAAGGTCCTTTAAGACATTTCAGTTAGCTTCCTAGTTAGACATTCGCAGTTCGACTCCAAGTATAGTTTTCGCAAATAAACAAGATTTCAATGAGTCATATATTGTTTCCGACGTAGGTATAGCTATGATTTCCGTCATATATTCCATAGGATCGGTTAACTCAAATGACGTGACGAGGGATAAAGACGCCGCCTACACCATCTAATATTAATGGCCTGAAGATAATTAAAAATAACATTACTGTATCGTCTCCAAGTAAATTATTATATGCATTATGAAGAATTGAAGTGAATTAAAAGAAATAATAGTATGTTATATATAACAAGCCAACAAGCCAAGAACAAAAAGAACAGGAATTTTCGGAAAGTCTAACACCTGTAGCACAAAGGAAACTTTTTAATCTAAGATCTATCCAGCTGTTCAGGCTATTTATAACTTAGCACCCTAAACAGCTAAGGATATAAATAATTTTAAAAACACTCTCGATGGTCCACTAGTCGAGAACACGGCTTCTGATCTGGGTCTGGGTTCGAATCCTGACATTGGCTCACACCAATGCCTTTTCGAAATTGTTTTGGAAGTTAAGTGTGATAAATATCGATGACTGAAAACTTTGTGCTCGGTATGGCAATACGTTCTCCACCTATTCCATGTGGGACGTAAACATAATGTAAACTATTTAGACAGTAATAATTTACTATCAAAGCAGCAATTCGGTTTCCGTCAGCAGAAATCGACATGCGATGCTATTCACGAGTTAACAAACTATGTTGTCAACAATATTAATGAAAACAAAAAAGTCTTGACGATATTTTTAGATCTGGCAAAGGCATTCGATACTGTCCCTGTGAATATACTGCTGCACAAACTCGAAGAAACTGGAGTTAGAGGAACCCAACTTGAATTATTCAAGAGTTATCTCACCAATCGAACACAAGTAGTAAAAATTGATGGCCAAACTGGTGACGAACTACCAATCCAGTACGGGGTACCCCAAGGTAGCATTTTGGGCCCCACGCTGTTCTTAATATTCATAAACGACCTCTGCAATCTACAAATTCCAGACGCTAAAATTGTTTGTTATGCGGATGACACCTGTATAACGTTTATTGCTGACAATTGGTCAGATTTGGAGTTTGCAGCACAGCGTGGTCTCAATTTAACAACAGCTTGGCTCTCCTCTCATGCCCTAACTCTCAATATAACTAAAACCTCATATATTACCTTTTCAATCAGTCCTAAATCCCAACCAACTTCCACAATTACCCTTACACCCCACTTTTGCAATAAATCATCGCAGCCTCCTTGTAATTGCGCGCCACTAACACATGTTGACTATATAAAATATCTAGGTGTAACTCTTGACAAATGTTTGAACTTTAACTTACACATTAACTCCCTTGTCGGTAGGGTTCGAAAATTAATGTATATGTTTAAAACACTACGAAGTGTTCCTTCCTACACTATCATTTTAAAGGTGTACCACGCTTTGTCATGTCATGTCTATCCATGCTATATATCATACAGTTCTTCTACAACACAGGTGCGTCCCATACACAAACATATATAAACGCAGGAAAGACAAAATATGTCTCATTCCGAAAACAAATTCAACTTTTACAAAAAGATTCTTCTACTACTTGGGTCCCTATCTTTACAATAAAATAAGTTTCAGTTGTCCGTTACTCGGTTTATCATCTTACACATGTAAAAAAATAATTTGTTCTCTATTAAAAAGTAAAACATATGAAGACACCGAAGAATTTGTGACATCCCTTTCATAAATGGAATGATGGGATGGCACAAGATTGTAAACATAAAATAAAATAAAATAACCATCACCACACTCGCTCGTAACACACTTGCATAGTCACACGGAACGCAGAAAAGGAGCGACACGCAATTAATATAACTTAGTGAAAGAAAAAATAAATTAAAAGCAAAAATCCTTTTTAAAGAAGCTTTTATTTAAGCGCTCTAAAAATAAGAAAATAATATTTCCTTAAAAATTTCAACTATCAACTTAGAGCCTCAGTATGTACAATTTATATAATAATAAAAGCTTCTCGCGCGAGTTGTAAATAAACTGTACTAATTTTATAATGTCAAATCAAATCAAAATAGCTTTATTTTCTTGGGTCTTCACACACATTTAAATATAGTCCGTAAATACAGATATTTAACTTATTATTATATTTAAAGCATAACATATTAAAACCCGAGCGCTTGAGAAAATTGCCTCATTGGAACAAAAACGCACGTATGATTCTGAGTGTGAGAAGAAATGGGCAAAACACTCATGTAAATTAATCTACTAACTTTACTATGTTATCTATTGCAATTTAATTACCTACTGACAGGGAGTCAAACCTCGCGACAAGCTTTTATTATTATATAAATTGTACATACTGAGGCTCTAAGTTGATACTTGAAATTTTTAAGGAAATATTATTTTCTTATTTTTAGAGCGCTTAAATAAAAGCTTCGTTAAAAAGGATTTTTGCTTTTAATTTATTTTCTTATTTTTAGTTATAGCTGGCTAGGTTAGTGTCATTTCATTCAACGTATCATTATTGCAAGTTAGTTTATCGCTTAATTTCAAACAGTCCAGCTCTTCAATAAGGCGATCATCTTATTCAATTTCAGCTTAGAGCTTTCTTTGCCATTTAATCGCAATGATGATTTTTAACTCATAGCCATATTGTAGAAATGCATCAAAAATATGTATGCCGTCATCTTGGATGGTCCACCGTATTGTATTTAGAATGACGTCACATAATTTTTCGAATTATTCTCAACAAGCCCTTTCATTTGATGCCCATATTGTACAGAAGCTTAAAATATGTTTTCCTCCATCTTGGATATTCCACCATATTAGATTTATAATGACGTCATATTATTTTTTGAGTTACTATTAACAAGCCTTTCATTTGATACCCATATTGTAGAAACGCAAATATTTTTCCCGCCATATTGGATTTGGAATGACGTCATTTTTATTTCGAGTTACTATTAACAAGCCTTTTCATTTGATACCCATATTGTAGAAATGCATTTTAAAAAATAGTTCCTTTATCTTGGATGATCCGCCATATTGGATTTAGAATGACGTCACATTATTTTTTCAGTTATTCTCAATGAGCCCTTTCATTTGATATCCATATTGTATAGAAGCTTAAACTATGTTTTCCTCCATCTTGGATATTCCACCATATTGGATTTAGAATGACGTCATATTATTTTTTGAGTTACATTCAATAAGCTTTTTCATTTGATACCCATATTGTAGAAATGCATTCAAAATATCCATTCCTCCATCTTGGGTAGTCCGCCATATTGGATATAGAATAATGTCACACATCATATCATGCATTGTCATCCAAAGTAAACGTGTATACAAAATTTCAGCTCAATCGGTTGAAGATATCTACTTCAAAATTGAGTTGCAAGATTCCACCGAACATACATACTTACATACATACATACATACATACATACATACATACATACATACATACATACATACAGTGCAAGCTAAATAAAAGCTTTTAAAAATATACCTACATATATACCTTATATATACTTATATATTTAAATATACATACATACATACATACATACATAACTTCACGCCAAATCCCTTGCGGGGTAGGCAGAGAGAACAGAGCGCCATAGGGCACGATTCTTACACACCTCACTCGCTTCGTTGAATTTCATAACTCTTTTCATGCACGCGCGTCGGTTTTTGAGGCTCTTAACATCACCTTCCTCCAGAACACGTTCTATTTGGTCTTGGAATGTGTGTCTTGGCCGTCCTCGACTCCTACATCCGTCCGCTTTTGCATTGTATATCTGCTTAGCCAGTCTTGCGTCAACCATTCTTTCTACATGTCCAAACCATCGGAGCATGCCCTTTCTTACTTTTACACCGACACTCTCTTTCAAACCAACTTCCTTCCTTACAACCTTGTTTTCTACGCGGTCAGCGAGAGTCACTCCGCAAATTTTGCGTAGAGCCCTCATTTCTACCGCGTTTATTCTACTTTCATGCACACTCTGCCATACCCAGCTCTCGCTTCCATAAGTTAGTGTTGGGATCAGGACTGCATTGTGGATTGCTAACTGGGCCTTTCTGCTAATATTTTTTGCGCCCAGGAATCTGCCCAACACTCCGTTTACGCTATTTCCTATCGCCACTCGTCTTTCTACATCCGCGGTGTACCTTCCATCTCTGCTAAAAGCGATTTAAATATATTATTAGAGATTCTTATATATATTAATTATTTTATAATATATACATTTATTCATATACACATCATAGAGTGTATACCAAGTTAAATAAATTTGTATACGCCCTTCGTAAATTGCAGCGTGTGGCAGGTAAATCGGCTGCGCTCATTGCATACTATGGGTACGTAGAGTCCACATTAAGATATGGTTTATTACTTTGGGGCAATTCAACAGACATCAGTAAGGCATTCATAGCACAGAAGAAATGTATTCGTGCTTTTTGTGATGTGGGGCCGCTCGAGTCATGTAGGCTGCTGTTCAGAAATAATGACATATTGACATTGGTAGGAATTTACATTTTCGAAATCTGTGTTCACGTCAAACGATTTCCAGACGAATTTAACTGTGCCCGTGACAATTCAAGTTTAGGTAAAAGAGATCCCACGAAATTAATGACCATTACTAACTGTAAGTCATCATTGTTTTTAAATAATTGCTACATGATGTGCATAAAAGTGTTCAATAAAGTACCGAAGTCAATACGCGAACTGCCACTTGCAAAAATGAAAAAGCCTTTGAAATCTTGGCTAGTGGAAAACACGTTCTATACAATTAGAGAATTTTTTGACAAATAATTTTTTATTGACATAATACACTTTTTATTTTGACAAATCAATTATGTTGACATCTCAATAAGTATTTTTGTTTCCTTTTAATTGATATGGACTATCATTAAATAATATTTGATTATACTTAATATGTGACATAGTTTTTGTTCTTTTTATGTGTACTTTTATTTGGAAATTTATTGTATAATTAAATAAGAAATCAAAATTATTTATCTATTGACCAGTAAATATTTGCATGCCAAATGGTGATGTGTGCTGGAATTAATTTAATTGTAACAGCTTGAAATGTACCACATATCTAGCAAATAAAAAATTCTTTCTTTCTTTCTAGATTTATAAATTTCCTCATTATTATTTCTTCTATATACTTTGTAATAAATCATGTTTTGTAATATTTAATGTACCACTACCAAGGGATGAGGACTATTACACCTTACCACAGGTTACTAAGTAACCTCTTTAGGGTAATAGAGCCTCTTCCACTAATATTGTATATAACATCTGTCTACAAAACAACAACATGCAATGTAATTTTTGTTCATGTACTGCAATATTTTATTATTTAAATAAATTATTATTATTATTTATTATTTTAATGGCGAGACGAAGCTTAACAGCCGCTGCCTACACCTTCGGGTAACAAAGGCGTGAAGTTATATTATGTTTAAAAACAACTCGACTACTTGTGTATTCTGGTAAGAACTTTATCGCTTTAATAGATGGGAAAGTTCGAATCAAATCCAACTACCTAACCACCCTTTATCGGCAATAAAAAGGGCAGATGGGGGAGATTGCCTTTTAATGGAAAAGTGACCTATCCGATGGGGAAATTTTGAACTGTGAAGTTGAAAATGAATTAATAATATGATGTTATTTATTGAATATATTCATCCTTTTACGTATTAAGTGGCAAGTTGTTATATTATGATTAAATATTAAAATGGTCTACACATCTGTATATGTTATTTTTTTATTCATGTAAACACCCGACCCGAGTGATTGATCTTGAATATATATAAATCAACAAGTGATATTGGAGGATTTTTCAATTGACTGGTATTTTTTTGTAGATACCTTCACGATATTAACATCACAATGTGTAGGCAGCAACAATGATTATTAATTTTATTTAGTCCCAAGTCTTGGTGGTCCAGTGGTCGAGCTCCCCGTCGTTAAAATATTGGCATCGACCACGCCAATATTTTAAAGTTTTTATAACCAACATTGGAAGTATTACCCTTGTACTATTAAAAGTAATTACTCTTATATTAAGCGCCAAATAATTTCAATCACAGACTTCTCCACTCGTTTCATTGCACTCAAACACCTTGTACCTACCCCGTAAGGTGTTCAGCGTGAAGTTATTTCAGTTGTTGTTTTAGATAATGTTATTCCGTTAAATCACGATATGTCACCGAATCGTGTCGGTAAACAACGGAATCTGCCATTGTCTCAATCAATGACTGATATGGAACAAATTACTTGCAGCGCCCAATTGTCGCTTCGTACTATTTAAAGTTCTTACACATTGACAAGCGACGCGATAGATCTTATTTTATTCAATTGTTAGTTTATTAGTATATTGTATTTAATTAAATTTGTTTATTTTAATATTTTGTCAGGTTGGTCCAGTGGTCGAAGTCCTCGCTTGTAAATCCAGAAATCATGGACTTGAATCCAGGCTTACAGCAATCACTCCTCGAAATTGTTAACGAAAGTTTTGTGTGATAAATATCGATGACTGACAGAACAGAGTTTTACAGAGTGACTCAATAGGTCGCGGGTTTGAATCCTGGCTCACGCTAATAACTTTTCGAAATTAATTTCGAAAGTTATGTGTGATAAACATCGATGACTGTAAACTTTGTGCCCGGTGTATGGCAACAGGTTCGCCAGCTATTCCATTTGAGACGTAAACAAAACCTCGAGTCGAGGCTTAACAGCTACTGCCTACACTTTCGAGTAGAAAAAGGCGTGAAAATATATTATGTATGTCGTATGGATTACCATAATTACTTAATTATGGTAATATATGCAAAAAAAAATTGTTTTTAGCATCAACTTGTAAAATTTCAGAGATTTTAGTAAATTAAGAAATGGTTGTCCAAAAATTCCCAAGACTGACTACAAGAGGTACAAATCTCTGATTAGAGTTTTGCTAATCTCGTTAAATAGGGATAATTCAATTATTCCGTATCTAAGTAGCTTTAGTTAGAACTAGTTAATTAGAGTTGCTACTTTGTAGACAAATAATGGAAATAATACAATGGAAATATACTGAAAAACATGATCATCATCAGTAAATCTAAAATAGAACTGATACATTCATGATACCGGGCCACCTGCGTTCAGTGACCGGTTGCGATCTTCGTAAGGTCGTCGATTCACTTGGTTTCAATACAAAATTTGTTAACAAGAATCTCCTATCATCATTTTCCTCCCTTTATCCCACTTTAAGTGGAGTCCGCACAAGAAATCATCCTTTCGAACTATCCACGTTGTCGACAAATTTGGCTGGGGTTTTATGACCGGCCGCCTGCATGACGTTAACACTCCTTGGGAGTGTATTTTTTTGACAAAATTTAAATCAATAATTCCAAAGCGGTCAAGAACAAGTTATCACAAGGTCTGCGCGGGTTCTGTAGTCGCATACCAATTAACTTAACATTAATATAGTAAACGGGTCAAGATACTATGAAATTGATCAGATGTAAAGGGTCTTGTAGTTTTCTTTACACATCCTTTAATAAATAAACTGGGTATAAATGTGTCTATAAATGTATGTGAGAGACTACAATTAAATGGTTACTAAATTATTACTTAACCCGGCGTCATTGCTGCCGGGTATCTAATACCCGACGCATTTTAAAACTGTTATAATTTTAAAACAAAAGGCGCGCGTCTTTTGTCCGTTACAGTAGCTGCGGTAGTTGACCTCTGTTCGCGTATTCTCTTCTCTATTTAGTGTTGCTGCGGCTACCTCGTAGTATAGACGTGTGTAAAGAGCGCGCGGGTAAGTTATACCCGGCCACAATGGCCACGTAACATTTATAAAGACAGCGTGTTTGTTGTTTTTTATTGTTTATTGATAAATTGCATATCGTTTTTCACAGTTTTATGAACCATGTCTTACGAAAGCGAACAACGTCGACTCCTAGCCTTGTTTGAACAAGCTAACGCTAGTGAAAATGAACAGTGCAGTTCAGACGACGAGGGTGAAATCGACCATATTTCAGAGCGAAGTCAAGGCAGTGATACGGATCAGGAATGCAGCGATGATGAGCAAGAAGTAATTGTTTCAACAAGTAACCAGCAGTTTTATATTGGTAAAGACAATTCCACCAAATGGTCTTCGCAACCACCTCGGACCAACGTTCGCACAAGGTCAGAAAACATAATTTTACAAAAACCTGGGGTAAAGCCTATTGCGCAAAATGATAAGACTGAAATAGAGTGTTGGAGACGCTTTATAAATAACAATATGCTGGAACAAATACTTTGTCATACTAATGCTAAGATAAAACAGAGACAGTTGTCTAACAATAAACAATGGCTTCAGTATTTATTGAAAGAAACAACTATAGACGAACTATTAGCTTTGTTTGGCTTGTTGTACTTGGCTGGACTAAATCGTTCTAATCGCCAAAATTTGAGCGACTTGTGGAGAACCGATGGTACTGGTGTGGAAATTTTTAGTACTACTATGTCTTTGCAGCGTTTTTACTTTTTACAAAGCTGTTTGCGTTTTGATGATGCAACAACACGCCAAGAGCGAAAGCAACTGGACAATCTGGCTCCAATTAGATATTTTTTTGAAGAGTTTGTCTCAAACTGTAAAAATACTTATACTCCCAATGAGTATCTTACAATCGATGAAAAACTGGAAGCATTTCGCGGCAGGTGCTCATTTCGTCAATATATCCCGAATAAACCTGCGAAATATGGCATCAAAATTTATGCTTTGGTTGATGCAAAAAACTTTTATACAGTAAACCTTGAAATTTATCCCGGTAAGCAGCCTGAGGGGCCGTTTTTGCAAAGTAATAAAGCTTTCGATGTTGTAGACAGATTAGTGCATCCTATTTCTAAAAGTAATAGAAATATTACAATGGACAATTGGTTCACGAGCATTCCACTGGTAACACATTTGCAACAAAATCATAAACTAACATCTACAGGTACATTACGTAAAAACAAAAAAGAAATCCCACCAAACTTTATAACCACGCGAAGAAAAGAAGTATACAGCTCTCAGTTTGCATTCCAAAAAGATATGACGCTTATTTCCTACATGCCTAAACGGTCTAAAGTGGTGCTGGTATTGTCTTCTCTTCATCATGACCAAAACATTGATCCTGCTAGTGGTGAAAAAAGGAAACCAGAGATAATTACATTTTATAATTCTACGAAAGCTGGCGTCGATGTGGTTGATGAGCTCTGTGCTACCTATGATGTATCTCGAAACTCAAAACGCTGGCCAATGACAGTATTTTATGCGGTCATGAATGTAGCTGCAATAAATGGTGTGATTATTTTTCGTGAAAATAATAACTCGAAAACAAACCGGCGTGATTTCCTTAGAAAACTCGGTCTATCAATGCTTGAAGGTCATCTTTGCGTGAGAAAAAATATGGAGAACTTACCGAGAGGCTTACGTAAACGTATTCACGAACAAGTCGGTGAAATGATGACCTACCCTCCGAATAAAAGTTCTAAAACATATACGAGATGCAAAGACTGTCCTTCTGTCAAAGACAAAAAAACTAGGCATAACTGCAATAAGTGTAATAAGCCTATTTGTATGCAACACATTATCCCATTATGCCAAAGTTGCGTTGATCTCGATAGCGAATAAGTCGATATGTTATTAGTAAATAAGCTTTGTTTTATATAGTTCATGATTTCATGTTTATGTTCTAAAGAAAATTTTATGTTTTGTCTCTAAATGTCTATTAAGTTATGTTTTCGAATAAACGTTTTAAGTTATGTTCAAAAAAAATTATCGCAGAATAAAAAGATTTAATTTGATGAGTAATATGCTCATTTTATGATAAATAAATGTTTGATTTTTATTAATAATGTATTTAACTACCTATTTCCCTATTATAGAAAACTAATATTGACGTAAGCTTGATTCAGTGTACAATAATGTACATGGGTAAAATTTACCCGGCCACAACGGCCAAGTTCTGTTTAGTAGCCACAATGACGCCGGGTTAATTTAAAACAAATACGCTATCCGCTGTCTGTCCAAATAAATGTTAAGACCTTTGAAACTACGCAACGACGGTTTGTATGTTGTAGCATATTATATAATGTAGTAAAATAGTTATAATTTTCAAAATTCAAGTGATAAATCAAAATACTACCGCTTCAAAAGGTCTACAAAAAAGTCCGTGACGACCTATTTTTTTATTCTGGCTGATTCTTACGTGAAACAGGGTTCCCTGGGTCAAACGGTTGATAATACTTAGCGAACTCTCTTAAAAATATTTCTTGTAATACTATTTGTTGACCAATGCATTCCAAAAACAAGCTTTGTAGTTCAAAAACTAAATCCAGCTTCAACAAAATTGCTATACTGCTACACAATGTCTCCTGCCTACTTCCGTACATGAAGGGTATGAATATACAAAAAGTATAACCACTAACTATACAGCAAAATAAACGAATGCCTAAATAGCGGCTCAGACAGAATCATGTTGTTTTAATGTATTTACTAATGGCCATTTCATGATCGAAAATATTTATTATTGTGATTCGGCAAATCACAATATCAATTTTCCTAGTAGATAATAAGAGAAAGATTTATTGAATCCTCTATTATTCACGAGAGTATTGACTTCCCTAACTTCTGTTTGGAAAGTCACGGGTTCGAAACTTTGTGGATACCAATAACATGTAGCAATTCCTTATGGACATCATGTCTTTGATATCGATATTTATCTATATTATGGCCAATGTGTGGGCGTAGATTCGCCAACTATTCGAGAGGAACAAAAAATTCATTCAATGAATTTGATAAAATTGAGGATATTATATTAGGATAAGAAAACAGTGAAGTAATAAAATTTCTCGGATTTATTTTTTCGGAAGTTATGTGTGATTGACAACTTTGTGCCCGGTATACGGCAATAGGTTCTGCCATCGATCGATACGGCGTATTGAGGTTTAACAGCCGCCGCCTACCCCTTCAGATAGAAAAATGCTTGAAGTTATGTTATGTGATATATTCTTCTTTTATTCTTAAATCAACTTACTTAATATAATTATTAAAGGTGAGCCTTCGTCGATAAATGATCTATCATTGAAATAATTTTTCAAATCAGGATCAGTATTTTCTGATATAAGCGAGTTTAATCAGACAAACAAAATCAATATATAACTTAGCACTAAGAACTAGTAGTCAACTAGCTAGTAATAGATAGAAAATTTGGTAACAAATTTACTTCAAACTACTAAAGTTTTGGAACAGCCATTTTGTGTAAGCAAACATCATCTTGTGAACTTTGTTGGTTTATTGACCCAGTTTAGGAGTTAAATAACAAAATCAAATGAATGATCAATAGTAGGTGTCACACTCAAATTATTAAGTTTCAAAGCATTTAACTGCAGTTTATTATCTAGTTTTAACTTATCAACATAACATAACTTCACACCTTTTTCTACCCGAATGTATAGGCAGTGGCTTTTAAGACTGGCCTTATCCCACTTTCAGTGGGATAAGGGCAGGAATAACATGTCATTCTTTCCCGCTATCCATGTTGTCAAAGCTTTGCTTTATTTATTTATTTCTTAGATTTTCGCGAATCATAATTATAACATTAAAACAACTTTTTATGGATTATATCGCGTTTATTTAGAACTTACTTATATTTATTTCCCGACGTTTCGAACTCTTTACAGAGATCATTTTCACGAGTCTTGCTTTATTAACAAAATATTTGGTTGTGGTTTAATGATTGGCTGTCTGCCTGACGTCCACTCGCCTTGGGAAAATAAATTAAATAACATTTTTGTTCTGATAATGTTCTTTCTTATGGGATGGGGCCCTTACATCTATCCCTATTCCTATCCACAAGCCCACAAAAAAGTAGGCAAACAATCAAATGGTCACCTGCTCGTGAGCGACTGGCGCCTTCACCAAGCGTGTCACCTGATCGACCTGATGTCAACTAATATCCCCACAGACATCTGGAACACCGAGAGGGATACGGTGGTGTGTTCGTTAAAGACTGGTATTTTAGAATGAGATAAGGAAGAGAAGAAAAAGGGATTAGACCTCCGAATAACACTCTCCTCAAAAAAAAAACGCGCAAGAGCCACTTAACGTAGATTTTCTGCGAGATCATGGTATTCACCAGATTCACCAGTCGAACTGGCCTATTCATGTAGCGTACTGCGATGTTCTGCGACTGTTTATGTAGGTGCCGAATATTTATGTAGGTATTTCTAATATATGCAAATAAAATTTAGATCTAACAAATTTTGAGGTATTGCTGCAATAGAGAGAAATTCTGCTGATGATTGAACCAATAGTTGCCCAATATGGCAATAGGCGAGAACTCTATGCTTTATTGCCAAGCACAATAATGTATAATTCCATATAAGCTGTAAGCAAAATCGAAACTGCTGTCAATGAATTTAACATTAAATACGTAACTTGATGTATATTTATGACTTCGTCCATAGATCTTGGCCCTTAAAGGGCACAGTCTGAGAACCACATATTTATAGAAATCAATCGTGAGATTACTGGCATTGATTTATATTCAATTACATCTGTGTACCATTTATCTGTCTGTTACACTTACAATAAAAATAAAACCAGGGTCATATCTGTAGGTACATAGGAGATATCGGAGAAAAACAAATGTGGGGGGTCTTTAAAATAGCAGTGAAGGCCAATCGTGAAAAATGAAAACCGTATTACAAAAGTCGTAGTTATTTTTTACAGTGTTAGAGCCAAGCAGTTTGGCGCATGATTATGCTGGGTCTACCAGTGATTTATCAAGATTTCTCAGAAGATCGATATAAAGTGGCTCATGCCGCGTTTCGTTCGTTGAGGAGGTAGCCCCCTTCCTCATCCTTTCCCATCCTACTCCCTTAAAGGTCGGTAACGCAGCTATAACACTATATGTGTTGTGTGTAGATGGGCGGCGCTGGTCACTTACCATCAGGTGACACGCATGCTCGTTTGCCCTTTCCCTGACATATTCGATGAAGCCTCATACATATATGATATTAAGTAAATATTTTATTTTTAACGTCTACGTAATAATATGGCTTTATATTTAATTTAAATTAAAATTTAGTAATTATGTATATCTCTCGTCGTTTACCCGGTTATGGAGAGGGTTCGGGTTAATTGCGAATTCTGGCCTCCAATGCGATGCTCCTAGTAAAGTTTTATATTTTTTAATGTATAAAAAGGTTAGCAAAATAATTTATTTAACAGCTGTGACCCACGGTTGTGTAGTTAAATGGTTTTTTTTTATGGAATAGGAGGGCAAACGAGCAGACGTGTCACCTGATGGTAAGCAACCAACGCCGCCGATGGATACCAGCAACACACATAGTGTTACTGTTGCGTTGCCGACCTTTAAGGGATAGGGGATAAGAAAGGATGGGGAAGGGGTGGGCCTCCGTGTACCTCTATCACCAAACGAAACGCGGCATGCGCCACTTTACGTCGGTCTTCTGAGAGGTCGTGGTATTTCACCGGTCGAGCCAGCCCATTCATGCAGCGAACTGCTTGGCTCTACTACTGTTAAGGATGAAGGATGTAAGGATGAACAAGGGAAAGGAGAGGAGGGGATCATGCTACCATGCTGATCCATTCATGCATAATATGTGGTGCAAAGTTATAACAATCGTTGGATGAATTGTATCCAGAAATAATATCTATTATATTTTCTTTATTTATAACATCACGACTTTTTCCTATCAGAGGTGTAGGCAGCGGCTATTAAGCCTCGACTTATTTCCTGTTTTTTTTTCTTCTAAAACGGTATAGGTGTATCTACCATGTATATCTTCAGAAAATTAATTGGTGTGAGACCGGAAGTAAATTCAGACATTTCCTAAAAAAAGTACCTTACAAATTACGTTTTGAAAATATACAGACAAATAAATAAACACAATATTCGACACACAAATCATAAATTCATGTCCGACTTTGCATCGAGAACGATAATATCAGAACACCGTCTGCAATCCTGTCAATGGGCATGTAGAATATAAGGTCTCTGCAAACACTCGGAGCATATTCACGAGTTGGCCCAATAGCTTCCGGGGCAGGACGAAAAAACATCACCGGTCCTAAATAAACTTTGCTGTTTGTTAAACGGGATCAATGAAAAAAGTGACCAACTCATATTAAAACTCCAATGTAAATAATATTAATCATTTCTATATTATTTGCAATAGAATTTTGAATTAGCATTTTAGTTCAAAATGGTAAATAATTGTAATTTTCTTTTTCGAGGGTAGGATGCAAATATATTCACAATTTAGTTAATTTAGGATGTCAAACAGCTTCATCCAGTCGAGCCGCTTCGGGTAGTAAAATGCGTGAAGTTACAAAAAGAATGTAAGTACACATATCTTTACGCCAAATCCCTTGCGAGGTAGGCAAAGAGAAGGGAGCGCCATAAGGCACAATTCTTACACACCTCACTCGCTTTGTTGACTTGCATAACTCTTTTCATGCACGCGCGTCGACTTTTGAGGCTCCTAACAACCTTCCTCCAGAACACGATCTATTTGGTCATGGAATGTGTGTCTTAGCCGTCTTCGACTCCTACATCCATCCACTTTTGCATTGTATATCTGTTTAATCAATTTTGCATCGGAGCATGCCCTTTCTTACTTTTACACCGACACTCTCTTTCAATCCGACTTTCTTCCTTACAACCTTGTTTACGACGTGGTCAACGAGGGTCACTCCGCAGATTTGCGCTCATTTCGTACGCGTTTATCCATGTCAGCAATACCAGAACATAAAAACATAATGCATTGTGCATGAACATGATGTTTTATAACTGTACACACTTATCAGGACTTTGTCAGGAATTATGCCATGTGATCCGAAGCGAAGCGAGCACATATTGCTAGTGCATTATTGGGCACGAAGTGTCAACCACAATAAGTCTCATACAACCTCTGTTGGATTATTTCCACGATACAACCGTTGTTTTGAACAGACGCCAGTATTTCATATAATCCTCGATTCCTGGATCGTAAATCCTTTTCTGGGCTTGGCTATTTAATAAATAACAAAATAATCCAGGGTATTACCAGTGTGAGATTCTCACACGCGATAGGTATAACACAATTTATCAAGAAAATCGCTCAATAAATCTAAATATAGCTCATTATATAGTTTTTTTTCTACTGCTTTTTATCTAATTTTCTAGTATTTTTTTTGGTATGAAGTACTTTGAAGATAGTTTTTCGTAAATACCTTATTTGGCATAAAAGTAGACATTTTCAGAAGTATAAAAAAATATTTACTTTGCTATAAAGTTTCTTACCATCCGCTGAAATTTAAGGTATAAAGGTGTATTACTTCCAAAAAAACAGCGAGATTTATCCAAGATCCTATTATTAATAATATCATCATAATCATTTTCCTACCCTAATCCCACTCTAAATGGTGTCTCCACAATATGTCATAATTTGGAACCATGACATACGGATGTGTTGTCAAAAGATTTAGCTGTGGTTTTATGGCCACTTGTCAGACGTCAACCCTCTATAGAAATATTTTCTTAGGTAGTTAATATAATCAAAATATTAAAATTTAAAATTTCATTCAGTCTAATATTAAAATTGTTGTATTTTGAAGTGATGACTGTCAAAATAGTATATACTTAGCTGTTAAAGTTTCATTGGCTTTTATAACGTCGATAAGGACTGATTAGATGTATAGTGACGTACCGACAAGTATATCAACATATTTATTAGATATTGCGACGCGATTTCTATGCTGAATCAGAGTATTCGTTATATGGCATAGCTCTGCGGTGCTCTTACTGTAAATCCTTACATATTTTTAAGATCCATCCATCATTTTCGGTTTTTTGTCGTATTGCATGGGTAGATGATATTTGAATATTTTACTTATGTCTATATTCAAAGTTTAGTTCTAATAGATATACAACCTCATATCCAAAAACTTAAATAAGATTTCTTTCTTAAAGTGAAACTTTAAATGTATCGTCTCAAATTTTTTCGTGCATCTATCGCATGTCGCGCGGTATCTATAGTGGGAGTGTTATTTATTTTGCTAAATGATATTTAAAAAGTTTCACCTTTATCTTGGTTTCATAAAACCATACTAAAACATTCTTTGCGTCATTCTTTAACAGTGGTAGAGCCAAGCAGTTCGCTGCATAAATGGGCCGGCTCGACCGTTGAAATACCACGACCTCTCAGAAGATCGACGTAAAGTGGCTCATGGCACGTTTCGTTCGGCGAGAGAGGTACCCAGAGCCCCCCCCCCCTTCCACATCCCTTCCTATCCCCTATTCCTTAAAAGTCGGCAACGCAACAGTAACACTATGTGTGTTGCTGGTGTCCATGGGCGGCGTTGGTTGCTTACCATCAGGGGACACGCCTGCTCGTTTGCCCTCCTATCGCAAAAAAAAAACACATCCATTAGACATGGTTCACTAAATGGTTCACTTTAAAAGTATCCCCCATACCATGCCAACCCACTCCTTTAATAGTGGGTAACGCAACTGTAACACTATCTGTGTTGCAAGTGCCCATGGGCGGCGCTAGTCACTTACCATCAGGTGACCCGTTTACTAGTTAGCCCCCCAATTCCATAAAACAGTATACAGTATACCAAAAAATTAGTGGTCGAGCTCCCTATTCTCAATCAGAAGTTGTTAATCGATTACGGGCTCTCATCGATGATTTCTGGGAATTCTTTTCGGAGGTTAGGTGTTATAAATATCGATGAGTTTAACAGCCTCTGCCTACACCATTAGATAGGAAAAAGCGTGACGATATATTATGTCATCCTTTAGTAATTAGTTACCATAGCAACATTGAATTTACAGACGACTTAGGCGACCTTATTTCCTGAATTTCAGTTTGTTTGCACCAAAGATAAATCCTTGTACAGCGCTGTCGACTGTTTTCACCCGGACAAAGTGTTTGTGTTCCATACTCTGGATTAGGTTAGTCAAACAATTAGTAAATGGACTCAGAACCTAGAGAACTTAAGATATTTCCTCGGAAAATTAGAAATAAAACAGTAAGGAAACATTTTAATCATAAAATATGTATTTTTGTTTTTTACTATTTCAATGGAATCCGTTGAATACATTTTAATTATACTTAACAATATTGCAACCCAACAGTAGTAGAGCCAGGCAGTTTGCTGCCTCAATGAGCCGGCTTGAACGGTGGCTTATGCCACATTTTGCTCGGTGAAAGAGGTATTTGGAGTCCCTTCCCATTCTACTGGCGACCCTTTTCCTATCGCATTTTAAACGCAACCAAAACAATATTCGTGTTGCAGGTGTCCATGGGCAGTGTTAGTCTATCTATACTAATATTATAAAGAGGAAAGGTTTGATTTTTTTGTTTTTTTGTTTGAAAATACTGAACAGATTTGAATAATTCTTTCACTGTTGGAAAGCTACATTTCTCCTGAATAACATAGACTATATTTCATTTTTAAAAAAATGGTATCCTTACTTAAATATCGATAAAGTGTGTCGCTTACGCTGCGAAAACTATTGATGATACAACAAACATTTTAAAACATTTTTTTTAGAACACACCATTATCTACAAAAAAAAAATCAGCGGCATCATGTCTCTAACTATTATAGTCATGTTACAATAAGCGTTTTTTTATTAAAAAAAAGAAATTAAAATACCACCGCTACAAAAAATTTAAGACTGCTTCAATACCTTTAAAATAATTTTTGGAATTATTCGATTCTGACATTCCATTCAATAGATATCACGAGTTTAAAACTTTAAAAAAAATAAACTCCATTCGGTTACTACTATGTATTATTACTTACATGCCTATGAATACTCAAATGGCACATACACCAACCTATATGCTTTTACATTTTTGTTTCTAAGATTTTCGCGAATCTCACTCATTGCTCTCTGTATCAATGAAGATAGCTTTTGAACAACTACCATCTTTTTGTTCATACTCGTGAAAATGATCTCTGTAAAGAGTTCGAAACGTCGGGAAATAAATAAATAATAAATAAACGCGATATAATCCTAAAAGTTGTTTTAATCAATGCTTTTACATTTTTCGTCTCTCTATCTATTGTTCTGCGTAATCACGGAAATGGCTAGACCGATTTTGACGGGGCTTTTATTGGCAGGTAGGTAGGTAGCTGATGTAATAAGAAGTAACTTAGGCTACATTTGCTTTATAAAAAAAAAAACATATTTGCTCATTTATTTCTTCTAAGGCGAAACAAAGTTCGCTGGGTCCGCTAGTTGCTTATAATCAGGTGACACGACTGCTCATTTGCCTCACTATTTCTTAATAATAAAGATTGTTATCAACTGTATTGAAAAATAAAGGAGGTTCTATGTTTCATTTATGAAGTTATAGTCTACATTGGGTTAGACGTTATATATTGAGTTATAGTCTATATTGAGTTAGACATAGTGACATATTGATTATTGGATTGGAAAAAGTTGTGCCGATTGCGACATGATTGGACTTCAATTTTGCCTATAAATTGGCTGATTACTGTTCCGCTCCCTGGAGTATTACCTGCACGATGCAGTTTTACTTATCAAATGGGCTACCCAACAAAGTATTTAATAATCTTTCAAATCGTATTATAGTTTCATAGATTATACCGGTCTAATGAACAAACAAAGAACATGTTATTATAAACTATATTAACAGGAAGTATTAAATTTACCCGAAATTACTAGAAGAAGGGCTATATATTGTCATGTGCACAGGTGTTACATTATTTAGAGGTATATCCTAGTTCTTCTAGATTACTTCTTCATTACTATATAATAGGATGAAAGATATTTTTTATTTGATGTATGAGTCGAGGACGGCCACGACACATCTTCCATGACCAAATAGAACGAGTTTTGGAGGAAAAAAGAGCCTTAAAAATCGACCCGCATGCATGAAAAGAGTTATGAAATTCAAAGAAGCGAGTGAGGCGTGTATGAATCGTGTTTTATGACGGTCTGTTCTCACTGTCTACCCTACAAGGGATTTGGCGTAAAGTTATTTATGTATTTTTTACATATTTTGATTTTCAAAAGCTTTTATTTAACTTGCAAAGTAAGTATGTATGTTCGGGTGGAATTAATAAACTCAATTTTGAAGTAGATCTCTTAGAAAGCGATTGAGCTGAAATTGTGTATACACGATTTTGATGACAATACACGATATGATATGTGACATCATTTTTATTCCAAGATGGCAGAAAAACAAACAGCGTGACGTCCTTACAAATACAATATGGCGGAATATGTATATATTTTTAATATATTTTAATATGAATATCAAATGAAAGGGCATGTTGAGAGCTTTTCCTACCAAATAAAATTATTGTAATGACCTTCAAGTAGAATTAAATTTCAAAGGAAAATTATTTTTTGCCTTAATATATTTTTGTTCAGGACATATCTGAAAATTGTAGTTACAGAACAAGAAACTGAAGCTGGTATGTTGTTTGATATTTTAAAACAATTTTCGTAAACAATAGTTACCCTAATACACTGTTATCTTTATACTCATAGATATCCTAATACAGATTCACTGACGCGTATTTGAGTGAGTGTGGGATTTGAGCATTTAGTTAATTTAACACTTGACTTAATACGAAGTGAAAATTATATTAGTTACTTTAGAAGATCATAGTTTGTAGAAGACACGGTGATCTAGTGTAGTAACTTCATTCCTTTATTTACCCGAAGGCTTAGGCAGCGGCTGTTAAAGCCTCAAGTCACCGAATCATTAAGTTACGTCTCAAATGGAATAGGTGGCGAACCTATTTTCATACAGCAGGCACAAAGTTATTACTACACATTCCGAAAAGAATTCTAAGAAATCATTGATGAATCGAACCCACGACTTTTGAATCAGAACCGGGGAGCTCGACCATAAGACCACCGAGGGGCTGTCTGTATTCAAGTCTTTAGAATATGAATCTGCTCATACACCAATGGACTGTTCAAAAAACTTTTCGGGAATCATGATAGTCTTCGCCTTACATAAAACCCACCAAAAGCTGACATAAAAGATTTACGTAGGTGGGGAGTGGAGTGAAAATAGATATACTAAAACCATAATACCAGAAAGAGAATATTTAAGAAGAAACTGTAAGATATCTGTACAATGTACATATTAAAATTCATTTCATTCATTCATTTTCATTCATATTAAAACTACAGGATGAGTCTATAGTAATCTCTATAACTTAGAGGTTTAAAACATTACTACCGCTTAATTCCAAACAGTCGTAAAGCCACGCAAATCGTCGCATGAATGGACGAGCTCGACCCGTGTAATACCACGCCCTCTCAGAATATCGGCGTAAAGGCTCATGGCGAGTTTCGCTCGTTGAGAGAGGTATCCGCAGGCCCAATCCAGGTCTGCCCCCCCTTCTCAATGCCCTTTCTCTATCGGATTTTAAAGTCCGGCAACGACTCGAATGTGTTCATATGCGGCGTTAGTTGCTTGCCATCAGGTGACATGCATGATCGTCTGCCCCCTATCGCATAAAAAAGTTACGTTCCGGATTTGAAATGATGCATTTCAATGATAACTTTCTCAATGACTAAATAAATCTTGGCCGACGTGTGACAAAAGGCTAGTCATATACTTCATATATCAGACTTACTTATATCAGAGTATTTTACGAGGTTATATTGCCCGATTAGTGATGTATTTGGCTATTGTTATCACACAGTTATCAGTTATTATCGAAATCTTATCATAGTGACAGGCTGGTAACTCTCGCTTAGGGATTAATAATCATTTTTCAAAGAATGGGTAATGTTAAATTGGTGGCAGAATGAAGAGTACATAAGTAACTACAAATAAGTACTGTGTACTGCGGCTCTACAATGCAGTTCGCTGAATGAATGGGTCGGCTCGACCGGTCAAATATCACGGCCTCTACAGCCATTGACGTAAAGTGTTACAAATCACTTTAGATTCGGTGCGAGATGTATCCGGTAGCACATTCCCCTTCTCCCTCTTTTCCTATCCCACACCTGTGATGCAACTTCACAACTGTAATACTATCTGTGTTGAGGTATCCATAGCCAGCACTGGTTGCTTACCATCAGTTGACCGGCTCGCTCATTTCTCCTTTATTATATAAAAAAGCAGGAGATCCTATGTTATCTTTCATTACTGTTGCCGTAAAGTGGAAAGAAAACGTGGATAATTTGATATTGATCAAATTAATATGTAATTTTAAAATCATGTAAAACCAGCTTACGTAAGGTGGGTATTCCCCGTGAGCGTAGATAATATTATTTCACCAGTTTGTATATTATTATTTATTACATCGGAGTACAAAGGTTGATGATAAGGCTTCTGAATAGCCCGATAATTGGCTAAATGACTTATATATACCTACATACATATATTTCATGCGACCAAAAAATTTCAATTGGTATATATGCAGCCACAATTCTACGCTGGAACTCATTACATAAAGTCAACATATAAAAACATATTCATAACATCACATAACATAACTTCACGCCTTTTTTACCCGAAGGTGTATACCCAAATGGAATATTTTACGAAACTATTGCCATACCGGGCGCAAAGTTTTTAGTCATCGATATTTATTACACACTTTCCTATCCTATAACTTCCCTATCCCTTAAAGGTCGGCAACGCAACAGTTACACTATATGTGTTGCTGGTGTCCATGGGCGGAGTTCGTTGCTAACCATCATAAAAAAAAATCATAAGGCAAGACAAGGCGAGACGCATTTCACTCGCTTTTTTGACTTTCTTAGCTCTTATCAAACACGCTAGTCAATTTTCAAAGCTCCTGATATTACCTTCCTTAAGGCCACGTTCTATTTTGTCACGGGAAGTGTGTCGCTACCGTCCTCGACTCCTACATCCATCTGCTTTCGCTTTGTATATGTGCTTAGTCAATCTTGCAACATCCATTCTTTTTACATATTGGAACCATCGTAGCATGCTATTAATAATGATATACCTACTATACTATAACATAACATAACTTCAGAGGCTCACGCCTTGACGCACGAAGGTGAAGGCAGCCGCTTTTAAGCCTCGACTCGCCGTTACATCCCAATTGGTGGCGAACCTATTGCTATGCACTGGACACAAGGTTTTCAGTCACCTATATTTATCACACATAACTTCCGAAAACGATTTTCAATAAGTCATTTGTGTGAGTCTGGATTTGAACTCACGACTCCTTGATTCAGAAGCGGGGTGCTCGACCACTGGACCACTGACAGTTACTATATATATGAATGCTAGACATATACAACCTCACATCACACGTCACGGTATTTCTAAAATAAACAACACCTGATGAACTGTTTATTATTGCTAGTTATTTTTAAGAATGGTTTGGAGATGCCACAGTCATAATTGAAAATAATTTTCATTTGAATGTAATAATTTAAAGAAAAAAACTTTTTTAAAGAAGCTTTTATTTAAACGCTCTAAAAAGAATAAAATAATTTTAACCTTATACATTTTAACTATCAACTTATAACCTTATTATATACAATTTATGTGATAATAAAAGCTTGTCGCTATGTTTAATTACCTATCAGTGGCTATCCATAACCATCTAGAAATATTTTTTTAGATTTAATGATTACTGTGACGGATCGCATTATCCAAATATATTTTTTTGGTTCATAACATATATATGGACACCCGAACACATATAGTGGTACAGTTCCGTTGCCGGCCCTTTCCATGGGAAATGGAAGGGGTCGGAATTGGGATGGGAAGAGGAGGGGGGAAGGGTTGGGTTGAACATAGCGACAAGCTTTTATTATCACATAAATTGTATATAATAAGGTTATAAGTTGATAGTTAAAATGTATAAGGTTAAAATTATTTTATTCTTTTTAGAGCGTTTAAATAAAAGCTTCTTTAAAAAAGTTTTTTTCTTTAAATTATTTTCAAGTTTTTAGTTATCGATGGGTAAGTTTCTCAGTCTCTTCATCTCATTCAAAGCATCATTGTTACAAGGTCATTTGCCAGTTAATTTCGAACAGTCCAACTCTTCAATGAGGAGACCTCCTAAAGTCTTTTCTCTACTTAAGGCCGCATATGCTTGACCAGCAGCAAAGAGTTTCGAGCCTAAGTAAACAAATTTTTTTGTTACTTATTTGTTGATTTTGCAACTTAATTTTGTTATGTGGGACTGTTGTTTAATAACAAAATATGTTTAACTACTTGTGATGTGTAACGACATCTGTTGTTTTAATCAGTACTTTATACTTGCTGACCTGAGTGTAACATAGGAGTGAGTTGTAATAAAAGTAATAGTTCGTTCCCACCATCCACTGTGTTTAATTCTAATAATACCTATAACACCATTAAAATCCGTTAGTGTAGCAATCATGTTAAAGTTATTAAATCCTGTCCAATTTACATCGGTATCCTGAAAGGGCATGGCATTACACCGGTCGAACCGGCCCATTCATGCAGCAGATTGCGTGGCTGACCACAATTAAAACACTGTTATCTATTAAAATATAGATCAACGGAAAGCCGTCGACTGTGATGGACTACCGCCTCAGCCGTAAAGTGGTCGTAAGGTTCTCAATGTTAGCACTAACTCATTTTGATTATAAATTTGGACGCGCCGCTTAACCCTGTATCTTGACATGGTGATTTGGCATCAGTGACTGAATGGTAAACAACAGATTGACTGATACTGCCCAAACAAGCAGGCCACTAGTATCTAGCCGCTCATATTGAAAACCCTGTGATATACATAATATTTATACACAATCTAATTTGTTTATAACATTAATTAATAACATAACATAGCTCGACTCCTTTTTCTACCCGAAGGTGTAGGCAGCATCTATTAAGCCTCGACTCGCCGCTATGTTTACGTCTTATCGTATTATCTTATCTTTAAGGGAGTAGGATATAGAATATGGGAGTAGGAAGGGATGGGGAAGGGGAGTAGGCCTCCGGGTACCTCTCTCACCTAAAGAAACACGCCGTGAGCTGGTTGTGGTATTTCACCGGTCGAGCCATCCCATTCATACAGTGAATTGCTGGGCTCTACCACTGTTGCCATTCAGCGAGCACAAAGTGGTCAGTCAAAAATATTTATCACACATGACTTTCGAGAGAAATTTCGAAAGACATTGGTGTGAGGCCAAATTCGAACCCAAGACTTCCTGATTCAGAAGCGGGCTAGTTTACTGAACCACCGAGACATAGTTTTTGAAGTTCTCATATAACTCTTTAATGAAAGGGCCATTTGATACGCATATAGTAGAAACGCAAATATTTATTCCACTATATTGGATTTAGAATGACGTCACATTATTTTTCGAGCTACTATTAACAAGCCCTTTCATTTGATACCCATATTGTAGAAATGCATTAAAAAAAACTGTTCCTCTATCTTGGATGATCCGCCATATTGGATTTAGAATGACGTCACATTATTTTTTTAGTCGCTCCCAATGAGCCCTTTCATTTGATACCCATATTGTACGAAAGCTTAAAATATATATTCCTTCATCTTGGATATTCCACCATATTGGATTTAGAATGACGTCATATTATATTTTGAGTTACACTCAACAAACCCTTTCATTTGATACCCATATTGCAGAAATTCATTAAAAATATCCATTCCGCCATCTTGGGTCGTCCGCCATATTGGATATAGAATAATGTCATACATTATATCATGCATTGTCATCCAAAGTAAACGTGTATACAAAATTTCAGCTCAATCGGTTGAAGGTATCTACTTCAAAATTGAGTTACAAGATTCCACCGAACATACATACTTACATACATACATACATACATACATACAGTGCAAGGTAAATAAAAGCTTATAATTATGAGATGCTATATCTAATAGCTTTCAAATTAGTCAGATTTTTTGTTCAAAATAGCATTATCAAGAGAATTTATGGGATTTATGAGTGACCAAGCAGATATACAATGCGAAAACAAAAGAACGGAGAAGGCTATGCAAGTACTACGAACAGTCCAGGCTATATTTTAACAAATTGAAATATCGATAGCTTATTTAAGTGAATAAATTAATGAGACAAAATTTATTTATTTCTAAGACCTTCGCGAATCCCACTCATTAAAACAACTTTTTAGGATTATATCGCGTTTATTTCTTAATTATTTATATTTATTTCCCGACGTTTCGAACTCTTTACAATGATGATGATGATCTTTAAAATGATCTCTGTAATATAAATAAGAAATAAACGCGATATAATCCTAAAAAGTTGTTTTAATGAGACAAAATTTTATATTTAATTTTAATAATTTTATATTTAATAAAAACTGTTTTATATTATCACGTTATCTAGTGCATAGAATTGGACTCGGGCGGAGCTGCGGAAAGCAACTAGTAATGAGTATTATTATTTTCATATACAAATATTATTTAATAACTAATGAAGTCACAACCGCTTACATTTTTGTTTTACAATACGCAAAGCGCCCTCTAGTTCCAAAGCTAAAAAAAAATATGCTTGTGTTATGGATTGGATACTAGGCAATGGATATGTCTCAAATACATATTTTTTTTTGTAAATCTGTGCATATAAAAAATATTTATTATCGCGTGATGATAGAACTTACTCTTACTTAAACCGAAGTCGGTTGTTTTGCCACTGCACAACAAGGCCCGTCAGATATAAAAAAAAATCCATAAAATTTCTGGAATTACGAATTTGTTTGTGAAGATTAAACAAAATAATGGCAGGCGGATATCAGGTGAGCCCAATTTGTACGTATTTCAGGGTTGTGTTGGCTGAAATTCATACGAATATTGAGTACCCACTCGATAATGACATGTATTATAGGGATAATATTACCTGTGGCGCGGGTACGGTTTTATTAGGGTTCCTTATTACACAATTAGACCCTCACAAATGGCGTTTAAAGTTTTTTTTAGTGTGGCACTTTACTGTCGTATTTTTTGTATGTCCACGTCTCGTATGCTCTCCAGTGGTAGAGCCACGCAGTTCGTTGCATGCATAGTCGACCGGTGAAATACCACGAGATCTGAGAATATTGACGTAAAGTGACAGCCGAGATCCGATCGGTATGAGAGGAATTCGGAGTCTAAACTAATTCCGCTCTCCAATCCCCATCCTACATCCAATTCCTTCGCTATCCCATTTTAAAGGCCGGCAATACAACTGTAACACTATCTGTCGCAGGTGTCTATGGGCGGCGTTAGTTACCCCATAAAAAAACATAAATTGCAGTTGTACTAATTTAAATCCAAAACACGCGAATAAAAGTATTTTTAATTTCACTGAACTGCACTTCGACGTTTATCATTCACTACTTCCAGAAAATCATTGGTTCTGTCGTTCGAATACTGATCTATTGAAGCGATTCGTACATTATAATAGATTTATATTTCACTTGTTAGTGTAGTTAGTCTCGGTAGTCTAGTGGTGGAGCACCCCGCTTCTGAATCCGGAAGTCGCAGGTTCGAATCCTGACACTGGCTCACACCAATGACTTTGCGAAATTATTTTTGTAAGTTATGCGTGGTAAATATCGATGACTGAAAACTTTGTGCCCGGTATGGCAATAGGTTCGCCACCTATTCCATTTGGGACGTAAACATAACGGCGAGACGAAGCTTAACAGCCGCTGCCTACACCTTCGGGTAACAAAGGCGTGAAGTTATGTGTGTACGTTATATTTCTCTTTTTAATATGACTTAAACTAAGGTATTTTAAATTCACTAAATTTTATTTAATATTAAAACATGATAAAAATCTCTCATTAGAGAGAGACCTTTTCCTTAATTATAAACACCTAGCAAATGATACGACAAAATAAATGGTCTGTTTAAAAAAGGCAAAATGCGTAGCACCCGAAACCGACCTGAATGCATGACGAGAGGTTTGACTGTGGATGAGGCGAAAGATGTGTGTCAGGATCGTAGCTTGTGGTGTATGTATGTAGCAAATAATTAATACTGTATTTGATCGTAAAAACTTATAGCACAAGAAAATGAATAATACTAATATCTTTTGAAGCATATATTTTTAATAGTACCTCGAGTAAATTAAATGATTATATTAACTTATTAATTTTATAAGTATTTCAACATTTAATTAGGTATTAAATGATATGAGAAACCTAGAGTCACTTCGGAAACCAGCAGATTTTCTTGATATTTTTTTTTTCACGGTGGTCCGGTGGGAGAGCACACGGCTTCTGATCCAGAAGTCCGGATTCGAATCCTGACACTGGCTCACACCAATGACTTTTCGAAATTGTTTTCGGAAGTTAAGTGTGATTAACATCGATGACTGAAAACTTGTGCCCGGTATGGCAATAGGTTCGTTCGCCACCTATTACATTTGGGACGTAAACATAACGGCGACACGAGGTTTACAGCCGCTGCCTACACCTTCGGCTAACAAAAGGCGTCAAGTTATGTTATGTTTAAAAATTATCTGTGGTCTAATGTATTATCACAATTACATATGTACTTCTTTAAGGGATAGGACGGCAAACGAGCAAGTGGGTCACCTGATAGTAAGTAACTTGTATACCGTCCATGTACACCGTGGTGCGTTGCCGTTCTTTAAAGGAGTAGGAGGAAACAGAAAGGCAAAAGGGATCGAGCCTCCGGATACCTCTCTCACCGAACGAAACGCGGCACAAGCCACTTCACGCCGATATTTCGAGAAGTCGTGGTATTTCACCGGTCGTGCCGGCCCATTCATGCAGCGAACTGAAAGACTCTGCCCATGTTGATTGTAACACAACGGTAACACTTTTTAAATACACGGACTTTATTATCTAAATGAATCTAATTTTTTATATCGGCTTAGTGCAGGGTGAGATCAGCGCTTTGAAATAAACAGTTTTTGTATTGTTCAGGAAAACTCTACTTCCCTGCGATATAGGAGGCAATGTCTTCTCGTAATCGTCAATTCAAAGATATGGCCCCAAGAAAAAGTTGTCTATACAGCCACCAATTTGTTAAGTCAACAGTAATTATCACAGATAAGTTACAATAAGTCAATTTTATATGTGGTCGGTTCAGAAAGCCTTCTTTTTATCGAATAGGAGGGCAAAGAACAAGCGGGTCACCTTATGGCAAGCAACTACCGCCGTCCATGGACACATGCAACACAAATAGTCTTACATTTGCTTTGCCGGCCTTTAAGGGATCGAGAGGAGCGGGAACGAAACGCGGCATGAGCCACTTTACGTCGATATACTGAGGCTCTACCACCGTGTATAGAAATCGTGGTGATTCAAGTTTATTATTGTTTAATTAATTATGTGACTTCCTTACTGATTACTAATATTTAAAAAAAATCACGTTCATTAAATCTGTAACTCTTTCTCAAATAAATTATTAATGAGAAATATATTTCGTCGTATGTCTAGTGATTTAGCAATTGGACTTCTGTATAAGAGATTCCCAATTCCAATCTAGATGTCCATGGGGACTAATATTTTATCCGGCGGTACGATAGCTTGCTATAGCCTGAATTAAAGAAACAATTTGCAAGCCATGCGCTTCGCGTGCACAAACACAATGGCCCGAACAGATCGGTTACTTATAAGGGCCTACGAGAAAATATTTCTTTAAGTAATAAAACAGATTTCCTTGTCTAATTACCATTATTTTTATTTAATAAAAAAATATAAATATTAAACTTACCAAATACATAAATCTCTCGATACAAAACTGTTATTAAGTATATTTGTGAACGAAACTTGTTGAAGGTATTAAAAGTATATCACGTCACTAAATGTAAAATCACTATAATAAAACAATAAACTGAATTATTTTTAAATAGATATATATCTTGTGAAAAGTATCACTAATAATAATACTGATATTTTTACACGATATTTGTGAAAAGTATTACTGTTAATATTACTAGTAAAATACGTGCGTGTTCTGAGCGCGGAGCGTCAGTCAAGTCGTGTTTTCTCAGCAATGGTTTAACAGAGACTACTGGCTGAGTACTGGTTGCCTCTAGTACCGGCATCACTTCGTAAATTATCTCAGTAACAATTCTGAAGTATTGTGTCAATAAAATCTCATATAATGATCAAATCAGAATTTATTTACGTCTTTTATCTTAATCTTTGTAAAGATAAAATTTTGTTAAACTCATAACTTCTAGGTGTATTTAACAAATAAATACAGGTTTAGAATCACAAATCAACAAGTAATTGAAAAATTTACATGTTTGAGAAAAACAAAGTAATTTTTTTTTTTATGGTATAGGAGGGCAAACCAGCAGGCGTGTCACCTGATGGTAAGCAACCAACGCCACCCATGGACACCAGCAACACATATAGTGTTACTGTTGCGTTGCCGACCTTTAAGGGATAGGGGAAAGGAAAGGATGGGGAAAGGGGGTGGGCCTCCGGGTACCTCTCTCACCGAACGAAACGCGGCATGAACCACTTTACGTCGGTCTTCTGAGAGGTCGTGGTATTTCACCGGTCGAGCCAGTCCATTCATGCAGCGAACTCCTTGCCTCTACCATTTTTTGTTGATGAATATACGAATTTCGACAATGCAATATTTCTTAAAATATTGATTCAAATATTTTGCTATGGAGTCAAGCAAATACTAAAAATTAGTTAGAATAAGATTGGACTAGGGTTGTTGTAAATATCAATTTTAATAGAAAGTTTTTATAGAAATTTCATAATTTAAGTAATTATTGGTGTATTGTATTAGTGTGGATTCTGTAACTACATAAACATATGATAGTGAATGTTGTTAATTGATAGCTGTGGGTGCCTTAAAAAAATGAGCACCGGTCATAACATAACTTCACGCCTTTTGTTACCCGAAGGTGTAGGCAGCGGCTGTTAAGCCTCGTCTCGCCGTTATGTTTACGTCCCAAATGGAATAGGTGGCGAACCTATTGCCATACCGGGCACAAAGTTTGTCAGTCATCGGTATTTATCACACATAACTTCCGAAAACAATTTCGAAAAGTCATTGGTGTGAGCCAGTGTCTGGAATCGAACCCCGGACCTCTGGATCAGAGGCCGTACGCTCGCCCACTGCGCCATCGAGACATAAAGCACCGGTCATGAAACTACATACTTAAGTAACTCAATGTTATTATATGTGCATCATTTACTGGCGTCCCAAATAAAATAAAAAAATTGTGTGGTTTTATGAAACCACCGTAAAAGTGAAACTTTTTTTCACATTATAGACATTTAGGTTATTGATTTTTAAATCTACTTTTTAAATATACATAAACAAAATATTTTTTCAATAATTATTTTTCAATAATTTAGTTAGTAAGTTTTTTAAATTGATGATTCTGATAAAATGATTAACATTTATATTTTTTTAGAGTGCAACAGTGTAAAACAGTTACTTCAAAGCAATTTTTTTAAAAGTTTGCTTTGGCTTCGTTTAACTTTAAGTTAAAGATTTAAATCAATTAATTCGATAATCTCATCATTTTCAAGTTAACGACTGAAGATTAAGAATTCCTAGATGGCGCTACTAGGTTGCTACTATTGATGATTCTGCCGTAATATCGTATTATATCGATAGATGTCGCCCGAATCGACAAGTATTCCAGCTTCGGCACTAGGGATAACGCGACACCTATTAAACGTTAACAACATTACAACAAAGGAACTTTACAAAACAAAACGATATTTTTTCCTCCAGTAAATATGATATTTCGATTTATTATGAAAATGTGACAAATACGTATATAAAGAGCACTATCTTATCTTATATCTTTAAATGAGCAATTCTTGTATATATATATATATATATAAAATTGGAATCTCGGAATCGGCTCCAACGATTTTCATGAAATTTCTATTCCAGCAGATGGCGTTGTTAACTAACACGAAGTCAATGTGTGTTTGCTTTGCTTTTATTACAGTTTATCACTGCAAAAAAATAAGTATATGTTTCTAATATAATATGTTAGTACATAGTATATATTAGTATATATTTATTATTCTGTCGGTAAGATCGAAAAATATTATTGATATTTCATTATTTTATTAGTATGTAATTCGTACTTAAATATAATTTTCAAAAAACACAATTTATAAATAATATAATTTTTTTTTTCTCCGCCTGCAATACGTACGTACGTACTCGTATATGTATGTATGTAAAAAACAAACAAACAAACAAACCCGATCCTAGAAAATGTGTCGAAATTGGTAAAGAGGACGGTAATTAGACGATTATACATACGGCCCTCGTGGTGCATCGGTAAACCGCACTACCGATAACACAAGGTCGGGGCGGGTTCGATCCCTCGTCTGGGGGTGTTTTTCTACATGTTTTTACGGTATTTATTTACAAAAATAATGTGTATATTTGGGTAATTAATTAATAAATAAATAAACGATAATAGACGTGAATGGCGCTCTGACGAGCGCCTTTCACTTTATCCCTACTCCGCGGCCGACCGTCACGCGACATGCAACACGCAGACGAAAAAGTTTGAGACGATGTAATAAAAGTTTCACTTTAATAAATAAATAAACATTGGTATTTATTTATAACTAGCTGACCCGGCGAACTTTGTTCCGCATCTAAAGTAATAAATGAGTAAATTTTGAATATCATGACGGTCAATTTGTGCTATTTATCGGCTTTAACTGCTGTCCCGCTATGTTAATACTGCAATATCTTCGAAAATATTAGTTTAAATTGCAGGCTGTAAAGGGCCAGGATCATCTATATTAACATGCACAATCTATATAAGACACTTTATTGGATGAAAATTAATGCTGTAATGTTTAAAATCACTTCGTAAATAAGCCATTATTTCTCGTAAAAAGTAAATAAATAAAAATGGTCATTGTGGGTTATCCCTAAGAGATAGACATACGCCTTTGCGGATTTTTTTGTAGACCTTCTGAAGGTGTTAAATAATGTAGAACATTGTTTTGATCTATCACTTAGGGTTCAGCCAGCATTTGCAATTAAAGTGCTAAAACTAGAAAATTATCATTTTTTCTTTACAACATTATATATGAATTTGAGATCAAAACCACCCCGATAACACCCTATAACTATTAAAAAAAATCGCATCAAAATCCGTTGCGTAGTTTTAAAGATAATAGGCATATAAGGGGACAGAAAGCAGAAAGTGACTTTGTTTTATACTATGTAATGAAGATACCTTAGTACTTAACCATGGTAGAGTCACGCGGTTCACTGCACGAATGGGCCGGCTCGACCGGTAAAATACCACGACCTCTCAGAATATCGATGTAAAGTGACTTCTGCGGCTTCGCTCAGTGAGAGAGGTATCCGAAGGCCCAATCCCTTTCCTGCTCCATTTCCCATCCCACTCCCGACCCCGTCTATATACTAAGGTCCATATATATTATGTGTTCAGGGCGTTTACCATACCCTATACCATTAGAAATGTACGCCAAAAACGGGTAGCTAAATTGAAATTGAATATTATATATATATATATTTATTGACTGAGCTGTGACTTTATCTGCTTATAATATTTTTTTAAAAATCTAAAATAAATTAAAGTAATTATAGTCTCTTAAATTCTCTCGGAAGTTGTATGAAATAAATATCGATGAGTGAAAACCTTGTCCCCGGTTCCGGGGAGGAAAAGGAATAATGTTTTGTTTTAAAAGTTACTTATGTCATTCCATTCAATGTAGTTGTCAACAATGTAGTAGTTCCATTCAATTAGTTGGTCCGCTTCTGGTCGTGAAACTCCCGTTAAAAGTCCGGTCCAACTGTTCAGAAGTTAGAACAGAACCCAGTGTATAATTAACTGCATCAGAAATAAGGACTCGTCCAGTGGTCACAAGTTGTAGGATTGATTCCAGGGTCATAAAAATGCTGTTTCGGAAAGGTTTTTCTTATCGGAAGATATATGTGATAAGTATCGATGACTGAAAACCTTGTCGCTTGTGGCAATAGGTTCAGCCGCCTATTTTATTCGGTGCGTAACATAAATATTCCGTGACTTGAGGCTGTAGTAGGTGTGAAGTTGTGTTTATGTTTATAAATTTATTAAATTAGAAAATTTATTAAAAATAAAAGAAAGACATAAACATAAAAAACATATATAACATAACTTCACGCCTTTTTCTACCCGATGGTATAGACAGCGGCTGTTAAGCCTCGTCTCGCCGTTATGTTTACGTCCCAAATGGAATAGGTGGCGAACCTATGGCCATACCGGGCACAAAGTTGTCAGTCATCGATATTTATCACACGTAACTTCCGAAAATTTCGAAATGTCAGGTCAATGCCAGGATTTGAACCCACTACTTCTTGAATTAAAAGCAGGGTGCTAGCCACTGCGCCACCGACACTGTTGAAAGAGATATTATTAAATTTCTGTATACACCTACATGTTTCTTTATGATACCAACTGGGTAATGGAGGAAGTGACACAGTTCTAGACCGAACACAGACGGTACAAACAAGTTAATTTATACGTATAGCAGTTGACCCGGCAAATGTTGGCAAAAATAAAAAAACACATTGAAAAAGTTTAATACTGTCGTAAAAACGAATACATTGCAAAAGTTTTTTTTTATAAATCCTGTTTTTAATGAATTAAAAAAACTTAAAAAAGAAACTATAGTTGAACCGGATATAATCGTTCTCAAATTAAATAATTGTCTTGCCCGAACAGCATGCCATCTATTGGGTGTAATTGTGAAGCTAAACCATACTCAAATCCCTTTAAACACACATACAAAATATCATTTAAATCGGTTCAGTCGTTCAAGAGGAGTTCGATGACATACACACGTAGATAAGAAATTTATATATATATTAAGATATACCACAGAGTAGTTTCGCGAACAATTCGAAAACAAGATAACACATAATACAATCATTAATCTTGGTTAATCGCAGCTGAGTATTATTTACGACAGGTGTATTAACATCACGCTTACAAAACCCTGATAGGTATGCCAGTTGTAAAGAGCTGGACATTATTATTATATACAATGTTTAGTATAGCATTAAATTATAATAGTAACTTAACAACTAGATATCATTTATATGGTTATGAGTATACAAAAATTTGCGTCACATACATACATAATTTCAAGCCAAATCCTTTGCGGGGTAGGCAGATAGAACAGAGCGCCATAAGGCATGATTCTTACACACCTCACTAGCTTCTGTGACTTTCATAAATCTTATCATACTTTTTCATCGGTTTATAAGTCTCCTGATATCACTTTCTGCAAAAATATTTTGCATTTTATCATGGAGTGCGATAAGACCGTCTTCGATTCCTACTTCCCTTCGCTTTTTCCCTGCATATCTGCTTAGTTCATAAATAATGTTGAATGTAGAGAAGAGCATCAAAAGAACAAAATATATTTTTTATGGGATAGAATGGCAAACGAGTAGGTGTGTTACCTGATGGCAAGCAAGTAATGCCGCCCAGAAGCGGTGAGTTCGACCACTAGAACACCGAGATTGTAAAATTTAATTATTTATACGACGTTTAATTTAATTTAAAGTATAATATTTGGAGTAGTTACGTACTTTCTTGTATAAATTAATGGTTACTTGAAAAGCTGCCTGCCAGCTACAAATTTATCATAATCAGTGAGTTCATTAGTTAAGTTTTATGTTTTCATACAAAGTATCAGATTAAACGTTCAGTTACCTTTAAATGAAGATTAAAATATTAATTGTGATGAGAGGAAAAACCAAAAGTTATAATTTCAACTAAATGCTAACATTATGGTTTAAAATGTAGAGTTTATTTTTTCAAGCCATTTATTTTAAAGTCAAACTAGTCTATGTATTTTATATGTTTTAGAAAACAATATTAGCGATATTCATAAAAAAATATTAGGTACCTTTATTAAATAATATCTTGGACACAATACACACAGCGCCCTCTAGTTACAAGCTAAGCAACTAAATGCTTGTGTTATGGATACTAGACAACGGATATTAATACACATATAATTTTCTTTTGTAAATACATACTTATTACATAGAAATACTTACTTATTACTTACATACTTACATAGAAAAACACGAAACACGAAAAAGACGCCGCACAAATGTTCATGTTTGTCACAAATATTTGTGCTCGGGTGGGAATGGAACCCCCGACCTCATTGCTGCAGCCGGTAGTTTTACCAATGCGCGACAAGGCAACAGTTTTTAGATTTTTTCAATTAGGTGGTATGTTTTCATTTGCGTCCCGCAAGAACGACTGCATAGTTTTTATTATTATTTTCACCAATGTATAGCTAACTTACATGGAAAAATCCGAAACCTTAATAACTGCTATTGGATTTCCATGCGGTTCCCGCGGTTGAATTTAGGTTTTCCTTAAGTATCGCTACAAACTCTTAATTTATCACAATTGGATGTTAGCAGTATACTATATTTATTGAGCAATATTCTTCATAACTCTCTCATCTCCCATCACCTCTGTCTCTCTCATCTAACAGCGCATATTTTATATCTCCTATATACTTTTACTACTTAAGAGTCAGTGTAAATATAGCCTATAGACTGTATATGTAGCCGTAAACATAACATAACATAACTTCACGCCTTTTGTTACCCGAAGGTGTAGGCAGCGGTTGTTAGCCTCGTCTCGCCGTTATGTTTACGTCCCAAATGGTGGTGGCGAACCTATTGCCATACCGGGCACAAAGTTTTCAGTCATCGATATTTATTACACAAAACTTCCTAAAAACAATATCAAAAAGTCATTGATGTGAGCCAGTGTCAGGAATCGAACCCGGACCTCTGGATCAGAAGCCGTGTGCTCGACCACTGCGCCACCGAGACTAAAGCCCTAAAGCCTTTTATAAAATTACTAGCAGACCGCGCGAACTTCGTACCGCCATATTTTATACATTTTCCAGTAAAAAGATTATTGCCGCGATCATATTAATTCCCCAAAGCTAACACTATTTTTTTTTCCAAATCAAGTTCCTAATACATACAACACGCCAGATCCCTTGCGGGTAGGTAGAGAGTACAAAACGCCATAAGGCACGATTATTACACACTTTGCTTAGTTGTTGATATTAGCGACTAACAACCTAGATATGATGAAAATAATAGAAGTTAAAATAATAAGCAGTTAGCTGCATGAATGGGCCGGCTCAACCCGTGAAAAACCAACTCCTCTCAGAAGATCGACGTAAAGTGGCTCATGCCGCGGTTCGTTCTGTGAGAGAGGTACGCGGAGGTCCACCTCCCATCCCCATCCTTTTTCCTTAAAGTTCGGCAACGCAACGGTAACATTATAGGTGTTGCCGGTGTCCATGGGCGGCGCAGGTTGCTTACCATCAGTCGACACGCTTTGCTCTCGTATGCCATAAAAAATATGATTAACTTCAATCAATAGCAATACCAGGGACTTTGTCAGAAGTTTTTTGTCAATCTTTAGTTTTTTTTTTATACAACTTGAACCTTTTTTTTTAATTGGTCATTGTCGTCGGTTTAAAAAAAAGCTGGTCACTACATGTTCTTACCAGTATGGCTAACTCATAGCTTGTGTTTTTATTTTAATAATTTAAATGATGTCGATTTGGCACCTTGGTATTATTATTACCTTTATCAAAATAAATTTACTAAGTTTTAAAAGAGATCATGATATTAAAAATGTAAATATAGATGGGCAACTCTATGTGGTATGTAGTCGTGCAGCAAACCCGCAGTCTTTATATTTTAGCATAAGACGCCAAGATCGAGGTGCGTAGGCATTTCTTGCGCTTCGTCCATTCATATGAAGTTGCAATATTGTAAGGAATTATAGATAATATTATAATATCTGCGTGAAGCTTTGACCCATGACTTTGGTTACTTAAGTATGAAAATATTTTTAAATATTTTAATATTCACTTTGCATATTACATACATATAATGAACAGAAAATAACGCGACACATTTAGGGAAACAAATTATCTGTCTGCTTGTGACTACGGCCAGTGCAACCAGGCCGAAACGTCAAGCTAATAATAAAATTATGTATTTGTTTACCTAAACGTGTCGCGTTATTTCCTGTTTATTATACTCTTAAATAGATCAAATTCTAATCTATGTGTCTAAATAGACACGGGGTCACAGATGTTACAGGTTCACATTACCTATTAATTATTACAAAATAAATATACAAATACCTAAGACGATTAAATACTACAAACTGATTAGGACAAAAAGAAAAAAAAAGTCTAAGAAAATAAAATAAAAAAATACCTGCCAGCTATGAGCGGCGCTCATGACCGAGTCGGGCGGGTCTCCCGAACATATATATGTGCGCGGAATATTTGCCTAAGAAACGTATACTTACATTTTGTATTTTGCGATATCTTTTGAATTAAATGTCCGAATTGAATCATTCAAAAAGTTCTACAAAAGTATTGAATCTATCTTTATATTGAAGTAATTTATTTTGAGTAGAGTTAATACCAAAGTACAAAATAAAGAACTTTTAAAACGACCTCATTATAATTATTTTTAAAAATTCAAAAAACACTTATTGTGCGATAACTACAATAGTTAGACATATGGCGTCGCGGACTTTTCTGTCGACAATTATATGTTCTGTAAAAGTGTAGTACATTGTTTTGTTCTATAATTAATAGTTTTTGCAGCGTTCGCGATTTAAGATTTTTTTTCGGGTCTTTTTCTTACACCTTGGGTTACATTATTGGACTTATAGTAAGGATCCCTAATTTATTTGAAAATATAATATAGCCTAAAGCCTTCCTCGATAAATGGACTATACACCAGTGAAAGAATTTTTGAAATCGGATCGGTGGTTTCTGAGATTAGCGCGTTCAAACAAACAAACAAACAAACTCTTCCGCTTTATAATATAAAGTATAGATATAAGTATAGATTTAAAGGCCGGCAACGCTGATGTGATGCCCCTGGTATTGCAAAGGCCATGGGCGGCAGTGATTGCTTTACATCAGGTGATCAGCAAGCTTGTTTGCCCCCTTCTATTATAAAAAAAAATTGTGTGGTTTTATGAAACCACCGTAAAAGTGAAACTTTTTTAAAACAGTTACTTCACAGCAATTTTTTTAAAAGTTTGCTTTGGCTTCGTTTAACTTTAAGTTAAAGATTTAAATCAATTAATTCGATAATCTCATCATTTTCAAGTTCTTTGGAAGTTAACGACTGAAGATTAAGAATTCCTAGATGGCGCTACTAGGTTGCTACTATTGATGATTCTGCCGTAATATCGTATTATATCGATAGATGTCGCCCGAATCGACAAGTATTCCAGCTTCGGCACTAGGGATAACGCGACACCTATTAAACGTTAACAACATTACAACAAAGGATCTTTACAAAACAAAACGATATTTTTTCCTCCAGTAAATATGATATTTTGATTTATTATGAAAATGTGACAAATACATATATAAAGAGCACTATCTTATCGCTAATAAATTGACGAACATAACTGTGTCACATATATGTAGTTCCGGTGGTCCAGTGGTCGAGCACACGGCTTCCGAATCACATAGGTCGCGTGTTCGAATCCTGGCACACTTTTTGGAATTGGAAACTTAAGTGAAGTAAGAAATGCGTCAGTCTGCTTCCTCCACTAATTCGTTAGTTACAAGTCAGTGGCAGTTTTGCAAAGAGAGAGAAAACTAGTTTAATTTGAAATCGAACCGGACGTCACCGGCTTTCAGGGGATTGTGCGATAAGGGCTATTTTAATTTACTTGCCATCTTGTATTTGTTAATAGGGTTTAATAAATGTTTTTTATTTTACGTGGTCACGACAATAATTCCTAGATGGCGCTACTAGGTTGCTACTATTGATGATTCTGCCGTAATATCGTATTATATCGATAGATGTCGCCCGAATCGACAAGTATTCCAGCTACGGCACTAGGGATAACGCGACACCTATTAAACGTTAACAACATTACAACAAAGGATCTTTACAAAACAAAACGATATTTTTTCCTCCAGTAAATATGATATTTCGATTTATTATGAAAATGTGACAAATACATATATAAAGAGCACTATCTTATCTTATATCTTTAAACGAGCAATTCTTGTATATATATATATATATATAAAATTGGAATCTCGGAATCGGCTCCAACGATTTTCATGAAATTTCTATTCCAGCAGATGGCGTTGTTAACTAACACGAAGTCAATGTGTGTTTGCTTTGCTTTTATTACAGTTTATCACTGCAAAAAATTAAGTATATGTTTCTAATATAATATGTTAGTACATAGTATATATTAGTATATATTTATTATTCTGTCGGTAAGATCGAAAAATATTATTGATATTTCATTATTTTATTAGTATGTAATTCGTACTTAAATATAATTTTCAAAAAACACAATTTATAAAAAAAAAGAAAATACCGAGCAAAGCTCGGTCATCCAGATATTCACTACTAAATTGACGAACATAACTGTGTCACATATATGTAGTTCACTTTTTGGAATTGGAAACTTAAAAGCCGCCGCCTACGCCTCCGTCGTTTACAATACATACGAATTTATTATATTCCCTTTTATCGTGTCATTTGTTATATTAATAATTTTTTTTTTTTTCTCCGCCTGCAATACGTACGTACGTATATGTATGTATGTAAAAAACAAACAAACAAACAAACCCGATCCTAGAAAATGTGTCGAAATTGGTAAAGAGGACGGTAATTAGACGATTATACATACGGCCCTCGTGGTGCATCGGTAAACCGCACTACCGATAACACAAGGTCGGGGCGGGTTCGATCCCTCGTCTGGGGGTGTTTTTCTACATGTTTTTACGGTATTTATTTACAAAAATAAAGTGTATATTTGGGTAATTAATTAATAATAAATAAATAAATAAACGATAATAGACGTGAAAGGCGCTCTGACGAGCGCCTTTCACTTTATCGCGTGACGGTCGGCCGCGGAGTACCGCGGCCGACCGTCACGCGACATGCAACACGCAGACGAAAAAGTTTGAGACGATGTAATAAAAGTTTCACTTTAAAAATAAAATAAAAAATGGACTATTTAGCACAAACATATTTTTCAATACAAACCAGGCATTCCGGAGATTACCGCGTAAGAACAAAAAAAATTAACTCTAGCTTACTATAGCTTAATAATATTATTACAGACTGATGCGCTGAGAAATTTTGCTCAACAAATAGATTTTATTTTTCATTAATGAATAAAAAAGTATGACTGAAAACTGTCTCAAGATATCAGCTAGATTGAGTGTTGAAAAAAAGTATGAACGCAATTTATTACTGTAACGAAGATCAAGATGAGTTCAACGTCGACATTCTGAGAGACGTCTCAATCTGTCTGAGACGTTTGATTCGAATGACTCAATCAAATAATTTAATTCACTTGATTGATACGACTCAATCAATTTACAACGATTTATATCACTTCCATCTAGGTGCTGATTCTTCGTGTCAAATTATGCGTGTTTTGTGTTTCGGTTCATTTTAACATTACAGTTCATTAAAAAGAAAAAGTTTTAATTACGATATACTGGCTATTTGGTAGTCTCCTTTGATTATGCAGGTTTAAGTCCTAAAGTGTTTCATCATCATCATGAGCCCAGATTAGACTGCTGAACGTAGGCCTCCCCCTTAGCGCACCATAACTCCTGATTCTGTGCGCGCTGCATCCAGCGACTTCCAACTGTTTTTATAAGGTCGTCTGTCCATCTAGTGGAGGGACGGCCTACGCTACGTATACCAACCCGTGGTCGCCACTCAAGAACCTTTTTTCCCCAGCGGTCGTCAGTTCTTCGAGTGATGTGGCCTGTCCACCTCCACTTCAGCGTGCTAACTCTATGGGCTATATCAGTTACTCATGTACGTCTACGGATCTCCGTATTTCGAATCTTATAGAGATATACCCTCTCCATAGCACGCTGAGCGACTTTGAGCTTCTTAATACGGCCAGCATTGAGAGACCATGTCTCAGAACAGATCATTTACCATCAGGTGTCACCTGATGGTAAAAGACCAGTGCCGCCCATGAACATCTGCAACACATAAGTGTTACAGTTGCGATGCCTACCTTTAATGGAGTACAATGGGGAATCCAGTTACCTCCCTCACCGAACGGAAGGTGGTATGCGCCACTTTACGTCCATCTTCTTAGAGGTTGTGGTATTTCCCCGGTCGGGACGGTCCATTCATGCAGCGAACTGCTTGGCTCTACTACTCGGTTTCAGTTCATTTTAAAATTTCTGTTGATTAAGGACCGTTTTAACTACAATATACTGGTTATTTGGTAGTCTCCTTTGATTATACAGGTTTAAGCTATAAAGTGTTTTAATAGAAAATATATTTTTTGTATGTCTGTAAATGATGATCATGACGATTTTCTTATATATTAATAAGAGACAGTAAAGGAATGTTTTTTAGTTCTTTCTTCTCTTCACTTCATAAAAGCCTCCGGGGTGGTCAGATCAAACTTTCTTTTACACTTGTTTCTTATTATATATATATATATAGCCTGGGTGGTCCAATGGTCGAGCAGCCTTATTCTGAATCAAAAAAGGCGTAAAGTTATGTTCTTTATTTTACATCAAATAATTCCGTAGACTCTTTGGTACGTCAATTTGATCATTGTCTATAAATATAAGTCAGACATTATCTTTCAGATATATCATTGATGTATACAAAGATTCTTAGACGAGATCTTCTACAAAAGAAATCCATTTTAAACCACTTACTCTCTCTATTTTTCAAAGAATTCACTCAATCAAACATTTGACGCCATGTACCTGGTGGTGAGTCTATTTATATGTATCCGGCACAAATAGACGGCATATCAATATAAAAATAGCCAACTGTCTGTACCAATAGAACGCTACGCAACGATGTTCTTCAAATGTTTGTTTTTATTACATAAATTTGTATTATTGTATTAACTGACCCGGCGAACTCTGTTTCGCCTCGGAAGCAATAAAATAAGAATTTTTCTAAAAAAATGCATTAGTTACTCTTTATTGCACCAGCTACCTGCCAATAAAATTACCGTCAATTTCGGTCCAGCTATAACACAAATTATCCGGAACAAACAGACAGACAGACATATAGACGGACAGATAGACAAAACTTATGAAAAATGTTATTTTAATGTATGCACCGTATATATACTTTTTTTTATGGGATATGAGGACAAACGAGCATGCGGGTTAACTGGTGGTAAGTGAGAAACGCCGGCCATGGACACCTGGAACACATATAGTGTTACAGTTGCGTTGCCGACCTTAAGAGAGTAGGATAGGAAAGGATGAGAAAGGGAGGTGGCCCTCCGAGTACCTCTCTCACCAAACGAAACGCGGCATGAGCCACTTTACGTCAATCTTCTTAGTGGTCGTGGTATTTCACCGGTCGAGCCGGCCCATTCATGCAGCGAACTGCTTGGCTCTACCACTGTAAGTACGTACCACTGTAATTCATTTGAATATAAAGTTGTAAACAGTTATTTCAATATTACAAATAAACACTTCAATTTTATTTATATGGATAGTAAATAACTTTACGCCTTTTTCTACCCGAAGGTGTAGGCAGCGGCTGTTAAGCCTCGTCTCGCCGTTATGTTTACGTCCCAAATAGAATAGGTGGCGAACCTATTGCCATACCGGGCACAAAGTTTTCAGCTATCAATATTTATCACACATAACTTCCGAAAACAATTTCGTAAAGTCATTGGTGTGAGCCAGTGTCAGGATTCGAACCCGGACCTCTGGATCAGAAGCCGCGTGCTCGACCACTGGGCCACCGAGACTATCAGGATTATCAAATAATCAATAGCAAATCTACAGGATTATAACCCCAAAAATGTTTATGTAATGTTTTATTTGGCCAAATTTTGCAACATTGTTCTTAGATTTAGCGGCACAGAGGAGTTTAACAAGTATTACGCAAAGACTAAACTAATTGGTTATACCGACTACACTTGGAACCAAGAAGGTTTATCTCTTCAAACATTAAATAGAGTTTCAAGTGCCTATCGTTGGTAATTAGTTTCAACAAGTTTTAATATTAAGTTCCGTTTCACGATGTACTAGCTGAAATATAACATAATAACATAACTTCACGCCTTTTTCTACCCGAAGGTGTAGGCAGCGTGTGTTAAGCCTCGTCTCGCCGTTATGTTTACATCCCAAATGGAATAGGTGGCGAACCTATTGCCATACCGGGCACAAAGTTATCAGTCATCGATATCTATAACACCAAACTTCAGAAAATTTCGAAAAGTCATTGGTGTGTGCCAGGATTTGAGCCCACTACTTCTTGAATCAGGAGCGGGGTGCTAGCCACCGCGCCACCGAGTTTCCGCAAAATGATTAGCAATTATGATAATTGAGATTAAAACTGCCATTTTGTCTTAGCTTTGAATATATTTATAAGATTGGTAGAGCCAGGCTGAGCGCTCCAAATCCAACGACCTATCAGAATATCGACGTAAAGTTGATTATGCCGCGTTTGGCTCGGTTAGCAAGGTATCCAGAATGCTGTGTGTATAATTTTATGATAAAATACACAAATTACATTATTTTTTAAAAATCTCTCGGTGAATCAGTGGTCATCTCGGTCTACTGGCTGGTGTCCAGAAGAAAGGCCGCATCGCTACGCTGAAAGGCAATGTCTTTGTGCGAAGAATAAACCGAGAGAGGCCTGCAATATCTTTATAAAGTAGACAATATAACAATTAATATAGATGCAATATTATGTGTCTATTTTGCTGAACATGATATTCCCACTTGGCACAGAGGCGAGTTTTTCTAAAATAAAAAATTTATTGTCATCAGTTTTCCTCACTTAACCATAAGAAGTCCGAAATTCCCTGAAGACCTGAAATCTGTTCAAATTCAAAGCAGGTCCGTATCGAAAATCAATCCCTTTTTTATTATCCTTGAGCGGCTTATCCTTTGTGGATTGAAACCGCTATTACAACTAAGCACAAAATAGAACAATTTAATCGACAACTAAGTGGATATAATGAAATATATTTGGATACCTCTGTACTGATTTGTTTTTTTTTTTAATTAATCGATAAAATTAAATCAGAAATAGTTCGGAGTTAGATAATAGTTCATTATATTGACATAAAAACGATCAAGTACCAATTAAAAGTACACAAATTCATTTAAAAATTGTCATTAACAGTGATAGAGTCAAGCAGTTCGCTGCATAAATGGGCCGGCTCGTCCCGTGAAATACCACGACCTCTCATAAGATCGACATAAAGTGGCTCATGCCGCGTTTCGTCCGGTGGGAGAGGCACCCGGAGGCCCACCCCCCTTCCCCATCCTTTCCTATCCTACTCTCTTAAGGTCGGCAACGCAACTGTAACACTATATGTGTTCCAGGTGTCCATGGGCGGCGTTTCTCACTTACCACCAGTTAACCCGCATGCTCGTTTGCCCTCATATCCCATAAAAAAGTATATATACGGTGCATACATTAAAATAACATTTTTCATAAGTTTTGTCTGTCTGTCCGTCTATATGTCTGTCTTAAGGGTCGGCAACGCAACGGTAATACTATATGTGTTGCTTGTGTTCGTCGGCGGCGCAAGTTGCTTACCATCAGGTGATACGCTTGCTCGTTTACGCTCCTATCCCATACATTATAATTAACTAGCATTGGCTGGCACAAAGATAAGAACTAAGAATTATATTATTGACATCATATACGAGTATTTATCATAGACTGTAGTATATGGCACATGTCAGTAAAAATGTACTATTAATCATCACTAACATTCTAACAGTAGTAGAGCCAAGCAGTTCACTGCATGAATGGGCCGGCTTGACCGGTGAAATACCACGACCTCTCAGAAGACCGACGTAAAGTGGCTCATGCCGCGTTTCGTTCGGTAAGAGAGTTACCCGGAGGCCCACCCCCCTTCCCCATCCTTTCCTATCCCCTATCCCTTAAAGGTCGGCAACGCAACAGTAACACTATATGTGTTGCTGGCGTCCATGGGCGGCGTTGGTTGCTTACCATCAGGTGACACGCCTGCTCGTTTGCCCTCCTATCCCATAAAAAAAAATCATCACTAACAGCGCGACCGCGAGTAAGCGATTCTCAGGATGTTTAAAAATTCAAACATTAACAATAATTATGTAAAAGTTGACACTTTGAAGCGCTTTTTACGCACACATTGATAAGTCACTCGCACATCAACGACCCATTTTTGGTCTCGTTGTTTGGGTTACTATTGCCAATTTAGTATTCCCATATATAGATATCATAGATATAGGTTGACATAGGTTGACATCATAGATTTATTTTTTAGTCTTAAAAATATAGGTATGTGCCTATTCAAATGACTTCTGGAAGTATAGATTTAGGATGGAATAACTTTAGTTATTCAAGTGTGAAAAAGTAAAACAAAGAAAACGTATCTTTTACTAAATACATGACCGTAAAGTTAAGGGCTTAGAGATGTTGGTACATAGTTATGTAGGAAGGGATGTGTTGTGTTTATCCCAAATAATATACATAAGGGAATTAGGGTAAGATAATCTTTAACGACTTAAAATAGCTATGAAAATTGTCTCGCAAGGCTTATGTAAGTTCGTACTAAAGTTTGTGGGGTATTTGGTCTCTATAAAAATTACCATATCAGGAAAAGTACTTGTGATACTTAAATATGTTATAACTTAGTAGTTTTTTTAAGCAATTGCAGGTTATTGATACGCGTTTAATAGCTACACTTGTATGTGTGTGTGTATGTATTTAATCAAACTCTTTGACCTCGATATTCTCTTACTATGAACGATCTGATTTTATTTAAACTTTGCACGACTGCCAGAGTCTGATTATAATGCAATGATAAAATCAAAACACCCCACTATCCTGATTAAATTCGCCAGGATTCAAGAATTTCTTTCCTACTAGCTCTATCTCTTTTACTCTCATGCGAAGTGTACTTGCATACGAGCAAGAGAAATAGAGCTAGTCGAGCACTCTGCATACTACAAACTAAACTTCTATTGTAAAAATTGCATCTTGTTCAGTAAACATTCACAGTAAACATTGGCACATGAGTTTCTTGCCCGATTCTTCTCATGATAGCCCCTACGCTCGGAATCGGGCCGCTCGTGGCGATTGCGTCCGTGTTTTCTTGTTCCACGGACGCACTTTCCTCAAGCGCTCGTGTTAAGTAGTTAATATAAAATAATAAAGTTAAATTGTACTTGTTGACTATTTTTAAGTGTCTGTGAAGACCTATGAAAATAAAACTTATTTTGACTTTGACTTTGATTCATCAATATACCGACAAATCTGGTACGCGTACTATAAACATAACTTCACGCCGAAGCGTTTGCGTAGGGTGGAGTAGGTTGGTACGCATACTATTGTGATAAAACAATATTTATGCTATAATATTAGGTTTCTTTGTTATATCCTCATAGCTATTCACTAACAAGTAAAAACTAAATGAAGTTAAAAAAAACTTTCATACAAACTAAACCGTACAAAATGATTTGAAAATAAAGCGTAAATATGAAAGCATGTCTTTAAGGTTTTTAAAAACATAACATAACATAACTTCACGCCTTTTGTTACCCGAAGGTGTAGGCAGCGGCTGTTAAGCCTCGTCTCGCCGTTATGTTTACGTCCCAAATAGAATAGGTGGCGAACCTATTGCCATACCGGGCACAAAGTTTTCAGTCATCGATATTTATCACACATAACTTCCGAAAAACAATTTCGAAAAGTCATTGGTGTGAGCCAGTGTCAAGAATCGAGCCCGGACCTTTGGATCAGAAGCCGTGTGCTCGACCACTGCACCACCGAGACTGTTGTTTTTTAAAAACAATATGTTTTTATTTTATAACTAAGAACTGGATTGCACCGTCTATCTGCTGGTAGGATTATCATTATCATTATTAACTGTCTTCTCTCTACTGCTGAACTTGTGGAGAACCCTACATCAATTTCTGGATTCAATGATTCCCTGAGTTCCTAATTAGGTTGTCACTCCATCTAGTGGCAGTATCATTCACTTCGAGTGACATGCTCTACCCAATACCATTTTAGTCTATATTCTGCCTATAACTTAAGATATTAATGGTATTAAGCTACATAATAAACACTGTAATTTCATTGTTCAGTTCATTCGTAAATAATTTCATGCCACTGAAGTTTGTTTTTCAGGAGAACACGCACTGAAAAACAGATCAATATTCGCTCAGTAAAGGTCATACCTTATTACGGGTTGTTTAATAGAAGTATAAATATGTTTCCAAGAAAACCTACTTTTGTATAGATATGAATACTAAATCATTCCATGTTGGGTTTTCATGGAGAAGATAAAGACACGAATGCCCTTGGGACTTGTGTACTCAAAGTTTCACTGTATCTTTAAAACTATATTTGGGTATACCTTCATTAATCTATACATATAATAAAATCGTAGGAAAGTTGAAACTGTACATTGAATATATTTTTTTAGAATACTTGGGACATGGTCTACAATCGATACCAAATACAAAAATTTTTTATTGTTTGTCTGTTCATCTGTTTGTTACAGATAAACTCTAAAAGTACTGCTCGTATTTACGTCAAAATTTGCATAAATATAGCCAAGAGTTCGGGTCAACACATAGGCTAAATATTATCACGCTATCACTAATGGCGGATGAGGAATGAACCCTTATAATAGCACAGGCACAGTATTTTTGCTGCTTTATGGCGTCCACGCAGACGAAGTAGTGGACAACGGCTAGTATTTAAATATAAAGAGGAAAGATTTGTCCGTTTTTTTGAACTATAAACTCTCATTTTAATAGAAATAGCTGTAATCTTAGTTAAAGATTCGGAAAATTAATTGTAATTATCAGAAATTATATTATTCTGGACCAAAGGACTTTTATGATCAGATATAGTTCTTGTAAATATATTTATTAAGCCTCGAATATCTTTGGTGTTCCTAGCTAAGCTATAAAATGCTTGTGTATTAGTAAACTATACAATATATGTCTATCAACATCAGTACTGAAAAATAACTGTGATTTTACAAACCCACCACGAAGCCTGTCTGTCAGTGGTAGAGCCAAGCAGTTCGCTGCATGAATGGGCCGGCTCGACCGGTGAAATACCATGACCTCTCAGAAGATTGACGTAAAGTAGCTCATGCCGCGTTTCGTTCGGTGAGAGAGGTACCCGGAGGCCCACCCCCTTTCCTCATCCTTTCCTTTCCCCTATCCCCTAAAGGTCGGCAACGCAACAGTAACACTATATGTGTCGCTGGTGTCCATGGGCGGCGTTGGTTGCTTACCATCAGGTAACACGCCTGCTCGTTTGGCCTCCTATCCCATAAAAAAAAAACTACTTTTTATCTCTCAAAATAATTGTCATTACCGAGTATAGGAAGCTCTGATCAAACATTCTGATAGATTCCTGATTCTGATAGACGGGACTCGTGGCGCATTGGTAAAATTACCGGCTGAAGCAATGAGGTCGGGGGTTCGATTCCCACCCGAACACAAATATTTGTGACAAACATGAATATTTGTGTGGTGTCTGGGTGTTTTTCTATGTATTATAAGTATGTATTTACAAAAAAAGAGTATAATATGTATTTATATCCGTTGTCTAGTATCCATAACACAAGCATTTAATTGCTTAGCTTGGAACTAGAGGGCGCTGTGTATATTGTGTCCAAGATATTATTATTATTATTCAAACATACCATAAAGATAATTAATTAACAATAATTCATCTGCAATTTTACAAACGCACATCTTTTCATCAATTCTATAATATTATTTGCATAAATAACTTTCCGTTTCTTGTAAATTTACATAAAGACGTAGGAGTGTAACGAGTCGTTGAATTAATGTAGGACGGTTATATTGCTCGCTTCATGCGCTACATTGCACTTGTCTGTTTACACATCTTTCTGGATGACTATCTGCTTGTTAAAATGACTTAACATATTACATAACTTCACGCTTTATTCTATCCGAAGATTGATAGTGGCTGTTAAGCCTCGATTCACTGTTATGTTTACGTCCCAAATGGAATAGGTGGCGAACCTATTGCCTCACACCGGGTACAAAGTTTTTCACTCATCGATATTTATCACACATATCTTCGGAAAATAATTTCGATGAGTCATTGATGCGAGCCCGATTTCGAACACACGACTTCTTAATTCAGAACCGGGGCGCTGACCACCGAGACTGCAATATTAATAATTTTAAAATCTAAACGTACTTGAGTATGCGTAGTATGCTATCTTGTCTCTCATCGATATTTATCAGACACATAACTACTGAAAGAAATTTCGGAAAAGTATAGGGTGTGCGATCGTATTCGAACCCGTTACCGCTCCATCAAAACAGTGATTCTGACTTCAAGTACATAGGTCTCGCGATAAAATCCAGACCCGCAAAATACTCAATATATGGTCACACATTTAGTACGATAGGACTGCAAAAACTGCCAAATTATTCCATTACTCCTAGTCATAACTACCACTACCTACAGATTCAATTATATGGGGAGTGTAGTTACAACAAGAGGCATTAAGAAGTTTTCCTGTCCCCACGTTACCTCGCATAAATTTATCAGTTACATTCTCGTAAAAAAAAAACTCTTAGTCGCATCACACGACACCCACGGGACCTACCGGGTGACACTACACCTGCCTGTGCCAGACGGCACTATAAAATAATATGCATGAAATTAAAAATGCCTTTTTATCCCGTAAATTTTTAGATATGTTTCTACATTCCAATTTTTATCCGATATTATAAATAGACCAACCTTGTTCACTGCACGAATGGTCTAGCTCAACCGTATAAATACCACGAGCTCATAAAATCTATGTTAAGTGACTTATACCACGGTTCATTCGGTGAGAGTGGTATACAAAACCTCATTACCCTTTTCAATCTTTTCCCCATTCAATCTTAAAAGCCAGCAATAGAACTGTGACTCTCTCGTTATTCCATGTGTCCATGGGTGATGTTACTAGCTTTTATGGGAAAGAGGGGCTTATTCGAGCACCCCGCTTCTGAATCAACAAGTAATGGGTTCGAATCCGGGCTCATACCAATGATTTCCCGGAATTCAAACTTTTCGGAAGTAATGTGTGAAAAATAATGATTGTCCTGTGTCTGACAGTAGGTTCGCCACTTATACCATTTGGGACGTAAAGATAACGGCGAGTCGAGGCTTAACAGCTGCCACTGCCTCCACCTTCGGGTAGGCGTGAAGTTAGGTTATGTTATTTTTAGGGGCTTTTTCCCATAAAAACTACTAGACATAGTCGTCGGCATAGATATATCATAGACTGTAGCAGATGGCACATGTTAGTAAAAATGTACTAATAATCATCACTGACATCGCGACCGCTAGTAAGCGATTCTCAGGATGTACTTAATTCAACACATGAACAATAATTATGTAAAAGTTGACACTTTGAAGCGCTTTTTACGCACACCTTGATAAGTCACTCACACATCAACAACCCATTTTTTGTCTCGTTGTTCGAGTGACTATTGCCGATCTATTATTTTTATATCTATGCTTAAAGCAGTGACACTGTACTAATAAATAAAATATAATAATATACACTTTGACGTTTACATGACGTGTGGCATGACAGATAATTTAACTCGTTCAAATTGATAAACGGATAATCCTTACGTCATCATTAACAGCAGTCATAAGCTTGTTAGTAATTTTTGACATAACTTGACTTAATAAATTTACATATCATCGCTAATTTTATACAAGTATGCATAGCTGAACTGTAGCCCGCGACACGCACGATCATTCAAAATTGCCTGAACAAATTTCCTTATAATTACGATAGAGTGGTAGAGCCAAGTAGTTTGCTGCATGAATGGGCCGGAACGACCGGTGAAATGCCACGATAACTCAGAAGATCGACGTAAAGTGGCTCATGCCGCGTTTCGTTTGGTGAGATAGGTACCTGGAGGCCCACCTCCCTTCCCTATCCTTTCCCATACTACTTCCTTAAAGGTCAGCAACGCAACTGTAATACTATACGTGTTGCAGGTGTCCATGGGCGGCGCTGATCACTTACCATTAGATGACGCATGCTCGTTTGCCCTACTATCCCATAAAAACAAAGATTTCCTTATAATTATCATTAGATAGTATAAAACAAAGTCACTTTCCGCTGTCTGTCCCCATAGATGCTTATATCTTTTAAACTACGCAACGGATTTTGATGCGGTTTTTTTTAATAGTTAGAGGGTGTCAACGGGGTAGTTTCATCTATAATTCATATTATTATATGATGTTGTAAAGAAAAAATGAAAATTTTCGACATTTAGCAATTTAATTGCAAACGCTGGCTGAACCCTAAGTGATAGATAAAAACAATGTTCTACATTATTAAACACCTTTAGAAGACCTACAAAAAAATTCGCAAGAGCATATGTCTATCTCTTAGGGATAATGACCAATGACCATTTTTATTTTTCACTTTTTACAAGAAATAATGGCTTATTTACGTAGCGATTTCAAACATTACAGCATTAATTTTCATCTAATGAAGTGTCTTACATAGATTGTGCATGTAATATAGATGATCCTGGCCCTGAACAGCATGCAATTGAAGCGAATACTTTCGAAGATATTGCAGTATTAACATAGCGGGAAAGCAGTTACAGCCCATAAATAGCACAAATTGAACCTGAAGATATCCAATCTACGAAACTGACTTTGACACTGTTTTCTCCGTAGATACATCATTCATTTTCCTGCCCTTATCATACAACATGTCATCCTTTCGTACTATACAAGTATCCATGTTGATAAGAGATTTGGCTTCGATTTTATGAACAGCCGCCTGTCTGACGTCAACCTTTCTTGGGAATGTTTTCGTTGGTAGTTTATTCCCCTACTAGGTATTGGCACAACATGTCATCCTATCGAACTATCCATGCTCTAATAAGAAAACAATGTTTTTTATATCTTCATTATTGATAATTTATAAGTCCACAAGTGTAAGTTTAAAACATGGATTGTCACGTAAGGATAATCATACGCCAGCAAAGATCTGGGCTACAACCAGTTCAATAATATAGCATCTAACTCATACGTGTTATAATAGATTTTATATATTGTTTAACTTAAATATTAAACTGTGAATGTCTTTTTTTTTAAATACGCAAATAAGAAAAAATGATTTAAGTATTAAAAAATATTAATAACTCAAGGTTAAGCACGATTATAAGTAATCCTACTAGCATTGCGGAATTGTGATTAGAAATGTCATAGATTCAAACTTCGGTTACACGAACGATTATCATCTACCTACCCTTGTCGCATTATCTGGGGTAGGCACAACAGGTTTTTCTTTTCAATATTTCCCTATCATTCGCATCTTCCACACTAAGACCCTTCATAATGATGCCGTCTTTCACACAATTCATCCATTTTATTTAGGTCCTCCTCTTATCTTACTTCCATCCGCATTCAGTTCTATCATTCTTCTCTCAACTTGTGTATCATCCCTTCTCATTACATGCCCATACCATACAATATCATTTCTCTTAAACTCTCAGTTATTGGAGCAATTTTCAAACTTACTCGAATGATTCTAACTCTAGCCGATTCTAGCCGAAGCGTCTGATAAGCCTCGAATCGCCGTTATGTTTGCGTTCCAAATGGAATAATAGGTGGCGAACCTATTACCATACAAAGTTTTCAGTAATATCACACACAAACACATTACTTCCGAAAAGAATTTTCCAAAATTCGTTAGTGTGAGCCCGAATTCGAACACACATCTTATTGATCCAGAAGCCGAGTGCTCGACCACTGGACCAGCGAGACTTACACACGTAAATAATTATTAAACCCGAATATGTGAGTCATAAGTTTGAATTCCGCTTGAACGAATCGTTTATTTTGTACGAACACAAAATAGGCAACGTGAAAAGAATTTCTATGTTATCTTTAAGCTTTTGTGGAATTCGCAAAAGCTTATTTAATACAAAGATTTCTATTGATTTAATATTTTGTGTTCCATTTGTGTCTTTCATTTGTCAAAACAATCAGTTTTATTATTGCCTAAAATGTATACTTATTTATTTATTTTTTCATTCACGCTTCGCGTTTCAAGAATTATAAAATGTACAAATACTTAACTACTGGTGCTTACTTATTTTTCTTTCTTCAAATAAAATAAGTTGAAATAAGAAATTCATAGAATTGTGGACACAATTTCGCTAACCGCCTCCAGACTATTTGTTCGCCAGCTATAAGGTTTCTTCGTTCAAACGTTTCTGTATGGCACTTCTATTTGTGCTTTTAACTGTTACTTTTTTCATCATAAAGCAATTTTAACACTGGTTATCAATTTTAACACGTTTTATAGATTTTTTTTTAAAGAATGAATACTTACAGTCTCGGTGGTGCAGTGGCTAGCACCCCGCTTCTGATTCAAGAAGTAGTGGGTTCAAATCCTGGCACACACCAATGACTTTTCGAAATTTTCGGAAGTTGCGTGTGATAAATATCGATGACTGATAACTTTGTGCCCGGTATGGCAATAGGTTTGCCACCTATTCCATTTGGGACGTAAACATAGCGGCGAGACGAGGCTTAACAGCCGCTGCCTACACCTTCGGGTAGAAAAAGTTGTGAAGTTATGTTATGTTTCTTAAAGAAAAATTTTCAAAACAAGTAAGATTTGTGAATTAATGACAAGCAGGTTTAATATTATAAAGTTATTTTCCGCTATCTGTCTAACTCTATGTTTCCATAGTTTTTGAAATTTCAAGTTCTGGTAGAAAACAGACAGATGGCGCTGTTTTGGGCAGATTAACGTTTGTCGGCGAGTATTATCCATACCCCTGACGTAGTAATAACCAAAACTTAACTTAAAGACTTATTTTATGACTTGCTAATTAGCAATGTTGATAAATATTAGTAAATATATATATATACATATATATATATAAATATTTAACCACAAATCATTTAATAACATTTTTTTACATTCGTCCAGTTTGGACAGGCTATAGCTTACGGCCTTGCCTTTAGTATAATTTTCTTTACAGTTTAAAACTTAATCTAACTTAAACTAGCTTAAAATAACTTTATCTACCCTAACCTAATCATCCATTAAGTCGTGGCACTTTATACACTACTAGCAGACCGCGCGAACTTCGTACCGCCATATTTTATACATTTTCCACTCAAAAGATTATTGCCGCAATCATATTAATACCCCAAAGCTTTCCTCATAAATGGACTATCTAACACTAATATTTATTTCAATTCAAGTTCTTGATACATACATACATAACTTCAGGCCAGATTCCTTGCGGGGTAGGCAGAGAGAACAAAGTGCCATAAGGCACGATTATTACACGCGTCACTCGCTTAGCTAGTATGTATTAGCGTACTGACAACCAAGACATTGATAATATTTACAACTTCAAAGAAAGCTTTACTAATAAAGCATTGCTAACAATGCCACTTATGAACAATGAATATAGCAATGAACTTGTCCCAAGTTTTTCGTCAACCTTTAGTTTTTTTTTTAATACTACATAAACAACTTTTTTTATATGGTCACTATTGTTGACTTCAAAGAAAAAAACGGGCCACCATATGTTTAAACCGGGGTAGCTAACTCACAGTAAGTGTTTTTTTTTTAAAGTCAAATGATGTCGGTTTAGCGATTAAGCTTATTGAAATAAATTTACTACATTTTAAAAGATATCACGATCTTAATAATGTAAAGTTTATTACATATATCTAGAATGTATTATAAATCAGTCACATCAGTCACACCTTGTCAGTGGTAAAGTCACGCAGTTCGCTGCATGAATGGGCCGGCTCGACCCGTGGAATACCACGACCTCTCAGATTATCGCTGAAAAGTGGCCTTAGCCGCGTTTCACTCGCTGAGAGAGGTGTTCGGAGGCCCAATCCCTTTTCCCCTCCCCTACCGAAACCCACTCCCGACTCCACCCATATCCCATTGTAAGCGCCGGCAACGCAACTGTAACACTGCATGTGGTGAGGTGGCCATGGGCGGCGTTTGTAACTATCATAAGCCTGCTCATTTGCCCCTTATACAATAAAAATGTAACCTAATTCCTATCCTACTTCTAATATATAAAATTCTCGTGTCACAATTTTCCCATACTCCTTCGGAACGGCTTGACCGATTCTCATGAAATTTTGTATGCATATCGGGTAAGTCGGAGAATTTTCAACCCCCTACGATCAACCCCTATTTTTTAAATTTAATTTTTTGGCAAGACAACGTTTGCCGGGTCAGCTAGTAATATATAAATGTGAATGTAAGTTTGTTTGTGTGCTTTCACGCGATAACTACTCAATCGATCATCATGAAACTTTGTACACATATTCTTTAAAGTAATTTACATATTTTTGAACCCGAAGGAAAAACTTATAAAATAGTCTACAACAATATCCTACATACTCTTATAAAATTGTTAAAGTCCAAAATTATTTATTTTTGTTACAGAGAAATATATTTTACCTTAAAAAATGTTGTTAGTTTTTAAACGTCATTGTATGTAGTAATTTTAAAAATTAATAATTCCAGCTAAGCAATAAAACAGAGTTATCATATTGATTAACTTCTATAGTCATAATCTTTGATACCTATTTAATGGATTTAATGCGAGCGAAGCCGCGGGTAAAAGCTAGTAACTTTTATAAATAAAAATACCACAAAATACGATTAAATACTACAAATTTTAAATTTTAATTAAAGTATTGAGCGATATGATGACAAAGAGAGAAACAACAACAAAACATAACTTCACGCCTTTTCTACTCGAAGGTGTAGACAGCGGCTGTTAAACCTCGTTTCGCCACTATGTTTTCATCCCAAATGGAATAGGTGGCGAACTTACTGCCATACCAGGCACAAAGTTTATAGTCATCGATATCTAAATACACATAACTTCAGAAAACAATTTCAAAAAGGCATTGGTGTGAGCCAGAACTCGAACCCGCGACTACTTTATACAGAAGTGGGGTTCTCGACAACTGGACCACCGGTACCTTTTAGCAAGAAACAAACGTAAAAAAATCTACCTGCTAGCTGTCGCGGTCCGAGCTGTCCGAGTCGGACACATCATCAGTGTAACTAAATATTTCCCTATGAACTGAATACTTACATTTTGTATTTTGCGATATCTTTGGAATTAAATGTCCGAATTAAATTATTCAAAAAGTTCTAGAAAGGTATTGAATCTGTCTTTTTATTTAAGTAATTTATTTTCAGGAAAGTTAAATTCAAGGTACAAAATAAAGCATTTTTATAACGACATCAATTTAATTATTTTAAATAATTCAAAAAACACTTATTGTGAGATAACTACAATAGTTAGACATATGCCGTCGCGGACTTTTTTATAGACAAATTTATGTTCTGTAAAAGTGTAATACATTGTTTTATTCTAGAATCGATAGTTTTCGCAGCGTTCACGATGTAAGAATTATTTTCGAGTCATTTTCTTACACCTTGGGTTACATTATTGGACTTATAGTAAGGATCCCTAATTAATTTGAAAATATAATATAGCCTAAAGCCTTCCTCGATAAATGGACTATATACCACTGAAAGAATTTTTAAAATCGGACTGATGGTTTCTGAGATTAGCGCGTTCAAACAAACAAACAAACAAACAAACTCTTCCGCTTTATAATATAAGTATAGATGTCCCAAGGGAGCTTTGTCGACAATATAGAAGAGCACGCTACACACGATATTTACAGCATTTTACACATTTGCACTCATATACGAACACTTAATAAATAAAACGCCACGAATTTTATTGAATAACATCCATTGAAATACAAATTTTAGAAAATAATGCAAAAAAAACTGACATGACTCTTCTATATTCCCGCCAAAAAAAATTGTATTACCTTCAAAGTCGTTACACACGTCACGTCACACACGTCAATTTTTTCCACGTAACATCAAGCGTACTAAAAAAATTCAATAGCTTCTTAATAGGTACTTCTGTCAGAGATAAATATTAATATGATTAGGTATATTAAACTCACGTTTAGCGAGTTTTGAATAACATAACAAATAAAACATATGACGTACAGGTGTCAGATAGGAACAAAGTTCCATATTGCATAATATATATTAATAGCAAACTCAAATAATATAAATTAATAATAGTCTTCACGTAGACACTGTTTTAATATAGTTAGACTACGTTGCGTTTGAACATTTATTTATGTTTAGAGGTATTCGGCAGGCCAACGCACCATAAGGAACTTGGCTCCAAAAATAAATTGATACGAAAAAGTACGGAACCAGGGCACGTGAATTTATTATTTAGAAATATTTTTGTAAGTTCTTGTTAGTCTCGGTGGTCCAGTGGTCGAGTACACGGCTTCTGATCCCGAGGTCCAGGTTCGAATCCTGACACTGGCTCACACCAATGACTTTTCCGAAATTGTTTTCGGAAATTAAGTGTAATAAACATCGATGGCTGAAAGCTTTGTGCCCGGTATGGCAATAGGTTCGCCACCTATTCCATTTGGGACGTAAACATAACGGCGAAACGAGGCTTAACAGCCGCTGCCTACACCTTCGGATGTCAAAGTTGTTAGTGGTAAAAATTGATGGCTGATAATATGTCTATTGCAACAGGAACCATAACGATAGTAAAACTTTTGACAGACAGCCACGCAGGTCGCTGCATGAATGGGTCGACTCGTCCGCTGAAATACCACGACCTCTCAGAATATCGACGTAAAGTGGCTTAGGTCGCCTTTTGCCCGTTCCACTTCCAACCCCTACATTATCACATTTTAAAGGCAGACCTAGCAACTGTAACAATCTGAAAAATCATCTCCAATGCAGATGTGTGTTGAAGATTTCAATGGGTGATGTTAGTTGCTTACCATAGGGTGACAAACCTACTCGTTTGCCCTCTTATCTAATATATAAAATTCTCGAGTCTAGATGTGCGTAATTGAACTCCTCCGAAACGGCTTGACCGATTCTCATGAAATTTTATGTGCGTGTCGGGTAGGTCTGAGAATAGGACAACATCTATTTTTCATCCCCCTAAATCACAAGGGTAGCCCACCCCTCAATATTTTTTTTTAATTTTTCGACATATTTCTGTTTCTTATTTTTTTTATAAAACGGGATACAAAAATACATGCAACCCTAAATTTTCAACCCCCTACGATCAACCCCTATTTTTTAAATTTCATTTTTCGGCAAGACAACGTTTGCTGGGTCAGCTAGTCTAATATATAAAATTCTCGTGTGACGGGGTGCGTAATTGAACTCCTCCGAAACGGCTCGACTGATTCTCATGAAATTTTGTGTGCATATCGGGTAGGTCTGAGAATAGGACAACATCTATTTTTCATCCCCCTAAATCACAAGGGTAGCCCACCCCTCAATATTTTTTTTTAATTTTTCGACATTTTTCTGTTTCTTATTTTTTTTTATAAAACGGGATACAAGAATACATACAACCCTAAAATTTCAACCCCCTACGATCAACCCTTATTTTTTAAATTTTATTTTTTGGCAAGACAACGTTTGCGGGGTCAGCTAGTAGCATAATAAAATTCAAATCAAAATCCGTTCAGCCCTGGAATAACAAACTAATAAATATGCACATCGTCTTGAAAAACATAACCCATTTTCTGCCACAGTCATATAATTACCTTCAAACATACTTTCTTACAGCCAGACAGGTCTGGTCTGTGTCGTAATATATCACAGAGGTAAATCCGCACGCACTTGATTGAAATATTGCGAGAATAAATAACGAGATGTCAATTAAAACTGGGCTCCGTACAATAAAGGTTGGCGTCGGTTTTGGTGAAAAAAAATTGCGTATTTCAATAATAAATCGTGAAAAGAGACATTTAGCAAAAATACAAATATATATATTAAATCTGAAAAAGACAGTTCAGGATTCGTTTTGACATATAGAAATGAGCCATCTTGGCAACCGAGAAAATCCTTTGGATTGATGATGGACAGGCAAACTCCTGTGAAATTTACGCTTAAATCTAACAATTTTATTCTTACATTAGTAAAGAGATAACACTTTTAAATCGGTGGTATTAGAATAATAAAAAAAGCAATCCTCTTTCCTTGCGCAATTTTGCGCCAAAAAATCTTTAATCAAGATATACACAAAATAAACAGTAGCTTAAGTTGAAAAAAAAATAGTGCTTAAATCAAATTAAAATCACTACTATAGTTTTGTTTGTAACACTTTTACGCGAAATCTAATAAACCGATTCCAATAAAACTGTACATAACAATTCTCAAGGGTATCAAAAAGGATATTTGGATACTTTTTACTAAAAAAATATATTTTCTGAGACATACATTTATTATTTATTTAAGGGTTTCATAGGGAGCAAGTTCGCGGGTAAAATTTAGTAATAAATAAAGCTCAGTTCGGCGCGAATATACTGCATTAAATTATCATTTAAGGCCAATTTGTAAGGACCTTTGGGGACCTTGGGGTGTAAGGACATATCTGGCGAAGGTCTAATTTTAGAAACCGATTACAAATTACCTTGAGAGCGAGAGAAGATATGAGAGAGAAATTGAAACTGTTGTAATCAAAGAGTAACTGGGTTATGCGAAATTGTCGAAGGCAATTAAATCATAGCCCTTTCAGAAATACCAATCTTAGTTCGAGAGCTGAAATACATAATATCAAGCTTGCTTTATTTTGCCAATCTTGTATTGAAATATAATCCTTGGGTTTAATTGTTGAACAGTTTTAGAAAGGAAAGTATGTTTGTTAAGCATTTAAGTTTGTTAATCAGGCACGCCTAAAATTCTGAACGGTTGCTGGTAAAATTTAATACAGAATATTATCTGGAATAGCGAATGGGCTTAGTATTACTGGAACAGATACAAAGATAGGTAACCCTATTAAAACCTTCCAGTAGTAAAAACCAGTACTGGAACTAACCGCTTGAATTTGAAATGTAAATTTTACTTGTTATTAGTGGAGTGAACTTAATGCTTGACCTAAGTGTCATAGGAGTCTTCTAATGTGTTTTGATGGGATACAGGGAAAATGAGCAAGTGGGTCACGGGTGTTAAGTGACAAGCGACGTCCAGGGTCCAGGTGCATGACAGATGGAGACACAACTGCGTTTATGGTCTTTAAAATGGTGTACGAAGCAGGCTAGAAACTGGGATGGGAATTGTCAGTCAACATTCTAGTGTGATTATAATATATTATTAAATTTTTATTTACCTTATAGTTTAATGTAATAACGGAACTTGTCTTAAAGAAATTAGGAAATAAGGATAACGTGATGTTTTATACTACGCACCGGCTGCCCGATTTATAAATCGACTGACTCATGTTTAGTAAAAAAAAAAAAGTTCTCATCATAAAGATTCCGCTGGTAAAACGTGTTATCGTTAACAGTGAAACATCAAGTGTTGTAATCTTGTTGAAGATAAAAACTAATACATATGACATCATATGAGATAGGCGGTGCTACGTGCCAACGAAAATTTCCAAAAACAAATTCATTATTTACTTTTTTTTAGTGTATCATATTTTCGCATGGTTTTTGGGACAGACAGAACGAGATAAAGTGCGCTATTTGCTTGCTCATAGGTCAAATTAAATGATCATGCTATGCTCGAAATTTTTCTTAAAGACCAAATCCACCACGAAGTAAATCGCCAGAGAACGAACGAATTAGTAAGCTGAAGGGACATTGGGCTGGTCATATATGCCACAGGGTAGGCTGGTTTTAGAGTGGAGACCACTGATCGGAAAACTCAGCGTTTGGCGCCATGTGACCAGATCCAGCTTTGATATAAACAGATCGGGCTCAGTGGCGCTTTTTAGGAGGTGCCTACGTCCAGCAGCGGACTGATGCAGGCTGATGATGAGCACGCTTGGAAGTGGAACAATGACTGTGATATGGTCTTTAGAAGTTAGTCTTTTTTTTACTTTTTCAACTTTTTTGGGGGCTTGACTCTTTTGTTGCTTTCAAATTATAAAACCAAATTTGAGTTCAAATATACTCGTAATTTGATTGTTGATAATACAGTAATATGATATCATAGAAAATTTAAAATGGATACAAAAATTCTATATGTTTACGAGAAAAATTTAACTCATGTCTTACTCAGAGACAGTAAAATGCATCCACAACAAAGTTCGAGGAAAAATGGTGCCTGTAAGTCGGTGTTGTGATATATTCCACTCGTTCTGGAACATAAACTGGAACATCTACTTTTCTAAAATATTAAAAACACGAATATAAATCTGTTTGTTTTTGCAAAATTTTATGAGGAATCACTTTCAAGTGATTACTAAAATATTTCTGCCATCCTCCTCCTTGCTTCGTTTATCCTCACTGCTGAGGGTCGTGGCCTCATTGATCATTCTTGTGGTCCAGAGTATGGATTAGGTTTCGCCACCGTTCTCTATCTTTGGCAGCGTGGATGGCATCGTAGATCGAGATGTTTAGGGCTGCACGGATTTGATCAGACCAGCGAGTCGGGCACCTACCTCTGGGCCTCTTCCCGTCAACCTTTCCCGTCAGAAGTAACCTTTCCAGGCTGTCGGCTCTTCCTCTCGCGATATGGCCAAAGAATTCGCAACTCCTCCGTATGCACGTGGTGCTGAGTCTCGACGGTATCTTGAGCTCGGTCTGGATGGATTCATTGGTACGATGTTCGGACCAATGGATTCCGAGCATCTTCCTCCAGCACCACATTTCAAACGCATCGATGCGTTTGCAGTCAGCTTTTCTTAAGGTCCAGGTCTCCGCGCCATACAGGAAAATGGATAATACGAGAGTAGTGACCAGCCGCTTCTTCGTCTTCCTCGAGATGCTCCTGTCCGCCCATATGCGGTTCATCTGGGTCATAGCACTCTTAGCCATACCAATGCGTCTTCTGATGTCCTTTTCGCAAGATCCATTATTGGTAATGACTGAACCCAGATATATGAAGTCATCCACTACTTCGAGATTTAGATCAGAAACCTGAGTGAGAGACCCGCGGCGGTCGACCACCATGAGCTTGGTTTTCGCTCTGTTTATTAGAAGGCCCATTTCCTCACTAGTACGCTCCAGTCTTTTCAGCAAAGTGCACATTTCCTCTTTCGTTGATGCGAAAAGAGTGGTATCGTCGGCATACCGCAAGTTAGTTATTTTGGTACCGCCAATGGAGACGCCACCATCCCAGTCTCCACACACTCGTCGCATAATATACTCGCCATAAATGTTAAACAAAATTGGGGACAAAATGCAACCCTGTCGGACACCTTTTTTGAAGGAGAACGGCCCGGAAAGAGTGCGGTCGATCCTGACAACACCTTGGTTGTCAGAGTATAGGGACTGTAGTAGGGCAGTCAGGTGGTCAGGGACCCCCAGTTCGGCGAGTATTTTCCATAAACATTGCCAGTCGACGCAGTCAAATGCCTTGCTGTAGTCAATGAAACACATTACGAATGGGATGTTAAATTCGTAGGACTTCTCAATTATCAATCTTACGTTGAGAATTTGTTCTCGTGTGCCTTTTCCTTTGACAAATCCAGCCTGCTCCTGTGAGATCTGCCAGTCAAGAAAATGCTTTAAGCGGTTGTTTATTATGTGCAGGAGAACTTTGCTGCTGTGGGATATGAGCGCCAGAGTCCTATAGTTGTCACAGATTCTTGTGGAGCCTTTTTTGTGAAGGGGTACAATCAGCGATTCAGTCCAGTCCTTAGGCCATTTGCCAGTTTGCCATGTGCGATTGCAGATTTTATGTAGGCAGTCAATGCCGTTATCACCCAGATTCTTTAGCACCTCAGCGGTAATTTGGTCGGGTCCGGGAGCTTTTTTGCATTTCAGAGTGCCAATTGCTGCTGTTATTTCCGACCGCAATATTGGGGGCTCAAGTTTCAAACTAAGCCAACTGGGCCCTGTCTCCGTGGAGGTGCATACCTGGTGGTCATAGAGCTTCTCACAGTATCTACGCCATCTCTCCGCTATCGCTTCCAGGTCATGAATTGCATCTCCGGCCTCGTCGTTGATGACCCAAGTTTTGGGCTTAAACTGTCGGGATAAGAGGTGTACCTTCCTGAACAGGTCTGTAGTTTGGAATTTTAAGGAGTTGGTCTCTATTTCTGAGCAGATATTCGACAGGAATCGGTTCTTGTCTCTTCGACATTTCCTTTTCACCTCTTTCCAGATCTCAGAGTACCGTTTTCTAACCCGACAAGACTGCAGACCCTTCATTCTTTCCTCTTTGCAATTGCGAATTAACTCCCAGGTGTCTTCAGCTAGCCACAATTTGGTCGGTCTTTCCTTTGCCCCACCATCATTCCTACATGCTTTGATGGTGTCAAGCGCAGCATTGACCTGGGATTTTAGATGGTTCCAGCATGAATCTGCATCTTTATCCACAGAAATTGGGAGTTCCGAAAGCTTCTTTTCCACAACAGACTGGAAGTGTGAGATCTCTGTAGGATGTATTGTCAACGGCTTGGACTTTTTTTGTGTTTTAGGAGCCTTTAGTCTAACTGCAAATTTCGCGACCAGTAGGTTGTGGTCAGAACCGCATTCCGCACCCGGATATGTCTTTGTATTTAGGACAGATGACTTCCAGCGCGTGTTCACAATTATGAAGTCAATCTGATTCCTATATCGTGCCCCAGGAGATGTCCAAGTGTACAAACGTCTAGGATGGTGCTGAAATTGTGTGTTTGTGATGCAAAGATTCCTGTCGATGCAGTATTCAATCAGTCGCTGGCCACGATTACTCCTGTTGCCCAGTCCGAATCGTCCCACTGTATTTCGAATGTGGCTATCGTCAGAAGTATCTCCGACCTTTGCGTTCCAGTCCCCAAGAATCATAGTAATTTCTCGCTTCGGGATCTTCTCTAGCGTGGTGGTAAGTGTATTGTAAAACCCGTCAATATCCTCTTCAGGTGAGTTTTCAGTAGGTGCATATATTTGAACAATATTCAGTACAGTGGGTTTGGCGTTGATCCTTAGAGTTATAATTCTGTCGGACACTGGATTATAGCCCAGCACGTACTTGTTGATATGCCCTGGGACTAGTATGGCGACACCCCTTTCACTTTTGTCCTCACAGCCGGAGAAGTAGAGGATGTTTCCACTGGCGGTATTAAAGTGGCCCTGACCTCGCATGTGGGTTTCACTCAGACCAGCTATGGATATGTGGTAGTTCTTCAGTTCCCTGTCTACCATGGCCAATTTTCCAGCCATCAATAGTCCGCGGACGTTCCATGTTCCTATCTTATGTTTATTTCGGATTTGAAGTTGCTCAGTTTTAGTGTTTTGAGCTTCGCCTTGTGCGTTACTTACTATAGGAGCCCGGCGTCGCACTCCAATAGAAGCTTCGGTAGCATATTTCACACCAGCCGGCCCGGGTACCGGGTGGCGCCGATTGTCAATCGGTTGGTCCGACGTCACTTTCTCAATAGTCCGATTAATGTTCATAGAGGCTTTCTTGGGAGTATACTCGTGGTGGGTTCCCGCGTCCTTCCACGGCAGGTGCTTTTAGAAGGGAATTTAGTCCTTCTAGGCCGCTGCAGCCTGGTTTTGATCGGGTTTATTACCGCCGCCCGACACTCGGCGTTGACAGTTTTACGGTGGGAAGTCGGAGTCCAGCACAACCCTCCTCTTTTCGCATCCGGGCTTGGGACCGGCATAGGCAGAGTTTCTGCCATACTTTGTCAGAAATAAAGTACATTTAATAGGTATGTATGGCAGAAAAATGCAATTTGCTATTTCCAATGCGGTACTGCAGGCCAATTATGAGCTCTTAATTCCAGCCTGTTTACGCGGTGCCTTACAAATTCGTACTTCCAACTACTAATATCAATTAGTCGAGACTGCTCATTACTGACTAAACGAAATAAGTCATTGATAAATCGAATTTGCAGTGAATTTGACAGCGATTACTCATCACTGACTAGCTGGAATTAGTAGTTAGAAATTCGAATTTGCAAGGCACCGCATACGCTGGCCGGAATTAAGAGATCATAAGAGGCCCGCAGATGAGAAGCCTGAGTTGGGTATGGCAGAGTATGCATGAATGTAGGATAAACGTGGTCGTAATGAGGGTACTGCGTAAAATTTGCGAAATTGGGTTGTAAGGAAGGCTTAAATGAGTATGTCAGTGTAAAAGTAAAGAAGGGCATGCTCCGATGGTTCAGACATGTAGAAAGAATCGATGATGCAAGAGTGAGTAGAGGTAGAGGTGAGTAGAGGTAGAGCCAAGCAGTTCAATGCATGAATGTTCGGCATGTTCAGCTCGACCGGTGAAATACCACCAGAAGATCGACGTAAAGTGCTCATGCCGCGTTTCGTTCGGTGAGAGAGGTACCCGGATGCCCACTCCCCTTGCCCATCCTTCCCTATCCCCTATCCCTTAAAGGTCGGCAACGCAACAGTAACACTATATGTGTTGCTGGTGTCCATGAGCGGCGTCGGTTCCTTACCATCAGGTGACTCGCCTGCTCGTTTGCCCTCCTATCCCATAAAAAAAAGACTTAGCAGATATACAATACAAAGCGTAATGATGTGTGAGAAGCGTGCCTTGTGGTGCTCCGTTCTCTCTGCCTATCCCGTAAGGAACTTACCGTGTATTTATGTATGTACTCGTATGTACGTATATATGTATATCGCAAATTTACTTCAGACAAACAAGAACTTCGGTAGTTAAATTGACCGTATCAGTATTGTACACTTGAAGTAGACCAAAGCGAGAATTCACGCACATAAATTAGACGTGACTGAGGAAATTTCCCTTTGCTCCTTTGCCATCAATTTACACCCACGCAGACTAGAGAATGAATTCATTTTTACACTTAACGTCGCCACGTTAAAAGTAAAAATAAAATCTTTCTCTCGTCTTTCGTTTATCGAAATATAAATAGATCGTCAATATAAACAAACAGAATTACATAACAAAACACTTAACATAACTTCACGTCTTTTTATACCCGCAGGTATAGGTAGCGGCTGTTAGGATTCAACACGCCGTTATGTTTACGTTCCAAATGGAATAGGTGGCAAATATTGCCATAAACTGAGCACAAAGTTTTCAATCATCACATAACTTCTGGTTATGTGATGATTGAAAACTATAACTAACTCATATAGCTCGTAGAATAAGCTCGCTGAAGTGGCAATGGGCTGGTCACATCTGCCGAAGGACCGATGGTAGATGGAGCAAGAAGGTCATTGAGTGGAGACCGCGACTTGGTAAGCGTAGTCTATGACGCCCAGCAGCCCGATGGTCAGACGACCTCAGAAAGGCTGCTGGAAAAGACTGGATGCGGAAGGCAGAGAATCGGATGTTGTGGCGCAAATTGGGAGAGGCCTATGTCCAGCAGTGGACTGCAATAGGCTGATGATGAATGATGACATAACTTCTGAAAAGAACTTCGATAAATCATTGGTGTGATGGCTCACACGAATCCTGGCGGATTCGAACCCATTTTTTATTATGGAACCAGAATTATTAGCTAACATACGTCAATCACTCCACGCAAAGTGCCTTGCGAAGTAAGCAGATAAAACAGAGCAACATAAGGCACGATTCTTACACGTCTCACTCACTTCTTTGACTTTCATAGCTCTTGTTATGACATACACGCTCGTCGATTTTTAAGGCTCTTGACATCACTTTCCTCATGGAATCGTTCTATTTGGTAATGTGTGGGTCGTGACTCTCCTTGTCTTCTACATACTTTAGCTTTTGCATTGTATATCTGCTCAGTCAATCTTGCATCATCCATTCTTTCTACATGTCTAAACCTTATGAACATGCCAACCATCCTTTCTTACTTTTATATCGACACAATTATAATCCAACTTCCTTACTTACGACCTTGTTTTCGGCATTGCCTATGTCGCTTTCTTATAAAATACCCTTCAAATAGTGAGAGAATTGTTGAAAAAGATTTCTGAGTTTATCGATTACAAACAAACAAATAAATCTTCACAATTTGTAACACTAGTGCAGACTAACTGACGCGGCCAAAGTTCGTAACATTTTTAAATTATTAAATTTCGCCCGATTCGTTGACATTTGTAGTAATTACTTCGCTCTTGGATAGGGGACATAATAACATTATAGAATATTTAGCTTAGAGAGTTTCAATATTAGTGAGTAGCAGAGTCGGGATCGGAAGACCAAGCAGAAGCTACCATGACCAAATCAATAGTTAGTTTTCTTAAAGAAAAATGCGTAGCTCCCGAAACCGACGTGAATGCATAATGAGATGTATGACTGTGGATGAGGTGAAAGAAGTGTGTCAGAATCGTAGCTTGTGGTGAGTCAAAGTCTCTGCTTATGAGATATGCATATTTTTATGCAGAATAAAACAGTCTGGGTAATCTAGTAGGCGAACTCCCCGTCTCTGATTTAGAAGTCATGGGATCGATTCCGGTCTCACACCAATGATTTCTCGAAATTCTCTTCGGAATTTATGTGTGATAAATATCGGTGTCTGACAACTTTATGCCCGGTGTAGGGCAATAGATTGTGACACCTATTCCATTTGAGATGCAACGAATCGAGGAGTCGAGGCTTAAAAGCCGCTGCATACACCTTTATGTACAAAAAGGCGTGAAGCTATGTTATCATCATTACATAGTATAAAACAAAGTCACTTTCCGCTGTCTGTCCCCTTATATGTATATTTCTTTAATACTACGCAACGGATTTCGATGCGGTTTTTTTTAATAGTTAGAGGGTGTCAACAGGGTGGTTTTGATCTACAATTCATATATGATGTTGTTAAGAAAAAATGATTATTTTTTAAATTTAGCAATTTAATTGCCAACGCTGGCTGAAGTCTAAGTGATAGGTCAAAATAATGTTCTTCATTATTAAACACCTTTAGAAATAATGGCTTATTTGCGAAGCGATTTTAAACATTACAGCATTAATTTTCATCCAATTAAGTTTCTTAAATAGATTGTGCATGTAATATAGATGATCCTGGCCCTTTACAGCATGCAATTTAAGCGAATATTTTCGAAGATATTGCAGTATTAACATTGCGGGACAGCAGTTAAAGCCGATAAATAGCACAAATTGAGCCTCACGACATCCAAAATTTACTCGTTTATTACTTTTGATGCGGAACAAAGTTCGCCGGGCCAGCTAGTATAGTATATTTATAATAAATTTATATGTATATAAAGTTGAAATATTTGTTTCTAAGCCATGTATTTTCGAAATGATTTCATCAACTAAAGATGGGTAGTACTTGTACCTATATATTCGTTAACCAAAGGGCAAAAGGGTAAAATGAGAGTCAGTTTACTGTACCTTGAATAACTGTTGTGAGATATTGTAAAGTAACGAGATTGAAGGAGAGGGATATAGAGATGTGTCTCATCTTGGTAAGATTGTCGACTGTATATTGTCTCTGGTTAGTAATAAAATCAATGAAAACCCATCTCAATTTACGGTCTTTTCATTTCCTTGACAAGCATTTTATAGATGTATCAATGATCAATCTGCGTTGATTACTTGATTTTCCTTTATTTATCCGACAGCTCAATATGTGTGGTTATGTTTTTGACTTACATGTCTGAAAAATAAACGATCACCGACCAAAATCTTGCCTATTCTGTACTAGACTAAACTAGAATATAGTTAATTTGACGTGTCGAAGCTAGGCATATACCTCGGTGTATTGTTGGCGTAATTTTATAATTAAATATTTGTAATCCAAGTAGGTAGAGATATGTGTACCAAATTATGGCTTTTATTAGTGAGTTATATCGAAATATAATGACAATAAATGTAAGATAACTTCACGTCTTTTTTACCCATTGTGTAGGTGTAGGCATTGGCTGTTAAGCCTCGACTCGAGGTTATGTTTACGTCCCAAATGGAATTGGTTGCGAACCTATTGCCATACACCGGGTACAAAGTTTTCAGCCATCGATATTTCTTACACATAACTTTTGAGAAAAAATTCCAAAAGTCATTGGTGTGAGCCAGGAGTCGAATATCGCGACATCTTTATTTAGAAGCGAGGTGCTCGGCAACTGGACCACCAAGAATTTTTATTTTATTATATTAAACTTAATTTTTGGGTGCAAATCTAGCCAGCTTAGCTGAAAATATAGACAGATTTTGGAGAAAATTAACCAACTTTGATTAAATAATATGCATTCTAAAGACTTTAGATCGGATCGTAACTTCGTAAATCGTACTTGATTAGTACTTAAAATAAAAGCAGGGCACTACGCAAAATCTGTGGAGTGACCCTCGCTAATAGCGTGAAAAACAAGGCTGTAAGGAAAGAAGTTAAATTGAAAGACAGCGTCGGTGTAAAAGTAAGAAAGGGTTTGCTCCGATGGTTCGGACATGTAGAAAGAAGGGATGATGTAAGATTGACTAATCAGATATCCAATGCAAAAGCAGATGGCTGTAGAAGTCGAGGGCGGCCAAGACACACATTCCATGACCAAATAGAACGTGTTCTGGAGGAAGGTGATGTTACGAGTAGGAGTGAGTGCACGAAATGAGTTATGAAATTGAACGAAGCGAGTGAGGCGTGTAAGAATCGTGCCTTTTGGCGATCTGTTCTGTGTGCCCACCCCGCAAGGGATTTGGCGTGAAGTTAAGTATGTTTTTTTTTTCATTTATAATTTCAAACATATTAAGATTGAATCAAAAATTAATTGGAGAAATGACCGATTAATATTTGTGTAATCTATATAAATCTGTGCGAGGATGTAGGTCGCATGTTGCTGAGGTTAACATAATCTGTGGATAAACTTGCGGATGGATGAAGCTGGAATTGTAAGGAATATATAATGAAGGTGCTGTAAAAAAATACAGCTTTATGTAATTGTAATATTACATGAATCCAGTCCAGTGGTCGAGCATCCCGCTTCTGAATCAAGACGTCGCGAGTTCGAATTCTGGCTCAGACCAATAACTTTTCGAAATTAATTTTGGAAGTTAAGTATGATAAATATCAATGACTAAAAACTTTGTTCCCGGTATGACAATAGTTAATAATATCCTCAAAAACCGACGCGCGTGCATGAAAAGAGTTATGAAAGTCAACGAAGCGAGTGAGGTGTGTAAGAATCGTGCCCTATGGCGCTCTGTTCTCTCTGCCTACCCCGCAAGGGATTTGGCGTGAAGTTATGTATGTATGTATGTATGTGTATGACAATAGTTTCGCCACCTTTTCCATAGGGACGTAAACATAACGGCAAGTCGAGGCTTAACAGCCACTGCCTACACCTTCGGGTAGAAAAAGACGTGAAGTTATGTTAACTTGTACAATTACTACTAATACTATTGTACATATTAATGTCACTCCATCTTCTTCTGAGCGTTTCGTAACAGATAGCTAAAACAGTTGACCTGATGCAGATCTTCTTTTGTATCATAATTTCTCAATAGCTTAGTCGTCGGGCACTTCACTAACTAGTTTAGATGTCCACGTATTAAACCTGCCTAAAAACCTTGTGAAGAAGCTGTTATGAAGTTATGTGTGGGAAATATGACAAACAAAATAAAGCTTGTAAAAATAGAGAGCGCTATGTATTATGAACAAAAAAATTGATATATTTATGATGCTACTAGTACAAAAGGGAGCGAAGTTGTGATCATAAATGTCAGCAAATCCAGAAAAACTTTTTATATTCTGAAGCAAAACGAAGTTCTTTGATGCTTAATTGACATTTTAATTTCCTATTCATATTATAAATTCGACAATAATTCTGTCGATCTGTTTGCTTTTCCGAAGTCTATTTGAAATTTGGTATGGAAATAGTTTTAAGCCCGTCGGTTTCATCATGGAAATCTATCTTTAACTATGTTTTTGAGGTTGAATTGGGCATGACAAATATGTTATTTTAATAACTATGAAACTCATTATAATTTTCTTAATGAAATAGGTTGGTAAGCAACTGCCCAGCCTACAGCCATGGTCACCTGCAACACAGATAACGTTACAGTTGCGTTGCAAATCTATACGGTCTCATAGGGATGGGGTCGGAATCGGGATGGAGAAGGGAAGGTAGACAGGGCTGACCTCTGGATATAACAAAACGTGGAATGAACCACTATACGTCAACATTCTGAGAGGTCATTTAGCGTACTGTGTGGTCCTACCAGTGTAAAAACTAACCTTCAACAACTAGTACTAAACTCACGTAACTAATGGACGTCCCCTTAGAATATTGGCTAAAACTAAATTAGCCATAAGTTATAAAAAATATTATGATTATTACTTAATTGTTCTATAAATTACATTCAATAAAATTAAGGTTATAGTGGGTCGTTACAATATGTGACTAATAAAATCTGTAATGCGTGCTTCCATTAACTTAATAGATTTACCTATGTTAGTTTAATAATATGCCATCCAAATATTATCAAAGTGTCTTTTTTTATGAAATTGGAGGGCAAACGAGCAGGCGTTGATGGTAAGTGACCAGCGCTGTCCATGGACACCTGCCACACATATAGTGCTACAGTTGCGTTGCCGACCTTTTAGGACAGGAAAGGCTAGGGAAAGGGATGGGCCTCCGGGTACCTCTCTCACCGAACGAAACGCGGCATGAGCCACATTACGTCGATCTTCTGAGAGGTCGTGGTATTTCACCGGTCGAGCCGGCCCATTACTGCAGCGATCTGCTTGGCTCTACCACTGTTACGTCTGCATAAAACATCTTTTTATTAGCTTTTTAGCTTTTTATTGGCTTCACCTGTATGTTTGTATGTTTGTAACCGACTTCTTTTGGCGCGATTTTGACCCACTTTAAACGGCCAGATTTCGCTCAAACTTTGTAGATTTATTGAGGACCGATGACAATACACTAATTTGATAAAATTATTCCATTTTTCAATTTGCAAAATATGATTTTTGTTAATTTTTATTAGCTTTTTATTAGCTTCACCTGTATGTATGTTTGTATGTTTGTATGTTTGTATGTTTGTAGGTTTGTAGGTTTGTTTGTAACCGACTTCTTTTTTAGTTTCCGCTGATTGCCACTAGATGGTGCGATTTGTGAACTATGACAGTTCTAGACTAGAAAACCGAACTAAAAAATAGAAAATAAATTTTAATGAATTTAAATTAAGAAAGTAGTGTTAAAAATTTCAATGAATATAAATTAAAAAAAGCGTGGGGTGCTTTTTAAGATATTATCGAAATGATAATCACTACTCATATCTGTCAATAAAATATTTATAACTATTGACACCATGCACCCCACGCTTTTTTGAACGATAGATGGTGCCATCTAGTGGCAATCAGCGGAAAGTTTACGTTATCAACTTGAAACGAGTTCCTTATATAAGTCACAGATGGCGCTATTCCTCAAATTCGAAACTAAGAAACGCGCTGTCATACAAAACCGAACTAAAAAATTTAAAATAAATAATAGTTTAAAAAAACTAAAAAACACGCTTTTTATTGAAAACCGAACTAAAAAATAGAAAAATAAAAACAAAAATACTTTATTTTAAAAAAAGCGTGGGGTGCATGGTGTCAATAGTTATAAATATTTTATTGACAGATATGAGCAGAGTGATTATCATTTCGATAATATCTTAAAAAGCACCCCACGCTTTTTTTAAAATAAAGTATTTTTGTTTTTATTTTTCTATTTTTTAGTTCGGTTTTCAATAAAAAGCGTGTTTTTTAGTTTTTTGAAACTATTATTTATTTAGTGTTCATAGTTCACTTCTCGCACCATCTAGTGGCAATCAGTGGAAAGTCTACGTTATCAACTTGAAACGAGTTCCTTGTATAAGTCACAGATGGCGCTATTCCTCAAATTTGGTTTTGATATCCGTTGATATCACGCTTTAAAATAGTTAAGCAATAGTTTAAAAAACTAAGAAACGCGCTTGTTATAGAAAACCGAACTAAAAAATATAAAATAAATAATAGTTTAAAAAAACTAAAAAACACGCTTTTTATAGAAAACCGAACTAAAAAATAGAAAATAAATTTTAATGAATTTAAATTAAGAAAATAGTGTTAAAAATTTCAATGAATATAAATTAATAATAGTGTGAATAAAAAAAAAAATATTTTATTTTAAAAAAAGCGTGGGGTGCTTTTTAAGATATTATCAACAATGATTTCTCGAAATGATAATCAATCTACTCATATCTGTCAATAAAATAGTTATAACTATTGACACCATGCACCCCACGCTTTTTTTTAAATAAAATATTTTTTTTTTATTCACACTATTATTAATTTATATTCATTGAAATTTTTAACACTATTTTCTTAATTTAAATTCATTAAAATTTATTTTCTATTTTTTAGTTCGGTTTTCTATAAAAAGCGTGTTTTTTAGTTTTTTTAAACTATTATTTATTTTATATTTTTTAGTTCGGTTTTCTATAACAAGCGCGTTTCTTAGTTTTTTAAACTATTGCTTAACTATTTTAAAGCGTGATATTAACGGATATCAAAACCAAATTTGAGGAATAGCGCCATCTGTGACTTATACAAGGAACTCGTTTCAAGTTGATAACGTAGACTTTCCACTGATTGCCACTAGATGGTGCGAGAAGTGAACTATGAACACTAAATAAATAATAGTTTAAAAAAACTAAAAAACACGCTTTTTATTGAAAACCGAACTAAAAAATAGAAAAATAAAAACAAAAATACTTTATTTTAAAAAAAGCGTGGGGTGCTTTTTAAGATATTATCGAAATGATAATCACTCTGCTCATATCTGTCAATAAAATATTTATAACTATTGACACCATGCACCCCACGCTTTTTTTAAAATAAAATAATTTTTTTTTATTCACACTATTATTAATTTATATTCATTGAAATTTTTAACACCATTTTCTTAATTTAAATTCATTAAAATTTATTTTTACTAAATTTCTCGGTATCCAGGTAGTCTCGGTGGTCCAGTGATCGAGCACCCCGCTTCTGAATCCAGAGGTCGCGGGTTCAAATCCTGGTTCACACCAATGACTTTTCGATATTAATTTTGAAAGTTATAAGTGTGATAAATATCAATGACTAAAAACTTTGTACCCGGTATGGCCTTAGGTTCGCCAACTATTCCATTTGGGACGTAAATATAACAGCGAGTCAAGGCTTAACAGCCTCTGCTTACACCATCGGGTAGAAAAAGGCGTGAAGTTATATTATGTGTGCTATGTTATGAAAATAGTCTCGGTGATCCCGTAATCGAACTCCCCGCTTCCGATTCAGATGTCATGGGTTCTCCGGACTGATACCAATGATTTCTCGGAATTCTTTTCGGTAGTTATGAGTGATAAATATCGATGCCTGGCAACTTTCTATTCAGTGTATAGCATTAAGTTCGCCTCTTATTCCATTTGGGACGTAACCTAACGATTCGGCGAGTCGAGGCTTTAACAGCTGCTGTCTACACCTTCGGGGAGGAAAAGGCGTGCAGTTACGCTAAACGTAAGCATGGAAGCGTCCAGAGCGGTGCCACTTCTCTAATGTTTGTAATTGAACTAAAGAAAAAACTAAGAACAATGCATAAACAGTGCGCAAAAAATATTCGATCGTCGTCTTATCGCTATCGTGAATTTGTTCCAGACCACGATAATAATAATTCATACAAATTATTGAAGCATTAATTGCCACTGGCTACTGGTTAGTATAGTGTCTTTAGTGGGTGAAAATAAACTCACCCTTTTTCAGGTTAAAGAATACTAGTTGACCCAGCGAACTTCGTTTCGCCTCAATTAGAATTAATAATAACAAACTTTCAACCCCTATTTCATCCCCTCACAGGTCGAAATTGCAAAAACGCTAGAACTAATGTTTAATTATTTTTTATCAAGAGCTTAAATATAAAGTTTCATGGTTTTATCTTTTAAAATTTAAGAAATCCCATACAAACTTACAACCTCTATTTCAACCTGTTTTTCCCTTTTTATTCGCAATAAAAGGTGTCCTTTCTCAGGGTCTAAAGATTGTCTGTGCCAAATTTCAACAAAATCTGTTGAGAGGTTTAAGCGGGAAAGCGTAAAAGACAGACAGACAGGGTTACTTTCGCATTTATAATATTATAAGTAGGGATGTTTTATGGGATAGGAGAGTAAACCAGCAGTCGTTTCACTTGATGGTAAGCAAATAACGCCGCCTATGGACTTCTGCAATACAGATAGTGTTACAGTTGCGTCATCAAAATGGCAAGAGGGTCGGAAGTGAAATGGGGAAGGCTGAAGGCTTCGGCCTACGGATGGGTGGCATAAGTCATTTTACGTTAATATTCTGAGAGGTCGAGGCATTTCTCCGGTCGAGCCGTACCATTCATGCGTGGTTCTACCACTGTTATATCCTCGATTGTTAAAATCACAATTCCTTTTATTTTTATTTCGCTGAAAGAGTTTTTGATTAACTCAGACAACATATAATTTAATATACGATCAAATCTCCTTTTTCTCTCTTGTCAATGGTTCTTCTTGTGGTTTCTGACCGAAGACATTAATCACCGAGGACTTGGATAAAGTGGTGTCAATGACAAATGTTCCTTCCATTCGTTTCAGCAAAAGGGTCTATTCTCTCTTTCTTTTTGTTTTAAATATATTGTATACTAATTATTAGCTTCACGCCTTTTTCTACCCAAAAGTGTGGGCAGCGGCTTTTAAGCTTCGACGACGACGACAAGTCCCAAATGTAAAATATTGTTAGGTGATGGAACCTATTACAATAAATCGGATACAAGATTGTCAGTCATTCATCGATATTTATCACACATAACTCCTGGAAAAAATCCGAATAGTCATTGGTGTGAGCTCGGATTCGATCTTATGACCTCATGATTCAGAAGCGTGGTGCTCGATCTCCAGACCACAGAGATGACATAAAATAAATTAATTTAATTAAAATCAAATTATGAATATATAAATATGATGCAGACATTGTGACTTGAACTGGTGGCTAAATGCCAAACAGTGACGTCAATCTCATTTTCATTCCGCTCATTAAAAAATAAATTCGATAGCTGGCGCGGCATTTACTAATTTCAGAAACAGCCAATCTTATAGAAATATTTTTGCATAGTATGATTATAATTAAATTAATTAAATAAATATTCCTATTATAAGAGTTATGAAAGTCAACGAAGCGAGTGAGGCGTGTAAGAATCGTGCCCTATGGCGCTCTGTTCTCTCTGCCTACCCCGGAAGGGATTTGGCGTGAAGTTATGTATGTATGTATGTATGATTATATTGTGGAATGTTATCATAAGCTGCTATGCTATGCTGTTAGACTAGCTTTTATGTGGGATTTTGGCAATTTCATTTGGCAGATCGAGGCAGAAAGCCTTTAACTTCACGTATTGATTTTTCGACTGATTTACGTACAATAGTCAGGACTTTTAAATTTAAAATAACTTAACACATAACATGACATAACTTTACGCCTTTTGTTACCCGAAGGTGTAGGCAGCGACTGTTAAGCCTCGTCTCGCCGTTATGTTTCGTCGCAAATGAAATGGGTGACGAACATTTTGCCATACCGGGCACCAAATTTTTCAGTCATCGATATTTCGAAATTCATTGGTGTGAATGAGCCAGTGTCAGGATTCGAACCCGGACTTCTGGATCAGAAGCCGTCTGCTCGACCGTTGGACCACCGAGACTTACAATATTTTCAAAATATTAGGGTGGATGAATAGGAGAGAGTGACAGAGCCCAGATATTAATAATTTCATACTCGGTATGTCTGCATTCCTGTACTCTATTATACTGTACCACTAACAATTGCAACAAATTTACTTCCGCAATGTATTGTTATTTGCAATATAGTTTTTAATCTTACATAATGATACAGAATCTTTCAGATATGTCTTGGATATGTCCAGATTGAAATCTTATCACAGATAAAGTCCTCTTCTGTGCCCTTGGATCGCATGAAATTGATTTTATAAACAGACAAATGTTACGAGATTTGTTTATTTATCGTATCGATGAGTAATCAATGAATATCTAGTAGAATTAATATGCCTGTATCAATTTAAGAATGACTAGAATCGATTAAAGTGTCTACTATATTTTAATATATTCCATTTTACCTAGATAAAAAAAAAATCGTGCGTGGAGTCCCGCCGCGCTAGAGAAGTGAAACTTTGTCACAAACATAAATGTAGGTATAACACCACACGTTCTAGCAGTGGTAGAGTCAAACAGTACGCTGCATGAATGGGCCGGCTCGACCGGTGAAATACCACGACCTCTCGGAAGATCGACATAAAGTGGCTCATGCCGCGTTTTGTTCGGTGAGCAAGGTACCCGGAGGCCCACCTCCCTTCCCTATCCTTTCCCATCCTACTTCCTTAAAGGTCGGCAACGCAACTGTAAGAGTAAACGTGTTGCAGTTGTCCATGGGTGGCGCTGGTTACTTCCCATCAGGTGACACGCATGCTCGTTTACTCTCCTATCCAATAAAAACGTTTACTCTTACACGTTTAATTTAAAAAGAGCACATCTTACATTAGGACGGGCCTCGTGGTGCATTAGTAAAACTACTGACTGTCGAATGGAGATTGGCGGGTTCGCTCGCCACTCGAGTACAAATCTGGGTAGGATTTGGTAACTACTCCTCTCTAGGAGGATCTGCCTTAATCGACGCCTCATTCATTATTCTTTGATTTAGTTACGGAGAGCAACTAAATCAAAGAATAATGAAGCTCAAGACCATTTGATACCCACATTGTAAAAAAGCATTAAAACTATCTCTGAATGAGAGGTAGTGGTATTTCCCTTGTCGAGCCGGCCCATTCATGCAGCAGACTGCGTGGCTCTACGACTGTTAATAATATCATTCAAACTTAGCGTGTATAAAAACTTCAAAATGGAGTTCTATGATTTAACAACTACATAATACATTTTTATTACATACACTAGCTGTGCCCGCGACTTCGTACGCGTGGAATTTGTGATCAGATAGCTATATTTTTACATAGACAGTTGAGAAGTAATTACCTCTAAAATGAAATTGTAACTGGTAGGATAAGTACAGATTGCGGTAGCAATGGTTGTTGCCCGCATTGTTTATTTTCATTTTAACAGGAATTTTTGTAGTATAGCTGTAGCCCGCGACGTCATCTGCCTGAACGCTATACAGCACCAAAAATACCTACGATTATACCTTTTAAAATAACATTTATTTACCCGTTACTTCTTTACATTTCATAAATACAGAAAGTACAGTAACAGAGGGAGACTGTCTTTTGTAAAATTGTTGAACTTCAAAAGTGCTGATTTTCAGTCTGCTTTGAATAAATGACTTTATGGTGATTCTGCTGAATTAAGTAATAAGTTGCGACTGAAGCAAATGTAGAAAATAATGAATAAGAAAATATAAATATAGAAAAGGATAAAAATATATACTTATAAAACTTCTCTATAAACAACATTGCTGGTTTGGCTCTCCGCAGCCAAAATGTAAAGAGAGTCAGGACTGGTGACGCGGGAGCAAGCGACGTACAGCTGCCCGTGTGAGAAGCAGCTCGTCCTGAGGTCGACACCCGCTGCTCTCAGTGTCTGCCCCTGCGACTTATTGATGGTCATCGCGAAGCAAACACTCACGGGGAACTGTACGCGCTTGAACTGGAACGGGAAGTTATGAGGTATGAGGGGAATGCGTGGTACAAATACTGCCTCGCCTACGCCACAACCCGTAAGAATTTCCGCCTCAATGCTGTGTCTGTGGAGCGAGATGACTTTAAGGCGGGTCCCGTTACACAACTTCGGAGGAGATAGGTTCCGAAGAAGCATAATCGGGACACCGACTTTCAGCTTGATAGTATGCGCTGGAAGTCCACTTGCTGACAGAGAGTTCAGAAATTCCACGGGATAATGTGTGGCATCATCTTGCTCGATGACAGTGTTTATAGAGGTGTAAACCACTTCATTCCCCTCAATTTTCGAGAGAATGCATTCGTTGATTGCTTCAGCCTGACCATTTTTGGGCGTCAAAATTGCCCGCTCACATACCCAAGAATTCTGCTGGTGCGGTATATGACTGATGTCCCCGTACACACAGCGAATGAGTTCTTCTAAGCTGGATACGACTCTACCGAGAGACTCTGGAAGCACCACCTGCCCACCTCTCTCCTCTGGTAGAGTGCCTTCGCCAAGACTTAGAAGAACATCGGAGAATTCTTGAGCACGTGCATTGCCGCCGAGCCGAGCTCTCATATTAATGGTCAAGCGCAGCGTACGAACTCGTGACCACAGCGAAGATCGTTTCAACGAAGCATTCACCTCGTCAGCCCTCGATCCCCGCGTCACCACGGGAAGCGTTTGTCGGAAATCGCCACTGAATAGAACTGTGACACCACCCATCAAGTGTTCGTTCCTGCGGATGTCCTGCAGGGTTCTGTCCACGGCCTCAACTGCTTTTCTATTGGCCATCGTACACTCATCCCATACGATCAGAGAGCAATCCTTCAGCACGTGTCCCTTATCACTATTGCGTGACACACCACAAACAGGCGTTTCGGTGCTCTCTAAATCGATGGGAATTTTAAACATGGCATGTGCTGTCTTGCCACCCGGAAGCAGTGTGGCAGCGATTCCCGACGACGCTACAGCAATGGCAATTTTGCCTTGCCTCCTGACCTCTGCAAGTATGCCAGTGGTAACAAATGTTTTTCCTGTTCCACCAGGAGCATCCAAGAAAAACATTTTACCCTGGTTTTGCCCAACGCTTTTAAGAACAGTGTCATAAATTTGTTTTTGCTCTGAAGAGAACAAAGCGACATGGTGATTTCGTATGGTGGTCATTTCGCTCGGATCGTAAATTGTCTCAGCGTTATACTCTCGATTTCCACGGTCTTGATGCGGTGATGATTGGGGAGCTGGTAACCCATATTCGACCAATGGATTGCCGCCGATGGAAATGACCACGTCTTGAAGTGAACTAAGACAGGTGTTCAGCACGCGTTCATCAGTTACTTCGACTTCGTCTCCAGTAGCACGCCTCAAAGCTCGTAGAAAATCTTCAGATAGATGATGTCGATATTTTTCCCACAAAGCTACCGGGTTCGTGACTCCACAAAACACCAAGATGACGGCAAACAGATGACGCATACGGCTGGGGCTGTTACTGACGCTCGCCTCCGCGAGGGTGTCATCCCAGTTTTGGTCACCGTCGAGAAGGTGACGTGCTACACAGGCTGCGCGGTAAGTGGGATACTCCACGCCATCAAATGTTCTCAGAAAGGCAAAAGACGTTGGGCCTCGGATCGTGTGAAGTAATAACCGCAGAAAATAGCATTCGCCATTATTCGGGTGCACGGTATAAACTCTACCCAATACGGTGTCCTTGAAAATTCCCGGAAAACCTTCGACAGCACCTCCTCTTCGACGTCGGTTAAATATTCCCCTTTGCTTGTCGTACGTGTAATATGAAGGCACCTCGTCATACGTAAGGAACCTCGCAAACTGGTCGATTTCGCAGAGCCTGAAAAATGCCAAGAGAGTTGTTTGGCGCGGATTTTCTAAGCGCTCAGCAACGTTGTTGGGATCAAAATATATGCGCTGACCGTTTTCTAGGTGGACGTCTAAATGCATGACGGCAGGATGCCTGTCATGTATAGAGAACGCCAGTATCCGCCAAACTGCTTCAGACGTGCTGATGTAGCGACCGGACTGATACTTGGTCACCTCGTCTCTGTCAGTGTTCTGTAAAGCAAACGTCGCCTGATCGCTACCTTTGTTCACGTATTTGCAGATATATTTGATCGACCCGACGCTGGTGCACGACTCGACGATTCGACGCCAACGCCATCTAGTTAGCGAATAGGAAACATTTTTTTTTAATGGTGTAAAATTATAAAATTACGAAGCAATCATTACACCAATAAATACCGAACAAAAATATTAACAGTTTTTAGCATATACAAATACATTTTTTTAATTGTCTTGCTCATCTCTGAAAAGAATTAACGATACAATTTTAAAGAAGAAAATGCACAACTCCATCTATGACTCTTAAAAACATCTATTGACCGCAAGCGCATGATGAAATTTCAATTATTTATATTCAAAAAGTGTTTAAACATGTAATTCGACTTGATGTTTTTAAAATCTCAAAGATTTATTTATATCTAAAACCAAAAAGTGCTTACACGTGTAATTCAACTTAATGTTTCAAATCAAATCTCATAGATGGCACTGTTTTAAAATTGTCTGTTATGTTTAACGGCATAAGTTAATTAAAATGTGAAGCTAACTTATATTATATTATTATTATTATTATATGTATAGATTAAAGCATGGTTATTAACATAATAACACCATAACAACATACAAATATGCGTCGTTAGATTACACGTTGCTACAGAATACATTGAAGAAATAAAGGTTCACTGCTCGTTCCTCGTAGGTGATAGCGTGATAATATGTAGCCTATATGTTGACCCGACTTCTTAATAATTTTCGTGCCAAATTTGAAGTAAATCCATGCAGTACTTTTTGAGTTTATTCCGGACATACATACAGACAAACAGACAAACAGACAAACAGACAAACAGACAAACAGACAAACAGACAAAAATTCTAAAAAGTATATTTTTGGCTTCGGTATCGATTGCAGATCACACACCAAGTATTCTTTTTAAAAAATATTCAATGTACAGTTTTGACTTTTCTACAATTTTATTATATGTATAGATAATATATACATACAAAATATATGACACATATTATATATACATTGCAAAATTAAAAATGTCGATTTAATTATCTTTGTAATATCAAATATTAACAGTACGGGACGCGTCCGCCATGGCCGGCACTCGCTTCGTAACTACTTGATGTTTTACAAAAAAAATTACATACATATAAAATTTACAAAAAATGTACTAGTACAGATAGCACAAAAAGTAATATTAGCACGAAATTATTTATTTAGCCCATTTTTAATTATAAGGTTCTTTCACACAGAAAGAACCTTATAATTATGGGCATAGAAGGAGGCATAGAAACAAAAATGGGCTAAATAAATAATTTCGTGCTAATATTACTTTTTGTGCTATCTGTACTAGTACATTTTTTGTAAATTTTATATGTATGTAATTTTTTTTGTAAAACATCAAGTATTATTGACATGTTACATGTAATAATTTTATTATTTATTGTATATTGACAACTGCACGTACAAATTTTAGAGATGCATACTTACGTCATGTCACCATACTACAAATACCCAGAATTATGTGAATAAATGATTGATTGATTGATTAATTAATACTGAATTAGTTATTATTCCTGTGCTTGTATGTATACTTCTATTATGCAAAATTCCCAAAGTTAGCTTTTCGGTTATAGCGACGTCAAACTAATTGTTATTTGTTATTATTATAATATTACATTCAAAAATGTTCAAACAAATGTCTTGTTTGTATATTCCTAATAATATTTAAATTATTTAGTTTATTTTATTTTTTAGTTGCATACAAATTTAAATATTAAAAACAATACTTTTTATGCAGTTAGTACTTTAGGGGCATGGTGCGATAAAAACAGTGCCGCTACTAGCTACTAGATGTCTATGTACTGTTTTTAATCACGCTATGCAAATTCTCTTCCTTATATATTATCTATAATACCCGCGAGGGGGCGTTAAATGCGTTAAATGCTTTCGCAAGAGACATTAGAAGTTCCACTTCAAAAAATCAGTTTCCAAAATAAGTAAGGGTTATTAATAGTTATAACAGTGGTAGAGCCAAACAGTTTTCTGCAGAAGATGGACGTAAAATGGCTCATGCCGTGTTTCTTTCGGTGAGAGAGGCCCACCCCTTTCCCTTGGTGAAAGGCTATCTGGCTTTTCTGGCGATTCTTGCTAACATTTTTTACGGCCAGGAATATACCTAACGCTCCATTTACGCTGTTTCCTAACACCACTCTCCTTTTGACATCCGCGGTTTACTAGCTTCCCTGCTAAAAGCACATTTAAAACCTTTTTCTATTTGTAAAATAGTAAAATACAGAGTCAGAGGAAATAGCGTAGCTATCAATCTTACACTGCACTCGTCTGAAGCTATCTTTAGCACAGCACTTAATAAATGTGAACTAAACTACGAAATTTGCCAGTATCAAAACTAACTTACTGACTTTTAATAGTATTTTTTAAAATAAATTTCGAAAGTTATATGTGATAAATATCGATGACTTTGTGCCCGGTATGGCAATAGGTTCCCCACTTATTCAGCCACTGCCTACACCTTCACAGCCTACACCTTCGGGTAGAGAAATTCACTCGGTTTAACTTTTTTTTAAAGTATTTTTCTTTCGATTTTTAGTGGTATTAATGAGTTTTGAACTTCAATAGACGTTAGTTCATCCACATGGCCAGTTTATTACATATATTATCACTAATTACAGGTCCTTTAGTTAAGTGGTTGACATTTTTAGGGAGCTATAATTGTTACTAATAGGTACTTAGTATAATAATAATAATATCTTGGACACAAATCACACAGCGCCCTCCAGTTCCAAACTAAGCAACTAAATGCTTGTGCTATGGATACTAGATAACGGATACTAATACATATATACTTTTCTTTTGTAAATACATACTTATAATACACAGAAAAACACCCAGACGCCGCACAAATATTCATGTTTGTCACAAATATTTGTGCTCGGGTGGGAATCGAGCCCCCGACCTCAGTGCTGCACCCGGTAGTTTTACCAATACGCCACGAGGCCCGTCAAAGTATGCTTGCTAAATATTTATATTTTTGTAATTATCATGGGTAGACCGAATAACACTGCAGCCTGAATGAAGGCCAATTGTAGCCTGGAAACTATTGCAAAAGAAAAAACATTTTTACCGAATTGTGTCCAAACTCCTAACCGTTTCAGAGTTCTGTAGCTTCATCTTCAGCACAGCAGTATCAGACGTTGATTCAAGCATACCACCCAAGCAGCACGTCAGTCCTATGTACTACTAAACAGTTCCATCGACTAACTGCAGTACTGTCTCCCAACTCCTAACCGTTAAGGTGTTCTGTGGCTTCTTCATCAGCATAGCAACATCAGATGTATATTCAGGCATATCTCACAAGCAACATGCTAGCCCTTCATAGTACCAAGTAGTTTCTATCGACCAATTGCAGTGCTGTCTTCAAACTGCTAGCCGTTGAGGAGTTCTGTAGCTTCTTCATCAGCACAGCAGCATCAGATGTTGACACCATAAAGCATATGCTTAAGACATCACTATTACGTAACAAAAACATCATACTCGCATACAATTTTCGGTGGTTGCCTTCTATTTCTCCTGGCTTCCATCATCAGATCCTGACCTGCTGAAAATGAGACATATGGTCTGAGGTAAACACTATAGAACAGGAAAAAAAAATTGAAATCAGTCGACGAAAATATCGGTGAACATACATCAAAAAAAAATACATACAGCCGAATTGAGAAAATCTTCCTTTTTCGAAGTCGGTCAAAAAAGCGTGAAGTTAGGTTGTGTTTAATTCTCAAAATAAAAGATAAACTACGTTTAAATTGATATAGGCCTTATTTCAATACAGAACCTGTATTTACTTTCTCAGTATATTGTAGCATCGAAACAAAAATATGCCAAATAAAATGAAAGATTGATGCTTCAAGTGTCCGATATTTTTGTTTTAATGTATGGAACGTTAACTTTTTGACACTTGAAGCATCCATCTTTTGTTTTAATACATTTAACCTCCTTTTAGGAAATAATATTATCTGTTTAAAAATGATGAATTAGGTATCAAAAAGTTCCCATTTAGTCATGGTCAAACCTGGGATATAGCGTTTAAATTGGCTGAAACTGTATAAGCTAAGGTGACTTCGTGGTTAGAGAACAGACTTATGTCATTACCCACGGGTAATAGTAAATATGTGTGTTTTAGCAAAACAACAGTAAGGAAACCATCAGCTACAAGAGTCTTTAAGATTCACAGTTTTACTTGTAATCTGGTAAATACCTGCAAAATGTAACTGTGTGGTACTGTCTAGGGCTGAATGTGTAAGATACTTAGGAATAGTTCTTGATGATCAGCTTAACTGGATTCCACACATTTTGGCAACTATAGCTAGAATTAGAAATATTTTTTTAAAAACTACGGACAGTTGAAAATGACAAACTCTTAGTGCAAATATACCGAGCTTTATGTGAATGTCGTATTCGATAATGTACTTGTGCATGGGGAGGTGTAGCAAAGACACATATGCTTGAGGTTGAGCGTGCCCAACGTATGATTCTTAAAGTACTTTTGCGCCTACCTTATCGCTATCCTACTTCAGCCCTATACAATCTCTCTGGTGTACTATCTGTGAGAAAATTGTACTTGTACGAAACGATGAGACGTTACCATAAGAGATATATTCCAAAGTTTCCACCATCACAGAATAGAATCGAAGCGTATAGAACGCTATCCAGTGCCACGCATTCGGACAACATTTGCTCAAAGACAGCTTGATTACATGGCTCCGTATATTTATAATAAAATCAATAAAAATAAAAAAAAATGTTCAAAATTAGTAATTTCCAATATCAAGCCTATGGATTATGATGATGTGGAGGCAATCTTACAATGGAACTAATTTGTAGTATATTATGTATGTGGCTCAAACATAATGCAGAATAATCACACACACACACACACGCACACGCACGCGCACACGCACACGCACACGCACACGCACACGCACACGCACACGCACACGTACACGCACACGCACACGCACACGCACACGCACACGCAAACGCACACGCACACGCACACGCACACGCACACGCACACGCACACGCACACGCACTCAGTGTTTTTTCTTTTGATTTTGTATAAAGTGACCTCAATTATGAGGGAACACACTAACACCTGCAACACAGTTTTTACTACCGTGGGTGTCAGAAGATCCTATACTGTAATACGACTTGTATATTTTTAAAGACGGAAAGACATTCATTTAATAATTGCTGAAATACAGACAGACAAAAAAATTAACAATGCCCTCTTGTTTTAGCTACTGAAAAACGAGAGAACAGCTATTATTTTTCAATAGATATTTAAATTATCAGACGTGGATTATCCGTTTTATTTTTTTAATTTATACTATGACCATGGATGCGAAGTCCTTCAGACGGAATGAAAAATTTTAAAATAATGAAAATATTAAATTTAAATTAGTTTATGTTTGGGGGTCATGTCAAGAGCGTGCACGTCGCGATCCCTGCCGTCCCAGTGGGACGCAATCTTGACCAAAGCAAACTCAGCCGGACGGGCTGCTAGGGCGTGCCCCGCAAGCGACGGGCACCGATTAGCCCCCGTCGGTGCGGCTGCATGCGCATGCGGCGAAGGGGGCCGCCACCCTTCACGCAGCGCCAATCCTGGCGGGACGAGGAGAGGGGAGTGCCGTATAGGCACGTGGAATGTTAGAGGTAGCATGGCAAGAAAGATGAATGAGATGATGGATGTATTAAATGAGAGATGCCTGGATGCCTTATGTTTGACGGAGACAAAGCGGAGGGGGAGGGAGGCCGAGGACCTCCCCGGTGGCATGGTAGCCCTATGGTCCGGAGTGGACCCGGACGTCCGTGCCAGTGGGGGTGTTGGAGTCGTTCTCTCCTCCCGCTTTGCTTCCGGAGTGAAAGATTATGAGTTGGTAGGCCCAAGACATCTTTGGGTTCGAATAAAACTGGGGATCACGCGAGTTTTCCTGGTCGCAGCTTATGCTCCCGTTAGCTCCGCGGATCCCCGCGAACTCGAGGAGTTTTGGGAAACTGTTAGGGATATTCTGGATCTAGCTGAGGAAAATGAAAGGATAATTCTGTGTGGTGATCTTAATGGGTGGGTCGGAACCAAGCGAGACGGCCTGGAGGCTGTCCTTGGTCCGAATGGTGACAAGAGAGTGAATGATGCTGGTAAGCCGATATTGGACGTATGCCTGGAACGGAACCTCCTTGTGTCTAACACATTATTCCGTCATAAAGATATTCACACGTATACGTGGAGACGGAATGAGCAAAAGAGTATGATAGATTTGATTTTGATAGATAGTCGTCTCCGAAATACTCTAAGGGATACAAGAGCCTACAGAGGCCCCGCTCTTGATACGGACCACTACCTGGTGGTAAGCCGATTCGTGGGCCTTTTCAAGAAGTGGAGACACTGGCGAGTGCGTACCCATTTCGGAGAGCTTGAAAGGATAAAATGTGAGAAATTAGAAGATGAAAGTGTACGGAGTATGTATGTAGGCCTAGTCAGTAAAAGACTCAATGAGACGAGTCTTTCTGACCTAGGTGTTGAAGAATGCTGGGAAAGAATGAAAGAAAGTATAGTGAATAGTGCAAAAGAAGTATGTGGTAGTGCAAAGAGGCATAAGATTCTGAGAGGTGACGCCTGGTGGGACGCGGATGTGAAATCCAGCGTCGAAAGAAAGAAAAAAGCATGGTTGGATTATGTCTCAAGTTTGAACCAGAATGATAGTATGACAGAGAAAAAGTATGAGAGCTACCGCCGCTGCAGGAATGTTACCAAAGCCTTAGTGAAAGAGAAGCGTGAAAGACTTGTTGCGAATGAGGAAGTGAGGTTGACGGAGAACTTCGAGGCAAATAACAAACTCTTCTGGAGGGAAGTTAGAAAGTCTCGGGGTTCTTCGTCAACATCCAGAATGGACAAAATTATGTCAAAGTTTGGTGACATTCTTGCAAACCCAAGCGATGTATTGGGCAGGTGGAGTGAGTATTATGGGGAAATGTACAAGTATGTTCCGGATGTGGGCGCCGCGAGTGAGCCTACGGCTGACACCGCTGCGCCAACATCTGATGAGGACATTACTATGGAAGAGATTGAATGGTCGATACGAAGTATGAAAAATGGTAAGGCAGCTGGAATTGATATGATGTCTGCTGAAATGATCAAACACGGTGGAACCTGTGTCCGGGACGCTTTCCTGACCTTGAGCAATCTGTGCTGGAGGTCGGGTAAGGTTCCCATGGACTGGAGGCGCGCTGTCATCGTGCCCTTGTATAAAGGTAAGGGATCACGTATGCAGTGCGCCAGTTACAGGGCCATTAGTTTGATCAGTTTAGCAGCAAAAGTGTATGGGAAAATTATTGAAAGGAGAATGAGGGTGATATCTGATGGAGTGTTGTGGGAGGCTCAGGGTGGTTTCAGAAGCGGACGAGGGTGCATGGATCAGATTTTTTCTCTCCGCAACATCGTGGAGAAACAACTGGCTGTTAACCGGAAGGTTTTCTGCGGTTTTGTGGATCTGGAAAAAGCGTTTGACAGAGTGTTACGAAAGGATCTGTGGGATATACTCCCAGGCTACGGGGTGAGCGGAGCACTGCTGCGCGCTGTGCAGTCCACTTATGAGGGCTGCACAGCGTGTGTGCGTGTTGACGGCGGCTTGTCCCCCTGGTTTGACGTCAATATCGGCGTCAGACAGGGTTGCGTGCTGTCCGCTCGACTGTTCATCCTGTACCTGGACAGTTGTCTCCAGAGAATGAGATCGATGGATGTAGGGATGCGAATGGGTGACCTAGTTGTGAGCTGCCTGCTTTACGCAGATGACGCCGTGCTTCTAGCCGAATCGCCGTCGGACCTGCAAACACTAGTCACTACTATGAAAGATGATTGCATGATTAAAGGCTTGCAGTTGAACGCGACGAAAACGAAAGTAATGGTGTTTGAAAGGGAGGAATCCAGAACAGATGCAAGGATAATGGTTGATGATGTAGTGCTGGAACAGGTGAATGAAATTGTATATCTTGGATGCGCTTTTAGCAGAGATGGAAGGTACACCCCGGATGTAGAAAGACGAGTGGCGATAGGAAATAGCGTAAACGGAGTGTTGGGCAGATTCCTGGGCGCAAAAAATATTAGCAGAAAGGCTCAGTTAGCAATCCACAATGCAGTCCTGATCCCAACACTAACTTATGGAAGTGAGAGCTGGGTATGGCAGAGTGTGCATGAAAGTAGAATAAACGCGGTAGAAATGAGGGCTCTGCGCAAAATCTGCGGAGTGACTCTCGCTGACCGCGTAGAAAACAAGGTTGTAAGGAAGGAAGTTGGTTTGAAAGAGAGTGTCGGTGTAAAAGTAAGAAAGGGCATGCTCCGATGGTTCGGACATGTAGAAAGAATGGTTGACGCAAGACTGACTAAGCAGATATACAATGCAAAAGCGGACGGATGTAGGAGTCGAGGACGGCCAAGACACACATTCCAAGACCAAATAGAACGTGTTCTGGAGGAAGGTGATGTTAAGAGCCTCAAAAACCGACGCGCGTGCATGAAAAGAGTTATGAAAGTCAACGAAGCGAGTGAGGTGTGTAAGAATCGTGCCCTATGGCGCTCTGTTCTCTCTGCCTACCCCGCAAGGGATTTGGCGTGAAGTTATGTATGTGTGTGTATGTAAATTAAATTAGTTATATTAGTATAACCTAATTATGCATAAATCGTGGCACTTATACACGATGTTCCGAGGAAGTTTCGATAACAATATCGACGAGCACGCTACATACGATATTTACATCATTTTCCACATTTGCACTCATATACGAACACTAATCACATAAAACGCTAACGAAATAATAAAAATAATAAATAATAACGAAATATCTCTCAGAAGATCCACGTAAAGTGGCTCATGCCGCGTTTCGTTCGGTGAGAGAGGTATCCGGAGGCGCATTCCCCTTCCCCATCCTTTCCTATCCTACTCCCTTATAGGTCGGCTACGCAACTGTAACACTTTATGTGTTGCAGGTGTCCATGGGCGGTTACTGGTCACTTACGTTTAGGTGACACGCCTGCTCGTTTGCCCTGCTATCCCATAAAAAAAATCATAGCTTAAAATCACGGTATATGTACTTAAATATTAGGCACAGGGTAGTTTTATTAATAAATACCTATATTCTGTCAAGTTATAAGCATTATTTATAAGTTATAGCCAGTTCCACTTATAGACGGGTCCCTTACCTTTGTTAAGAACCTTTAAGCCTTCATTCGACCCTTTCAGTCTTTCTCATGGTAATTCAAGATTTTCATAAGCGACTTTTTTAAAAGCTTTTTGTATGTAAATGTGTAAGTTTCCTGGATCCTTTTACGTCACATTAACTTTGGTTAGTGGTGGTATAAAGGGTAAAGCCAAATAAAAATCTTTACGGTATTTATTTAGTTTGACAGTGGTAACTGTCAAACTAAATAAATACCGTAAAGATTTTTTAAGATTTTTAGAACAACGCAATACGCTGCATCAATGAGCCTGCTCGACCGGTGAAATATCACGAGCTAACAGAAGTTCCACGTAGACTCAGACGTTTTCTTCTGTAAAGAGAGAGATGTCCAAATGCCAAGCACCTTCAAACGCACATGCATGTTATTCCCGCGCAGTCGGGTAAAAAAAAGAACTTCATATCAAATGCTGAATGAATACGCCTATTAATATGGACTTTAAGTATTGCTTATGATCTTGGCGCACTTAAAAATACACTCGTAATAATAGCTGTATATTTATGAACCAGCTAACAGATATACAATCTTGTTCCTTATATGGTACGAACAGTAATTGACTGTGCTATTTATGGACATCGTTACTTGTAAAACATCTACTGCAGAACGTGGAGTTGTGAAACAAATCTTTTAACATGAAGTTTTGGTATTATTGTCAATACAATACATATAAATAAATCATTGGTCGAGTAGAAAGAAATTTTAGTATTAAAATAGACCAGAGGGCTGGTCTATTCTTCGCACAGAGGATTAGCATTGCCATTCAGCGTGGCAATGCGGCCAGTCTTCTGGGCACGCTGCCAGTAGAAATTTTATTTTAGCTAGTTTTTTACACATTGGGAGAGGCCTATGTCCAGCAGTGGACTGCAATAGGCTAATGATGATGATGATGATGATGATAGTTTTTTAATTAATAAATAGGATAATTAATGTATTTCTTCTTATTAATTATCATTACATAGTATAAAACAAAGTCACTTTCCGCTGTCTGTCCCCTTATATGCTCATATCTTTAAAACTACGCAACGAATTTTGATGCGTTTTTTTTATTAGTCAGAGCGGTCAAAAAGTGATAATTTTTGAGATTTAGCACTTTAATTGCAAACGCTGGCTGAACCCTGAGTGATAGATCAAAATAATGTTCTACATTATTAAACACCTTCATCAGAAGGTCAACACTAAAGTCCGGGAGGGCATATGACTATCTCTTAGGGATAACCCACAATGACCATTTTTATTTTTTTACTTTTTACAGAAATAATGGCTCATTTACAAAGCAATTTTAAACATTATAGCATTAATTTTTATCCAGTTAAGTGTCTCAAATAGATTGTGCTTTTAATATAGATCAATATGGCTCTGTACATTATGTAATTTAAACAAATATTTACGAAGATATTAAAGTATTAACATAGCGGGACATAGTAGTTGCGTTGCGCGCCAAAACGCTTGCCGATATTGAAGCAATAATAGCCCAAATTGAACTTTTTAAGATCCAAATTTTACTCATTTATTAATTTTGATGCGGAACAAGGTTCGCCGGGTCAGCTAGTTGTAAATATATTATTTTTTATTCATTATTTTATAAGTAAGTGTTACTTTAGTATCCCCGTGCATTCATTGATGAATATCAATTATATACATATAAATAAAATTGCTAATAGTGTATGTTGGTAATATTGAAATGACTGCCGTCTACTACATACACATTTTCATATATTATTTTTCAATTTTTGTTTGTCTGTCTATCTGTTTCCTGGTAATCTGTGATTTTTTATTGCCGGGATTTTTATTGGCAGATTGCCGGTGTAATAATTTAGATTATCTTAAAAAAATCTCATATTTATTGCTTCCGAGGCGAAACAAAGTTCGCCAGGTCAGCTAATACAGCTTTAGTAATTGTTTCTTGTGAAAGAGTTATAAGAATCAGTACATTACTATCAGAGTTAATAAGTTACAGACAAACGAAAAATCCTTTCCTGTATTGAGACATTAACTATTAGTCTTTTTAGCACAATAACTTGTCAAAATAACAATAGCAGTTTTCACAGCCATCAGAATTTGAAACGAAGCCAAATTAATGTCAACTAAAAGCCGACAACTAAAGAGAAAACCATCAAAAAGTCGTTTTGGCGGCAAAATAGTTATTTTTGCTCATTAGTTGTTTATAACGTATTTTATCCATCATGAGTTATTGTATTATAAGATTTTTGACTTATCCTTAAATTTTAAATTTAAAAATAAATTTTAAATTTTAGAAATTAAATTTTACTTCGATCCAAAAGTAGTAACTTTACACCTACAAAGTAATTACTTTATACCTACTACTATTATGAATGGGCCGGCTCGACCGGTGAAATGCCACGACCTCACAGAAGATCGACATTAAGTGGCTCTCGGTGAGAGAGGTACCCGGACGCCCACGCTCTTCCCCATCCTTTCCTATCCTACTCATTCAAAGGTTGTCAATGCAACTGTAATGCTATATGTGTTGCAGGTGTCCATGGGCGGCGCTGGTCACTTACCATCAGGTGTTTGCCCTTCTATCCCATAAAAAAACCTACTATTACTTAAGACACGAAAGGATGTTTCTTTGGCGACTTAAGCGACTGGGTAGGTTTTGAACAAATAAGCTCGTGTTATATTCTTTTTAATTTGCAATAAAATGCACGCATTGTTCTACCCGGTAGGCGATGGCTACTCGTATTAAGCCTCGACGAGCCGAATTTTGACGTCCCAATTGTTATAAGTGTCGGAACCTATTGCCATTTGCTGAGAACAGTGTTCTCAGTAAACGATATTCATCACACATTAACTAACAATTGAACACATTATGAAATTTCGAATTAAACTCTGAAAAGTCATTGGTGTAAGCCAGGGTACGAACCCACGACTTCTTCAGTCAGAAGCTGGATACTCTGATACACTGGATACTGGAGTAGATCGCCGAGAGTGAAACTTTTTACTTATTAGAAGTAATATAGACTGCATTATTAGCAGTGATTTCCAGAGGTTATATTATTGACCTCTGGAAATTTTACTTACTTTAGCTTAAATCTTAAGCACTAAAAAAGTTAAAGTTTTAGTTCATAAAGAAAATAGGCTTTAATTATTTATTTATTCAAGTTGGAAACTTTCTACAAGCTCTTGTAACAAGTCTCGCTTAATTTAACTATAGCCTGCTTACTATATTTGATTAAATTTCAAACGATTTTACTTCACCCAAACTTGTCCTAAATTAAGTTATAATAATACTTTAGCTAAAATACCTATTATTAATTCAGTTAGTGACTAATCACTCAAATTCATAGAGGTTAATATTTTCATTTGTGATCACGTGTCTCGGTGGTCCAGTGGTCAAGCACACGGCTTTTGATCCAAAGGTCCGGGTTCCTATCCTGACACTGGCTCACACCAATGACTTTTCGAAATTGTTTTCGGAAGTTAAGTGTAGTAAATATCGATGACTAAAAAACCTTGTGCCCGGTATGGCAATAGGTTCGCCACCTATTCCATTTGGGACGTAAACATACGGCGAGACGAGGCTTAACAGCCGCTGCCTACACCTTTGGGTAACAATGCCGTGAAGTTATGTTATGTTCTAATATTTTCCAATGGACATATTCCTTGGTGTGTTTTTAAACGATCAACTGAAAGTAATGAATTTGGGAGGATAATGAGTGGTGGTATCTCCGGATACTTTTATCACCACATGATATGCAGTTTGATCCACTTAATATATATAAATTTATATAAATTCATGAATACAGAATTAGTAACTGTTCGATATTTATCGGTCTCTTTCGGTAGTTCGTTCGTGTCGCGACCGTGTGCCACCAGATGGCGTTCTTTTTCGTAGTATAGAGAGGTATGGCCGCGTTGTCTGAACGGTCTGAACGCTATAGTTTTCGTGTGTAACATATAAATTCGCACGTTGTTTGTTATCGCGTAAAAACTTACTCTGCCTATGACTTTTAGTTAGGCGTCGGTTGTAGTTCTTAGAATCAGTAATCGGGTCATATTTTGGCCACCGTGCCCGGTCTTGGTTTGAATTGGTATTAAGTGTGGTGTGCAAGGATTCGGCTATTCCTCCCGGTCTCGAATCCTCAGGGAAGTATCGACACACATATTTCAGACAATAGACACATCATAACATCACCTACCTGTCTATCAGTACACTACATTCCTCAGCTTCCCATGACCAGCATCTGCAAGGGTCTGGTGAGTACCTACTCTAAGTTCTTAGTTATTCTCATAGGGCACTATTATCGAACAATTCTGGTAGCAGAGCGTGGTTTAATATATTAAAATATTGGTTTCGTAATAGTTATTGAGTCCTTTGTGAAAATTATTAAAATTATTTGCATCAAAATTAAAATAACTGGGTAACTTTTTATCGTATTCAATTGTACTTAATACGTAGTGTTCATATTTTTTTTCTGAATGTAGGTAGTTACTGACTCATTGGAGGAACATTCTCAAGAGTATTCTAGGTACTATTATTCTTGTCGATTGTAATAGGTATTTACATTTATAACTTTATAACTCACGTAACTTGCATAGCGCCTTTTATTTGCGTGTCGTAGGCAGACTACTTTCTTATATCGTTATTGAAATATTTTCGATATTTATTTTATTTATTTTTTGTTATTTGATTATATCGTTTGAAGAACATATACACATAATATATCGTTCAGACCGTCTGTTCGTTCTGAATTATATTATAAAATAATATTTTTGTTACATCGATCTTATTTACTACAACTTGTATCCGAGTGTTTAGGAGTTCGTTTGTAACCGTTTCGTTTATTATTTTTTAAATAATGGCACCGACATTAACAATTGCGGAGGCTAAAGCAAGTTTATCGAATATAGCTCGCTGGCTTGCGTCAGCTGTTTCTTTAGTCGGTCGTGCGGATAGGGTTGCTGCGCTCAAGGACCGTATTGAAAAGGTGCCTATCAAGGTGGATGTCCTGGATTCGGTCTACCGGGTATTGCTGCAGTCGGATGACCCCAAACTAATAGAATACGGTAATTCGGAGTACGACCATTGCATGACGATGGTTGATCAGCTGATGGAAGCAGCGGCCACGGGGCAGGTTAACCAATCACCTGCCCCCTCCATCGTGCTGTCGGATAGTATTTACCATGAGCGTTTGCCGACCTTAAATGTGCCGACCTTTGCGGGTTCTCTTGAACAATGGCCTAGTTTTGTAGCACTTTTTGAAAGCGTAGTACACCGCCGTCGGGACTTGGCGGATTCGCAAAAGTTTGGATATTTACTTACGTGTTTAAAAGATGAGCCTCACTCTTTAGTTAAGCATTTGGAAATTAATGATATTAATTACGGTATAGCTCGGGATTTATTAACCCGTCGTTATCAAAATACGCGACGGATCGCTGATTTACATGTGGCGGCTATTTTAAAAATCCCTCAACTGTCATCGGTTCACCAGTTGCGGTTCGATCTTTTGAACCCCCTCTTAGTCGCTATAAATGCTCTTAAGGGTTTGAACTTCCCCGTAACCGAGTGGTCTTTTATATTATTACATATTATTTTGAATAAGTTACCAGGGGAAATTAGATCTCGTTTTGAACAGTTGCACGGTGGAGACTCGGCCTCGGACATACCGACATTTGACTTGTTAGTGGGTTTTTTGGAGGATCAGAGTCGCAAAATAGAAAACTTGCCCACTGTGCCATTGCCGGGGCGTTCGCATCTTATTGATTCGTCCAGGCCCCGTCCACCTCGTCCGCAACTTATGCGAGACGTGGGCCCGGGACGTCCGCCTCGCGTTATGGCCGTCGAGCGACCAGGTAGGTGTGGGGTGTGTTATGGGGGAAATCACACACCCTTAGAGTGTACTCAGTTTCTGAGAGCTAGTGTGTCACGAAGACGTTTTCTCGCCCGTAGGTTAGGGCGTTGTTATACTTGTTTGGGGTCACATATGGCCAATGTATGTGATGACAAGCAACCGTGTCGGCATTGTGGTGGGCCTCACCACACACTCCTCTGTCAGCCGAACCGGACTGGCAATCAAGGTGGGTTGTTACCGGCTCACACGGGCGGGGGTTCGAATCGACACCACTCACCTTCGTCTCCCGTGCGTCGTCAGGCCTCATCGTCTTTTTCACAGCAGATTATAGGGACGGTGGTCGCGCCTCATAGGTATTCACATGGTGGTGCACCGTCCGCTCAAGTTAATATCGCGGAGCGGGCACACATAAACGAGTACAGGCCATTCTCGCCACCTACGTCTGAGCGCCCTCGCGTTACTCGTGAGTTGCGAGCGGGCAGCAGTGTCCATGGTTCGGCGATGAGGTCGCGCGCTAATCGGCTGCCGCCGGTGCCCGAGTGGGACTCGTATGACCATATGACCTTCGGTCCACCTCAAAAACAGCGGCAACGGGAATCCTGGAGTCAGCAGTCGCCAGGGCGTGCCGATTTATGTTGACTCGCAGCAGCAGTCTCGCCAACCACATCCCCTCCAGCGACTATTGTCCTACCCACCGCGCAGGTTATGGTGCACTCACCTCGCGGAACTGGGTTAGTGGCACGGGCTATTTTGGACTCCGGTGCTCAGGGGTCTCTCATGTCATTTTGGTTGGCGAGGCGTCTCCGTTTAAGGATGTCCTCACGGAGTCAGGAAATTATTGGAGTAGGTGGAGTTCCGGTGGACAACGTAGTAGGTAAGGTGTCGTTCTCCTTCTCTTCCTTATTCCACCCTAGTATAAAATATAATTTAAGTGCTGTTGTTTTGAGGAACGTCTTAGGTAATCATCCTCAGGTTTCTTTATCACCGGAGGTACGGCGTCTTACATCCGGTTTAACATTAGCCGACTCTCATTTCCACCTACCTAGAGCTGTGGAGCTCTTACTGGGAGCAGATGTCATCGGTCTACTGAAACTGGACAGAACTATCTTACTTCAGTCGGGAGGTTTAGTCGCGATTCCAACAAACTTGGGATCTGTCATTATGGGTCCAGTATATTCCCACGCCTTTCAGGTTTCGGATACCACGTTGCAGGTAGGACTCTCTCTCGCTGATTCTCTTCAGCGTTTTTGGGAAGTTGAGGAGCCCCTGCTGCGTCCCGGAATCGACCAGTCGATGACGAATGTGAGCCATATTTCTTGGCAAATACTGGTCGTTTTGCTACAGGTAGATTTTTTACTCGATTGCCCTTTCTGGATCCCCGTCCACGTCTAGGTAACTCCTGGACTGTAGCCGAAAGGAGGTTACTGTCTATGGAGCGCTGGATGTGTCGCGATAACGAATTCCGCATAAAGTACACAGAATTCATGAGAGAATACAAGGAGCTGGGCCACATGACGCTGTCACAGTTCAAGTGGAAAGACCATGAGCATTATTTCATTCCTCATCACGCCGTGTTCAAGAATGGTAAGATTCGGGTGGTGTTTGATGGTTCGTCACCTTCATCGTCAGGTGTCTCTTTAAATGATTGCTTGATGTCAGGTCCCAAGCTTCAAGTGGATATTGCGGATATTTTAACTGGTTTTCGTCGCCATCGGGTTGTTTTTGTAGCCGACATTAAAATGATGTTCCGTCAGGTAGTAATCCACCCTGATGATAGGCGTTTCCAGCTGATACTCTGGAGAGAGAATCCTAATTGTCAACTGCAAGTATACGAATTGAATACAAACACTTACGGCTTGAGGTCCAGCCCGTTCATTGCAATCCGTTCCTTGTTGCATTTAGCCGATCGCGAACGTCTGCGATTTCCGCGCGCAGCCGCCGTCTTCCCCTCAGACGTATATGTCGACGATATTTGCACAGGTGCCTCGTCGGTGGAAGAGGCGTTGGTGTTGAAGGATGAGTTGATAGGGCTGCTTAAGGCTGGTGGCTACGAGCTAAGGAAATGGATATCTAACTCTCCAGATGTCTTGGAGGGTTTGCCGCCAGAAAACCAGCAGGAACCTCATCTTTTTCGGAATCCTGACAATCCGGACTCCATCGCAGTACTAGGAGTTCAGTATCGGCCAGCTCAGGATATATTCACTTATTCGGTTGAGCCATCAGAGCCAATGAAACGGTGGACTAAACGCTTGGTTTTATCCACGGTCGCACGTATATTTGATCCAAATGGTTGGGTAACTCCTGTGGTTTTTTGGGCTAAATGTTTCTTGCAGGAGTTGTGGATCTCTGGTCTCGATTGGGATAGTCCTTTGACAGGAGATTTGCTGTCCTATTGGCTACGGTTTTATGCGACACTCGCAGACCTTCAGCATATCTATTTACCTTATATCTATTTACCGTCTGACCCCAGTGACCTGGAACCCTTAACTCCAGGTCACTTCTTAATTGGCAGTCCCCTGACTTCCTTGCCAGAGTATCCGTTTGTTGATGTCGCTGCCAATCGATTGTCACGTTTTGAGCTGCTCCAGCAAATTACGCAATCATTCCACCGTCGGTGGTCCTTGGAGTATTTACATTTGCTGCAGCAACGGGTTAAATGGACAGATAAAACTAACCCACCGCGTGTAGGCGATCTTGTCCTCTTAAAGGAATCGAACTTACCTCCTTTGCAATGGAGGCTCGGTCGGATACTTCAATTATTTCCCGGGTCGGATGGTATTCCTCGAGTCTCTGAAGTTAAGGTTGGAGATTCAGTTTTGAAGCGGGCTGTCGCGACTCTCTCCCGCTTACCGATTGATTAACCTCCGTTAGAATGCCTTCATCCAGACACGGTCTGGCTGGGGCGGGGGACTGTTCGATATCTATCGGTCTCTTTCGGTAGTTCGTTCGTGTCACCAGATGGCGTTCTTTTTCGTAGTATAGAGAGGTATGGCCGCGTTGTCTGAACGGTCTGAACGCTATAGTTTTCGTGTGTAACATATAAATTCGCACGTTGTTTGTTATCGCGTAAAAACTTACTCTGCCTATGACTTTTAGTTAGGCGTCGGTTGAAGTTCTTAGAATCAGTAATCGGGTCATATTTTGGCCACCGTGACCGGTCTTGGTTTGAATTGGTATTAAGTGTGGTGTGCAAGGATTCGGCTATTCCTCCCGGTCTCGAATCCTCAGGGAAGTATCGACACACATATTTCAGACAATAGACACATCATAACATCACCTACCTATCTATCAGTACACTACATTCCTCAGCTTCCCATGACCAGCATCTGCAAGGGTCTGGTGAGTACCTACTCTAAGTTCTTAGTTATTCTCATAGGGCACTATTATCGAACAGTAACTGTTTTTTGTTTCATATATGTTCGTTTCTTTTCAGCGTGTTTGATTTCCCGGAATCAAATGTTTGCTAAAGCTAATATTACCCTTCATCGGGCATACTTAAATGCCTTAAAAGCATTCCTAGTCCCTACACATTACATAAATGTGTGTACTCTAGTTGGGACCCCAAGGGATTAAATGACCTCAGTGCAACAGCCTGTAGCCCACGCTGTACTAACCGTCTAATGATTTTAGTTTTAATTATTTTAAACGAGTAGACCAGGCGAACTTTGTTCCGCATCAAAAGTAATTTTTACAGCGTTTACAATTAAAGTGCTAAATCTCGAAAATTATTACTTTTTCTTTACTACATGAATTAAACATATAAATCACGCCGTTGACGCCCTCTGTCTGTTAAAAAAACCGCAATAAAATCCGTAGTTTCAAAGATCTAAGCATATAAGGGGACAGACAGCGTAAAGTGACTTTGTTTTATATTACTATTTTATATAAACTAAATTTAACTAAATTGTGCCTTCCGTAGACTATATTTTAATTTTCAAAATGTTCCCCTCGAGATTTGATATAATTCTAATATGTCACGCAATTCCGTCATAAATATATATCTAATGTGTATGTATATCAAATGTCAGTATTAAGAATTTAAGGTATAGGCAGCGGTGATTATCACTCAACATGAAGAATCCCCCCGAAACGCCACGGATGGTACAAGGGATAAGTTTTATTCCAGTAATCGATACTTAACTGCCGAAAAGATATCCAAAGAGTCAGATAAAACATATCATAACACACGTGATATAAAGCCTTTCCTATGCTTTCAAGTGTAAGCATCGGCTGTTAGGCCTCGTCTCGCCGTTATGTTTACGTCCCAAATAGGCAAACCTATTACCATACCGGGCACAAAGTTTTCAGTCATCGATATTATCACACATAACTTCCGAAAATAATTTTGAAAAGTAATTGGTGTGAGCCAGGATTCGTATCCGCGACTGCTTGATTCAGAAACGGGGTGCTCGACCACTGGACTGGATAAATAAGCCAAAAGACTATCTAGATGAATTTCAAATGGTTTTAGATACCTAGAGCCATTTATCTTAGAGTGTTCACTACCATCATCCCCGCGCACAAGCGTGACCTGAATTTAAAAATTATAGCTTTTAAAATTATAGGAATTGAATGGACTGATGTTTATTAGCCTTATAAAACATTCACCGTTCAAGGTCTTTATGTTCTGACATATTCCTAATAGTTCCGTAATATTTTAACATGTGCACATATTGCTTGTTCGGTTCCATGCTAGTAAATTTAATATTAAATTTAAACCTTGCCTCCGTGTGTTCGTTGGCAATGTATTTAACATAAGTGAGTTAAAGTTTTGTTGCAACCTTTTTAATGTTTAAGCACTATATTAGTAGATAGTGCTATTTTGCAAAATACAATATATATATATACAATATAACATATTTGGGTAAGTACCCTCAAGGCATTTAATAAGGCTGTTGAAATCACGACTCGCCGAATCGTTACATTATGTCCCAAATGAAATAGGTGGCGAATTTAATACTATACACCGGGGACAAAGTTGTCCAGTCATCAATTTCGGAGAATTCGGAATCGAATTCACGACTTCTGAATTAAAAGCGGCGAACTCGACCGCTGGGCCACTGAAACAACTTAAGATTAAGAGAGAATAAACTTTTAGAACAGAACTGATAGAGGTTCAGTTTGATATCAGAGGAAGCACGTATGATGTACATACAATCAAAATACAATCACGTCTTTTCCTCATGGGAGTAGTCAGAGACTAATTCTTTCCATTTGCTACGATCCTGACATACATTTCTTGCTTCCTCCGGGTGGAGGAAGTTAAAAGAATCGCTTTAATACATGCTCGTCGATTGTGGCCCCTCTTGACCTGGCCTCTCACCAACACATCATTGATTAGATGGTGGAAGGTTTGCCTAGGTCGACCTTTACCGAATTTACCTTGATATATTGTCGTGGAAGCGAGTTCCATATTTTTACTTCACTTTAATATATCACCATGTATATTAAAATACCTAATAGCATGCTCCAATGATTCGGACATGTAGTAAGGAGGGATGATGTAGTATTAAGTAAGCACATATGTAGTACAAAGGTGTAAGGATGTAGAGGTCGAGGACGGCTACGACCCTTTTGAACGATTCCTTGAGGTGATGTGATGTAAGGAGTCTAAAAAACCGACTATGTGTTACAAGGGATATGAATGTCGAAAAAGCGTATTTGGTGTGTAAGAATAGAGTTTTATGGCGCCCTGTTTTCGCTGCCTACCTCGCAAGGGACTCGGCGTGAAGTTATGTGAAAATAAGAACACTTAAAGGCATTTAGCGGTAAACCCACCCCGATCGCAGTAATACTAGTAAAATATTTAATTTACTTACTTGCAGCCAGCGAGCACTTCGTGGTACTTATTCTATATATATGCCAATAAAAAGGTCAGTAGGTTTGTACTTTGCTTATATTACGCGTAATTTGATATGATATAAAATATTTTAAAATATTTACATGTGCAAATTCGATTGCATGAATATAAAATATGACCTAATTTTGGTAGACAATTTTAATAAGTTTTACGATGTCATACTGTGACACGATGAAAAGCCCCAATTGGAAAATGTAACAGAGGGAGACCGTTTACGAGATGGACGAATGACTCATCAAAAACAGATGACCTGAAATTGATTGAAACTGCACAGGGTAGGGATTAGATCTGCAACTCGGATTACAGTTGCTGGCCTTTAAAAAGGGATAGTGAAGTGTTCTGAAGAATCACATTCTCAACATTGTAACAACCTTTATGGTTTATATCGCGTTTATTTAGAACTTATTTTCTATTTATTTCCCGACGTTTCGAACTCTTTACAGGAGAGCTAGGTGATATATTACCGGTCTAGCCGGCCCATTCATGGAGATAACTGGGCTGATCTACCATAGAATAGCTATAAGTATTCTATGGCTTATATATGGAGTTCACTATTTATCAAAATAAAACAACTTCATTAATAAACATCTGTTGAAGTCTTGATGGTCGAGCTCCCCGATTGCGATTCAGAGATCCTGAGTTCGATTCTAGACTCACGCCGATGATTTCTCGGAATTCTTTCCGGAATCTGTGTATGTATTAGTTAACCCTAGAGTGGGCGCGCTATGACCATTTTGCCGCCCGCGCTAAAAAACTGTAGTAGACCGTTAGGCTTGCATCTCTTAGTAGCTGTCCCTACTTTCATTAGCATCCCGTGCCAAAAGGCTAGACGCCGTCAGTGCACCAAGGACTGCTTGAGAAGAAGATTCTTGCCATCAGGAGTAGCCGGGCGGCATTTTGCTCACCGCGCGCCCACTCACGTAAGCATAATTTTGTAGTATATTTTTGGCAAACTTGAAATGTATACGGTTTTATGGTGAAATTATATATTTAAAACTAAAAAACATGTTTGTTTTAGGGTTATAAAGTGTTCGTTGATAATAATAAATACAAATGGCTAAAATCGAAGCTTAAAATTTGTCTTGGCTAGAAGAAACATCGGGTTTTGAAGATGCTATCATACAGATTGGATGTGTCAGATATTGATAGATCTACTCGTAATAGTGAGCAAAACGTGTAAACAGAGTATCAGCAGATAGCTATATCTGCTGATACTCTGTTTACACGTTTTGCTTCGAAAAATAAAAGACCCATGCCAAATGTTGTGCCTTCCGAAATAGCACCTATTAGACGCCAGTGGAGATCCAGTTCAGATATAGGTAGCCGTTCATTAGCGACTTTAGTTAGCCATCAGCCTTGATATCGTCGTCGTTAACATAAAATACAATCAGGTGGTGATCATCTCCAAAACGTTCATCCAGCGATGATGATGAACCACTTCGACAGCTAGTTCGCCTCAGAAATATTGCCATGGTACTTATCAAGCAATATATGACCACAAGGTCTTCTGAAGATATTTTTAATATTCCTTTGAGAAACCAAATTGCTCGCATTGTCCCAGTAGAATAAACATCTTCCCCAAAAAAGGGGGAGTAATGCAGCATATGTCCTTCAAAGAAATACAGGTGCACGAATAAAGGGTTTTCCACATGCCTAAAGTTACTGTGCAACGAACATTTCACATATCTCTGTAAAGACTGTTTAGATAAAGCGTATCCTGTAGATTTAGAAAATATATAGTTTGATATACTTATTGTTGTTTTCAGTAAAATATAGAGTATTATGTGAAGTCAGAAAAAAAAAGTCAATTAAAATATTGAGTTTCGAAAAGTCTTTTGTAAATCAAAATTTTTAAAACAAAATTAAATAAATATATTCATTTATCATTACAAATAGATATATTATTTAAATCCTTAAAGAAAATGTGATTAAAATGCTGTATTACTAGTTGAAATGGCGAAAGAAAATGGGGCGGCAAAATGCTCCCCACGCGCCCACTGACGTTTGGAAAAAAGACGCGCCCACTCTAGGGTTAATATCGATGACTGACAACTGTGTGAGCTCAGTGTAATGTCAATAGGTTCATCAGCTATTTCATTTGGGACGTAACTTATCGATTCGGCGAGTCGAGGCTTTTACAGCCCCTGCCTACACCTTCGGGTAGAAATAGGAGCGAAGTTAGGTTAGGTTTGAAAACCTAATTTCCAAGTAAATCTGAGATAGTTTTGAAGACGTTCAATCTCATGAACAATAATTTCTCGCTATCCATTTAAATTAGTGTTTTGACGGGACTCAATTAGCCACTTATATTAATAAACCTTGCTTGCTAACTCAGATACGTCATATGGTATTTTCCTTGTACTTAACACAGGCTTTGTTAGATAAATATACCAAGAAGTTATACCAAGAAGTCACTTGTTATTCCTGAAAACCCACGCAACGCACCGAACAAACGCTTGGGCGTCAGAAGCGAAATCTTATAAGTTGAATATTAAATTCAAAATAGCTTCAAAGACACTTAAAAATAGTAAATAAAACAAATTAAAAATATTATTATAATTAAATTCAATATTAAAACACGAGCTCTTGAGGAAAATGCCTCCGTGGAACAAGAACACACGGACGCAATCGGTACGAGTGACTCGATTCCGATTGGACTGTCATGAGAAAAACCGGGCTTGAATTTGAATTTTAAGTACTTGAAAATAAAATTTAATTAATTATCCTGACATGAGTACATAGAGTTGTAACAATCTCCTAGAACATAACATATACACATACAGTTTTATATTTTGTAAAAAATAATAAATGATACAAGACTGACTAAGCAGATATAGAATACACAAGTGTAAGGATCTAAGAGCACGGTCACGAGACAATTCCAATGACTAAATTGAACGTGTCCGAACGGAAATTGATGACAGAAGCCTCAAAAATCGACGAGCGTGATAAGACATGAGTTGTGAACTTTTATATTGAAGCGATTCAGGTGTGTAAGTAATCTATTACGTTGCTCTGCCAACCGCAAAAGGGATCTGCCGTGAAGTCAATTCACGACTTAAATAAATACATATAGGTATAGACTACAAACATTCATTTGCAAATTATAAATTGTAAGTAATAAAATAACTGGTTACGCCTGTCTGCTATTAAATACGGTTTAGTGTCGATTTACGCCAAAAACAAAACTCAAGTTATTTCTTTATAAAATTAGGGCACTTGCACTTTTGATGCAACTCTAATTGTACCTTAAATATGTAGGTATAAATCCATCAGTTTAGAAAATACATCATCATTATCATCATTAACTGTTGAGGTCCACTGCTGGACATAGGCCTCCCCCATAGAGCGCTACAACTGCCGGTCCGTCCAATTATGGGAGGTTTTTGGCATAATCGCCACGCTTGGCTGGCGGGTTGGCGATCGCAGTAGGCTCTATTTTGTTAAGAGAGAATGCTGCTGCCCATTCTTCTAGCTTTTCCCTTAGTCGCCTTTTACGACACCCACGGGGAAGAGATGGAGTGGCGGTAGAAAATACGCTAATAAATAAATTAATCAATAATAATTCTAAACTGTCTCCAAAGAAAGTTCCTACTACAAAATTAGATATATTACGCATCTAATTAAAACTATAAAAATAATTCCGAAAAAGTCATTGATCAGCTGTAGACATTAGACATCTGATTTAAAAGCGGAATACCAATCCACTAAGCCTACGTGATCGCTAAGAAATTTCTTATCAGAGAAACAATAAGTAGTTACATATTTATTTATCAAACTCACCAATAATAATTCGACTGTTTGAAGAAAAACACAATTATTTACACTTGTAAAAACAAAAACTTTTCAAACAATTATCCTTATAGTAGACATAAACAAACACTATAGTTTTGATTGATATAATGTATATTTTATTAACTATTTTAAAGTATCACAAATATCGTACGCGTGACTTTTTCAGTACAGAACAATGACTGTACTCGTGTTTTCACTTCAATATTCCAAGAGAGACTGGTCCACTTGTCTCGTTGTCCACTACTAGTAATGTCAGCAATATCTGTAGCCATTGTCTTACCGAAATAAAAATATAAATTTTTCAGTGGTATAGTTACGCAGTTCGCTACATGAATGGGCTGGCTCGACCGAGGGAATACCTCTCCGAATATCGACGTAAAGTGGCTCATACCTCGTTTCGCTGTTACCTCTTTCCTTCCCATCCCACTTCCTACCCCTTACATATCCCATCGTAAGGGCAGGCAACGCAATTGTAACTTGTGTACATGAAAAAAATTTGAATGAAATCTTTCGAACTGGATATTGGATTCTGCATACCGCGCAAATTTAAGTCGAATATTGAACAAGAATAATATATTTTCATTTGTTCAATGCATGAATGGGCAGGCTCGACAGGTGAACTACCACGATAAGTTAAAAAATCGACGTAATATGGATCATGCTAAGTTATGTTACGTGAGAAAGGTATCCGGAAGACGACATTTTCATGTTCTTCTCCGAAATATAAAATCGAAGGTCTTGGTGGTACAGTAACCGAACTTCCCGCATCTGATTCAGAAGTCGTGGGATCGGTATTGAACTCACACTAATGATTTATCGTAATTTATTTCAGTAGTGAGGCGTGACATAAATATCGATAACTGGACTTTGTGCCCGGTGTATGGCAATAGGTTTCCCCACCTATTTCATCTGAAACGTAACGATTCGTGGAGTGGAGGCTTAACAGCCACTGCCTACACCGTCGGGTAGAAAACGGCTTAAAGTTATGTATGAGTTTTTAATGTATATAGTTGATAATCTTTGTAAAGAAAAGATTGTCTTAGTGATCGAGTATTTGTTTTTACAACTGTTATCGCGTTTTTTCTATGCTAACAATATAAAGAGGTACAGTTTGTTTATTTGCACACATTACTCTGTGGAAATTAGTACTAAAGCTTATTTTTTAAATTAGAATGTGTTTAATTCTATTTTTTTTTTGGCATAGAGGGGCAGACGAGCAAACGTGTCACCTGATGGCAAGCAACCCGCGCCGCCCATGGGCACCGGCAACATATACAGTGTTACCGTTGCGTTATCGACCTCTAAGGGACTAGGATAGGAAAGGATGGAGAAGGGGGATGGGCCACCGGGTGCTTATCTCACCGAACGAAATACGGCAAGAGCCACTTTACGTTGATCTTCTGAGAGTTCGTGGTATTTCACCGGCCGAGCCGGCAGATTCATGCAGCGAACTACTTGGCTCTACCACTGTTTAATAGATTAGATTTAGTTTAATAAAACAGATTTAGGTTGGCGCTAGACGGCTGGATCAATGGAAATGGCTTAATGGAAACTGGGGTACTTCTCGGTACGCCTCCAACGCCGGTTGCTCAAACTCCAGATTGAGCAACCCACTTCTGAATCAAAAAGTTCCAATTTGGAAATTCTGGAATTCATTTGGGAGCTACTTAAGATAAATATTGAAGACTGACATAGTTCTGTCCAATGTGTGAGAAGTGCCTCCATCTACATCTTTATAGGCTGATGATAAAATGAAAATCAAAAATATTTATTAAATTCATGTCATAATAGACACTTATGAAGGTCAATATTTACAATCCGCCAATTCGATCACTCACGCCCTGAGAAGAATTGGCAAGAAACTCAGGGGCAAACGGGGTTAGACGGTTAAGGTTAGACGGCTGGATCAAGGGCTTGATGGAAAATGGGGTACTTCTTGGTACGCAGTGAATTGTGATGCAGTTTACTTCTATGAAACTCTTGGCACACTGCTCGTACCTGATGCTGGTGGTGTCTTAGTAGTCAGCTATTTATCAAATAATTCCTCCGTTTTGCTCCGTCTCGTAAAAAAGAGAGTAATTGGATTTATTTCCAACCATATGAATGTTCCAATTAAACTCTGAAACTTACTTTTCTTCCGAACAAATAAAGTAATTATTGAGTAATCTAGGTTGTTTTCAATTAATATATTAATATTATTATGTCGTCATTTATATATATATACATTGCAAAAGTAGGAAGAGGCAGAACTCCAGAAAAGTGGTAAAGCATTTTCTGTAGCTAAATTGAAGGTATAATAAGAAAAGGTCATCAGGTGCCTTAAAAACTGACGAGACAAACTAACAACAGTATGGACTGTGCTATATGTTTCTGCCTATCCTGCAAGTTGGTTCTAGCTTAAATCTAAAATAAATAAAAAATAATTTAATATCATAATAATATTTTGTATTCTGAGCACACGGTTTCTGAATCCAGAGGTGCGGGTTCGAATCCTGACGCACACCAATGACTTTTCGAAATTAATTTATTTCGTAACTTATGTGATAAATATTGATGACTAAAAACTTTGTGCCCGGTATGGCAATAGGCTCGCCATTTGGGACGTAAACATAACGGCAAGTGGAGGCTAAACAGCCACTGCCTACACTTTAGGGTAGAAAAAGGCGTGAAGTTATGATTCACAGTAATAGTTTTGGAATACGATATTACGTACCTAACCGTTATAATAAATACCCACCAAGTTATGAAATGGTTTTACAGTAAGAGCACTCGGTACATTTGTCCCTTGGGATTGTTATAAAAGCATTTTTGTGTTATTATAAAACGGCGATAGTGTTACTTTATATTTTTTACCATACTATATTTTGTTAAGATTCGTTCGGTTCCTTTTATAATTTGATTTCAATTGAGTTATTGGCAAGCTATTTCTCATATTGAATAACATTTTTACTGGCCTTGAGAAACTTTTATTGCATGATAATGATGAAAGGCCCGCCCGCCAGATGGACTGATGAAATCAGTCCATCTGGCGGGCGGGCGGAATCAGTTAGTATTTATAAGTGTTATAGAATGCACAAAATCATATAACAAAAACTAACTTATAACATAAGTACAAAATAATGAATTATATTGTATTGCTGAAATCTTTATTTCGATTGTTGAATGTATAATGCTTTTATTTATTTTAGTTAACTACTGTGATGTTTTGTTTTGCATGGAATAAATGAGCTTTATTATTATTATTATTATTATAATGATGAAAGGTGAAGATTTAGTGTTATAGTACAAAATATAATATCTTTATAATATCTTGGACACAACTCTCACAGCGCTCTCTAGTTCCAAACTAAGCAACTAAATGCTTGTGCTATGGATACTAGATAACGGATACTAATACATATATATTTTTCTTTTGTAAATACATACTTGAAATACATAGAAAAACACCCAGACGCCACACAAACATCCATATGCTTGTCACAAATATTTGTACTCGGGTGGTGGGTGGGAATTGAAATCTTCTGTCTCTTAAAGAAAATGACTTGGATGTTTCGTTTATATAGTTTAAAGGGGATTTCCACCCTTAAAATGTATATTAACAGATACAAAATACATTTGGACCAACGCCGATACACCAACACACATATACTCGCTGTGTAACATTCAATGGGACTTTTGCCAGTTTCGATGATATTTACAACTAGTTGTTTCACACCGCTCCGTCCGCTTAACTGTTGTAATGACTATTAGCTTAGTATTCCGATTTTTATGAAAAAAAACTGATGGTTTTTTAATGACAATTTATTGTCAAATTGAATGACAATAAATGACGAGGGCATTTAAAATTATAACTGAGTTATCACTACATAGTATAAAACAAAGTCGCTTTCTCTGTCCCTATGTCCCTTTGTATGCTTAAATCTTTGAAACTACGCAACGGATTTTGATGCGGTTTTTTTAATAGTTAGAGGGTGTCAACGGGGTGGTTTTGATCTATAATTTATGAATAGTGTAGTGAAAAAAAATGATAATTTTCAAGATTTAAAACTTTAATCGAAAACGCTGCCTGAACCCTAAGTGATAAATCAAAACAATGTACTACATTATTATACACCTTTAAAAGGTCTATAAAAAAGTCCGCAAGGGCATATTATGTCTATGTCTTAGGGATAACCCACAATGACCATTATTATTTTTTTACTTTTTACGAGAAATAATGGCTTATTTACGAAGCAATTTTAAACATTACAGCATTAATTTTCATCCAATTAAGTGTCTTAAGTAGATTGTGCTTTTAATATACATTAATATAGCCGTTTACAGCATGTAATTTAAACTAATTTTTACGAAGATATTATAGTATTAACATAGCGGTACATAGCAGTTGCGTTTGCGCGCCAAAACGCGTGCCGATAAGTATCACAAATTGAACTTTTTAAGATCCAAATATTACTAATTTATTTCTTTTGATGCGGAACGAAGTTCGCCGGGTCAACTAGTTATATATACATACCAATTTATCGTATCAGTGAGCTTCCTCGTAATATAAGTAAAATAATTTATACCTAGTTAATAAGTTAATCCTTAACATCCAAATGATGGTGAAACTTATTGCCACACATCGTGCTCAACTTGGTCAGTCGTCAATATGTATTTTACATACTAAAAGACCCACGAGCATCAGGTATGAGAAGTGTGCCAAGAGTTCCATAGAAGTAAACTTTAATTCACGGCGTACCAAGAAGTACCACATTTTCCATTAAGCCCATGATCCACTGTCTAACACCAGCCTCTTAAGATGTAGGTCGAGGCACTTCTCAATAAGTCCATTAGCCGATATGACTATCAGACAAAGATCATTCAATCGAGATCCACATATCGGAGATCTCGAGATTAATAATCTACGTCTACTAATATTGTAAAGAACAAAAGTTTGTTTGTTTTATATTCGATTGAGGGCAAACGAACATGCTGGTTACCTCGTGGTAAGTGCCTAGCGCTGCCCATAGGCACCTTTTTTTTCTAGCGCGAATTGATCCAGGATACGGTTAACACCTCTGGACCACCCTGCCGTTCGTCCCCCTCTATTACAAGGGGAACTCATCCTCAGGGAGTCACGGCGTGAGGCTCCCCAGGGCGGGGCGGCTACGTCCGCGCGCTGTAAAGAGGCGCGAGGCTGGCGGCGCCCCCAACGACACTCCCCGGCCGCACACAGTCACCGCCGGAAAGCCTCCAGCCTCCGCAGGCACATAGACACCGGCAACACAAATAGTGTTACAGTTTTGGTGCCGGCATTGAAGATGGGATAGTCGCGAGTGGAATGGAAAGGATATGGTAAGGGGAATGGGTATCTGGATACCTCTCTTGCCAAACTTACGTCGTGATGCAGAGAGGCCGTGCTATTTCTTTACGTTATTTATAACTTTTTAGTTATGGAGGTACAGTTTTCATCTATTTAAAGATGTTGTGCTCTTTGTTTCTAGAAGTCGATTTTTTAAAAGTAATTTCATCGAATTTCTTTTCAGAAGTTGTGTGATAAATATCGATGACTGAAAACTATGTGTCCGGTGTATAGCAATAGGTTCGCCACCTATTCCATTTGAGTCGTGAACTAACACTTTCCGTCCTGGTGGGGGAAAAACTACCAACGAAAATATTCCCAAGGAGGGTTGACGTCAGACTGGCGTCAGTCATTCATAAAATCACAGCTAAAACTTTTGACAGAAGGATGACTTGTTGTGCAAATTACACTTACGGAATAAGGGCAGGAGAATGACGGTGGCTCATATGTGGTAGCCGTAATTACAGTTGCTTTATCGATATTTTGATAAAATACACGTTGTCTGTCTCCGAAGATAATAATCGGATACAAATGAAATAGGATTATTTTTAAATAAACAGTTTTTAACAGAAAAAATGCAAACCTTTCCAAATAATGAAGGAGGACAAACTAAAATAAAACAAAAGAACAACAATTATTATTATGAGTATATTATATTATTGTTGTTGTTTCGTTTGAAGAAATTATTTTTGATCCAATAAAAGTTTGCCACATTGACAAACATTTGAAGAGTCTGTTTCACGAAGAGCTTTTTGGATTACAGTTTACAGTATACAACATTTTGGACAGATTCAATTGATTTTCTAACTGTAAACTTGGGAAAGATATGGTGGTGGTGACAGCAATAGAACCACGCAGTTCGCTGCTTAAATGGGCCTATACCACGGCCTCTCAGAATATCGACGTCAAATTCCAGATGTCGCGTGTCGTTTGATGGAAAATCTATCCAAAGGTTTATTCCGCGTATCTCTCCCTTCCCATCCTACTACATTAGGTCTCTGCAATCTCTGTTGCAGGTGTCTATAGGCTGTGTCAGTTGCTTACCATCCGTGGTGACTCGCAAACACCACAAGAACGGTGGTCGTAAATCGAAATTCGAAATATTTTGTCAAGGCAAAGTCATTCACTTGTTTGAATAAGCTGTTATAAGTAATTTGGTTTAAACGGCACGTTCATTTCAAATGGCTTTTATATTATTACGCTATCCCTCAAGGGAGCGGATCAGTAATTGGTGTCTGCAATTTGGAGAGTTCTATGAGTTATCTATTGAAATAATAATGTTCTCAATTAATATTGCTATGAAAATTATTATTTGTTATGTTGTTAGAAATAAAATGAAGCTGAAGAGTACGACATAAAGTTAAAAGTATTTTTATGACACGTAAAACTTAAAATGATGTTGTTACGCTCATTTATACGTTGTCTGCGCAGAAGATATTAAGTTTTACAAATAATTCTAATGCGCAGAGTTATTTTTTGTTCTTTCGTTGTTCGTTCGTTCATAATAATTTCATATACAAATCATTTCATAGCATAAAACAAAGTCGCTTTCCGATTCGGTCCCCTTATATGCTTTATTTGAAACCAAGAGGATCACTTCTTGGTTTCGGGCAGGTAATATTCATGTAGCAAATAAAAGTGAAAATTAGCGATTAAGTGATAGATCAAAACAATGTATTATATTATTATACACCTACAAAAGGTCTACAAAAAAGTCCGCGATGGCATATGTCTATCTCCTAGGCGCAGCCCACAATGGCCATTTTGTAATTATAACATAAAATAATTTAATACTAATCCCAACTGAAATAGGTGGCAAACCTATTGCCACTTTGTTACTCCGTGGTTATATCTTAAATGGACATAAGGATTTTAATAAAATTTTAATAATTTGTTGTCTTTTTCATAAAATATTTTTTTTTTTTTTTTATGGGAAAAGGGGGCAAACGAGCGAGCGGGTCACCTGATGGAAAGCAATCACCGCCGCCCATGGACATCCGCAACACCAGGGGCGTCGCATCAGCGTTGCCGGCCTTTAAGATAGGAATACGCTAGTTTCTTGAAGGTTCCAAGGTCGTAGCGGTCCGGGAATACCGTTGCCGGCAGCTGGTTCCATATGGGAGCAGTGCGTGGCAGGAAGTGACGGCTGAATCGCACAGTCGTAGAACGCCGACTATTAAGCCGATGTGGATGGAAACACTGGCGAGTCGGGCGATTGCGAAAGTCAGCAGGCGGTATAAGTCCGAACAATTCCTCAGAGCACTCTCCGTGGTATAAGCGGTACATGATGCATAGAGATGCAACATCTCTCCGCAACGTCAACGGATCAAGCCGATCGGAAAGAGCTTGGTTGTCGACCAGCCGAACCGCGCGTCGTTGAATGCGGTCAAATGGAGAAAGCTGGTAGTGGGGTGCCCCCGCCCAAAGATGAGAACAGTATTCCACGTGAGGCCGGACCTGCGCTTTATACAGTTGCAAGCGATGACCTGACGTGAAATACCGTCCCGCTCTATTGAGCACACCAAGCTTTTTTGAGGCCAATTTGGCCTTGCCCTCCAGATGACCGCGAAATTGGACGTCACTCGACAAGTCGACACCAAGAATTCCGATATTGGCTGAGACGGCTAAGGGAGTGCTCTCAAAGCAGGGAGCTACGACAAATGGTGTCTTTTTAGCGGTAAACGCGCAAACCTGTGTCTTCTTAGGGTTGAATTGGACTAAGTTTAGTCGGCCCCAGTCCGAAACCTGACTAAGCAGAGTTTCGATTTCAGACACAAGTTTGTTCCGGTACTCATCGACGTTTTCCCGAGAAATCCGCGGGTGGCCGGTATATAGGGCATCCCCCGTACTGTCATCCGCATAACAATGAAGACTGCTGTACTGCAGCATGTCATTCACATGCAGAAGAAACAGCGTAGGGGATAGCACACAGCCCTGGGGGACTCCAGCATTCACAGGTTTTAAGTCGGAGCATGACCCGTCGACAACGACCTTAATGCTCCGATCCATGAGAAAACTGGAGACCCAATCGCATAATTTCTCGGGAAGCCCATAACATGGAAGCTTCGAGAGAAGTGCCTTGTGTCAAACCCGATCGAAGGCCTTCGCCACATCCAAACTAACGGCCAGCGCCTCTCCTTTACTCTCAACCGCTTCCGCCCACCGATGGGTTAAGTAGGCTAAAAGATCACCAGCTGAGCGACCTTGACGGAATCCGTACTGACGGTCGCTAATCAACTGGTGCTCTTCTAGATAGCTAAGGAGCTGGCGGTTGATCAGTGTTTCCATAGTCTTGGAGAACAGGGAGGTGATGGCGATTGGTCTGTAGTTGGACGGATCTGAGCGATCACCTTTTTTAGGGATCGGGTGGACCAAAGCTACCTTCCACGATGCTGGTACAGCGCCGAGAGAGTAGGAGTATCGAAAGAGACGCGTTAGAACCGGTGCCAACTCCGGAGCACACGTCTTCAACACGATTGCTGGGATTCCGTCAGGCCCACTCGACTTGTGGACGTCTAGGGAGAAAAGTATGCGCCGTACAGTACTTTGCCGGAAACAGATCTCCGGCATGGCGTGGTCACAACGTGGGATGGTCGGTGGAATTTTCCCCTTATCGTCCAGAGTCGAATTAGCCGCAAAAAGAGTGCCAAAAAGGTTGGCTTTCTCTTTAGCGTCATGGGCCAATGACTGGTCCTCCCTGTGCAATGGCGGAAGAGACGGTTTGCAGAAGTTTCCAAGGACAGCCTTGGCGAGAGACCAGAACGCACGAGTTCTCGAGGGAAGGCGAATTAGTTTCTCCCCAATTTTGCCTATGTACTTAGACTTTGCTACGGCTAACACTCTTTTGAAGGATCTGGAGACATAATTGTACTTCTTCTTGTAAATGCCGGTATTTAGGTCCCCAGACGCCGCTGCATTTGCCCAGGTTTGATAACATTCCTGCTTAAAGCTTGATGCCATTTTGCATGTGCGATCAAACCAGGGCTGGGATCTGCCACCAATTGGCACCACTGAGGATGGAACGAAAAGCTCCATTCCCTGCAGCACCACATCAGTGACAGAGTCGGCAACAACGTCAGGATCACTCGACGAGAAGCAAACCTGCCCCCATGGGTAGGAGGCGAAGAAACTTCGCATCGCATCCCAGTCCGCTGACCTATAGTGCCATACACGGCGGCGACTCGCAATACGCGGTCGAAGTGGGCACGTGAGTGGCACTGTACTCCTTATCAGACAGTGGTCCGAAGAGCCCAAAGGGGCGTCTACGGAGACCACATATCCGTCGGGATGGGAGGTCAGCAGAAGATCCAACAGGGAAGGTAAATGATCGTCGACATCTGGAATGCGCGTGGGCGCTGTAACCAGTTGTGTCAGTTCATATGCTAGAGCAAAGTCATGGACAGATCTACCTGCGTGATCGGTTGTGCGTGATCCCAGCCAATCGGCGTGATGGGCATTGAAATCGCCTAGGATCACAATCTCCGCAGATGGGACCTGTTGAAGTACGGAATCTGCAGCCGTTTGTATGTGGTCCATGAGTCGGTCCGTTTCGCTATTACCACTATGGGACCTATAAAGACATGCGTAGATGCGGGGATGGTCATCGCAATCTATACGCAGCCATAAGGTCGATAGGTCCCTTCCTTCAAGACTGCCGAGGCGTCGAGCACAGATATCCTCTCGGACATACACACAGACCCCAGCCCGCGGTACAAAGGAATGCTCCAATTTGTACCCAGGGTATGAGAGATCCGTGGTGTCTGCCGGAGAAGATATCTGCGTCTCCGTAAGAAAGAGCCAGGCCGGCTTTGTCGTCTCAAGATGGTGATGGACGGCAAGCAGATTAGTGCGTATGCCCCTGATGTTAGAGAAGTCCACGTTTAGCGTGGCAGGGGGTGCGACGATGCCCTCTCGTTTGTCCCGGACAGTTTCAGTATTCGAGCGGAAATTTGCCCTCCCCAGAATACGCGGGGCAGCCTGAGCGTCCATGCTCAGGTAAACGCCAGACCGTGGACGCTCAGGGGGGGATTCTCCAGCGGCAGAGCAACGACTGGTACCCCCCTGGGGTAATTGTATTTTTAAGTCCGCTGTCATTTGGGGAGGGGGAAGAGGGTGGGCCTCCGGATACCTCTCTCACCGACCGAAACGCGGCTAAAAGCCACTTCACGACGATATTCTGAGAGGCCGTGGTATTTCACCGGTCGAGCCGGCCCATTCAAGCAGCAAGCTGCGTGGCTCTACCACTGTTTGGCTCTCTTGCATTGCTATTAAGAACTATAAATAATCCTATTCTGGGAGAAAGAATCTAATCGAAAATACTATTTTCTAAGCTAATCAAGTTGAAGGCAATCAACTCGGCGAAAGTAAAAATCTGGTTTTTTTTTAATAAGATCACGCCACGCACACTCGCTCCTTCAGAAGTAGAGTTTTATTTACTACTTTTTTACCAGCAATAAACTATGGACATCGTTGTTTAGCCAGCACGTAGCTTATAGAGCTATATAGCTGTATAACTAGTAGGTATGCTGTATAAGTAGTACTTATATATATTTTGTTTGTTACAAGAATCGATTTTGGAATAGCTCATGATCAAATCAATTGATGTCAATATTTCATAATAGGTGTAAGGATCGATTAAAATGTAACATTTTTTTATGGGATTAGAGGGCAAACGAGCAGGCGTGTCACCTGGTGGTAAGCAACCAACGCCGCCCATGGACACCAGCAACACATATAGTGTTACTGTTGTGTTGCCAACCTTTAAGGGATAGGGGATAGGAAAGGATGGGGAAGGGGGTGGGCCTCCGGGTACCTCTCTCACCGAACGAAACGCGGCATGAGCCACTTTACGTCGGTCTTCTGAGAGGTCGTGGTATTTCACCGATCGAGCCGGCCCATTCATGCAGCGAACTGCTTGGCGAACATGATATATTTGTTGCCGAGCTCGAGTTGCCGATGACAGATGTTATAAATATTAATAAGTATAACGTACATTTATTGAAGTATCACTTAAATGTATCCTTATATAGTTCTGCGTTAACGTAGTATTAAATTTCAATGCAGAGATCGCTGGTTCATTTCCCGTTAGAATAGAATTTTCTATTTCAAGAAATTTTTGTTCATAAAATTCTTTAAGTTAAACTTCTAATACGACTTTCAACAAGGTTACGTTAAACGTTAAACGCTACCATGGAGGGGGTATGAAAAAGCAGAGCGAGAGTGCATGCGTGTCACTCAAGTAAATAAATATGTATACCTATGACAGATCAGCGTGAGCTTTAGCAGTATCGACCAATATTTGAATGAAAGGGCAAGAGAAAAAGAAAGATACTCAAAAGTATCAATTGTGAATTCTTAAAGAAACAATATAATAACACTAAAATAATTTCTAGACCTTAGTATTTTCATTTCTACTTTACGAAGTTTCACTTCTTCCGTGCGAAGGAACTCCATGCATCTATTTTAATATCTATTATTTATAACTTAAGCTAACTAGAAACTTAATAACTTGTTATGTATTAATCTGTGGCTAGGTTAACGGAGATCTTGGGCCAACCAGCAACAGACCTGCTGTTGATTGTTTTTAAAGTTAAAACGAGAGAATACGATCTCACAGATTTTTTTGGCCTCCTTTTATCCAATTTAAATATAATTATATACTTGATATTATTTCTTAAATAGGTTTTGCACAAATGTATGAAAATCAGTTCCGTGCTGCAATTAACGTTATCTAACATTGCCAGTCGTTCTGTTCCAGGCGCGTCCGTAATATCTGAATTTAAATGGTTTCTTCTGGCACAATCTCAACGAATAGACAAAAGATGTTATCCAGGATTAAATAAGTTTGAACTTGTTTTAAACGTGTGTATGTCTTAGTGGTTCACCATTCCGACTTCTTATTGAGAGTTCCAGTATCCGAATCCAAGTTGCCATACACTATTGACTCTATTATGTTTTACAGTTGTGTTACTGGCCTTTAAGGTTTATTCAAATTCAAAATATCTTTTATATTCATTAGACTTTACAAAGTACTTAGAATTGTCATACAAAACTCACTGCCTGTTGCAGTCCATTGCTGGACGTAAGCCTCTACCAACTTGCGCCACAACATCCGATTCTAGCACCCCCGATCCCACTGTTATCACGACCGCTGTCTTGGCCGGGAATAGTTGGACCACTGGGAACTGGAGGCCGTTGAATTTGCGCTTTTGTCATGGGAGGTTTCTGCCCATAATCCCCACGCTGGGCAGACGTATTGGAGACCGCAGGAGTGAACCTTTTAAAGATAGGGACGCTGCTGCCCGCCCCTTCTAAGAACATTTAGGTTGACTCATATTTTGGAATGGTTATCCCGCCATTCTTCGGTGTTGTTCTGTGTTAGCTTGTCAGCCATATGTTTTTCTTTCACTCCCGGCTGACTAAGAGACCATACAAAACTACTAGCTAAAATTATCTCTTGTATGTGAAAGCGCCAGTACCGGCGTCAAGGCTTCTTTCAATTCCCAGTTTAACAAAAGGAAATTACAATCATTATAACACAAAAACAGCAGTTCGATTAGAAACCTTTTTATCGTTTATATAATCTACGACACAATAATCTGCGATAATTCAACCGCCGGTAATTCGATAAGAATTAAATTCAAAATTGAGATGAAGAAATTGGTAGAGATGGTTTGAGCCACTGGATACCACTCTCACTGTACGAAACGCGGCAAAAGCCGCTTTACGCTTATATTTTGAGAAATCGCGCTACTTCTCCAGTTGAGTCGACCGTGGCTCTACTACTAAAAACATCTTTGTTACACCTGAGAACTATCCAAGTCGACCGAATTTTCCGTTTGGCAGGTTTAACCGTTTGGCAATGAGTTGGGGAATGGCCTCATACACCTCACAATATAAAGGGCGGTAATGGTAAGTTTTAGTGATAACAAGTATGTATAAGTATTAGTACTTAGAATAGTACGATTATAGTTCCCAATTAAGTACCACACTAACGCACCAGATGTTACTATAATATACGGTAGCTACGCTTAGTAAATAAAGTCGGCATATATCTTGGCCAAAAGATTGTATTCTTAACATAACTAGGAGGTAACATAACTTCACACCTTTTCCTACCCGAATGTGTAGGCAGTGGCAGCTAAGCCTCGACTCGCCAAATCGTTATGTTCCGTCCCAAATGGAATAGGGGGCGAGCCTGTTACCATACACCGGGCACAAAGTTATCAGTCATGTATATTTATAACTTCCGAAAATAATTCAGAGAAATTATTGGCGTGAGACCGGAATCGATCCTAAGACTTCTGAATCAGAAGTGTCTAGGTATGCAAAGTTACACGCAAAAATAAATAGCACACCTTTACACACAAATTAGTGTGTCTATTTGTAAAATTAAGGATCTGGTTTTATTAATTCCATGTAGGTGTATACCTAGGTAGGTATAATTACGCTTTTATGTAGCAGGTGCTTCATAAAAGTGTAATAGTACTTAACACTTTGTCTCCGGAGTATTTGCATCGGCCTTATGTAAGTCTGGTTATTAAATATGACTGAAAATCAATAATCAAATCGACCAAGTTATGAAATTTTCAATAACTTCACCAAAACTTTAGGCGGAGAAGAGCAAAGTTTATAAAGAAGCTTAATTAAAACAAAGCATTACAGTATCTTAATTATAAGGAAAAAATTTGATGAACTCCATTATTTCTTACAAAGAAAAATTACTGGAATAGGAAAATTTTTCCTAGATGTTTTATATATTTTTCTCATGTAGGGATGGAATCCGTCCACTTGAAATCAGAAGTCAGTTGTTTTACCAATGTACCACGAGGCCTGTATAGAATTGGAAATTTAAAAAGTAATATGTCATCTAGTTTTTAAAGATTAAAACAAGACCTTGCTTCAAGATGTCAGCAGTCGTCGGAGATACTATTATTAAAGAGATGTGTCTTGTGAGAATGGTACCTGTGGTGCCTCTACCTACTGCGAGGTCAAGTGACTGACCTCATACTGCACTCAGTGTTGTTTGTACAGCACCCTGGTGTAACCAAGTTGAGTAATTAGCGAACCACCCTGAATGTATTATAATCTGCTAAGTGTTCTGCAAACATTCAGTTATTCAGAAGGTTAACCTCTTGTTATGAATTAATAAGTAGTGATAGAACTTGATGCGATAGTATGTTCTACAAAGATCTAATTGAATTAAAACAAATAATAATTTTTTAACTTGAAATTGTTGAAAAATTGCATAATAAATCTGTTAATTTTGAAGGTCTCTGTTTTTTCTTTCGGAGTGAAATTCGTGCAGAAAAACCGCTCTATACTTTTACTTTTGGCTTAGCGCTGAATTCAAGCCAATATTTAGCCAAGTTAGCACTTAACAATAATATTGTATTTTAAACATTAAAGTCTTACATAAATTACTAGTTTTAAACAAAAGCTTACCAAATACACTTTTTTTAAAGTGTATTTGGTAAAAAAGTGTATTTGGTAATGGACCCAAAAATATATAACATCCTACCGAGAGACATTTTAGAAATTGTAGAAACAAAAAAAAAGGTTTTAAACACCAATTGAAAAGCCACCTAATTGCTAAGGCATATTACAGTGAATATTTTAATGACAAATTATAGTTATTAGTAAATGTTGGACTTATTTGTATTGTTGTTTTTTCCTGTGTTTTTTGACATAATTTCTCTGACTTCTGTAATTAATTGTTGATATGACATTGACATTGTAGTATTTTATTTGACTATATTTGACATTGTTTTAATTTTTAGATGTCTGTATTAAATTGCATGCTAACAGACAATGTATAAATCAATATGAATATGAATAGTTTTACCCTCGACATCGCTTGCATCACTGCACTTTTCATGACCAAATTTTTTGTGAGGTGATATAAATCATGCCTTATGTAGTTTTTTCTGTCTACCACGCTAGATCCTTGACGTGAAGTTAATAAAGTAAGTAGTTCTGCATTTAAAAGTAACAAACGATCAATATTGTTTCAGAGGTTGCATGCTTCAGTTAGTTTCTATAACAAACTTTAAACCGAACCTCGTATCTTTGTAGCCGAATAAAATGAGAGTGCCATTTTCATGGAGACGACTCTCCAAATACCAATTATACAAATTCGGCACATTCATGTAGCAATGTGCGTGGCTGTACCACTGACAGTGAAAGAACTTTTTTTAAAAATATGCTTTATATAAACCATATATTCAAGAAACTTTGTTTAATTAAAATTTGATATCTGCGGTAAAGTTGCCTTCATTAAAATTCCGGACGCTCGGAGTTCCGGCCAGCAATTAATGATGCATAATTATGTTATTTTTGGATAAATAACAAATTATAATACATAGAAAAAATGGTTATAGAGTGATGATAAATATTCCTTCGTCAATAAATAGGCAAAATGAATGAATGATTTCTTTAAATGGGATCATTCGTCTCGGACACGAATAAAGATCTGTAATGGCAAGTGTGATCTTTAATGTTTGTAATGTAACTATGTATCTTCCTTGTGAGATGTGGATAAATAAATCATTCATTCATTCATTCATTCACAATACTGTTTATAGAATAGGGTCAATCGTGCAAGCGGGTCACCTATTAACTTACATGCTCCATCCACAGACATCAGCAACACAGATACTGTTACAGTTGCACTGTAGGAATTAAGATTGACGGAAGGAAGTGAGAATGTGTTAGGCCTCAAGATACATTTTCACCATTTTTCAAAGGCATGAGTCACTTAACGCCAATATATAAGCGATGAGTGGTAAAAGTGGTAGAGCCAAGCAGTTCGCTGCATGAATGGGCCGGCTCAACCAGTGAAATACCACGACCTCTCAGAAGATCGACGTAAAGTGGCTCCTGCCGCGATTCGTTCGGTGAGAGAGGTACCCGGAGGCCCGACCCCCTTCCCCATTTCTTCCTAACGTAAGTTAGGAAGTCCCTTAAAGGTCGGCAACGCAACTGTAACACTATGTGTTGCAGGTGTCCATTGGCGGCGGTAGTCACTTAACATCAGGTGACACGCCTGCTCATTTGCCCATCTATGCCATAAAAAATTAGTTACCTGACCATCCATAACAACGCATAATAAGTAGGTTCAATTAAATAAATTACCAAACCAAGAACAATTTATTATGAAGAGGTACATTATCTTGGCGAAATATTCGCACAATACCCTCGTGACAATTAAGGTATTTGGAAAGTCGTCTCAGTGAAAATGGCACTCTCATTTTATTCCATTACAAAGATAAGAGGCTCTATTTAAAGTTTGTTAAAGAGACTAACTGGAGCATGCAACCTCTGAAACTACATTGAACGTCTGTTACTTTTAAATGCAAAACTACTTACTTAATTAACTTCACGTCAAGACACTTGCGTGGTAAGCAGAAAGAACAGAACGATAGAAGAGACGATTTTTACACACTCCACTGGCTTCTTTGACTCTCATAAATCTTTTCAAACTCGCTTGTCTGCTTTTAAGGCTTCTGATATCAGGTAACGTCTACGACACAAACAAGTTGGTCATGAAAAGTGCAGTGATGCAAGCGATTTCGAAGAATCAGAATTTAATTGAGCGCTAGGTCAACAGCAAAAGTATACAGCAGTATATTTTCTGCACGAATTTCACTCGGTGGTCCAGTGGGTGAGCACACAGCTTCTGATCCAGAGGTCCGGGTTCGAATCCTGACACTGGCTCACACCAATGACTTTTTGAAATTGTTTTCGGAAGTTAAGTGAGATAAATATCGATGACTGAAAACTTTATAACGGTATGACAATAGGTCACCACCTATTCCATTTGGGACGTAAAGATAACGGCGAGACGAGGCTTAACAGCCGCTGCCTACACCTTCGGGTAACAAAAGGTGTGAAGTTATGTTATGTTATGAATTTCACTCTAAAGGGTAAGAACAGAGACTTTCAAAATTACATAACAGATTTTTAAAGAGTTTTCCAACAAATTTAAGTTTTAAAAATTATTATTTGTTTTAATTCAATTAGATCTTTGTAGAACATACTATCGCATCAAGTTCTATCACTACTTATTAATTCATAACAAGAGGTTAACCTTCTGAATAACTGAATGTTTGCCCAACACTTAGCAGATTATAATACATTCAGGGTGGTTCGCTAATTACTCAACTTGGTTACACCAGGGTGCTGTACAAACAACACTGAGTGCAGTATGAGGTCAGTCACTTGACCTCGCAGTAGGTAGAGGCACCACAGGTACCATTCTCACAAGACACATCTCTTTAATAATAGTATCTCCGACGACTGCTGACAACTTGAACCAAGGTCTTGTTTTAATCTTTAAAAACTAGATGACGTATTACGTTTGAAATTTCCTATTCTATACAGGCCTCGTGGTGCATTGGTAAAACAACTGACTTCTGAGTAGAGGTGGACGTATTCGATCCCTACATGAGACAAATATATAAGACATCTAGGAAACATATTTCTTAATCCCGTAATTTTTCTTTTAAGTAAGAAATAATGGAGCTAAGTTCATCAAATGTTTTCCTTATAATTAGGATACTCTGCTCTGTAAAATGCTCTGTTTTAATTAAGCTTGTTTATAAACTTTCCTCTTCTCCGCCTAAAGTTTTGGTGAAGTTATTGAAAATTTCATAACTTGGTCGATTTGATTATTGATTTTCAGTCATATTTAATAACCAGACTTACATAAGGTCAGTGAAAATACTCCGGAGACAAAGTGGTAAGTAAATGCGTATCATTATTTTTATATGTAGCAAGTATACACCTATGTGGAATTAGTAAAACCAGGTTATTTAATTTTACAAATAGACCCACTAATTTGATTGCAAAGGTGTGTTATGTTTTTTTTTTTTTATAATATCATACTTTTGTATCATACTTTCAAATGTAAATTTTCATATTATAGCCAAATAAAATATTTCAGTCACGTAGAATTTTTTTTAAACATAATACTGATCGCAGCGCTCCTTTCGATCGCTGCAGTGTACTTGGATACTTTTGATTTTGAAGTTAAGTACTATGAAAAGGACATCTTATAGAATATCAATAATACATAGAATATCTTAACAGTGGTAGAGCTATGCATTACAATACCACTTCCTCTCAGAATATCGAGTAAAGTGGCTCATTCCACGTTTAGCTCGGTGAGAGACGGATTCGGAGGCCCAACTCCCTTCTACTCTCCCCTGCTCTTCTAATTCCCTTCTATATCTCATTGTTAGGGCCGGCAATGCAACTGTAACACTCTCGAAGTTCAGAAATCCATGGGCGGTGTTTGTGGCTTGTCATCGGGTGATACGCTTGCGTGTATGCCGTCCTATACTATAAGCATAATATAATATTTTTATATATTATATTTTATATCTATCGCTCGCCCGAGAGATGTACCTACTTTATTTAATAAGCGTACCTTAGTGTAGTAACATCTGGTGTTATAGTACTTACTCAGGAGCTATAATTGTACTACTCTAAATACTAATACTAAAAATACTAATTATCACTAGAATGTACTATTACGGCCCTTAATAACGAGAGGTCTATGAGGCCGTTCCCAAACTAATTGCTGCGTTAATTACCATTTAAAACCTAAAAGTGCCAAATGGAATATTCGATCGACTTGCATAGTTCTCAGGTGTAACAAAGATGTTTTTAGTGGTAGAGCCACGGTCGACTCAGCCGGAGAAGTAGCACGACTTCACAAAATATCAACGTAAAGTGGCTTTTGCCGCGTTTCGTTCAGTGAGAGTGGTATCCAGTGGCTCAAACCATTTCTACCACTTTCCTCATCCCAATTTTGAATTTAATTCTTATTGAATTACCGGCGGTTGAATTATCGCAGATTATACAGGGTGTTTCTTGGACCCTATTCTAACCACTTATATCTAGAATCTAGACACGCTTTAAAATCTAGATATCCTATAGAAAGTAAAAAAAGGCAAAAAAATATTTTTTTACTTTTTTTACATAAATTATCCCTCAGAAATATGAACCATGATCACCCTACTTATGACCTACGACAACTGAGTTCATTGTGACTTCTCGCCTAAAGTATTTCATTCATTTTTCCATTTCGATCATCAATAGGGTTGTCATCTCTAATTTTTAATAATTATGTGAAGTTACAAAAAAAAAATTAAGCTGACTACATTCTGATCTGTTTAAGAAACCACATGGAATTACCATGAAACATAATCAGTAAATAGTTTTCGCTGCCTACACTCTCATGTATTTTAGGCGTGAAGTTACACAAAAAAAGCTATCTGTATTCGGTTCGCAATAAGAAATGATATAAAATTACCATGAAACATAATCAATAAGTAATTTTCGCTGCCTACACCCGCATGTATTTAGGGCGTGAAGTTACATTAAAAAATAAGTTGTCTGTATTCAGTTCTGGGTAAGAAATCATATTATGTCGTTATCATAAAACATAGTTCATACATAATTTTCGTTACTTCCACTCCCATTTGAGTAAGGGTGTGAAGAAATAAATAAATAACTTACAGCAAATTCAAAAACTGTAAACCCTACTTATTGATTCATTTGTAGGTACTTGACAGTGTGTATATGACCTCTTACACGTGCTGTGACCTGTTACACGCGCCCGAAACTTCCTTTGAAAATTGCCGCCTGCCTTTCGGCTCGCACAAGATAACCTTGAACTCATCAGGCGGCATTCATATAATTTGTCGGCATTTCTAAATTAACTTAAAATATTTTGAAATATTAATATTATTTATTATGGGTCCGTATAATTTTAATGTAACAACGCAAATTAATAAAGGATATTATCATTATGTTGCATAACACGTAAAAGTTTAAAAAGTATTACGTAGGTAAATCCTGTATTCGATATTGTGCGTATTATGACTTTAAATTTAGAGATTTTCTAAAATACTATTCCAATTTGCTTTGGATGAGATTTGAGTGAAATTAAAATATCTACTAGACTCTGTAGTACAGAGACTAGTATTTTTAAACTGATTATGGAGAACTTTAAAAAAAGATAGTCAGCATCCTTACCATTACCAGCGCACACAAGAGCTGACAGAAGCAGATTTTTTATTGAGAGTACGATTCTGTGAGTGGTATCGTAGTCAGGTTACTGCTGACCATATGTTTGCGTCTCGGGTTTTATGGTCTGATGAGGCTACCTTTACTCGTTTTGGATTAAGCAATAGCTACAACGAGCATTACTGGTCCCATGAAAATCCACATGCTTTTCGTCAAAGCCATTTTCAGCACAGGTGGAAAATTAATGTGTGGGCCGGTATCATCGGTGACAAATTGATAGGATATTGTATTTTTGCCGGACCGGTTGAACGGTGAAATCTACTTGGAAATGTTGAGGACCACCTTGGAGGAAGAACTTGAAGGCCTTCCTTTGTTAGTTTACCGCGACATGATTTTCCAGCAAGACGGGGCGCCAGCGCATTACAGTCGTTCTGTACGCGAATATCTGCACGATCGCTTTCGTGCGTGGATTGGTCGTTCTGGAACTGTTCCATGGCCACCACGATCGCCCGATTTAACGCCAATGGACTTTTTTTGTGGGGATATTTAAAAAGTGTGGTATATGCTACGCAGTGTGAAACTGTGAATAAAATGCGCCAAAAAATTGTGGAAGCTTGTGGTACTCTAACACCGGAGTGTCTGAGCCGCGCCACACAATCTGTATCGCGGCGTGTAAACCTATGTGTTACGAGAGGAGGACAGCACATTGAACCTTTTTTGTAGTCACACTGAGAAATGGTAAGTGTTCACCATACATCGTAAACGAAAAATCTGGTTAGATATGTATTAAACTATGAATGAATTTTATTTAATCAGAATGAAATACTAAATTTTTATTTTATATCTCACCATAACTTAGCAATATCGGCTCTATTACAACAGAATAAGGTCTAAATTTTTATATCCATATGTTACGATTTCTTGTATGTGTGTATATGATGTCAATGAAAGTCTTGATAGTAGGGTGACAATGTCAAATATTATTATTTGCGGACTCAGTAGGAAGTATTAATTTTTTTTTCAGATCTAAAAGTTCGACTTATCTCATTTTAAATATAGCCATCCGATAGGCAATTCCATCCTGTATCCACCCCTCGCGGCTTGATATACCCAATCTGGGACACGCTGTATAAACGATAAAAAAGTTTGGAATTAAACTGCTCCTTTTGTGTTATAATGATTGTAATTATTACCTTTTGTTAAACTGGGAATTGAAAGAAGCCTTGACACCGGTACTGGCACTTAGATTCGCTTTCACATTCACGAGAGAAATTTAGCTAGTAGTTTTGTATGACGATTCTTAGTACTTCGTACAGTCTAAGAAATATAAAAGATATTCTGAATTTGAATTAACCTTAAATACCGGTAACACAACTGTAAAACATAATAGAGTCAATAGTGTATGGCAACTTGGATTCAAACTCTGTAACTCTCAATCAGAAGTCGGAGTAGTGAACCACTAAGACATAGACATGTCTTAAATAAGTTCAAACTTATTCAATCCTTGGATAACATCTTTTGTCTATTCGTTGAGATTGTGCCAGAAGAAACCATTTAAATTCAGATATTACGGACGCGCCTGGAACAGAACGACTGGCAATGTTAGATAACGTTAATTGCAGCTCGGAACTAATTTACATACATTTGTGCAAAGGCTATATAAGAAATAATATCAAGTATATAATTATATTTAATTTGGATAAAAGTAGGCCAAAAAAATCTGTGAGATCGTACTCTCTCATTTTAACTTTAAAAACTATCAACAGCAGGTCTGTTGCTGGTTGGCCCAAGATCTCCGATGACCTAGCCACTGGTTATCAATTATGAATAGTAAATATTACAATGGCTGCATGGAGTACGCACGGAAGAAGTCAAACTTCGTAAAGTAGAACTAAAAATAGGAAGGTGTAGAAATTGTTTTAGTGTTATTATATTGTTTCTTTAAGAATTCCCAATTGATACTTTTGAGTATCTTTCTTTGTCTCTTACCCTTTCATTGAAATATTGGTCGATACTGCTAAAGCTCACGCTGATCTGTAATAGGTATACATATTTATTTACTTGAGTGACACGCATGCACTCTCGCTTTGCCTTTTTCATACCCCCTCCATGGTAGCGTTAAACGTTTAACGTAACCTAGTTCACATTCGTGTAAGAAGTTTCACTTCTTCAATTTGATAAAGCAAAATTTCTTGAAATAGAAAAGTTATATTTCAACGGGAATTGAACCAGCGATCTCTGCCTTAAAATGTATATGCCGAGTTGACGCAGAACTAGATTAAGATACAATTTTTTGATATTTCAATAAATGTACGTTATACCTATTAATATTTACAACATCTGTCATCGGCAACTTGAGCTCGTTTACATTACAGCAACAAATATATCATGTTACATTTTAATCGGTTCTTACATCTATTATGAAATATTGACGTCAATTGATTTGATCATGAGCTATTCCAAAATTGATTCTTGTAACAAACAAAATATATATAAGTACTACTTATACCGCATACTATTTATACAGCTATATAGCTCTATAAGCTACGTGCTGGCTAAAAACCGATGTCCATAGTTTATTGCTGGTAAAAAAGTAGTAAATAAAACTCTACTTCTGAAGGACCGAGAGTGCGTGGCGTGATCTTATTAAAAAAAAAAAAACAGATTTTTACTTTCGCCGAGTTGATTGCCTTCAACTTCACTCGCTTAGATAATAGTATTTTCGATTAGATTTTTTCTCCTAGAAGAGGTTTATTTACATATATACATAAATTCACGCCAAATCCCTTGCGGGGTAGGCAGAGAGAACAGAGCGCCATAAGGCACGATTCTTACACACCTCACTCGCTTAGTTGACTTTCATAACTCTTTTCATGCACGCACGTCGATTTTTGAGATTCCTGACATCACCTTCCTCCAGAACACGTTCTACTTGGTCATGGAATGTGTGTCTTGGCCGTCCTCGACTCCTACAACCATCCGCTTTTGCATTGTATATCTGCTTAGTCAACCTTGCATCATCCATCCTTTCTACATGTCCGAACTATCGGAGCATCCACTTTCTTACCTTTACACCGACATTCTCTTTCAATCCAACTACCTTGCTTATAACCTTGTTATCCACGCGATCAGCGAGGGTCACTCCGCAGATTTTGCGCAATGCCCTCATTTCGACCGCGTTTATCCTACTTTCATGCACACTCTGCCATACCCAGCTCTCGCTTCCATATGTTAGCGTTGGGATCAGTATTGCATTGTAGATTGCTAGCTGGGCTTTTCTGCTAATATTTTTTGCGCCCAGGAATTTGCCCAACTGCCCCTGCTCCATTTACGCTTTTTCCTAACGCCACTCTCCTTTCTACATCCGCGGTGTACCTTCCATCCCTGCTAAAAGCGCATCCAAGATATACAATTTCATTCACCTGTTCCAGCACTACATCGTCAACCATTATCCTTGCATCCGTTCTGGATTCCTCCCATTCAAACACCATAACTTTCGTTTTCATCACATTCAATTTTAAGCCTTTCATCAAACAGGATTATTTATAGTTCTTAATAGCAATGCAAGAGAGCCTATTTTATGAAAAAGACAACAAATTATTAAAATTTCATTAAAATCCATATGTCCATGTAAGATATAACCACGGAGTAACAAAGTGGCAATAGGTTTGTCACCTATTTCATTTGGGATTACTATTAAATTATTTTATGTTATAATTACAAAATGGCCATTGTGGGTTGCGCCTAGGAGATAGACATATCGCGGACTTTTTTGTAGACCTTTTAAATTTGTAGGTTTATAATAATATAATACATTGTTTTGATCTATCACTTAATCGCTAATTTTCAGTTTTATTTGCTACAGCATACATGAATTTTACCTACAAGCCATCCCGTGGACAACTTCTATCTATTAAAAATACCACATCAAAGACTTACGTGGTTTCAAATAAAGCATATAACGGCATATAAGGAGACAGACACCGGAAAGCGACTTTGTTTCATACTATGAAATAATTTATATATTAAATTATTATTTTTTGAACGAAAGATAACTCTGCGCATTAGAATTATTTGTAAAACTAATATCTTTTGCGCAGGCAACGTACACTTGAACGTAAAAACACCATTTTAAGTTTTACGTTTCATAAAAATACTTTTAACTTTATGTCGTACTCTTCGGCTCCATTTTGTTTCTAACGACATCACAAATAATAATTTTCATAGCAATATTTATTGACAACATTATTATTTTAGTAGTTAACAGGGAGAACTTTCCAATTTACAGACACCAATTACTGATCCGCTCCCTTGAGGGACAGCGTAATAATATAAAAGCCATTTGAAATGAACGTGCCATTTAAACCAAATTACTTATAACAGCTTATTCAAACAAATAACGATTTGCCTCAACACAATGTTTCGAATTTGTTGTTTCTGTATTCCGGATCTACGGTTCTTGTGGTTTTATATTTTATTTTATATTAGCTGACCCGGCGAACTTTGTTCCGGATCAAAAGTAATAAATGAGTAAGTTTTGGATATGCAATATCTTCGAAAATTTTCCTTTAAATTGCACGCTGTAAAGGGCCACGAGCATCTATATTACATGCACAATCTGTTTAGGACTTAATTGGATGAAAATTAATGCTGTAATGTTTAAAATTGCTTCGTAAATAAGCCATTACTAGTCGTAAAAAATAAAAAAATAAAAATGGTAACTGTGGGTTATCCTTAAGAGATAGACATATGCCCTCGCGGACTTTTTTGTAGACTTTCTGAAGGTGTTTAATAATGTAGAACATTGTTTTGATCTATCACTTAGGGTTTAGCCAGCGTTTGCAATGAAAGTGCTAAATCACGGAAATTATCATTTTTTCTTTACAACATCAACACCCTCTAACTATTAAAAAACACCGCATCAAAATTCATTGCGTAGTTTTAAAGATATAAGCATATAAGGGGAAAGACAGCGGAAAGTGACTTTGTTTTATACTATGTAATGATGATGATGGGATAGGGGCAAGCGGGTCACCAGAGATGTTAAAGAACTGACGCCGCTTATAGACACCTGCAACAGAGATTGTCGGGAGGATAAGCGGGATAGACATCCAGATACCTTTCTAATCGAACAACATCCGACATGTGACATTTTACATATTGATATTCTATGCGGCCGTGGTATAGGACCTTTCTTGTAGTGGAAATAATCTAGCCAGGTCTCATATCTTCTATCCCAAGTTTACAGCTAGAAAATCAATTAAAACTGTCCAAAATGTGATATCACTGTAAACTGTAATCGAAAAAGCTCATTTTGAAATAGACTTGTCAAGTCATCAATGTGGAAAATTTTTATTGGATCAACAGCAATTCCTTCAAGCAAGGTTTGAATTTTTTCGGATATAAAAGAGTTTATTCAAAAATAATCCTATTTCATTATCGGGTTATGAGCTCCGGAGACAGACACCGTAGATTTTCTCAAAATGACAGCAAAACAACTGTGTCTTGGCCGTCCTCGACTCCTACAACCATCCGCTTTTGCATTGTATATCTGCTTAGTCAACCTTGCATCATCCATCCTTTCTACATGTCCGAACTATCGGAGCATCCACTTTCTTACCTTTACACCGACATTCTCTTTCAATCCAACTACCTTGCTTATAACCTTGTTATCCACGCGATCAGCGAGGGTCACTCCGCAGATTTTGCGCAATGCCCTCATTTCGACCGCGTTTATCCTACTTTCATGCACACTCTGCCATACCCAGCTCTCGCTTCCATATGTTAGCGTTGGGATCAGTATTGCATTGTAGATTGCTAGCTGGGCTTTTCTGCTAATATTTTTTGCGCCCAGGAATTTGCCCAACTGCCCCTGCTCCATTTACGCTTTTTCCTAACGCCACTCTCCTTTCTACATCCGCGGTGTACCTTCCATCCCTGCTAAAAGCGCATCCAAGATATACAATTTCATTCACCTGTTCCAGCACTACATCGTCAACCATTATCCTTGCATCCGTTCTGGATTCCTCCCATTCAAACACCATAACTTTCGTTTTCATCACATTCAATTTTAAGCCTTTCATCAAACAGGATTATTTATAGTTCTTAATAGCAATGCAAGAGAGCCTATTTTATGAAAAAGACAACAAATTATTAAAATTTCATTAAAATCCATATGTCCATGTAAGATATAACCACGGAGTAACAAAGTGGCAATAGGTTTGTCACCTATTTCATTTGGGATTACTATTAAATTATTTTATGTTATAATTACAAAATGGCCATTGTGGGTTGCGCCTAGGAGATAGACATATCGCGGACTTTTTTGTAGACCTTTTAAATTTGTAGGTTTATAATAATATAATACATTGTTTTGATCTATCACTTAATCGCTAATTTTCAGTTTTATTTGCTACAGCATACATGAATTTTACCTACAAGCCATCCCGTGGACAACTTCTATCTATTAAAAATACCACATCAAAGACTTACGTGGTTTCAAATAAAGCATATAACGGCATATAAGGAGACAGACACCGGAAAGCGACTTTGTTTCATACTATGAAATAATTTATATATTAAATTATTATTTTTTGAACGAAAGATAACTCTGCGCATTAGAATTATTTGTAAAACTAATATCTTTTGCGCAGGCAACGTACACTTGAACGTAAAAACACCATTTTAAGTTTTACGTTTCATAAAAATACTTTTAACTTTATGTCGTACTCTTCGGCTCCATTTTGTTTCTAACGACATCACAAATAATAATTTTCATAGCAATATTTATTGACAACATTATTATTTTAGTAGTTAACAGGGAGAACTTTCCAATTTACAGACACCAATTACTGATCCGCTCCCTTGAGGGACAGCGTAATAATATAAAAGCCATTTGAAATGAACGTGCCATTTAAACCAAATTACTTATAACAGCTTATTCAAACAAATAACGATTTGCCTCAACACAATGTTTCGAATTTGTTGTTTCTGTATTCCGGATCTACGGTTCTTGTGGTTTTATATTTTATTTTATATTAGCTGACCCGGCGAACTTTGTTCCGGATCAAAAGTAATAAATGAGTAAGTTTTGGATATGCAATATCTTCGAAAATTTTCCTTTAAATTGCACGCTGTAAAGGGCCACGAGCATCTATATTACATGCACAATCTGTTTAGGACTTAATTGGATGAAAATTAATGCTGTAATGTTTAAAATTGCTTCGTAAATAAGCCATTACTAGTCGTAAAAAATAAAAAAATAAAAATGGTAACTGTGGGTTATCCTTAAGAGATAGACATATGCCCTCGCGGACTTTTTTGTAGACTTTCTGAAGGTGTTTAATAATGTAGAACATTGTTTTGATCTATCACTTAGGGTTTAGCCAGCGTTTGCAATGAAAGTGCTAAATCACGGAAATTATCATTTTTTCTTTACAACATCAACACCCTCTAACTATTAAAAAACACCGCATCAAAATTCATTGCGTAGTTTTAAAGATATAAGCATATAAGGGGAAAGACAGCGGAAAGTGACTTTGTTTTATACTATGTAATGATGATGATGGGATAGGGGCAAGCGGGTCACCAGAGATGTTAAAGAACTGACGCCGCTTATAGACACCTGCAACAGAGATTGTCGGGAGGATAAGCGGGATAGACATCCAGATACCTTTCTAATCGAACAACATCCGACATGTGACATTTTACATATTGATATTCTATGCGGCCGTGGTATAGGACCTTTCTTGTAGTGGAAATAATCTAGCCAGGTCTCATATCTTCTATCCCAAGTTTACAGCTAGAAAATCAATTAAAACTGTCCAAAATGTGATATCACTGTAAACTGTAATCGAAAAAGCTCATTTTGAAATAGACTTGTCAAGTCATCAATGTGGAAAATTTTTATTGGATCAACAGCAATTCCTTCAAGCAAGGTTTGAATTTTTTCGGATATAAAAGAGTTTATTCAAAAATAATCCTATTTCATTATCGGGTTATGAGCTCCGGAGACAGACACCGTAGATTTTCTCAAAATGACAGCAAAACAACTGTAATTTTACGTCTCTCTTTGTTTCTCTTCACCTCTCGATCTCAAATGTGTTTCTTCTATAGTGGATGCCATCTCCACTGATAAATCATTGTCACCTTCAACAAATACGGCAAAAATAACATTGGGTTGCTTGACAGATCACGCAGTTGGCTGCAGGAATAGCCAGGCGCGACTGGTTTGATATCACGGCTTCTCAGATTGATCTATGTAAAGTGGCTCATGCTGTGTTTCTTTCGGCTAGACAGGTATCCAGAGCCCCAGTGTACGTAGTATTAGTAGGTATATAACCATATGAATGTAGTAGAAAGTATTTTTAAATGTCTTACAAACAGACACTTTAATTTTATTTATAAAAGATAATACTTATGTAGCGAATATAGATACCAGCTACGGTATTTTAAAACAATCTTGAACTCCCACCAAGAATTCTCTAAAGGCTACAGAAGCATATCAGAACACAAATTGAAAGATTTCTGGGTCATTTCTCGACAGACAGACAGAATTCAGATATATTTTATGTGAACTACAATACTCTTGGGGTGCAAATGTCTTGTAACTTGTAACAAAATAAAAAACAGCGTCAATCTTAATAATGGCGTCATGTTAATTCTTCGCTAGCTGCTTATAATATCTCGAGGGGTTGCAGATATATACTTCACCCTCGCATAATGCTACACATTTTTTTTCAAGTCGGTATGGTTACTTAAAAACAATTTTGTTGAGATTTAAATTTTTTTCATGACTAATCATATCATAAAACAAAGTATCTTTTTCTGTCCCTGTGTCCCAATGTATGCTTAAATCTTAAAAATTACGAAACGGATTTAGAGGCATTTTTTTAATACATAGAGGGTGTCATCGGGATGGTTTATATGTATGTATGTATTCATGTATATGTTACGGTAAATCTGATTAATTGAAAAATTATTAATATTTTTACAAAATTATTAATAATAACCACATGTTTTGGTAAATGTGAATAAACGATCGAAATTTATTACTTTTAGTAGTAATTATTAATAATTCACGACACATATTGGTAAAAGTTATAAAATAAATAAAAACCCAATGTTTTTTGACCAGCAGGTATTTATTTATAATATTAAACACAGTCTTACAATTATATTAATTAGAAAGAAAGAAAGAAAGAATTTTTTATTTGCTAGATATGTGGTACATTTCAAGATGTTACAATTATATGATTCCAACACACATCACCATTAGAGATCACACAAACAAGGTTAAAACTAACCTAACCACTTATTTCACTTTCTTTGTTTCACTCACCTCATCGTCACATATCCAAACATAAATGCGCGAGTAAATTACTATAGAATAGAATAGAATAGAATATCTCTTTATTGTACACAGTTTATAAAATACATTATAGTGATTTAGTACATAGTAGATCAAATACAATCGGCGGTCTTATCGCATTCTGCGATCTCTTCCAGACAACCTTAGCATGGACAAATAAATTCGGAGAATAAATATGCGGTGTACAGTTGTTTGTTTAAATATGTGTATATTATCAACCAAGTTAGATACATACATATACTTAAAGTTGACATACATATACATTAATACCCACATAAATACATACATACACATACATATATATTAATATATATATAAATATAAAATATAAATATAAAAACACAATAAATAAATATATATATATATATATATAAATACATACACACATATATACATATATACACAAATACAATAAATATCTATATGTAGAGTCGATTACAATGATAAGTAGTGCTCTTTAAGATGTTTCTTGAAAGTTGCCAGTGTCTTTGCGTGTCGAATTGTCAATGGCAATTCATTCCATAAGCGCGCCGCTTTGACGGAGAAAGACTTGTCGAGGAAATTTGTTGAGTGCGCTGGAACTTCCAGAGTCAAGCTTACTGATGATCTCAAGTTTCTTGTATGTGTGTCATGGAGGAACGTAAAAGGTTGTTTGAGATAGTGAGGAGTAGCAGGATTGAAGAGAATGTTGTACAGAAGACAAAGAATATGAGTATTCCTTCGAAGGCGAATGGGCAACCACTTGAGCTTAGTACGGAATTCTGTGATGTGGTCATATTTGCGTAAACCAAATATAAACCTAATACAAATATTCTGGAGACGCTCAAGTTTATCAAGTTGGTTTTCATTTAGATCAAGATAGCTGGTATCAGCATAGTCAAGAATAGGAAGAAGAAGAGACTGTGCAAGCGCCGTCTTGGTGGTAACTGGTAGAAGGTTGCGGAGCCTTCTCAGGGATCCAGCAGAGCGAAACAATTTGCCACTTACATTCTCAACTTGTGCCGACCACGAAAGAGTACTGTCTAAGTATACTCCTAGGTTTTTTACCCTTTCCCTGTAAGGGATAGTGGTGCCATTCAAAGATACGTTAGGTAAAGATGTCAGGTCAAGCTTGGCTAGTTGTCGTGAACCTCCGATTAAAATCACTTGAGTCTTACTCGGGTTTACCATGATTCCATATCTATGGGCCCATTTTTGTATTTTTGACAAGTCTTCGTTTATTACAGATATGGCTTTTGGAAGATTCATAACTGCTTCTTGACTATATATTTGTAAATCGTCTGCATAAAGGTGGTAGGAAGAAAGTAATTTGTTAGAGATGGAGTCTATAAATAAAGAAAACAGCAAAGGGGATAAAACGCCACCCTGAGGGACACCGACAGCGATATTCGACCAAGGAGAATATATGTCAACCAATCGGATTCGCTGTCGGCGACCGAACAGGTAACTACGAAACCAGTCAATTACTCCAGGAGATATGTTGAGAGAGCCCAATATGGAAAGTAACACATCGAAGTCAACAGTGTTAAAGGCATTGCTGAAATCTAGAAGGCAAAGAACTGTTAGCTTTCCATTTTCCATGCCAGACCTTAAATCATCCGTAATATTGACAAGGGTGGTAGTGGTACTATGACCGGGACGGAAACCGGATTGAAGTGGGTTAAGTAAGTTGTTGGAATTGAGAAATTTAATTAATTGGTCATGGAGTAGGCGTTCAAGTACTTTAGAAAGGAAAGGAAGAATGGATATGGGGCGATATTCAGAGAAGGATGTAGGTTTCAGGACTTTTGGTAGTGGAATTACTTGGGCATCTTTCCATGCTGATGGGAAGACACCACTGGAAACGGAATGATTAAGGATATGAGAAATCACGGGTAGGACTTCATCAATGATGGGAAGCAACATATTACGGCTAATGTTATCAGTCCCAATGGCATTGGAGGCAATAGAGAGGATACTACTCTTAACATCACTAGTAGTAAATTGACGGAAGAAAAACGGAGGGTAATCAGGAGTTGGTAGTGTAGAAAGAAATTGTAATGTGTTGGCTTTAGTTGTCTTGTCGAAATTAGACGAAGAGCAGAAGTGAATATTGAGAGCATTAATGTCTAAAGCAGAAGGATTTGTAGTTTGACGCTGTTTACCAACTCCTAAGGATTTTAGAAACTTCCAAACCTTTGCAGGATCACCATTTTGTATGGACTTATGAATATGTTGGCGTTGTGCATTCCTACACACCTTATTGCAGTGATTTCTAATTTTATTACTTATTACTTAAACCGAAAACGAATTATTATCACAAACATAAGATAACAGTAAATCAAACTAAAATTTTGCAATACCGAATTAGTTAGAACTGGGGAGCAATTTTTAAAATCACTCATATTCAAATAATATCAAAATTAATCCAAAAAGGGCATGGACCTTCAGTCTATGAAGAAAGCATAGAGGCCAGGAGACAGGTTTAGCCGGTAAGAGTGCGGCACTACCCAAACTACCTCATACGTGACGTAGTTTGGGTGTCCATGAGGATTCCGACTCTGACTAGAAAAAAAAAAAACCTAACCTAACCTAAACCTAAACTAAACAACTAACTAACCCTAGTAAGCAACAACAAATAACGTGCACGTGCTTTTAAAACAATAACACCGAGCCAACTAAGCCGAGCCACTTATTACATTTATCACCACTAGGGTTAAACTATTAATAATAACCGACAAATGTGATTAATTTATCACTTTAACCTCGACTTTCGGTAATTATTAATAATAATAGATAATTATTAATAATCTTCAATTATTCACTCTTACCGTGACATATATATAATATGTATTATGTAGTAAAGAAAAATTTACCTATTTCTTACTTTGATGCGGAACAAAGTTTTCCGGGCCAACTACGATAATATAATCTCAACTTCAAGTCGTTAATACGTGGCGGTGTAGACGTTACTTATTAACTACAAGGCCTTTGAGTCTTGTCTTTCTAGTTTAAACTTAAAAAAAAAATTACACCCTGATACACATCATCGTCATCATCGGAACATTTTTAGTATTGCCAAGGAATGAATTGCGTTTTTATTCATTCTCTATTCTGATTAGGTGTGTTGCCATGCCTTTTGTTTAAATTTGAATCGAATTTGTACCAAAATATTATATTCGACATATATATTACTGTAGTTCTTACACATCCCAAAAGAGAACAATCGGTTTGCTGCCGGAAGCTACATTTTATTTCAGTGTTCACAACAGAACAGAGGATATCCAATTAAGTGCGGCGATAAAGTTTGAGCCAAAGGCTCTTTGTCCGTTCCCAGATAAAAAGAAAAAAACAAAAATAGAATTTTTATTGCTTTTTAGTAGAACCGACATTATGAACGGATTTAATAACAGTGCAGTCTAGTTTGCACTAACATTTGCGTAGTTTAGTCATTGTTACGTTTAGAACGCTACGTTAATAAAACGCGCAATATTGTTGGTCTTAGAGCGAAAAATGTACAATTTGTAGTTTGCAAAAAATGTTTTAACCTGAAATGGCATTTCAAGGTGTATTTGGGGAGAAAAGTCGTCTGATCATTTGCAGGCAGGTATTATTACTATGCGTCTATTAGTCGTTACATCGCTTTCCGCTGTCTGTCCCCTTATATGCTCAGATTTTTGAAACTACGCAACGGATTTTGATGAGGTTTTTTTTAATAGTTAGAGGGTGTCAACGGGGTGGTTTTGATCTATAATTCATATATGATGTTGTAAAGAAAAATGACAATTTTGGACATTTAGCACTTTAATTGCAAACGCTGTCTGAACCCTAAGTGATAGATCAAAACAATGTTCTACATTATTAAACGCTTTTAGAAGGTCTACAAAAAAGTCTTTCTTAGGGATAACCCACAATGACGACCATCGAATATTTTAGAAGATGTTGCAGTATTAATAAAGCGGGACAGCATGTAAAGCCGATAAATAGCTCAAATTGAACCTCACGATATCCAAAATTTACTCATTTATTACTTTTGATGCGGAACAAAGTTCGCCGGGTCAGCTAAATAAATTATAAAAACAAGATATAATATTTCTATAAAAGAAAATAAAATAAACAGATGAGATATTGAATTTCCTTATGAAAATATCGAAAAGGACGAAATTAAGTGTAACGAGATTATTAGGTCGCTTCAATAAAGAGAGTGATTCAATAGTACAAAGAAATATTGAGGATATGAATTTGCCAAGTCACTTATTTTGTTATGGACATAAATCCATAGAAATGATATGTTTTTTCCAGAGACGAGCTTCCTAAGGTTGCCTTCATCAATCAAACTTACGTGGGGAGAATTTATTGATCGACGATGTATAAGCAAATATCAAATTGATTGATTAGTAAAACTAAGAGTCAAGTGCCAGTCCATACACCTGTAACCTTATTCTAATCTAGTCAAACTGAGTTAGTTAAATTAGCAATATTTTTATGCAATAAAGGCTAAACGATCTATCTGGGTAGTGAGAGGCTAGCGCCGCTCGTACAAATGGGATAAAAAGATCAGGGTCAAAAGTAAAAGCAGAAGGAAGTGGGCTGCCGGATACTCTCTTACCGAACGTAATGTGACATCAACCACTTTACATCAATATCTATGAGGTCCTGGATTTTTGGCCCTTTCAAGAACAGAACTGCGTGGCTCTACCACTTCTGAATGGATACTAACTTAGTTACTTCCTTCTTTATTTGTTTGGACGCATATTATTCTCGTAATTGCAACAAAAGATTTCCTGGAAGAGATTTATATGTTTAGATGAAAAGCAAAGTGCTGAACCGCTATTTGTGACGGGCCTCGTAGCGCATTGGTAAAACTACCGGTTGCAGCAATGATGTCTGGGGTTCGATTCCCACCCGAGCACAAACATTTGGGTGTTTTTCTATGTATTATAAGTATGTATTTAAAAAAGAAAAGTATATATGTATTAGTATCCGTTATCTAGTATCCATAGCACAAGCATTTAGTTGCTTAGTTTGGAACTAGAGGGCGCTGTGTGATTTGTGTCCAAGATATTATTATTATTAATTTGTACATTAATTCCCGAATGTTTGCAACTCAATACTATACTTCATCATTTGCCTTTTGAGGTCCACTGCTGGACAGGCCTCCCCCATAGAGCGCCACAACTACCGGTTCGCTCAATCATGGGGGGGTTTTGCCATAATCGCCACGCTTGGCAGGCGGGTTGGCGATCGCAGTAGGCTGTATTTTGTAGAGAGAGAATGCTGCTGCCCATTCTTCCAGCCTTTTCCCTTAGTCGCCTTTTACGACACCCACGGGAAGAGATGGGGTGGCGGTATTCTAAGCCGGCGACACAAAGCAAATACTATACTTACAATAATTATATTAAAGAAATTTGTCATACAGTTACAAGTTTAAATATACATTGTACCCAAAAATACAATATCACAACCATAGACAGAGTAAAGAGGATTTTTGACTTCATTGTTATATTTTTGACACCATACTTTTAATTTTTTGAATTAATTCTTGAATCTCAAGCTAAACTTTCTCTTAATTTTTACACAACTAAAACTACAAATATCCCAGCTTGGTCGTGGTCGTTAAATTCCGAAAGCTTTATTGACAGCCATGATTAAATTCTTACATCTAAAAAAATCTTTTAAGAAGTTCAAACTAAAATTTAACCCTTATTTTTTTCAGGGTTTATAGCCTGTTATTAAATTAAAAATAGCAACAAAGACAAATTGTGGTTAGTATTTTTTAAGATAGATACATCTTCAATTTTGCTTACTTATCTATACGAGTTGGGATTTCTTTAATTTAAAAACTTTAAGTATTGATAAGATAACATAGGTTTCACAGGTTCCTTGTGTTGGTTTATAACTGAGACAATTCTGAAAACAGAGCCTTACACAAATAGGAGTTGAGTACAACTCAAACGGCAGTTCAGCTCGGAACTTTTTCGATCTCCTCGGAGACTTGGCTAAACAGAGGTGTACATAGCAGATTCAATTTCTAACTTTTCCTTTACTTCGTGTAAACTAAATGGAACGTCTACTTAGTTATAGGAATCTCGAAACGGAAACTAATCCAGGTCTAATAAGTTTACAGATTAACTGGCAAGTGGATATGAAAGATAGAAGAATGTGGGACAATACTTTAATTGCTAAATTTTATAAAATTAAAATTATTGTGGTTGGGTGTAGTGGACGATAAAAGAGTGTCTCTCAGATAGCTCTCTCTCACCAGAGTTTCTTTTTATGGGAACACAAACAGTGTTACAGTTGCGTTGCCGGCCTTTAAAATGGAATTGAGAAGGGGTCAAAGTATTAGATACTTTTCTCACCGAGCGAAACGCGGCATGAGCCACTTTACGTCGATATTCTGAGAGGTTGTAATATTTCACCGGTCGATCCGGCCTATTCATGCAGCGAACTGCGTGACTCTATACCATAGTAACCACTTTCCGTTGATTTTCTGGGAGTTTGTGATATTCTACAGGTGAAGCCGGCCCAATCATGCAGCCAATTACGTGGCTGTACTATTGTTAAAATACTTGAACAAAGCATATAAGGGTGAGGCATATCTATTTTTATTTGACGAGGTTATGCATAGGGGTATTTATATCAGCTAAAAAAAATCTTCATATAAATTTTATATATTTTCAATCAGACTCAGCTCTATATAAATTAATAATGTTTACAATAAGAAAACATAACGAAATGATTTTGTTAGCTAAACGGCGAATATATCGAGAGTTTTTCAACTCTCATTTATTTTCGTAAATTTTATTTTAAGTCAATTATGCTTGAGATAATTGAAGGGTAGAACAAATATTATATAACGCGTAACGAGATTGTAAAAATTTTACACATTTTAAGTATAATAGAGAGCAAGAAAATGCCTGTGATTCAGTGAAAGTGACAGATCAGTGGAACGATTTTTTTTTTATAAAAAGGACAAGAAAAATATTGAAGTTCCATTAAAATCCGTATGTCCATTTAAGATATAACCACGGAGTATCAAAGTGCCAATAGGTTTGTCACCTATTCCATTTGGGATTATTAATATGTTATGTTATAATTCCAAATAATGCACATTTTATAGAAGAAAGATTTATTTATATTTTACTAGTTGACATAGCTAACTTGGTTTCGCCAAAGAAAAGAAATAAAAGTGGCCATTGTGGGTTACGCCTAAGAGATAGACATACGCTATCGCGAACATTTCGTAAACAATTTGTAGGTTTTGATCTATCACTTAATCGCTAATTTTCAATTTTATTTGTTACAGTATACCTACAAACTACATACATACCTAAAAGCACATCAAAAGCAGTGGCGTAGTTTTAAATATCTAAGCATATAAAGGGACAGACACCAATACTATTAAATAAAATGGATATTATTATTTTTTGAACAAAAGATTACTCTGCGTATTAGAATTATTTGTAAAACTTAATATCTTCAGCGCAGACAACGTATACATGAGCGTAACAACACCATTTTAAGTTTTATGTTTCATAAAAATACTTTTAATTAATAATAATACTTTTCATTTTGTATCTAACGACATAACAAATAATAATTTTCATAGCAATATTTATTTTACTAGTTAGCTCGTAGAACTCTCCAATTTGCAGACACCAATTACTGATCCGCTCCCTTGAGGGATAGCGTAATAATATAAAAGCCATTTGAAATGAACGTGCCGTTTAAACCAAATTACTTATAACAGCTTATTGAAACAAGGGAACGACTTTGCCTCGACACAATGTTTTGAATTTCGATTTACGAGGGATAGTTTCTGTATTCCGGATCCACCGTTCTTGAGGTTTTTATATTTTATTTTCTATAGAATAGGGGCAAGCTGGACGACACAGATGTTAAACAACTGACAGCGTCTATAGACTAAACAGCTGCAGCAGAGATTGCCGAGAGGATAAGCGGGATAGACCTCCGGATACCTTTCTAATCGAACAACATCCGACATGTGCCATTTTACATTTTGATATTCTATGCGGCCGTGGTATAGGACCTTTCTTGCAGTGGATGGCGTGGTTCTATCGCTGTCTACTGTTACGGTGTTAAAATAATCTAACCAGGTGACAGTGGAAGAGCCAAGCAGTTCGCTGCATGAATGGGCCGGCTCGACCGGTGAAATACCACGGCCTCTCAGAAGACCGACGTAAAGTGGCTCATGCCGCGTTTCGTTCGGTGAGAGAGGTACCCGGAGGCCCACCCCCCCTTCCCCATCCTTTCCTATCCCCTATCCCTTAAAGGTCGGCAACGCAACAGTAACACTATAAGTGTTGCTGGTGTCCATGGGCGGCGTTGGTTGCTTACCATCAGGTGACACGCCTGCTCGTTTGCTCTCCTATCCCATAAAAAAAAATAAAAACCAGGTCTCATATCTTCTATCCCAAGTCTACAGCGTAAAAATCAATTAAAACTGTCCAAATTCTTATATCACTGTCAACTGTAATCCAAAAAGCTCTTTGTGAAATAGACTCGTCAAATGTTTGTCAATGTGGTAAACTTTTGTTGGATCAAAAACAATTCCTTCAAACACAACAACAATAATATAATAATAATAATAATTGTTGTTGTTTTGTTTTATTTTAGTTTATTCTCCTTCAATAATTAGAGAGATTTGAATTATTTCTGTTAAAAAGGGTTTTTAAAAATACTCCTATTTCATTTGTATCCGATGATGAGCTTCGGAGACAGACACCGTAGGTTTTTTTAAAATGACAGCAAAGCAACTGTAGTTATGACTGCCACATATGAGACATACTATCATGCATACACTTATCCCCTTATCCCACTGTAAGTGAAGTTCGCACATCAAGTGATCCTTTCGAGCGATTCATGTTGTCACAAGTTTTAGCTGTGATTCTATGAATGACTGACGTCAGTCTGACGTCAACCCTCCTTGGGAATGTTTTCGTTGGTGGTTATCATCCTCACCAGGAGGAAAAGAATAAATGCAAAATGCTTCTTAACCGGCTTTTACTGTTGTATTTGTTGCTCTTCGCCTCTCGATCTCAAATCTGTGTCATCTATAGTGGATGCCATCTCCACTGATAAATCATTGTCACCTTCAACAGATACGACAACAAACAATTCATGCTGTGTTTCTTTCGGTTAGAAAGGTATCCAGAGCCCCAGTGTACGTAATATTAGTAGGTATATAGTCATATGACATACATAACATAAAACATAACTTCACGCCTTTTGTTACCAGAAGGTGTAGGCAGCGGCTGTTAAGCCTCGTCTCGCCGTTATGTTTACGTCCCAAATGGCATAGGTGGCGAACCTATTGCCATACCGGGCACAAAGTTTTCAGTCATCGATATTTATCACACATAACTTCCGATTTCGGAAAGCCATTGGTGTGAGTCAGTGTCAGGAATCGAACCCAGACCTCTGGATCAGAAGCCGTGTGCTCGACCACTGCGCCACCTGACAGACTGTTAGTCATATGAATGTAGTAGAAAGTAGTTATAAATATATGTCTTACAAACACACTTAAATTTTATTTATAAAAGATAATATGTAGCGAATATAGATACCAGCTACGGTATTTTAAAACAATCTTTTATTTTTATTTTTTTAATCTTTGAAGTAGTAGTATTACAGGGTTTTTATTCACATGAATACGTGAACCCCATCATGCCTTATTCTAACTGCTACAACTTATATTATTAACAATTATGTGTTATTTAAAAATAGAAATAGTGTCAATCAATGCAGTTTACCAGATGGCACAATTTTTTCGCAATATCGGACTTGGGCTCTGCCAAAATAGACTGAACAATACCTACATCGAACTTATTCAAGTTAAACTCACTGATCAACACCTCTCTTTTATTCTGGTTCCGAACACAATCCATCAGCAAATGATGCACATCTTCAATTACATTGCACACATTGCAGTTTGGAGAATCAGATTTTTTCATTAAGAATGTGAACTTTGCCGATGGATAGTGTCCAGACCGCAACCTTATAGCTAACTTAACATAGCTTCTACTTAAGTTACTGTTGTGAAACCAGAGACTCCGAGGAATTTCAGATTGAATGGTTTTATACCATATGCATTTTTCTTTAGATATGGTATTAAAGTGTTCTGACCACATACAAACAATTATATTTTTGAATTTTGGTATAAACTCTACGTAATCTGGTAAAAAGTTATATTCTAATCCGTCTGTTACAGCCAATTTAGAAAGTTGATCTGCTACCTCATTTCCCTTTAGACCTATGTGCGCAGGAACCCATTGCAACTTTACTTCTTTTTTCTCTATAGCAAATATAGAAAGAATATCTAGAATGCGGTAGGCTATCGTTGCACCTCTGTAACCAGAGGCGCATCGAGCCACATGCTGCAAACCACTTTTACTGTTAGTAAATATAGCTATTTTTTTATAATTTTTCTCTCTTCCGTAAGATAAGGCTTTAAAAATTGCAATGAGTTCCAACGTCATAACTGATACATTGGGCATGACTTTAAAATAATTTCTGTAGTTACCATCCTGATCATAAAATGCCACACCTGATCCCTGTGGACCTTTAGAACCATCAGTGTATAATCTATGCCATCCGTTATATTTTAAATTTAGTTCACATTATTATTATTATTTTGTTCATCGTAATATTGGGCTCATAACAAGACTCAGCTCCTTTTATGTTTTCCAAATTACTGACTAAGCATTTATGAAAATCAATCGCCGAAAACCAGAAATCAAAGCTAAACATTTTAAGCATATCTTCAGAAGAACATTGAATTTGTTTTATATCTTCAAATATTCGCGAAAGTAATGGTTTTTTTCTTATTGGCCCAATTGCTATTTTGATATATATCACCCATTTCGATAACCAAATCAGTAATCACATTAGTAGACCGAGAGTTAATCTTTAATACATATTTATAGGCTAGGTACTGTCTTCTTAGAAACAATGGCTCGATATGCAACTCTGCCTCCATGACGTGGATTGGAGAACTTCTTATAAATCCCCCAGTTATTCTCAAAGCCTGATTCTGAATTTTATCAAGTTTACAAAGATGGCTTTTAGCACTAATATTATTGGGAGAGGCCTATGTCCAGAAGTGGACTGTAATAGGCTGATGATGATGATGATGATGACTAATATCATATAAAAACGATGCATAGTCAATTCGACTTCTAATTAAAGATAGATATAATCTTCGCAAATACATCATTTGAATACCCCATGAGCTACCTGCTAGTGCCTTCAATATATTCATAAACCTGGAACACTTAGTGACTACTTCATTGATATGTTTTCCCCAAGTTAAGCCTCGATCCAACCACATACCCAAATATTTAATATTTTCGGAGTAGATTATATTCAAATTGTCTACTTTTAAAACTGGCAAGAACTTTCTTCGACCTTTACTAAATAAACAATATTGTGTCTTGTTTGCTGATAACACCAATCCAAGCTCATCTAATAGACTAACTGAAATATTCAAGGCATTTTGAATATATCTTTCACTAAGCTTAATATCTTTATTACTAAAATACACTACAAAATCGTCCGCATATTGCAAGACCAATACATCATGGAGTCTGCGACATACCTTTTGAGTAACAAGATTAAATAATAACGGGGAAAGTGGATCACCCTGTGCTAGACCCTTGTTTGTATATCTATTTATTCTGTTCCCGTCCATTAGTTTGATCCCCATATGTCTCTCACTTAAAAACCTCCAAAGATAACTACAAATTTGTTTACCTACTTTTAAATTGTCAAGCTCACTAACTGCAACATCGACTGAAATATTATTGTATGCATTTTCAATATCCAGGAAACAAGCTAAAGTTGGTGTATTCTTAGAAAAACCGATTTGAATTTGTGTAATTAATCGAGTCAAGTTGTCTAAACATGATTGTGACTTCCTAAATCCGATTGCAAATGGAGATAGTATTTTTTCTTTCTCTGTATACCATTCTAACCTTCGAAAGAGCAATAAATGGAAAGTCTTACATATACACGAAATCAATGATATAGGTCGGCATTTAGCATTGTTGTTATTATTATAATTGCCTTTTGGTATTGGGACTATTTGGATACTTCGCCACTGAACAGGAACAAAACTAAACTTGAAGATTGTATTATACAAATTAAGCAAAAAATTTTTGGCTATATTAGGTAAATGATACAGCATGGAATAGGATATTCCATCTTCACCCGGTGAAGAATCTTTTTTTTAAGTACTCTTTCCAACTCTTGGATAGAAAATTCTGATTCTAACCGTTCATTTGTAGATGAAAAAATTGGTTCCAAATTAGACACGTAATCTGCAGTAAGCGACTGTAATAAGTCCCTTGATTTACCAATGGAAGGGTACCACTTAGATTGCTTATGTCCTTTTATCCATTTCATACGTCGCCACATATCAGAAGCCGAAATTTTTTCATCAAATGAATTGCAAAACTTATGCCAACTGTCTGATTTTGCTTTAAGAATTAACATTTGTGTTTTTTTTGTGATATTTTCTAACTTAGTAAGATTGTCAGGAGTAGGGTTTCGTCTGAAATTAGATAAAGCTAATCTTCTTTGAGCGACTAGCTGAGATAGTTCAGGCCTCCAATATTTCTTCGGTTTGAACTTTTGGTCAGGCTTATTACAAAGTTTAATGAAAGGTATGTGACTGTCTGCAGCAGCATTAATTGATGATACAAAACTGTTGTACATGTCCTGAATATTCATATTACTACTATTATGATTTAAAAAGACAGGGTTCTCGGATATACTTCGTGACTACTTTCTCCAGTCAGCCCGTTTAAAATTGCGGTTTTTTTATGCATTTGAAGTCATCTATGATGTTCAGGGACATCCTAATCATAAGGTGGTCACTACCTAAGTTTTCATTATATACTTGCCAACTAAAATTCAAAGCCACATCAGATGAAACAAACAAAACATCTGGTGAAGTTTGTTGTAAGTTTCCATTTACCAATTTAACCCTAGTAAAATCGCCATTATTAAGAGATATGAACCCATTTTCTAATGAACAATCCATTATTTGGGTACCTCTCACATCTGTTTTAACTGACCAATTAGTGTGGTGCCCATTAAAATCCCCAGCTATCAAAGTTTTAACCGAAAATTGAGAGAAAATTTCATCCCAATCTGAACATTGTGTATGTACACTAGATGGACAATATACAGATACTACATATTTTAGGTCTTTACAATTAATTAATCTTACACATATTAACTCTATACTGTTATTATTGATCCTAATAGGTACCACATAGGACTGAATCGACTTATGCACAATAATTGCCACTCCCCCATATGAGTCAACACGGTCCTGTCTATAAATGTTATAACTACTAATGTTTATATTTGATTCAGTCTCTAGCCACGTTTCACTGACAATTGCTATGTGAATTTCTATGTGAAAAAAAAATTCTTTTCATTTGCAGGCTGAGTAACCATACTATACCGACTTCAAAAAAAAATAGTTTCATTTTTTTTGTCAGTACATAATATAAAACAAAGTCGCTTTCTCTGTCTCTATATCGGATTTCGATGCTATTTTACAATATATAGAGTGTGTCATCGCGGTAGTTTCTATGTATGTATGTATAATTCATGTACTTATTATGTAGTAAAGAAAAATTTACTTATTTCTTACTTTTGATGCGGAACAAAGTTTGCCGGTTAAACTAGGTTAATATAATCTCAACTTTAAGTCGTTAATACGTGGAGGTGTAGACGTAACTTCTTCACTACAAGGCCATTAAGACTTGTCATTTTATTTTAAACTTTAAATAAATACACATTAATACACTTCATCGTCATTATCAGAACATTCTTGAATGAGTTGAATGCCTGTTTATTCGCGTTATTTATTAGGAGTGTTAGCATACCTTTTTATAAATAAGGTGTTTTAAATCGAATTTCTACTAAAATATCATATTCGACATATATATTACTGTAGTTTTTACACATCCCAAAAGAGAACAATCGGTTTGCTGCCGGAAGCTACATTTTATTTCAGTGTTCACAACCGAACAGAGATTATCCAATTAAGTGCGGCGCTTAAGTTTGAGCCAAAGGCTATTTGTACGTTCCCAGATAAAAAGAAAAAAACAAAAATAGAATTGTTATTGCTTTTTAGTAGAACCGACATTATGAACGGATTTAAAAACAGTGCAGTCTAGTTTGCACTAACACTTGCTTAGTTTAGTCATTGTGACGGTTAGACCGTTACGTTAATAAAACGCGTAATATTGTTGATCTTATAGCGAACAACGTACAATTTGTAGTTTGCAAAAAATGTCTTAACCTGAAATGGGATTTCAAGATGTATTTGAGGAGAAAAGTCGTCTGATCGGATGCAGGCAGGTATTATTACTATGCGTCTATTAATCATTACATCGCTTTCCGCTGTCTGTCCCCTAGAGATTTTTCAAACTACGCAATGGATTTTGATGCGGTTTTTTTAATAGGTAGAGGGTGTCAACGGGGTGGTTTTCATCTATAATTCATATACGATGTTGTAAAGGAAAAATAATAATTTTCGAGATTTTTTAGCACTTTAATTGAAAACGCTGGCTGAACCCTAAGTGATAGATGCAAACAATGTCCTACATTATTAAACACTTTTAGAAGGTCTACAAAAAAGTCCGCGAGGGCATATGTCTATCTCTTAAGGATAACCCACAATGACGACCAACGAATATTTTAGAAGATATTGCAGTATTAACAAAGTGGGACAGCAGATAAAGCCGATAAATAGCACAAATTGAACCTCACGATGCCTGAATTGCTATTTTGTACATTAATTCCCAAATGTTTGTAACTCTGTACTTTTTTTTTGGGATAGGAGGGCAAACGAGCAGGCGTGTCACCTGATGGTAAGCAACCAACGCCGCCCATGGACACCAGCAACACATATAGTGTTCCTGTTGCGTTGCCAACCTTTAAGGGATAGGGGATAGGAAAGGATGGGGAAGGGGGTGGGCCTCCGGGTACCTCTCTCACCGAACGAAATGCGGCATGAGCCACTGTACGTCGGTCTTCTGAGAGGTCGTGGTATTTCACCGGTCGAGCCAGGCCATTCATGCAGCGAACTGCTTGGCTCTACCACTGTTGTGTACTATACTTACAATAATTATATTAAAGAAATTTGTAATACAGTTACAAGTTTAACTATACACTGTACCCAAATAATACAAGCATAGACCCAAGACCTGGCGAGGCTAGGATGCTGTTGATTGTCACCGTAAAGAAGGTTTTGGAGTTGATTTGTATATTTTTAAGACCGTAACTGTTAATTTCTGAACCTCAAGATTTATAATTAAATTTTCTGATAATTTTTACAAAACTAAAACTCGAAATATCCCAGAGTCGTCGTGGTCTTAAATTCCGAAAGGTTTAGTGGCAGCCATGTTTTTACCTACCTCATTTACTAAATCATTGGCCTGGAATCGATCCCACAACTCCAGAATCAGAAGCGGAGAGCTCAACTACTGGACCACCGAGACTATTAATATTAATACTAATAATATAGGTACTTAATAGGTACTTACTTAGGTTACTTAATAGGTACTACTAAAAATGGGAGTAATAACTAAGTTCAAATGATAACTAAGTTCCTAACTAGTATTTTAATTTAACTTTGTGTTTAAGAATACAACAGACTGATCTGAGGCACTTGAAGTTTTTTTGACTTTGAGTTGGTGTAACCTGATGGTATTGTTACATCAAAAGTAAAACTAATAATCACATTGAAAATGTATATATGTTGAAATGTTAATTATAAAGGGCATGTAACTTCAAATAGATTGTAATTAACAGACATAAAATAGAATTGTCAACATTATCATAATATTCCAAATATCTCTGGTTCAGCGCTCATTTCCAAGATCTTGTAACTTGTAATTGCCAAACTAACTATGAATTAACTACATATATTTATTAGACTTGAACAAGCAAGACTATTGAATAATATGTAAAAATTTGATAGGTTGATACCAATATCTTTGTATTTCGTAATACAGAGATTATTTCACTGAGGACCTAAAACAGACCCATATATTATTTATACACCACATATTATTTATACCCCTAATCTGAACTTATAAATGGTTCTTGTTATAAGATTAGTTTACCATTAGAATAAATATTTATCATGTCATGATTGAAGTCAGTTGGTCATTAAATTATCCTTAAAATTTTATTATACCTGTAAATTATTTCTCTTAAAAATGATAAATCAAAATTATACATCAAGTTACTTGATAAATAACATATTTTTATGTAATATACCTACTAAAGAAAGTAATTATGTTCCTGTATGCCTATAGAGAAAACTGTAAATAGCTAATGTTGTTTAGGTGTGCTTTGCAAGATTTTAAATGTGATGTATTAAAAAACAAAATAGATTTTATAAGTTTATAATTACCAAAATATTCGTAACAAGGTAAGAGGTAACAATGTAACAATTAATATATTTGTTCAAATCACGACTAATTGTAGTATAGGCACAAGCTTTGTTGTCGGTTTTCTCTTTCACGGAGTAAAATTAATTTATAGTCACTTGTTATGCACTATTTTTAACGTTGATCAGTTTTACACTTTACAGTTGGAGTATATGTTGAACATTTATAATAAATAAGCACTTATAAACAAACAAATAGAGTGGAGTACCTACTGTCAGGATTGTCGTTGATTGACGTATGTTTACTAATAATATGTTTTTACGTTTTCGGTCATAGAGGTCGCAATACGCCAAAATCGAGCTATGGTTTCACTACCGCAGGGTTTATATATGATCGATATTCCAAATCAATTATAGTTTCTCCACCTGCCACCAGATGTCTGTGTACTATTAAAATTAAAGCTTAACAAATTGAAAAGTTAGCTTCATATATACTTCGATTTTTTAAACTACTATTATATATCATTATATATAACCCCGCTAGGGGGCGTTAAAAGAGTTAAACGCTTTTGCAAGAGACATTAGAAGTTTCATTTCAAAAAATCTGTTTTAGAGTTAAAGCTAAAAATTAAACCCTCATTTCCTCCAAGATAAATACCTTTTTATTTAATTATAAATAGCAACAAAGATGAAGAGTTCTAACTTAAATTGTGGTTAATACTTTTTAAGGAAATAACATCTTCAATGTTGCTTACTTATCTATACGAGTACGGGTAAAGATGTCTATAATTTAAAAACTTTAAGTATTGATAAGATTACTTGGGTTTTAAAAGTTTCTTATGTTGGTTTATAACTGAGACAGTTCTGAAAACAGAGTCTTACACAAATAAGAGTTGAGGACAACTCAAACGGCAGTTCAGCTCGGAACTTTTTCGATCTTCTCGGTGACTTGGCTAAACAGAGGTGTACATAGCACATTCAATTTCCAACTTTGACCATACTTCGTGTAAACTAAATGGAATGTCCACTTAGTTATAGGAATCTCGAAACGGATCCTAATCCAGGTCTAATAAGTTAACAGATTAAGTGGAAATAAAAGAGAGAAGAATGTGGAACAATACTTTCATTGCTTAACTTTATAAACTTTACTTTATAGTGGTTGGAAGTATAGTGTGGACGACGAAGGAGTGTCTCTCAAATAACTCTCTCTCTCTCTTACCAATGTTTTGTTATGGGATAGGGGGGAATAGATGTATGACCTGGTGGTAAGCTACTAACGCCGCCTATGAACACAAGTAGTACGTTGCCGGCTTTTCTCACCGAGCGAAACGAGGCATGAGCCACTGTACGTCGTTATTCTGAGAGGTCGTGGTAGTTCACTGGTCGAGCCGGCCTATTCAAGCTGCGAACTGCATGACTATACCACTGTAACCACTTAAATTTTTTTGCGAGTTTATGCTTCACTAGTCGAGCGGGTCCAATCATGTATCAAATTACATGGCTGTACTACTGTTTAAATACTACTATTTTAATTAAGTAATTAGGGGTGAGGCATAACTATTTTGATAAGGTTATGCATAAAGGGATTTAAATCAGCTAAAAAAAATTCTTCATATAGATTTTAAATATTTTCAATCAGACTCAGCTCTATATAAATTAATAATGTTTACAATAAGAAAACACAATGAAATGATTTGGTTTGCTAAACGACGAATATATATACACGTTTTTGACTCTCATTTATCTTCGTAATTTTTATTTTATGTCAATTATGCTTGAGATAATTGAAGGATAGAACAAATATTATATAACGCGTAACGAGATTGTAAAAATTTTACTCATTTTAAGTATAATATTTAAACAGAGAACCAGTAATTGACTGTGATTCTTGAGTGCCAGTAACAGATCGGTCGAGCCGATGGATTTTTTTTTTATTTGGTCCAGATTGGACAGGCTAAGGCTTTGAAGCCATACTGCCTTGTCTGAAGTGTATTTTTTCAATAAGTAACAAGCTTAAAACTAACCTAAACTAACTTAGTCTAAGCTAACCTAATCATCCATAAAGTCGTGGCACTTTATGCATAATGTTCCGAGGGAGTTTTGACGACAATGTAGAAGTGAACACGATATTTACATCATTTTTCACATTTGCACTCATATACGAATACTTATTAAATAAAACGCCACTAGTTTTATTCAATAATATATATTGAAACACAAATTTTAGAAAATAATGCAAAGAACGGACATGACTATTTCACAGTCCCGCCAAAAACCCCCGATAGAATTGTTTTTCGAAAAGGAAGCAGTGCTTTTTTGTTTATTTATTTTTTTAACACAGATAACGTACTTTTAAGATGTGAAATATTGAAATTTCTGCACGTCTTAGGTGCCTATGCGAAATGCTTAAATAATTTTTCTTTTCTCCATAAGCAATTGATCACCATATCATATAATGAAGACTCAATTTCACCCGCGAACATCGTAAAAATAAAAAAAGAACGAGAAATGATTGCTCGCCTTAGAATGTGTACCTCATAAATTAAGACTTACGACCAAAGATAACGCTTTATTGCCGTTTTCATTTGTAACCAAATCTAGAACATTTGTATTTTATCTAAGATTATTAAATGTAATGTAAATTTACATGTAAAGATTATGCTTAACGAAATATTATCCGTGGCTTGATAGGTATGTACATACTTGCGTACAGTTAATATATATTTATGACTGTCCGAATAATGAATGTTATTAACTTAATTGTTTCTTTGTTGTTCACAATTTCAGAACATTATATAGTATTTTTTATGATAGAAGGAGGGCAAACGAGCAGACTCCGCCCATGGCTACCCACATATAGTGTTAGTTGTGTTGCCGGCTCTTACAATTGCATATGGAAGGAGTCGGTAGTGGTATAGGAAGGGGAGCGGGAAAGGGATTGGGCTTCTGGATACGTCTCTTACCCAGCGAAACTCGACAAGAGCCACTTTACGTCGATATTCTGAGAGGTGGTGGTAATTCACCGATCTAGAAACTTAATAGTCTCGGTGGCGCAGTGGGCGAGCGCACGGCTTCTGATCCAGAGGTCCGGGGTTCGATTCCAGACACTGGCTCACACCAATGACTTTTCGAAATTGTTTTCGAAAGTTATGTGTGATAAATATCGATGACTGACAAACTTTGTGCCCGGTATGGCAATAGGTTCGCCACCTATTCCATTTGGGACGTAAACATAACGGCGAGACGAGGCTTAACAGCCGCTGCCTACACCTTCGGGTAACAAAAGGCGTGAAGTTATGTTTATGTATATATGTTTAGAAACTTCTTAATTTCATGAAACATATTAGTATTATTCATTTTTTCCTTTACTAGAAAAGAAACATTAAATTATGATAGTCTGATACAAAAACACTCAAATTTAACTCTATCGATGGTAAAATGTTTGATCATTAACGTAGATAATTGCTCAAGACTTTGATGACCCGAGTGGTAATCTGAGACGCCGTTAATCACGTCTCGAGCAGATTTACATAAATTCAATATCGTCTTAACACTTAAAAATAATTTTAATGCCGACATTAGGTTTAGAGATTGAATGTTGGACCCTTTGAGGTTGTATATACCAAAATATAACTTGAAAATGATAACAAATCGCATTTATGAATGAATTATTTTCATTGTTAAATCTGATAAATCTTGTTTAGTTCTTTGAAGTGGAACTTCATATGCGACTTGCAAGCGTTTAACGCATTTAACGCGCCCTCGCCGATATAATATGTAATTTATAATAGTAGGATATACACAGGTCAATTTATACTGACCACATAGTTAGCAAGTAGAATATACACCGATCAACACACAGTTAACAAGTAGAATGTGTTTACTACGGATGTATATCCTGTATGCTTAATATAAATTGACCTGTGTATACCCGTCAATTTAAATTAACCACACAGATAGCTGGAAAATTTTCTTAAACTTGATTTTTGACTGTACAGAGACATGTAAGTGCAGGTGGTGGTAATGTAACCAATATTACAAAGATAATAAACTCTGTTATTTTTGATCCGAGTAACTCATGGGATTCCTAGGGTTACCTTGTTGTAGACCAAATAAAACGTGTTCTGGAGGAATTTGATGTTAGGAGCCTCAAAAATCGACGCGCGTGCATGAAAAGAGTTATAAAAGTCAACGAAGCGAGTGAGGTGTGTAAGAATCGTGCCTTATGGCGCTCCGTTCTCTCTGCCTACCCCGCAAGTGAATTGGCGTGAAGTTATCTATGTACCTTGTTGTAGATACCATCTATTCCGATTGCAATATTATACATAATAACAAATGAGCTAAAATGAGAAAAGCATATGTAGTCAATTTTTTAGTCAAAAAACAACTTTTCAGGACTATATCGCGTTTATCTATTACTTATTTTTATTTATTTCCCGACGTTTTGAACTCTTTACAGAGAGATACAGAGATTACAGAGAGAGAGAAATAAAATAAAAATAAGTAATAAATAAACGCGATATAGTCCTGAAAAGTTGTTTTAATGTTATGAATGTGATTCGCGTAAGTCTAAGAAATAAATAGTCAATTTTTTTTATTATTGTCTCAGAATATTTATAAAAGCTTTCCAAACAAACATTATTCTTTACATAAAAAAAAAAAATTTTTGCTCTTTATAATATTAGTTCAGATTTGTGACTTTGTAAATAAAAGTAATAGAAATAAAACTAAGCGGTTTTATTTAATAAAGTTGCATGTATCGACGCAGAACGCTATCTACCGACAATTGTTAACAACTACAACCCTGTATAACTTAATAATATTGATTTATTATGATTACATGTTAATATGTATGTTTGTATCTTAAACACCCTACATTTATAATTAGATATTTAATTCAACTATATTTAAAAAACTTTATGTACAATAATAAGAACAAATAAATTAATTACATTATTTACAATATATACAATTAAAAAACTACCTGAAATCAAATTTCTCCGCATCTCGGTCTACTGGCAGCGTGCCCAGAAGACTGGCCGCATTGCCACGCTGAATGGCAATGCTAATCCTCTGTGCTACTATATCTTATCTTAATCTAACTTAACTATATCTTAATCGGATTCTCAACAAGCGAAATGCAGTCATGAGGTACTTTACGTCGATATTTGTGGTAATTTACCCGTCGAGCCGGGACATTCATGCAGCGAACTGCGTGGCTCTACCACTTATGAAAGTTTGATTTGATAATATTATAATTTAATAGGGTAGTAGGGTTATTTTCAAATGTAGTGAATAAGAATTACAAAAGTTTCACTTCTGAATCAATAGGTCGCGGGTTTGAATCCTGGCCCACACCAGTGACTTTTCGAAATTAATTTCGAAAGTAATGTGTGATAGATATCGATGACTGAAAACTTTGTACCCGGTATGGCAATCGGTTCGCCACCTATTCCATTTAGGACGTAAACGTAACGGGGCGAGTCGAGGCTTAACAGCCACTGCCTACAGCTTCGGGTAATAAAGGCGTGAAGTTATGTTATATGCTTGTCATACACGCTCGTCGAATTTTAGGGCTCCTGACATCATCTGTCATGTTTGATTCGGTCATAGAAGTTGCGTCATGAACGTCCTCGACTCCTAGCTTTTCAGCTTCTGTGTCGATATATACATACATGCTAAACCCTTATTCTGATGCAGTCAGTCAACTATTTTTTTATAGAATAGGAGGGCAAACGAGCAGACGTGTCACCTGATGGTAAGCAACCAACGCCCCCCATGGACACCAGCAACACATATAGTGTTACTGGTATAAGTAGTGGTATAGGGGATAGGGAAGGATGGGTAAGGGGGCTGGGCCTCCGGTTACCTCTCTCACCGAACGAAACACGGCATGAGCCACTTTACGACAATCTTCTGAGAGGTCGTGGTATTTCACCGGTCGAGCCGGCCCATTCATGCAGCAAACTGCTTGGCTCTACCGTTACATATCAATATAGTGATTATAGATTATAGTCCTGACTTAGACTTGGATAGTTAGGTCCCCTATAGTTAGAGGCTTAGATCTAAATGAGCATCACAGTCACTTTTTGACGACATTTTATAAGAAAATATATTTTTTTACTTTTCGGGCGCGTTATGCAAAAATGATAAGAGTAAAGGTTTTGATGCGCGCGCACACCTTCACAAAAAACCGACACTCAAGTTAGCTATAGTCAACATTTTCGTTTTTTTGAATGAATTTGTATCTTGTTATGCCACTAACAGTGGTAGATGCACGCATTTCGCTGTATGAATGGGCCGGCTCGACCGGCGAAATACCACGACCTCTCAGAATATCGACGTAAAGTGGCTCTTGCCGCATTTCGCTCGGTGAGAGAGGTATTCGGAAGCCCAACCACTTTGCCCATCCCCTTCCCATCCCACTTCCAACCCCATCCATATCACATTGTGAGAACCGGCAACGCAACTGTAACACTGTACATTACACACACGTATTTTACTGGAAATAAAATACAGCACGATAAAAAGTAAACATTTTTATATTCACTTTATTTATATTTCTATCTTAACCGTAAATATTCAATATAATATTTGGAAATCACAATTTAATCATTATCAATTTTATGGTATCCTACACAATGGCAGAGGTTCACAGCCGGGACATTCAGGTGGCGCATACACCACGCAAACTTCGTCACCAACGCAGGAATGGTCCTCACACACATCAGTTGATAAGAAGCAAGACCTATACGCTGTGGAAATAATAAAAAATAATTAATAACTGCATGTTAATAGTTAGTTGTATTTAATTCGCTGAATAGAATATCATCAAACTCCCTTAAAGGCTGGAAACGCAACTGTAACACTATCTGTAAAACAAGTGTCTATAGGTGGCACTGGTTGCTTACCATCGGCTTACTCGTACATAGTTGCGCTAATGGTTCTTAAGACGTAATAGGGAGAGAGATATAATAATAATATCTTGGACACAAATCACACAGCACCCTCCAGTTCCAAACTAAGCAACTAAATGCTTGTGCTATGGATACCAGATAACGGATACTAATACATATATACTTTTCTTTTGTAAATACATACTTATAATACATAGAAAAACACCCAGACGCCGCACAAATATTCATGTTTGTCACAAATATTTCGGGTGGGAATCGAACCCCCGACCTCAGTGCTGTAGCCGGTAGTTTTACCAATGCGCCACGAGGCCCGTCAAATATGATAGAGGGGGGGGGGGGGAGTTTTGGGCCTCTGAATACCTGATGAGGAACTTTATGTCATTTTTTTTAAAGTTCTGATAAAATGTTCTGGTAAAATGGTCGAGTCGGCCCATTTACGCAGCGTATAAACGTCAGGGTGATTTTTTCCGAAGTGCGTGACTGTTAATCAAATCAAATGCACATGCACACAGAATTCGATAGTGTTGTTTTCTTTTTGTTTTTTTTTGCTAGTTGCGACAGAATACTGTACTATTACTGGAAAGGTTACCGCGTAAACTTTTATTATCAGATACTTACTGTCAATGCACTCCCCATAGACACAGCATCCTCCACAGCATTGTTCGTTATCCGTACACTATGAACAGTAACATTAAGTAAATAAAAACGTAGACTAGTTTTCCCACGAATTTTTAGTTTTCAGTTTATTTTTTATAAGAGACCTAAAACATTTGAATTACAATAAAATTTGCACTTAAAGAACAGGCAAGAAATAGATCAAAAGTTTGTAAAAGAAACCCCACGTTTCTGTAGAACACTTATTATAATTCTGCCAAACATTTACTGCAATTTAAATATTGTAAATTATTTAAGATACGAAGAGCTGTTTAAATAAAATAGTCAAGTTGACTTTATTTTGCTGTGAAGTTATATAGATTGGAAGATCTATACAATACTTAACTGACATTAAAACAACTTATGGATTATATCGCGTTTATTTGGAACTTATTTTCTATTTATTTCCCGACGTTTCGAACTTTTTACAGAGGTCATTTTCACGAGTAAAGTAAATACTTAAGTGATTTCAAAATAAAAATAAAATCCTTAAACACTCTTCGTATATGTACAAAAAATATATGTCACTCAACTGTTCTCCCTCCGACCTTACAATCCTGTCCATTGATACAAACGACTAAGCAGATACTAATTAATACTAATACAACACTCATTATAACACTATCTGCATAGACTTTAAACTAACTATATAATTTTATGTAGCTATCGAATGGAAACTGTCAGCAGGTGGTGACAGTGAACTCTGGTGCGTGTGTGTTGGAAATTTGTAAAGTTACACGTAATCGGGGCCGCTCTACCGACCGACCTCTTTGCATTGTGAGCGTGTTAGGCAACGCCCGCTTACTGTCCTATTACGTGTCGCTTAAAACTGATTGTTATGATATCTATTAATATGGAAATTAGGAATGTCATTCGAAATTTTTAACAAAATGCGCATTTAAATTTTATTGTTTATGATTGAAAACCCGTTTTATCCCGAGCAGAAATCAAATTCATGGTATTTTAAAAAAAAGGAATTGTACGTAAATATCTTTGACTGAAAACTTTGTGCCCGGTATGGCAATAGGTTCGCCACCTATTCCATTTGGGACCTAAACATAACGGCTAGACGAGGCTTAACAGACGCTGCCTACACCTTCGGGTCACAAAGGCGTGAAGTTTATGTATATGTTTGTATGTTTTATGTTATGTACGTAACAACCGAAACAGGGGTAAACGCATGATAAGAGGATGCGAAAGAAATATGTAAGGATCGTAGCTTGTAGAAAAACAGTATCTACCTTACCCTATAGGATTCAGGCGTGATATAGGTAGTCTACGAAGAACATACAAACAACATACAGCTAAACTATTGATGTATTGACAAACTAGCTCAAATTATCAGGGGTCATCTGTTGACTTTGAAAACCTAAAAGTATTTTGATCAAAATTGGAATGTTTTTATAAAAAATTACAGTGGTAGAGCCAAGCAGTTCGCTGCATGAATGGGCCGGCTCGACCGGTGAAATACCACGACCTCTCAGAAGATCGACGTAAAGTGGCTCATGCCGCGTTTCGCTCGGTAAGAGAGGTATTCGGAGGCCCACCCCCGTTCCCTATCCTTCCTTATCCCCTTTCCCTTAAAGGTCGACAACGCAACAGTAACACTATATGTGTTGCTGGTGTCCATGGGCGGCGTTGGTTGCTTACCATCAGGTGACACGCCTGCTCGTTTGCCTTCCTATCACATAAAAAAAAAAATTTAAGACCATTTGAACGATACGTAATACAACCTAAACAGATGAACTATCGATATAGCCACCATATTGACAAGAGCTCTGTGTTTGCAATTTGTTTGGGCAGCTGTGCGTCACTTTGAGTGCCTTTAAACAAGGACTGGTGTCAAGTATGGCTGGTGTATGTATTTTAGTTGAACGCATGAATGAATCTGTGTAATAAACGTTTTAAAATGTATGGTAATTATTGTGTTTATTAAATAACAATGATGAAATAATATTCTGCAGTAAAATAACATAACATAACTTTTTTTACCCAAAGGTCTAGACAGTGGCTGTTAAGCCTCAACTCACCGTCATGTTTACGCCCCAAATGGAATAGGTGGCGAACCTATTGTCATACCGGGCACAAAGTATATAGTCATCATTTTTATCACACATAACTTTCGAAAATAATTCCTAAAAGTCATTGGTGTGAGCCAGGATTCGAATCCGCGACCTCTTGATTTAGAAGCGGAGTGCTCGACCACTAGATCATCGAGACATAATGCAGCAAAATAAATAACTAAGATATCAGGAATGCAATATGTGTTGCATTAAACAACTAAAAGTATAAAAAAATATTTAAATAGTTGGTGCATTTCATAAACAACTCACAATATCGCCAGTATCACTGCAGTCATTATCAAAATTTGCAAAAACCACCTGGAAAAATATTAAAAAAAAAACAGTGAATAATTTTGGATTGATCAACATGTTCATTTAAACCTACAATCCAACGATATACGAAGAATTAAATCACACATACCCTTATATGATCGGTATAATGTCAACCCTAGCATATATCAGTTATTTGATAGTGATCTTTAACATAACAAGAATTAGGTTCAATATCGTTTGCACATTTTCCTAATTTAGAAATGAATGGAATATAAAATCAAGGATGTCACAGTGCGTTATAGAACAATACGCAATTTTGGAATTGTCTTCATTTTGTTGCGCAGTGAAATGACAATACGTTGCTACTTAGTAACGTAACATTCAGGTCAGGGCTTCAGTATTTTTCTCATGCTATACACAATTATGTAATAATTGACCCAATTCCCTATACTTTTAGTGAAAGAAGTATGGTTATATTTTAACAAAATTAAAATACATAGCTTCCGATTTAACTTCTGACCAAATATTTTTGTTTTTATAGATTGAATATGGTGAATGAAATTGCTTTTACCAGAGATGGAAGGTACACCGCGGATGTAGAAAGACGAGTGGCGATAGGAAATAGCGTAAATGGAGCGATGGGCAGATTCCTGGGCGCAAAAAACATTAGCAGAAAAGCCCAGCTAGCAATCCACAATGCAGTGCTGATCCCAACGCTAACTTATGGAAGCGAGAGCTGGGTATGGCAGAGTGTGCATGAAAGTAGAATAAACGCGGTAGAAATGAGGGCTCTACGCAAAATCTGCGGAGTGACTCTCGCTGACCGCGTAGAAAACAAGGTTGTAAGGAAGGAAGTTGGTTTGAAAGAGAGTGTCGGTGTAAAAGTAAGAAAGGGCATGCTCCGATGGTTCGGTCATGTAGAAAGAATGGTTGACGCAAGACTGACTAAGCAGATATACAATGCAAAAGCGGACGGATGTAGGAGTCGAGGACGGCCAAGACACACATTCCAAGACCAAATAGAACGTGTTCTGGAGGAAGATGATGTTAAGAGCCTCAAAAACCGACGCGCGTGCATGAAAAGAGTTATGAAAGTCAACGAAGCGAGTGAGGTGTGTAAGAATCGTGCCCTATGGCGCTCTGTTCTCTCTGCCTACCCCGCAAGGGATTTGGCGTGAAGTTATGTATGTTATAGATTAAAACAACCTTTAGGATTATATCGCGTTTATTTATTACTTATTTTTATTTATTTACCGACGTTTCGAACTCTTTACAGAGATCATTTTCACGAGTGATGAACTTTTAATCTATGAGTGAGATTCGCGAAAGTCTTAGAAGTAAATATTTTTGTTTTATTATGTTTGATAGTCAATATTGAGATGTAGTACAAAAGTTTAATAATCGTTAAGGCAGTGGCTCGACTCGCCGTTATGTTTACGTCCCAAATGGAATATGTGGCGAAAATATTGTCATACCGGGCACAAAGTTTTCAGTCATCTATATAAATATATATCACACATAAATTTTGAAAAGTCACTGATGTGAGCCAGGATTCGAACGCGCAACTTTTTGATTCAAGAGTGTGGTGCTCGACCACTGGACTACCGAGATAATTTAATCGTAAATAATGGTAGCTAAAAATCTGTATAAATATCTGCTGTCTAAAGAATACATTTTTTTTTTCATTGGCCACTGTACCTGATTACCATGTCATATAGGCAGAGTCGAGTAAAAACTCTGCCTATATGACATGGAAATCAGGTACAATGGCCACCTATATGACACTATTATGCCGGGTGGGATAATTAACTCAACGTGTCCATGCATAATAGGTTTAGCAATTTACTTTTATGTGACGTAATTTCGGCAGCCGCTTAAATAACGTCTACCATAGATAGCTTCACGCCACTAACAGTGATAGAACTACGCAGTTCTGCATGCATGGGCGCAATCGACGCAAAGTAGCTCATACCACGTTTCGCTCGATAAGAGAGAGAGAGAGGTAGCTTTTTCCCTCTCCCCTTCCCATCGCACTTAAGACCCGTTCCATTCCACTGTAAGGGCTGAACTGTAACATTATATGTGTTCGAGTGTCCATGAGCGGCGTTTGTTGCGTACCATGGTGACGCGCCTGCTCGGTTGCCTTCCTATCCTATTAAAAAAAGAACACCAAATTAAATTGGTCATGGGATATATTTCGTGTTACGTCCTTGACTCCTATATCTTTCGGCTTTTGCTCGGTATATCATCTCAGTCAATCCACCACGAATCACGGGTTCAAATTCTGTTCATAAAAAAAGTTACCTGCTACGATTATAGGTGGCCATGTAATCCGTAGAACAAAGACTATGAAATGTTATTAACTAAGTGCCGCCGCCCCCCTAGAAACTTTAAGAAAAACAAGATAAATACAAAAACAAATAATCTGGCTCACTCTTCAAGACGAGGTTAGGGTACCGGTGCTAAGAGCCAAACATTATCTGCAGAGCTCGTCTTTAACTATAAGTCTCCTGCAGGGCTAACACACCCACAGTCAAATCAATTTATTAAATTAAATACATTTAATTTTCTCATTTGTTACAGACAAATTAACATTATATATAAATATTACAGTTTATCTTTTTGCTATTTATATTAAAAAGTTAATAAATGGCCATACATTCATCATCATCATACTATTCCAAATTCTATTTGCTTTTTTTTGTAAGTTACTTTATTAGTTATTTCTTAGATTTTCGTGAATCCCATTCATAACATTGAATCAACTTTTTATGGATTATATCGCGTTTATTTAGAACTTATTTTCTATTTATTTCCCGTCGTTTCGAACTCTTTACAGAGATCTGGATTTTTCATTCATTCATTAGGCTGTAAAATATTAGCCAACAAATACTAACACATTATAATTTCATAACATTGAAACAACTTTTTATGGATTATATCGCGTTTATTTAGAACTTAATTTCTATTTATTTCCCGTCGTTTCGAACTCTTTACAGAGATCTGGATTTTTCATTCATTCATTTAGGCAGTAAAATATTAGCCAACAAATACTAACACATTATAATTTCATAACATTGAAACAACTTTTTATGGATTATATCGCGTTTATTTAGAACTTGATTTTCTATTTATTTCCCGACGTTTCGAACTCTTTACAGAGATCATTTTCACGAGTAATGATCTCTGTAAAGGGTTCGAAACGTCGAGAAATAAACGCGATATAATCCATAAAAAGTTGTTTCTGTGTGTTATGAATGTAATTTACGAAAATCTAAAAATTAAATGGATTATAATTTATTTTTATCTGAATTCAGAGGTCACAAGTTCCAAAACTGGCTCACACCAATGACTTTTCGAAATTGTTTTCGGAAGTTAAGTGTGACAAATATCGATGACTGGAAACTTTGTGCCCGATATAGCAAGAGGTTCGCCACTTATTCCATATAGGAGGTAAACATAACGGCCAATCGAGGCTTAACAGTCACTGCCTACAACTTCGGGTATAAATAGGCTTGAAGTTATGTTATAATTTAATGTAAAAAACAAAAAAAAATTATCGGTAAAAATAAAACTTCCGCCATAAACCTTCTAACGAAACATACAAATTTATCAAAAAAAAAATATGTACGTAAATTTGAAAAAATCTGCGGCGCTGAGAAGTAATATTTATAAATTGGTTTTCAGATGAGTTTCTGTACGAGTGCAATCACCTAAACACAAACGCCTGCTCCCATTTTGCTGTGAACTTCCTTGCCTTTGGTTTGAGCGTTTTAGGACAGACCCAAGTTATGAGCGGACGGCGTATTTACATTAGCTTTTGATTTGCTAGCAAAATTGATAATTTCGTTAACCAATAATTGGGTTAAATGGAAATCTATGCAATGTATGTAGAATAAAATATTAATATTTTTTAAGGACCAGCGAGCCAGCAGTTCACATGGTGACAGTTGCGTTGCCGACCTATCAATTCAGAAGAGAAAGAAGTTATAGCAAAATAAACAACGTGACATGTTATTTATATAGTCTCGAACGAGCGGTCAAGCACACGGCTTCTGATCCAGAAGTCCGGGTTTAAATTGGGTTGAGGTTGTTTTCGGAAGTTAGGTGTGATAAAAATCGATGACTGAACTGATATGGCGAACCTATTGCCATCAATAGGTTCGCCATCTATTCTATTTGGGACGTAAACATAACGGCAAGACGAGGCTTAACCTTCGAGTAATAAAAGCGTGAAGTTATGTTAGGTTAAATTACTTCATAAACTAGACATATGTCGGAAATAGAACTCGAATGTGTGTGAGAGTGTGCCACAGCTAGCCCTAGCGGTGGTGGATGGCCACCGTGCTGTAGTATAGCTTCCAAATAATGTGACAAATCTGTAACAATGAGCAGAATTATTATTATACAATATGGCAGTATGCACTATTACGACACCGGTGTTTACTGTCGGGTCTCTACTACAACACTCTACTACCAGTGCACGTCCAAAGTAAGGAACTTCGGTCTATTTGGGCGGCTGTTTATCCACTTCACCGCAGTGAACAGATGTGCGTCTCCACACAACTGCGCATCACTCCCTCTTATAATCTTCAGCTAACTGCATAATATTAATTTGGAAACATTCGGCTGACGTGATCGATATACCTGAATACTAATCACCGTGTACTACGGATACTACTCGTATGGGTAATATGAGTTATGAAACCAAAAGTAGTTCACGAATACTTTAAAGATGGCACCACTGTATTAACGCTCCAATACGTATATAAAATACTAGCAGACCGCGCGAACTTCGTACCGCCATATTTTACACATTTTCCACTAAAAAGATTATTGCCGCAATCATATTAATACCCCATAGCTTTCCTCATAAATGGACTATCTAACACTAATATTTATTTCAATTCAAGTTCTTGATACATACATACATAACTTCACGCCAGATCCCTTGCGGGGTAGGTAGAGAGAACAAAGGGCCATAAGGCACGATTATTACACACCTCACTTGCTTAGCTGTTGATATTAGCGACTAACAACCAAGATATATTATGGTGATAATATTATCAATTTCAATCAACACTTTATAAGTAATATTAATAGAATGTCAGGGACTTAGACCGAAGCTATTTGTCAACTTTTACTTTTTTTTATTTGGTCATTGTCTTTTTTACAACAAAAAGACCGGGTCACCACATGTTTTAACCAGCATGTGTTTTTTATAATTTAAATGGTGTCGATTTGGCACCTTGGTATTACTCTTATCAAAATAAATTCACTACATTTTAAAAGAGATCACGATATTAAAAATGTTAATAGATGGGCAACTCTATGTGGTATGCTGAAGACCGGAAAGTCTTTATATTTTAGCAAAATACACCAAGTCGAGGTGCGTGGGTATATCTTGCGCTTCGTCCATTTATATGAAGTTGCAATATTGAAAAGAATTAAAAATAATATTATCATATCTGCTTAGAGAAGTAACTGTGAACTAACGCTAACTTTGACCCAGGACTTTGATTACATAGATAAAATATTTTTAAATAGTACGTTCGTTTTAGATATTTAGATCACATTAAAGGAATTATGTACTCTTAAATAGATAGTGGTAGAACCAAGCAGTTCGCTGCATGTATGGGCCGGCTCGACCGGTGAAAAACCACGACCTCTCAGAAGATCGACGTAAAGTGGCTCATGCCGCGTTTCGTTCGGTGAGAGAGATACCCGGAAGCCCACCCCCATTCCCCATCCTTTCCTTTCCCCTATCCCTTAAAGGTCGGCAACGCAACAGTAACATTATATGTGTTGCTGGTGTCCATGGGCGGCGTTGATTGCTTACTATCAGGTGACACGCGTGCTCGTTTGCCCTCCTATCCCATAACAAAAAAAAAATGGGTGCGTGTACTTATGTACGCGCGTGAGAAGTTATACTTCTTTGGCATCATTAAAATATATATATATATATATATATATATATAATAGGTCGGGGAAAAAGTCTTTTCGCATAACGTAGGTATAAACTTATTATAAAATTTCTTTGACTGTACTATTTGTGTCTGGCTGGTTTTGGTAACATTAAAAAGGTTACATTATAAAGAAAAGAAAAAAAAAAAAAAAATTGTTTCCCGCTATTTTTCATTTGTTTTTCTCTCCGTAAAAATGAGTGAATCTAATGAAGGAATTCGATACATTTTAAAATTTTATTATAAAAAAGGCAAAAATGCAACTCAAGCAGTGAAAAAAATTTGTGATGTTTATGGACCTGATGCAGTGTCAGTAAGAGTAGCACAAATTTGGTTCAAACGTTTTCAGTCCGGAAATTTTGATGTTAAAGATGCACCTCGCTCTGGTCGCCCTGTTACGAATAAAATGGACGCCATTTTTGAAAGAGTGGAGCAAGATCGGCATATTAGTAGTTACGATGTAGCTGAAGAACTGGGAATTGACCACAAAACAGTTTTGACCCATTTGAAGAAAGCTGGTTATACAAAAAAGCTCGATATTTGGGTGCCACACGAGCTCACTCAAAGAAACTTAATGAACCGTGTACTCATTTGCGATTCATTATTGAGACGTAATGAAACCGAGCCGTTTTTGAAGAGATTGATAACTGGCGATGAAAAGTGGATCACGTACGACAAGGACGTGCGAAAAAGGTCGTGGTCGAAAGTTGGCCAGGCTTCACAGACTGTGGCCAAACCTGGCCTAACACGAAATAAGGTGATGCTGTGTGTATGGTGGGATTGGAAGGGCATTGTTCATTATGAGCTTTTACCGTCCGGCAAAACCATCGATTCTGATCTTTACTGCCAGCAACTGATGAGATTAAAGGAAGCAGTCGAGAGAAAACGGCCGGAATTGATCAACAGGAAGGGTGTGGTCTTTCATCACGATAACGCTAGACCACACACATCTTTAGCCACTCAGCAAAAATTAAGAGAGTTCGACTGGGAGGTCCTAGTGCATCCACCATATAGCCCTGACCTTGCGCCTTCAGATTTTCACCTGTTTCGGTCTCTTCAGAATTCTTTAGGTTCTGTAAGGTTGACCTCAAGAGAGGACTGCCAAAACTATTTGTCCCGTTTTTTTGATCAGAAGTCCCAAAGTTTCTACAGTAACGGGATAATGTCTCTGCCCACAAAATGGCAGAAAGTTATTCAACAAAACGGTACATATATATTGTAAATAAATGTAAATAAACTTTGAAAAAAATGTCTTGACTTTTCATACAAAAATACGAAAATACTTTTTCCCCAACCTATTATAATTATTAAAAACAAAATTTAGAGAATAATAAATATATAAGACATAATTTGTACTATATATTATAAGATTCTTATTTTTAAATGTTTGTTATTGATTATTTAATATTTTAAAAATAAATTTAATAATAAATTCAAAAATTGAATTTAAGGTTGGTCATTTTTTATATATTTTTATTGATTTCTTAATTTAATATTAACTTTTCATTTTTATCAAAAAAATTTCATTAAATTTATTTAGTTATTTTTATAAATATTTATTATTTATTCAATTTAATAGCAAATATTAAAAATTAATATTATAATTTGATGTTCAATTTTAATTTTTATCACAAACTTTTTATTAAATGTTTTATTAAATTTATTTCTTTATTTTGTAAATATTAAATAACCAATAATAACTATTTAACATTAATAATTTAATAATATTTAGTGTTAATTATATTAAATAAAAGTATTTTAATTTATATCAATAAATAATACATACGGATAGTTAACCTCAATTATATTGGAGCACTTGAAAAAGTATATAAGCACAATTTTTTTCACTAATATTCACAAATAGTAAGTAATATCAATCAAAATATTCAATTTAAATCACTACTGAATATAATTTATTAGCACTTCATACTGTTAATTTTGTGTCACAGATGCGCGCGCATCTTAAAATTTCACTCTCATCATTTTTTCATAACGCGCCTAAAGAAGTATAACTTCAATACAACTTTTAGGGTTTCGCGTTGCATATTACATAAATATAATGAACAGGATATAACGCCACACGTTTAGGTAAACAAATAATCCAAAAATATATAAAAATCTAATTAATATAATAATATAATATCTTGGACACAATACACACATTTACGTGTCTTATTAGACTCAGAAATCATCATCATTTAGCAGACCGCGCGAACTATGCACCGCCATTATATATACATTTATAACTAAAATTTATTGTCCCACTCTTATTAATAACTTAAACTTTCCTCAATAAATGGACTCTCTAAAACTAATATTTTTTTCAATCCAAACCAAGTAGTTCCTGATACATACATACATAAATTCTCGCCAAATTCCTTACGGGGTAGGCAGAGAGAACAAAGTGCCATAAGTCACGATTATTACACGCCTCACTCGCTTAGCTAGTATATATTAGCGTACTGACAACCAAGACATTGATAATATTTACAACTTCAAAGAAAGCTTTATTAGAAATGCCACTTATGAACAATGAATATAGCAATGAACTTGCCCCACGTTTTTTGTCAACCTTTAGTTTTTTTTAAAACTAGATAAACAACTTTTTTTATTTGGTCACTATTGTTGACTTCAAGGAAAAAAAACGGGACACCATATGTTCAAACCGGGGTAGCTAACTCACAGTGAGTGTTTTTTTTTATAAGTCAAATGATGTCGGTTCTGCGATTAAGCTTATTGAAATAAATTTACTACATTTTAAAAGAAATCACGATCTTAAAAATGTAAAGTTTATTACACATATCTAGAATGTATTATAAATGAGTCACATCAGTACACACATCACCTTGTCAGTGGTAAAGTCACGCAGTTCGCTGCATGAATGGGCCGGCTCGACCCGTGGAATACCACGACCTCTCAGATTATCGCTGAAAAGTGGCCTTAGCCGCGTTTCACTCGCTGAGAGAGGTATTCGGAGACCCAATCCCTTTCCCCCTCCCCTTCCGAAACCCACTCCCGACCCCACCCGTATCCCATTGCTTACAGTTGCGTTGCCGGCCCTTAGGCCGGCAACGCAACTGTAACAATGCATGTGGTGAGGTGGCCATGGGCGGCGTTTGTAACTATCATAAGCCTGCTTGTTTGCCCCTTATACAATAAAAATGTAACCTAATTCCTATCCTATCCTACTTCTAATATATAAAATTCTCGTGTCACAATTTTCGTTCCCATACTCCTTCGAAACGGCTTGACCGATTCTCATGAAATTTTGTACGCATATCGGGTAAATCTGAGAATTTTCAACCCTCTACGATCAACCCCTATTTTTTAAATTTTACTTTTTGGCAAGACAACGTTTGCCGGGTCAGCTAGTAATATATAAATGTGAATGTAAGTTTGTTTGTGTGTTATGCTTTCACGCGATAACTACTCAATCGATCATCATGAAACTTTGTACACATATTCTTTGAGGTAATTTACATATATTTGAACCTGAAGGAAAAACTTATAAAATAGTCTACAACAATATCCTACATACTCTTATAAAATTGTTACAGTCCAAAATTATTTATTTTTGTTACAGAGAAATATATTTTACCTTAAAAAAATGTTGTTGGTTTTTTAAACGTCATTGTATGTAGTTTTTAAAAATTAATAATTCCAGCTAAGCAATAAAAGCAGAGTTATCATATTGATTCATTTCTATAGTAATGATCTTTGATACCTATTTAATGGATTTAATGCGAGCGAAGCCGCGGGTAAAAGCTAGTAACTTTTATAAATAAAAATATCACAAAATATGATTAAATACTACAAATTTTAAATTCTAATTAAAGTATTGAGCGATATGATGACAAAGAGAGAAATAACAACACAACATAACTTCACGCCTTTTCTACTCGAAGGTGTAGGCAGCGGCTGTTAAACCTCGTTTCGCCACTATGTTTCCATCCCAAATGGAATAGGTGGCGAACTTATTGCCATACCAGGCACAAAGTTTATAGTCATCGATATCTAAATACACATAACTTCCGAAAACAATTTCAAAAAGTCATTGGTGTGAGCCAGAAATCGAACCCGCGACTACTTTATTCAGAAGTGGGGTTCTCGACAACTGGACCACAGATACCTTTTAGCAAGAAACAAACGTAAAAAAATCTACCTGCTAGCTGTCGCGGTCCGAGCTGTCCGAGTCGGATACATCATCCGTAGTGTAACTTAATATTTCCCTATGAAATGAATACTTACATTTTGTATTTTGCGATATCTTTTGAATTAAATGTCCGAATTAAATTATACAAAAAGTTCTAGAAAGGTATTGAATCTATCTTTTTTTGAAGTAATTTATTTTAAGGAGAATTAATATGAAGGTACAAAATAAAGCATTTTTATAACGCCATCAATTTAATTATTTTAAAAAATTCAAAAAACACTTATTGTGAGATAACTACAATAGTGAGACATATGGCGTCGCGGACTTTTTTATAGACAAATTTATGTTCTGTAAAAGTGTAGTACATTGTTTTGTTCTAGAATCAATAGTTTTCGCAGCGTTCACGATGTAAGAATTATTTTCGAGTCATTTTCTTACACCTTGGGTTACATTATTGGACTTATAGTAAGGATCCCTAATTAATTTGAAAATATAATATAGCCTTCCTCGATAAATGGACTATATACCACTGAAAGAATTTTTAAAATCGGACTGGTTGTTTCTGAGATTAGCGCGTTCAAACAAACAAACAAACAAACTCTTCCGCTTTATAGTATAAGTATAGATTCAATAATTTATAATTATATAATTTTGTTTAATGAAATTTAAAAGAAGAATCGTATTAGAAAATAATGCAGGATAATTCAGGCGTCAAACCAACACCCACGTTTATAATAAATGTTTGTAAGTACGACGCTCTCCGTTCATTACTTAAGGCATTTTAACTTTTCTTAATCTGGGAACGGTTTTTCTCTGAACAGAATTTATTTATAATTTATTCCGATATCGATCAATTAATATCGTCTTGATTACAGAAAGTCTTAGCTATATATTAAAGTGGAAAACTGACAGCTTGAACTTCTCCATAAAAATCTTGAGCATCAGATGACAATAAAGCAGTAAATTAATAAAATCAAACAAAAAAAATGTCAACAAGTCGCTAAAAACTATTTAATTTTTGGAAGCCTTTTCTCCAAGAGTTGTGGTTTAGTTGAAATGGAGACTTGTATAAGTCAATGTTCATAAAACTAACATTTTAAGTTACAAAATTAGTATTAAGTTAGTACTTACTACTTAGTTTGAACATTACAAAAAGTAATAACACATTATAAAATACATAGGCTATTGAATTAGCAAGAGTTCATTTCTCACCTCCAATTAGTGATAGCGTGATAATATTTAGCCTTTGTTTTGACCCGACCTCTTGGCTATATTTATGCAAAATAGGACGTTAAAGCATGTAGTTGTTATAAAATTTATCCGTAACAAACATACAGACAAACAAATAAACAGACAAAAATTCTAAAAACCATACTATTATCATGTTCCAATTATTCTAAAAAAAAATATTCAATGTACAGTTTAAACTTTCCTACAATTTTATTAAATGTATAGATTTAAATATATAAGTCACGGTATATATTGGTGCAATTTTTTTTTTAATGGGATAGGAGGGCAAACGAGCAGGTGTGTCACCTGATGGTAAGCAACCAACGCCGCCCATGGATACCAGCAACACAATATAGTGTTACTATTGCGTTGCCGACCTTTAAGGGATAGAGGATAGGGAAGGATGGGGAAGGGGGGTGGACCTCCGGGTACCTCTCTCACCAAACGAAACGCGACATGAGCCACTTTACGTCGATCTTCTGAGAGGTCGTGGTATTTTACCGGTCGAAATTTAATTAATCAATTTAATTTAATTTAAATTCAATTCAAATACTAATAATTCAAGCCCTCTCATAATTAAATAAAAATCTCTCTGTCTGTCCCGCAAGGTATTTGGCGCGAAGTGTATGTATGTATATAAACTCGAAAATACTTCCTGGAATAAGGGGCAAAGGTTCAAGCAGGTCACCTGATGATAAGCAACTGCCACCGCCAATGGGTACCTTCAAATCGCCTTCTTTAAAATGGGATAGAGAGGGAATCGGAAGTGAAATGGGAAAGCGGGAGTGGACCACCGAGTACATCTCTCTCGGAATGAAACGAGGTGTAAGCCACTATACATCAATATTCTGAGAGCTCGTGGTATTTCACCGAGCCGGCAAATTCATGCAGCGACCTGCAAATTCACCATTGGCAAATACATATATAGATTTACTAATAAATATACATCTTTAATCTTTATTGCCAAATTATGTTTATTTGAGAAAATAAAACAAAATGCGGGCAGAAACTAATCGTGGATAATATATTCAGTTAGATTACTTGTAAATAAACATTTTTAACTAATTGGGTTACAGAAGAATAATGATGGCCCGCAGCTCCGCCCACGAGACCTGAAAGGTCTCCGAAATTGTGGTTACTTTCACAGGTAAGGTTTTAATTGAAGAAAGCCTAGATGGTGATCTAAGCTGAGGTCAAGCTGGAAAGTAACCTTTGCAGATTAAACACAGTTATATCAACTAAAAAAATACTTTAAAAAAAAAAGTTAAACTGACTTCGAGAAACTTAAACGTTAAATCTTTAAGTATATGAAAACAGTGCCTCTATAAAGATTTCGATCTAAGTAATATTTACTTTATATACATCTTAAGTAATTTTTTTTCACGAGTTTTAGGGATATTAATGAGTTGTGAACTTGAATAGAAGTTAGTTCATTTACATGACTTTCAACTTATTAAATATATTACCCCTAACTACAAGTCCGTTTGTTAAATGGTTGATATTTTTAGGGAGCTATAATTATCATAAATAGATACTTACATGAAAGAGTATGATAATACTTGCTAAGTATTTATATTTTTGTAATTATCCTGGGTAAGCCCAATAATACTGCAGCCTGAATGAAGGCCAATCGTAGCCTGGAAACTATTACAGAAATTAAAAAATCATTTTTACAGAATTATGTCCTAACTCCTAACCGCTTAAGAGTTCTGCAGCTTCATCATCAGCACAGCAGTATCAGACTTTGATTCAAGCATAACTTCTAAGCAACACTATAGTCCTATATACTACTAAACAGTTTCGGACCCTGTTCGAATCCTGGCACACACCAATTACTTTTCGAAATTAAATAATTTCGAAAGTTGTGTGATAAATATCGATGACTGAAAAAACCTTGTGCCTGGTATGGCAAAAAGTTCCCTACCTATTCCATTTGAGACGGAAATATAACCGAGGCTTAACAGCCACTGTTTTGTTACGTTGACTTTCTGAGAGGTGTGGGGGAACTGCGTAGCTTTACCACTGTTAAATGTCTGCTGAGGTCTGCTGTAATAGCTTGATATCGGGTGGTACACCTACTTGGCCCCTATCCCATAAAAAAAAACTAATTTTTATATTAAAGCTAGTTGTTTGATGTATACATGATACGCTGGCGTCATGGTGATGAAAATAGCCGGTCATTTAAAAGCAATTAGTGTCTGTACAAACAATTAATTTTACAAATTTCACACCCTCAATATCCGACAGCGTAGGCATTGGCAATTAGTAATAAATAGGTGGCGCTGGATCCTGATCAATATTTATCACACATAAGTTCCGAATGGTCATTAATATATCACCCGGATTCAAATTGGAACTGGATAACTGTACCGCCGAGACTCCAAATTTATTATTTTCATTATAGCATCAATATATTAAATGCTTCACATAAGATAGCGTGGATATGTTTATACGCATGAATAGCTATTGTCTAATTTCACAAAGGAGCTTTAGTTGCTTATCTGTTAACTAGATGGCAGTGTATGTAAATATTATTTACAAAAATATTACTAATAAAACATACATACGCACATAAAAACAGTCTCGGTGGCGCAGCGGTCAAGCACACGGCTTCTGATCCAGAGGTCCGGGTTCGATTACAGACCAATCACACCAATGACTTTTCGAAATTGTTTTCAGAAGTTATGTGTAATATCGATGACTGACAAACTTTGTGCCCCGTATGGCAATAGGTTCGCCACCTATTCCATTTGGGACGTAAACATAACGGCGAGACGAGGCTTAACAGCCGCTGCCAACACTTTCGGGTAACAAAAGGCGAGAAGTTATGTTATGTTATACGCACACAGTGTGTGGGTCTTAAAATCAGAAAGGCAATCCTCCGAGATGTAGAAAGAATGGATGTTGCAGGATTGGCTAAGCAGATATACATTCCAAAAAGGATTAGTAAAAAGGAATTAGTAATACATATTACTCGAGGATATACATGACACAATTTCCATGACCAAATTGGACGTCTGTATAAGAATCTAGCCACTGCCCAATCCGTTATGGACTTGGCGTGACGTAACGTAACTACACGCCTTTTTCTACCTGAGTGTGTAGGCAGTGGCTGTTCCGCCACGACTCACTGTTATGTTTACGTCCTAAATGGAATAGGTGGCGAAACTATTCCCATACACCGGGCACACAGTGTTCAGTAATCGATATTTATCACACATTAGTTTCGAAAAGAATTTTGAAAAGTCATTAGTGTGAGCCAGGATTCTAGCTCAACCACTGGAGCACCAAGACCACTTGGCGTGGAGTTATATGTTATTGGAACATATTGGTATACAGTATAAATAATTAACATACAAGACCTTCCTACCGGTGTAGTGAGGTAGAAATGTAAATAATTAAATTGCCGTAATACCATCCCTGGTAGCGCAATAAGGAGACCTGGCTGGAGCTTCGCTAAATATTTCACTACGAAACTTATGTAATATTGTGAATTCCTCTCCTAGCTCCTATGAAATTTAGTAGCCTCAGTAGCCAACTATGGTTGAACTGTCTACATCGACTTATGTAATACTAGTTGACCTGGCGAACATTGTTTCGCCTCAAAAGCATTCATCGACGGGGGGTTCGGCACGTCGACAACCAGGTAATTTCCAATGGGATTTATTCCTTGGAACTACGAAGACATATTGCTTCTTTATGCATCCTATATCGAGTCTACCTCGGGGAGTGTTCCCAGGAATTGTTCTGATTAATACCAGCCGCTTATTTCCGCACGTCGCGCCAACATTACCACGCCCACAAATTAAATGGTTGGCGATCTACGCCAGTGCGCTTCAGCCGACATTTTTTTCTGCGCACGGCTCCTCTATGGAACCAGTTGTCGTCACAAGTATTTCCGGACCGATACGACTTAGGGACCTAAAAGGCCGGCAAAGCTGATGCGAGGCTTCTGATGTTGCGGATGTCTATTGGCGGCAGTGGTCACTTTCCTTTAGGTGCCCTACATGCTCGTTTGCCCCTTTTTGCTGCAGCGTTTACAATTAAAGCGCAAAACTTTGAAAGTAATAATAATAGCGACACACCAATAAAGAGTAAAGACAAATAACGTTTCTAACAAAACCGTTTCCCTTCGATGGCAATATGGGACCAAAAAAAATTTGTCATATAGTTTTAATTGCATGCACCTTCAAGTGCTAAACGCGTAAAGTTACAAAAACAAATATTTGTGGTCATCAGTCCAGTAGTATAATTATTAGTCTCGGGCCTACGTTTCAGGTTACACCTTTGAAACTAGCGATTCATTTTTATACTAATTCTTTTTAAAGTGAAACTTTTATTACATCGTCTCAAACTTTTTCGTCTGCGTGTTGCATGTCGCGTGACGGTCGGCCGCGGAGTAGGGATAAAGTGAAAGGCGCTCGTCAGAGCGCCTTTCACGTCTATTATCGTTTATTTATTATTAATTAATTACCCAAATATACACTTTATTTTTGTAAATAAATACCGTAAAAACATGTAGAAAAACACCCCCAGACGAGGGATCGAACCCGCCCCGACCTTGTGTTATCGGTAGTGCGGTTTACCGATGCATCACGAGGGCCGTATGTATAATCGTCTAATTACCGTCCTCTTTACCAATTTCGACACATTTTCTAGGATCGGGTTTGTTTGTTTGTTTGTTTTTTTTTTATAAATTGTGTTTTTTTAAAATTATATTTAAGTACGAATTACATACTAATAAAATAATGAAATATCAATAATATTTTTCAATCTTACCGACAGAATAATAAATATATACTAATATATACTATGTACTAACATATTATATTAGAAACATATACTTAATTTTTTGCAGTGATAAACTGTAATAAAAGCAAAGCAAACACACATTGACTTCGTGTTAGTTAACAACGCCATCTGCTGGAATAGAAATTTCATGAAAATCGTTGGAGCCGATTCCGAGATTCCAATTTTATATATATATAGTTATATATACAAGAATTGCTCGTTTAAAGATATAAGATAAGATAGTGCTCTTTATATATGTATTTGTCACATTTTCATAATAAATCGAAATATCATATTTACTGGAGGAAAAAATATCGTTTTGTTTTGTAAAGATCCTTTGTTGTAATGTTGTTAACGTTTAATAGGTGTCGCGTTATCCCTAGTGCCGTAGCTGGAATACTTGTCGATTCGGGCGACATCTATCGATATAATACGATATTACGGCAGAATCATCAATAGTAGCAACCTAGTAGCGCCATCTAGGAATTATTGTCGTGACCACGTAAAATAAAAAACATTTATTAAACCCTATTAACAAATACAAGATGGCAAGTAAATTAAAATAGCCCTTATCGCACAATCCCCTGAAAGCCGGTGACGTCCGGTTCGATTTCAAATTAAACTAGTTTTCTCTCTCTTTGCAAAACTGCCACTGACTTGTAACTAACGAATTAGTGGAGGAAGCAGACTGACGCCTTTCTTACTTTACTTAAGTTTCCAATTCCAAAAAGTGTGCCAGGATTCGAACACGCGACCTATGCGATTCGGAAGCCGTGTGCTCGACCACTGGACCACCGGAACTACATATATGTGACACAGTTATGTTCGTCAATTTATTAGCGATAAGATAGTGCTCTTTATATATGTATTTGTCACATTTTCATAATAAATCAAAATATCATATTTACTGGAGGAAAAAATATCGTTTTGTTTTGTAAAGATCCTTTGTTGTAATGTTGTTAACGTTTAATAGGTGTCGCGTTATCCCTAGTGCCGAAGCTGGAATACTTGTCGATTCGGGCGACATCTATCGATATAATACGATATTACGGCAGAATCATCAATAGTAGCAACCTAGTAGCGCCATCTAGGAATTCTTAATCTTCAGTCGTTAACTTCCAAAGAACTTGAAAATGATGAGATTATCGAATTAATTGATTTAAATCTTTAACTTAAAGTTAAACGAAGCCAAAGCAAACTTTTAAAAAAATTGCTGTGAAGTAACTGTTTTACACTGTTGCACTCTAAAAAAATATAAATGTTAATCATTTTATCAGAATCATCAATTTAAAAAACTTACTAACTAAATTATTGAAAAATAATTATTGAAAAAATATTTTGTTTATGTATATTTAAAAAGTAGATTTAAAAATCAATAACCCAAGACTCAATTTTAAAAGTTTCACTTTTACGGTGGTTTCATAAAACCACACAATTTTGTTATCTTGCATCATCATTTAGGGTCCGCTCAACAGATTTTTCTTTTCTACACCCAATACACCCAATTTTTTTTAGGTCTTCCACTTCTCTTATCTCCTTCCACATTCAGAAATCTCTATCTCCTTTCGAATTTGAGAGCAAAGAATTAGATTCTGTTAAAAAATTACTTTTAATTCTGAAGTCTTCAGAATCAATCATTACTGTCTTTGAACATATTCCGAAAAAAAAACTCATTAAACTGACTCATTTTCGAAATTTAACAAATAAACTCAATGAACCAAAGCGAGTATTATTTGTTAGTAGATGTCCTCGTGTACTTAATTAAATAACTACATTCCTACTGTACAGTTTAATAGTACAGTGGAACTTGTTCTGATACGTAACTGACGTACCCACAATGACCTGTCTGACACACAATGTCATCTAATTCAGCACATATAGGAGTAATTATGTGACAGTTAAATTTAATATACGAATTAATTGTTACGTTAAATTAACATATATATGATATGTATCTACTGAAGCTTATTATTCAATCTCTTCATACATAATAATTTGACGACAGATTGTATATTATGTATTAGTTATTTGTAACTTCACGCCAACTACCTGGTATAGTAGGCAGTAGAGAACATAGTGCCATATGGAACGATTCGTTCATAACTCTTGTCACACACGCTCGTCGGTTTTTAAGGCAACTGACATCACGTTCTGCGAGGACGCGTTCAATTTGGTTCAAAGTGTATCGTGTTCATCGTCAACTTCTACATCGTTCCGTTTTTACACTGTATATCTGCTTAGTCAATCTTATATTCTTTCTGCGTGCCCGAATCATTAGTTATGATATATATTTGTCTATTTCTGTTTTCATGGTCTCGCTAATCTGGAGATTTAGCGTCCAGCTTCCGAATCATAAAGTAGGCAATAGGTTAGGTTCTGTCTAACTCTGACTCTCCGAGTCAAGGCGTACCTACCGCTGTAAATACCTTCAATATAAGAGGCGAGATACATAAAAATTTACTTCAGCCAGTAAAATTTAACCTAGCGACAACCCTCAAAAATAATGTCTACCCTAGTTTTTAAGCTTAATATGGCGCCTAAAGAAAAATTGTCATTAATCTTTTTAATTTCAAAACATTACGTCAGCATTATGACGTAACGTAAGTAAAGTACTCCTTGCTCGAAAATGCGGTATCACGTGACAGTTGAAAGACAGTTTTCGGTAAAATAACTTGAATGATTAAATGGTTTCGTATCACATGTAACTGTAAACCTGGGCTTCTCAGATCCTGAACGATACGAAGCCACTGCTCGGTGAGTGATTTATCTTAATAAGTAGCAATGGCTCACTTCCACTTACTTTTCACTCTTTATACTTGTCTCCAATATGGTGTGCTGCAATATTGATTACTACCAAAACGATCAAAAGTTCCAGCATTTTTTTTGGCATTGATAAACGGTTAAAGTCTCGGTGGTACAGTGGTAGAGCACACGGCTTCTGATCCAGAGGTCCGGGTTCGAATCCTGACACTGGCTCACACCAATGACTTCTCGAAAATTGTTTTGCCCGAATTGTTTTGAAAACTTTGTGCCCGGTATGGCACATGGGTTCGCCACCTATTCCATTTGGGACGTAAACATAACGGCGAGACGAGGCTTAACAGCCGCTGCCTATACCTTCGGGTAGAAAAAGGCGTGAAGTTATGTTATATCATATTATAAACTATTGCTTTCCCTTAATTTATAAATTCTGAATTATTATAGGAAATTCTTATGAACTTACACGGCTATGCCAAAAAGAAAGTTTTGCAATTAGTATGTATTTGTTTGTTCTTTTTTATTTGATTGAATTTTTGATTTATTGTTAATACATTTCACATAACCGTAAAAAATATCTAGGCTTTATTATTTACCTAAATTTTATACGGATACAAAAATTAAGAAATATAGTGGTTATATTATTGAATACTAGATGACCCAGCAAACTTCGTTTCGCAAATGATTTCTTATCAAGTGTTTAAATATAAAGTTACATGGTTTTATCTTTTAAAATTAAGAAATCCAATACAAACTTTCAACCTCTATTTCAACCTCTTTATCCCTTTTTTCACAATAAAAGGTAGCCTATGTCCTTTCTCAGGGTCTAAAGATTGTCTGTGCCAAATTTCATCAAAATCGTCTGAGAAGTTTAAGCGGGATAGCGTAACAGACAGACAGACAGAGTTACTTTCGCATTTATAATATTAGTAGGTATTATAATATTTTCAGATTAAACCGATATAGAATGCAAAAGCGGAAGGATGTAGAAGGCGAAAGTTTCCATAACCAAATTGAACGTGTCCTAGCGGAAGATGACATCAGATGCCTTATAAACCGACTAGCGTCGAGAAGAGTTATGCAATGAAAGAAATAATTGGAGTGACAAGAGAATGGTGTCTTTTTGTGTTCTTTCTGTCTACCACGCAAGGGACTATAGTATAGTTAAGTAAAATTTAAGCATACTTTCGTTATTCCATTTTAAAGTTCACATTCATTGATGCACTTCCACGTAACATTTAGTATCACATAATATTAGCTATCACTTTACTAACATTGAACCTAAGCAAACAAACAAAATGTTCGAGCTGGGTGTTATTTTAACTCAAGCATTTACTGTTTGCGAAACTAAATTGTAAAACAAACAAACGGGTTAAATTCAAGACGAGCTCCAAATTTTAACCAGTAATAATTTATGAAATTAATTCACAGAAGATTTTACAAGAAAACAGTCTCGGTGGTCTAGTGGTCGAGCACACGATTTCTAAATCCCGAGGTCGTGATTAAAATACTGACACTGGCTCACACCAATGACTTTTTAATCGTTTTCAGAAAGTTAAGCGTGATAAATACCGATGACTGAAAACTTTGTGCCCGGTATGGCAATAGGTTCGCCACCTATTCCATTTGGGACGTAAACATAACGGCGAGACGAGGCATAACAGCCGCTGCCTACACCTTCGGGTAACAATGGCGTGAGGTTATTTTATGTTATGATTTTACAATTTCCTATTGAGATACAAGCAGGTAAAGTGAATATTTATATTCACTAGTGGTTCCGCAGTGGTCGACCTGCGACCATAATTAATTTAAGCTATAAGTTTTAACATTATTAATGTTCTATTTACCAAGATTATACTTCTAAATTACAGATTCAATGCCAAAGATTAATGTTAATTTGTCTTCTAAATGTCACGGAACTGAACCTTAATCATACTTTAGGTATGTAATTTACATTTGTGTCGTGACACCATACATGGTCCTTGTCATTTTAGATATCAAAGTAAAATAAGTTCATAGATCTTCACAAACACTTAAAAATATACAAAAAAAAAAATATACAAATATTAAGCTTATTAGTATCAATAACATATTTAAATACGTGCGCTTGAGGAAAGTGCCTTCGTGGAATAAGAAAACACGGACGCATTGGCCATGAGCGGCCAGATTCCGAATGTAGCGGCTGTCATGAGAAAAATCAGGCAAGAAACTCATGTGCCAAATACTTTTTTCAAATCATGTTTAATATATAATAATATTACTATCGCTACTCAAAAGACACATGGATTAAAGGTGTAACAGACAGAATACGCGACCATCACAGTTAAGATCCAACCAAATTAAAATCAACAATACATACATTACAGGTAATCGAGAGAAATTCTATGCAACTATTGAAGTCGAGCATATGCCAGCAGGCATATGACCATAGTGTTCACTATAATCATATGCCAATTTAGTAGATTTTTTCCAGTAGATAATTCTCGGATGACTAATAATCCAAACAAGATTAATCAATCAATAGTTATTTAAACTAGCATTCGTCACTTTTCATTCGATTAAAAGTTTACGCTTCACAAAAAAGAACTAATTATTATTCATATTGATTTCTCAGATTTTCGCGAATCACATTCATAACATTAAAACAACTTGTTATGTTTGTTATGTTATATCGCGTTTATTTATTACTTATTTTTAAAAGCTTTTATTTAGCTTGCACTGTATGTATGTATGTATGTAAGTATGTATGTTCGGTGGAATCTTGCAACTCAATTTTGAAGTAGATATCTTCAACCGATTGAGCTGAAATTTTGTATACACGTTTACTTTGGATGACAATGCATGATATGATGTGTGACATCATTCTATATCCAATATGGCGGACCACCCCAGATGGAGGAATGGATATTTTGAAAGCATTTCTGCAATATGGGCATCAAATGAAAGGGCTTATTGAGTGTAACTCAAAAAATAATATGACGTCATTCTAAACTCAATATGGTGGAATATCCAAGATGGAGGAAAACATAGTTTAAGCTTCTGTACAATATGGATATCAAATGAAAGGGCTCATTGAGAGTAACTGAAAAAATAATGTGACGTCATTCTAAATCCAATATGGCGGATCATCCAAGATAGAGGAACTGTTTTTTTAATGTATTTCTACAATATGTGTATCAAATGAAAGGGCTTGTTAATAGTAACTCGAAAAAAAATATAACGTCATTCCAAATCCAATATGGCGGAAAAAATATTTGCGTATCTACAATATGGGTATCAAATGAAAGGGCTTGTTAATACTAACTCAAAAAATAATATGACGTCATTATAAATCCAATATGGTGGAATATCCAAGATGGAGGAAAACATATTTTAAGCTTCTGTACATGGGTATCGAATGAAAGGGCACATTGAGAGTAACTGAAAAAATAATGTGTCGTCATTCTAAATTCAATATAATGGATCATCCAAAATAGAGGAACAGTTTTTTTAATGCATTTCTACAATTTGGGTATCAAATGAAAGGGCTTGTTGAGAATAACTCGAAAAATAATGTAACGTCATTCTAAATACAATACGGTAGACCATCCAAGATGACGGCATACATATTTTTGATGCATTTCTACAATATGGAGAATTAAAAATCATCATTGCGAGTAAATGGAAAAGAAAGCTCTAAGCTGAAATTAAAATAAGATGATCACCTTATTGAAGATCTGGACTGTTTGAAATTTAGCGGTAAACTAACTTGCAATAATGATGTGTTGAATGAAATGACACTAACCTAGCCAGCTATAACTAAAAATAAGAAAATAAATTAAAAGCAAAAATCCTTTTCAAAGAAGCTTTTATTTAAGCGCTCTAAAAATAAGAAAATAATATTTCCTTAAAAATTTCAAGTATCAAGCTTTTATTATTCAAGCTTTTATTATTTATTATATTCAAGCCATATTCAAGATTTTATTATTTATTATATAAATTGTACATACTGAGGCTCTAAGTTGATACTTGAAATTTTTAAGGAAATATTATTTTCTTATTTTTAGAGCGCTTAAATAAAAGCTTCTTTCAAAAGGATTTTTGCTTTTAATTTATTATTTATCTCCCGACGTTTCGAACTCTTTACAGAGATCATTTTCACGAGTGATGATCGATGATTCGAGTGACGAATGATCTCTGTAAAGAGTTCGAAACGTCAGGAAATAAATAAAAATAAGTAATAAACAAAAATAAACGCGATATAATAAAAGTTGTTTTAATGTTATTAACTTTCTCCAATTATTTCTAACTATTTTATATCGTAGTACATATTTAATCTGACCTTAAAATTAAAGAGGATATCAGACGTTTAAAATTGGAGTAAAAGCACTCACACCAAAGGCTTTTTCGAAAGTTTTAAATAATTTTAAGCCTTTTTATACAAACTGATTCAACTCACCAAAGGTTTACATAGTTTTTACTGGTCCAGACATAATTACCGTAGCCCAGGAATTAAGGTTATTAAAGGCACGAATCTCTTACAAAAGAATATAGGCAAGTTACAATTTAATAGCCCCACAACATGGGACTATCATGCGCCGTGTATGAATTAAAAATAATAAAAATCTCTTCTATTCTTTCAATTTTATCAGTGAAATTCCTCATCTGTCGAGGAAATTAAGCGTAATAAAAGCTTTTATGTTACTTTTACAGCGAACCGTCCTATTTTTATGATTGTAACCTCGCAAGTCCTGTTTGAATCTTAAAATGAGAATTTATTTATAGAATCTCTAGAAAGTATCACTTCAAGACTGATGTTATTATTTGAAATTGAATATTTTTGTAAAAATTATTCGATTTGTATATATTCGTATCATCTCGATGGCGTACTGACTGATACGGCTCAAATTGAGTAGCCATTTTTACCCCGAGACTTAATATGTCATTTATCATGTTGAGGCACAATAGCCGCTACCTATACTTTAATCTGTTAGCGGCAAGAGTTATGACAAACTAGTAAAGAACCATGAAACAAATAAAACTAATACTCTTGAATTCAAAAAGGTTTTGTACAGAAAATTAATAAAGTTTATATAAATAAAATGCATTTATTAATGTAGCGTATAACTAACTAGCTTTAGACCGCAACTCCGCAACTCCGCAACCTCAATCAATCTTCTAATCCCAAATCTAATACGGTGAAACCCGTGGTCCACGATTCCTGAATTCATTCAATTAAATTGTTTGCTGCTGTGGACGTTAGGACACATTATTTTGAGGAATTATTAAGGAGGATTAATTATTTATAAGAGCAATGTTTATACTAATCACTATGTACAAGTACAAATTTAACTGTTCGTGTACTATTTTATATCTTCAAGCATTTAAAGGTACTAACATATAGGCATATGTGTTCAGTTGTGACTTCATTCGCCAATAAAATAAGAAATTTATTACGTTTAATTTTCAGAAAATAATATAATTTATTAGGTCTCAAGGTATTTATGCTTTATAAAGTAAACCGTTAAATAGTTCAAGTTACTTATATGACCATTTTGTTTCTAAATTCCTAGAGGAACGACGAGAGGAATGCGTGATATTACAAGAATCCCTCCTTTAGTAACAACTTGTAGTAAAATATTTACTAAATAACTCGAGTTTTCTAGTCACGTCCCATTGTTAGTGATAAAGGCAGTACCTACGTCGGCAAATTTAAAAATATTGAGATTGTCTTTCTCAAAAAAAAAAAAACAAATTGTCCGCCTGCTCCGTAAGGAAAGGTCTGTTATGTTCACGGTTCTATTGCCCGAATACTGAACCGCCACTCAAATATATAAGCGGCACTTATGCGTTTAAGTAGCTGTCACATTAGACAGAATACGTGAAATTTGAGCAGTAAGTAGCGGTTCAGTATTCGGGCGTATATTTTTTATTTTTTTCCTTTTGATCGGTCTCTAAGGATCATAGTTATGGAATCGCTTTTTTATGGGATAGCAGGGCAAACGAGCAAGCGTGTCATCTGATGGTAAGCAACCTGCGCCGCCCATGGACACCAGCAACACATATAGTGTTACCGTTGCGTTGCCGACCTATAAGCGAGTAGAATAGGAAATGATGGAGAAGGGGGTGGGCCTCCGGGTACCTCTCTCACCGAACGAAACGCGGCATAAGCCACTTTACGTCGATCTTGTGAGAGGTAGTGGTATTTCACCGGTCGAGCCGGCATTTATGCAGCGAACTGCTTGGCTCCATTTCTTCTTCTCTTATTTCCTTCCACATTCATGTTTATCATTCTTCTCGCAACATGTGTATCATCCCTACTCATTATATGCCCATACCACGCCAGACGATTTCCTCTTATCTTTTCAGTTATTGGCGCAACTTTTAAGCTCATTCCGTATTTTATCCACCCATCCTTTGTATCCGGTTGAGCCGGCCCATCCAATACAATAACTACAATCTTTATTTAGCCGAAGTTGTTGGCAGCATCATCGACATAACATTATCATTCAAATTGAATAATTAGCGAAAAGGTTTTCAACAAATCTTTACAGATGCTGTTTTGCTATTTGATCCCTTAAATATACTGAAAGGATAACTGCAACAGCACAGATAAATCTACAAATAAATAATAATAATATCTTTGACACAAATCACACAGCGCCCTCTAGTTCCAAACTAAGCAACTAAATGCTTGTGCTATTGATACTAGATAACGGATACTAATACATATATACTTTTCTTTTGTAAATACATACTTATAATACATAGAAAAACACCCAGACGCCGCACAAATATTAATGTTTGTCACAAATATTTGTGCTCGGTTGGGAATCGAACCCCCGACCTCAGTGCTGCAGCCGGTAGTTTTACCAATGCGCCACGAGGCCCGTCAATTTAATCCTTAAAAATAAATTTAATCCTTGTCACTGACTACTACTAACTCATGCATATGTAAGGCAGTTTAGAGATTTAAATATTGAAGCTAGGGCTATTTGTTACCAGTCTACAAAAGTTTTTCGAAGACTTGAAGAAAATTAAAATTAAAAAGAATATGGAAATAGAAATTAAACATTTGGATTATAATTTTGGAATAATCAGTCTAAAATTCTATTTGAAAATCTTATTCGTTCACTTGAATAATTTCATGCGTCCCCTGTACATTATTTAATTATATTACTCGTATCTTGTCGCTGTCCACAGGTCGTCCTCATGTTGAAATTATTCTCAAGTTCCATAGTTTAACTTTGTCGAGTTTGCTTAACTCAAAATGTTAGTAATATCCAGGCTATGCGAAGATATATTACATTGAAGCTTTGTCAAAAGTTCAATGAGATTTAGCTCACTCATTTAAATAATTAGTAATCAAAGTATTAATGATATTTCTGCAAATAAAATTCTGCCTAAACTTCGTGTATCAACAAATGGGAACAAAGAAATGTTCCATTACAAATTAAATATTAATCTTGTACAATCCGTCATGTTTTATATCCTATCCTTCCGTTACATTATACAGCCTTCATTACTCAGTTCCGGCGCCAGGAACAAATTAACTTGTGATATCGTGCATGCTTGTGTGCGTGTGTGTGGGTCTCTGTGTCTGCGTGTGTTCGAGAAATGTCGAGGATTATTTACATACCTTCGATCCCATGTGACATTAATCAGTCAAATAATAAACAAGATAAACGAAAACGTTTATTTATTATTATTATGTGAATTAACGACCTGGTTGCTAGGACCTTTAAGTCGAGTCTTTTTATTATAATTAACATCGTGGCACTTTATGCATGATTTTCCGAGGGATTTCTGACGACACTGTAGGAGAGCACACTAAACACGATATTTACACCATTTCCCACACTTGCACTCATATACGAACACTTATTAAATAAACCGCCATGAATTTTAATCAATAATATTCATTGAAACACAAATTTGAGAAAATAATGCAAATAACGGACATGTCTCTTCCACAGTCCCGCCAAAAACTCCAAAACGATAACGTGAAATCACTCAAGATACAGAGTAACTGGAATGGTGTCAACGTAGCACTGACAGCGTGATTCTCTTCTTTTAATTTCTGTTACGCCGTCACATGATTGCGAATATTTAATTTATTTACTATCGCCAACTGTCCCCAAGAAAAAGCATATTTCCAATGTATGGACCCTAATTTTTAGGCAGCGTTCGCCGAATATCGCCCATTGATGGACGTATGGTATCCGTATGATATGCAATTTGAAAAAAAAATAACTTTACGCCTTTATCTACCCGAAGGCAGCGGAAGTTATGCCTGGTCCCAAAAGGAGTAGGTGAGGGTACCTATTACCATACACCATCCCACGACTTCTGTATTCGAGAGGATTTCCGAAAAGTAACCAAATCCATATCCTCCAAACAAACTAAAGCTAAAGCTAAAGTGGAACTAATTCGCTGCCAGCTCCAAATGCAAATCAGCATTACTGAAGCCAAGAAAGTTCATTGCAAAACGCACCAGGTTATACGCCCTGGTTGAAGGCACGTGACTTACATGGAGACTTACTTGAACACCAATTATTAAATATTATCAGTAGACTGCAGAGTTTCCGATTTGAGATGAAAGACTCAAAATATTTTTTTCGAGTCGAAAAACTTTCACAAAATGGATGCACGCTCATGCTGCGTTTCGCTCGGTGACAGAGGTATCCGGAGGCCAAACCCCTTCCTATCTCCCCTTCCCATCCCACTTCCGACCCCTTGCATATAAGGGCTGGCGATGCAACTGTAACACTAACTATGTTCAGGTGTCCATGGGCAGCGTTTGTTGCTTGTCATTTTCTTCTTGTTGTTGCTTGGGTACCTTGGTCCTTTACCCCCCTATCCCATAAAAAATCTATTAGAGAGTCGTTCTAAACTTATTGATTTTTTTTTCAAAATTTTAATCTATATCTACAACAAAAAAGATAATGATCCTGAAAATTTTAAGTCGTTAAGTACATATTTAATGATCGCTCAAGTTAAGTAAGTAGTTTATATATTTAAGAGCGACTTATGAACATGAATGAACTTTTAATTTTTTTATACACTTACATACTGACGAAGAGAATTGAAGCACGAGAAAAAAAGACACTCATCCTCTTACCCTGACTCTAATCTTAGAAAAGAAACACCCAAGTACTGATTATCCTCAATAATGATCATATAAAGCAAAACAAAGCCTCAAATTAACCCGCCCTATTGTTTCCACAATCAGGCTCCACGTACGGTTAGTAAAATTTTCCGTTCGCAGTTTCATCAATAGCAGTGCAAATGGGATGGCAGATAAGTGGTCAATTGCGATCGAGGTTCTAATTACTGATTTGTGTTTGTTATTTTTTGTTTTAAATTTGACTGTACAGTTTTTTAATAGAATTTAATTGCAGTAATTGATGAGTCTCGATCGTCCAGTGGTCGAGCGCCCCGCTTATGTATGCAGAGGTCACGGGTTCGAATCCTCACATTGGCTCACACCAATTACTTAAAGAAATTAATTTCGTAAGTTATGTGTGACAAATATTGATGACCAAAATCTTTGTGTCGGGTATGGCAATAGGTTCGGCACCTATTACATTTGGGACATAAATATAAAGGCGAGACCAGCAGAAAAGAACAAGGCGTGAAGTTATGTTATGTTTAATGTTTAATTGCAGTGATGTTTATTACACACAAAGCAAATATAAATAAATGTAGGTACATTTCAAATCAACAAGCGGGCCATCTGGTGGTAATTGAAGCCCATGGACATCTGCAACACTAGTGGTGAACAATTCCGTTACCGACCTTTAAGGGTGGGAGTGAGACTCTTTTACTTCTTTTACCAAACTAAACGCGGCATGAGCTACTTTACGTTGGTATTTTGAGAGGCCGTGGTATTTCACCGTTTCATGCAACGAACTGTGTGGCTCTACTACTGTACGATTCTTTCTATTCTTCTATTAAGATCTATCAGTAAATATATGTTGCTATTTAAAATAAAGTGTGCAATTTTTGCGCTACCTACCTACCTTCGAGTAAAAAGGCGTGAAGCTACAAAACATAATATATATTTAATCAGCAAAAGTTAGACGACCACTCAAACACTACGCTAACTCCTGAACTAGTATTATTTAATGGTTTATTTTGTTGAAACATTACAAACAACAAACTTTGCCTAGTTTATTTAATAAAGTAGCTAATTAAAATTCGAACCAACTGTTGCACGCCTCTCAGTGTAAATAGTTGTATAGGACATGTATTACTCTCGCTTGACGACTGCTGTACAAATTCTTGTTCAATTTTTTATGGGATAGGAGGGCAATGAGCAAGTGGGTCACCTGCCGTCCTTTAAGGGAGTAGGAGGGGAAGTGGGATCAGGCCTCCGGATACCTCTCTCACCAACAGAAACGCGGCACGAGGCACTTCACGCCGATTTTTCGAGAGGTCGTGCTATTTCACCGGTTGAGCCGGCCCATTCATACAGCTAGCTGCAAGACTCTTCCACTGTCAGAAGTCAGTTATTTCGTTATTGGTCACGATTGGCCATTAATAATTATGAGCGGTCATGGTTTCTGTGGACACTCAATACACCACCTAGGGTGATTTTTAAGTGATTTTTAACTTCAAGGAAATATTGTTCCTGGCTTCGTTTCAAATGGTCCATTCGGAAGTTCCAATTTTGCGTTAATTTTTCGAGCATTTTGAATTCTGTACTCCACAAATTACGCGCGTTATGTTATCCTGTAAGGCTTCAATCATGTTCGGCTTGTGCACATATTATGTACACAAACGAATTTATATAGTCAAGTAGTGTCAAATCGCATGATTTTGGCATCCAATCCAGCTGGGCTATTTCGAGTCGAGAGATAAACTGCTCACCAAACTCATCATTCAACTTGTCTATTTTTTCTCGTAGAAGTTGAATTTTATTGGCTTTCAAACCCAAATCAACAGGTAAAACTTTCAATGTGGTTGCTGAAAACTTCATAACATGGCAGACTGTACTGAAAACTTTTCACTTTGACAGATGACGTTTGGACGCCATTAATGAGCAGTACCACCAACCTAAAACCTTAACACTTAAAAAAACACGTTTCAAGTATCATAAACATGTCAAAGTTGTCAGTGCGTCGAAAACGAATCGCATCATTATCGAATAGAAAATTAATTAATCGAATTTAATTTAGATTATTTTTACATTGCAGTATTTGTTCAGGAACTGTTTTATTGTAATTTCATGTCTTATTCCACCCGAAAGTGTAGGCACCGGCTGTTAATAACATCCAAAAATAATTTCGAAAAGTGATTGGTGTAAAACCCGGAAGACGACTTTTTCGGATTTGACCAACGAATAAATCCGGATCCGGAATACTTGCGGGGTCATTCAGAAGCAGATTGCTTACCAAACACCGAGACGATAAACAATTCTGATCACGTTTAACAAATTGCAAGTTCTGCTCTACGGTAAACATATATTTGAATATTTGTTTGCACGAACCAATCTCGGCATGTACTGTCTAATTTAATTTTGAAAATTCTTTTTTGCCGTTATCCCAACAATTTTAAATATATATTCGATGGGCCGGCTCGACTGGTGAAATACCACGACCTGACCGAATATCGGCGTAAAGTGGCTCATGCCGTGTTTCGCTCGGTGAGAGAGATACCCGTAGGCCAAATCACTCCCTCCATCTTCCCTCCCCATCCCACTTCTAACCCCTTCCCTATTACACCTGGATAGTTCGAAGTAATGACATATTGTTCTGTCTGATAATAGGGTAAAATAATACCTTTCAAACAGAAGGCCTATCCTACTTCTACAAAAAATAAACACGTAACAGTAATTTCTGAGGGCATTGTGTGTATAGGTCTATGGTATATATATCTTGGTATTGACGAATATAAAGACACTTTTAAAACTAAAATCCATCAAGCCGTTTAGACTATGCATAAATAGCTTAAGGTTAACTTCTGATGCAGTCGGGTAATATAGACACTATTAGGAAAATTTTATCCATAAATTTGCTAACATCGTCTCTTTAAATATTGATGGAATATAAAAGTGAAAATAATCTAACATATTGATATTTTATGATATTGCGAGGCTGTAACTGTCTAACAGCTCTGTAACATCTGTGAAGCAATTGTAAGAGAAATTTACTTATCATGTAAAAGGTATTATCTTTTTTCAAGCAACATGTATTAATCTGATGAATGTTTTCTATCATATTAGTATTAAAGTAGTCGAGTAGCCAAGTTCTTCGCTTCTAATTAGAAGTCGTCGGGACAATTCCGGGCTCACACCAATGATTTGTCAGAGTCAGTCTCTTCTTTTACAAGTTATGTTTGATAAATATATGCCCAATGTGTGGCAATAGATTTCGCCACCTGTTCCATTTGGGACGCAAAAATTCGACGAGTCGAGGCTTAACAGCCACTGCTTACATCTTTAAGTAGAAATAGACGTGAAATTATGTTTTCTAATACCCCAAAAGGAATCAAAATTGTAATAGGAAATAGCGGGGGAAGGGGGTTGAGCCTCCTGATTTCTCTGTTACCGAAAGAATCTAGAGAGATCGTGGTATTTCATCAGTCGAACTGGTCCTTTCATGCAGCCGATCTGTTGCTCTACCATTGTAAAAAAAAATCTGTTGGTGATAACGATAGCTTATCTAGAAAATCTACACTAATTTTAATTATATACGTTTGTATATATTATCACTTTTTATTAATGTATTTTAATATTTTCACTTTTATAAGTGAAAAAGTGACAGCGAGTGTTTGACTTATAAAATTAAAAATCCTTATTTACCTAAGGTAGGTAATCCTTATTTACCTAGGTACCTAACCTAAAATTAAAACATACGAAAACTTAAAAAAAATATATGTTATTGAAGGTAGATTTTCCGAAGATCATTTGAGTGTGTCATGATTTAAAACCTTGACCTTTCCGAGCACAAGCCCTGTTCATGCGCCACCCAGAAAAAAGCGTGAATTTATGTTATATTATTATACTTTTACCTTTATTATCGGCTGGCGTGGACGGTGAGTGTTCGACTAATAAAATTAAAATCCTTATTTAAAGGTACCTTACCTAAAATTAAAACAAACAAACACTTAAAAACAATACAATATTATTAAAGGTAGGTTTTCCGAAGATCCTTTGAGTGTGTACATGATTTAGAACCTTGACCTTTCCGTGCACAGACCCTGTTCATATTACCAAGCTATCGACATGGTAATCCAACATTTTGCCAATACAATGACGCTCTCAGCATGAACATACTAAAACATAATTTGAATATAAATGAAATATTAAATTATAATACAAATAGGATGATTGTTTTCACAGATGTGATCAAGTGAAGCGTGGATTAATATGTCACCGTGAGGTTAAATAGGGCATACAGTACATACGTAACTGCACGCCTTTAATGATTGAAATATGAGCAGCCGCACATCGCACCACCATCATTTTTTACCAACTCCATTCTCAACAGTCATTCGAATTTAATACCTCTGAATTAAAAGTCAAAGTATAACACCATTAAGTTACTAGTATGTTTCAATGTCAATAAAGCATTACATTTAGAGCATCACTTCCGGTGTGACGCGTGTGAACGTATACCATGCTTCCGGTTGACGCTTGTCACGGGATATTATATGCCTTAAGCAATTTAGCAAGTTTTGGTAAATGAGCAGTCACTTGTGGGACAAATAGGTTAGTGGCTATTACATGGACTAAAAATTTCAAAGTAACTACACTTGCAGTCATGATTGCTTCTGGCGCTGCTAACTTTGTTCCGCATAAAAAGTAATAAAGAAGTAAATTTTGGATTTATCACTTTTTCTTTCCTAAATCATACATAATGATATATATATAATGATATATATCATAATGATAAAAAGCAACGTTGAAACCCTCTATCTATTAAAAAAAACTGCATCAAAATCCGTTGCGTAGTTTTAAAGATATAAGCCTATAAGAGGACAGACAGCGGAAAGATACTTTTTTTATAATGATGATATATCCTTGTGTACGAAAAACGTGATGTTTAAAGGAATCTTCAAATAGTCATATTCATATTATACCCGCCTAATACATGTCAAATGTCAAAATGTCATATGTCAAAATATGACAACGTGGTATTCTTTGTATAAATAAAATGGCTAGATGAATTTAGAATACCCAGCTAGTATTATAATTTAAGTAGTCGTAAAAGACTAATATTCACATGGAGTCCCATTCCGGAGAACCAAGGTTCTAATCCAGGCACACACCGTTGACTTTTGGAATAACTTTCTGACGAATTTACATTTCGTGTTTTGGACATCGTCACTTTTAGTTAAAGTTATGCAGTTCAAAGCGGACTTAAGTTAATTTCAAACGATCGGTCCCGTTTGTTTATATAACTATTTAGTTTCGCAAACAATAAATACTAGTTCGTAACAGTTAGAATTGATTTGAATTTGAAACAGTTTGTTAGTTTAGGATCATTGTACCCCGGGCGATATCTAATATTGTGTGTCATTAAATGTTAGGCGGTGAACGGAAAGTACTTATACAATGAATGAATTAACTACGTGATAAAGGGCTTTAGGCAAAGTGCACACCCACAGTATCGGTTATATTTAACTAGCTGACCCGGCGAACTTTGTTTCGCCTCAAAAGCATTATATGAGGAAATAAAAGATTTTTTTAAATAAAAGAAGCCTAAGTTTGTTCTTATTATATCAGCTACCTACAAAAAGTCCCATCAAAATCGGTCCAGGCGAAAATTCTAAAAAAATGTTATTTTGGTGTAAATACCGTATATATGTATAATAAATGAATATACAAACATGCATTTCGTAAAAAACGTAAAAAGATTTGACTGGCCAAGAAATTCTTATTATTATTTCCAATCCCAGAAACAAAAGAACTTAAAGGATCTGCTGGTGGCTGCAATTGTGATAATTTTACTTTGCCTCCGGCACAACATATCACAGTATATAGATCATTGTATTTCAACGCCAAACAATATTTACAAATTATTATCATATCTCCAATTTTCACCGATCTGTCGGCATAATAATCGATTCATAGTGAAATGCCGCTCGTTCCAAAATCACAGGAGCACTGCGTCTGCGGAATCGCTTAATTGTTTTTAACCGACTTCGAAAAAAGGAGGAGGTTCTCAATTCGTCTGTGTGTATAATATTTTTTTATGTATGGTCACCGATATTTTCGTCAATTATGGACGGATTTCAAAAAGTTTTTTTGAAGTGTAACTTCTAATGTCTCGTGCAACCGTTTAACGCTTTTAACGCCCCGTTGCGGCCACAAAACATAATATTTATTATTTAAAGGGACGAATTTGAACCACCTATATATAAATCCAGGAAGAGAATTGCTTGAGCGTGATTTTTATCTGTACATAGACATCTAGTAGCTAGTGGTGGCACTATACCACTCATTTAATACTTATAAAGCATAATAGTTTGTTTCTTTAAGCGCGCTAATCTCAGAAACCACTGGTTCTATTTTAAAAATTCTTTCAGTGGTGGATAGTCCTTTTATAGAGGAAGGATTTAGGCTATATTATATTTTGTAAACAATTAGGGATCTTTACTAAAAGTCCGATAGTGTAACCCAAGGTGTAAAAAAGGACCTAAAAAAATTATTACATCGCGTGCGCTGCAAAAAGTATTGATTGTAGAGCAAAAAAATGTACTACAACTTTGCAGAATATATAGTTGTCTACACAAATGGTTGCGACACCATGTGTCTAACTATTGTAGTTATCTCACAATAAGTGTTTATTTAATTTTTTAAAATAATTTGAATGATGATGTTTTAAAAGCCCTTTATTTTAAACTTTGGTATTAATTCTGATTTAAAAAAAATATTTATAATTCAAGATAGATTCAATAGCTTCCTAGAACTTTTTGAATTATTTAATTCGGACATTTCATTCAAAAGATATCGCAATATACACGATATAAGTATTAGATTATTAGGCAAATATGTATTGCGCGCACATATAGTAACATAACTTCACGCCTTTTCTACACGAATGTCTAGGCAGTGACTTTTAAGTCTCCACTCGCCGTTATGTTTACGTCCCAAATAGAATAGGTGGCCATACCGGGCAAACCTGATGGTAAGTGACCAGCGCTGCCCATGGACACCTGCAACACATATAGTGTTACAGTTGCGTTGCCGACCTTTAAGGGAGTGGGAAATAGGTAAAGATGGGAAAGGGGCGAGGCCCTCCGAGTACCTCTCTAACTGAACGAAACGCGGCCTCAGCCAATTTACGTCGAACTTCCGAGAGGTCGTGGTATTTTACCAGTAGAGCTGGCCCATTCATGCAGCGAACTGCTTGGCTCCACCACTACCATTCAAGTTGTTAAGCTTGAATTTCATTAGTTCAGTCATCAGTGGCAGGCTTAGATACTATAATTGATTTTTAAAATCAATCATAGTACCACCTGCCACTAGATGTATGGAGGTACTATAATTGACACTAGAAACGCAGCAATATTTGATTGAATTTATTATTTTATTTCTAAAATCTATTTAAGAAATAAATACATAACATTTATAATTGTGTTTTGTTAATATTTTACCAAAACCTATTAATATATTCTTAAATACTTATATAAACTCCATGGAGTGAAACCATAGCGCGATTTAATAAATTGGCGAATAGTGACCTCTATGGCCGAGACGAATAAAACATTATAATATAATAAACTAAAATCAAGACATGATACTCATTTATAATCATGTTTAAGTAACCTTATACAAACATTTATATAATAATCTGTTTATGATCCTCGGTTCAAATAATCTTCATCAGTATGTTGCGTTCTTATACACAAATTTAAATAAAATATAAGATAGGAACTTAGTTACCATTTCTCATAATCAGTCCCATTTTAATAGTACCCATAATATATTAGTAATAAGTATTAATAGTCTCGGTACTCCAGTTAAGTAGTCGAGCTCTCCGATTCTGGAGTCCTGGGATCGATTCCGGGCTCACACCAATGATTTCTCGGATTTTTTTTGGTATCTTACTTACTATATATAGTTAATTTTTGGTACCCTATGGTATTTTTTATGGGATAAAAGACAAACCTAAGGGAGTAGGATATGAAAGTATGGGGAAGAAGGGTGGGCCTCCGGGTACTTCTCTCACCGTAGGAAACGCGGCATGAGCCACTTTACGTCGATCTTCTGAGAGGTCGTGGTATTTCACCTGTGGAGCTGGCCTATTCATGCAGTGATTATTTTTCTCTATTTCTGAATCAATTTCTAACCCTTTTTAAAAGCTTTTATTTAACTTGCACTGTATGTATTACAAATACCTTCTGTTTACTAAGTATCGGGAATTTGTCAATAAAACAAAAAATACAAATTATTCATCTAAATTTATTTTATCGCCTTCAAAGTAGGCCCCATCGCTTGCAATACAACATCTCCACCGCTTCACCCAGTCTTCCATACATTTTTCATAGGCTATTTGCGGTATGGCCTTTAGCTCATTCAGCGAATTTTCTTTTATGGCTTCTATTGACTCAAAACGTTTTCCTCGAAGTGGTAATTTTAACTTGGGAAATAAAAAAAAGTCAGACGGAGCCATATCAGGTGAATAGGGGGGTCGAGAACGTTTGTTGAATTTTTCGCTAAAAACTCTTTCACTATAATGGCTGTGTGTGATGGTGCATTATCATGGTGCAGCATCCATGAGTTGTGTCGCCACAAATCTGGACGTTTTCGGCGGATACTCTCACGCAAACGCTTCATGACGCCTAAATAATATTCTTTATTCACTGTTTCTCCCTCTGGAAGGAATTTGGAGTGAACCACACCACGGTAGTCAAAAAAAACTGTCAGCATCACCTTGATTTTGGTGCGACTTTGCCGCGGTTTTTTGGGTTTCGGCTCGTTTTCGAGACGCCATTCTGAAGACTGTTGGCTTGTTTGCATGTCATACTCATAAACCCATGTCTCGTCGCCAGTTATTATACGTTTCATAAAGGTCAGATCTGTAGAAGCTCGGGAAACCATGTCTTCAGCGACATGCTTTCGCTGCCCTTTTTGAACAAAATTGAGCTCTTTTGGAACTAGTCGAGCGGCGACGCGTTTCATGCCTAAAATGTCAATGAGAATATTGTGGACGGACTTAAAAGATATGTTCACCTCACTAGCCAACTCTCTCAGACTCATACGTCGATTTTCGAGCACTAGCTTCTTGATTCTGTCGATGTTTTCTTTGGTCGTAGCGGTTGAAGGTCTACCAGAACGAGGCAAGTCTACTACTACTTCTCGGCCTTCTTTAAAAGCCTTATACCATTTATAAGCCCTTGTTTTCGATATACATTATTCGCCGTAGGTATTTCGCAACATTTTTAGTGATTCACCACATGAAATATCATTCGAAACACAAAATTTAAAGCACACTCTTTGTTCAACAATATTTTCCATTGTAAAAATCGCCGAGGACTCAAAACTATGACCAACAAAAAGTTTAGTTTAAAACAAATTAAATGACAGATCCCGTTCAAATTTTGCGCTCTAAATCAGTACAGTGCTACCAACATGCAGTAAAAAAATTAGAACGACCTCTTTTACGCGGGTCTCTTTATTGACATATTCCCGATACTTTTTACACAGAGTAGTACATACATACATACATACTTACATACATACATACTATGTATGTAATACATACATACATACTATGTATGTATGTATGTAAGTATGTATGTTCGGTGGAATCTTGCAACTCAATTTTGAAGTAGATATCTTCAAACGATTGAGCCGAAATTTTGTATACACGTTTACTTTGGATGACAATGCATGATATGATGTGTGACATTATTCTATATCCAATATGGCGGACCACCCAAGATGGAAGAATGGATATTTTGAATGCATTTCTGCAATATGGCTATCAAATGAAAAGGCTTATTAAGTGTAACTCAAAAAGTAATATGACGTCATTCTAAATCCAATATGGTGGAATATTCAAAATGGAGGAAAACATAGTTTAAGCTTCTGTACAATATGGATATCAAATGAAAGGGCTCATTGAGAGTAACTGAAAAAATAATGTGACGTCATTCTAAATCCAATATGGCGGATCATCCAAGATAGAGGAACTGTTTTTTTAATGCATTTCTACAATATGGGTATCAAATGAAAGGGCTTGTTAATAGTAACTCGAAAAAAATATGACATCATTCCAAATCTAATATGGCGGGAAAAATATTTGCGTTTCTACAATATGGGTATCAAATGAAAGGGCTTGTTAATAGTAACTCAAAAAATAATATGACGTCATTATAAATCCAATATGGTGGAATATCCAAGATGGAGGAAAACATATTTTAAGCTTCTGTACAATATGGGTATCAAATGAAAGGGCTCATTGAGAGTAACTGAAAAAATAACGGACGTCATTCTAAATCCAATATAACGGATCATTCAAGATAGAAGAACAGTTTTTTTTAATGCATTTCTACAATATGGGTATCAAATGAAAGGGCTTGTTGAGAATAACTCGAAAAATAATGTGACGTCATTCTAAATACAATACGGTGGACCATCCAAGATGACGGCATACATATTTTTGATGCATTTCTACAATATGGCTATGAATTAAAAATCATCATTGCGATTAAATGGAAAAGAAAGCTCTAAGCTGAAATTGAATAAGATGATCGCCTTATTGAAGAGCTGGACTGTTTGCGAAATTAAGCGGTAAACTAACTTGCAATAATGATGCGTTGAATAAAATGACACTAACCTAGCCAGCTATAACTAAAAATAAGAAAATAAATTAAAAGCAAAAGTCCTTTTTAAAGAAGCTTTTATTTAAGCTATTCTGATTTGATTTGACATTATAAAAGTAGTACAGTTTATTTACAACTCGCGCGACAAGCTTTTATTATTATATAAATTGTACATACTGAGGCTCTAAGTTGATACTTGAAATTTTTAAGGAAATATTATTTTCTTATTTTTAGAGCGCTTAAATAAAAGCTTCTTTAAAAAGGATTTTTGCTTTTAATTTATTTCTTACCCATTTATATTTATTTCCCGACGTTTCGAACTCTTTACAGAGATCATGTCGCGAGGTTTAACTCCCTATCAGTAGGTAATTCAATTGCAATAGATAATAAAGTTAGTAGATTATTTTGCATGAGTGTTTGGCCCATTTTTTCTCATGACAACCTTACACTTAGAATCGTCCGTGCGTTTTTCTTACAAGGAGGCAATTTTCTCAAGCGCTCGTGTTTTAATATGTTATACTTTAAATATAATAATAAGTTAAATATCTGTATTTACGGACTACATTTAACTGTGTCTAAAGACCCATGAAAATAAAGCTATTTTGATTTATTTGACATTATGAAATTAGTACAGTTTATTTACAACTCGCGCGACAAGCTTTTATTATTATATAAATTGTACATAAAATATTACATATTGTGCATAATATTATACATGAAATATTATTTTCTTATTTTTCGAGCGCTTAAATAAAAGCTTCTTTAAAAAGGGTTTTTGCTTTTAATTTATTATTTTCTTTTCTACAACAGGAAGTTACACTTCCAACGCGCGGAGGGACTCCACGCATTTTTTATTTTCTTCAAATACCTTCGAGATGGTCCCATTTTCACCAGGTCAGGATCTGATTATGGGAACCAGGAAAAATCGAAGGCATCCACCAAAAGTTGTATGCAAGTATGGTGTTTATGTTACGTAATAGTGATGCCTTAGGGATATCCTTTATGGTGTCAACATTTGGTGCTGCTGAGTTGATGAAGAAGCCACAAAACTTATCAACGGTTAGGAGTTTGAAGACAGCACTGCAATTGATCGACAGAAACTACTTGGTACTATGTAGGGCTAGCGTGTTGCTTGTGAAGTATGCTTGAATATACACCTGATGCTGCTATGCTGATGAAGATGTCACAGAACTCCTTAACGGTTAGGAGTTGGGAGTTAGTCGATGGAAACTGTTTAGTAGTATATAGGAATAACGTGTTGCTTGGGAGGTATGCTTAAATCAACTTCTGATACTGCTGTACTGATGAAGCTACAGAATTCTTAAACAATTAGGAGTTAGGACACAATTCTGTAAAAATGTATTTTTTATTTTCTGCAATAGTTTCCAGGCTACGATTGGCCTTCATTTGGGCTGCAGTGTTATAGGGTCTACCCATGATAATTACAAAAATAAAAATACTGAGCAAGTATTATCATACTCTTTTATCTAAGTACTTATTAATGGCAATTATAGCTCCCTAAAATATTAACCATTTAACAAATGGACTTGTAATTATTGATAATATATTTATTAAACTGAAAGCCATGTAAATGAAGTAAATTCTATCGAAGTTCACAACTCATCAATATCACTAATACTGGTGAAAAACGTTACTTTTAAAACAAAAGTTAAACCGACTTCTACAAACGTAAACCACAAAATCTTTACGTATTTGAAAGCAGTACTTCTATAAATAAAAAGCGATAAATAACGTAGTTTACTAATTTCTATACTTAAGACATTATACAAAATGTAATACTGTAATAAAGTCATCTTTAACTATTATAATATTTACAAATATCATTTATTTTTGGAGTCAGTGCAAGCCTAGGTAAAGTACTCTATTGTATTGCACCGACTTCAATATTGAGTGACAATTGTATATATTTTAACAGTTAAAGATAACTCTATTCAAGTATTACGTTTTGTATATTGTATTAAGTATAGAAATTAGTAAATTACGTTATTTATCGCTTTTTAGTTATAGAAGTTCTGTATTCATATACTTAAAGATTTTGTGGTTTTCGTTTCTAGAAGGTTTAGCTTTTTTTTAAAAGTCATTTTTTGTGTTTGATTTGCTCGACATGATTATATTAAAAAAAAACACAATTCTGACATACGACTCTCCTCTCGATCAATCTCTCTCTAGTAATCAGTGCGCGTGTCAGTTAGCACGTGAGATGGCTCTGCGCACATTACATAGACTGCGACATCGTCTTCTCCTCAGCATCATAATATCTAATTAATTAAAGTAAGAAAGGTTCTCGCGTACTTAGCAGTGAAGTGCCAAACTATCCCAAAACACCGAGACCTAATTATAGTTATTTGACTAATGTCAACATTCATAACTTTTTATGTTCCTGTCACCATTATTTTCCTGCCCTTATCATCATCATCAGTCATCCTATCCAAACTATCCATATTGGCTAAAGTTTTGGCTCCTTCTAATTGTCTTGATTTGTCCTAATAGTAGTGGTCTTTGCGGTGCTATTCCATTATCCTATCGATCATGGTCACCAGGGTGTTAGGTTCGAAACCGTTCCTTCTATTGAAGAATAGAGACGGTATCGTTACAAATTGATAAATTTGTGCGAAATGTGTGCTCGCAATTTATTAATCCGTTCTTGAATTTCACTATGAGGAAGTTGGACTGATCAGAGAGACGACTCACCACATCTTTTTCATCTATAGTAGATGCAATCTGAACTGATAAATCATTGTCATGTTCTTCATGGTAAGCTTGAACAACTTCGACAAAAATGGCATCACGTTGCTGGTTTTTGTTACCGCCTCTGTGATGCCTTCTCCAAACCAATGCTTGATTATTTAAATTTCAACACATATTTTAGTTTAAAAATAACTTATTGAAATGTTTACTTATATTTTTAATCTTTATAAATTGCAATACATCCATTGACCTATATGTTATAGACTTGTAGTAACCTTCTCAAAGTGTGACCACTGGCCATAAGCCTACAGGCTTATGCGAAGCTTATGTCAATTCAGTCATCTGTCAGACGCGAACCGAATAACAATAGGTACAAAATGGGTAAATGCGTAGTAAAAGAGTGCGATTCAAGATCGGAAACCCTTAAGAAATTAACCGGAATTACTTTCCACACGTAAGATTAATGTTTACATTAATATTAAAATACAGTAAAATAGATAAAATGTTGAATTTTCATAATTAGCTTCAGTGATACCACTAAAAACTTAGTTTTAGTTTCCCACATTTGTGGGAAACTAAAACTAATTGTGGGAGTTATTAATTTATGGAAAGGGAGATTTTAAATATTTTTTGTTATAATAATAACGCTGCAGGGTGCCTAAAGATGCAGCACGCCGTGACAAGTGGGTGAAAATTATGAGATTGCTGAGAAAAGAAACTGACTGGCTACCTGCACCCTGGAGATCATTTATCGTCAATTCAATTTGATCATACGCTTTTATTAATAAATGCCATAATTAATAAATACTTAAAAATAAGATTGTATCACGAAAGCAAATTATTAACTCAGACTTATAAAAAAGAGACTAAAAGGCAATTTTATACAAAACTTATGTTACACAGCGGTGTATGATCAATAATTCATCTGCCTAGCTTTTTCCCAATTATGTTGGGGTCGGCTTCCAGTCTAACCGGGTGCAGCCGAGTACTAGTGTTTTACATGGAGCGACTGCCCATCTGACCTCCACAACCCAGTTACATGGGCAACACAATCCCCCTTGGTAAGTCTGGTTGTTAGACTTTCCGGCTTTTGACTACCCGTAACGACTACCAAAGATGTTCAAATGACAGCCGGGACCCACCAATTTAACGTGCCTTCCGAAACACGAAGGAACTCGTCATGATAAGATGGTCACCCATCCACGGACCGACCGCGCCAAGCGTTGCTTAACTTTAGGGACCGTACCAATACTACGTGACCCGTTTAGTGGGGGGGGGGAGCGGAGTCTTTAAAATACTACGGTTAGTCACAGGAGCGGGGGGGTGGCTCAAGTTTTTGTCACGTAGTCGATTTTAATGAGAGAAATCTCGTATTTTTTGGACCTAGATGAATATTAATGTGATTAAACAGAAAATAATTGTTGTGTTCGTAAATTAAGTTACTTTAAGTTACATACTGTACAGCAATATGTTTTCACAATTAAAGTTGTTCTTTTTCATAATACATAATTCACTAGTAATTTAAGTATGCATGCAGTCTTATCCAATAAAGACGAGTAAGAGCCAAATTATTATTTTTTTCGATTTTTGCCTGTGAAATGATTAAAAATCATAATTATGAATTACTACGTGAAAACTAAAGGGGGAGGGGGGGGGGGGGTCTTGGCATATACTACGAGTGGTCACCGATGGGAGGGAGGGGTCGAAAAATCTTAAAAATTAGGTCACGTAGTATGGGTATGTTCCCTTATGATCGATCGACCCGTGCGGCTGTTAGGCCCTGTCCACGTTAAATACAATAATTCCCTTTCAATATAATGAATGTAAGTACATTATTTTACTACTCAAGCGTTTTCACTATTTTGTGTATATGTACCTAATTGTGTACACCTTACCTACAGCGCTTTAAATCGCTGCTCTAAGGGAGGTGTACACAATTAGGTACAGATGAGTGTGATCCAATTTTTTTCGGAACAGCCGATCTAGTACGGAGTACACAGAGATCGTTGATCCATTCATTATTTCAGTTATCTTGTAATACATCTGATAAGAAATTAATAAGTAATAGTAAAATATTGAATTTATATTTATTAAATATTTTTACGAGTACATGGCTTGAAAAAGTTGGGTAAAATTTCGCATGGGCTGGCCACCCCACACCGCCATTGCAAATTTATATTGCCATCTTTGTCTAATCAAAGTGACGGCAATGTATTTGCGATTTGTGTGACTGAGATAGATATATGTTTAATTTTAAATGTCTAGTGGTTTCAAAGCTACGTCATTGCATCTAAAAAGTGGACACACATTTTTTGACGCATTTGTATGAGGTTTGCTCCTCTTGTATATTGAACTCATTGAATACATCAAACACATTACAGTGACATGACACAACAAATTCTGACATTTGATTGAAAGTTTAAATGTCAATATTCATACGATACTGACGAACGATGGACTTTTCTACTAACAATGAACTTTATCATATGTTTTTAAAGGTCAAATTGCGGTGTGTGTCAAAGTGTAAACGAATCGTTTGTATGGGAAAATTAAATTGTATTTTTTAGTATTTTACTCGCAATTTATCCCTATTTTCTCTATCCTATGTGTTATTCCTGGCTCTAAGCTACCTCTCCACCAATTTTCAGCCAAATCTGTATGGCCGTTCTTCAGTTATAAGTGTTGTAACAAACACGACTTTCTTTTATATATAGATACTCTTGGCTCTGGGCCAAGCTAAATATCAATCTTAAATCTATACTAATATTATTCAGCTGAAGAGTTTGTTTGTTTGATAGAGCTAATTTCAAAAACTATATATTCGAAATAAAAAATATGTTTGTGTTGGATATTCCATTTATCGGTTAAGGCTTTAAGGCATATATGATCACGCTATTGTCAATAGGAGCAGAGTACGCTTGATAGGCCATTGATTCCATTTAAAAAATACAAAATTCGAATTTATACTCTTTTCAATTTAAATTTAAACTGGACATTTCCAATAATATAAACAATTTAAATTTTTGTATTTATTTTTAATATTTTATTTAATAAAACCAAACGTGATACCAAAGTGTCATTAGTACTTGGTACTTAAATTGTAACGACATTTCGTATTCGCTAAGCTTTATTTAATCGGGGTTTAGAAAGCTTGCACGTAATCAGTTGCTGGTACAAAATTAATTAATTTAGGAGTACATACATAATAATAACTTCACGCATCTAATAAACGAAGGTATTGGCAAAAACCGATATTTTGTAGCGCATCTCTTATGAAAGAGGAATAAATATTAACATGGTTTATAACTCTACTGATTCCGCTTATTATTTAGATTTTTCGATAATGGGTATACAGCTATTATTTTTTGAAGTTATACATACATAGGTACATAACTTCACACCTTTTTCTACCCGAAGCTATTAAACCTGGACTGGCCGAACCTTAGCTTACGTTACGTTACCTATTGCAAACACTGGGCACTAAGTTTTCTGTCACTCACAAAAAAAACCTAAAATCATTGCTGTGATGCTGTGCCCGGATCCGATCCTGCGACTACTGAATCAAAATCCTGGTAAATCCGTCTTTACCCGGGGGCATTGAGCGCGTGAGATAACATTTACAGTTCATATATAGATAACACATTCACAGTTCATAAATAGTCTCGGTGGTCGGTGGTGGGTGTACAGTTTTATAATAGGATACCTGCGCATATTCTGGATTTGTCTTATGATCGCTTTAGGCGGGCTGTGAAGTGTTGTCTCATTGCTGGTGCATACTACACTATCAACGACTTCATGACTGACAAGTCGGAGTGGGACCGTCAAATTGCTTGCTCAACGCGGATTTTGTAGTTTGTGTATTGGAATTTGTTCACTTTTTCGGAGTGGAGGAGTTCTGTAATAATTTCTGATAGCTCTTTAATTGTAAATTTGCCTTGATGTTGTGTTCAATATGTGATACTTAAATTTTATTATTCGCCACAATTTTTGCACAACGTTACAACTCTAATTAAAAGATGTCGCGTCAGTTGTGCTCGACTACTGTGATCGCATAGAATTTCTTGTTAACATTGTCATGTAGGACGTTGATTTTAATTTGGTTGGATCTTATTTGTGATTGTCGAGTATTCTTTTATTCACTTCTTTCACCTTTTATTCACCAACCCACTGATTTGTTTTCAGTAGTTATAATAATATTGTTATTTATTTTAAATGGTTTCAAAAAAGTATTTGGCACATGAGTTTCTTACCCGATTCTTCTCATGATTGCCCCTACACTCGGAATCGGGCCGCTCGTGGCGAATGCGTTCGTGTCTTTTTTTATTGCACGGAGGTACTTTCCACGAGCGCTCGTGTATGTATTTAATTTTAAATAATATGTTATCTGTACTTGTTGACTATTTTTAAGTGTCTGTGAAGACCTATATAAATAAAGTTATTTTAACTTTGACTTTGACCAGTGGTCTAGCACCCCGCTTCTGAATCCCGGCTCACACCAACGAGTTTTCGAAATTAATTTCGAAAGTTATGTGTAATTAAATATCGATGACTAAAAACTTTGTGCCCGGTATGGCAATAGGTTCGCCACTTATACCATTTGGGATGTAAACCTAACGGCGAGTCGAGGCTTAACAGCCGCTGCCTACACCTTCGGGTAGAAAAAGGTGTGTAGTTATGTTATATATATATATATAACGAAGAACATCGTATATTTTCACATATTTCTAAGAAACAGTAATAACCTTAATAGATGTCTTAATTCCGACAACAGCTATAGGTATATAGAGTTGTTTCTTTTGATCTGCGGATCATCCGCGATGCCTTTGATACGGAACATCAAGAACTTGTCTATGATGGTTTCCATCTTTTGTTCGCGTAGTTAAAGCTTGATATTCATTTGTATTAATTGTTGTAAGTGGTGTTTCAAATGATCAGCCAACTCTAACACCATGTCAAAACATAATAATATCAATTATCACTACATAGTATAAAACAAAGTCGCTTTCCGCTGTCTATCCTTATGTATACTTACATCTTTAAAACTACGCACCGGCATTTGATGCGGTTTTTTAAATGATAGATTAATTTAATATGATGGTATGTAATATGTATATATGTCACGGTAAGAGTGAATAATTGAAGATTATTAATAATTATCTATTATTATTAATAATTACCGAAAGTCGAGGTTAAAGTGATAAATTAATCACATTTGTCTGTTATTATTAATAATTTAACCCTAGTAGTGATAAATGTAATAAGTGGCTCGGCTTAGTTGGCTCGGTGTTATTGTTTTAAAAGCACGTGCATGTTATTTGTTGTTGCTTACTAGGGTTAGTTAGTTGTTTAGTTTAGGTTAGGTTAGGTTAGGTTTTAGGTTTTTTTTTTTATAGGCAGGAGTCGGAATCCTCGTGGACACCCAAACTACGTCACGTATGAGGTAGTTTGGGTAGTGCCGAACTCTTACCGGCTAAACCTGTCTCCTGCCCTCTATGCTTTCTCCATAGACTGAGACTCCATAGACTATTATAACTTTTACCAATATGTGTCGTGAATTATTAATAATTACTACTAAAAGTAATAAATTTCGATCGTTTATTCACATTTACGAAAACATGTGGATACTATTAATAATTTTGTAAAAATATTCATAATTTTCAATTAATCAGAATTACCGTAACATATATATTACACGCATAATATATTTTAAATTGTGATTAAACACAACAGTGATAGAGCCAAGCAGTTCGCTGCATGAATGGGCCGACTCGACCGGTGAAATACCACGACCTCTCAGAAGATCGACGTAAAGTGGCTCATGCCGCGTTTCAATCGTTGAGAGAGGTACCCGGAGGCCCACCCCCTTCCCTATCCTACTCCCTTAAAGGTCGGCAACGCAACTGTAACACTATATGTGTTGCTGGTGTCCATGGGCGGCGCTGGTCACTTATCATCAGGTAACACGCCTGCTCGTTTGCCCTCCTATCCCATAAAAATAAATAAAACGTTGGCTCAACTCTACCAGATGGATCAAAATAATGTAAGTACTGCAGTATTATCGAACTTGACAAGGTATACAGGCTTTGGGGATAACCCACAATGACCATTTGAAATCGTTTACGTTTTGATCCATGACCCACTAAGTTATTTATTCCAAAGAAGCTATTTATTTGTTCCACCAGTGACTGCTCATTTTCCAGAACTTGCCAAGTTATTTAAGGCATATACTGATCTTAGAGCCTGGCCTTTACCTAAACGTGTTGGTTATAATTCTTGTTCATTATATTTCTGAACTAGGAGTCGGAATTTTGAACCTCTACAAATAATGTGTTCCGACAGAAGTTTTGATTCACAGGTAATCGATATTTAATACAATCACCACACAATTTGTTATAAAATAAAATAAATAAAATAAAATTTATTTGCTCAAAATGCAGGTTGGATTACAAATAGATGATGAAAAATTAAAATGTCCCATATACATTTTGCCGTGCAACGGCATGCAAATTGTCATTATAAAATAATAATAAAGAATAAAATAGCACAATTCCTCAAACTAAAAATCAAAATTTATTTATTTCAGTGTCATTAAGGTATTCCGTCACATTATAATATGCCTTTGAAATCAGAAATGATTTTACAGTTGTCTTGAATGCAACAAGATTCAGTTCTTTTCAACATTTAGGCAATTTATTAAAAAGAATAGGAGCCATACAAAAAATACTTTTGCTCATCAAGGCAGTATGTGATTTGTGCATGCAAAGCGTAGTCTTGTCACGTCTGTTTCGTTGAGAGCAATTCGCTAATCTTGGGAATAAACTAGAATTTCTTTTTACAAACATCACTACTTCAAATGAGAAACTACATATAAAGGGATGGTAGTGTTAGTATTTTATATTTTCTAAAATAGGGGGCACAACTTTCTGTCATATTTATGAGAAACATACTTCTGATACACCTCTTTTGTACTTTAAAAATTATATCTCTGTTTGTTGAATTTCCCCAAAATATAATCCCATATCTAAGTCTTGACTCAACTAGTCCGTGGTAGGCAGTAAGTAGAGAATCTTTATTTGCTACCCTTGATAATGTGTATAAAGCATATGCACAACTACTTATTTTTTTACTAGTAATATTTATATGGTCTTTCCAGTTAAGCCTTCTATCAATTGTTAGACCTAGAATCTTGTTGAATGAACTTGGTCAATAGTAATGTCATTATATTTAATGTCAAGATTAGATGTTAATAGACGTTGGCTAAAATACATGATTACTGTTTTATTTACATTAATTTTTAAATTATTATTATTTAACCAGTCTATAGATTTTGTTAATGTATCGACAATATCATTTTTATAAGTTTCTTTACATTTTAATGGGATAGTGATGGTACTGTCATCTGCAAAAAGAGTCATTGGATGTTCGATAGATTTCGGAAAGTCATTAATACCAATCGTGAAAAGAAGCGGTCCAAGTACACTACCTTGTGGTACACCATATGTAACTATACGCTTTCCTGATGATAATATTACTTCTCTCTTTTTTAAAGGATCTATGGTACGTATTTCTGTATACTGTTCTCGGTTATGGAGATAAGAGTATATAAGCTTTTGGCAATTACCTCTCACACCATAGGCATCTAGTTTTTTTATTAATGTTTCGTGGGACATATAATCAAAAGCCTGCGTCATATCACAGAATATAGCACAGACCGGATTGTTTTTATCCATATTACTCATAACTGGATGTAAAAAGTCGTAGATAGCAAGATTTATTGTTTTATTCTGCCTAAATCCCTTTTGTTCCTTACAGAGTAAACTATTCTTTTCGAAATAATTATTTAATTCTTTATATATATATTTTTCTACTATTTTTGAAAATATGGGAATCAGTGAAATAGGTCTGTAGTTTTCCATTAATTCTGTATCATTTTTTTTAAAAAGAGGTTTGATTATTGAAGTTTTTAAGGCACATGGAAATATACCTTCGGTAATACTCAAATTAATAATATGACTTAATGGTTTGCAAATTTCCTTTCCTACTTCTTTAATAACTTTTGTACAAATGCCATCATAGCCAACGCTACTCGTATTTTTTAGACTAAGAATATTTTTAATACATCATTTGATAGGCTTGGAGCTATAAATATGGAGTCTCTTTTGGTATTAATCAATTTTGTTACATTATTACCAGAATAGGGAATTGGTTGTATTTTGTCAACAAAGAAATTATTAAAAAGGTTAGCAATACTCCAGGAATTCCTTACAATTTTGTCATTCACCTTTAATTGATATATTAGATTATCAGGTATATTTAACTTCTTCTGATTTATTATTTGCCACACTGCTTTTGATTTATTTAATGAAGTTTTAATTTTGTAACTGCTTTGGGCTTTTTTTGTAAGCACAAAAATTTTTCTATACAGCCTAGAATAGTTTGAGAGACGTTTTTTATTGTCAATGGTAGGATTCAACCTGTATTTCCAAAGTAAATTCCTTTTTCTTCTACTACATATTCGTATACCCCTTGATATCCACTTTTGTTTTTTATTTAATGTAACATAAACGTCAATTTTAGGAAAACACTGTTCATATAATAGAGAAAATGATTGCATAAAATTATTATAGGCCACATTTGGATCAATAGACTCAAATACGTCTGCGTATGATAAACAATTTAAATAAGCTTTAAATTTAAATATATTCTCTCTACTTTAATCACGTCTACTTATACGCCATCTATTGATACTACATGTTGTTTTTATTGGACATTTAAGTAGTTGAGCAGTATGGTCTGACAAGGCAAATTCATGTACTATAGCTATACAAGATTTACTAAAATTATGAGCAAAATTATCTATACAAGTCCCACTTACTTTGCGGGTTGGTTGATTTAAGGCAAGTTTTAAATTAAAACTTAGTAATAAATTTTCAAAGGCAATAGACTCACGGGTCTTTTTTAATACATCTATGTTAAAGTCCCCTGCTATAACAATATTAGTATAGTTCTTCTTTGTTAATTCAGATATAATCATTTCCAATATACTCATACATTGCTCAAAATTATTTGAATTTGGCACTCTATATATACATACACAAATTAATTTACAACTAATTACCTCTATGGCACAACATTCTAACACACCTGTTCTCGACAACATTCCTATTCTTGGCAGGTCTTTGTATTAGTGTCCATTCTTGACTAGAATGCACGCCCCACCTCTCTTGCTATGTTGTCGACTGAAACAGGAAGCTAGGTTATAATTAGGTAAAAAAAGATTATTTTCATATCCACTTTTCATATAATGTTTTATGAAACTATGTATACTCGTATTTATAGATCAGTAACGTGTTCCCGTGGATTCAAATCTGAAAACTTCCGAGCAAAGCGTCCACATGGTAAATTGCTATCGTACAAAACTCATCAAAAAACCAATTAATATATATAATTTCAGAGCCCCTGATTTATCTACCAACTATTTTTGTTGTTCTGCATCACCACGTGTTCCAGTTTGAACTATGAAATATGAATGAGAGGCTGTATGCTTATACCTTATATGCTTATACCTTTGAAAGTATGCAATGGATTTTGATGCTGTTTTCTATAATAAATAGAGTGTATCAACGGGGTGGTTTTTTATCTATAATTAATTTATGTGTGTAGTGGCAAAAGTGATATTTTTCGAGATTTAGCACTTTAATTGCAAACGCTGTAAAAATTACTTATGATGCGAAACAAAGTACGCCGGGTCAGCTAGTTAAAAATAAAACAAAAACTTATAAAGCGTTCAAATCAACTTATTTCTTGTTAACTTGCTCCTGGTTCATATAGGAATACTAAAAACTGTGGATATTTATTTATTTAAATAATGAGGATTCCGCGTAGCGTTACGTAGCACCAGTCTACGGTGGCGCACTCTCTACAGAAACAGCAACGTTAAAACTACTGCTGAATATTAAAGCCACTTTCTATTACACAGGAAACTGCTATTCGCACGCCGCCTATTGGGACCAAGAAATTCAGTATATCGCTGCCTACACTTTAGAGCATTAAAGACTTGAAATCTGAATAGACTTTTTAACTATATAATTTTATTATAGCGGTCAAATCCACTGACGCATACTAGATACTAGACTAGATGACCTAGCAAATGTTGTCTTGCCAAAGAAAAAATTTTTTGATCAACAAATCTAGTGATATCCATCAATTAAACTTAAGAAATAAAAACAAACTCGCTGTGCCCACTACTAGGCTCCATAAAATTTCTAACGCGTTTCCAGGTCAATGTATACGCTTTTACAATAAACTTCCAAACGACGCGGTTGAATTATCGTTAGGTAAATTTAAGAAATATGTTAAAAGTAGACTATATACAAGGGCTTATTACTGTATCGCAGATTATATCAATGATAAAAACGATTGGAATTGAATTGCTACTTTTGTATTATATTGTTTGCATTTGCTGTATCAAAATATTGTTAATCTGCTAACTAAACATTACTGTTAATTGGTAAGATTGTGTGCAATATGACGTTTCTCACCGGGCAAGCTTACTAGTTTCTTTTCTTTTTTTTGTCTGGGATCTTGAATAAGTCATGCTCACTGAAAGGTCCTTGCTTATGGCGGCGTCGTTGATCGGGTCGCCACCCTCCCTAAAATATGGCGAGGGAGGCGATGGCTGAGATATGGGTAATGCTTGTGAACGGGTGCTGTTTGTGGGGACTGGTCTGTTCAAGCATCCAAAGAATATTAACGTACTGTGTCCTAAGTTTGACGTGAGGGACCTCATTTTGCTCTATAAATTATTCTAATAATTTGTTTTAAATAACGTACGTACGTACGTTTTGTGTTAAATAACGTACACGAGTGAATTATATATATTAACATACATAACATAACTTCACGCCTTTTGTTACCCGAAGGTGTAGGCAGCGGCTGTTAAGCCTCGTCTCGCCGTTATGTTTACGTCCCAAATGGAATAGGTGGGGAACCTATTGCCATACCGGGCACAAAGTTTTCAGTCTTCGATATTTATCACACTTAACTTCCGAAAACAATTTCGAAAAGTCATTGGTGTGAGCCAGTATCAGGATTCTACATTCATTCATTCACTCATTCAATATAAGTACAAGCAGCATACACTACTCTATGTTGTACAGACTAATTGGTTAGAGTTCAGAACGATGTCTGCAGATAATATCCTGTCCTTGGTCAAGGTGCTTATCAGCGTGGCACATACCTATATAATATAGTACTTAAACAGGAACTTGTGTACTTCACTGCTACCTGACATGTTTCTATTTAGGCTGGAGCTTCAAAACGAGTCATTCAGTCTGGGCAAGTTTTACAATCTCAGTGCTAGTAGTTCATCACTCTATTTTTGATTCGCAGGGGTCAAGTTCGAATTCCAATGTACATCATTGCCTGTTTGGATGCTTTATGGTGGTCAGCGAGAATTTTTTTGAAAGATATACGCTAATTGACTTTGCCACCATGTCGCCGAAGGCATTGGCGTGTGAAAAATTGCGGTAGCCTGCACCTTCGGGCATTACTAGTATGAAGTTATTAATAAGAACTTCGAAATCCTATAGAGGTGACATAGTTTACTTAAATAAATTATTGCCTACCCATATACTTCTGAGAGACTAACAGAAAAAGTAGACATCTTATTCCTTAGAAAGTCCCGGATTGGAATCAGACCACAAAATAAACAAAGATCATAATGTAGAAAAAAATGTTTTTTTATACATTCATACAATAATTGGTTACTGGTAATCTCCGTTACAAATAGACGAGACATAATTTTCTTATTAATATATTCTGCCTAAACAAGCTCAGTATGACTTAATCAAAACAGGGTCTAGGATTCAGTCAAAATCTAACATTTCATTTGGAGTTACCAAGAAGGTTCAGGCCAAGGCAAGGCAAGGTGTTAAAAAAATGAAGGCAAATGAAAAAACATATTCAATATTTATTTCCTCAATGATTTCTTACAAAAGTTTATACTTCCAAGTTCGATATATCTACTAAGGACAATATTGTACAATCAAGTGACTTGAAATATTCTAGGGGGTAGGTGTACAGAAAATATTTGCTAGAACTTTTAATGAGCCATTCAGACACAAAAAAGTTTTATTAGGTTCGTTATGTCGATCGAATCGAGGGAAAGTCGGAAAAAATATATCAGTAAATGAAACATAAAATACTCTTTTTTGTAATATCACGACGCCCAAGTCTCGATGGTCCAGTGGTCGAGCACAAAACTTCTGATCCAGAGGTCGCGGGTTCGAATCCTGATACTGGCTCACTCCAATGACTTTTTGAAATTGTTTTCGGAAGTTATGCTATGGCAATAGGATCGCCACCTATTCCATTTGGGTCGTAAATATAATGCGAGACGAGGTTTATTAGCCGCTGCCTACACCTTCAGGTAACGAAGGCGTGAAGTTATATTATGTATCACGACACCAATGCAAAAAGGTGTAGGCAGAGGCCCAACACCTCTACACACACCCGAGCTTTTTCCTTTCTTATACGATGGAACCTATTGCAAATATATCGGCCACAATTTTGGCAGCAATCAATATATACTTAGTCTGGCCATAAATACTGTTACAACTAATAATAAAAAAATATTACATTTGAATTTGGAATCGGTCATTTTTATACGATTATTCATTATGTTTTCTCGTTTTGGCGCCAATACATTGTACAATATTTTGCGATATTATAATGGAGTGCGGTGATAAAGAGAACCGAATCGCTGTGATTGCATTACACAATGTAGGTATGGAGCCAAATGCAATTTCTTAAACTCTCCATACACTTGGTATTAGTCAAATGTTTGTGTACCGGGCTATTAATAGGTACAATGAGACCTCCTCTGTTTGTGACAGAAAAAGACCTGGCCGTCCACGTAGTGTTCGTACGAAAAAGGTGGTAAAAGCAGTAAGAGAAAGAATTCGAAGAAATCCTGTCCGCAAGCAAAAGATTTTATCTCGGGAGATGAAGGTAGCACCTAGAACAATGTCGTGTATTTTAAAAGATGACTTTTGGACTTGCAGCCTATAGGAGGAGCACTGGTCATTTATTAACTGATAATTTAAAAAACAATAGGGTGTTAAAATCTAAACAACTACTGAAGCGGTACGCAAAGGGAGGTCACAGAAAAATATTGTTTACGGATGAAAAAGTTTTTACAATTGAGCAACATTTTAACAAACAAATTGACCGTATTTATGCTCAAAGCTCTAAGGAAGCTTCCCAATTAGTTGACAGAGTGCAACGTGGGCATTATCGGTCTTCAGTGATGGTTTGGTGGAGTGTTAGCTACGAAGGAGTGACTGAGCCATATTTTTGTGAAAAAGGTATCAAAACATCGGCACAAGTATATCAAGATACCATTCTTGAAAAGGTAGTCAAGCCCCTTAACAACACCATGTTCAATAACGAAGTATGGTCTTTCCAGCAAGACTCGGCACCGGGTCATAAAGCTCGGTCCACGCAATCTTGGTTGGAAGCGAACGTTTCGGACTTCATTAGAGCTGAAGACTGGCCGTCGTCTAGTCCCGATCTTAATCCACTGGATTATGATTTGTGGTCAGTTTTAGAGAGTACGGCTTGCTCTAAACGTCATAATAATTTAGAGTCCGTAAAACAATCCATACGATTGGCAGTGAAGAATTTTCCCATAGAAAGAGTGCGTGTTTCTATTGATAACTGGCCTCAACGTTTAAAGGCCTGTATTGCAGCCAATGGAGACCACTTCGAATAAAATTTTTATATTTTATATCGTTTTATATTTATGTATTAAAGTAACACACTGTAAAAGTAATAAATGTTATTTGCAATTAAAAAAATTTTTTTTTCTTTGTTACAATATTTATGGCATGACTAAGTATAATGTATAATTTTCTATATATTTCTTACGGGAAAATACAGTTTTTTATTTACAAATCTTTGAAATGGGCATTTATTTACGTAGCTGTAGGCAGCGTCTTTTCGTATACAATCAAAGAACCATCAGGTTACTTCTTGTTAGGAACAACTGATCGAAATTTTTCTAAGGTGATTTTCTCACAGTGGCAAAGCCAAGCAATCCGCTGCAGGAATGGGCCGGCTCGACCGGTGAAATACCACGACCTCTCAGAAGATCGACGTAAAGTGGCTCCTGCCGCATTTCGTTCGGTGAGAGAGGTACCCGGAGGCCCACCCCCTTTTCCCCATTCTTTCCTTTTCCCTATCCCTTAAAGGTCGGCAACGCAACAGTAATACTATCTGTGTTGCTGGTGTCCATGGGCGGCGTTGGTCGCTTACCATCAGGTGACACGCCTGCTCGTTTGCCCTCCTATCCCATAAAAAAAAGGTTCTAGCTTTATTGTAAGGACTTCTGTTGCAGGAGTTCTGGGTTTGAATACAATATACATAAAGTACAGCGCTATAGTAAGGACTGATAAAAATTTGACCAATGTGTGGAAAATGGGTTCCACATACCAAATATTTCATATGACGAATAGAGGCTATAAGACGCTGCCCATACCTTGGGGTATTAAAAGAGTGAAGATACTTCTACAATTGATTCGTACGGCGCTGTCCATGTTCTCCCAAATTACATGTCCTTAATTTGACCTTGTTTAGTTTGGTAATACATATGTACATACATATATAACTCTACGCCAAATCCCTTGCGAGGTAGGCAGAGAGAACTGAGCGCCATAAGGCACGATTCTTACACACCTGACTCGCTTCGTTGACTTTCATAACTCTTTTCATGCACGCGCCACGGTTTTTGAGGCTCCTAACATCACCTTCCTCCAGAACATATTCATTCATATTCTAATTTACTACATGTTTTAATATGTAAGTTTTCAAAGTTTTATTAACATTATATTGAAATGTATTACTTACAAGTATTAAATTATCGATAGTTTTACAAACTACCGTTAAATTCTGTTAAATTATTGATAGTTTTACAAATGTGTGAATAGAGGGGCATAACACGTTTATGGCAGAAATCTCTTAACGAGATTATCAAATCCCCTTACGGACTTGGGACTTAAGCTATAATTATCATTAGCTGCATCCACTATTTTTAGTAGTCGCTGTATTCTAGAGATAAGGAGCTCAACAAAAAGATACCATTTCACAACTGGGTAGGTGTTGGTGCTGGCCCGACAAACTTTGTCTTGCAATAAATGCAAGTTTAAAATTTGGATTTTACTAAGTTCCATTAGCAAAAATTCCAAGGCCCGTGTCACAATCGCCTCATCGTGTGTTTTGAATCTGTAATATCTTCAAGAATATTTATTTGAATTTCTTTCTATAGAGGCCATATTGGTTTATATTAAACTTATTTATATTAAACCTGGTGAACTTTGTTCCGCATCAAAGTAGCAAAGAAGTAAATTTTGGATTTATCACTTTTTATTTTCTACAACATACCTGAATCATTACATAGTATAAAACAAAGTCACTTTCCGCTGTCTGTCCCCTTATAATAATATGCTTATATAAACTACGCAACGGATTTTGATGCGTTTTTTTTTAATAGTTAGAAGGTATCAACGGGGTGGTTTTGATCTATAATTCATATAAGATGTTCTAAAGAGAAAGGATAATTTTCGAGATTTAGCATTTTAATTTCAAACGCTGGCTGAACCCTAAGTGATAGATCAAAACAATGTTCTACATTATTAAACACCTTCAGAATGTCTACAAAAAAGTCCGCGAGGTATCTCTTAAGGATAACCCACAATGAACATTTTTATTTTTTACGAAAAATAATGGCTTATTTACGAAGCAATTTTAAACATTAGAGCATTAATTTTCATCCAGTTAAGTGCCTTAAATAGATTGTGCTTTTAATATAGATCAATATGACCCTTTACAGCATGTAATTTAAATGAATATTTACGAAGATATTACAGTATTAACAAAGCGTGACAGCGCAGTTGCGTTGAGCGCCAAAACGCGTGCCGATAAATAGCATAAATTGAACTTTTTAAGATCCAAATTTTACTAATTTATTTCTTTTGATGTGGAACAAAGTTCGCCGGGTCGGCTAGTTATAGATGAAAACGACGCCGTTGACACCCTTTATTTATTAAAAAAAAACCGCATCAAAATCCGTTGCGTAGTTTTAAAGATATAAGCAAATAAGTGGACAGACAGCGGAAAGCTTTATTTTATACTATGTAGTGATTATTGATATTATTATGTTTTGACATGGTGTTAGAGTTGGCTGATCATTTGAAACACCACTTACAACAATTAATACAAATGAATATCAAGCTTTAACTACGCGAACAAAAGATGGAAACCATCATAGACAATTTCTTGATGTTCCGTATCAAAGGCGTCACGGATGATCCGCAGATCAAAAGAAACAACTCTTTATACCTATAGCTGTTGTCGGAATTAAGACATCTATTAAGGTTATTACTGTTTCTTAGAAATATGTGAGAAGTAAACTTACACGCGCTATGCCGGCGGGTAAACACCGAAATCGTGGGATCGATTCCCGGGTTACACCAATGACTTTTCGAAATTCTTTTCAGAACTTATGTGTGATAAATATCGATGAGAGAAATTTTAGTCCCCGGTGTTTGCAATAGGTAACGTAACGTTAATATTCGGCCGGTCGAGGCTTAACAGCTTCGGGTAGAAAATGGTGTGAAGTTATGTATGTGAAGTTATGTTATAAATTTAAATAAAAAGCGGAATCAGTAGAGTTATAGACCATGTTAGACTTGTATGTTCATATTTATTCCTCTTTCTTATGAGATGCGCTACAAAATACGCGCTCGGTTATCTAAGGTTGATGCCAAAACCTTAGTTTATCAATTGCATGAAGTTATAATACAATCTATTTATGTATGTACTCCTAAATTAATTAATTTTGAACCAGCAACTGATTACGTGCAAGCCTTCTGAAGCCCGATTAAATAAAGCTTAGCGAATACGAAACGTCGTTACAATTTAATTACCAAGTACACTTTGGTTTCACGTTTGGTTTTATTAAATAAAATATGAAAAATAAATACAAAAATTAAAATTGTCCAGAGAATTCTCCAGAACTGTCCAGTCTAAATATAAATTTAAAATAGTATGTATAGGAATTTTGTATTTTTTAAATGGAATCAAAAGCGTATCAAGCGTACTCCACTCCTATTGACTATAGCGTGATCATATGTGCCTTAAAGTCTTAATCGATAAATGGACTATCCAACACAAAAATATTTTTTAATTTTGAATGAATAGTTTTTGAAATTAGCGCTTTCAAACAAACAAATCTTGAATTTTATAATATTAGTATAGATTTAAGATTGATATTTAGCTTGGCCAAGAGTGTTAAATATAACCGATACTGTGGGTGTGCACTTTGCCAAAAGCCCTTTATCACGTAGTTAATTCATTCATTGTTTATGTACTTTCCGTTCATCGCCTAACATTTAATGACACACAGTATTAGATATCGCCCGGGGTACAATGATCCTAAACTAACAAACTGTTTCAAATTCAGATCAATTCTAACTGCTACGAACTAGTATTTATCGTTTGCTAAACTAAATAGTTATATAAACAAACGGGACCGATCGTTTGAAATTAACTTAAGACCGCTTTGAACTGCAAACTAAAAGTGACGGTGTCCAAAATACGAACGCAGGAAAATGTAAATTCATCAGAAAGTTTTCTAAAAAGTCAACGGTGTGTGCCTGGATTAGAACCTGGGTTCTTCGGAACGGGACTCCATGTGAATATTTAGTCTATTACGAGTACTTGAATTATAATACTAGCTAGGTATCCTAAATTCATCTAGCCATTTTTATTTAAGTATACAAAGAAAACCACGTTGCCTTATTTGGACATACAATGTATTAGGTATATTATATGGTATATTAAGGCTATTTTAAGGTTCCTTTAGCATCACTTTCTTAGTACACAAGGTTATTTAGGTAAATCATTAACATTATATAGTATAAAACAAAGTCGTTTACCGCTGTCTGTCCCCTTATATACTTATATCTTTAAAACTACGAAACGGATATTGACGCGTTTTTTTTTTTTTTTTAATGGATAGAGATATATGATTTAGTAAAGAAAAAGGGATAAATCCAAAATTTATTTCTTTTGATGCGGAACAAAGTTAGCAGCGGCAGAAGCAATCATGACTCCATATGTAAGTAGTTTGAAATTTTTTGTCCATGTAATAGCCACTAACATATTTGTCCCACAAGTGACTGTTCATTTACCATAACTTGCTAAATTGGCTTAAGGCATATAATATCCTGTGACAAGCGTCGACCGGAAGCATGGTATACGTTCAAATAGCGTCACACCGGAAGTGATGCTCTAAATATAATGATTTATTGATATTGAAACATACTAGTAACTTAATGGTGTTACACTTGACGTCTAGTTCAGAGGTATTAAATTCAAATGTCTGTTCAGAATTGATTTGGTAAAAAATGATGGTGGTAGCACGATTTCGGCTGCTTATGTTCCAATCATTAAAGGCGTGCAGTTACGTATGTACTTTATTCCTTACATAAGCTCACGGTGACATAATAATCCACACTTCACTTGATCACATCTGTGAAAACAATCATCCTATTTGTATTATAATTGAATATTTCATTTATATTCAAATTATGTTTTAGTATGTTCATACTGAGAGCGTCATTGTATTGGCAAAACAGTTTTACATAATCGCGAAATGTTTGATTACCATGTCGATAGCTTGGTAATATGAACAGGGTCTGTGCACGGAAAGGTCAAGGTTCTAAATCATGTACACACTCAAAGGATCTTCGGAAAACCTACCTTTAATAATATTGTATTGTTTTTAAGTGTTTGTTTGTTTTCATTTTAGGTAAGGTAACTTTAAATAAGGATTTTAATTTTTTTAGTCGATTACTCGCCGTCCACGTCAGCCGATAGTAAAAGTATAATAATATAACATAACTTCACGCTTTTTTCTACCCGAAGGTGTAGGCAGCGGCAGATAAGCCTCGTCTCGCGGTTATCTTTACGTCCCAAATATGGCGATCCTATTGTCATACCGAGCACAAAATTTTTTGTCATCGATATTTATTATACATAACTTACAGTCTCGGTGGCGCAGTGGCGAGCACCCCGCTTCTGATTCAAGAAGTAGTGGGTTCAAATCCTGACACTGGCACACACCAATGACTTTTCCAATTCTTTTCGGAAGTTATGTGTGATAAATATCGATGACTGAAAACTTTGTGCCCGGTATGGCAATAGGTTCGCCACCTATTCCATTTGGGACGTAAACATAACGGCGAGACGAGGCTTAACAGCCGCTGCCTACACCTTCGGGTAACAAAAGGCGTGAAGTTATGTTATAACTTACGAAAGTAATTTCGAAAGTCATTGGTTCAAGTTCAAGTTCAAAGTGGTTTTATTTTCATAGGTCCTCACAGACACTTAAAAATAGTCAATGTACAAAAATGTTTAAAATTAAAATAATATTTAAAAAGCTAAGCCACGAGCGCTTGAAGCAAGTGCCTCCGTGGAACAAAAAAAACACGGAAGCAATCGCCACGAGCGGCCCGATTCCGAGTGTAGGGGCTTTCATGAGAAGAATCGGGCAAGAAACTCATGTGCCAATACTCTTTTCAAAACCATTGAAAATTTACAGAATAGTATTATCAACGCTACTGAAAAAATATCACATAAAAGGTGTAGCAGCCAGACTACTCGACAATCACAGTTATGATCCAACCAACTTAAAATCATCGTAGTACAAGTGATGAGAGAAATTATATGATATTAGTCGAGCACAACTGACGCGACATCTTCTATTTAGAATGGTAACGTTGTGCAACAAGTAAGTGCAATAATAAAAATTATATATAAAGCTTTTATCAAAACAACATCAATTCAAACTCATAATAAGAAATGTTGATTACTATTAGAAATAGAAATATTTGCAGCACGTCTCCACTCCAAAATAAGTGAACAAATTCCAACACGCAAACTACACAATCCGCGTTGAGCAAGCAATTTGACGGTCCCAAGACGACTTGTCCGTCATGAAGTCATTGATGGTGTAATAAGCACCGGCAACGAGACGATCCTTCACAGCCCGCCTAAACCGATCGAAAGAGAGAGCCAGAATATGCGCAGGGATCCTATTATAGAACTGTACACCCATTCCCAAAAACGACTTATGTACTTTGTGCAGGCGATGACACTTTAACACAAGTTTATGCTTGCCTCTGGTATTAAAATTATGTACATCACTATGTTTAGTATATCTATTTAAGTTTTTTCTAACAAACATTATATTGTCGTATATAAATTGAGAAGCAACTGTTAATATTCCAATTTCCTTAAACCGTTCTCTAAGGGAGACTTTGGTCCCCAGATTATAAATTGCCCGAATAGCTCGTTTTTGAAGCACAAAAATAGACTGAATTTCAGCTGCTCTACCCCACAGCAAAATGCCATAAGACATGACACTATGAAAATAACTGAAATAAACTAGTTTGGCGGTTGCAACATCAGTAAGCTGTCGAACTTTTCGAACCGCGTAGGCAGCAGAGCTAAGTTTTCCAGCTAAACATTTTACTTGAGGACCCCACTGGAGCGTATTATCTAGAGTAATACCTAAAAATACAGTTGTATTTACTGGGTCTAGAATTCTGTTATTTAGAGATAAATTTATAACCTGACCTTTAACATTGGGCATAGTAAACTTTATTATTTTGGTTTTATTCGAATTTAGGACTAAATTATTAGCTGTAAACCAATCATGGACTTGTGTAAGAGATCAATTTACATCATCAAAACTGTTTTTTTTACGGTCTACCTTAAAGAGGAGTGATGTGAGCCAATGTTAGGATTCGAATCCCCGACCTTTTAATTCAGAAGCGGAGTGCTCGACCAATTGACCACCGAGACCTATGAACACAAATAAGTTTTTTAACAATTGTGGAGCAACGGATTGGCTGCATGAAAGGACTAGTTCGACCGATCAAATACCACGATCTCTCTAGATTCTTTCGGTGAGAGAGGAATCAGGAGGCGGAAGCCCTTTCCCCCGCTACGTCCTATCCCACTTTGCACTCCTTTTGGGGTATTAAAAAACATAAACATAATTTCACGCCTATTTCTACTCGAAGATGTAAGCAGTGGCTGTTAAGCATCGACACGTCGAATTATTGCGTCCCAAAGGGGCACACATTTGTCAGTCATCGATATTTATCACATATAACTTCTAAAAAGAACTCCGAGATATAATTGGTGTGAGCCCGGAATTGCCCCCACGACTTCTAATTAGAAGCGGAGAGCTCAGCCACTGGACCTCTTAAACATTAATATGTTTGGAAACATTCAACACATTAATACATTTTGCTTGAAAAAAGATACTTGGTAAATTTTATTCACAATTGCTCCACAGGTGATACAGAGCCATTATAGAGTCATGCATATTAGCAAATATATGGATAAAATTTTCATAAAAGTGCCTTTTTATCCGACTGCATCAGAAGTTGCTTGTTTTAATGGTGGCTTTATATTTCTCAAAATTCCCGAGATTCACCACTATTCCCACGGGAACTAGTCCATCTGATTGATCGTTAAAATTTTGCCCTAGTATTACATAACATACATCAATCAAACTCTGATTTGGAAAGATATCTCTTAATCATATAATTTAGAATCATGACGATATATACTGCTCGACGAATTAACTGATCTTACAAATTAAAAAATACTCATCAAAATTGCTAGTTCCCTGAAGGGCTACGACGTCACAGATAGGCACATATATCATCGTCTTCCTGCCCTTATACTGCTTTAAGTGGGGTCAGCACAACATGTCATTCTTTCGAACTATCCATGTTGACAAAAGATTTGGCTGTAGTTTTACAACCGCCTGCGTGCCTGACGGGATTTGGCCTACGAATACCTCTCTCACCGAGCGAAACGCGGCATGAGTCACTTTACGCCGTTATTCTGAGAGGTCGTGGTATTTCACTGATCGAGCCGGTGAGCGCGACAAACGAGCAGTGACCCACTTGCTCGTTTGCCCTCCTATCCCATAAAAAAAAACTGAACTGGAATCTGTACAGCGGTCGTCAAGCGAGAGTAATACACGTCCTATACAACTATTTACACCGAGAGGCATGCAACAGTTGGTTCGAATTTTAATTAGCTACTTTATTAAATAAACTAGGCAAAGTTTTTTGTTTGTAATGTTTCAACAAAATAAATAATTAAATAAAACTAGTTCAGGAGTTAGGGTAGTGTTTGAGTAGTCGTCTAACTTTAGCTGATTACATTTATATTGTGTTTTGTAGCTTCACGCGTTTTTTACTCGAATGTATTTGTAGCGGAAAAATGCACATTTTATTTTAAGCGGCAAATAATATTTATTGATAGACCTTAACAGAAGAAGAGAAAGAATCTTACAGTAGTACATCCACACAGTTTGCTGCATAAAAGGGCTGGATCGACCGGAGAAATAACACGGCCTTTCAGAATATCAACGTAAATTGGCTCATGCCACGTTTAGTTTGCTAAAAGAAGTACAAGAGGCGCACTCCCACCCATAAAATTTGGTTACGTAACATTTATTTATATTTGCTTTTCGTGTAATAAACATCACTGCAATTAAATTCTATTAAAAAAAAAACAGTACAGTCTAATTTAAAAATAATGGATACAATTCAGTAATTAGAACCTCGATTGCAATGACCACTTGTCAGCCATCGCATTTGCACTGCTATTGATGAAACTGCGAACGGAAAATTTTATTAACCGTACGTGGAGCCTGATTGTGGAAACAATAGGGCGGGTTAATTTGAGGCTTTGTTTTTGCTTTATATGGTCATTATTGAGGATAATCAGTACTTGGATATTTCTTTTCTAAGATTAGAGTCGGGGTAAGAGGATAACAAAATAGATTAGGGGTAAAATGAGGGTTGCAAATTTTACGTGTCTTTTTTTCTCGTATTTTTTGGTACGTAGTACATACGTGTATTATAAAATTACAAGTTCATTGATGATGATAAATCACCCGAATATATAAAAAGTACTTACTTAAATTCGAAACGATCAAAAATTTTGAGGCAATCACTAAATACTACGACTCAATTTTTTTCAGGATCAATTTTGTGCACACCAAGCTCGCCTCAATTCCTTTGAGTAATAATTCTGTGCAAAGACAAATTGATAAAATGGCTGAAAACATTGAAGAATCATTGTGTGATCACCTGAGGATAAGTCAATTTTCAATTCAGCTTGATGAGTCCACTTTACCAACTAATGAAGCATTGTTGTTGTCTTACGTGAGGTTTATTAAAGATGAGAAAATATGTGAAGAACTATTATTTGCTAGAGAACTATAATTTAGAGTCCGATACAAATGGCGAAACCATATTCCAATATATTGGAAAAGTTTTGCGATGAGAAAGAGATTCCTTTGAAAAATATTATTTCAGTTGCTACGGATGGCGCTCCGACTATGACAGAGTGCTATAAAAACTTCATGGCGTACTTAAAAAATAAAATTCCAGATGTCCTTGGTGTACATTGCCTTATTCATAGACAACATTTAGTTGCTAAAAACTTAAGTGAAAAACAATTTCAATCACTGCAATATGTCATCAACGCAGTCAATAAAATCCGCAACAGCTCTTTGAATGATAAATTATTTCATCAGCTTCGTGTTACTAATGATGAGGATTGCAACCGTTTGTTGTTTCATACTGAAGTTCGTTGGCTATCAAGAGGCAATTGTCTGACTCGATTTTACAACCTATTTGACTCTGTTATAGAGTTCTTGGAAACTAAAGATACATAATTGCACCACAAGCTCATAACATCAAAGCATGAAATAACTTACATGACAGACCTGTATAAATTGATCAACAACATGAATCTCCAACTGCAACTAAACTAAATGAAATTAAAACAACAAACGTCGTTGCTGCTTTGGCCGCCAAACTGCTTCTACACAAAAATAATCTGGGCAGACGTAAGTTTCACAATTTTCCGAATTTATCAGTCATCATCGTCATCATCAGCCTATTGCAGTCAACTGCTGGACATAGGCCTCTCCCAATGTGCGCCACAACATCCGATTCTCTGCCTTCCGCATCCAGTCTTTTCCAGCAGCCTTTCTGAGGTCGTCTGACCATCGGGCTGGTGGGCGTCCTACGCTACGTTTGCCAAGACGCGGTCTCCACTCTATGACCTTCTTACTCCATCTACCGTCGGTCCTTCGGCAGATGTAACCAGCCCATTGCCACTTCAGCGAGCTTATTCTACGAGCTATGTCGGTTACTCCAGTTCTCTGGCGGAGTTTATCTTTCAGAGATATCCCGAGCATAGCCCGCTCCATAGCTCGCTGAGCGACTTTAAATTTGTGGACTAGCCCCACCGTGAGTGTCCACGTTTCGGTACCGTAGGTCATCACCGGTAAGGCGCACTGGTCAAAGACTTTGGTCTTCAGACATTGCGGTATAGGCGAGCTGAAGACTCGACGTTGTTTAAAAACTTTTAGGCTTTCGCGTTGCATATTACTCAGTGATAATGATGAACGGGAATTAACGCGACACTTTTTTAGGTAAACAAATATTTACCTTGATTAGCTTGACGTTTCGGCCAGGTTGCACTGGCCGTGGTCACAAGCAGACTGTGTTCCTTGACCCTTTCAGCTATTGTTCGCTTAGTCTGGCCTATATACGAACTACCACAGCCGCCGACCGACGACCGACGAAACAAACGACGGTCGAGACGATGCAAACATCCGGAAGTGAACCGACAGCCAGCCTACATGCCTTATGTCAAAGGAGTGACAGACAAGATAGGCACACTACTCAAAAGATATTCAGTCCTCACAGTATACACACCGGGGACAAAGGTAACAAATATCTTGGGCACGCCGAAGGATGTCTTGCCGTTACAAACACCTGGGGTCTACAAGATAAATTGCGGCTGTGGTAGTTCGTATATAGGCCAGACTAAGCGAACAATAGCTGAAAGGGTCAAGGAACACAAAGCCGCAGTGAAGAACCGACAGGTGAACAAATCAGCGATAGTCGAACACATAATTCTCGGCGGTATTAATCACTGGATCGAGTTCGACCATCCGGAAGTCCTCTCCAATGATCGCCACTATTATCCAAGAGCTGTGCGTGAAGCGATTGAAATTAAAAAACACAAAAATTTCAATCGGGAGGATGGATTCAAGCTCTCCGCAACATGGAATCCAGTGATTAATAAAATAGTAACACCTCGCTTTAGTTCACAGTCGGCTAATCTATCAGAATAGACACGCGTCGTAGGGCGTACAGAATAAGGACGTTATAAGTGTAGTGTGACGGTATCTATAAAAACGAAGAAAAAACAGCACCAAGCGATGAGGGTAGATATACAAACATCTACCTCATCTACGGAGTCGTGAGGGCGCCACTTCAGTCTGCTTGTGACCACGGCCAGTGCAACCTGGCCGAAACGTCAAGCTAATCAAGGTAAATATTTGTTTACCTAAAAAAGTGTCGCGTTAATTCCCGTTCATCATTATCGACGTTGTTTGCCGAATGCAGCCCATCCAAGCTGAATCCTCCTTTCGGCCTCCTTCTCGAAGTTTCGTCTACCTAACTGGATGATTTGGCCTAGGTAGACGTATTTGTTTACGACTTCGAGAACTGACACGACATGTTCATTGAACATAACCTTGGTCTTGTCCAAGTTCATGCCCAAACCGACACGCCGGGAGGACTCGTCCAGGCTGCGCAGCATTCCGCTTAACTGTTCCAGCGACTCTGCCATTACAACGATGTCGTCGGCAAACCGAAGATGCGAGATGTACTCACCATTCACATTGATACCCTGTCCAGTCCAATCCAGTGTCGTGAAAACGTCCTCCAGAGCATTGGTGAAAAGTTTGGGAGATATAACATCTCCCTGTCTTACACCTCGATTCAGCTCGATGGAGTTCGTCGCCTGGTCCTGTATCTGGACAGCCATCGTGGCGGTGTCATACAAGCATCTCAGCACCTCGATATAACGCCAGTCAATCCGACATCGCTGCAGTGCATCCAGAACTGCCCAAGTTTCGATGGAGTCGAAGGCTTTTTCGTAGTCCACGAATGCCATACACAGCGGCTGATTGTACTCTTCGGTCTTCTGTACAATCTGCCGAACAGTATGGATGTGGTCCACGGTACTAAAGCCTTTTCGAAACCCGGCCTGCTCCGGAGGCTGGAATTCGTCGAGTCTTGCAGCGAGACGATTCGTGACGACCCTCGAGAACAACTTGTAGATATGGCTCAGGAGTGAGATGGGTCTGTAGTTCTTCAGTAAGGTTTTATCACCTTTTTTGAAGAACAACACCACCGCACTCCTGCTCCAAGCCTGTGGTGTTATGCCCTGGTGTATGACGGAATTAAAAAGGCTTGCTAATTCCTTTAGGATAGGACTTCCGCCGGCTTTTAGAAGCTCTGTAGTAATTCCGTCATCACCGGGTGCCTTGTTGTTCTGGAGTTGCCCGAGAGCCGCACTAATCTCGCTTTCAGTGACATCGGGAATGTCCTCACTATAGTGACGCGTTAGCGGGGCTCTGTGGTCATCATCGCTGTGTCCAGTTGGCTTGGTCATCCGTGTGGAATAAAGAAGCCCATAAAAAGATTCGATCTCTGCGAGAATCCCGGGCCTAGAGGTGACGATACGTCCATCCGCAGTTTTCAGCTTCGTCAGATGGGACCTTCCAAGCTGCTGAGCGAACACTTTCGACCCTTTGTTGCGGTCGATCGCGTTTTCGAATGCTCGCGTATTCGATCGACGAAGGTCGCGCCGCATCAGCTTTCTAATGCGCTGGTTTAGGCTTTTCCATTCTGACGAGGACAGCTGATCGGATGGAGTTTCTCGCCTTTGCCTCATCAGCTCGAGTGTCTCAGCAGAGAGCTTGGACTCCTTTTTCTGCGATCTCGGGAACAGCCTTTGAGACACTTTCCTCAGCGTGTTGACCACAGTGTCAGCTTTTTCGTCCACGTTGCCTGTGGACGTTCCAGCAGGTCGAATCGATTTTTAAGTTCCATTTGGAACTTTTCGGTTTCTACTATTTGGAGTGGCGTAGGTCGGATAATAGACCTTATCTTCCGGGTCCTTTCAGCTTTTAAGTTAATATTTAGACAGCCTCGAAGAAGTCGGTGATCACTTCCAGTATTGAACCTGTTGATCACAGAGACATCTCTAAATATATGCTTACTATCCGTAATGATAAAATCTATCTCTTTCCTTGTCACCGAATCGGGGCTTCGCCAAGTCCACCTCCTGTGGAGACTCTTCTTGAAGAATGAATTCATCAAGAAAAGCCTTTCAGACTCCAGGAAGTTGACCAGCATCTGGCCCCTGTGATTCCGGCACCCCAAGCCATATGGACCGATTTTCGTTTCGCCGCGTTCTTGTACTCCCACTTTGGCGTTGAAGTCCCCCATAACAACGTTATAGTGAGCCTTGGCGGTACAATGTATTGCTTTCGCAATATCCTCGTACATCGCCTCCGCTATCTCGTCAGAGTATGTCGAGGTCAGCGCATATACCTGTATTACCTTTAGGGTGTACCTGTTGGTGAGTTTCAGTACAAGGTACGCTACCCTGGTTGACACACTACTGATCTCCACAACGCTGCTAACGAGGTCCTTGTGAACGAGGAAACCGACACCCCCCTGGGAGAGCTGGTCACCTTCCCGAAAGTAGAGTAAGTTGCCTGACTGTAAGGTTATCGTGTCCTCCCCCTCTCGCCGGACTTCAGATAACCCTAGAATATGCCAGTTCAAGCAACCCAGCTCCACCTCGAGTTCGGTGAGATGTTGGTCCAGCCGAAGACTGCGTCCATTATAAGTGGCCACGAGTAGTTGTTTTTGGCAGCCTGCCGTAACCCGGAGATTCTTCGCACCCCCTGTCCCACCGTTACCACGACCACTGCCTTGGCCGGGAATAGCGGGACCACCGGGAACTGGGGGCCGTTGTATTGCTGCTTTTTCCATGGGGAGGTTTATGCCCATAGTCCCCACGCTTGGCAAACGGGTTGGAGACCGCAGGGGTAAACCTCTTATAGATAAGGACGCTGCTGCCCGTCCCTACCACGAACATTTAGGTTGACCAATGTTTTTGGGATGGTTATACCGCCAGCCTTCGGTTTTGTGCTGTGTAAGCTTGTCAGCCATATGTTTTTATTTCGCTCCCGGCTGACTGAGAGTATCATGCAGTAACAACGAATTGTTTGCCTACTGCCAACATTTGGAAAACCTCCACAATGACTTCACCGAACGCATTCAACGACGCGCGGTTCGGCTGGTCGACAACCAAGCTCTTTCCGATCGGCTTGATCCGTTGGCGTTGCGGAGAGATGTTGCAGCTCTATGCATCATGTACCGCTTATACCACGGAGAGTGCTCTGAGGAATTGTTCGGACTTATACCGCCTGCTGACTTTCGCAATCGCCCGACTCGCCAGTGTTTCCATCCACATCGGCTTAATAGTTGGCGATCTACGACTGTGCGATTCAGCCGTCACTTCCTGCCACGCACTGCTCCTATATGGAACCAGCTGCCGGCAACGGTATTCCCGGACCGCTACGACCTTGGAACCTTCAAGAAACGAGCGTATTCCTATCTTAAAGGCCGGCAACGCTGATGCGACGCCCCTGGTGTTGCGGATGTCCATGGGCGGCGGTGATTGCTTTCCATCAAGTGACCCGCTCGCTCGTTTGCCCCCTTTTCCAATAATAAAAAAAAAAAAAAAAAAAGAATGCATGATATAATGTGTGACATTATTCTATATGCAATATGGCGGACCACCTAAGATGGAGGAATGGATATTTTGAATGCATTTCTGCAATATGGGTATCAAATGAAAGGGCTTATTGAGTGTAACTGAAAAAATAATGTGACGTCATTCTAAATCCAATATGGCCGATCATCCAAGATAGAGGAACAGTTTTTAATGCATTTCTACAATATGGGTATCAAATGAAAGGTCTTGTTAAGTAACTCAAAAAAAAAATATGACGTCATTCCAAATCCAATATGACGGGAAACATATTTGCATTTCTACAATATGGGTATCAAACGAAAGATTAAAAATCATGATTGCGATTAAATAGAAAAGATAGCTCCAAGGTGAAATTGAATTAGATGATCTCCTTATTGAAGAGCTGGACTGTTTGAAATTAAGCGGTAAACTAACTTGCAATAATGATGCGTTGAATGAAATGACACTAACCTAGCCAGCTATAACTAAAAATAAAAAAATAAATTAAAGCAAAAACCCTTTTTAAAGAAGCTTTTATTTAAGCGCTCTAAAAATAATAAAATAATATTTCCTTAAAAATTTAGTAAAATTTAGTTAAAAAGTATCAACTTAGAGCCTCAGTATGTACAATTTATATAATAATAAAAGCTTGTCGCGAGGTTTGACTCCCTATCAGTAGGTAATTAAATTGCAATAGATAATATAGTAAAGTTAGTAGATTAATTTACATGAGTGTTTTGCCCATTTCTTCTCATGACAACCTTACACTCAGAATCGTCCGTGCGTTTTTGTTCCAAGGAGGCAATTTCAAGCGCTCGTGTTTTAATATGATAAGCTTTAAATACAATAATAAGTTAAATAGCTGTATTTACGGACTATATTTAACTGTTGATTTGACATTATAAAATTAGTACAGTTTATTTACAACTCGCGCGACAAGCTTTTATTATTATATAAATTGTACATACTGAGGCTCTAAGTTGATACTTGAAATTTTTAAGGAAATATTATTTTATTATTTTTAGAGCGCTTAAATAAAAGCTTCTTTAAAAAGGGTTTTTGCTTTAATTTATTTATTCAAAATAGCACATCATGTATGGCTTCGGATACTATACGTCTATCATTGGACGAAGTCCGGCGAACATAAGGATCCATACTTTGAAAATATCGCCGTTCTTGTGGACAGCTGGGGATAGCCAATAAATCAAATATTCGCAATTTTCTAGCGCGTTAATAGTACCAACCGACGTGCAAAAATAAAAAAAAAAATAAACACACTGTCAGTGCTACGTTGGCACCATTCCAGCTACTCTGTGTCTTGAGTGGTTTCACACTTAACGTGTTTATTATTTGATTGATTAATGTCACATGGGATCGAAGGTATGTAAATAATCCTCGACATGTCTCGCGCACACGCAGACACGGAGACCCACACACACGCACACAAGCACGCACGATATCACAAGTTAATTTGTTCTTGGCGCCGGAACAGAGTAATGGAGGCTGTCTAATGTAACGGAAGGCTAGGATATAAAACATGACGGATTGTTCAAGGTTAATATTTAATTTGAAATTTGAAACATTTTTTACTTTGTACCCATTTGTTGATACACAGTTTAGGCAGAATTTTATTTGCAGAAATATTATTAACACATTGGCTACTAATGATTTGAATGAGTGAGCTAAATCTCATTAAACTATTGACGAAGCTTCGATATAATATCTCCGCATATATGAATAATAAGAACATCGAATTCACTTGCTATTTTAAATTGTTTTGTAAAACTAATTACTGATTATTGTGCCATTTAGGTAAGTACCTAGTAGTAAAAAAGATTTATTATTTCCTTTGTAAAAATATTGCCTACTTTCTATGTATTTCTATGTACTTTCTATGTGTTTCTGTTGCAGTTATCCTTTCAGTATAGTAATATAGGTTCTGTAGCGGTAAGCGAGCAGCTGACCATTGCTCGTACGTCGCCACGTCATCGTGTCCCCCACTCTCAATGCATCAGCCGGTGCACGATACAGCGACACAGCGCGTAGATCGATATACATACGTATTGTACGGAACGCAATCTACCTACCTCTAGTCTTAACAGTGTACCTTATTCTGTACAAATATAATTATTGTGGAAATCTAGTGGTTTACATTTTAACGAACCTAACACCCCACAGTTCAAATGCTAAGAGAGCATCTGTAAAGATTTGTTGACAATGTTTTCGGAAATAAAGTAATATGAATGATAATATTATGTCGATGATTGTCGCAGTCACTTCGTGTTAATAAAGCGTGAAGTTATTGTAGATACAGGTAATATCTGCCCGTTGATCCTTTTGTTGGTCTGTACATGTGTGCGGAACCTTAATTAATTTTTGGTTGTTTAATTTATCGCCTGACCGTCAAACTGTAACGGACAATTAGAATTATTTTCCTGTTTCAGAAGGAATTGGGTTTGTTAATATTCTCATTAGAATTTCGTAATTATTTTTAAATAATAATTAATTAGATTTGAAATTATTTGTCGGTACTACAGTAATGGTTTATTTGTTTCGAGAATATTGTCAGACTTCACGGGCTAAAAATGCGCGTGGTAATATAGATGATCCTGGCCCTGGCATGAAATAGCACAAATTAAACTTCATAAAATCCAAATTATACTCATTTATTACTTTTGATGCGGAACAAAGTTCGCCGGGTCAGATAATATTTTATAAAGTAAACCTTGACAGTTCAAGTTACTTATATGACCATTTTGTTTCCAAATTCCTCGAGGAACGACGAGAGGAATGCATGATATTACAAGAATCCCTCCTTTAGTAACAACTTGTAGTAAAATATTTACTAAGTAACTCGAGTTTTCTGGTCACGTCCCATTGTTAGTAATAAAGGCAGTACCTACGTCGGCAAATTTAAAAATATTGATATTGTCTTTCTAAAAAAATAAACAAATTGTCCGCCTGCTCCGTAAGGACTGTTAAGCTAACGTATGTACCTTTTTATTTTTTCCTTTTGATCGGTCTGTAGCCTAAAGATCCTCAGTTATAGAATTGCGTGAGTAATGCTTTATATTAGTGTGTAAGAGTTACGTAAAAAAACGTAATTTCACGCCTAATTCTTCCCGAAGGTGTAGACAGCGGCAGTTACAACCACGACTCACCGAATCGTTAGGTCGCATCATTATTCGGTATTTTGCACACATAACTTCCAAAAATAATTCGAGAAATCATTGAAGTGAGTCCGGAATTAAACCCAAGACTTCTGAAACAGAATAGGGGAGCTCGACCACTGAACCACCGTGACTAAGTTTGTAATAACTACGAAAGTGATATCTAAACAAAAGATTTCTCCCGAAATTCTCATGGGATTAATAATCATTATTATTAGACGATTTTTTTGTACCTTCATGCCTTTTTTACCCAAATGTGTAGACAAGCGCTGTAACGCCCTTACTAGCGGAACCTTTTTGAGTCCTTCATGGTATATGTAGCAGAATTATAAACAACATAAAATAACATAACTTCACGCCTTTGTTACCCGAAGGTGTAGACAGCGGCTGTTAAGCCTCGTCTCGCCGTTATATTTACGTCCCAAATGGAATAGATGGCGAACCTATTGTTATACCGGGCACAAAGTTTTCAGTCATCGATATTTATAACACTTAACTTCCGAAAACAATTTCGAAATGTCATTGGTGTGAGCCAGTGGCCCGAACCTGGACCTCTGGATCAGAAGCCGTATGCTCGACCACTCTACCACCGATACTAAATTACATTAGATTATATTATATGAGATTTACATTACCTAGTTATCCAGCATATAACGAAATTAAATGAAAACAAACATTTAAATTTGTCTTTCATATGTTATGAACATATATGAAAATCACTATGTAGTTTTAAATTTATTTCAATGCTATCTCTGATTCTGTTGGAACTGGAGAATGAATATGTTCAATTGGATAATTAAAAAATAACAAAGGAGAATGAGAGATACAGAGTGGCAATACGGAAGAGAATGTTCGTGCAGTTCATTTTACTTTCCTTTCACTCACTGTGATTAATTAAGTCACAGGTTCACATACATTATGTTATTGTAATAAGCCCGGAGTATCTCTGAAAGATGGACTCAGGAATGAGTATATCCGACAGAGAACCGGAGTAACCGACATAGCTTGTAGAATAAGCTCGCTGAAGTGGCAATGGGCTGGTCACATCTGTCGAAGGACCGATGGTAGATGGAGCAAGAAGGTCATGGTGTGGAGACCGCGACTTGGTAAGCGTAGTGTAGGACGCCCACCAGCCCGATGGTCAGACGACCTCAGAAGGGCTGCTGGAAAAGACTGGATGCGGAAGGCAGAGAATCGGATGTTGTGGCGCACATTGGGAGAGGCCTATGTCCAGCACTGGACTGCAATAGGCTAATGATGATGATGATGAATAAGTACCAGATAGAAACTAAGTTCCTTGTTATATAATAGCTAATTCTAGTAGAGGTAGAAATAAATTAATATTAGGTAGTAGGTATTATTTTTTTATCTATATGAGTAAAAAACAATACTATGCGCTATGTATGTATTCGTCTTCCTGCGCTTTTCTCACCATTTGGGGTCAGAACAACCAGTTCATTTTTGTCCACACTTCCATAGCGTTCGCATTTTTCCCTTCTTAATCAAGTCGTCTTTCACACAATCCATCCATATTTTCTTAGCTCTACCTCTTCTCTTATTTCCTTCCACATTCAGGTTTGTCATTCTTCACACAACTGTTATATGTGTTGCTGGTGTCCATGGGCGGTGCAGGTTGCTTACCACCAGGGGACGCGCTTGCTCGTTTGCCCTCCTTTAATATAAAAAAAGTCATAAGTTAGTTAATTAATAATAAGTTTTTCAGAAAATCACTCGTCTACCACGCGCCTTTTTAGCCCGTGAAGTCTGACAATATTCTCGAAACAAATAAACCATTACTGTAGTACCGACAAATAATTTCAAATCTAATTAATAATTATTTAAAAATAATTACGAAATTCTAATTATTTAAATTAATAATTATTTAAAAATAATTACGAAATTCTGAATTATGACTTTTTTTATATTAAAGGAGGGCAAACGAGCAAGCGCGTCCCCTGGTGGTAAGCAACCTGCACCGCCCATGGACACCAGCAACACATATAACAGTTGTGTGAAGAATGACAAACCTGAATGTGGAAGGAAATAAGAGAAGAGGTAGAGCTAAGAAAATATGGATGGATTGTGTGAAAGACGACTTGATTAAGAAGGGAAAAATGCGAACGCTATGGAAGTGTGGACAAAAATGAACTGGTTGTTCTGACCCCAAATGGTGAGAAAAGCGCAGGAAGACGAATACATACATAGCGCATAGTATTGTTTTTTACTCATATAGATAAAAAAATAATACCTACTACCTAATATTAATTTATTTCTACCTCTACTAGAATTAGCTATTATATAACAAGGAACTTAGTTTCTATCTGGTACTTATTCATCATCATCATCATTAGCCTATTGCAGTCCAGTGCTGGACATAGGCCTCTCCCAATGTGCGCCACAACATCCGATTCTCTGCCTTCCGCATCCAGTCTTTTCCAGCAGCCCTTCTGAGGTCGTCTGACCATCGGGCTGGTGGGCGTCCTACACTACGCTTACCAAGTCGCGGTCTCCACACCATGACCTTCTTGCTCCATCTACCATCGGTCCTTCGACAGATGTGACCAGCCCATTGCCACTTCAGCGAGCTTATTCTACAAGCTATGTCGGTTACTCCGGTTCTCTGTCGGATATACTCATTCCTGAGTCCATCTTTCAGAGATACTCCGGGCTTATTACAATAACATAATGTATGTGAACCTGTGACTTAATTAATCACAGTGAGTGAAAGGAAAGTAAAATGAACTGCACGAACATTCTCTTCCGTATTGCCACTCTGTATCTCTCATTCTCCTTTGTTATTTTTTAATTATCCAATTGAACATATTCATTCTCCAGTTCCAACAGAATCAGAGATAGCATTGAAATAAATTTAAAACTACATAGTGATTTTCATATATGTTCATAACATATGAAAGACAAATTTAAATGTTTGTTTTCATTTAATTTCGTTATATGCTGGATAACTAGGTAATGTAAATCTCATATAATATAATCTAATGTAATTTAGTATCGGTGGTAGAGTGGTCGAGCATACGGCTTCTGATCCAGAGGTCCAGGTTCGGGCCACTGGCTCACACCAATGACATTTCGAAATTGTTTTCGGAAGTTAAGTGTTATAAATATCGATGACTGAAAACTTTGTGCCCGGTATAACAATAGGTTCGCCATCTATTCCATTTGGGACGTAAATATAACGGCGAGACGAGGCTTAACAGCCGCTGTCTACACCTTCGGGTAACAAAGGCGTGAAGTTATGTTATTTTATGTTGTTTATAATTCTGCTACATATACCATGAAGGACTCAAAAAGGTTCCGCTAGTAAGGGCGTTACAGCGCTTGTCTACACATTTGGGTAAAAAAGGCATGAAGGTACAAAAAAAATCGTCTAATAATAATGATTATTAATCCCATGAGAATTTCGGGAGAAATCTTTTGTTTAGATATCACTTTCGTAGTTATTACAAACTTAGTCACGGTGGTTCAGTGGTCGAGCTCCCCTATTCTGTTTCAGAAGTCTTGGGTTTAATTCCGGACTCACTTCAATGATTTCTCGAATTATTTTTGGAAGTTATGTGTGCAAAATACCGAATAATGATGCGACCTAACGATTCGGTGAGTCGTGGTTGTAACTGACGCTGTCTACACCTTCGGGAAGAATTAGGCGTGAAATTACGTTTTTTTTACGTAACTCTTACACACTAATATAAAGCATTACTCACGCAATTCTATAACTGAGGATCTTTAGGCTACAGACCGATCAAAAGGAAAAAATAAAAAGGTACATACGTTAGCTTAACAGTCCTTACGGAGCAGGCGAACAATTTGCTTTTTTTTTTAGAAAGACAATATCAATATTTTTAAATTTGCCGACGTAGGTACTGCCTCAATTACTAACAATGGGACGTGACCAGAAAACTCGAGTTACTTAGTAAATATTTTACTACAAGTTGTTACTAAAGGAGGGATTCTTGTAATATCATGCATTCCTCTCGTCGTTCCTCGAGGAATTTGGTCAAAATGGTCATATAAGTAACTTGAACTGTCAAGGTTTACTTTATAAAATATTATCTGACCCGGCGAACTTTGTTCCGCATCAAAAGTAATAAATGAGTATAATTTGGATTTTATGAAGTTTAATTTGTGCTATTTCATGCCAGGGCCAGGATCATCTATATTACATACACAATCTTTTTAAGAAACTTAATTGGATGAAAATTAATGTTTAAAGTCGCTTCGTAAATAAGCCATTATTTCTCGTAAAAAGTAAAAAAATAAAAATGGTCAGTGTGGGTTAACCCTAAGAGATAGACATATCGTGGACTTTTTTGTAGACCTTCTGAAGGTGTTTAATAATTTAGAACATTGTTTTGAACTATCACTTAGGGTTCAGCCAGCGTTTGCAATTAAAGTGCTAAATCTCGAAAATTATCATACACACTGGCTCACACCAATGACTTTTCGAAATTGTTTTCAGAAGTTATGTGTGATAAATATCGATGACTGAAAAAAAAACTTTTTGCCCGGTATGGCAATAGGTTCGCCACCTATTCCATTTGGGACGTAAACATAACGGCGAGACGAGGCTTAACAGCCGCTGCCTACACCTTCGGGTAACAAAAGGCGTGAAGTTATGTTTATCATTTTTCGTTTAGAACATCATATATGAATTATAGATCAAAACCACCCCGTTTACACCCTATAACTATTAAAAAAACCGCATCAAAATCCGTTGCGTAGTTTTAAAGATATGCGCATATAAGGGGACAGACCGCGGAAAGTGACTTTGTTTTACACTATGTAATGATGATGATACCTTGAGACCCAATAAATTACATTATTTTTACTAAAACAAAACGTAGCAAATCTCTTCTACACACATTCGATACATATTTTTTTTGTTGCGAATGAAGTCACCACCGAACACACATTTTTTTTATGGGATGGGAGTGCAAACGAGCAGGCGTGTCAACTGATGGTAAGCAACCAACGCCACCCATGGACACCAGCAACACATATAGTGTTACTGTTGCGTTGCCAACCTTTAAGGGATAGTGGATAGGGAAGGGAGTGGGCCTCTCCGGGTACCTCTCTCACCAAACAAAACGCGGCATGAGCCACTTTACGTCGAACTTCTGAGAGGTCTTATATCACCGGTCGAGCTGGCCCATTCATGCAGCGAACTGCTTGGCTCTACCTATATGCCTCCCTATATACCTGCCCGTATGTTAGTACTTTAAAACGCTTGAAGATATAAAACAGTACACGAACAGTACTATACTATTATATATTTGTACTTGTAGTAATTATTTTAAACATTGCTGAAATAAATAATTAATCTGCTCAAAATAATGTGTCCTAACGTCCACAGCAGCAAACAATTTAATTGAATGAATTGTGGAATCGTGGACGACGGGTTTCACCGTATTAGATTTGGGATTAGAAGATTGATTGAGGTTAGACGGACGGAGTTGCGGCCTAAAGCTAGTTAATTATACGCTATATTAATAAATGTACTTTATATAAATAAACTTTATTAATTTTCTGTAGAAAACCTTTTTGCATTCAAGAGTATTAGTTTTATTTGTTTCATTGTTATTTACCAGTTTGTCATAACTCTTACCGCTAATAGATAGAAGTATAGGTAGCGGGGATTGTGCTTCGACATGCTAAATGAAATATTAAGTCTCGGGGTACAAATGGCTACTCAATTTGAGCCGTAGCAGTCAGTGCGCCATCGAGATGATTCCAATATACGAATTGAATGAATGTCACAAAAATATTCAGTTTCAAATAACAACATGATAATTAACAATAAACAATAATGTACACACATGTATACAAATTATAAAATGTAAGAATTCTACTTTGGCGAGACAAATATACGAACAAATGTCTAATGATAAGCAAATATATCCTGAAAATACACGTGTCCGAAATTAAAATTTAACTCTTTTGTATCTTTTGAATAAAAATAATGAAAGTACTATCAGCTCTGAGCTTACATCATTCCACCTTCTCTATGGTGTTTCTTACATAAAGTACTACGTTTTTAATTTATTCCCATATTGATTGATTATGTCGCGAGGGAACGAAGGTATGTAAATAATCCTCGACATTTCTCGCACACACGCAGACACAGAGACCCACACACAGGCACACACACAGGCACACAAGTACGCACGATATCACAAGTTAATTTGTTCTTGGCGCCGGAACTGAGTAATGGAGGCTGTCTAATGTAACGGAAAGACGCATAACATGATATGACAGATTACACCGCAATCGCAAGAAAAGATAGGTAGCAATGTAATTAAATTAGATTTTATATTTCCTTAACTTCACGCCATATACCTTGCGGGGTATGCAGAGAGAACACAGCGCACTAATTTTTCTTATTCTTACACACTTCAATTGCTCCTTCGACTTTCATAACTCTTGACTTAACGCTCGTCGCCTTTTAACATCACCTTCCACAAGAACACTTATATTTTAGTCAAGGAGTGTGTGTGTCGTGTCCGTCGTAACTCCAAATTTTTTCCGGTTTTAAACTTAGGCATTAAATTATAAGCGGTTAAGCTACACTAGTACATATATTTTCACAATTCAATTGATATAATTTCCAAAAAAAATATGGATTAGGAGGGCAAACGATAAAGTGGGTCACCTGATGGTAAGCAAATACTCACCGACCATAAACACCGTGGTGCGTTGCCGTCCTCTAAGGGAGTAGGAGGGGCAAGGAATGGGAAAGAGGCTCGGGCCTCCGGATACCTCTTTCACCGAATGAAACACTGACCACTGACTTTTCGAAATTCTTTTTGGAAGTTATTTGTGATAAATATCCATTGACTGAACACTTTTTGCCCTTTGTATAGCAATAGGTTCGCCACCTATTCCATTTGGGACGTAAACATAACTGCAAGTCGAGTAAACATAACATCCGCCGCCCACACCTTCGAATTGAAAACGACGTGAAGTTATATTATGTAATTAATCTTGAACAAATTTCCTATTCATAATATTGAAACAACTTTTTATAGATAACTAGCTGACCCGGCGAACTTTGTTCCGCATCAAAAGTAATAAATGACTAATGAGTAAATTCTGGATATCATGAGGTTCAATTTGTGCTATTTATCGGCTTTAACTGCGGTCCCGCTATGTTAATAGCATAAGATTTAAGCATATAAGGGGACAGACAGCGGAAAGTGACTTTGTTTTATACTATGTAATGATATCGCGTTTATTTAGAACTTATTTTAGAACTCATTAAAACATCTCTGTAAAGAGTTCGAAACGGCTGGATAAATAGAAAATAAATGCTAAATAAACGCGATATAATCCATAAAAAGTTGTTTCAATGTTATGAATGTGTTTCGCGAAAATCTAAGAAATAATTTTCCTATTGTCAATAATATAGAAATAAATTTCATACGTTACATCGCAAGCTTACATATTATATTATTATTGCCAACCACATAACAATAAAACGATCAAATTTTGCCAATGACATGGACAACATCGCCACTAGAAGTAATCAACAAAAGGCTTCTATCATAATTAACTGTAACCGCGGAACAATTATTAATTTTCAATTGGATGGAACCAAAGTAATTGTTTGATCATGAAAATAATAATTACATATTTGTCACATTAATTAAAATACAGAACGAAATTCACACAATTTAATACAGTGCCTAATAGATTTTGACATAACATGGCTGCCTTATTCCGCATCAAATGCATTGCAGTGTTCAGCCTGTCTAGCATCTTTCTTGTTAATATTAGTCCATTCAAATATTACAATTTAAAGGTCCGAATATTGCATTTCTTATAGGACGCAATTTTATTCTTGGGGCGTGTCAAATTATGCCTTTGCCAATTTCTTGGACGGAGTTTCCGAAATATCGCGTTGATGGTGTATGCATCACTTTTTTCAAGATGGTGGCTGGGGGAGAAGAGTGGCAACCCCGAAATCTTGGGGTTAAAAACTGCGTCCTGTTAGAGATGTAAAATTCATGTATAACGTTTCAATGGATTGTATTCCACATTTAAAATACCATCTCAAGAAAAAAATAACACTTTAATCTACTTTATAATCAAAAATAGAATGAGTACAATATTAAACCAACTCCACACTACAATTTTTGAAAAACTAGCCGACCAGGCGAACTTCATAACACCTTAAAACAACTTTTTAGGGTTATATCGCGTTTATTTATTAACCATTTTTGTTTACTTCTCGACGTTTCGAACTCTTTACAGAGAACACCTTATAAGTGCTAAAAAACAGTGAGTCAACTTTATAAGATTTAACACTCTGCTACTATTTATCGAAGCGTAATGATTAAGCGCCTTCAGAGGCTTTATAACGATGAAAGATTTTTGAGGCTCCTAACATCACCACTCCTACACCTATCCTCCTTTGCATAGTATATCTCCTTAGTCAATCTTTCATCATCCATTCTACATATCCGAACCATCAGAGTATGCCCTTTCTTATTTTAACACCGACACTCAAAAATTTGGCACAAATAAAAATTTACAAAAGTATTTGTTTTTAAAAATGCTTTTTTTAATATATTGGTACCTATTTTTTTGAAAGTCTCAATAAAAACATTGCGTTCTGAAAATAGATATTCACTCATGTTTTTTTTGGCTGTTTATCTTACGACGGCGACGTGACAGTGACACTGTATTTCCGCCTCGGAATTACTCTGTGGTATCTATACATATAAAAATAAAATTGGAGTGTCTGTTTGTAATATTGTATTAACCGCTTCTTATTACGCGCATATGAATATATATGAAGTACATACAACAAAATTACATAATTTTACATTTTTGTTTTTCTGTTTTCTGTATCTCTGTCTGTTCGTGTGATCCCGCTAATCTTTGAAATGACTGGACCGATTTTGACGGGACTTTTACTGGCAGGTAGTTGATGTAATAAGGAGCAAATTAAGCTAGATTTATTTTCAAAAATTTTTTTTTGCTCTTTTATTGCCTTTCAGGTGAAACAAAGTTCGCCGCGTCAACTAGTAGGTACGTAATAAATTTCATCCATTTTCTCTGAAAGCTAATAAGAATTGAATACATCATCTTATATGAATTTGGGATGCTTTTCACGTGACAAGGGTCCATGGACCGCACGTTTTCGATCCTTTAGATAAAGTGTAATTTGATAGTCAGTATTATATTTAAAAAAAAACCATACCTTCATTTGACTTATAGAATTGAGTCAAATCAATAACGTATTTTTTTTATATGTACCTACCACTAGCTTTTGCAAACGACTTACTAATAAAATTTTACTTTATAAATTATCCGAATGAATTGAACTGTAAACTCTACACTCTACTGCTTGGCTCTACCACTATTTTCACAGTGGTAGAGCCAAGCAGTTCGCTGCATGAATGGGCCGGCTAGACTGGTGAAATATCACGTCCTCTCAGAAGATTGACGTAAAGTGGCTCATGCCGCGTTTCGTTCGGTGAGAGTGGTACCCGGAGGCCCATCCTCCTTCCCCATCCTTTCCTATCCTACTCCCTTAAAGGTCAGCATCGTAACTGTAACACTATATGTGTTGCAGGTGTCCATGGACGGCGCTGGTCACTTACCATCAGGTGACACGCCTGTTCGTTAGTAGTAGTATATAAATATATAGTAAAATAGATTTGCCTTTGATATTCTAATAACTTAATAATAACAACTTTTACTTATTAAGTCAAAGGATCTTTACAAACAAAAATATGAATACATCTTTTAAATAAGTATTTAACTTTTGTTCTCATGGTCTGATGTGGGTTACCAATAGTAAAAATCATATTTTTAACATCAACTTTTTGATTTTTATTTCCAAAAAATGGGTGCTCTCTGTATCAATGAAAATAGCTTTTGAACAGCTACCATCTTTTTGTTCATCACTCGTGAAAATGATCTCTGTAAAGAGTTCGAAACGTCGGGAAATAAATATAAATAAGTAAGAACTAAACGCGATAAAATCCTAAAAGTTGCTTTAATCAATGAGTGAGATTCGCGATCAACGCACAGCTTAAACCGCGTATTTTGACGCCTGAACCTTGGACGATGTGTAATTTGTTTAATGTTGAAAGGTATAAAGGATTTTCCAAAATTCTATTCAGTTTTCTGCATCTGCAAAATTTAATTTAAAATTAAACCATCATCATATTATTCGTAAAATCCCAAAAACCACTTAACCTGCCGGAAGTTTCCGGAATAACTTTTATTTTTACATAAATATTATCGGTTTTCAACTAAAACGAGTTTCCGCGGCCATTTTGTTGGAGTGATTGGACAAACTATCCATCCAATTTAAGTAAACCACTGACTGGACTGCACAATTGGTTTTTTTGAAAATGGAAAAATTCAAAGCGTTCTAATTTATTATAACTGCGAGGAAAATTCAACTATAGTTATTTCTGTATTTACAGTGATGATACTGTAAATTCATTATATCAAAATGTTTTTATAATATTTGATAGTTTATAATTTGAAATATTTATTAAAAAAAAGTATGCATCACGTCATTTGCATTTTTGTAAGTCTTGCATAGATTTCTTGAAATTTCTTCCCGCCTTTTAGAGATGGAGTTTTTTTACTTTGCGTGGAGTATGACTTAACATTTAATGTGTATAAATCCAAGAATCTGAAGTTTCGAAGTTAGTAACCTACTTTTTGGTGTATAGACAAAATTTCATCCCTTGATACAATACTCCAAACCGTGAGTTATTTTGACCAAACTTTATTTCGAAGCTTAGTAGTAAAAGGTAGTATGTTCTCGGTGATACATTCCCCTGCGATAATAGTTCCACCCAATGAAGAAGGAAACCTATATATATGTATGTCAATGGTTCCACCTTCGGGTCATTAAATGATTTTGATAATCGCATTCGATGATCGAGTTCTATGGAAATTAACTTTCCAAAAGTTTAAATAATTGCATATTTAGAGTTACCTCCATGCCTCGGAAACTAATAGTTAAAGAGACATGGGTATGATTTAAAAGCGTTATAAAGTATTACAATTCAAAGTTCAAATTGGAATAGAGATTAAGCTGCATAGGTGCCGACCAAATTGATTATCGGTCCTCACCGAGGCGCACATCCCCAATTCGGAACATTCCGTTAAATAGCAATTTTAGTTCTGAGCTCCGGATACAATTGGATCATGGGACTGCAATCAAACCTCATACAAACGTTGATACCGGTTATTATATATGGGCCTGTTATTACCTGTTAAACTATTTAATAAAACAATATCGTTGAAGTAATATCTTGTAACAAAAAAGTACGCAAACTAAAATCGTCCCCGTTGAAAATTTAAAACTAAATTATTTCTATACTTGGGACTAAATGAAAACGCATAATTTCAATTTGCCTAAATGGTGAATATAAAAAAACAAGTCGAGGAGATCTCATGAATTTGGGTATTCAAAGAGACTATTTCTTGAAGAAAACATGCTTAAGAATATATAGGGACATCTAGCGGAAATAGATAACACATAAGCATCGTAGTGAACTCGATACTACCTAACACTTCTGCGATGGTAGCGACACCATTTATTCATTAATTAGCTAGTGGTACTAGAGACCTAGTATACAGCTCTAAACGCTTCAGGTTGTGTTCAGGGCAGCGGCGTCGCTACCATCAGCTCAAGTGTTGTCATTTCAATATATATTAATTTAATTATACAGTTGTAAACGATTAAATTAATAAGTTCAAAATAAATTGAATTCCATATTCAGACACAATTAAAAAATATGTATACCAAATATAATATTACAGTTCATATGATAACAATCTGAAGTGTTCGACGAAATTTTGTGATACCGTATGACCAAATATGTTGAAATTGAATTGGTCAGTGTATCCAATGTTACTTGCTATTAAAATCTTATTTTCGTAATAGCACAACACAAAATTTTTGACATAAAACGTCACGTTATACGTCACACGTTACGCGAAGTGAAAAGTTGGATGGAGGTGATCTTTTAGCGTAACATCCTAACAATATTTATCTTTATCGCCATTGATTTCAAAAGTCAATGCACCCAATAAAATATATTTAACACTGATAGACTATAATGTAAACGAAATGAGGAGTGCTAAAGACGGCATAGGTCGGTGAGCGAAATGTCGATAGAGTACGTACCGGTGAGTGAGGGGGAACAGGACGAGCCCATCGAGCTGCCAACCGAGGAGGACGGCTCGCTGTTGCTAAGCACGGTAGCCGCTCAGTTTGCGGGGGCTAGTGGCCTTAAATATCGCGCTGGAGGACGATTACGTGGACTGCGGCTCGTCGATGAACGACTCTCACCACCCGCGGAAGGTTGGGCTGCACATCGCTACTGGTGCGCGTTTCCTCGTTCATCCCCATCACCTACACCACGCCTTCGATGTTCTGACCTTATAGTGCTTGGCCTGCCCTGGAAGACAGGCGAGGATGCTGTACGTGAATATTTTGCTGCTTTTGGAGAGTTGCTCATGGTCCAAGTAAAACGCGATGTAAAGACGGGATTATCGAAAGGTTTCGGATTCATCAAGTTTGCAGATTATGAAGCTCAGTTACGTGCGTTAGGTCGACGACACATGATCGATGGGCGTTGGTGTGATGTGCGTATACCTAATGGCAAAGACGGTGGTGCTAGCGCTCATCGTAAGGTCTTCGTGGGTAGGTGTACTGAGAACCTGACAGCAGACGACTTGCGTGAATATTTCGGAGCCTTTGGACAAGTAACTGATGTATTTGTACCGCGACCGTTCCGTGCATTCAGCTTTGTAACGTTCCTAGACCCTGAAGTAGCACAATCATTATGCGGACAGGATCACATCATCAAAGGTGTTTCTGTGAATATTTCTACTGCATCACCCAAGAGAGACCGTACCAATGGTGCACGGGGCTCACAACTATTGGGTTGGGGTCTAGTAGAAGCCGGTGGGGGAGGTGCACGTGTATTCAACTGGGCTGGAGATGCTTGGCCTCAACAGCCGCCCCATTCAGGCACCACCCCACATGGCGCAATTGATAAACCCTACCTCAAGTACGAGTGACATATAAATGTATATAATATCTTTAAGACCTGCAGATTCTGTAGAGAACAGCCCTCCAGTGTGTGTTTGATAATCTGTTTGTTGATCATTGTCAAATTTTATACAAAATGTGTAAATATTATGGTATATAATATGAAGTATGGAATTGTCCTGATGTTTAATTTAGACTTCATGGTAGTTCATTATATAGTATTCATGATGGCTCAATGATGTCATAAGTCTATATATATATCATACTCATGTCTGCTGGGTAATAAATCTCAATCAGAGATTACATTGTGGACTGTGAGGTTGTCATCTATAAAATCTAATTATTCTGATTAATTAATTATTATTTTTCATCATTATTTTTAACACTTTCTATAGTCATAAGTATGAATTTGTTTTATTATATTACTAATTATTTTGTGTATCACCATCTGGGTCATTAAGTTTTCAGTAGTTAGTTTAGATTCTGCTCAATCAATACTTATAATGAGGTGAACACATCCAAGAGAAAACAGAGTTGCTGTTTCCATATAAACAGACCTTGAAATCCATCAATGATCCTGATAATCAAAGTTCATTTCATTTCTCATGCATCCACATAGCATGCATTTGTCGCGAAATATATGACTTGCTAGTAGACAAAAATGACTAAAAACTATGGTCAAATTAATTTCATTTCAATATGTATAGAGTATTTAGTAGACCAATACTTGCTGTGAGGACGCTAAATTAAAGTTTTAGAAGAAATTAACAAATTGTTAATTAAAATAAAAAAATACCTATTTTTTATATAAAAAACTTTAATGTTACAATAATCTGTTGTTTTAGTTTTTACAAAATTATTTATTATATTTCAGACACAAAAGTTAACCAGGTTTTTTTAATATTCTGATATGATACATTCAATGATTCTCTTCAGTGAGTGTAATTCCCATCAGATGATTCTTAAGGATATTTGAAGTGTCAGTTCATTTCATAAATACACCTATTGCTGTAGGGAATTTCATATTTCCAATCATAACTTTCCAGTCAAATAGTATGATAAAGATTTATTGGTTTTCGCATTGAATAAAAAAGAGATCCAGATAAAATTATAATACAATATAAACTCTTTTCTAAACTCTGCTTTATACAAACTGCTGGTACTAGTTTTTTTTTCATTTTTATCAACAAATCAAATTAATTTTAATCCCCTAAGATTAATTCAAAGAATTACTAAAACTTAATTTGCCGATGACAGGTTTAACAAGTTTTCTTTCATGAAGATAATAATATCTGATCATATTTGTTTTGTTCATTTTAATTTATGAGATAATTATGAACAATCAGTGATGGAAAATTGTATAATTGTTGCGTCGTCGATTGAATTTTAGAAATCAAGACAATCACGACGATATAGTTAGACGTTTGTTTACCAATAACATAACTTCACGCCTTTTTCTACCCGAAGGTGTAGACAGCGGCTGTTAAGCCTCGTCTCGCCGTTATGTTTACGTTCCAAATCAAAAAGGCCACCTTTTAGATTTCGGACGTAAACATAACGGCTATTGCCACAGAAATAGATCAAGATAGAACGGCGAATAGGCGTGGCAAGCGTGCCAAAACCATGCACTATATTGCATGCTTTCCGAAACTCGCTCTCATTACGCAACGAGCGTTCCTGCCATGCGTTCAGGACGTAAAAAAATAGATAAAACGTCACATATATGCCTTATTATGCTGTGGCAAATTGTAAAAACAAAAGTAGTGAATGAAATATGAAAAAAGGAAATATTTCGTATGATCAGTAAGTACAGAAAATCAGTAGAAAGTATTTTTTTGAGATTATAAATTATTATTTTACTTTTACTATGTTCAATAATTACGATCACAAGTTGTATATTTTTTCGTTATGATGAATATCCATTGCTGTCCGCATTCAACGCTCGTATACAAAAACATTGCGCGTATAAATTATACGCGTAATGTACGTCGAATCGAACGAAATACACAATACACCTGCCAGTTGATCGCTGTGTCTGTTAATCGCTGTGATTGGTCTTCGAATGTTAGAGATGGGCACTCCATGTATCGTTGAGTCTTAGGACTTATCGATAAATTAATTCAACAATAATTTGAGTATCAGCTCATGTCTTGCTTTGTCCCTACTTTATTCTAACACCACAAATTTCAACCAAAGTGCTTCGTAATTACATTGGCAGCAGTTTATTTGACAGTATAAGTTTTCACCAATTTGACCAATCGCCGATGGAAAATCATCTCGTTCTTCTCAAACGGGCAGTAACCGAGGTATATGTAGACGTTCGGCTTCGTTATTTAACCAGGACTGTGAGGCCAACCCTTACAAAAGGGCAAATATTTAATAAATACGTATAGTTTCAAGGACAGTAAAATATTTATAATTAAATTTTATATACTGTTGGAAAAATATGTTTTAGGTTTTAATATGTCGGATTAAAGTATTTAACATGTTTTACTTTCTATGATTATCGTTACACAAAATCAATAAAGTTGGTAAAATATAAAAATAATAAAATTAACATACGTTGCCGATATTAACATCGATAATCTAATGTGTGTGTCTCCTAACTAGTCGCCCCGCTCACAATGAAAATGACGTCACACTGTGGGCGTGGTTTTTCAAAAAAGTGACACGCTCGAAATGTATGGAAATATGACATCGCGGCCGTTCTATCTTGATCTATTTCTGTGGCTATTGCCAAACCGGGCATAAAGTTTTCAGTCATCGCTATTTATCACACATAACTTACGAAATTAATTTCGAAAAGTCATTGGTGTGAGGATTCAGACCCACGACCTCTGGATTCTCGGAAGCGGGGACTATTTATTTGTCAATCTTTCATTTTTATTGGATAATAAACAAGCGGGTCATCTGATCGTAAGCAACTACAGCCGACCATGGACACCTGCAACACTAACAGTGGTACAGTAACGTTGCCGACTTTTCAGGGAGTAAGGAGGGAAGGAAATGAGGTGGGCTTGCGGATACCTCTCTCACCGCACAACGTGTGCAACTTTACGTCGTTATTCTCAGAGGTCGTGATATTTCACCGGTCGAGCCGATTCATGCAGCGAAAATAAGTGGATAAACAGGTGCATAATATATGTCTTACTCTACATTTTTTAAGGGATAGGAGGTCAAACGAGCAAGCGGATTACCTGATGGTAATTGACCACCGCCGTTCATATACATCAGTAACACGGATAGTGTATCACTTGCTTGGCGTCCTATATGGGAGTAGGTTTCAGAAATCCTCTCTCACTCAACGAAATACGGCATCAGCCACGTTACGTCGATAATTTGAGAGGTCAAACTGTGATTTAGAGTCATGACGACAGCCGCTTATGTTAGAACCTTTTAAAATATGACTTGTAAAATCAGCGGACTTCGTAACGCTTTAGAAATCAATAAATTTGGACCAATTAAACATATGATAAAGGTGATTAGGCTTGGACGTCCTCCGAGGGATTAGCAGTTACAGAGATTAGAGCGTACAAACACTGCTTGATTTGTAACTGTATCTCTCTTACCATATATAATTTTATGTGTTATTTTATTACTCCTCACATTTTGTGTCTGCTGGGGACTGCTAAATTACAAAAATTTTATTAAAATTTTGAATATTGTGTACAATCTTATCGGGATAGCTTAAGTACATCTCATAAATATTTAACTTGTATAGTAATTTAACTATTATTTTTACGTATTTAATAAAGGCATAAAAAGATAGGCACCTAGAAAAAAGGGCGCGACTATTGCCATAATTTGTTTATTTATATATTATATTAGAACGCATAACTTTCAACCGCGTATAGGTGTACCTATTACCTAGTTTCGAACCCAGTACCTTACATATAGAAATCCAAGTACCAAATCATTAGGCTACCGAGACAATAGCATCCGTTATCTATCCATAACTCAAGTATTTAGTTGCTTAGCTTGAAACTAGAGGACGCTGTGGGTATTGTTAAAAAAAAAAAGTGAACATGACATCAATTTGCAATAAAATTAACGTCTATACTAACGTTCTTCTAATTATCTTGATAAAGGGCCAAAAAAACACACGAGCAGTGCCGTAACCTTGGTCTGAATCAGTGATAATGATCGGCTCATCTATACGATATGTTTATTTTAATCATTTCTTTACAAACCTTGCCTTTAAAACATTTCTAATAGAATTGCTTTTAATATCTACAAATATATACACGACATATTCGACTACAGCTTGTGTTACGATGCCAGAACGTGTCGAGAAGCAGACTATGTGTCATTTATTGCTAAATCTAAAAATTAAATCACTCATCGTCAGCTAAGAAGTGAGTTTTAGCGCCTGTTTATAAACGTACCTAAGTTACTTGATTAGAGGCAAAAACAAAATACTATTTGCCATTTTTTGGCTTATTGATTGTACTGTAATTTTAATGAGCAACATGGCAAAAAGTGAATAGGCATTCTTGAGTTAGCTTTAGACGTGGCAGTGGTATTACGAGATGACTCTTTTCGGTCAATTAGCGCAAATACTTGGCCGCCCAGTCAACACGCGCTGCACCGCTGCCCACCACAGTTGTTTCTGCAACAAGTTCACTTACAATTTAATATTTAAGTCCCCTTATATGCTTAGATATCTTGGAAACTATACGTAACGAATTTTGGATTCGCACTTTAATTGCAAACGCTGGTTAAAGCCTAAGTAATAGATCAGATAGACATATATATTATATGTCTATCTAGAATTGACATGGCGGTTGCGCCGCGCAGTAGCACCGTCCGAGGCTTGCCGATAAACAGCTCAAATTGAACTTGTCCAAACTATACCTACTCATTTATCAATTTTGATGCGGAACCAAGTTCGCCAGCTCAAATTCAAAATGTCCAAAATATACCTACTCATTTATTACTTTTGATGCGGAACCAAGTTCGCCAGGTCACTTATTAATTATAATAGCGTGGCATCCTGTCTTTATACTGTTAATAGTATAATAGGTATAGGAGAGGGATACTGCGACTAGCTAAACCGTCGAACTTTATTCCGCATCAAAAGTAATTTAAACAGCGTTTACAATTAAAGTGCTAAATCTCGAAAATTATCACCTTTTCTTTACTGAATGCATGAATACACTATACATGAATTATACACCTACTATTTGTTAAAAGACTGCATCTAAATCCGTTGCGTAGTTTCAAAGATCTAAGCATATAAAGAGACAGACAGCGGAAAGTGACTTTGTTCTACACTATGTAATGATTCTTAATTGGATTTTAAACATTATTTTTACCTCTATGTGCCCGGAGCGGCAGTGGTCGGAAAAGTGAGGTGTCTATCCTGGAACCGGTGACATAACGCGCTGCACTCAAGTAAGCAGCTGCAGCGCCCCCGGGCGGGACGTGAGCAGCAACTGACGGTGCCTGAGACGGAGCCACGACTGCCGGTGGTTGTAACGCCACCAGCACGCTACGACCACGATTTTCTCCTCCACCCGCGCGGTACTCACGTTGCAAACCCGACACACGCCTAAGTGGCTGTTCGTTTCCAGCTTCGTGCAGCACTTCACCTCTGTAGAGATAATACTTAGGAACTGAATTCTTCTTAAAAATATTTCAACTGATAATTTCCATGTATTTTTTTTTATGGAATAGGAGGGCAAACGAGCAGACCTGTCACCTGATGGTAAGCAACCAACGCCGCCCATGGACACCAGCAACACATATAGTGTTACTGTTGCGTTGCCGACCTTTAAAGGATAGGGGATAGGAAAGGATGGGGAACGGGTGGGCCTCCGGGTACCTCTCTCACCGAACGAAACGCGGCATGCGCCACTTTACGTCGGTCTTCTGAGAGGTCGTGGTATTTCACCGGTCGAGCCGGCCCATTATATAATAATTTCCGCCTATGCTGAACGTGGTGGAGAAAATATTTTAATTTTCAAATTGGTTATAGATAACTAAAATAATGGTTTCGTGAAACAAGCAGAAGGGAAATATAAATATTAATTTTTAGTAGGTAGAGATAAAATGTATTAAAATTGTGGATAACATTTTTGCTAACTGCCCCCGAGGCCATTATTGGCTATAATTAAACCCGTCCCTGCTTGTAATGTAGATTAATATATTATTATAATTCAACGTACCCTAGTATATCTGCAAATCTATCACGTACTGGTGGCTGTGGTAGAGCCACGTGTAGAGGCACTGAAGGTATTGGTGATTGAGTGCTCTCCTGAACGTTTTCTACCTCAGCCCGAGCGGTACTTCTGTAAGAACACTTGAAGTCTAGTAGAAGCGATTCACTTATTTTCTTACAACTAAATTATATTTCCAAAATTTAAAGTGTGGTACATTTAAAGTTTCTTAGAATCAAGTAAAAAATCGTCGTCGTTATTCCCGGTGTTTGATGACGCGCGCAGTGGTGAGACGGGAGTCCCATAATTCCCGGAAGGACGGTAGCGTGCCATGTATTGTGCAAGCCGTGTTAGCAAGTCTCTAGAGGCGAGATGCCTCAGTACTCCCCGTCGCCCAGAGAAAAGAGAGATACCAGAAGAGAAAGTGGTTTGCTAGCATGCTCAAAGGTTCAATCTCTTAGGAATTTTATGTTAGTGTGTGTGTAGTTTTAGACTCAAACCCACCTTCTTGCTCTGGAAGCCGGTGGTGGCAATACTAATGCTGCGCCCACAGCGAAATATGGAAACCTGGAATCAGACCAGTGAAATTTATACAAATTATTTCATAGACATATATCAGTCAAATAATTTAATTTTACCACAGACAAGAAAAACATACCGAAGCGCTTGGGGAGCAGTCGGACGTTCTCGTGGCGGGTAACGCAATAGTGCAACAAATAACGCCAGAGCCGGTGGCGAAGCTGTGGGTACTACTCGAGCTAAGGGTACTCCTGCACTTGTAGGAAATCTGAATCTTAACGAATCTGCAAGAGCATAACCCTCTGGCCAGTCATCGCGATCAGGTGTCCCAAGTATTGCACATATCTTATGAAGTTGATCAATTTCGGAGTTACCAGGGAATAGTGGTCGACAAGTATACAACTCCGCCATAATACAGCCTACAGCCCATAAATCTATAGGAGCTCCGTATCGCGTATCATGTAATAAAACTTCAGGTGCTCGATACCAGCGTGTAGAAACGTAATCAGTGTACGGAGGTCGCGAACGTACTTCACGCGCCAAACCCAAGTCAGCGATCTTCACCAACTCAGCTCCAGCGCAAAGCAAATTTTCAGGTTTAAGATCTCGATGAAAAAAACCGTGTCGATGCATATGAGCTAAGCCCTGTAATATTTGATACACAATATTTCTCAGCACAGGTTCAGGAAATGGACGCTCTGCATCACGAATTAGTTGGTATAAATTTCCCCGCATGTACTCAAACACAAAATACAAAGTATCATTCTCTCTAATCACCTCACGCAATTTGACTATGTTAGCGTGATTGAGTTTCTTCAAAGATTTGACTTCGCGTAAGTTCATTGCTTCGTCCCAGGAGTAATATTTTCGTTTCATCCTCTTGATTGCAACTTTTTCACCTGTGTCCCTGCGTTGAGCAAGCACAACGGAACCGTACGTGCCATCACCTAGCTGCTGTAACACTATGTAACGATTCATTGTGTTTTATTCCTCTGTGTGTTAATTTATGTACATATTGATGATTCTCACTGCTTGGAAAAAATATTTTGTCCCTTGCTATATCGTTTTGATTTCTACACACATGTAATAAAACCGTTTACTATTAGATGCAATATACCACATATTCAAAACGACTGTGAATTATTTACCAAATTTTAACACTATTACTATTTAATACTCTTGCAGTAGAAACGCCCTGAATTAATGAACACTTATATTTTATGATTATTAGAACATACACATTATTAAGTTATCCAGAAGTAATTACCTTACAGACTAAATATTTACTTAATATCAATAAATAAACATGTTATTCCGTAATAGTTTCTATGGTAACGGTAGTGAGCATAGTGTGTTATGTCTACTACAAAAATTATTAAGTACATACTCATGAGAATATAATGTTTTAAATCATTCTAAGAACTCTTTGAAAACGCAGATTTACAAATTATAATAATAAATACATAATAATAATAAATTGGTGAATATAGAAGACGTAATAAATAAACTTGTTATTGCAATGCATTGAAATTGTAGACGTGATACGACTGTATGCGCTTGAAATTATTACACTAATAACTTGGAAACATAAATATTGGCATGTAAGTTTTCTCTCACTCTTCCTTCGATCTAAAATAGATAAAATCATGAGTGCTAGATAGATAGTTACTAATTACTGTTTAATAGAGGTGAGTAACTCAGGAGAGATAGATAAAAATGATATGTATCTGACTCTTTCTATCCATCACTCTATCTTTCACTTACTTTATGAATCTATCAGTGTATCTTTTCAATCTTTTGAATCGCGATCATTTCGATCATAGCGATCACTGACTAGGAGTGATCGCAACGGATGTATATCGGCGATGAGTGATTACATCAACATAAGTTCGTTTCGTAGAACGAACCACGCGTTTTGTTTGAATTATGGTATGCCATGGTTCTGATATATGATGCGTTATTATATTATTACAAAATTACAATATTTAGTTTAGTGTGAGTAATTTAATTCTATCAATATAATATTGTTAAACAATCAATAATTTTATTTGGTTGCTAAGGCTTAATTTTATTTAAATAATAATATGCACAAAAAGTGGTAGAGGCAAGCAGTTCGCTGCATGAATGGGCTGGCTCGACCAGTGAAAACCACGACCTCTCAGTATTTCACCGGTCGAGCCAGCCCGTTCATGCAGCGAACTGCAAGACGCTACCACTTCATATTTATAGTATAGTTATTATTATTAATAATACTCCATTTTTTTACTATAAATTTCTAATGTAGTTAGTATTAATAATAATATGTAAAAAATATATTATAATAATATAGTTATTAATATTATAAAATACTAATACAATAGTATTAATAATAAAATTCAAATTCCTTGTAGGGCTCGTTATCTTTTCTAAAATAACAATCGAACCATGTTGAACATGGGCAGCCATGGATTATGCACGGAACGCTTGTTGATACAAAAATATATAATGATATAAAAGAGTGAATATATTCACTTTTGAATTTGATCACTCGGTGATCAAATGTATCACGCTGAGTAGAATGAGTGGTGAGTTGTCGCGCGGAGCGCGATTCAAAGTGATATAGTGATAGAAAAGAGTGATACATATCGCAGTGATCAAAAGATTCATATGCATCTTTTCTTTTCACTGATACATTAATCCCATGTCTACTGTTTAATATCGCCGGTCCAAAATGGACCAAAAAGTTCGATTGTAATCCTAAAAAAATATGTAAATTTGTGTTTATTTTTATCGGTATCAAATTTTTTTAATATGTGGCTAATAAATGGTTAATTGAATGATATAAAATAACTTTACCGATATTATAAATTAAAAATTCATGAGCTTGGCTTAGACTGAGTGTTATGTTCCAAAGATGAGTGCAGTGTTGACTAGGTGTAGAGTAAGTCAGGAGCAATTAGACATTCTAATATCGTTTATGGAAGAACACCAAGATTTTGCAGCTGGAAAACAATCTATTTACTCACGCTTTAGTGCTAGTAAACTGTGGCGACTGTTAGCAGAACGTCTGAACGCGGCGGCGGCAGACAGTGGCGGCGCGTTTAAATCTCCTGACAAGTGGTGCAGGGTTTGTATATTATTTACAAGAAAACTCAAATAAATCACTAGTTTTTAGAAAGCTGCGCTACTTATTTATGTAGACGGGTGATCATGGCATATGGCACAATTGGAAACTAATTAAATTTCCTAGCTCTAAACAAATCAGATTCATCTTGCTGTACAAAGTTGTCACATTGCTAATCATATTATAGTCAGTTCATATTATCTTTTTTTCTACTTTTATACCCTTAATTTGTAAAAAAAAAATTACAGTGTTATCTCTATTTGGTCTCATAAGATAGAAACAAGCTCCTTGGCCAGACATCAGGCACAACTTGTTCAGTCAGCATATTATGTGTTTGTAGATTTCAAAAAGAATTGTCAATGAAGATGTGTGATACTCTTCTCATCTGCAGGAAATCTTATCATATGCTATGAATTATTTACTTTTTTTATTTTAGTACTGGGCAGATATCAAGTACAAAACAAGAAAAAAGGCAGCAGCTGCTGGTGCTTTAGGTGAACTCACAATTGCTGAAGAACGTTTACAGAATATATTAAACAGCAGTGGACAAGAATGTAAGCAGACAGTTCTAATTGTTATACATAATAGCTGGAAAGCAATATAATGATGTGCATTTTGACCATGTTAAAGTCTATTTTCATGCGAACTCTACCATACCCAGCTCTTTAGAGCTTTATGACAATTTAAAACTGCTTCTACATTATAAACCTTTACTGGGCACTTGATATCTTCCCTCAAGTTCTGGTTTCTCATCTATACTCCATACTGAATTAACATTTTCATTTCTTAAATTTTCGCGAATCGCATTCATAACATTAAAACAACTTTTTATGGATTACATCGCATTTATTGAGAGTGTATTTTCTATTTATTTCTCGATGTTTCGAACTCTTTACAGAGATCATTTTCAGGGGTAATGACAAAGAAAATTTTTAAAGCTCTAGATTGAGATTCTTTTTTTAAAGCTCTAAATAAACGTGATATAATCCATAAATAAATTTTAATGAATTTAAATTAAGAAAATAGTGTTAAAAATTTCAATGAATATAAATTAATAATAGTGTGAATAAAAAAAAAATATTTTATTTAAAAAAAAGCGTGGGGTGCATGGTGTCAATAGTTATAAATATTTTATTGACAGATATGAGTAGAGTGATTATCATTTCGATAATATCTTAAAAAGCACCCCACGCTTTTTTTAAAATAAATTTTTTTTTTTTATTCACACTATTATTAATTTATATTCATTGAAATTTTTAACACTATTTTCTTAATTTAAATTCATTAAAATTTATTTTTTAGTTCGGTTTTCTAAAAAAATCAAAATCGCGCCCAAAGAAGTCGGTTACAAACAAACATACAGGTGAAGCTAATAAAAATTGTTTTAATGTTACTAATAAGCTAGTTGAAATTTAACATTTAACCAATAAATAGAATAATGAACTCTGTGACTCATGGACAGATTCAAAAAATTAGGTGGTTATTCAGACCTCAAATTAAATAATGCAATTGATATTTTTGTTATTCAATATATATTTATAACAAATAGTTTTCATGTATTTCTTCTACATAATGTATTTGTACAATATATTTTATAAGAGTTGACCTATCTGTCTGTTTTATATTTATTTCTTAGATTTTCGCGAATCACCTTCATAACATAAAATATCTGTTTTTGCGATAAAATTATGAATGTACTAAAAATGCACCACACACACATTTTAAATACTGGTTTTGTATTGTCCATAGCAACTAGCGGCGGAAGACGCGGGAGCCATTCTGACGAGGAAAGAAAGCCTACATTGCTGGATGACGATATGTGTTCGGAAGGCTCTGCTGCAGGACAGGCAGATGGAGCTCTTCACACTGAAGAGTTACTGGCTGAAGCTGCGATGCGCAGCGCTCTGGCTGCTGAGAAGCAGGCAGAAGCGGTCACACAGGCAGTGGACCTGCTTAGAGACCTGGTGACGATACTGCGAGAACGTCGTGAACCGCAGCATGCACCCCTGGTACCTGATCATCTGGCACCACTGCAACACCACCATCACCGTCTCTAAGAACTTCTAACTTAGATTGCCATTCCCTTACGTACCTTATCCTATGTAAATAGGGTACATAATAAGCATGTAAGAAATTATACATTTCTACACAATTATGTATACTGTAATTGTCAATAATACAACAGGAATATTAGAATTATGCCCATAATAACTACTGGAGTCACAGAATCTATGTAATAATAAGTTCAATCATTTGCATATAATATATGATCTCATTTAATCACGATAATTCTAAAAAAAATTAACTTGAGTTTTGACTAGAAGTTGCTTTATGAGCTTGTGTATGTGCTGCAGGCGCAGTGCCGACCAGCTGTGCCACTCGATGGTAAACTTCGTCAGCTCGAGTCCTCGCCCGTACTGCCCCATAACGTAAAACATCTTGCAAAAAACTGGGCCTGGCACGAAGTGCAACTGCCTTCTCCCTGATTGGAGCTAGAACTCTTGAGAGTGCTCCAGCTACCACAGCCTTGTACTGTAATGTATTTAGTCCATCCGCTTCTTCCACAACCTCTTCTGGCAGCTTATCCTCAGCAAGACAGTGGATGGTCACTAAATTGGATACAGCTGGCCTATTGTCCGGATCAAACGTCACCTGTAGCATAAGTGTGAGAAGTTACAGTAACACAAAATTAATAAATCAAGAAAGAATGTAACTTAACATAAAGTAAATAGTATTAGTTACAATTTCATTATCACTATCATTTGCTTTTGTGTTAAGTATAATATTGTAATGGTAAGGTATATAGAATATAGACAATAAAAATAAATATTAAGTTTCTAAGAAAACTGTTTTCATATTTTTGTCTTATGAACACGCTTATACTATATACACTATAAATCTTTTAAAATCATGTCCAAATATAACAGTTTTTTTTTAACCAGCTTGGATACAAATGAACAGCAGCAATACTGTTCATTTATATCCAAGACAATATTAATTTTGTCCCAAATGGAATAGGTGGCGAACCTATTGCCATACCGGGCACAAAGTTTTTAGTCATTTATATGTATCACACATGATTTTCCAATGCAATTTCGAAAAGTCATTGCTGTGAGCCAGGATTCGAACCCGCGACCTGTTGATTTAGAAGCGGAGTACTCGACCACTGGATCACCGAGACCATAAAATAGCGTTACTTAAATTACTTAGAATAAAGTAGCGTTAATGTCATTATATATGCTTGTAAAAAATTTATTTGTACCTGAGGAGTAAAATCTGTGACAGCTTTCCTGATTTTTAGTTGGATGACATCGTCAGGGTCTGTTATGAGAATGCGTGACTTTGGATCAGTGTCCGATTTGGACATCTTTTTGCTTGGATCTCGGAGACTTCGTATTTTATCACTGCCGTCTTCTACAAAATTAAGAAACCACAAAGTACTAGTAACGTAAGTCTACAAAGTAACAGCCCAGACATTAAAGCTAGCAAAAAATGAGAATTACAGTGGGGCCAAGGAGTTCGCTGCAAAATGGGCCCGCTCGACCGGTGAAATACCACAACCTACCTACTACCTTAAAGGTCCGCAACGCGACAAGGTTGCTGGTCTCCATGGGCGGCGCAGGCTGCTTACCATCAGGTGACACGCTTGATCGTTTGCCCCCCTATCCCATTAAAGAAGATGTGATTGGGGCTTGATGTCTTAAGAATGTTGGTATATATAAGATGTTTACCAGCTAATAGAGGTTTTGGTGTTGGAAACACCTTGCCGTACCGATGATGGAAAGTGCGTACAAGTTGTGAGGCAATCTGCAGGTGTTGCAACTGATCCACACCCACTGGCACATGTGTGCCACGGTAAATCAGCACGTCAGCTGCCTGAAAGCAAAGAAATTACCGTTTTTTTAAGTGTTATAAGGCGAACCTAACCAATAGGCTATTTATTCCATTTGGGACGCAAACATAACGGCGAGACGAGGCTTAACAGCCGCTGCGTACACCTTCGGGTAGAAAAGACGTGAAGTTATGTTATGTTTATGTTACAAAGCAAACAAGAAGTCACATCACCTGATGATAAGCAACTAGCGCCGCATTTTAAATAATTTGTTAAATTTTGTACATTTAACTATTTTTAAGTGTCAGGAAAGACCTATGAAAATAAAGTGCGTTGCCGGTCTATAAGGGAGTGGGCCTCCAGATGCCTCTCTCACCAAACGAAACGCGACTTACGCCACTTTGCGTCGATATTCTGAGAGGTTGTGGTGATTTACCGGTCGAGCCGGCCCATTCATGCAGCAAGCTGCGTGGCTCTACCACGGTTTAAATAAAATACTATCGTCTTCGTGAAATTTCATCCAGGCTCATATGTAGGATTCATCAACAATTTCTTTTTTAATCTACATATCTTTAAGATTCACCTCCGAAATATACAATCCCACATGTAACTTTCGTATACATATTGTAAATGAAAACGGCAACAAATAATAAGTTTTGAAATTTTGTAAGTTTGTTTCTGTTCATTCCAAATAAACTTAAAAAGGGTTCTAAGATTTTGATAGATTACACATAGATAGATTTTGAAGTAACTTGGGTATATACTTTACAAATGAAACAAGATATCTGATAAGAAAAAAGATTTAGATCTCTGGTAAGTTACCCGCGAATTTCTCGGGAAAACGTCGACGAGCACCGGAACAAACTTATGTCTAAAATCGAAACTTTGCTTAGTCAAGTTTCGGACTGGTCCAATTCAACCCTAAGACACAGGTCTGCGCGTTTACCGCTAAAAAGACACCCTTTGTCGTAGCTCCCTGCTTTGAGAGCACTCCCTTACCTGCCTCAGCCGCTATCGGAAGTCTTGGTGTCGACTTGTCGAGTCACGTCCAGTTCCGCGGTCATCTGGAGGGCAAGGCCAAATTGGCCTACAAAAAGCTTGGTGTGCTCAATAGAGCGGGACAGTATTTCACGTCAGGTCATCGCCTGCAACTTTACAAGGCGCAGGTCCGTCCTCACGTGGAATACTGTTCACATCTTTGGGCGGGGGCACCCCAGTACCAGCTTACTCCATTTGACCGCATCCAACGACGCGTGGTTCGGCTTGTCGACAACCAAGCTCTTACCAATGACCTTGATCCTCTGGTGTTGCGGAGAGAGGTGGCATCGCTATGCATCCTCAACCGCATATACCACGAGGAGTGCTCTGAGGAATTGTTCGGATTAATACCAATAATTTTCGCCATCGCTCGACGCGCCAACGCTACCACCCGCATTGGCTGAATGGTTGGCGATCGACAACAGTGCATTTCAGCAGGCACTTCTTGCCACGCACTGTTCCTTCATGGAACCAGTTGCCGGCGACGGTATTTCCGGACCGCTACGACCTAGGAACCTTCAAGAAACGAGCCTATTCTCATCTGAAAGGCCGGCAACACTGATGTGATGCCCCTGGTATTCCAAATCCAAGAATTTCAAGTGTGAAATCTCACGACCTCTCGGAATATCGGCGTAAGTTTCTGAGAGAGGTATCTGAAGGCCCGATCCCTTTTCCCCTCCTACTTCCTTATAGGATGGTAACGCACCACGGTGTTCATGGGCGGTGAGTAGTTGCTTACCATCACTTGAGCCACTTGCTTGCTTACACTCGCATAAAAAAAGAATTCAAACACCTTCTTCTTTATTATACTACAGATTACCTGTAGGACTGGATATAGCAGGAGACCAAGAGGGACCTCCTTTATTTTTGCAGATTTTTCTTTATATTGTGGCAGATGTGAAAGACGAGCTTGAGTAGCAAGGCAAGTCAGTATCCAGCATAGTTCTGAATGCCGTGCAACAGATGACTGGGTAAATAACACACTGCGTTCTGGGTCAATGCCACTTGCTAGGAGGCATGCGGTCAGTTCCAGCACATTCTCCTGTAGCTTCACTGGATCCTGCAGACATAAATGATAATTAGTCTGTTATAGCAGTATTTTAACAGTGATGCAGAAAAATTAAATAAAAGTTTATTTTTCTTCTTTTTTGAATTATTTTAGTTCTTTTATATAAATATGACAACCAACTGTTGCCAGTAACTTTGACAATGTCATTAGTCATAAATGCCTATTCTTTTGTAGGAATTACTAAATCTAAAATCTAGTTATGATTCCACCTGCCGTTCTAATAATTGTTTATTAGTTTATTTCGGACATCTTGCTTGTGCTTCCAGTAATTAATTTAACTAGAAATGAGTAGTAGAAATAAACACACCACCAAAATAAATATGATTTTGAATTATAAAAATCAATTAAGATTAGGAAAAGAAATTGGTGCCGATGGCAATAATTCTAATAAGCCAGCCAATTTACATAGTTTTATCATTCAAAATCATTTTAACAGTCAGCATAAGTTATATATCAATAGAAAGTATCATACTGATGCCAAATAACATAATATTTAACATGAATGTATATTAAAATATGGTCCTAGTCTGTTCTATAAATATATGTATAGCAAAATTATCATGCGTAAAAATCATAGAATTCAATTCCACCTGGTGTGTGGTGAGTGAATGCAGGTCAGCAATAAATATCATGAGATCCTCGCCCTGTTCTTGAAGGCGCACACAACGCCTTAGAGCACCAAAATAATTCCCAATGTGAATAGAGCCGGTAGGCTGCAGCCCTGTTACTACTCGCCGAGGCCATTCCTCGCTATTTCTAGAACTATCTTGGTTACCTGTCTAACAAGGAATAACTTAGTGAAGTCCTATTTTTGTTAACTTTTAACAAAGGCAACAAAGCACTACCTTAGAAGTATAGAAGTTAATACATGTAGACTGTATTCCATGCCTACGACGAAGGCAATAATTAAAATGAAACGATTTCCTAGATAAAGTAATAAACATTGTCGGTAACATGTTCATTTATTGAATAAGGTTATGATTTTTATTGGTTCATGTGGTATAATTGAGTTAGATGCGATTACAAGGAGTAAAAGATTTACATTCTTTCAAAAAAATATCTCAGTGATTTGATACATTTGATTAGGCTTGGGCAAAAAATATCGATATATCAAAATATCGATATTTTTTCAGAAAAATATCGATATAAATTAGCGATATTTTTTTCCTCGATATATCAATTTTCGATATTTATTTTCGGATATCAAAATCGATATATTTTTAAAGCTCTGCTGTCTGCTCATGCGTCACATCATGTTTTTGACCAATCCGATTTCTTAAATTTAGAAAATATGTAGTAGGCTGTATGAGTTTAGTTTCTTTGCTTCAAACACAAACAAAAATTACACTCTATGACTTGCTTGCCTATGACAATGACATTGCTTGTTGGTTTGGTTGGTATCACTGCACTGGACTGACTGCATTTTAGAGTGTTGGTACGAACGTTGTTTTGTTGTGTTGTCACGAGTAAGCTAAGCGCAACTCATTGTTATTTTTTTTGTGTGAATTGTATTTATCGGCGTAGAGGACAACGTTCTCCGGATAAAAATCCTGATCAAGCGGGATCAGAACAAGCTAGTGGGCCTAGTGGGTCCTCTATCTGGTCCAGACATGAGAAATTATTAAATCTGAGCATAGCTACGTCAGAGGTTCCAAGCAGTAGAGGGGAACACATCAAACAAAGAGTGCTCCTGATGTCAATATCAAACAAATGGTTTGAATAATGTTTTTGTTTATTTTGTTTCTTTTTTTTATATCAAGCAATTCGAAAAAAAATTTTTAAATAATAAAACTTATGTTGAAACAGCCAGATGTGTATTTGCTTTAAAATTTCGATAATTTTGACAATTTTTATAAATAATTGAAAATTGGGCAAAAAATATCGATATATCGAAATATCGATATTTATTGTTTGATATATATCGATATATTTGAAAAATATCGATACGATAAATATCGATATTTTTTTTCCATTTGCCCATCCCTACATTTGATTAAATTTGATATGAACCACAGAGCCAGTGTTGCCAACCTCGACTAAGCGTCCCCCCCTAGCGTCGTCTCGAAATCCCCCTCTTTCCCCCTAACACTAACTCAAGATCACCCTAGACTATATTGGAAAAAAATTCTTATTCGAAATAGGCATCTTGGTTCAACGACAAATTTAAAGGAAAAAAAGAAAATACACACTTGAACAATGAAAAGGAGGTTTATTTAAAAATATATATTAAACTTAAAGCATAATAAAAAACGCGTAATACATTTTTTTGTTTTTAAATTCCATTGACGTCAGGAAAGCTATCGAGAATTCCACCGAAATCATCGGCTTCGCTGTCATTTTGCGCTTTACTTTTAAAGTCATACATGTTTACGTTGAACATTTATTTATATAGATGTGGTTCGTTAGTGTTAGAGCCGTTACCGTAACGGCTCTAACACTAACGAACCACATCTTCGCTTTTTGCTCAGTCGGTTACTCGTATTTCACTCGTCGTCCAATTGTTTGTCTTATCATTTCAGTTATTATGCCCGCTTGAGTATTTGCTAGTATCGTTTAATTTTCATCTTAATTTACAGAAAAGATTTTTCTGCTGATGTCTATGAGATTACACACCTTCATAAAATTTAATTCATCAATTCAATCAATCATCTTCTAATTTACGTTACAAAAACCGCTACAAAAGAATTTCCCCCTAGAAAACACCCCTAAAAAAGGTAACTCATGAAAAATGCGTAAAAAAATTATACCCCTAGTGTACGCCCCTAAAAAAATATGGCCCCTAAAAATACCCCTCTTCATCTAACTTATCCCCAAATTTAGGGGGAAAACCCCCAAGTTGGCGACACTGCACAGAGCATATAAATATGAACTTTCATTTGATTGATTGAGCTCACCAGAGTTGCCAACCCCAACAAACGAAAAAACAATAGTTACCTAATAAAAAAACAGTAGAAAACAGTAGGTAGGTTTGTAGTGTCCGACCGACGCTTCGGCTTCGGCTTCGGCCAAAAATCCATCTTCGGCGAGAACTTTGAAGGTCCGAAAACAGTCGGAATTAAATGAACTGTTACGAAAGAGTGTGTGACTGAGGGACCGGACTGCACTTAGTTCAGTGCGGATACTTCTATCACCGAGAAAAAAGCGGCAAGAGCCACTTTACGCCGATATTCTATAGTAGCTGTGGATAATATTGAAGAAAATTATTAAATTACTAATGGTTTATTCTCCACAACTTTCGGCCGAAGGTTGTGGAGATTGCCGATTAATCGGCTTCGGCTTCGGCCAAAAATAGACCTTCGGTCGGACTCTCTAGGTAGGTTATAAAAGGCAGATTTCATAGGTCCAATTGTACTTTGTTCGTATTTTATTAAAAACAATAGATAATGTCAATAACAATAACCGATAGGAATAGGAGGCAAACGAGAAGCGTGTCACGTGTCGCCCACTGATAGTGTCACAATTGCGCTGCCAGGGAGTAGGATGGGAAAGGGAGGGGAAGGAGGTAGACCTCCAGATACCTCTCTCACCAAATGAAACGCGGTATGAGCCACTTTACGTCGATATTCGGAGAGATCGTGGTATTTCACCGATCAAGCCAGCCTTCAGCGAACTGCGTGGCTCTACCACTTTCTAGACAAAACGACGAGAGACAATGAATTGTATAAGATCGTAGAGATTTAAAGTATATGAAGTAGCAGTATTAGCAGTTTATAGAGGTTAGGTTACTTCATCTCTTTCGATAGTAGTGACTGACCGCACTAGTCAACATTAGTTTTTTTTTATTTAAAGGATTGGAGGGCAAACGAGCAGGCGTGTCACGCCGCAGCAATTCAATAAGTGCACGCACATAACATGAATTACTATCGCATAAGATTTTTATTGCATATTTGATTGCTATTTTAGTGTTATAGGATAGATATAACCAACGTAACGTAACCAAACTTTCTTCAATTCCTAACCTTTAATTACGATAGTAGAGGTCAGAAAATTTACATACATAAGCTCACGCCTGTATCCCATGGGGGTAGGCAGAGACTTTGGCTTTCCACAAGCTACGATCCTGACACACATCTTTCGCCTCATCCGCAGTCATACATTAAGTCATGCATTCGCGTCGGTTTCGGGTGCTATGCATTTTGCCTTTTTTAAACAGACCATTTATTTGGTCGTGGTAGCTCCGTCTTGGTATCCCGATCCCGACCCTGCCACTCACATTCGCTTCGTATAGTCTTTTAGTCAGTCGGCTTTCATACATTCTTGCAATATGGCCAAACCATCTTAACATACTTCTCTCCACTTTGGTCACCACATCATCCTTCAACTTGCATTTCTCCCTTAACACGCTATTTTTCATTCGATCCGCAATGATGACTCCACACATACTTCTCAGAGAACGCATTTCCACTGCATCCATCTTACTTTCATGCTTCGCCTGCCACACCGAACACTCACTCCCGTTTGTGAGAGTTGGTACTAACACACCATTGTGAATTGTCAAGCGTGCCTTTTCAGACACAGCCTGAGTACGCATCGAGACATGCAATGCACCACAGATGCACCATTAACTCTATTACCCGCAGTCACTCTCCTTTCAATATTTTCCTCACATTTTCCGTCAGAAAATTTATACATATTTTACACATCAATCAAATAACTACTGTTCTATTCCTATCACACTCATAAACATGATTTACCTGCATAATAAGTAGCTCTGTAAGTAATGTATTAAACCTATTAATGACCATGAGTAGGATATGTATACACAGGACACAGAGCATATAAATACAGTATAACATATAAGTACACAGGAGTCCGAATGTAATATTGCCTTAGGATACTGTGACACATGCTAATAAAGAGCATGCTCGTTAAGAGCATGCTTATATCATTCAGTTATCAGCTTATATCACCACAGTCTCGATGGCGCAGTGGTCGAGCACACGGCTTCTGATCCAGAGGCCCAGGTTCGATTCCTGATACTGGCTCATACCAATGACTTTTCGAAATTGTTTTTGGAAGTTATGTGTGATAAATATCGATGACTGAAAACTTTGAGCCCGGTATGGCAATAGGTTCGCCACCTATTCCATTTGGGACGTAAACATAACGGCGAGACGAGGCTTAACAGCCGCTGCCTACACCTTGGGGTAGCAAAAGGCGTGAAGTTATGTTATGTTATATCATATGCTGTCAATAAGCATTCTATTTTCAACCATGCTGGTCAATATATATGGTAGATATTGGCATGGCTCTCGACTTTCGAGCATGATCGAAACTAGCATGCTCAAGGTCTGTATCGAGAGCATGCTTGATACTAGCATACTCTCATGCTAATAACGAGCATGTTTAACAGTGCTCTTACGTAGCACGAATTCAATGGGAAAGAACCCTTGTTGGTAGAGGGCGCTATCCTTCGAGAAGCACTCGACTTTTCAACGCGTGTTTCAATGTTTATTTATTTGTGTTCATTATATAAATGCTGTGTTTTCTTCGACTGAAAGACTTTGCTGCCATGGTCATGAAATAAATTAAAAAAATGTTCTGTGTTTTGTTGATTTGTTCCATTTGTTTTCGTTGGTTTTCGTTCTTTAATAAAATAATTGATGAGATTTTATGATTTGGCTAAGCCACATTTAAATTAATAATTCTCAGGGACCTTCATTATTAAGTAAATAAATCGTTCTTTTATAAACACGATAACCATACCTACCAATGCTGAGCCATATCTAGTAAGTTTAAACCTTTTTTTTATGAAAGACTATACGAAAATACTCACAACCCTGATTTTTCAACCCTCTACGATCAAGTTTTTGACTAACAAACATAGATACGAGGTCAAACGAGCAAGTGGGTCACCTGATGGTAAGCAACTTCTCACCGCCTATGAATACCGTGGTGCGCTGCCGTCCTATAAGGGAGTCGAAAGGGGATCCGGATCTTCAGATACCTCTTACAGAACAAATGCTTGAATGTCTAAATATAATTTGATTTTATAGTTTAAAACAGATTATTTACGTGTATCTTGAATCCAATTTCAGGTACTACTACAAAATGCAGTGGAGCAAAACTTTGCGTACCGCAGTGAGGTTCGCCCATGCGCGTGTGTCACCAGAAGGCTGTGATGCCAGGTTATCTCAGTCTTCAGGTCGTATGCGAGCGTGGAGAGTTCATACTTACGGGGAACTCTCTGAGTTACGATTAGAGGATGCCCGTGTACCTCCACTACGTACACCAGATGAGGTGCTAGTACGAGTTACTGCTGCATCTATCAACCCTATTGATGTAGCTATGATAGGTTACTATAATTGTACTAATATACAGATATTATTAGTGTTATGCTGCTGAGAGATACATCTGAAATTGGAGTGTGTTGGACCATTTCATTACCCGTACCTCTATTTTTTGGCAGTATTTAATTGATCTTTGTCATCCCCTTTGGTTATTGGTAGTGTCCGACCGAAGGTCTATTTTTGGCTGAAGCCGAAGCCGATTAATCGGCAATCTCCACAACCTTCGGCCGAAGCCGAAGCCGAATGTTTATAAACTCATAGTAATTTAATAATTTTCTTGAATATTATCCACAGCTAAAGAAGAATATCGGCGTAAAGTGTCTCATGTGGCTTATCTCTCGGTGATAGAGGTATTGTAGGTATATCCGCACTGAACTAAGTGCAGTCCGGTCTGTCAGTCACTCACTATTTCGGTTCTTTAATTCCGACTGTTTTATGACCTTCGGTGGGAACTTCGGCTTCGGCCGAAGCCGAAGTTCCCGAAGTGAAGATCTCGCTGAAGATGGATTTTTGGCCGAAGGTGGCCGAAGCTTCGGTCGGACATTAGTTATTGGGATTAGCTATATGATAGCACTGCTCCCTTTTAAATCTGTTTAAAGTTAACAGATTTGAATTGAAATATATAAATAGAAACTTGAAGTATTTAGCTGCATTCTATGAATAATTCAAAAACTTCAAAACCAACCTTTAATGATAATGTAAATATGAAAGTACAATCTCTAAGTAACATTTTCATGCTCAAATGATGAATTGATTTTGATAAAAAAGTTTTTTTATGGTATAGGCAAATGAAGAAACAAATACATACGAAGATGATATTCTTAACATTTTATGTCATGACATGACATGTTTGACATGTATGACATGTTTTGTGGTGTTTTTAAATGGCTACATAATAATAACTAATTCAATATCAACCCATTATCAGTAATCCAATCCCTCTAAGGATTGTTCTAGATGGTACTGTTTTGGAGGGTGTAGAGTCAAATGTATTTCTAGGAGTGACTATAGATAAACATTATGGGTGGAAGCAACATATTGATGCAGTATGCTCTAAATTAAATAAATATGTCTACACATTGAATAGACTAAGGCAAATATCTACAACAGATTCCACTCTCTGTGCCTACCATGGATTTGTCTCTTCGATCTTGCGCTATGGTTTAGTAAAATGGGGTAACTCGGCTGATATATTGAGAGCTTTTAGAGCACAAAAGAGATGTGTCAGGGCTATAAGTGGTGCTGACTTTTGGGAAAGTTGTGTTCCTTTATTTAAAAAATATCGAATCCTTATGTTGCCCTGTTTGTACATTTATGAAATTTCAATTTATTTCCATAAACATATGTATGTATATATTTTCAAAAAAAGATTTTAATAGCAATAGAAGTTGCAGATTCCCTAATAAACTGTTATTGCCTAAGCACCGTACCACAGTGTGCGGTAGAAATTAGTTTTGCATGTCCATTAAAATTTATAATATAAACCTGACAGTTTGAAAATGTTGACATTGACTGTATTTAAAAAACAATTATTTATATTATTGATTGACAAATGTTATTATAATTTAATTGACTTCTTTAAAGATAAAAATTTTATGACATGACATTTTAATCTATTAAAACTTAATATTATTTCTTTAAAATTTGTGGTAAAATATCAGCACTGTATGACTATTTAACACCTGTATATTTTTACGATATTTTCACAAATAAATATTACTTACTTACGAGCAGGCGGGTCACCTGATGTTAAGTGACCAGCGCTGCCCATGGACACTTGCAACACATTTAATGTTACAGTTGTGTTGCCAACGTTTAAGTGAGTAGGACAGGATGGGGAAGGAGGGGTGGACCTCCGGGTATTTCTCTCACCGAACGACACGTGGCATGAGCCACTTTACGTCGATATTCTGAGAGGTCTTGATATTTCACCGGTCGACCTGGCCCATTCATGCAGCGAACTGCTTTGCTCTACCACTGTTATGGTATCAGTCTGATAACCGGTATTGAGTGTGGGTAATCAAAGTTTTGATGATTTTAAGGGAAAACGCGCATTAAAAACATAAAATAATCAAAAAAGTTCTGTTTTTAAAGTTACTATTGTCCTGGATGTGATGGCAGGTGGATATGGTTCCCGGGCATTGAATGTACTGAGAGCGTTGGATGGTGTTGGTGATGTGGAGTTTCCACTGGTTCCTGGACGAGACTTTGTAGGGATCGTGGAAAGGACTGGTCCGGCCACGAGGTTGCATGTCGGCCAGCGAGTGTGGGGCGTGGTGCCCCCACATCGGCAAGGCAGTCACGCTGAATACGTCGTTGTTAAAGATCAATGGGTACTATTTAATACTATACTATTTAAGTAACCCATATAAATACATTCTATCTGCTAATTCTCTGCTATTTTCTTGTTAATACATGCATACATGAATAATACATGCATACATAAGCTCATGCCTGTATCCCATGGGGGTAGACAGAGACTTTGGCTTTCAATAAGCTACGATCTCTACGGCTTTCAACAAACATCTTTCGCGTCATCCACAGTCATACATCTCATCAAGCATTCACGTCGGTTTCGGGTGCTACGCATTTTGCCTTTTTTAAACAGACCATCTATTTGGTCGTGGTTGCTCCGTCTTGGTCTACCGATCCCGACCCTGCCACTCACATTCGCTTCGTATACTGAATTAGTCAGTCGGCTTTCATCCATTCTTGCAACATGACCAAACCATCTTAACATACTTCTCTCCACCTTGGTTACCACATCATCCTTCAACTCGCATTTCTCCCTTGTCACGCTATTTTTCATTCGATCCGCAATGGTGACCCCACACATACTTCTCAGAGAACGCATTTCCACTGCAATCACCTTACTTTCATGCTTCACCTGCCACACCCAACACTCACTTCCGTATGTCAGAGTTGGTGACACACACTATTGTGAATCGTCAAGCGTGCCTTTTCAGACACTTTTTTAACAGTGGTAGAGCCAAGCAGTTTACTGCATAAATGGGCCGGCTCGACCGGTGAAATACCACGACCTCTCAGAAGACCGACGTAAAGTGGCTCATGCCGCGTTTCGTTCGGTGAGAGAGGTAGCCGGAGGCCCATCCCCTTCCCCGTCCTTTCCTATCCCCTTCCCTTAAAGGTCGGCAACGCAACAGTAACACTATATGTGCTACTGGTGTCCATGGGCGGCGTTAGTTGCTTACCATCAGGTGACACGCCTGCTCGTTTGCCCTCCTATCCCGTAAAAAAAAAAAAAAAAAAAAAAAAAAGACAGCCTGACTACGCATCAAGGCATGCAATGCACCATAAACTCTGTTACCCGCAGTCACTCTCCTTTCAATATCTTCCTCACATTTTGCGTCTCTTGTAAACAGACTTCGCAAATATACAAACTCATTCACTTGCTCCAATTTCTCGCCATCCAATATCATATCAGACTGTGACTTCATTCTCTCTCTTCACAACCATAACTTTCGTCTTACTTACATTTATTTTCATACCTCTTCCTCTAAACCCTTCATTCACCAAGATTAGCATGTCTTGTAACTCTGACGCCGACGAAGCAAATAATACCTGGTCATCGGCGTACAGTAGTCACTTGACACCCACCTCTTCTATGCTTAATATATTCTGATAAAGGATAGGAATGCGACTTGCAGTTAAATTTGCTTTCTTTATTCTGTGGTCGTTCTTCGACTCGAGTAGAAATGTTAGGAGAAGGGAAGCAAGAAAGTCATTGTATCAGCACAGTGTCGACCTTGTGCATCAACATATCAGTAGAGGAAGACTGAAAAAGAGAGAGTCGTGTTAACCCCGCCTAGAGTGGGATAAAGGCAGGAAAATAAGTATAAAACGTGGAGTGTCATCTTCATCTTTCTGATATACAGCCGAAACCAATAATCAATCCCAATCCGAATTTTGCTATCTAAGATCAATATTTCAATCCATCTCTACTAATAAGCGTGGCAACAATCAATCCTTGGATTGATTTTGTTCAGGGAATCAATCGACAGATACACAATAATCTTAGATTGGCTTCAATCTTGGATTGGAGATTGATTATTGGTTTCGGCCGTTAAAGAACTGTACCTATATGACAGGCAGGTCCTGCGCCGACTATTTTAGACGAGACATCAGCGGGTGGAGCTCTGTATGGAGCCCTCACAGCATGTGCTGCGCTGAGGGCCGCGGGCCTGCAGGCCTCGGCCTCAGGCCCCGGACGGCCGCGTGTTTTGCTGCTGGGGCTGGGCGGCGTGGGGCAGGCCGCGCTGCAGCTACTCGTGCACAGACACGCTGAGGTAACATTAGCTATACTCCAACGGATTTCGGATTTTACAAATGCTACTGAAGCTTATTGTCTTTGAAATTAATAAAGTTTTACCAGCGCCATCTATGCGAAAATGTAGCTAGATTATGTTATTAATACTTTTACTATATTTAAGTTCAAACGAGAATATCTGTTGATTCCAGGTAAGCGTGGGATGTTCAAGCGACCTGATGCCGCTCGCCCTGCAATTGGGTGCTACTCAGGTGTTCGATCGCCATCAGGAGGACTACAGCCGATGTCTAGAGGAAAACGGACCGTTAGTACACTACCACAGACCATTTCGATAATAAATGAACCTGTTGTTAGCCGTGGCTCCATACATCACCACACCTTTAAGCAAACTTCCACACTCTTAAGGGGGATTTACCCTAGTAAATTCTGTTCAAAATCCTGTTTTGCAACTTAAACAGTCCCAATACCAAATTCCGTCTAATATAGAGAGCTTTGGCATAAAACTTGCCACAAAAATTGAGTTAGTCTATTCCAGGAGCCATTCATTTTTCTACGATCCAAATATGGCATTTTTTTTTTTTTATTATGCCATATATGCCATATTTGGATCGAATCGAAATCGATTAGAAAAATGAATGGCCCCCTGAATGACAAAATTTTAAGAAGCTAATTTGCCGAATCGTGTAAAGTATTAATACCTATTTAAATATTTGATGGTGGCCAGATACGAGGTGATTCTGGATTGCGCGGGCCTCGGTGGTGACGAGGCTACCGCTCGCGCTTGGCGCTTCTCCCGCTACGTCACGCTCACCACCCCGCTGCTGCGGCACATGGACGCGCGGGGCGTGGCACCCGGCGCCGCGTGTGCCGCCGTCACGCTCCTCGCGCAGGGCGCACGCGCCGCGCTGCAGGCCGTCAAACCTGCCACCCCTGCGCCCCCCACTCTGCTCCCCCCGCACGTGCGCTGGGCCTTCTTTGCACCCAACGCAGACGATATAGAAATGTTGCGAACGCTCGCCGAACGACGAAAGGTGCCTCACTTTACATGAACTCTTTACTAGGCCCATAACCTAATTTTATTTATAGAATAATTCTTATAATTATGAGTATAAAGTTATCATAATTTTTTTTATTATTATTTATGAATCTGTTAGAACATAAATTACAAATAAAATGTTATTCATCTTTGGTATAGCCTTTTAGGAATTCATTAATATATATTTCAATTAAATTCTTACAATTTTAGTTCGTCGTACAAGTGGAGAAAACATACCCGATGTTGGATGCAGATCACGCATACGAACGTGCAGCCAAGGGAAGTGCCCGCGGGAAGCTTGTGCTTAGCTGGACCTCATCAAGTTATTAGAAGAACCCCTCACAATAATCCTATTAATGAGACATGATACATGACGATGATACTTTGCCGTCAGAAAAACGGTTTTAAAGACCCACTATATCTTCGCCATATTATCACGTGACAATTATTCGATAAGTAATCTCTAACGAATGCAGCTGGCTCTTTAATACATAAATGCCTTAGTAGCTATGCCACCAAAAAAAATAGGGTAAGATGAAGAAATGAACAGAAGTTAGTTATTTTTCGATTCTTTGTGGCGCGCTTATTGAACTACATACTAATGAAAAAACAAAAAAAAATGTGTTGAAACATCTTAAACATCTTTGGCATGTGGAACAGTTTAAAATAACTATTTGGTCTTAAAAAAAACTGTGAAAGTTAGTTTGAATGTTTAAAGTTTAACAAAATAAATATGTTAAATTTGAAACTCTCAACTGAAAAACCGGTTGAAAATAAAATTCAGTGAACGCATCGTCGATATTCAAATCATTTGAAAAAAGAAGCCACTTTCAAGTTGACAGTTATTTTTTTTTTTTTAAATCTTTCACGTCAAAATTGCTATTAGCTAAATTCCCGCCTAATGGATATTGGACATAGTTCCAACATCCATACAAAATTCAATCTGGAATAATTGATCCCTTTTCGAATATTTAAAATAGAGCTGTTTGCATTCATCTTAAGTCATAGTTACATATCCAGGCTGCGGCATCATTTATAATAATTGCCAGAATTTTAATTGTTCAACAAAAAGCATGACAGATTTATAAAATTAATTACAAAACGCACGATAATATATGTTTGTTTGTTTTCTCGAGCCGTACGCAAACTCGTAATTGTGCATGAAATCGTAAATATATACAAATAAATTAAATGGAAGTGGCAAAATAACAGTTTTTTTGTTTATATAATGCAACTTTTAAGTCGTGGGTTAAGTGTAAAACTTTTTAAAAATCCATTCAAATTAACAAACTTCACTTCAGATAGCTATAGCTGTAGCTATATTCAGGATCGTATTTGATTGAACCGACTATTTGCATCTATTTACCCCCCACGCCCTTGTCAGCAAAAGTAAGCAAAGCTCTTACCCCCTCCCCCCCTAATTACGTATTATTTAAAAAAATCTTTAAGAGACTACACGATTGGTCTAACGTTTTTTAGGAAAATTGAACAGCTACTGATGACGTAATCATAAAATACGAAATACTTGAACGGCCCCAAGGGCGTTTACGAACTTTTATTCTGTACGCATTGACCTATATGATATAGACTTGTAGTAACCTTCTCAAAGTGTGACCACTAGCCATAAGCCTACAGGCTTATGCGAAGCTTATGTCAATTCAGTCATCTGTCAGACGCGAACCGAATAACAATAGGTACAAAATGGGTAAATGCTTAGATTGCTGCGATTCAAGATCGGAAACCCATAAGAAATTAACCGGAATTACTTTCCACACGTAATATTAATGTTTACATTAATATTAAAATAGATAAAATGTTGAATTTTCATAATTAGCTTCAGTGATACCACTAAAAACTTAGTTTTAGTTTCCCACATTTGTGGGAGAGTTATTAATTTATGGAAAAGGAGATTTTAAATATTTTTTGTTATAATAATAACGCTGCAGGGTACCTAAAGATGCAGCACGCCGTGACAAGTGGGTGAAAATTATCCGATTGCTGAGAAAAGAAACTGACTGGCTACCTGCACCCGGGAGATCATTTATCGTCAATTCAAGTTGATCATTCGCTTTTATTATTAAATGCCCTAATTAATAAATACTTAAAAATAAGATTGTATCACGAAAGCAAATTATTCACTCAGACTTATAAAAAAAGATTGTGTGGTTTTATGAAACCACCGTAAAAGTGAAACTTTTTTTCACGTTATAGACATTTACTTAACTAAAAATAAATGTTAAATAAAATTAAATATATTGAATGGACCGAATATAAATAAAAAGACTTAATTTAATATTCATACAAAATAAGTTAATTAATAAATTCAAGCACTCAAAATTGAAATAAATCCATAAACAACAACATGGCCGCCATATTGGCCTCGGATAAATCACTCACTTTATCCCTACTCCGCGGCCGACCGTCACGCGACATGCAACACACAGACGAAAAAGTTTGAGACGATGTAATAAAAGTTTCACTTTAAAAGAGACTAAAAGGCAATTTTATACAAAACTTATGTTACACAGCGGTGTATGATCAATAATTCATCTGCCTAGCTTTTTCCCAATTGGGTATTTGAAAAAAAAATTTTTTTGTGATAAATTGAAAGATTATATATTAGTTTTATAACAAAACATTTTTTTTTTTTTTTTTTTCGCAATAATTCAAAAGTTATTTCAAAATAAAAATAAATTTTTGAATCCAGTACCGAAGACACGCCGACAACTCCCGAACAAACCCGAGCGCGTGTGACGTCTTAATGTTAGTTTTCACTCATTGCAGTTGATAGAAAAATAATAAATACAGTGTTTTGATCTATTTAATTTTGTTGTCATTATTAAATATTTAAATTTATATTAAAAATGTCGAACCTCAAAAGTTATCCTTCTTGTTTTGTACCATTATGTACGAATACTACAAAGGCAACTCCTGATAAAATGTTTTTAAATGTTCCCCAAGATGACAAATGTCGAAATAAATGGTTTCAAGCAGTGCACCGTGATAATCCCCAAACAAAATCGAATTTTTTTTGTTGTGAAGATCATTTCGATGTAAGTATTTCTTAATACCATTTTTATTAATTATTATTTATCTAAGTATACAAATCAAATAATTATTATATATTTAAGGAAAGTTCAGTAAATAAATTTTTTAATGTAAATAGTTTTATTTTCTTCAAAATGTGGATCAGCAACACAAAAGATACTTTATTTTTTACCAGTCAATAACATTTGTAGTTGCATTTGGGCATTACACTTCAAGCTGATTTTACCTTTTGCTAGAAAAATATCCAATGATTTATGACTGGTGGGACATTTTACTTCAACAATGGCATTGCTTGTCATTCCATCAGGAGATGCTGCAAAAATCGGATAACTAGGTACAAGATACATCCCCGGACGCGTTATTTTTACTCTTAATTCTTTCTCAAGAAACGTCGTCGTCGTCGTCGTCGAACGTCATTTCTTAAAAAATCGGTGATCATAAATATATCAACATCAGGAATATTATCAGACTTTGCCTTAATAAATCCTTTATCACACATAACTAATTTAAATCAACTAACAACTCGTATTTTAGCAATAAATTTTCAATATTATTGTCTAGACATGAGTATTAGCCGTAAACGCTGTACTGTTATTAAATAGCTATAACATTATGACGTCACAACTATAGTGACCAATCATGGCGCGTTTATAGTCACGTGATTTTTATTTAAATTTCATCAATTTTTAATTGTTTATAATTAATTGAAAAAATAATTTTTTGAAGTTTTTGCATTAAATATCAATATTATTAATAATAAAGTTTTAAAATACATAAAAAAAAATCAATATTTTTTTTTTTCAAATACCTAATTATGTTGGGGTCGGCTTCCAGTCTAACCGGGTGCAGCCGAGTACTAGTGTTTTACATGGAGCGACTGCCTATCTGACCTCCACAACCCAGTGGCGCGGGCAACACAATCCCCCTTGGTAAGTCTGGTTGTTAGACTTTCTGGCTTCTGACTACCCGTAACGACTACCAAAGATGTTCAAATGACAGCCGGGACCCACCAATTTAACGTGCCTTCCGAAACACGGAGGAACTCGTCATGATAAGATGGTCACCCATCCACGGACCGACCGCGCCAAGCGTTGCTTAACTTTAGGGACCGTACCCATACTACGTGACCCGTTTAGGGGGGGGGGGGAGCGGAGTCTTTAAAATACTACGGTTAGTCACAGGAGCGGTGGCTCAGGTTTTTGTCACGTAGTCGATTTTAATGAGAGAAATCTCGTATTTTTTCGACCTAGATGAATATTAATGTAATTAAACAGAAAATTGTTGTGTTCGTAAATTAAGTTACATACTGTACAGCAATATGTTTTCACAATTAAAGTTTTTTTTTTATAATACATAATTCACTAGTAATTTAAGTATGCATGCAGTCTTATCCAATAAAGACGAGTATGAGCCAAATTATTTTTTTTTTAGATTTTTGCCTGTGAAATGATTGACGTGAAAACTAAAGGGGGAGATGGGGGGGGGGGGGGGGTCTTGGCATATACTACGAGTGGTCACCGATGGGAGGGAGGGGTCGAAAAATCTTAAAAAATAGGTCACGTAGTATGAGTATGTTCCCTTATGATCGATCGACCCGTGCGGCTGTTAGGCCCTGTCCACGTTAAATAAAATAATTCCCTTTCAATATAATGAATGTCAGTACATTATTTTACTACTCAAGCGTTTTCACTATTTTGTGTATCTGTACCTAATTGTGTACACCTTACCTACAGCGCTTTAAATCGCTGCTCTAAGGCAGGTGTACACAATTAGGTACAGATGAGTGTGATCCAATTTTTTTCGGAACAGCCGATCTAGTACGGAGTACACAGAGATCGTTGACCCATTCAATATTTCAGTTATCTTGTAATACATCTGATAAGAAATTAATAAGTAATAGTAAAATATTGAATTTATATTTATTAATTATTTTTACGAGTACATGGCTTGAAAAAGTTGGGTAAAATTTCGCATGGGCTGGCCACCCCACACCGCCATTGCAAATTTATATTGCCATCTTTGTCTAATCAAAGTGACGGCAATGTATTTGCGATTTGTGTGACTGAGATAGATATATGTATGTTTAATTTTATATGTCTAGTGGTTTCAAAGCTACGTCATTGCATCTAAAAAGTGGACACACATTTTTTGACGCATTTGTATGAGGTTTGCTCCTCTTGTATATTGAACTCAGTGTCTGTACGTAAAAGCGATGTTTGTCAGCTGTAGATAGGTTTTACTATTAAATTGACACTAAAATGTTTAATTTATGTTATTTAAAATGTTAAAAAATAAAGAAGTATTTTTAAAAAATCGTATGGTATCTTTTTAATTCTATTGTTTTTAAATCTTTGTAATTTTCTTTGTTGGAATGATATGAGTTGAAATTAATTTCATATAAGAAAGTCAAAGCGCGACTGGGGAGTGTAGTATCGCGTCTTATGAGTCCCTATTTTCTCTGCCTGCCTCGCAAGAAACTTGGCAGCTATGTAGGTATGTCGTAAATGTTGCTGCCGATACAGTGAAAGAAATCGAATTCAAACCTTATTCATGCTAGTGAATGACCGATTGTTTTTTTTCTTCAATTATAACGAACTGCAAGTTCAGAGATTGCCAAGGTACATCGATATTATATTATTTAAATATATTGATTATCGTATCGATACCTCATCTATTCAATCATAAATAAATAAGTTTATCGATAACTCAGTTACCAACCGATCAGACTGTAATAAGTAATGTGAAATGCATATGCAGGCAATACACAGACGAATCCAAAGATATTAAGCAGTGAAGTAAACTTTGTATATTTCACATATGCGAAACAGAAACAAGGCCAACGAGCAAACGGATTACCTGGTGGTAAGCGTCTAATGGCGCCCATGTACTCCTGCAAAACACAGTCACGTTTACGTTGCCGGCATTTAGAATGCGGTAGAGAGAGAAGGGGGTTCGAAGAATATAATGAAGTAGTTGGGCCTCCGGATAACTTTAGGTCGTGGTATTTCGCCGGCCCATTCATGCAGCTACCTCTACTGCTACAAATATTGTATACTCCTTATGTTCTAGAGGTGCGGAACCTCGTTTCTGAATCAGAATTCACCGGATGAAATCTGGTTGCATACCAATATTTTATTGGGAGTTAGCTACCTATATTATGTTTGGTTTGCCTATACAGTTAAGAGTAAAGAAGAGGCGCTGGCCGTTAGTTTGGACGCTTCGAAGCTTCCATGTTATGGGTTTCCCGAGAAATTATGCGATTTGGGTCCTGTGTAGTAAATTTAATACACTTTTGTTTTCTTTGCATTTAAAACTAAATTATTTATATTAAACCAATGAACAACTTTAGACACAGCATTAAATTGTTCACTTCGTCATAATTTCGAAGTTGCCTTTTTATTTGTATCATCTGCAAACACAACACTATGTGTTGATTGTCCTCTACATAATAGGGTCATTGTCATTAATATATACCAAAAATAAAAATGGTCCTAGAATTGACCTCTGCTACACCCCTATTGTCACCATGGCACCAGATGACTGCATACCATTTATATCCTACGTACCTTCTGAATTCTATTGCTAATGCCATAATGTTAGGATTAATACCGCCAGCTGATTTTCGCCATCGATCGACGCTCCAACACTACCACTACATTGAAATGGCTGATTTGTTGGCATTGACAAATGTGCGTTTCACTTTCATCATAACGTTCTTAATACTCAAAGGCGTAGGCAGAGATAAGGGATAGGAGAGCAAACGAGCAGGCGTGTCACCTGATGGTAAGCAACCAACGCCGCCCATGCACACCAGCAACACATACAGTGTTAATGTTGAGTTGCCCACAGGGAAGGGGGGTGGGCCTCCGGGTACCTCTCTCACCGAACGAAACGCAGCATGAGCCACTTTACGTCGATCTTCTGAGAGGTCGTGGTATTTCACCGGTCGAGCCGGCCCATTCATGCAGCGAATTGCTTGGCTCTACCACTGTCAAAAAGTTGCCTGGAAATAAAATTTTCCATAGAAGGTGTGACTGTAATAGCTAGGCCGGGCGGGCACGATCGTTGTTATTATTTGCTACTACATTTTACTATTGAACAAGTGTAAAGTTCCGAAATAAGTAACTAAATACTTATGTTATGGAAACTAGATAACGGATAATATATCAGAAATAGAAGAGTGGGTAGGTGTGGAAGGTTACTAAAGTTGTAAAAAAAAAGTAATAGTATGCCAAATCCAACTTATTTTCAGGGACAATGGACCAACATTTTAAATTTTTATTGTGTCAGCTGACGGTCTTTCGCCGCTATTCACGCAGCTGACGATATTTTTTCAGCTTGGTACGTTCAAAACTATCTCTGAAATCAATTTCAATTGGCATACTATATGCGCCATAATTTAAAAAAAAAAATTGACGTCCGACATCCAAACCCACCCGTACTTGACTAGCTGATCTGACGGTCGGACCACTCATCAGTGACACTTTTCCATTTGCTACGTTACCGCCCGCACTAATTAATTCGTTTTTAAATCCTCGCGAGATTTGAGTTCACTTATCAAGTAAAACTATCGTATTTTCGAAAACACATACAAATTTCAAATCGTATAAAATCGGAAACAATTACCTATTTAAAATATTTCGCAGTAAGATATGAAGTATAAAAATGATTTCATATCTGCGAGCATATTAAGATTACATAACAAGAGGATACAGATAGCGGTGTTGCATTTTTTTTTATCTAGGTAATTAAAATGACAATCTTACTTCACATTTGAGTAGAGACAGATAAATAAATTCAGAATAGGTATCTATTTTAACGTCAAGATAAGAAGTACTAGTATATAAATATGTAAGTATAAGCAATAAGCATAATAAATGCGGTTTTTATAACAAATACCTAAATAGAACAGTTACGACTAAGTGCTTTTAGTATACATCTGACTTTTTTTTTTAAACGGTTGTATTTAGCCTGACTATTTTTTTTTAATTTATTGTTTTGTTTGGGTAAAATTGAATTACAAAGTTGACTCGATCCCGACTCGGCTAATATTCGAGATCGGGAGATCACACCACGATCATCAGAAGAAGTGTCCCACCAGAAATCGACGTGAATGACTGTTAGTCCATAGAAATGCAATATTAGTTCTTTATACATATTGTCACATTTCAAAGAAGTGTGTCAAGCAGGATCGTAGCTTATGAAAAGTCTCTACAAACCCCTACGGGATACAGCCGTGAGTTTGTATACGTAAGTATGCAAAAGTTGACCCCCACTTTACGTTAAAGTCGAATACTTAGGTTATTTGTGGACGACAATTCATACATTCCACGTTGGTTACATTATGAGGTGTTGTTTTAACAGTCTCTAACTTATGAGATTTAATCATTACATAGTATAAAACAAAGTCACTTTCCGCTGTCTGTCCCCTTGTATACGTATATCTTAAAAACTACGCAACGGATTTTGATGCGGTTTTTTTAATAGTTAGAGGGTGTCAACGGGGTGGTTTTGATCTATAATTCATGTATAGTGTAATAATAAATAATAGTTTAAAAAACTAAAAAACACGCTTTTTATAGAAAAACGAACTAAAAAATAGAAAATAAATTTTAATGAATTTAAATTAAGAAAATAGTGTTAAAAATTTCCATGAATATAAATTAAAAAAAGCGTGACTTTTTACGAGAAATAAGGGCTTATTTACGAAGCGATTTGAAACATTACAGCATTAATTTTCATCCAGTTAAGTGTATTAAATAGATTGTGCATTTAATATAGATCAATATTGCCCTTTACAGTATGTAATTTAAACGAATATTTACGAAGATATTACAGTATTAACATAGCGGGACATAGTAGTTGCGTAGCGCGCCAAAACGCGTGCCGATAAATATCAAAATTTTAGTCATTTTTTACTTTTGATGCGGAACAAAGTTCGCCGGGTCAGCTAGTAAATTATAATTACATACTTAGAATTTTTATTGTTACACAATTTTCGGATTTATTGCTTCTGTTATAAGTATATATAATGAGACATTCATTCATGTCCAAAGAAATATGTTATACGAATAACATACTTAACTTTACGCCTTTTTCTAACCGAAGGTATAGGCATCAGTTGATATTGGCGGCGGAACCTATTGACATACACCGGACACAAAGTTGTCAGTCCTCGATATTTATCACACTTAACTTACAAGAAATTAATGGTGTGTAAACTGATCATAGGACTTCTGTATCAGAAGCGGGGAGTTCGACCACTGCACCACTAAGATGTGAAAAGTCTGTAATAGGTACCTATTTCATTACTGAATAATTTCTATTTTTGAAATTCAAAAACCAATTTTATGAACTCTCCAATAAAGCTTTTTACCAAAAATTTGACGTCAGTACAAGAAATTTCGTTAGTTTGAAGGTACCATAGTGTTTAAGTAGTAATGTTTGATGAAAAGAGTAACGAAGATCAAAATGCACTTATTAACATTTTTTATTTTTTTTATCCTATAGGTATAGGATAGGCAAAAGTCTTTGGACCATACAGCCTTAATATATCTAATAAGCAGTTTATGCACGACATCTCTACATAAACAATTGATAGGTACGTTTTTATCTTATTGCATATTGAATTATCGTTGTAAACTTGACATGATTTATATTATGTGTTTAATTATAAGATACTAGATAAACATAAAAACATCATACAATACATCAATTAAAAAAATAACATAATATTCAAAGGGTAGAACGGAGAACATAACAGTTCCTGGATCGATAATAAATAACTAGATCACAAATACATCACAGACGAAATACATCCCGATAAGGTAATAAAAAAAAAAACTGAATGAAACTTCAAGGGCGGCTACTATGGAGGTTATATATGTTTGCACAAGGGTGGCAAAGGTGGAATCATGGAATGGAAGACGAAGAGGCCCGCCGCCCCGATGTGCGACTAGGCGGCATCGACGCGGCACGAATTCGCGGCGTGTTCGAAACCTCGAGGGACAGCGCGTCCTGCGATTGGCCGCGGGCACGTGGCCTGATCTCGCACCATGGCAACCGTTCTGTTCCACACCTCCCCGCACCCCGCATTTAGATATCGCGACTCGCACAAGCACTAGCTAGTCGCTTCTTCGTATTTCAAATTCGCAGTCGCGCTAAAACCGAAGCGTGGTGATCACGTATCGAGCATGTATATGTAGCGCGCCGGTCGATAACTCTATACATAACATTACGACGCGATACCTATTAATTACGGGCACTTTTTATTCAGCTTTTAGTGTTTTCATTCCCCCTGCAAATTGATTGCATTACGTCATCTAGATTAGACCTATAGAAATACCAATTCAATACAGTTAAAAGCTAGGTCATTTAGGTGTATGCTGGACATCTTTAGGAGGCGCATGTCTTAAATTATTTTCATTATTAATTAGGTATTATCCCGACTCGGATATATTCAAAGATGTAAGTCATTTCAATATTATTTACATACGTTTAGCATGTTAATTTAGTTAGTACACAATGTAGGCATTAGTAAATTTGTTAAACAATTAATGTCAACCTAATTTATATGTATTAATATGTACAAATTTAAGTAAATATATGGGAAACCATTCAACAGTGAGCTGCCAAGACTTAATATACATATAGTATTTGAATGAGCTCTAGATCAATAACTTACTGAATTAATGAAAGAATTAAACAAAATGGTACCTATTTCTGTACCAGCAACATCCAGAAATATTTATGGATTGGATACACAACGTGCTTCTTTGATGTTTATTATTGTTGATGGTGATAATTCGGACTAAACATTTGTCATATGGCTATGACATATTTCTTAAATCGGTTTGGCTAAAAGGTACATTTGCGCATTTATATTAATAGCAAGAAGTTTAATGCCATGCCGGTATCCTCCAACCTCTTGACTTAAAGGTCCCAGTAACCAGATCATTAAAAGCCAAAAAAAATCTTCAAACCTGATACATATTAAATCTCGGTTGTTTGGAGGGCGTGCACTCAGCTTCTAAATCAAGAAGTCGAATGTTCGAATCCTGACTCATTAACTTTCGGTATTCTGTTATAACTGAGCATGCCCAAAGTATGGCAGTAGATTCTGCCAGTTCCATTTCAATTTCATTTCAAAATTCAGGCGCTGCCTAACACCTGCGGGTAGAAAATGGTATTATACGGATGCACTTATTTATCAATACTTAATACATTGCTTAGTAGGCACGCTTTTTTTTTTAAATCCGTTTGAAATATTACCTTACCTTACTGTTAATATGTAAAGTCCGGGCCCGTGGCTCGTCTGAGATTGTATATGTATAATTGTAAATTGTATTGTCTTATGAAATCTCCCCAAGGGGGGCGGGCGGTTGGACAGTTGGGAAAGTTGTAAAAAAAATGCGTCACGTAATTAATGGATGCCCACTTATTGCTGCTGTCAATAACAAAATGACCTTCAGCTTGACAATTCTGAATCTGATGTCACTGAACAAGTAGTCAAGACGGAAAAGTTAAATAACTTAAATCTATAACCGAATTTTTCCATACTTTTTGCATATTAATGAAACTAATAATAAAATTAAATAGATATTTATTACAAACAAACGACTTCATAAGGAGTTACGTCGTAGTGGTAACACGGTTTGGCACAATTAATTAGTAACAATTTTTCTATTCTCACCAAATCATTTCATAGTTAAATACTTTGACTTTAAAATATTATGATGCTTTGTCAAAATATACCTATGTATAGACACGTTCACACAAAAATAAGTTTTATATATTTTAAGAACATATCAGGCGACATTTAAACCTATTATATTTCACAGCTTCATTCTTAGCGATTAGTTTACATATTGTAGTTGAGCTCCCAGTCTCCAGCCTTGCACGGATGTTTAGAAAGTAGGGTAAATAAAAATCTCCCTACTGGCAACCACCTCTTGACTATGGCAACACCACGTCTCACTGATATTCATTCTGTGTTTCCGTGCTCAAGCCTTCGCACGTGCCTACCAACAAATTTCAACAAATTACCTTCAAAATATAATAATAATAATAGAAATTAAGAATTACCTTTTTCCCAAAAATGGGAAATAAAAGGAAATTTAACCAAAGTGAATGTATAAAGGCGGCTGAGCGTTTATCCGGATAGTGAAACCGAATCTGATTCTAACATTGCAGGTTAGTAACATATCTATAATCTATACATTTATAATGAACTAGCTGACCCGGCGGACTTTGTTCCGCATTCAAAGTAATGAACAAGTTCATTTTGGATTTATCACTTTTTCTTTACTACATACATGCATTATAGCTAAAAACTATTCCGTTGACACATTCAACCTACAAAAAAAAAAAAAAAAAAAAAATTCCTTAGAATCCGTTGCGTAGATCAGTTTCAAATATCTAAGCATATATGGGGACAGATAGCAGAAAGCGACTTTATTTTATGCTATGTAATGATTGGTAACTTTATTGGTTAAATGCTATTGTGATGCGAGACGCCAACTGGGCTATCTCTGTCACGTAATAATAGCACAGAATTACCTACTTATATGAATATTTAGTTGAATAGCTACAAAGCCAATGCATTGTGATGCGAGACGCTAAACTGGGCTATCTCTGTCACTTAATAATGTTACGGAATTAATTTTTCATTGAAATACAAAGTATTCACTAAATTGTGATGTGAGGCGCCAAATGGGCCACCTCTTTCATTTTAAAAATGTGGGTATCCGCACATATTATAATTCGTAATTTCTTCGTATACATATAATACTGTGATAGTGATGCGAGACGCCAACTGGGCTATCTCTGTCACGTAATAATAGCACAGAATTACCTACTTATATGAATATTTAGTTGAATGACTACAAAGCTAATGCATTGTGATGCGAGACGCTAAACTGGGCTATCTCTGTCACTTAATAATGCTACGGAATTAATTTTTCGTTGAAATACAAAGTATTCACTGAATTATGATGCGAGACACCAAATAGGCTACCTCTTTCATTTTAAAAGTGTGGGTATCCGCACATATTATAATTCGTAATTTCTTCGTATACATATAGGTACTGTGATAGTGATGCGAGACGCCTGCTGGGCTATCTCTTTCACGCTTGATATGATCTGATTACATTGACGTCATCTAATACAGATGCACCTTTTTTGTCATCGCCTGCAGTGGCATTGAATGCCGACGTTCAGGATTCGGCGCCACAATTAGATAGCGAGATATTTGCATTGCTCGGTGAAGCACCAAAATACGACATCAAGTTTGGAAAACCTACATACAAGGAACTAGCTTGTAGGTCGCAGGAGATACTTGAAAAGGATTGGCAAAAAGAAATATAATAAATAAATATTGGAAGAATACTTAATTCCAGGAAACTGCAACATGCATATACCACCATCGCTTAACCCCGAGGTTAAGGTAGCTTTAGTTCACAATTTGGTCAAGAGACACATCACTTTTGACAAAACAGAAACAGACATAACATAACTTCACGCCTTTTTCTAAATTGAAGGTGTAGGCAGTGGCTGTTAAGCCTAGTAACGCCGTTATGTTTACGTCCCAAATGGAATAAGTAGCGAACCTATTGCCATACCGGGCACAAAGTTTTTAGTCATCGATATTTACCACACATAACTTACGAAATTAATTCGGAAAAGTCACTGGTGTGAGCCAATGTGAGGATTCAAAACCGCGACCTCTGGATTCAGAAGCGGGTGCTCAACCACTAGACCACCGTGACTTAGTGATGCATGTAGACTCCTCTGCGACAGTCATTTTAATGTTACAAGGACAGGGCGTGGTTTCGTACTGTCATCCATTAACCCAGAGATGAAAGAAACTCTCATCGAAAGAAAACGGGATAACTTGCTCTTTAGAAAATATATTTCTGGAAAATTAAAATCTACAAAGTTAATAAAAAGATCGGCTGCTGATCTCATACAAACTCTGAACAAAAAGTAGCATATTCAACAAAAATAATTTTATACAAAGTCAAAATAAGGTTTAAACACTCGCTTAAACTGGAACGCTACGCCTAGAAAGGCACCTCCGAATATAAACGAGACTCGTCAGAACCAGCGCTCATCGACATACACCGGCTCTCAACAGCGGGGTCATCGGGAGACATCAGAGCGGAAAGCGGTTGCAGGGAATACCAGGAGACGCTGACCAGGTATACTCGGGCCGCCTTAGATATTTTGTCTCGGAATGGGACCAGATTACAACTGATCCTATTGTGTTATCTTATCATGAGGGATATAAAATCCCATTCATATCTCCTTTTTCGTACTATGTGTACAAGGTAATTAAAATACTGGCCACGGTGATTATAAAAGTTTCATAGTACATATAATTATTAAAAATAAAGGCAATTTCAGAGTGTACACTCGTAAACATGAGTTTATCTCAAATATATATATATATTGATACTAAAGCCAAATGGAGACGTTTATTATTACCAAAGGTTTATTTTAAATTTTAAAATTGTTTGCAGAAATTCATTAAAATCAATCATTTTAAAATGATGATGGTGTTATATGACCTCTATTGACATGAAAGATGCATATTTTTTTATAAATATACATGAAAAATTTAAAAATATCTGAGATTCAGTTTGAATGATATTTTATATGAATTTAATTGCCTCCATTTAGGGCTTTGTTTTTACAAAGATGTTGAAATCCGTCATGGAATGCCTAAGGTCAAAGGGGTTGTGTCTATTATATATCTTGTTTATATATTTTAAATAGGTAGAAAATAGCTTGAATGTAAGAAAAAAAAAAAAAAAATGTCACACGGACAAAGGATTTACTTGAAAGTCAGAGTTTTTAAATAGATACACATAGATAAAAGCACATTTGCAGTGCACATTTCTAGGATTTGTATTTGATTCTTAATTACCAGAGAGGAAAATAATTCAGATCCAAAACTGCTAACTCAATATAAATAAATCTCTTAAGACATGCAAATTACGTCATCTTGCCAAATTTTTAGGTACATATATTATTATCAGCATGTCCAGCCATTCAGTATGGGTGGCTCTACTTGAAACAATTTGAAAGACATAAATTTCTTCGTCTTTCAAATAGTTTTTAATTAAAATTAACTAACTTAATCCATTCAGACTTAACAATTTTAATTTAGTAATTTTGTCGGACGCATCTCTCAGTGGTTCGGGTGCCTGGTCTGGCAGCGAGAATGGACTGAAGCTGTAGAATATACATAGGGATCATTGAATGAAGGTTCTATCCAAATTACATTGTCTTCCCTTACACAAAACACTTACAAGCAGTATGGTAGTTGTTTTAAAAATTGGTTACGGTATTGTACAGTAAATAGTAGAAACCATCTATTGAAAATGTAATAATCTTTTTGAAAACGGTGCCCAATATGTTAAGATGAATTCTCATAAATCTGCTATATCCTTGCTGTTGGGATCATGTTATCTTAACGATGAGAGTGTGACACGATTTATGAAAGGAGTTTTTCACCACACGCCTACCACTCCAAAGTACGAATTTACATGGGATCCTAATTAATATCGTTTTACATTACTTAGCTCAGTTAAGGCGTAGTGAGTCGAATTTAGAAAACTTTTCAAAAAAGTTAGCAATGTTATTAGCACTTGTGACTGCACACCGATTACAAACCTTGGCTTGAATAAAAATTTGTATTACTAATTGAAATTGCTATTTTATTAATTGCAGATACAAAAATTATAATTAAAAATTCCGCAGCAATTAAAAAAAAAAAAAAAAAAGAAAACATTTTCGTTATTAAGCGTTCATCTGATCATTTATTATTAAGTTACAGAAAACCATATTTACTGCTTATAGTACCTACGCAGCTTAGATGTGATTCGCAAAACTGCCGGTTGGAGCAATTCATCCTCGGTGTTTGGAAAATTTAATAATCGAGAAATTAGTAGAATAATCAAGAAGATAGTAATATCTTTTCTCAATCCGTCTTATCAAACGATTATTGTGAATGACAATAAGAGATTGTGCTCACTTTAGTTACATATATATTAATGTGATTATAGACTAATGAAATCCATTAAAATTACAGTTAATCATTTCTTCACAATTTGATTTTAATCTCTAAACATCCTACAATATGTAAACTAATCGCTAAGAATGAAGCTGTGAAATATAATTAATGATCAAACGAACTTACCTGTACGTGAAGTTCGATCATAATTATATGATCAGCTTCATTCTTAGCGATTAGTAATAACCCTCCCAGGTTAACCCCACCCTAAAATTGTGAATAAATTAATCTTGTATTCCAGTTACAGCATTTTAGCGCATTATGCGGCTTAATGCTTAACGTTGATGTTCCAACTACAGCATCGCTACGCACAATCGGGCACTTTCAAAAGTACTGCTTTCGCTTGATGCGTGTGGTGGATACCAAGTAATACCAACATTACCAAAACATTGACAGAAAATTATCAAGTGTTTTTTTCTTTAGTTGGCATTGATCAAAATATTTTATTTATATTATCTTTTGTAATAATATTAATTATAAAAAAAAAAATAATAATAATAATAATTGCTCTCGTTTCGTTGTAGTTTTTTGGAAATAATCAAAGCTAATTAACATATGGATGAAGGTACAAGTTGACTTTTTATATTCCACTTAGATTGTGAACACTAAACTTAGCGCACTCTACTGGCGCATTTAAAAACTAATTCACGTTCCAATTAAGCTTCAGCATAATTCGGCATTGTGCGGTACTAAGTCGCACAATGCTCTGTAATTGGAAAACTAACTATGCTTAATTAAGCTATGAACAAAATGAATATCAGTGAGACGTGGTGTTGCCATAGTCAAGAGGTGGTTGCCAGTAGGGAGATTTTTATTTACCCTACTTTCTAAACATCCGTGCAAGGCTGGAGACTGGGAGCTCAACTACAATATGTAAACTAATCGCTAAGAATGAAGCTGATCATATAATTATGATCGAACTTCACGTACAGGTAAGTTCGTTTGATCATTAATAAATGAATACCATCGACCATAGTATGTCGCCATTTATATAAATAATAGTTTAAAAAAACTAAAAAACACGCTTTTTATAGAAAACCGAATTAAAAAATAGAAAATAAATTTTAATGAATTTAAATTAAGAAAATAGTGTTAAAAATTTCAATGAATATAAATTAATAATAGTGTGAATAAAAAAAAAAATATTTTATTTAAAAAAAAGCGTGGGGTGCATGGTGTCAATAGTTATAAATATTTTATTGACAGATATGAGTACAGTGATTATCATTTCGATAATATCTTAAAAAGCACCCCACGCTTTTTTTAAAATAAAATAATTTTCTTTTATTCACACTATTATTAATTTATATTCATTGAAATTTTTAACACTATTTTCTTAATTTAAATTCATTAAAATTTATTTTCTATTTTTTAGTTCGGTTTTCTATAAAAAGCGTGTTTTTTAGTATTTTTAAACTATTATTTATTTTATATTTTTTAGTTCGGTTTTCTATAACAAGCGCGTTTCTTAGTTTTTTAAACTATTGCTTAACTATTTTAAAGCGTGCTAACAACGGATATCAAAACCGAATTTGAGGAATAGCGCCATCTGTGACTTATACAAGGAACTCGTTTCAAGTTGATAACTTTTCGCTGATTGCCACTAGATGGTGCGAGAAGTGAACTATGAACAATAAAAAATTTACAAAAATCATATTTTACAAATTGAAAAATGGAATAATTTTATCAAATTAGTGTATTGTCATCGGTCCTCAATAAATCTACAAAGTTTGAACGAAATCTGGCCGTTTAAAGTGGGTCAAAATCGCGCCCAAAGAAGTCGGTTACAAACAAACATACAGGTGAAGCTAATAAAAAAAGCAGAAATGACATGAAATTAGAGCAGGTAATACATAATATTTAGTCATATTTCAGTTTGTTATCTATTAAATAACAAAACTAATTCTGTATATTTATGATTTTCATATTTAATGAATGATTTTCCTCACACGAAATACCTTGTACGTGAAAAACGTCGCGCATATAATTAAAGATTATACAATACGTTAAAAAATACATTTATGGCATCTCGCTTCTAATTTATTCAATGATACATAATTTCATTGATATAACATTGATATTTATAAATAAACTTAGCATGTAATCATTACATACTTGTAGTATAAAACAAAGTCACTTTCCGCTGTCTGTCCCCTTAAATGCGTATATTTTTAAAACTACGCAACGGATTTTGATGCGATTTTTTTTAATAGTTAGAGGGTGTCGACGGGGTGGTTTTGATCTATAATTCATATATGATGTTGTAAAGAAAAAATGATGATTTTAAGATTTAGCACTTTAAATGCAAACGCTGGCTGAACCCTAAGTGATGGATCAAAACAATGTTCTACATTATACGCCTTCAGAAGGTCTACAAAAAAGTCCGCGAGGGCATATGTCTATCTCTTAGGGATAACCCACAATGACCATTTTTATTTTATTACTTTTTGCGAGAAATAATGGCTTATTTACGAAGCGATTTTAAACATTACAGCATTAATTTTCATCCAATTAAGTGTCTTGAATAGATTGTACATGTAATATAGATGATTCTGACCCTTTACAGCATGCAATTTAAACGAATATTTTCGAAGATAATGCAGTATTAACATAAATATCAGGACAGCAATTCAAGCCGATAAATAGCACAAATTTTGGACATGAGGTCATGATGTCCAAAATTTACTCATTTATTACTTTTGATGCGGAACAAAGTTCGCCGGGTCAGCTAGTAAATGAATTAAATTAAAGTGTCTGTTTGTAACGTTATCCACTTTTTACCTTTTTTCTTATCAAATGCATATGAATGCACACTTGGTAAATTCACCAAAATAAACCCCTCCACGTCACAATATTCTTCCAAAACGGCTGTCCCGATTTTGTTGGGAATTTCAATGGCAAATAGCCGATGCGATAAGGTTTACTATAGGCTAAACATAACTTCACGCCTTTTCTACCCGAAGGTGTAGGCAGTGGCTGTTAAGCCTCGCCTCGCCGTTATGTTTACGTCCCAAATGGAATAATAGGTGACGAACCACTGGACTACCGAGACATTTTTATTTTTTATACTATTACTTATTTTTATTATTACTATTTTGATTTTATTACGGTTCCGCAGCGAAACTGCAAATAGTTTCATAATAAAAAAAAATATTGATTTTTTTGCCAAAAATCTCAAATGACAGTTAACTTGCCATAGACAGTGGTAGAGCCAAGCAGTTCGCTGCATGAATGGGCCGGCTCGACCGGTGAAATATCACGACCTCTCAGAAGATCGACCTAAAGTGGCTCATGCCGCGTTTTGTTCGGTGAGAGAGGTACCCGCAGGCCCACCCCCTTCCCCATCCTTCCCTATCCTACTCCCTTATAGGTCGGCAAAGCAACGGTAACACTATATGTGTTGTTGGTGTCCATGGGCGGCGCAGGCTTACCATCAAGTTGCGCTTGCTCGTTTGCCTGCCTATCCCATAAAAAAGGACATAACCGGCATATTTGGGCATTCACAATTCCTAATCATTAACTATCACAGGCAAAATACAAAGTATACAATGATATATTTATTTATAATGATCAAATGACCTTGACGACAATAGCTCCTAAGCGTGCGGGCTCACTAAATCTAATAATGATCCGTGTACACGTACCTGAATGTCATTATTATACCTAATAATACCTATGTATATGTTTTTTTTTAAATCTGGTAAAAAGACTGTGCTTCAACGCTTGCTAAAATTTACACGAACTCGCTTATTTGACGACGGATTGTTAAAATAAACACTTAACAGCTGCTTGTCACTATATTTGCACGGATTCACTCAATAACTACTTAAATACTTTTGATAACCTCTTGTGCTGTTGTTTTAACAGTGATAGAGCCATGCAGTTCTCTGCATCAATGGGTCGGCTCTACCGGTGAAATACTGTCAGGGAATCGATATAAAATGGATCAAGTCGCGTTTCGTTCGGTCCCTTTCTCCCCTGCGTCTCCACTATCGATTATTTATATTTGGTAAACTCGATTATTGGCTTAATTATAGTACTTAATTTTTTTCTTGAGTCTAAATGTACTAATAATTTTTTTCTTGAGTATAAATAGACATATAACTTGGAGACTCGATCTCACAGTCAAACCATGTTGTGGTTTTGTGAGACACTGACTGATGAAATAAAAAAAATAATAACTTCCGTTCATGACGTCACGAGGTCTCTTTCTCCATTAAAATCTGTACAAATAAATGAAATTACGAGTCCCTGTTTGTCATATTAAACAAAAATTATAACGCCTATGACTTCTTAGCAGTGGTAGAGTCATGCAGATCTCTACATTGGTCGGCCTTCACGTCCGGTGTACTACGTCGTCCGGTAAGAAATTTATCCAAAACAGACGCCCTCCCAGACCATACAATTAATTCAGCATCTAAACACATAATGCTGCTAGAATTTGTACTTATTGTTTTTTTTTAATTCAGGGATTAAATACTTGACACTGTATACAATTACCTTTAGGATTAGACTCCGAAAATTTAGTACGACCACAGATAGTAAAAAAAAATAACCCAATTATTTATTTTTACTTTATTAGTCTGTGTTTAGTTCCTATGTTTTTTTTTTATTCTTGGAAGGGGAGAGCACATTTATTGAATGCTTTATCTTGCCGCTCCTTAGTATATGACGCATTTTATGTTTCGTCCATGACTTTTTGTACCTACATTCTGCGGAAGTCGGTAATCGTGTGAAAATATGCCCATTATATTTCTCATTTAAAATAGGATTTCTTGCCACGCCTGTTCGCTGCATGATTGGGCCGGCTCGACCGGTGATATATCATGACATCTCAAAATATCGACGTAATGGTCACGACCATTTTAATGCGAGTGTTGCAAGTGTCCATGGGTGGCGTTAGTTGCTTACCATCTGCTGACGCGCCTAATCGTTAGCCCCCTTATCCCATCGAAAAGGATTGTGTGATTAAATAGTGTATTGTTCGCTATAGGTAACCTTAAGTAGAGATTACCTTGTGGGCCATGAAAGGGCCAGCTCGACCGTTGAAGTATTACTCTCAGTAAAATCCCGTGCAGTGGCACATACCGCGTTTGGTTCTGTAAAGAGATGTATCCGGAGGCTACACTACTACCCACCCCCTAACCTCTACTCTCGCCAATTTCACTACCTCATTTTAAAGGTTGGCAATACAATTTAAATTAAGCAGACGAAATCAAGCACATTTTCGAACAGTTATATTTATTTATAAATTAAATACACAACTAAGTAATGTGTGAAATTTTCAAAAAGCAAAAAATAATTAAATATTATGTATGATAATTTACAATTGTGTTAGAATTATTATATTTAACTATTTTTGCATTGTTACGCTTCATAAATATTTATACACAAATGTCAAAAGAAAAAAAAACTGTGAGTAGTGACTACATGATTTCATATTATTATTAATTTGCACTCAATTAATAAAATTATTTTTGACTAATAAAAGTCATATACGATTACTAGCTGACCCGGCGAACTTTGTTCCGCATCAAAAGTAATAATGGAGTAAAATTTCGATACTAAAAAGTTCAATTTAATATGCTATTTATCGGCACGCGTTTTGGCGCGCAACGCAACTGCATGTCCCGCTATGTTAATACTGCAATATCTTCATAAATATTCGTTTAAATTACATACTGTAAAGGGCCATATTGATGCATATTAAAAGCACAATCTATTTAAGACACTTAACTGTATGAAAATTAGTGCTGTAATGTTTAAAATTGCTTCGCAAATAAGCCATTATTTCTCGTAAAAAGTAAAATAATAAAAATGGTCATTGTGGGTTATCCTTAAGAGATAGACATATCCCCTCGCGAACGTTTTTGTAGACCTTCTGAAGTTGATTAATAATGTAGAACATTGTTTTGATCTATCACTTAGGGTTCAGCCAGCGTTTGCAATTAAAGTGCTCAATCTCGAAAATTATCAATTTTTCTTTACAACATCATAGATGAAAATTATAGATCAAAATCACCCCGTTGACACCCTCTAACTATTTAAAAAAACCGCATCAAAATCCGTTGCGTCCGTTTTAAAGATATAAGGGGACAGACATCGGAAAGTGACTTTGTTTTATACTATGTAATGATATTTCTTACTAGTTGAACCGGCGAACTTTGTTCCGCAAAAGTAATCAATAATTTAATTTTGGATTATCATTTTATATTTACTACATCATACATGAATTATAGACAAAAACCACCTCGTTGACACCCTCTATCTATTAAAACAAACCGCATCAAAATCCGTTGCGTAGTTTCAAAGATATAAGTATATAAGCACCTAACAGTGGTAGAGCCAAGCAGTTCGCTGCGGCCGCTGCGCTGGCTTGACCGGTGAAATACCACGACCTCTCAAAAGCTCGACGTAAAATGGCTCATGCGGCGTTTCGTTCGGTGAGAGAGGTACCCGGAGGCCCACCCCCTTCCCCATCCTTTCCAATCCTACTATCTTAGAGGTCGGCAATGCAACTGTAACACTATATGTGTTGCAGGTGTCTATGGGCGGCGCTGGTCACTTACCACCAAGTGACACGCCTGCTCGTTTGCCCTCCTATCCCATAAAATTAGGGGACAGACAGCGGAAAGCGACTTTGATTTATACTATGTAATGATAAAATAGACAGTTTTGACTCACTTCTAAAATTCAGTTGTAAAAGTAACATTAAGAAAAATAGTGCCTCCACTCCTTGAACTACTCCTACTTAACTTCACGCAAAGTTCCTTACAGGGTAGGCAAATGTAGCCGAGTGCTACGAAACATATTTGCGTTGCCGTAAGTTAATTCCATAATTTCAATAGCGGTAGAGCCATGCAGTTCGCTGCATGAATGGGCCGGTCCGTCAAGTGAAATACCACGACTACTCAGAATATCGAATTAAAATAGCTCATACCGCGTTTCTCTCGGTGATATAGGTATCCCGAGGCCTAACACCTATTCCCTTGCCACTACCGACCCCTATGATATCTCTTTGTAAGGACCAGCAACACAACAAAATAAAAATTAGTTTCCAGTATCTATGGTCATGTAATTATTCATGTAAGGAAGAGGTATGATACACATGTCGTGAAATGAGTAATGGATCTCCATGTAGAAGTAAACAAAAGGAGAGGGAGACAGAAGAAAACATGGATGGATTGTGTGAAAGATGATAAAGATGTGAACTTAGGATTATAGAGATTTATATGTGGTAGTTAGTTTAAGAAGTCTCGGTGGTACAGTAGTCGAGCACACGGTTTCTGAATCCAGTGGGTTCGAATACTGACACACATCAATGACTTTTTACAATTAAATTAATTTCGAAAGTTATGTGTGATAAATATCGATGACTAAAAACTTTGCGCCCGGTATGGCAATAGGTTCGCCACCTATTCCATTTGGGACATAAACATAACGGCGAGTCGAGGCTTAACAGCCACTGCCTACACCTTCAGGTAGAAAAAGGCGTGAAGTTATGTCATGATGTGATTAGGAAGAGTTTTGTGGAGATAATATTACTGCTATACTTTCAAATGCGATATAAATAGCGCCAATTGAACTTTATACATTTTACTACACATTTATTGTGTTATATAAAACTTAACTAAATTATCAGTATTCAATAATAGTACCGTCAAATGGGGTGACTTGGTATGTAAGGGTGAATAGAAATGAAATTTTACCACCTCAAATCTATTTAAGTCTAAACTTAAATGCATAAGTTTTTTGTTTTATGTGCAAATAGGCAACCTCGTTGTTAAGCAAGAAAGTATTAGTTGTACTGTACTGGTTACTAAGTAATTGAGGTGGACAATTCCATTTTTATTCACCCTTGCATACCAAGTCACCCCATTTGACGGTAGTATGTGAAATTTTTATTTAATTTGCTATTTTTATTTATTTATGGCGAACGCGGTTTGCGTATTAGCTCTTAAATTTTCTGTTTAATACAAAAAGCTTTAATTTATATGCAACGTAGTTGACAAAACGTCAAAACTGTGTATGCACTTGGCATACATATATTAACAATTATAAACTTTAATTTGATAATTATCATCGATTTGACCTTTGTTAAACGATTACATCGCAAATACGACGGAGTATTTTAAGACTAATTATCGAATGACTCTTATCATAAACCTACATGCAATTTATTAAAAAAAACTGCGAAATAATATTATAGCTTAATTTTATACTATTTATCAAAAGACAGGTTATCAATGCGTGAGCATATTTCCACATTACTTAATACTTGACACATAGATCAGTTGCATAACTATATTTGTATTAAAAGAATTAAATAATTGAATCTGCTATATTGATAAAATGATACTGTGTACCTATTTTTTTTAATGAGTTCTCTTTTCTGTCGCTGAAATTTGTTATAAAATCTGTTCGAAATTTAAATAGGATCATTTGGGAATAAATCCTTTTCGGTAAAATATTAATTTTTGCTGTTATTTCCTATTTGCATGATGCAAGTTAAGCCCGAAAATAAACGCATGAAATTAACAATCCAAATAGCTAACCTACGCCGTTTGTAAGTCGTTTAAAAAAGAAATTTAGATGTTCAACAACGGATTGATGTACCTAAGTTTATTTTATCGTGGCTATGCAGTCATTGATACCAACAAATTCACTATACATGTTTTTTAAAAATGGAATAGTTTTCAGACCTTTTTAGAGTTGTTGACATATTTGACATAATCCCAGTTTTTTTTTCGAGCAAGATCGATTGAATTAATGATTTTCCAAAAACCATTAAAGAAATTTGAGAATTTTGATCATCCTCGTGTCATTAACTCATAGTTTTAAATGTTATTATATAGTCTTTTTCTATTTTTGAATTATTCAAGCAGGTTAGTATGTATTATTGATAGTATGAAGAGTTATTTACACTTTTATGACTGTAGCACCGACTTAAATATATAAGTATATTAAAAGAGTACAGTGTGAAGACGTAGATTGAGACGAGAATACCTTCTGTGAACCAGACGTTGTGCAAAAGGAACTAATATGTCGGTCAAAGGCGCCAATTGACACACAATAAGCTCTTTATTAACGCATTGACTCGGTTCGTCGGCATTGCCCGATCTCTGGGCCTTTACTCCACAACAATCTTTTGAAGTCGTTGCCGTTATTTGATCATGTCTAATAAAAAATAATTATGAGAACTATTAATGACCGCTTTTTAGCAAATCAATTTTCTAAAAAAAAAGTGATTTTTCGATTTTTTATTAGGTATCGATAAATATATTGCAATAATAGCAAGTCTCGGTGGTCCAGTGGTCGAGCACCCCGCTTCTGAATCAGGGCTCCGAATCCTGGCTCACACCATTGACTTTTCGAAATTACAGTTTCGAAATTAACAGTGGTAGAGCCAAGCAGTTCGCTGCATGAATGGGCCGGCTCGACCGGTGAAATACCACGACCTCTCAGAAGATCGACGTAAAGTTGCTCATGCCGCGTTTCGTTCGGTGAGAGAGGTACCCGGAGGCCCACCCCCTTTCCTTTCCCCTATCCCCTAAAGGTCGGCAACGCAACAGTAACACTATATGTGTTGCTGATGTCCATGGGCGGCGTTGGTTGCTTACCATCAGGTGACACGCCTGCTCGTTTGCCCTCCTATCCCATAAAAAAAAAAATACATATCGATGACTGAAAACTTTGTTCCCGGTATGGCAATAGGTTCGCCACCTATTCCATTCGGGACGTAAACAAACGGCGAGTCGAGGTTTAACAGCGACTGCCTACACCTTCGGGAAGAAACAGGCGCGAAGATAAGTTATGGATATGAATTCATTATTTTTAAAGCCAATCGTAACTGAGCTCTTGTCATATTAGTTATCTGCTAATGAGAGGTTTTTTCAGATTATCTATGACCGTCATCATCCATCATCATCTTCTTGCCCTGTCCCCATTATTTGGGGTCGACACAACAGGTTTTTCTTATCCACACTTCCCTATCATTCGCATTTTCCACACTAACACCACCCTTCTTAATTGTGTAGTCTTTTCTCTCAGTTTTTGGCGCAAGTTTCTAACTTCCTTTTACTTACTCATACCGTTTTATATCAATTTTCATTACTCTCGTTGCTTCCAACGTGCGATAATTCGAACCTCTCTATAATTCAAAGATATCGCGAGTTCCCTACGAAATCTCTTTAAATATTTCGAACTAATTCAGTTAATTTTTTGTGTTTCCTCACAAATTTCAAACCATTTCAAATCTCTATCACTACATAGTATAAAACAAAGTCGCTTTTTCTTTCCCTATGTCCCTTTGTATGCTTAAATCTTTGAAACTACGCAACGGATTTTGATGCGGTTTTTTTTTTAATAGTTAGAGGGTGTCAACGGGGTGGTTTTGATCTATAATTCATGAATAGTGTAGTGAAAAAAAAATGATAATTTTCAAGATTTAAAACTTTAATCGAAAACGCTGCCTGAACCCTAAGTGATAAATCAAAATAATGTACTACATTATTATACACCTTTAAAAGGTCTATAAAAAAGTCCGCGAGGGCATATGTCTATGTCTTAGGGACAACCCACAATGACCATTATTATTTTTTTACTTTTTACGAGAAATAATGATTTATTTACGAAGCAATTTTAAACATTACAGCATTAATTTTCATCCAACTAAGTGTCTTAAATAGATTGTGCTTTTAATATAGATTAATATAGCCACTTACAGCATGTAATTTAATCTAATATTTACGAAGATATTACAGTATTAACATAGAGGTACATAGCAGTTGCGCGCCAAAACGCGTGCCGATAAATAGCACAAATTTAACTTTTTAAGATCCAAATATTACTAATTTATTTCTTTTGATGCGGAACGAAGTTCGCCGGGTCAACTAGTAATATATATAACATATAATATATATAACACTAGCAGACCGCGCGAACTTCGTACCGCCATATTTTATACATTTTCCACTAAAAAGATTATTGCCGCGATTATATTAATACCCCAAAGCTTTCCTCATAAATGGACTATCTAACACTATTTTTTTTCAATTCAAGTTCCTTAAATAAGTTAATACATACATAACTTCACGCCAGATCCCTTGCGGGGTAAGTAGAGAGTACAAAGCGCCATAAGGCACGATTATTAGGTACACACCTTACTAGCTTAGCTGTTGATATTAGCGACTAACAACCTAGATATGAGGAAAATAATAAGCAGTTAGCTGCATGAATGGGCCGGCTCCACCGGTGAAATACCACCACCTCTCAGAAGATCGACTTAAAGTGGCTCATGCTGCGTTTCGTTCGGTGAGAGAGGTACCCGGAAGTCCACCTCCCTTCCCCATCCTTCTCCCTTAAATTTAGGTCGGCAACGCAACGGTAACACTAAAAGTGTTCCTGGTGTCCATGGGCGGCGCAGGTTGCTTACCATCAGGTGACACGCTTTGCCCTCCTATCCCATAAAAAAAATTATCAATTTCAATCAATAGCAATACCAGGGACTTTGTCAGAAGTTTTTTGTCAATCTTTAGTTTTTTGTTTTTAGTATCTACTACTTGAACCTTTTTTTTAATTGGTCATTGTTGTCGACTTAAAAAAATCCTGGTCACCACATGTTCTTACCAGTACGTCTAACTCACAGTAAGTGTTTTTTTTTATAATTTAAATGATGTCGATTTGGCTCCTTGGTATTATTCTTATCAAAATAAAATGACTACATTTTAAAAGAGTTCACGATACTAAAAAGGTAAATATAGATGGGCAACTCTATGTGGTATGCAGTCGTGTAACAAACCCGCAAAGTCTTTATATTTTCAAAAGACGCCAAGGTCGAGTTGCGCAGCCACATCTTGCGCTTCGTCCATTTATATGAAGTTGCAATATTGTAAAGAATTATCTATATATATATAAGAGATTTCCACCTATATATTGACTCATCACGATATCTCTGGAACCATAAGGCGTAGCGACTTGAAATTTGGTAGGATTATTCCTTTCGCCGAGTAGAGGTCAGCTAAGAACGGATTTTACGAAATTCCACCCACAAGGGGGGTTGCGGGGATGTTAACAATGGAAAATTCCCAATTTTAACCTATAGCTGCTATCGACTTCAAATTTGTCGAAGATATTGCAGTATTAACATAGCGGGGCAGCAGTTATTACTTTTGATGCGAAACAGAGTTCGCCGGGTCAGCTAGTAGATAATATTATAATATCTGCGTGAAGAACTAACTGTAAACTAACTCTAGTTTTGACCCATGACTTTGGTTACTTAAGTATGAAAATATTTTAATATTCGCGTTGCATATTACATAAATATAATGAACGGAAAATAACGCGAAACATTTAGGTAAACAAATTATCTGTCTGCTTGTGACTACGGCCAGTGCAACCAGGCCAAAACGTCAACCTAATAATAAAAGTAATTATTTGTTTACCTAAACGTGTCGCGTTATTTCCCGTTTATTATACTCTTAAATAGATCAAATTCCAATCTATGTGTCTAAATAGACACAGGGTCACAGATGTTACATATTCACATCACCTATTAATTATTACAAAATAAATATATATATACACCAAAAGACGATTAAATACTACAAACTCATTAGGACAAAAAGAAACAAAAAAATGCCTAAGAAAATTAAAAAACAATTTACCTGCCAGCTATGAGCGGCGCTCATGACCGAGTCGGGCGGGACTCCCGATATACTCGTATGTGCGCGGAATATTTGCCTATAAGAAACGAATACTTACATTTTGTATTTTGCGATATCTTTTGAATTAAATGTCCGAATTGAATCATTCAAAAAGTTCTAGAAAGTTATTGAATTTATCTTTATATTGAAGTAATTTATTTTAAGGAGAGTTAATACCAAGGTACAAAATAAAAAACTTTTAAAACGACCTCATTATAATTATTTTTAAAAATTAAAAAAACAATTATGGTGCGATAACTACAATAGTTAGACATATAGCGTCGCGGACTTTTTAGTCGACAATTATATGTTCTGTGAAAGTGTAGTACATTGTTTTGTTCTATAATCAATAGTTTTTGCAGCGTTCGCGATGTAAGATTTTTTTTGGGTCTTTTTCTTACACCTTGGGTTACATTATTGGACTTATAGTAAGGATCCCTAATTTATTTGAAAATATAATATAGCCTAAAGCCTTCCTCGATAAATGGACTATACACCAGTGAAAGAATTTTTGAAATCGGACCGGTGGTTTCTGAGAAAAGCGCGTTCAAACAAACAAACAAACAAACTCTTCCGCTTTATAATATAAGTATAGATATAATATATATAACATATAATATATATCACTACATAGTATAAAACAAAGTCGCTTTCTCTGTCCCTTCCCTATGTCCCTTTGTATGCTTAAATCTTTGAAACTACGCCACGGATTTTGACGCGGTTTTTTTTAATAGTTAGAGGGTGTCAACGGGGTGGTTTTGATCTATAATTCATGTATAGTGCAATAAATAAAAGTGATAATTTTCAAGATTTAGATCTTTAATCGCAAACGCTGCCTGAACCCTAAGTGATAAAACAAAATAATGTACTACGTTGTTATACACCTTCAAAAGATCTACAAAAAAGTCCGCGAGGGCATATGTCTATCTCTTAGGGATAACCCACAATGACCCTTTTTATTTTTTTACTCTTTACGAGAAGTAAGGGCTTATTTACGAAGTGATTTTAAACATTATAGCACTAATTTTCATCCAGTTAAGTGTATTAAATAGATTGTGCATTTAATATAGATCAATATTGCCCTTTACAGTATGTAATTTAAACGAATATTTACGAAGATATTACAGTATTAACATAGCGGGACATAGTAATTGCGTTGCGCGCCAAAACGCGTGCCGATAAATGGCACAAGTTGAACTTTTTAATATCCAAATTTTACCCATTTATTTCTTTTGATGCGGAACAAAGGTCGCCGGGTCAACTAGTAACATATAATATATATAACATATATAACTCTTAATATTTTAATAGTCTCTTGAGTTTCGAATTGACGATAGTCGAATGTAATATTTTATTTTGGTCGTTTGTAATATAAAACACTACGTTTTAACAAAACACTGTTGTTTTGATATCACAAACGCTTCTAAGTTATTATTTATTTTCCGGTTATATTTATTATCGCGGCCCAAATTTTATCTGTCCTCAGTACAATGTTGTCGATTTTAATTGTCTGTAAAAAAAAACAAATAATATGTTTAAATTTCCTACTTGATACAACACATCACTTTTGATCACCATGTCAGCCGGAAAGAGAGACTACTCATCTTTTATCAATGTAGCGAATCCTCATGGCTACACTTTCTTACCCGTGAAATAAGGCTTTATAAATAACTTTAAATTTTCTTATTGAAATTTTAAAATTAAATTTACCGTATTAAAATCTGTAGAGAGGAGTTTCGGAACTTCAAAATTTTCTAATAAGTGTGTGTTTTTTTTTATAGAGTAGGGGGTAAACAAATCACCTGATGATGATAGCCAATTACCGCAATGCAAAGACACCTCCACTACAGATATGGTTACAGTTGCTTTTCCGGTCTTTAAGGAAATGGGATTGGACGGGATAGGGGAAGACGGGGTGGGCTCTGGAGACCTGTCTCACCAAACGAAATGCAACATGCCACTTTACGCCTATATTCTGAGACATTGTGGTATTTTAACCGGTCTAGCTGGCTCATTCATGCAGTGAGATGAGTGGCTCTACCACTGTGTAAAACGTGTGTGTTTCGTAATAAAATAATGCTCATATTTTAGAACCACGCAGCTCGCTCCAATAATGGACCGGCTCGATCGGCGGAATACGACCTGTCAGAATTTCAATGTGAATATCATTTGTCATATTATGTGGCTGATGCCGTGTTTCGTTCGGTGAGAGTGGTATTCGGATGCCCACCCCTAATCCTCTTCTCACCCCATCCCAAACCGCTTCCCTCTCCGATGCAGTAGTTCTTGTGTCTTTGCCTTATACAAATATACAGCAAAGAAAAAATGTGAACTGATTCGTGGTACAGTTTTAAGCTGAGTGCACACTGTAGTTAATAAACCTGGGTCTGCATTTAGGTACAATCAGTCGGGGCGTGATAAACATTCGTAAATAATATAATTTTGCATATCTGATGAAAAGGTCAGTAGATCGTCGTATAAGTAGATAAAACAATGAAGGTCGAAGCGAACTAACACTACGTAATAACTATTATCTGTATCATAAGAAGACCTTAAGATGATGATGGAGTAGGCACCAGGTTCATTGAACGGTCAAGTTTCTTTCGCTGAAACCTGAAAAATGTACTAAACCCAACAGTGGTAGAGCCACGCAGTTCGCTACATGAATGGGCCGGCTCGACCGGGGAAATATCACGACCACTCGAAATATCGGCGTGAAGTGGCTCATGCCGCGTTTCGTTCGGCGAAAGAGGTATCCAGAGGCCCGATCCCCTTTTCCCTTCCTTTCTCTTGCTACTCCCTAGAACACCCCTTCCTACTCCCTTAAAGGACCGCATCGCACCACGGTATTCATGGGCGGTAAGAAGTTACTTACCATCAGGTGACCCACTTGCTCGTTTGCCCTCCAATCCCATAAAAAAACGTCTTGGTAGTTTTCTCAGCCCTACAGAAATCCGCAGACGAATAAACGCTTTCTGCTACGTAGTTGTTTTCAGGTGTAAGATTTTATAGCTCCAAAATTCAGTTATATTGGCAATTTGTCTCTTTACCTGCAAATATATAGATTCTTCCCCAAAGTCTATTACAAACTTTAATAATAAAACCTCTTTGGGAATGGTATTCAATAGATTTTCAGTATAAAAGCAAAGTTTGTAATATTTGTAATATTTGAAGTATTCATTGTTTAAACTCTGTCTTCGCAATTACAGGGTTGGTTAATATATTGGCTAACATAAACTGCAAATCCAGTAGAATCGGCCATTTTTGAGATCAGCCGGATCATACAGAAAGACTTGAGAAACATTTCTAAAAACGCTGTTTTCGTTGTTGTTTATTTGTCTTTTTAGATTGATTAGTAACCATTAACTTCCGTACATTATGTTTATTAATTGAGACGTAAACTTTTTTATATCAATATTCACGCTAATAATATCCGAAGATGTAGGGCACTCATTAATAATTTTAACACACTCCGCTTCTGATACAGAAGTCTCGAGTCAAAGAAGCTTTATTTTCATAGACATTTTAAAATAGTCAACAAATACAAAGATTAAGTTTATTATTTACCCGTGGAACACAAAAACTAGGACGCTAGTCGCCACTAGCACCCCGACTCCGAGGGTTGGAAAAGAACCGGGCAAGAAACTCATGTGTCATGTGTCTAATTCTTGTCTGCCTATACCTTCATGCATAAACCATGCCAAGTAAAAATAAATTTCGGGAATATCTACAGAGAAAATCAGGTTCTCTACAGCTGTTATGCTATTGGGGTAAAATATAGAGTATGACTCCTAATTGCTCGTAATTAAAAAGAAAAGATAACTCGCGAGGTGATAATTTCGGCGAGGAGGAAGAATTCAACGACCTTCTGTTGACCTAGACTTTGGGATAATTAGAGTTCGCAGTGTCTTGGTAACGTGTAACGTTGTGGGGGTCACGACCCCTTATATCTAACAGTTTTAACAGCGTGTTACATTGCGGGCGCATCACTCCGCTCGCACGCATCGTCCGCTTATCACGCGGCATTGGAAACGTACAGTAATTTCGGGCACACTTAAATATATTAAGCCAAGTAATTTGCATGTCAGTCGCAGTTAAACTCTCAACGGGGTTGGTCATTCACGTAACGTCAAGGTGCGTTTGTGTTCAATAGACTCTAACGTATAAAAGAAACACTACGAAAAAAAATATTTCTTTTTTTAAATGTAATTGTCGTTCGGTTGCAGAATACGCGTAAAAGCTGAGCAGTAATCATGCCGAGCGTGGTTATGAATGGTACTCGGGGAGCTGATGATGATATCGTGTTGACTGGACTGTCGGGCCGTCTACCAGAATCCAATAATATCGAGGAGTTTGCTCAGCAATTGTTCGACGGCGTTGACTTGATCACTGCTGATGATCGAAGATGGACACCAGGTAAAGATTTATTTATTAACTATTTTGCGTTAAGGCAGTATGGCTTCTGAGCTTTACCCTGTCCGAAAGGTCCCAAAGAAAACAAGTGATTGTAGACTTTTAACAAAAGGAAAATGCAGTTTGGTTTCTAAGCCTGTCCAAATTAGGTCGAATTAAAAAAAAACAAAAGCTTCGAGCTGGATTCTGGAAATTATTAATCTGTATTATCGCAATTTCCTCATCCAAACCCGCTTCTGGAAATTATTATTGTTTTTTTTTTAAATTTTAAATTAATTCAAGCTCTGTGTAGATTAATGTTTAGTCTTGTCCTTGAATAAAATATGTATTCTTATGAAATGTGTGGTGAGTCTATTGATACTTAGGTAATTGATAATTTTCGCACATAATTTATGAAAACGTTTCTTTTCCTTAAAGTCATGAATGCGTACCAGGTTTTAAAACTACAAGATTCTAAACAAATCATTGTTAAACTGCTTAGTCTCTTGGAAAATAACTTCATCTAAGAAAACTTTTTAAACAGCTGAATGTAGCTGTTTGAAAATTACCAGCTCTCCTATTATCAGTCAAAATACATACAACTTAACATCACACCAAATCCTCTGCGGGGTTGACAAGAAGAATTCTGTCACGAATGTTGCACGCTGGGGTTCCACTCTTGCTTCTATAACTTTCTGTCTTCTTTCTTTGACTCCTAACGTCATTGTTCATTAGACGTTAATGAACTTTGTTTTTTTTTTTAATTGCGTATACTTTGTTATTTCTGTACACGATTCTCCTGTAGCATTTATTTTGATCATTTATGAATGTTAAATATCATCAATCATGTTAAATATTAAAATTTTCTAATTCTTATTTTACCATAGCAATCAAATAAATAATTTGAAATTAATCGTTTAATTTACAATATTAGATTAGTTGTAGCATTTTGTGTCACGACTCAAATAATCCGGAGGACTTGTTTGTCATTCATGACATCTGTGAAAGATCATAGATTGTCAAACAATTATGGAGTCTTAATTTACAAATAGTCATAAAGTTTTGTGATGCAATAGTGAAGTAACTACGCCATAGGAATGTAAATATTAAAAATTATCACATACATTTACGCTGTGTCTAAATTGTGAGCATTATCAATTAGTAATTTTATATTCGTTCCCGGACATAATTACAGTGCTTATAAATTTTTTAATTTTCTTTTCGGTTCGAACCTGGATGCGCATTGTGTCGTTGACAATAGGTTTTTCATATCCGGTTATTACAATGGTGAAGTTGCAAAGAAATAGTTTTTACTCTAATCTCCAATATTTAAAAAAAGATTACGAATTCAACCTTTTTGGTAACTTTAATAGTTCTTTTTTCAAAATGATCTCTAGTCAATTGTCTTGCAAGTTGCGTTCAGAAACACAAATCATCACATAATCATTATCATTACATAGTATAAAACAAAGTCACTTTCCGCTGTCTGTCTCCTTATATGCTTATATCTTTAAAACTACGCAACCGATTTTGATGCGGTTTTTTTAATAGTTAGAGGGTTTCAACGGGGTGGTTTTGATCCATAATTCATATATGATGTTGTAAAGAAAAAATGATGATTTTCGAGATCTAGTACTTTAATTGCAAACGCTGGCTGAACCCTAAGTGATAGATCAAAATAATGTTCTACATTATTAAACGCCTTTAAAAGTTCTACAAAAAAGTCCGCGAGGGCATATGTCTATCTCTTAGGGATAATCCACAATGACCATTTTTATTTTTTTACTTTTTACGAGAAATAATGGCTTATTTACGAAGCGATTTTAAACATTACAACATTCATTTTCAACCAAGTGTCTTAAATAGATTGTACATGTAATATAGATGATCCTGGCCCTTTACAGCACGCAATTTAAACGGATATTTTCGAAGATATTGCAGTATTAACATAGCGGGACAGCAGTTAAAGCCGATAAATAGCACAAATTGAACCTCATGATATCCAAAATCTACTCATTTATTACTTTTGACGCGGAACAAAGTTCGCCGGGTCAGCTAGTATAAAATAAAGTCGCTTTCCGCTGTGTGTCCCCTTATATGCTTATATCTTTGAAAGTATGCAACGGATTTTGATGCGGTTTTTTTAATAGATATTTGGTATCAACGGGGTTGTTTGTATCTATAATTCATGTATGCCATAGTAAAGAAAAAATCAAAATTTACTCGTATATTATATTATTTTTGATGCGGAGCAAAGTTCGCTGGGTGAGCTGTATATTATTTACTGTAGGTTAAACTACGTAGAAGTTATGCATTGATCGTCTGACGCAAGATATGACAAGGCCAGGGTCGTTTTATAGTACTGTGATAAGATATTGATGCATTACATTCAGTTGAAAACGAAAGTATTCTGAAAATAAATGACATAAAATATATTCGCTAGCCGAGTGGTTATAACACTAGATGTCTGTTTGTAAAGTACTAGATTTAAAACTTGATAATCACATTTCGGAAGTGATATTAAAGTTATTGATAACATTTGCAATGAGCTAGTAATAATTTGTTGACAAGATAAAACTATAGCTATTAGGTATCTTAGGAATATGAAAATTGGGTTGAAATAAATTATATCAAAATAGGATAATATCATCAATTTTTTTTAATATGTGATACAAAAATAAAACTGTCCAGTAGGTAATTTACAGTCTTCATTAATTAGATACAGGTAAAGATAAAAAAAAACGCATCTGTTTGTGAAATAACGGGAATTTAAGATGGCGTCGCTATGGTAGAGCATAGACAAAATTTTAGGGAAGACGTCAATAATATAAATGAATATTTTTAATTGCTTAAAGTAGAATGTCATTTACCAACAGTATAGTGAGTAATAAATATTAACAAAAACATAACTTCACACCATTGTTACCCGAAGGTAAGCGGCTGCTAAGCCTCGTCTCGCCGTTATGTTTTATGTCCCAAATGGAATAGGTGGCGAACCCATTGCCATACCGGGCACAAAGTTTTCAGTCATCGATATTTATCACACATAACTTTCCGAAAACAATTTCGAAAAGTAGTTGGTATGAGCCAGTGTCAGGATTCGAACCACGACCTCTGGATTCAGAAACCGTGTGCTCGACCACTAGACCACCGAGACATTAAATATTAATATTTTTTTAATATACATATTATTATGTCACCCCCACACGTTCTAATGCAACTGTCTTTTTTTTGTCTTTAGTAAATTACGCTTATCTAAATAGTTTCATTGTTTATTGTGTTTGAATTTGGCACACTACACTCTTCAAAATGCTTTATTCAGCGTTATTACAATCGAATTCTAATCGATAATTTTTAGCATACACCTGGACACTCCATCTACTTGTCCTCTGTAGGAAATTGATTTCTGTGTTTCTTATAACTTATTAATAATACAAGTTTGCCCTTTGTGCTACCATAGTTTCCATTTGATGTGTATTTGTTTGACTTTTATTTACTTTGTATTTATGACGTCTGTCAATAGAATGATTTAATATTATTTAGCGTTGAACTAACTCTTATGTATGCGTCAAATAGTAAACAAACAATCTTAGTAGGTTTACAACACAAGTTGCGTGATCTAGTCAATAGCAATAATAGATAGATACAGTCTATTAAATAAAGATAGATTTATCCTGATAGAGACAATTGCATAGTTGATACTCATTTTATTTTGATATTGCACCGTTTTACCCCAAAGCTGATTCTAGATTTTAAGAAGAATAAAAACTACCTTTGGATTTTTATTTGAAGATAGCTTTTTCTCCTACAGTTTTTTTTTTGTTATGGAGGGGGGTGAGGGTCAAATCTTGATATAGATGCTCGTTCATGACATTAAAACAACTTTTAGGATTATATCGCGTTTATTTATTACTAATTTTATTTATTTCCCGACGACTCGTGAAAATGATCTCTGTAAAGAGTTCGAAACGTCGGGAAATAAATAAAATTAGTAATAAATAAACGCGATATAATCCTAAAAGTTTTTTTAATGTCATGAACGTGATTCGCGTAAGTCCTAGAGATAAATATGTAGATGCTCGTTTTTCGAAGGTTTCTTAATCGTATGTACCTATGTTATGGATGTATGAAGTGGGGAAGTAATTTTGTGAGCAGACTTTTTGGTAATAACATTAAAACAACTTTTTAGTATTATATCGCGTTTATTTAGTACTTATTTTTATTTATTACCTGCCGTTTCGTGAAAATGATCTCTGTAAATAGTTCGAAACGTCGGGAAATATAAAAATAAGTGTAATAAGACTTTTTTAGGCAGATATTGAAAAAAAATCTACGAATTTCATTCATACAGTATTTGCGTGATCTAATACGAGTAACAACATATATTTGTTTAGTTAATTTTATCAAAAACTTTATAAGTCTGATAACGATAGCGCATAATACATTGTACATCAATCAGAAAATTAAAAATACAAATTTAATTAAATGATTCATATAATCGACAATTCTTTATTTAATTTATTTTCAAAACACGTACCTACCTACCTGTATATTTCTGAATAATTTTAATCAAATAAATTTTCATAAAACAATGAAGTCACTTAGTGGTGTTTTTTATTCAATAAAAACGTAGATACTATAAACAGCAATTTAAAAATAGATTATGAGTCACAACATTTTATTTTTTTATTTAATCTTATAATTAGCTGACCCAGCGAACTTTGTTCCGCATTATTTTTTCTTTACTACGTCATCATACATGCATTATAACTAAAAACCACCCCGTTGACAACCTCTATCTATTAAAAAAACCGCATTATGATTGTCAAATTTCTAAGAAAATGTAAGGGGACAGACAGCGGAAAGCGACTTTGTTTTATACTATGTAGTATTGATAATGATTAATGGCATTACTCTGGCATAGTGTTTTTTTTTAATTTAAAGAATTAAAATTTTATACTCAATTTTCAGTAGCTTGCATGTTTGTACTAAATAATGATAAAAAAAAATAATTTAGAATATTTTATCGTAGAAAAAAGGCGACTTCCTTTGTAGGATATTGAACAATTATTATTTTTATTATAAATTATATTAATTATTTATTTCTTTAGAATAACACTCCTCCAAATAAGTTCCAAAAGATTAATCCAGTCCGTAAATAGATATGTAGATGAAGTTAAATTAGCAATATTCGTTGTGGCCAAAATAAAAAATGTGTATCTGATATGTAGTCCGTGAATAATGTACTCGTAGTTCTCAAGTACGATTCATTATTTCGGAGTGAATAATTCGGTATCATGGAGCTAGTCATAATATGCCATTGACAATGAATTTCACCGTTACCTTGATCGTACGATAGGTTGAGAGAGCCATAAATAAACACGGTTTTGACACGTGCAAAGCGCGCGAAACCACGCCGGCTAGTGACGGGCAGGTGGCGTGATGATCGATGCGTCATCACGCCAACTTTATCAGATGTTTCACAAAGACTTTCGCGCGAACCGGTTTTCGGTATCATTTCCAACTAAAATAGTAAATATTTATCTGGGCTACAAAGATGACGTCACACATATATGCGAAATATATCCTAAAACCAATGAGACATGAATTGGAATTACTTACCCATTCCCTTACTTAAACAAGACATTGTTTTATAAATTTTTAGAAATAGTTTTAATAATGTTCCCTTGGCGTTTTTTTTTACTTTTAGCGGATACACTAGCGAGCAGAACTAATAAACCAACAATTATGAATAGCAATTTCAATTAAAATAACTATTTAAATATTGTTACTTACATACATAACTTCACGCCAAATCCCTTGCGGGGTAGGCAGAGAGTACAGAGCACCATAAGTCAAGATTCTTACACGCCTCACTAGCTTCTTTGACTTTCAAAACTCTTTTCATGCACGCCTCCTCGCATCCACTAGACGTGTTGTTACGTTTACTATATTGACATTGTCGTTTCACAGGACTGCACGGTCTGCCGGAGCGCAATGGCAAGTTGAAGGACCTGTCACACTTCGACGCTACATTCTTCGGAGTCCACCCGAAACAGGCTCATTTATTGGACCCACAGCTACGCATTCTGCTAGAACTTACACACGAAGTCATCGTGGACGCCGGCTTCAATCCCGTCGAATTACGTGGCTCCCGCACCGGCGTCTACGTTGGTGTATCCAACTCTGAAACTGAGGAGATGTGGACAGCTGATCCAGACAAGATTAATGGCTACGCCCTCACAGGATGTTGTCGAGCTATGTTCCCCAATAGAGTATCATACACGTTTGATCTGAAAGGTCCATCGTTTGCGGTGGATACAGCTTGTTCCAGTTCTATGTTCGCCATGGCTCAAGCTATAGCGGCTATACGTTCAGGTCTTTGTGACGCTGCTATTGTAGCTGGAACCAACCTCTGCTTGAAACCGGCCAACTCGTTAAGTTTCCATCGTCTGAGTATGTTATCACCTGAAGGTCGATGTGCTGCGTTTGATGCAAGCGGTCGTGGTTACGTACGTTCAGAAGCAGCTGTAGCGGTGCTTCTGCAGAAGAGAAGTGCTGCCCGAAGATTGTATGCAACTGTACGTGGTGCTCGCGTAAATGTGGATGGTGCTAAAGAACAGGGAATCACTTTCCCATCTGGCGCGATGCAGCGTCGTCTAGCTGAAGAGACCTTCGCAGAAGCACATCTGAATCCCAGCGATGTCGCCTATGTTGAGGCACACGGCACCGGCACTAAAGTACGTCGTTATATTATTACTTATGTAGACATTTTTCTCGTAGACGATTAAAAAGAGTGTTAAAAAATAAAAATAAATTTTTGGATTCAGAAAATATTAGATAAATATTGGGCGTCTGTTAGTCTATCAGTGATTGATTGACTTTTACATACTTTTACAGTAACATTACATACACAATGTAATGTTACTGCAACTAGAAAGACCAGGCGGGTGGAACTGCTGACTTCCTTAATTTTTTCCTTAGATCTTGTGAAAAAAATTACATTATGTTTCTATTCTCTAGGTTGGTGACCCTCAAGAGGTGAACGCTATTGCAGACTTCTTCTGTCCAGGACGCAAAAGCCCATTGTTATTGGGTTCGGTGAAGTCCAATATGGGTCATTCAGAACCGGCGTCCGGCCTTTGTTCTATTACTAAAGTGATATTGGCCATGGAAGAGGGTGTTATTCCTCAAAATTTACACTACAAAACTCCCAACGCTGACATTCCGGCGCTCAGTGACGGCAGAATAAAGGTATCAATTACTGTTGAATTAGTGATAACGCTCTTAGTGATAATGACAACCACCCACAATGACCGTTTTTACTTTTTACGAGAAATAATGGTCTATTTACGAAGCGATTTTAAACATTACAGCATTAATTTTCATCCAATTAAGTGTCATAAATAGATTGTGCATGTAATATAGATGATCCTGACCCTTTACAGCATGCAATTTAAACAAATATTTTCGAAGATATTGCAGTATTAACATAGCGGGACAGCAGTTATTACTTTTGATGCGAAACAAAGTTCGCCGGGTCAGCTAGTTTATTATAAAATTAAACTTTTCTTAAAACAAATTTAATACATAAAAGTCGTTATTTATTTATTTTCCAGGTGGTTGATAGTAACACACCTTGGGATGGTGGGTTGGTTGCAATCAACTCTTTCGGATTTGGAGGCGCTAATGCCCACGTCATTTTGGAGTCTCAGCCTGCGCCGAAACCTCGTCCTGCGAGCCAGTCCGCAGTACCCAGGCTGGTACTAGTGTCTGGAAGACATGAGGAGGCTGTACGTCACTTGCTGGATTTGGCAGCCGAGCACAAGGAGAATGCAGATTTTCATTCCCTGCTTGACTCCATTCACAGACATAACGTGGTGGGACACCCGTGTCGCGGTTACACTGTTCTCACTGATCCACCCGTCCAAGAAAGCATAGTAAGTGCTTTTATTTATAAGTTCAGATCCTTGGCGTCGCAGAGGCAAAATGTCTCCACATGCCATTTTTTTTAATATGGGTGATATTTGTCAATCATCGATATATCCATGCAACATACCTTCCGAGTTGTTTTTTTATCTGGTTCGAAATTTGAAATCTTTAAATCAAAAGCGGTTTTTTTTTTAATACCGCTGATTATTTTTGGTTTTAAGCACGTGATAATGTTACAGGAAATGGATAATGGAGAGCCACGTCCCATTTGGTTCGTATTCTCTGGCATGGGCTCCCAGTGGGCCGGCATGGCACGCTCACTCATACAGCTGCCGGTGATCGCGGCCAGCATCCAGCGGTCTGCTGCAGCCCTGCGCCCTTACAACATCGATCTGGTCCACATCTTGACTGAAGCACCCAACGAAGCTTTTGATGACATCATCAATTCCTTTGTCTCCATCGCGGCGATGCAGGTGGCACTTGTAGACATGCTGCGTCTTCTCGAGATCCATCCTGATGGTATCGTTGGACACTCTGTTGGTGAGATTGGTACGTATCGTAATGCATCTTTCATTACCAAATTCTTAGTTTCTTTTAAGAAGTTAATATCAGAAGTGTGAAAAACATACGAGTATGCATGACATGAGTTATTTGCATGCAAGGATCTTGTCTTAAGTAGTTCTTTCTACCTATGCTTCATAGGGCACATTAATATTTTTTCTCTAGAAGGAATAGAATATAAAGATTAGTACTCAAAATGTTCGACTGTATTAGCAGAACAATCTAGAATAAATTTGCCGCAGCGTTTTCCTGGGACTTTTGAATATTATTCTGTGATACCAACAAGGTTTTAATGAGTTGTTATTTGATGTACAGGTTGCGCGTACGCGGATGAAACATTGACTGCTGAACAGGCTGTGCTCGCTGCGTACTGGAGAGGTCGCAGCATTGTGGACTCAAAGCTGGCACCAGGTGCTATGGCAGCTGTAGGGCTATCGTGGGAGGAATGCGAGAAGCGTTGTCCCTCTGATGTAGTTCCTGCGTGTCATAACGCGGCCGACAGCGTCACAGTCTCCGGCCCAGTCCCCTCGATAGAGAAATTCGTTGCTGAACTAGCAGCTGAAGGCATATTCGCCCGCCGTGTGAACAGCTCTGGTGTGGCCTTCCACAGCAAGTACATTGCAGCAGCTGCCCCACTGTTGCGCAAGAGTCTCGAACGAGTCATTCCCAACCCTAAGCCGCGCAGTGAACGCTGGATCTCGTCCTCGCTGCCGAAAGACCAATGGAATTCTGATCTCGGTTAGTGTTATCTATCTTGCCCTTATTTTATGTATTGCTGTTTTATAGTGTTATGTATTTAAGGGTCTTCCATTAATTATGCAAAGTATTTGAATAGTTATTAAACTACTGCGTCTGATAATACGAAGTGAGGTTTTCGACTGATCTGATCTATCTCCCCTTCTCTCTCGCTCTCTCTCGCTCTTTCTGATTAAACTCTTTTTTTTTGTCGTCACGTGATTAGAGTGCAAATTCGTTTTTGTTAATTATAATGAAAACACAAAAAAAATGTTCTTCATTGTCATATCCTGGGACCTTGCATGTAGAAGTTGTCTTTGCTATAATAAATCATCATATCGGACAATAGCCTCGACTCATCTATTGACAGTAATTATCACTCATAATTATTTTTAATTATACAATTATAACAGTGCGTGTGATCAGTATATATATATATATATATATAACGGGAAAATTATTCCATAGCAAAGTTGCATAATTATAATGCTTCAAAACAAGGTGGTTAGGTAATTATAAATATCAGTTTTTACCTGAACTTTACGATACTTTTGTCGGTTCTATTCAAAAAGTGAATCCAAAGTAAATTCTAGAAATTTCTCTTACATATACATGCGTGTTTTAAAAATACTTCACTTGAATACTAAATTCTAGATGAAAAAAATCGATTTTTTTTTTAAATTAAAAAAGACAATGTCGATTTTTTGTACTTAAAGTTAATGTATCATTGATAATCTTTATAGTAAGTAGCAGTTCAATCATAAAACGTCCATATTTCATATGTTCATTTTTATGTAATTTGAATGATTTTGTTTTAAGTACATAAACACGGGCGCGGTTGCGGGTGAAAACTATAAAAAATAGATTTATCCGTACTTAGATCAGTGGTACAAATCGAGTTTCGTTTGCTGAGAGATATTTTTGGACACGTACTCCCATCTTATCTTTTTTCAATCCTACTGCCTGTTACATCTCCTCTTCGTTCCTATCCCATTTTCTAAAATGTTTGTCAGTGATCCTTTTGGTGTTGTAGATGTCTATGAGTACTAGTTGCTTACCACCACAGTCAGGTAGAGCCAAGCACGACCTCTCAGAAGATCGACGTAAAGCGGCCCATGCCGCGTTTCGTTCGGTGAGAGAAGTACCCGGAGGCCCACCCCCCTTCCCCGTCCTACTCCCTTAAAGGTCGACAACGCAACTGTAACACTGTGTGTTGCAGATGTCCACGGGCGGCGCTAGTTACTTACCATCAGGTGACACGCTCGCAGCATCCCGTAAAAAAAAACCCAAGTGACCCGCTCAGTCGTTTGCTCTCATAAATAAATAATAGTTTAAAAAACTAAAAAACACGCTTTTTATAGAAAACCGAACTAAAAATTGAAAATAAATTTTAATGAATTTAAATTAAGAAAATAGTGTTAAAAATTTCAATGAATATAAATTAATAATAGTGTGAATAAAAAAAAAATATTTCATTTTAATAAAAGCGTGGGGTGCATGGTGTCAATAGTTATAAATATTTTATTGACAGATATGAGTAGAGTGATTATCATTTCGATAATATCTTAAAAAGCACCCCACGCTTTTTTTAATTTATATTCATTGAAATTTTTAATACTATTTTCTTAATTTAAATTCATTAAAATTTATTTTCAATTTTTTAGTTCGGTTTCCTATAAAAAGCGTGTTTTTTAGTTTTTTTAAACTATTATTTATTTTATATTTTTTAGTTCGGTTTTCTATAACAAGCGCGTTTCTTAGTTTTTTAAACTATTGCTTAACAATGGATATCAAAACCGAATTTGAGGAATAGCGCCATCTGTGACTTATACAAGGAACTCGTTTCAAGTTGATAACGTAGACTTTCCGCTGATTGCCATTAGATGGTGCGAGAAGTGAACTATGAACACTAAAAAATTAACAAAAATCATATTTTGCAAATTGAAAAATGGAATAATTTTATCAAATTAGTGTATTGTCATCGGTCCTCAATAAATCTACAAAGTTTGAACGAAATCTGGCCGTTTAAAGTGGGTCAAAATCGCGCCCAAAGAAGTCGGTTACAAACAAACATACAGGTGAAGCTAATAAAAAGAAGATGATGATGTTCGCTTGCGTCGTTTGCAGCTAAGTTGAGCGACGCCAGCTACCACGTGAACAACCTGCTGTCGCCGGTGCGGTTCGCGGAGGCGCTGCGCGCGGTGCCGGCGCGCGCCGTGCTGCTGGAGGTGGCGCCGCACGCGCTGCTGCAGGCCGTGCTCAAGCGCGCGCTGCCCACGCCCGGCGCCGCGCACGTGCCGCTCGTGCGCCGCGACGCGCCCGCCGCCCTCCCGCACCTGCTGGCGGCGCTGGGCCGACTGCACGCGGCCGGCGCGCAGCCGCACGTGGCGCGCCTCTACCCCGCGCCGCGCTTCCCCGTGCCCCGCGGCACCCCGCGCCTCGCCTCGCACGTGCTGTGGGACCGCTCGGCGCAGTGGGACGTGGCGCACTTCGGCGCCGCGCGCTCCGGCGAGAACGTCATCGAGTACGACCTGGCGCGCCCCGACGACCAGTTCATCACCGGCCACAACATCGACGGCCGCGTGCTCTTCCCCGCCACCGGATACTTGGTAATTAATTCACTTGTTATACGTGACCCGTTAATTTGCTAAAAAAATGAGGAAAAAGATAGCGACGAGCAAACTCTTATAACATCTTTACCCTTTCAGACCCTCGTCTGGAGAACTATGGCCAAGTTGCACAACAGAAAGTTGGAGGAGACGCCTATAGTGCTAGAGAACGTACAGTTCCGCAGGGCGACGATAGTTTCCCGCGACGCTCCGATTAGATTCCTGATCAACGTGCTCGAAGGCACCGGCGAGTTCGACGTGTGCGAAGGTGGAGCAGTAGTGGTCACTGGCACAGTACGATTGGCCGATGACCCTAGCTCCGAGCGCCTCTCGGACTTGGATAAAACTCTACCGGCTCTGGAACCCGATCAACTACCGCTCGACACTAATGACATCTACAAAGAATTAAGACTACGCGGGTACAACTACGGTGGTATTTTCCGTGGCATTCGCAAATCAGATCCGCGCGGAAAGGCCGGAGAGCTCGCCTGGGACGACAACTGGATCTCTTTTATGGACACGATGCTTCAGTTCGGTATCATCGGAGTGGATACTCGCGAACTGTACCTTCCCACGAGATTGCAGCGAGCCCTGATCGATCCGCAAGCACATCTAGCCGCTTTGGCCGCGTTAGGAGAGGATTCTCTCGTACCTATCCACATGTACCGGGACATCGACGTTATTAGGTATGCTTATGAATCACGTTCTCATTGACTTGAATCCAAAGCGTGGATAAAAAACAGATTAGGTACTTTTTATAAATAATTAAGTTTATAATGTTTTCGTATTGCTGTAATTTTACATTCTTGTATTTAGTGGCAAGATTTAAATAATTGTTAATTGTTCAGCGCTGGTGGTGTGGAGCTCCGCGGTGTGAAGACCAGCCTGGCTCCTCGTCGCGCCAACGCGCAGGCGGCGCCAACTCTCGAGAAGTACGTGTTCCTTCCGTACGACAACGCGGTCGTCTCCACTGAGGACACCACTCGCTCCAAGCGCGACGCTCTCACTGTCACCCTACAGCTGGTGCTCGAGAATGTCGGCGCACTCAAGCTCAAGGTAAGGCCGTAACATATTTATTTCAGTATTGATAAAGCCTTATACTACGTTTCAAATACTTATAACTTGTATTTTTTTTTGTGAACTCCAATAGGTGGGTGAGGCCGCTCTCGACCGAGCCCCCGAGGCTTTGCTGACGCCGCTCGCGCTTCAAGTGTTGGAAGGCGAGCCGCAAGTGCGCGTTGATGCCACCTTGGCAGCTGGGGCCACACCGGCACCTTACAGCACCGCCTTAAAAGATCTCGGAGTTAAAGTACTTCCAAAAGACGGGCGCACAGTTCCTGTGGAGACCGACTGTCATCTGGTAATGGCAGCAGACGTGTTGACTCGTCACGGTGCCACCACACTCGCCACACTGACCGGTGCTCTGGCTCAAGGCGGCATGCTGTTACTGGAGGAGCCTCACAAGGCCCTGGACGAACCGGCGGTTCTAGATCTTCTGCGCAAGACGGGACTGGATGTGGTGTCGCGCCAGGTGGCCGCCAGCTGCGAGTACGTGTTGGTCAGGCCCAAGGTCACTCTGCCCGAGAGTTACGTGGTCATCGATGTTACCGACGATAAGACCTTCGCCTGGGTTGAGCAACTGAAAGAGGTAAGTAATTAAACAAGAGAATAAAAATCGGAGATTTTCGGTGCAAGTCGTTTCGGGTGCTCTATTTTCTGCTCCACGCTATTGCATATCCGTATCAAAATCTGTTTAATTGTCCTTATAATTAAATTTTTACGTGAGAATTCGATGTAACTTACATGACTCCGCTTCGAGTAGATGAAACGATATTTCTCGGGTAAAAAAGTCCAGTGGCTTATGTTATTTGGCGTGCTAAAAAATATACAGACATGTTACGTATACGCGACGATTATCCTTCTAATGCAGTCTATTATACATAATAAATGTGGTGTTCGCCGTTCAGGCCCTGGCGCGCGCCGAGACCGAGGACACGCGCGTGTACGTGGTGTCGCGCGCGGCGGACAGCGGCGTGCTGGGGCTGGCCACGTGCCTGCGGGCGGAGCCGGGCGGCAGGGCGCTGCGCGTGTACTACCTGCCGCAGGCCCGCGAGCCCTTCAGCCCCGCCGCGCCGCCCTACGCGCAGCAGGCGCGCCGCGACCTGGCCGTGAGCGTGCTGCGCGCCGGCGTGTGGGGCAGCTACCGGCACCTGGCGCTGGCGGCGCCGGCCGACGCGCAGCTGCAGGTGGAGCACGCGTACGTTAACACGCTGGCGCGCGGCGACCTGGCCTCGCTGCGCTGGCTGGAGTCGCCGCTGCGCCACGCGCTGGCCGCGCCGCTGCCGCCGCGCCAGGACCTGTGCCAGGTCTACTGCGCGCCGCTCAACTTCCGCGACATCATGCTGGCCACCGGCAAGCTGCCCCCCGACGCGCTGCCGGGCAACCTCGCCGGACAGGTAAGAGAAACGGGCATCACGATTACTTGTGCCCGGTTTAAATAAATAATTACATTTTAACTGTACAAAAATTTGTGATTACTATCTGAAGAAAAATTTAAATTTTATCGAGTATATTTATTACCATAATCTGGCTGCAGTAGGTACGTACAGTATAGTGTCATGTATTTTTTCAGGAATGCATCCTGGGATTGGAGTTCAGCGGTAGGTCGTCCGACGGCAAACGCGTGATGGGCATGGTGGCGGCCTGCGGGCTGGCCAGCACCGTGCTGGCCGACAAGGGCTTCCTGTGGGAGGTGCCGGCCGCGTGGACCCTGGAGCAGGCGGCCACCGTGCCCGTGGCGTACTCCACGGCGTACTACGCGCTGAGCGTGCGCGGCGGCATGCGGCGCGGCGAGAGCGTGCTGGTGCACGCGGGGTCGGGCGGCGTGGGGCAGGCCGCCATCAGCATCGCGCTGGCCGCCGGCTGCAGCGTGTTCACCACCGTGGGCACGCCCGACAAGCGCGCCTTCCTGCGCGAGCGGTTCCCCGACCTGCCCGACGAGAACATCGGCAACTCGCGCGACACCTCCTTCGAGCAGCTCATCAAGCGCAGGACCGACGGCCGCGGCGTGGACCTCGTGCTCAACTCGCTCGCCGGCGACAAGCTGCACGCCTCCGTGCGCTGCCTGGCCGAGGGTGGACGGTTCCTGGAGATCGGCAAACTCGATCTCTCCAATGATACACCACTTGTGAGTACACTCTTTTCTATTATGTCATTGTTTCAATTATAACGTAACATACTAAATAAGTACCATCAGACTGATTCCCTTCACGACTTATTTATAATCGTAAATAACACTTAAAATGCTACTATAACTTAAAAACTTATATACAAAGATTAATATCACCCATTCCAGAAAAAATGCTTTATAAATTTAAAAAGGTTTAAAACACTAAAATTTAAAACATTCAAAATAAAAAAAGATTAGATGATTACTCTATATATACTAAAAGAGATTAAACTAAATTAAAACTGATTATTTATACCTTGAACTAAATAATTAAGGTATTAATTAATACAGCACTTAACATAACCATCGCCTCTTTTAAATTTTACCGATTTAATTGTAAAAATTCTTTGGAAGAATATACTATAGATGTGCAATATTTTTGCAGGGCATGTCGTTCTTCCTAAAGAACACCACATTCCACGGCATCCTACTGGATGCACTATTCGATGCTGGAGACGAACACAGTGAGAAGGCGGCTGTAGTGCGTTGTGTTAACGAGGGTATCCGTTCAGGAGCTGTACGCCCACTGCCTTCTACAGTCTTCTCCGACTATCAGCTGGAACAAGCCTTCAGGTTAAAAATATTCCTTTTATTTTAGTTAGTTTTTGAATAGCGCCCACTTCTATTTTGGATATCTTTGGAGCTGAAATGACTATTAAGACTATTAAAGGTGTCTATTCAACTCCTTAAAATTAGTTAACAGTGATCTTTTTCATGTTCATTTGTAAATCACATCGTACTAGTCTCGGTGGTCCAGTGGTAGAGCACACGGCTTCTGATCCAGAGGTCTGGGTTCGAATCCTGACACTGGCTCACACCAATGATTTTACTTGATGACTGAAAAACTTTGTGCCCCGTATGGCAATAGGTTCGCCACCTATTCCATTTGGGACGTAAACATAACGGCGAGACGAGGCTTAACAGCCGCTGCCAACACCTTCGGCTAACAAAAGGCGTGAAGTTATGTTATGTTACATCATCAAAGGAAGATAAGATCATTTTTTATCAATCTGTCTATGTTTGTACTATACATAGCAACTGAAAAACCTAGGAATCAAAGATAGGAAACATTTTTTTTTATAATTGAGAAATTTGTTTAGAGATTCATTGAGTGGCCCTGAATTCTGAGGTAATAATCTAAAGACCAAGTTCCAGTTAAGTTTTTGCTGTAGAGAGAAATAGATTTTGTTTGTGTGATGGTAAACAACTAATGCTGCCCACTGACACCGGCAACACAAATAGAGTTACAGTTGCGTCGCTGGCCTTTAAAATAGGAAAGGTAAAGTGTTGCGAGTAGGATGGGGAAGGAGTTGGGCCTTCGGATACTTCTCTCACTAAGGGAAACGGGTCATGAGCCACTTTACGTTGATATTCTGAGAGGTAGTGGTATTTCACCGATTGAGCCGGCCCTCTCATGCAGCGCACCACTGTGTCAACTCTACTAGTGCACATATATATTTACTTGGGTTCTGTTTGTCTGTACAGATACATGGCAACTGGCAAGCACATCGGTAAGGTGGTACTCCGTGTACGTGAGGAGGAGCCAGCTGGAGCTAAACCCAGTACCAAACTCATCTCAGCCATACCCAGGACATACATGCACCCAGCCAAGTGCTATGTGCTTGTTGGTCAGTATAACTTACCAATATGTTGAAATTCAAGCAATATATTTTTTCCTTGTTCTTCTTATTATTACTTCACGACTTCTTCTACCCAAAGGTGTAGGTAGCAGCTGTTAAACCTCGACTCACCGATTTTTTACATCCCAAATGGAATAACTGGCGAACCTGTTGCCCGGGTATAAAGTTTTCAGTCATCAATATTTATCACACATAACTTCCGATAATAAATGTAAGTAGTTCCGAAAAAGTCATTGGTGTGAGCTTGGAGTCTACGACTTCTTGATTCAGTCATTGGTGTGTGCCAGGATTCGAACCCAAGAGCTCTGGATTAAGAAACTGTGTGCTCGACCACTGGACCACCGAGACCACAAGAGTAATCAATTCCTTTTTACCTCATACAGATATAATGTGACTTTGATTTGTTGCAGGTGGTCTTGGCGGTTTCGGTCTTGAGTTAGCTCAATGGATGATCAAGCGTGGTGCCACCAAGATTCTTCTCAACTCTCGTAGCGGTGTCAGGACCGGATACCAGGCGTGGTGCATTCGCAGGTGGGATTTGTGATAGGTGGTAGCAGAAGTTTTTTTAGAATGTTGCTGTACTCAATTTTCGTGTCAATATAAGCTTTTCGTCAAGAACTGACTGATTTAACATAGATAAATTATAATACATTAAAAAAAAAACTCGCCGAATTACTAGGTACCACATAGAAAATAGCTTCGAAAATAAATAGTGTAGCTTATTGCCACATATTGGACACTATGTTGTCAGTCAGCAATATTTATCACACATAACTTACGAAAATTTCAGATTCGAACTAATGATTTCTTGGTTATGAAATGGTTTTATGCAACTGCAGACCATCAAGACAAAAATAAATAGTTTAAATATTTAAATTCACAAAATATAACATGCACATATCACACAAATGTTTGTATTCTGACCGGGTTTGAAAATGTTGATGAAAGCACAGCAGTTGGTACTAAGCCCAGTGGCTTTCTTTTAATGGGATAGGGGGAAAAGACTCACCTAGTGGAAAGCGATTATTTTTAGCTTTTTTTATGAGAAGCATTTCACCTGATGGTAAGCAACCTGCGTCGGCCATGGACACCAGCAACACATATAGTGTTACCGTTGCGTTGCTGACCTTTATTTTAAGGGAGTAGGATAGGAAAGGATGGGGAAGGGGGTGGGCTTCCGGGTACCTCTCTCACCGAACGAAAAGCGGCATAAGCCACTTTACGTCGATTCTCTGAGAGGTCGTGGTATTTCACCGATCGAGCCGGCCTATTCATGCAGCGATCTACTTAGCTCTACCTCTGTTGAATTAGCGATTAGCGCTGCCATTCATGGACAACTGCAACATGGAGAGTGATACAGTCGGGTTACCGGCCTTTAAGATGGAATATTTATGGGATGTTAAGTTAGGGGAAGGTATTTTTTCATGATATATGGTGCAAAGCAGCACGCAAATCATCTGATGGTAAGCGAATAGCGCAGCCCATGAACACTTGCAACATTCATCAATATTACATTTGCGTTGCCGATGGGATCGAAGCGGGGCCGGAAGTGGGGTAGAGAGAGGTTGGGCCTATCTATAGTGTGAGAAGTTGTGGTATTTCTTCGAGCCAAAACTACAAGTGGGGTGGTCTCCAGATGGCGCGAGGCGGGCGTGACGGTGGCGGTGTCCACTAGCGACGCGTCCACCCTGGGCGGCGCGCGCGCGCTGCTGCAGCAGGCGGGCGCGCTGGGCCCGGTGGGCGGCGTGTTCAACCTGGCGGCCGTGCTGCGCGACGCGTTCCTGGACAAGCAGAGCGCCGCGGACTTCCGGGCCGTCGGGAAACCCAAGATCGATGGTGCGTCTCTATTTTATTTATGCCTTCACGACTTTCATAGACTGTGTCGGTAACGTCTCTCTTGCGAATGATATATCTGATCGCAAGAATCGTGCATAATCGCGCTCCGTTCTCTCTGCCTACTCTGCAAGGAACTTAGTGTGAATTTATGTATGTACGTATCTGATCCCATTGAACATTTTTCAGTCATCGAAAACTTATCACATGTAACTTCCGAATGTATATGTCATTATTGTGTATTTGCCCCGAACTAGTTTTTTTTTATTTTTCTGGCAAACACGATATCAAGGAGACTGTTTTGGGCTATGAATCTATGCAAAAGTTTAGTTTGATGGGCGTCGTGGTGCATTGGTAAAACTGCCGACTGCAGAATCGAGGTTGACGGGTTCGATTCCCACCCGAGTACAAATATTTGTGACAAGCATGAATGTTTGTATGGCATCTGGGTGTTTTTCTAAATATTATAAGTATGTATCCGTTATCTAGTATCCATAGCACAAGCATTTAGTTGCTTAGATTGAAACTAGAGGGCACTGTGTGATTTGTGTCCAAGATATTATTATTATTAGTTTATAAGAGTTGATTGGTTTTTTCTATTATACTTTGATAACTCTAATTTTTTTAGAAGGGAAGGAAAAGATGGGGAAAGGGGGGTGGGCCTCTGGGTGCCTCTCTCACCAAATGAAACGCGGCATGATGAGCCACTCTACGTCGATCTTCTGAGAGGTCGTGGTATTTCACTGGTTGACCGGGCCCATTCATGCAGCGAACTGCTTGGCTCTACCACAGCCGAATATTATTACCAATATTTATTATGTACTAACTTTGTACTCTATAAAGTAATTAAAGCATTACGTATTCTAAAACAAGTAGATGAAATTATATTTATTATTTTTTGTCTCTTAGGGTTTTTTGTGTATATTAATCATAACTAATAAAATTTTTTTTTCAGCTGACATGGCGTTTATCTAATTGTTTATCCCGGCAAACGTCGGGATAAATCAATTGTATAAATGCAATGTATAAAAGAACACCCTATTAATCTTTTTTTTCTAAATCGTAATTTAGTAACATCATGGTATGGTCTCAGCTACAAAGAACTTGGACGCGGTGACCCGCGAGATGGCGCCGGAGCTGGAGTACTTCGTGGCGTTCTCGTCGGTGTCGTGCGGCCGCGGCAATCCCGGCCAGAGCAACTACGGGCTCGCCAACTCATCCATGGAGAGGATCTGCGAGCTGCGCCAGGCCGACGGGCTCCCGGGGCTCGCCATCCAGTGGGGAGCCATCGGTCAGTATCACATATTCCGCTCCTCCCAGTATCCCAGTTGTCGTGTACTTCTCACAGTATGAGTATTAAAAATTGTTTCTGTCACCAGGCGAGGTGGGGCTGATCGTGGAGACGATGGGCGGCGACGAGACCGAGGTGGGCGGCACCATTCCCCAGCGCATCGCGTCGTGCATGGAGTCGCTGGGCACGCTGCTGGCGCTGCCCCACGCCGTGGCGGCCTCCATGGTGCTGGCCGACAAGCGCCGCGCCGCCGCTGCACCTACACAGGACCTGGTGCACGCTGTGGCTAATATTCTAGGTGAGCCTCCACCACTTGCCTTCCATATTTTCTCTGAGAGTCCGTCTGTAATACCAGGGTACTGAGGGAGAAGAGCTGCTGCGGTACCCTGAGTGAAACCTGGCTAAATCGCACAAATTATATTTGTGAGCTAGGTGGTGCTGTATTTAATAATGATGCCATTCTGCCATACTGAAACCGACTCGCAATAGTGCAGAAATTATAAGCTAACTTTATTAGAACTTTTTAGTTCTACAAAAATGAATATGATAATAATGTATGCCAAGTCGTCACAAAAAAGTCTGTATAGTTAAATGTACAATATCGAAAAACGCTCTTTTTTGGGACAGCTATTTGATAATACCTATTCAAATATCTAATGATTATGTGTGTTTGAACACAGGTATTAAGGATCCCAGCAAAGTGTCAGACTCTGCCAACCTCGCGGAGTTGGGTATGGACTCTTTGATGGGTGCTGAGATCAAACAGACGTTGGAGCGAGGTTACGACGTAGTTTTGGGCGTAGGAGAAATCAGGACGCTGACGTTCGCCAAATTGCGCAGCATGGCCGGAGGAGAGGAGGCCGTTGCGACCCCCGCAGCCGCTGGACAGGAGACACCAGCTCCGGGGGAAAGCGCCACCCCTGCTGAAGCTGACTTGGTACAGTACGCCACTCTGGGTGAGCTGATGCCCAAGCAGGTGCTTGTCAAGCTGCCTAGCGCCGTCAAGGCTGACTCCACTGCTAAGCCGGTGTTCATGGTGAGAGATCATTCTCTATTTGTTTGTATTTTATGTAACATAACATAACTTCACGCCTTATGTTACCCGAAGGTGTAGGCAGCGGCTGTTAAGCCTCGTCTCGCCTTTATGTTTACGTCCCAAATGGAATAGGTGGCGAACCTATTGTCATACCGGGCATAGAGTTTTCAGTCATCGATATTTATCAGACTTAACTTCCGAAAACAATTTCGAGAAGTCATTGGTGTGAGCCAGTGTCAGGATTCGAACCCGGACCTCTGGATCAGAAGCCGTGTGCTCTCCCAATGGACCACCGAGACTAATAAAATGTATCTAAATTTGTTGTATTTATGTAAATTTCAATTTTAAGTAACATAATTATTTCAAATGTCTAATTTACCAATATTTTCATAATTTGAAATATTTTTTAAACACAAGTGTTCTACCACGTCATATTTATATAATTATAATGATGATTGTACATACATATTATGTACTACTCGAACGCTATAAATTGAGACTCCTCTAGAATGCAACTCTCCGTCCGTTACGTGTTGTACTTAGTTTATTTAATATATTAGTCTAGCAGTGGCTTACAAAAAGAAATATTTTGTTGGAACGAAGTTCCTTACGGTAGACAGGGATAGGGGTTAGATAGGGATTTTTCTGTGTGACCGAACTAAATATGTGATAGTAAAACCGTAAGAAAAAGTCCGTGGAATAAAATCGTTAAATGAGACGTGTGCAGGCGCGACAGTCGTAAACACAAGAGAATAGTGTATCTCTTTATTTTTTTTTTTTTCAAATCGTGTCGATTCTACATAAGCCGAAGGAACTTTATTCCTACCTGGTGTCTCACGATACCACATCTTTTTAAAAAAAAAATATAACTGCGCACACTCGTAATAGTTTAATAAATTTGTAATAAATAAATATATCATTTCGAGCGCAACATTCGTTTATATTAAAAAAAAGTGTGTGTGTCCGCTCCGACGCACGACTGGAGTTTACTCCTCAAGAACGATTATAAAATAAAATAATAAATATTTACTGTCTACAAATATGAACACATTTCTTCGTAATAGAGAATGGCGTATCGCTATAAAGAGTGTTTCTATAAAGAGCTCAGGACATTGTATGGAGTGCCGACTCTTATTTATATGCTCTGTGACTATAGCGCATAACGCATTTCGTGTGACATGCTAGTACGATTTTGGTCCCCATAATTTTCATACCCCGGGCCTATATATGTAAATCGATTCTTAAGGAGTAAACTCCAAAAAAGAAAGTGTGTGTGTCCGCTCCGACGCACGACTGGAGTTTACTCCTCAAGAACGATTATAAAAAAAAGTGTGTGTGTCCGCTCCGACGCACGACTGGAGTTTACTCCTCAAGAACGATTATAAAATAAAATAATAAATATTTACTGTCTACAAATATGAACACATTTCTTCGTAATAGAGAATGGCGTATCGCTATAAAGAGTGTTTCTATAAAGAGCTCAGGACATTGTATGGAGTGCCAACTCTTATTTATATGCTCTGTGACTATAGCGCATAACGCATTTCGTGTGACATGCTATACTCTCTAGTACGATTTTGGTCCCCATAATTTTCATACCCCGGGCCTATATATGTAAATCGATTCTTAAGGAGTAAACTCCAAAAACTAGCAGATATGAATGCGTGTGTGACGTGACGTGTGTCAAGCGGCCCGGCTGTGCGCAGGTGCACCCCATCGAGGGCGTGGCGGAGCCGCTGCGCGGCGTGGCGCGGGCGGTGCGCGCGCCGGTGTACGCGCTGCAGTGCACGCGCGCGGCGCCGCTCGGCTCCATGGCGGCGCTGGCCCGCTTCTACGTGGCGCACGTGCGGGCGCGCCAGCCGCAGCCGCCCTACACGCTGCTGGGGTACTCCTTCGGCGCCGGCGTCGCCTTCGAGATGGCGCTGCAGCTGGAGAAGGTATGTCCACTTAAATAACTACTCTGGTATAACTTCAGAATATGAGTGCTGAAGAATGTTGAAAACACAAATAAAATAATGTCAAATTACCTCTGAGATGTTACGCATACGTAAGCGCCAATTACGAGGCTATCAGTTCAATCAGAAAATCACAATGCGGTGCTAACGCCAATTCATGGAAGCGAGAGTTGGGTATGGCATAGTGTGCACGAAATTATTTATACGATAAAGGCAGTTGAAACTGTCGTCACTGACCAAAATTTACAGAGTGACTCTCGCTAACTGCGTCGAAAACGAGGTTGTAAGGAAGGAAGTTGGATTGAAAGAGAATGTCGGTGTAAAAGTAGGAAAGGACACGCTCTGATGAATCAGACGTGTAAAAAGAATCGATGAAAATTGACTAAGCCGATACACAATACAAAAGCGGATTAGGAGTCGAGAACGGCCACGACACATCTATGACCAAATAAAACGAGCGTTCGAGGAAGGTGATGTTAGGGGCCTTCAAATGCGCGAATATCAAGCAGTTATCAAAGTAAAGAAAAGAGTGTGTATGTAGAGTTAAATATTCACCCGTGTGCAGGAGGGCTGCGCGACGCGGCTGGTGCTGGTGGACGGCTCGCCGGCCTTCGTGGCCACGCACACCACGCGCGGCAAGCAGCGGCGCCAGGCGCGCACCCCGCAGGCCGACGAGGCCGACGCGCTGGCCTACTTCGTGCAGCTCTTCAAGGAAGTCGACACCGCCAAGGTATGAACACTCACTACTAAAACGTTGCTCGAGGACGAGATGCGACCTATAGTTTTAACTATATTATAACTCTATTTAGCGCGCTCGACTGATCCATTTTTTTTAAATCTGTAGTTTTATAATATTAGTATAGAATAGAAACGTCCAAATTTTGGGTAATTTTGTGTGTAATTTCATGACTCGGTTACCTACTAGAGATGGGCCGGATACTCGGTACACGTTTGCACATTCTCACCCTCACTAAGTCACAAGCGTTAGTGTCCTGTCCACCACTCAAAGGGACTTTTTTTATTGAACCGAGTTATTCGCCTGATTTCTCGATTAAAAAAATTCGTACTCGGCAAAACTCTTACTCTAATTTCCACAAAGTTAAGGTTTCCAGCAAAAATGGTTAATTTTAAATTATATATTCTCACATGTCGTCTCGGTGGACCAGTGGTCTAGCACATGGCTTCTGATCCTGAGGTCGCGGGTGCGAATCCTAACACTGGCTCACACCAATGACTTTTCGAAATTGTTTTCGGAAGTTAAGTGAGATAAATATCGATGACTGAAAACTTTGTACCCGGTATGGCAATAGGTTCGCCACCTATTTCATTTGAGACGTAAACATAACGGTGAGACGAGGCTCAATAGCCGCTGCCTACACCTTCGGGTAACAAAGGCGTGAAGTTATGTTATATATTCTCACATTTATAAGATATTCCTTATGATTTATTTTTCACCAGGTCGTTACCGAGTTGGAGCGTCTGCCAAATTGGGAAGCGAGAGTATCCCACACCACGTCGCTGATAGGCGAGGCGGTCGGCTCGCACAACGCTGAAGTGCTGGCAGCGGCTGCACAATCGTTCTACCACAAATTGGTGATCGCCGACTCGTACAAACCTGCCGGACGTCTCAACTCACCAGTCACGCTGTTCACGGCGAGAGATAACTACGTCACGTTGAGTGAGGACTATGGACTGAAAGAAGTATGTTCTGGAGCTTTGAGCACACGTCAACTGGCCGGCACTCACCGCACCATACTGACAGGAGACGCCGCTGTTGAGATTGCCGAACACTTATCCGAGACTTTGTCACACTAGCGCGAGCTTTCCGGCGCCGGCCCATCCAAGGCTAGGCGTCGGCGACGACGTCCGCGTAGGCGAGCTCGTCACTAGCGGAACATGCTGTATATATATATAGCTATATCTTGGACCGTTTTGGGACACCCTGTATAGCTACAACTTGGAACGCTATGGGACTTTCTGTATAAATTTTAGCTGTAACTCGTAACGCTATTTATTGCTAATATGTTAATATTATCGAGCCCGGCTCGCTATTTGTGATAAACAACATTCCTTATATATGAAGATGCAAATACTCCCAATTTGGCACTTCTACTAAAATTTTAATTCTAATTTGATATTTAAATATCATCCAATATTTGTGGTTATAAACTTCAATGTTTTTTTACGACGACGTTAATGAAGTTTGACTTTATCCAAAGAATTGACGATGTGAGATTAGAATATAAAATATATTTATTCTCAGCTGTGCAACTTAACAAACATCTTGATAGTAGTTAGTAGTTTTGTACAAAATATTCGAATAATCAATTTAAATTCTTTGATACCACTACGCGACCATTTTCTGAAACCACACGATACAATCTAATTAACCAATCAGATTGAACAAAATTACCATTCAAATTGACTTTTCATAACTGACAGTTATGCTGGTAATTTCAATTGTCAAATCTATTCAGTTTTTTTGGGTTTTAATGACCTGGTAACTAAGACCTTTAAGTCAAGAATCTACTCAATCATCAAAATAAAATAGTTTTGTGTGGTTTTGATATGTGAGATATAACAATTAGTAATAAAGCCAAATATTTGACGAAACGTTAAAACAAATTTCCTATTTGTATGCGAATATTAGACACATAAAATTATGATAAGACAAGTATCTTAGGTATGGAGTTGATATAAAAATTAGGGTTAATATTATTATAGTTTTTAAATATGACGTTTTTTTTGGATGCTTCTCATGGGGAGGATGTAGTACTAATTTTTCTTCGGTAGAATATTGGTGAAGCGTCTGACGAGGCTGTAAGTAAAGCCCTGATGGTGGGGATACTATAGGATTTAAAAAAATAGTTTTAAATTAAAGCTAATATTATCGAATATCGTTCATATTCGATAATCGGTTCTCTCTCACTCTATTTGGTAATTAATTATGTATATGTTTAATATGAGATGCAGGTACATAAATATATGCAAGAATATTATTAGAATACACAGTTGACATTGATCTTGACTTCTAAAAGTAACTCATAAGTAGTTAATAGTATTAAATAGCATCTGTGGTATATATTTCTCAATTACTTAACCGACTGAAAGACTTGGCATCCATAATCACAAAATAAATTAAAAAAAAAAATATGTTGAAAATTTTTCACTCCTATCCTTTTTGGACCTTGATATATTATGAACAATTAAAATATAATTTAAAAAAAAAACGTAACTAGTGATCCGAAGCTAGAAGTTTATGTTGTTAGATGTCCACTTCCGGGATATTTGATCAAGATTAGTGTCAACTGTCAACTTAATTTAAATATGGCGTATGTTTCAATATACATTGCGACCACTTGCGTTCTTACTGTGGAGAAATGCATTCCGTTTTTTCTGTCAGCTTAACCACGACATATTCTTTATTTTTAAACCGTTAGTTAATTATGCTCCCAATTTGTTCACAATATACTAAGTGATTTCAATTTTTTTTAGTGGTCCAGTATATTTTCGGAAAACGCCATTATATTGACATTAGGGGTGGTAGTAAACTCTCATAATTCAAAACAAAAATATATCAATAGTTTTAGTACAAGTGTATGGTTGTTGTATTTATTTATTGAATGTAATAAATAGCTTTAGCCCTGTGATTAAAAGTGCATTATTTTATAAATTATTGTTTGATTTTTTTTAATTTAGAAATTTAATGTAGAAAAAAATGGCTGATGCAAGGATTGACAAAGCAGATATACAGTGTAAATGTGATCCATCCTCTTAGGACTCGAGGATAGCCACGATACACTTCCCATGACCAAATGAAGCTCCTGACATAACCTTAAATATTAACAAGCGTGTATGACTAAGAGTTGTGAACGTCAGAGAAGCGAGTAAGGTCTGTGAGAATCGTGCCTTATGACGCTCTGTTCTCTCTGCCTACCACGCAAGGAACTTGGTGTGAATTGGCGTCCTATGCTATTTGCATCTAGAGATTCCCTGGGACCTTTATGCAGGACACGTGGACACTCACGATGGGGCTAGTCCACAAATTTTAAGTTGCTCAGCGAGCTATGGAGCGGGCTATTCTCGGGGTATCTCAAAAAGATAAACTCAGGAATGAGTATATTCGCCAGAAAACTGGAGTAACCGACATAGCTCGCAGAATAAGCTCGCTGAAGTGGCAATAGGCTGGTCATATCTGCCGAAGGACTGACAGTAGATGGAGTAAGAAGGTCATACAGTGGAGACCTTGTCTTGGTAAACGTAGCGTGGGACGACCACCAGCCCGATGGTCAGACGACCTCAGAAAGGCTGCTGGAAAAGACTGGATGCGGAAGGCAGAGAATCGGATGTTGTGGCGCACATTGGGAGAAGCCTATGTCCAGCAGTGGACTGCAATAGGCTGATGATGATGATGTAGTTCACTTCAGATTTAGCTATTTTTTTAGGCCAACTTCTATATGGCCCGTTGCGGGGGATATAGAGGATATTTTACATAATAAAATAATATTTGCATCCTTTTTGACGTTGCTATATAGCAAATATTAAGGTTATGAGTTCACGGAAGTACTCTTGTCTGACCGTTAAAATTTGAAGCATCTTTGGGCTGCGATTGGTTAGAAGTTTGCTTATTATACGTAGGTGTACCGGTATGAAATGAGCGTTTTTTTGTGAAAATAAAATATTAATTTTGATTAGATAAAAAAAATTAATTTATTCAAAATATTGTCCATCACTTTCTACACATTTTGTCCACCTTTTTGGCAATTTGTGGATACCATGCCAATAGAAATGTTCTTCTTTTGAAGCAAACCAATCAGACACCCAATTTTCCACTTCCGCGTAGGAATCGAACCGCTGCTCAGCCAATGCGTGTCCCATTAATGAAAATAAATGGTAATCGGAAGGAGCCAAGTCTGGTGAATACGGCGGGTGGGGTAGCAACTCCCAGCCAAGTACTTTGATTGTATCCACAACCGATTTTGCTTTGTGTGCAGGTGTATTGTCGTGTAATAAAATTACTTTGCCGTGTCTTCTGGTCGTTTTTCGATCAATGCGTTGTTGAAATCGATCATTTGTTGTTTGTAGCGACTAGTATTAACAGTTTCACCGGGTTTTAGGAGTTCTTAATACACCACACCCTTCTGATCTCACCAAACACAGAGCATTGCCTTCTTCCCGAAACGATCTGGTTTTGCAGTCGATGCTGATGGTTGTCCCGGATTAACCCATGATTTTCTCCGTTTAGGATTCTTAAAATAAATCCATTTTTCATCGCCAGTGACAATTCGATGCAAAACTGATTGTCTTTCGTGTCTTTGAAGCAAAATTTCACAAGTGTTTTTCCGGTTTTCCATTTGTCTTTCATTCAATTCACGTGGCACCCATTTTCCACACTTTTGAATTTTCCCATAGCTTTCAAACAGTCTGAAATTGTTTGTTGTGCAACATTTAACATAGCTGCCATTTGCTTCTGACTCAAAGTATCATCTTCATCCAATATGGCTTGCAGTTTGGCGTCTTCGAATTTTTTTGGTGGTCTTCCACGTTCTTCATTTCTCACATCAAAATCATTACATTTGAATCGTTGAAACCATCTCTTGCATGCTGCTTCTGATAGAGCATGATCACCATATGCTTCAACAAGCATTCGATGTGATTCTGCAGCAATTTTTTTCAAATGGAAACAAAAAATTAATGCTTTCTGCAAATCATCACTTTCCGGCACAAAATTTGTCATTTTTAACACAATAAAAAAAATATGATGTTGTTTGTTTACTAACTGTTAGGTTAATTGAATGTTTGACAGTTGTTATGGCAACAGAAAAAAATTAAGGCTTATTCACAACAAATAACCCCTACCAACACATTTGTATCTTAACGCTCATTTCATACCGGTACACCTGGTACATCTCTGAGGGATAAGCAGTGCTGACTGTTTGGTATATATTTAGGTACGCCTCCGAGGGTAAGTAGTTCTATTTGGTATATACTTACCTACGCGTTCCTGAAGATGAGTATTGACTAACATAAAATAAAAAAAACGTGAATGTTGTGATGAAGAAAAGGCGTGCAGGTATGTTATGTGTTATGTTAGAGACCATCCAGAGAAAATCAGCGAAAAGTGTAACTACTATCTAGTTACACTAGTGAAGTTTTATTTTTGTATATGTCTATTATCTTGCATACTTTTAGATCGTGGCAGTCCCTCTCCGGCCATAAGCCTCCCTCGATTAGCGGGTTTGGTTGAATAATCGCACAGAAGATTTCAATGTCATTCAGGGTGGCAACGCTGTCAATTTTCTGGGCACATTGCCTGTTGTATATCTTGTTTATTTGTTTGATTTAATATTAAATATTTTGGGAAAGAAAAAGATTAATTGAGAATAGAACAATCTTTTAATGACTAAACTAACTAAATAATAAACTTTCTTTATTCCTATAAATTTACATTATCGGTGTCTCGGGTCTCAAAAAGCCTCGGTGGTCCGGTAGCCGAGCACCCTGATTCTGAATCAAGAGGTCGCGGGTTCGAATCCTGGCTCACACCCATGAGTTTTCGAAATTAACTTCGAATATTGAAAACTTTGTGCTTAGGTTCGCCACTTATTCCATTTGGGACGTAAATAACGGCAGGTCGACGCTTAACAACCGCTGCCTACATCTTCGGGTAGAAAAGGCATGAAGTCAGGTTATGTTGTTTATATTATCGTTCACGTTCCGGCTTCACTTGACTTCAGTCTGAGCCAGATCGTTGGCTGCGGTGTACGTTTTGTTTCGTCGGAACCGCGTTTTAAAGCGTTTTATTAATATCGCGTGTTTATTATTTGTTTTAATTTATTTTGTGAAAATTAATTTATTAATACATAAATATAATGTATTTAAAGTTATTGTTGTTGAGTGGTGACAAAATGTATTGTGTGCGTGAATAACAAACATAATTGAAAAGAAAATGCTTGCATTTTATGGATATGTTTTTTTTATTTTATTTTTTTACTGTTAATATAGATATCTGCCTATATTAAAATATGAGAGTTAATTATCAATATTGTTTGAACAAAGCTTTTTGAGTGAACACTTTTCATATATTAAACAGTAAGCAGGTGTGTAATTTAATTTCGAATATTATTTACGAGTTCATAAATTTGCTATTTAATTTCGTATTTTATTTGAGCGAATAGTTGTAACTGGCAGTATAGTAATGTACAGACGGGGTAAGGAATATTCATTAATTAGAAAAAAAAATATCGATGACTGATAGCTTGGTGCCCGATGTGGCAATAGGTTCGCCACCTATGTATTCCATTTGGGATGTAAACATAACGGCGAGACGAGGCTTAACAGCCTCTGCCTACACCTTCAGGTAACAAAGGCGTGAAGTTATGTTATATTATGTTAAAAATATATGTAATAACAACATTTCCATATCAACTACTTGTCTGTGAAAATCTCATTAAATCCATCCAACCTATTAAGTAATTAGCAAGAAAAAACTTAAAAAAAAATGTAGATATTATGTCATACGAGATACTAACAAAATTACTTATTACACAAATATCAATTTCGATTCTAGTCGAGGAAAAAGGAACAGTTACAAGGATAAAAAGGGACCGATAAAACCGACATATGCATTGAAAAGTGTTATGAAAGTAAAAAAATTGAGTGAGGCGTGTAAAGATCCTATCTTTTGGCTTTGTTCTTTCTGGCCAGCCCCGAAGCAACCGGCATATTTGTGCTGCCATTTGCTTGTGTCCAAGTTTTAGTTCGTTTAGTTCATTACCTCTCGTTTTTTTTTATTGAATTGGGGGCAAAAGAGCAGGCGTGTCACCCGATAGCTAGCAACAAACACTACCCATGGAGACCTGAACCTGTTGCAGTTGTGTTGCCTGCCCTTACAATGGGATATGGAACGGGTCGGAAGTAGGGTGGGAAGGGGAGACAGAAAGGGGTTGGGACTCATACCTTTTTTACCGAGCGAACCGCGGCATGAGACGCCTAACTTCACGTCTTTTCTACCCAAATGTGTAAACAGCGGCTAGTAAGCCTCGTCTCGCCGTTATGTTTACGTCCCAAATAGAATAGGTGGTGAACCTATTGCCATTCCGGGCACAAAGTTTTCATTAATCGATATTTATCACACATAACTTCCGAAAATAATTTCGAAAAGTCATTGGTGTGAGTCAGGATTCGTACCCGCGACCTCTCGAATCAGAAGCCGTGTGCTCGACCACTGGACCACCGAACACCACTTCTAAAACTAACTACCACATATTAATCTCTCTAATCCTAAATTAGATATAAGAAGAATACTCGTAGAATGCTTAAAAAATACTAAAAAATAAAGCACTTTTTAACTTAATATTTAGAGATTTTAGTATTTTACGACGCTGTGATGTCACGTGCTATGGAGTTTAATGTTTTTAAACATTATTAAACAATGTGCTTTAATACATTTTTACTCACATTAAAAGTATAAAAATTATAACAATATTAACTCATCACTCAACTAATATTGTCATTCAAGATAATATAATATCTCTGCAGTGAAATCGGTGGGAACACAAGACCTGTCAGTGGTGAGTCGATGCACTTGTCTCACTGCATCTGTGAACATTATAAATATATTTACACATATATGTGTATGATTTCTCTTCTTGTTATTAATTAAAATTACAATATTTACACCCTTAATATACTTAGGTGTGGGCAGTGACAGTTATACCTTGACAGGTACGTTGTTTAATGAAGTGGAACTTCTAATGTCTTGTGCAAAATCGTTTAACGCGTTTAACGCCCCCTGGAGGGGAGTAATTATAATGTATAATAGTAGAAAGAAAGCCGATATATATATTAGCTAACTTTTCAATTTGTTTCTTTTGGGAAGGGCGTATTATGTTAGAAGTTTTCTGATCTATTCTCATCATCTGGGGTCGGCATAGCAGGTTTTTCCTTCCCGCATCTTCCACACTAACACCTTTCTTAATCATGTCGTCATTTAATTCATCCACATTTTCTTTGGTGTTCCTCTTTTCTTATTTCCCTCCACATTCCGGTTAATCATTCATCTCGGGACATGTGTATCATCAATCTCTATAGTCACCATTATGAGCCCCAAATTTTATTACGAAGTTGGAATATTATATAGATAGTATGATTATTGTAAGGAAAGAAATGGGTTTAAAAGAGAGTGTCGGTATAAAAGTAATAAAGCGCATGCTCCAATGTTTCGGACACGTAGAAACAATGGATGATGCAAGATTTACTAAGCGGATATACAATGCAAACCGGATGGATATCAAGGAAGGTCGATGACGACCACAACACACCAAATAGAACGACTTCTAGACTCTCTTGATGTCAGTAGCCTTAAAAATCGGCGACCGTTGACTGGAGTTATGACAGTCAAAGAGGCGTGTAAGAATCGCGTCTTTTGGCGCTCTGTTCTCTCTGCCTGCCTACAAGAGACTTAGCATGAAGTTTCATATTTATGTATGATTAATTGCTTATTATTATACAGGTAAGGTTATTCCAGAAGATATTCAGGGCTAATAATAAGCGCGGTAAGGACGCGTCCGTAGTGTGGCGCAGGTATTATCGTTGCAAATAAATCACCGAGTCACGATTCATTAGGTCACAGGCTGTCAAAGTTGTATTTTATGATATACTATACCCATAATTAAAAAAAAATACGAAATCAATTCATGTTTACAAATTTGTGTGAAAATCTCCAAACATAAGTACCTAAAAGTATTTATATACATATATATTTTTATGGTATAGCAGGATAAACTAGTAAGTGAGTCACCTGATGGCAGGCACCACGGTGTTCATCGCTCATGAACACCGTGGTGCGTTGCCGTCCTTTAAGGGAAAAGGGGATCGGGCCTCCGGATACCTTTCTCACCGAACGATATACGCCACGAGCAAGTTCACGTCGATATTTAAAGAGGTCGTGGTATTTCATCGATCGAGCCGGCTCATTAATGCAGCAAACTGTAAGCCCTTGTTTGTACTGTTCTTGGGGTGTGCGGCATCTTAACTTTGAGAAACGTTTGAATCCACAATTAGTGGCGTGCGTGTTGCGAGCGCGTGGCTCACCCCGCCTCACTAATTGTGTACGACGCGCTGTTCACCTCTGACCAGCGTGTGTTGGGGGCTAACACGTAAACATTCAGACACACTAGCAAGTTCCCACGGGCCTGAAGAAAAAATATTTTCTTGTATAAAATGGAGTTTTAAACAAAAGTTTTACTGTTTTTTTTCTATAAAATATTGTGATCTAAACATAACCCCTTTTTCTTAAAATGTTTGAATAACCAAAATAAAAATTCCGTTAATCACTAATACGAACATAAAGGATTTACTTTCGAATAAAAAACCAATTAGAATTGAAGTCATTTCTGTTTGTCTGTTCTCTTTTTACTTTTTACGCATAAATTGTTGAAATGATTTAAGTCTTTGTTATGGTGAGAGTTCGAATTCCAAAGATTGATATATTTATTACTTTTGATATAGACTATCTCGATATCGAATAGGAAATTAGCCATTTTTAAGTACAATTGTTATACCTACCTACGACTTCTGGTATTAAGCGCGTAAAGTAAGCAGAAAAGCTATTGCTATAGCTATTTAAAGTACAAAAGTTTACGAGATCTCAAAGGGTTGAGTTCTAGTTATTATTTCTAGATTTGCGTTGCGTTGTTGTTGTTCCAACCAGTTTATTAGTTCTTTTATCCTGCTCTAAATCATTTATTTTCTGCGCATTAATACTTGATTACAACCCCTGACCTTATTGTAGCTTTTATTTAGATTTATTAACCGACTGCACTTGAAAGAGTGGCTAGTGGCTAGAATATGAGCGTATATTTGACAGGTCCTGTAGCTTATATACAATTAGTTGAATTTTAGATTGAGTAGTGTCGTTAAATTCTTACCAATTTGTTGTTTTTAGTTGAAATTTCTATATATCTGATTTATATTCAAAAAACCTCATAACAATGAGTTTCACGTATTACATAATTTATTTTCGCGCGCACAATATTCCCGCGATCCCGCACTTACCAATACCGTTGGGCCATTTTTTCCATTAGGCTCAAATTCATTCCATGCACCCCTCCATCCTTTATATAACCCCATTTTGTTACTTTACATACATAACATAACATAACTTCACGCCTTTTGTTACCCGAAGGTGTAGGCAGCGGCTGTTAAGCCGCGTCTCGCCGTTATCTTTACGTCTCAAAATGGAATAGGTTGCGAAACTATTGCTATACACCGGGCACAGAGTTTTCAGTCATTGCTGTGAGCCAGGATTCGAACACGTGACTTTTTGATTCAGAAGGGGGGCACTAAACCACTGGACCATCTAGACCGGTGTTTAAGAAATTTTCATTATTTTTTCCAAATTCATTCGTGTATGATTTCCACGATGTCATTCTATTTATATGACAAGTTATCTCTGCCGTCCAGCCAAAGGGTTTGTCGTGACGTTATTTTATTGTAATTATCAACATTATTTATTACTCCTATTAAACATTTCTCAGTTGCGAAGATATATATCTCTCTCTCGAGGGCCGGGTGGTTCTGTATCAGCTGTATCTATCCGTCATATGATAGTCATACCGGAGTAACCACTTGATTTCTGTCGCTTCGCTGCGTCCCATGAATGCGACTAAGATCTATCTTTATTTATAATTAATCTTTTTACTAAGTATTAGCATATGAACATGACAAATACTATATAAATATTACAAGCGGATCGGACAGATGTTGTCTTGCGTGACAAAGGTACCAAGCGATTAAGATATTAAACAAAGTAAGAAATTAAAGACAATTAGTATATCTAATCCTGCCCTCTCAACCAATCTTATGAATAAAATCAATACATACATAAAACAATAAAATTGAAGTGTCTGTTTGTAATAGTGAAATAACTGGTTTCTACTACATTTATATGAATATAAAAATAACATTTTTATTCACCAGTAGCTGACCCGGCGAACTTTGTTCCGCATCAAAAGTAATAAATAAGTAAAATTCGGATATTAAAAAGTTCAATTTGTGCTATTGATCGGCACGCGTCTTGGTCGGTACTACTATGCGACGCAACCGCTATGTCTCGTTATGTTAATACTGTAATATCTTCGTAAATATTCGTTTCAATTACATCTTGTAAAAGGGTATATTGATCTATATTGAAAGCACAATCAATATTTAAGATACTTAATTGGATGAAAATTAATGCTGTAACTCTTGAAATCGCTTTGTAAATAAGCCATTATTTAACATAAATCGTTATTGTGCGTTATCCCGGACAGATAGGCATATGCTATAGGGCAATTTTTGTAGACTTTCAGGTGTATAATTATGTTTTTTTTTATGGGATAGGAGGGCAAATGAGCAGGCGTGTCACCTGATGTTAAGTGACCGACGCCGCCCATGGACACCTGCAACACATATAGTGTTACAGTTGCGTTGCCAACCTTTAAAGGAGTAGGATAGGAAGGGATGGGCCTCCGGGTACCTCTCTCACCAAACGAAACGCGGCATGAGCCACTTTACGTCGATCTTCTGAGAGGTGGTGGTATTTCACCGGTCGAGCCGACCCATTCATGCAGCGAACTGCTTGGCTCTACCACTTGTTTTAATCTATCGCTTAGGGTTTAGCCAGCGTTTGCAAATAAAGTGCTAAATGTCGAATATTATCGCTTTCTTTTATTTCCTACAGTATAAATGAATTATACATAAAAACCACCCCGTTTACACCCTCTCGTTGAAATCTGTTGCGTAGTTTTAAAGTTCTAAGCATATATTAGGGGACAGACAGCGGATCGCAACTTTGTTTTATACTATGTAATGATAATAACATATTTATTCTTTTTTTTTTACAATTTTCGGTCTTTCTCTTTGTTCTGGGTAATCTCTGAAATGGCTGGACCGATTTTGAGAGGAGTTTTTAAAAAAAAAACTATTATTTATGGCTTCCGCGCCAAACCAAGTTCCCCTGATCAGCTAGTTCTGTTCTATAAGAGAGACATCTAGCCAACTCGATATTAAATAATAAACGTATATATCTTGCCCCAATAAAATGAAGTTGCAAGTATATATTTAGTAATAATTTAATAAAAGGATTGAAAGAGAGTGTCGGTGTAAAAGTAAAAAAGGGCATGCTCCGATGGTTCATGTCATGGCCTCCGGGTACCTCTCTCACCGAAAGAAACGCGGCATGAGCCACTTTACGTCGGTCTTCTGAGGGGTATTTCACCGGTCGAGCCGGCCCATTTATGCAGCGAACTGTTTGGCTCTACCACTGTTTAAGGATTGTAAACTGTATAAGGAAGGAAGCCGGTTTGAAGAGAGTGTCGGTGTAAAGGTAAGGAAGAGCATGCTCCGATGGGTCGGACATGAAGAAAGGATGGATGATGCTAGATTGACTAAGCAGATATACAATGCAAAAGCGGATGGATGTAGGAGTCGAGGAAGGCCAAGACACACATTCCATGACTAAATAAAACGTGTTCTGGAGGAAGGTGATGTTAGGAGCCTCAAAAATCGACGCGCGTGCATGAAAAGAGTTATAAAAGTCAAAGAAGCGAGTGAGGTGTGTAAGGATCGTGCCTTGTGGCGCTCCGTTCTCTCTGCCTACCCTGCAAGGGATTTGGCTTAAAGTTATGTAATTTAATAAAGGGATCACTCCATGTACTGAGTCGGTTCTGCAATAAATTTGAAGTCAACACACATTGATAATAAACGCAAAAAGTGATAAATTTAAATAAATTAAGGCAAATGTACGTAATTAAAATTCAAAATAATAAAAGCGAACACCTTTGTGTTGTTTTGTTTCCGTTCAAGCTGCCCCAGAGTCAATTTAAGTTTCTTTATGTGAATATTGATATTGTATAATATTGTGCTTTTTTATGTTGACCATCGACTGCGCTTCGCTTCGGATCGGTCTCATATGAAAAGTTCATAACAACAATTCTTACAAGAACTTAGAAGTTTGGTTATAAGTAAAATTTATTCTGTACCTGTAACCGATTAGTGGAAAGCAAAGTATTCATTCCCAGAATTTGACTTTTAATCTACAAGTCGTGTTGAATTAATAAAAGTGATTTGCTACTAAGAAAACAACATTGTCGGTGGTCCAGTGGTCGAGCAAACGGATTTTGAATCCAGATATCGTGGGTTCGAATCCTGGCACACATCAATGACTTTTCGAAATCAAGCATGGTATAGCAATAGTTTCGCCACATGTTCCATTTGCATAACGGCAATTAGAGGTTTAGCAGCTACTGCCTACAACTTCCGGTAGAAAAAGGCGTAAAGTTATGTTTTATATATGTTATTTATTTTAATACATGCATTTAAACTGGCCAAATTACTTTCTCATGTCTCCTCAGTCATGTCTACTGTATATTTAACTCGATGTGCAGTAAGCACATTATGTCGCACCTGGCTTCACGCAAACACCTTTATAACTGAGAATTGAACATACACAAGTCTCGGTGGTTCAGTGGTTGAGCACACGGCTTCTGCATCAGAAGCCGTGTGCTCGACCACTGGACCACCGAGACTATGGCAGGGGGCTTTATGCCTAGAAACATCGATAGAGTTGATTATTTTGATGGGAATTGGTGTGCAAGTGTGTAAGTGCAAAAGAAATTTAGGATTTTATTGCGACAGATGCTAGTAATTTTTTCTCACGAGCACATTTCACAAAGCGCCATCTAGTTCCAAACCAAGCAACTAAGGCTTTTGTTCTAGAATGAGATAACAAACATAGTACTTAGTATACAGTATACCTACTTACAGTAACTTTTGTCCGTAGATTTGCTTGCGCAAAATGTCAGACATCGTCCGGATAGATAGCCATAATTGTTCATGAAAAAAAAAATGGTATAGTTTATGACACTCGATCCACTAGATCCAAAGATAATATTAGTTTTTTTTATATCGTATCTATAATATAGATAGAACAGTGGAACATTTATGACAGTGGTAGAGCCACGCTGTTCGCTGCATGAATTGGCCGGCTCGATTGGTAAAATTCCTCGGCTTATCAGAATGAGTAATGGCGCGTTTTGCTCGGTGAGAGAGATATCCGGAGGCTCGATCCTTTCCCCACTCCCCTCCCCATCTTACTTCCAACCCTATCCCAATACCACCAACCAAAACATTTCCAAGGAGGGTTTAGGTCAGGCAGGCATAGATAGTTGACAACATGGATAGTTCGAGGGGATGGTATATTGTGCCGACCACATTTGGGGTGGGATATGGGCACGAAAATTATGATAATAGTATAGATAGAACAACGCGCTGGTGTCAATCAAACATTAATGTTGCGATCGGGGATTTAATCCACTTCCTCTGCCCACAGTCTACATGCACAGCTAGCTACTTATAAAATATTAATAAATACTTGGCCAACTTAAATACTTACTGTTTGGTTGGGACTTAATTGAGATGGTCGAGTATTCTGGCTGCTACAGCTTTTATTTACTACCTACTGCTTTGTTTTAACATAACTTCACGCCAAATCCCTTGCGGGGTAGGCAGAGAGAACTTCAATTCGTTGACTTCGTTGGCTTTTATAACTCTTTTCATGCACGCGCGTCGATTTTTGAGGCTCCTGATATCAAAACTTTCCTACTTTGTTTTCAGCAGTGATAATAATATTGTTATTTATTTCAAATGGATTGAAAAGAGTATTTGGCACATGAGTTTCTTGCCCGATTCTTCTCATGATAGCCCCTACACTCGGAATCGGGCCGATCGTGGCTATTGCGTCCGTGTTCTTTTTTTTGTTCCACGGAGGCACTTTCCTCAAGCGCTCGTGTTTAGTATTTCATTTTAAATAATATATTAAATCTGAACCTATTGACTATTTTTAAGCGTCTGTGAAGCTTCATTGACTTTAACTTATTACATAATTAATCTAAGTTTGTTTGAGATAAGGCCAGTTTTTCTAGACACGCTGCGATGGCAGCGTGCTGCAGAAAACTGACCACATTGCTAGGCGAAATGGCAATGCTAATCATCTGTCCGAAGAATAAACCAGCCCTCTGGACGTGACAGGCAACGAACAGTCTCAGTCTTGGCACAGTCTTCATAATGTTACTACGCACACGAATCAAATAAAAGTTAACTTGAAATAATGATGTCAATTCCAAATAAAACATTTAAATTATAACCATTCACTAAGACCCTATTAAAAAATTAACGTAGACCCCTTTAATTTTTATTTAACATATAGTGTATATATGTATGTCAGTATGTCGATAGTGGATCTGTAGGCCCATTGGCGACGTGTGTGCGAGAGCTCTCACCCGAATTGTAGCAAAAAGTTTTCGCATACGACATTCCGTTTGGTCGTCCGTTGCACAGACCGCACCCCCGCGCGTCTCGATCGCTGCAGCGCCACGGAAAATAGGCATGAACACTAACAATTATATCGATATCGATAATTGTCGATTAATATAATCATAATTTAATTAGTCGATTAATACCTTAAATCTCGTTGGACCCAGACGTGTTATGTTGGCCGGTGCAGATTCCAGTCTTAGTAATATTACTACGCACATGAATCAAATAAAAGTTAACATGTAATAAAATGGTGCTAACACCAAATTAAACACTTAAAATAAAACATTATTAAAGACATAATATTGTTAATTAATCTTATGATTGACTTGATATAATATTAGGAGACAGATAAATTATAATGAATGACGTTTATGATAACTTTTAAATATGATTTATTAGATGATAAAGATTTATAAATAAGCTAACGAAAATTACGAATTATTACACAGTATAAAAAAGTACACTTTACTACAGTAAAGAAAAAGTTATAGATCCAAAATTGACTTTTATTACGTAACAAAGTTCGCTGGGCCAACTAGTGGATATTTATTTATATAGTGTACTGAATGCTTACACTGTACTATCATTCGTCACTGGGTAATTTTTGCCCTATTTTTTCTCAGAGATTCTTCAATTTCAGAGCTATTTATACAGAGTACAATGCAAAATGCAACTAAAATGCAAAATTACGAGTATATATGTAGTGCACTGAATGCTTAAACTGTACTATCATTTGTTTCAGATCTTAGCAGACAGGAGACGCGGTGACGCTCTTAAAACTAACAATTGATTGGTTCTTGGCGAATCCGATGGTCAACTGGGTAATTTTTTTTTTGCACATTTTTGTCTTATACTTGCCTCGATTTCAATGCTATATATACAGATACATACGGGAATAGGCAGACACTAATTCTTTATTCCATTTGCTATGATCCGGACATACAGTTCTTGCTTCCTCCATTATCATTATCGCTTTCATACATACTCGTCGGTTGAAATTACTCTTGACCTGGCTTTTTTCAACACATCATTGACTTGATGGTGGTGGGCTTAACCGGTTAGCCCTTTTTTACACTTGTCTCATGAGTTAATTGTGTCAGTTTTCTTATAAAGTATACAGCACTATTTAATAAATAAATATCGATATTGTTTTGATCTTATCGTATAATACATTTATATGTGTTCGCAACCCTATGAGACCTGTGTGACGGATGTGTGTCACAATTGCGCGGGTGCTCTCAGCAGGCAGGCGGCAGGCTGTGGGCCCAGCGCCCATCACAGGCCGATCAGTCAACAACAAGCCACCAGTGACGGCGCCGCGGAGTCGTTCTGCCGACTCACCACGACTAATGACGAGGTGTTTACCGACTGGAGCTGTCCACTGCGACACACAATACTGCCTCATTAGTTACATACAACCATCGTTATAGTGTGGTGGTGCCTTTATGTGTAAACTGTTGTACTCAATCAAATGTGTGTATACTTTCGGAGTTTTACCATATTCAAAGAAGACATCATACGTTCAAAAATGTGATTCTCCTACTTGTGATAAATGTAAATAAATGAAGATCGTTAAGCATTTGACGGTTATCGGACGAATTCGGAAAATTTTTAGGTTGTTTTTAGTTTATTTTTTTAATTTTGGCAAAAGTGTTGTAATTGGCTGGATTTAATTTAAAATTTATATAAATCTGGTCCTATGGGATAAGTGGGACAGGCGGGCACAATGAATAATCGAGACTATAGAATCAATTTGATCACTCATTGAGACTGAAACCTATAATTTGGTATTATCTACTAAAATTTGTGACAATTCGTATGGATTTAACAGGGTTGGTAGAAATCGGAAAATAATTATGAGCTGTGTGTTTGTGTTCCTCAATTTGAAAACAGAATACAAAACAAAAGATACACCTTTAATTTTCAACTTTAAGTGTGATATGTAAGCATATACGCATAATAAATACGCGTACCTATAGTAAATACCCATAACAATGTTGATAAGAATCGATCAAGCCGTTCCAGAGGAAGTTAGCAACAAACACATGTGACATGAGAACATTATATACCTATAAAAGAAACTTAAAAAGTCATTGCGACCCCGGGATCTTTACTACAGTCGTTTATGTTATGTTAAGAAGAAATACAGTCGTAAAGAGTCTTGTAAATAAGGTTTTAGCGCGCGTATAGAATATGGGGTGATAATTTTGGACACCAATCCATGTTCCCAGTCGGAATACCGATGTGACAGGGTATGTTACTCCCTGACCAAACATACGAAGTGGCAGTCCTGCCAGGTCGAGGTCCCAGCGCGCTGCTGGCGTTGCTCCAAGCTCACCGTGTACAACCCGACTTCTTCTGCGCAAATAGACCTCAAGACCGCATCGATGGCTTCACACCAGTATCTGTTAAGTGAGTAGCCAAATATTATGTATATCCTTCAATACTGAAGATGAAGGCATGTAGGCAGAATTGTTGCTCCATATATGTAAGGAAAACTTTGTGCCCGGCATCGCAATAGGTTCGTCACCTATTTCATTTGGGACGTAAACATAACGACGAGACGAGGCTTGACAGCCGCTGCCTACACCTTCGGGTAACAAAGGCGTGAAGTTATGTTATGTTATTTTTTTTGTTACTATACTTAGGTTACTTATTAGTTTTTAAAATCAAAAGTCTTAAAAACCAAACCTACAATAATGCCTCAACATGTCGACCTATTGGCCACGGTAGAGCCACGCAGTTCGCTGCACAAGTGGGCCGGCTCGACCGGTAAAATACCACGAGCAGTGAGATTATCTACGTAAAGTGGTAGACGTAAAGCTCATGCCGCGTTTCGCTCGTTGAGAGAAGTATCTGTAAGACCCACCACTAGGAGCGTTAATGTATAAAAAATAGCATCAAAATGTTTTGCAGAACATACTTATACTCATAAATAATATGAAGTGTTGTTTGGTGCAGGTCCTCTTGTGTGTCTGGTGGAAGAAGAAGAAGACCTCAACGTGCTCACCGGTCACGACAGCAAGGTAGGTCTACATAAATGTATTTATAAAGATCTCTTGAGTGAAAAAATGTGTTAAACAATCACTTCTGATTCTGAAAACAAATAAATATTTTTACTTTATACTATATAAGGATACATTTATAGTATGAATAATTTAAAAGTTTGGTAAACCGACATCCATTTAAGTGATACCGAGTTCGAATCAACATTTCATCCAGCAGTAGGTATATAACATAACATGACTTCACGCCTTTGTTACCCGAAGGTGTAGGCAGCAGCTGTTAAGCCTCGTCGCGCCATTATGTTTACGTCCCAAATGGAATAGGTGGCGAACCTATTGCCATACCGGCCACAAAGTTTTCAGTTATGGATGTGTATCACACATAACTTTATTCCATTTGGGACGTAAACATAACGGCGCGACGAGGCTTAACAGCTGCTGCCTACACCTTCGGGTAGAAAAAGGCGTGAAGTTATGTTATGTTATATGTTTATTCGCATTAATCACTCATATTAGCATTAGCACATTAGCATTCGCATAATCGATTTTACAACACTAACATTCGATTTATTTATATATACATTTGAGGTTACAGGTAGTATAAATATGGTTTCTCAGTTCGTTAGAACTAAACTAAAACTAAATTCTATTTATTTTGTTTGTGCACAAGTTAAACTCTAGCTTTGTAACCATTGTTTAGTCAGCAAAGTTCTGTTGTATATATCACTATGCTGGAATACAATGTGCTTACTAGCTGATTGTGCAGCTCTAGCTCGACGCTTGCGTGAAAACGTTTGCTATATTCACAAAATGTACTATTTATCTGTCTGTTTGTATTTATCTATGTATAAAAAGTACTACTAGTTGACCGGTGAAATGAGTGTTGTGCTATTTTGGAGCTGATTATTATAATGTTTATTTTGTTAGCCGTAATTGTAATAACTATATTATTTATTAAAATTTTAACTATGTAATTATGTAGCTTGTTGGTGAACAGACAAATTTTAATGTCAAATGGGTATCGAACACCCGACCTACGGTATAGATTAGATATTTGTTTATTACTGTTATTCTCTAAGATAGCTAGACAGATCATGAAGAAATTTTCTCTGATATTCAATTTACTGCTTACAGTATTATTAGCACGTGGTTTAATTTCACTTTTGGACAAAACATTTAAGAGTTGTACGCAATAAAAACTATTTAAAATGATGAATTGTCAAAATTAATACGGTCCGTTTGGACCAAGTTGCACCTAAGTAGGCTTTCAAGTACATTCAATATTCACAATAGTTTTTAGTTGGCGAACAAAATCGCTGGCAAACACAATAAATAAACCAGTTGCACCTTATCGCGAGCGCCTCCACTCTTAATTGGCGTTATCTGGTGACTCGCCGACGCCATTGTATTGGGAGTACTCTCTCTCTATCTCTCTTCTCTCTTTCTTCTCCCGTGTTTTTAAATCAATTCAAATCACTACATATCACACTGGCTTTTACCTGTGCTGATGCTATTGCAGTTGTAAGTTATTTATTTCCTAATTTGCAGTAGTTAAATTATCTCTATGACGGGCCTCGTGGTGCCTTGGTAAAACTATCGACTGTGAAATTTGTTTGGCGGGTTCAATCCCCGCCTGATTACAAATATTTATGACAAAAGTGAATGATTATAATATATGGCGATTATAATATATGGCTTTAATATTTATTAAAAGTTTGTTTAAACAACAGAAGAGTGTATTATCATCCGTTATCGAGTTTCCTTAACACAACCATTTAGTAGCTTAGTTCAGAACTAGAGGGCGCTGTGTATTCTGTCCAAGATATTAATTATATTATTAATAGCATGAAAACTATAAGTACGATTATTTTGTTTTTACTCGAATACGCCAGAATGGTATGTATATTGAGGGGATATATTGGGTAGATATTTTTTGATTGGTGGTCCAGTGGTCGAGCACCCTCCTTCTGAACCAAGAAGACACGGGTTCGAGTCCTGGCTCCCACTAATGACTATACGACATTATTTTCGAAAGTTGTGTGATCGATATTCGGACAGGTTGTGGTATTTCACCGGTCCATTCATGCAGCAAACTGCTTAGCTCTACCACTGTATAAATAATTGATTAAAACTTTTATGGCTATTCACGATTCAGTTTTATACAACTTATTTCGCTGAATAGATTATAAGCTTTCGAGTTACCTAACTATTTATATAATAACTGACTAATCTGTAGATAGGAGTCTCAAAGCATGTTTGGTTTCATGCTGAGCGTCCCGACTAGCTCTATCTCTCTTATTCACTTGCGAATTCTGTAACTTCGCATGAGAGTAAGAGAGATAAAGCTAGTCGGAAAGAAATTGTTGAACCCTGGCGAATCCAATTAGGACAATCGGTTGGTTTGATCAAATTATTGCATTCTCATCAGTCCCTGACAGATGTGCAACGTTTAAATAAATTGTGTTCGCTCAAAGTAGGAGAAAATCGAGATCAAAGAGTTATTTATTTACTTATTTACATACATACAGATGCAGCTAATAAAAGCGTATTAAAAAACGGAACCCTACTCAAATTCTTTGGGTAAAAAAAAACTAGAACACTGTCTCATAGTAAAACATTGCAACGGTGTTTACAGATCTTCTGAATATTCAATAGAAACTAGATCAGAACAAGTGTTTTTTTTTTCGCATTCAGCATTGAAGGCAAAGCCATGATGAATAAACCATGAACTTTCACGTAATTATGACATTTGCTTGACATGAAATTGATATTTTACCTCTTTATACCTTCACGCTTCTACTCTGAAGGTATAGGTTGCAGTATTATGCCCTGACAATTTTATTTATGGTATAGGGACGGAGCAAACGAGCAGGCGTGTCACCTGATGGTGAGCAACAAACGCCGCCCATGGACAGCTGAACACATATAGTGTTACAATTGCGTTGCTGACCCTTAAAATAGGACATGGACGAGGTCGGAGTGGGATGGGAAGGGGAGGGGGAAAGGGGTTGGGCCTCCGGATACCTCTCTGACTGAGCGAAACGCGGCAAAAGCCACTTACATCGATATTCTGAGAGGTCGTGGTATTTCACCAGTCGAGCCAGCCCATTCGTGCAGCGAACTGCGTGGCTCTACCACTATTAAATTATTTGGTTTCATGATAGAGTTACGCAGCCACTTGCTTGCTACCCGTCAAATAACTTCTGAAGAGATTTCCGAAAAGTTTTTGATGATCCCTATCACATGTTCACATTTAGAATTGTCACATCCTACCCCTATAACCCAACTAATAGTGCTCTGAATTGGTTCAGCAATTTTTTGTGTAAACAAGTTTCAGACAAACAGGATTTATAGCGATATGATATTTAATACATGGATGGAAAGTTTGTTTAAATACTAGCTTTGCACGCTACTTCATATTCGTGGAATTTATAATATAAATAATTAAGTAGCCTATGCAATAAGAACCCTATCTGCACCTAAATTTCCCGTAGTCAAATATGGCCCAGCCGTTTCCGAGATTAGCTCTAACAAACGGACAGGCAAACGATAAAAAATGTATAAAAGAAAGGTTAATTTAGAAATTAATTATTAACTGAAAAATATTCAATATTTCAACAGATAAACACTCCAATTTTATTTATTCGTACAAAATAGAGGTTTGAATGACTTTGTATACCAAGTCGTAGTTACGGGACCACTTTCCACTTATAGGCCATTGATTTATAATGTTGAAGCGGATAGAGCACTTAATAAGTCTGTACGTTTTTTACACAGCGCCATCTAGTCTCAAGTTAAACTGTCAAATCTATGCCATGTAACGTCTACAGATTTAGTACAAATTATGAGATAGATATGTACTTATTTTTGCAAACAAAATTCTTCTGTAAAATGTTCGTGGCCTTAATATCAGAAGGTATAGGCAGCGTTTTCGCAACATTTTGGTTGGCAATGAAAACTATTTGAAAATTAGAGTATATACTCGTATATATAGCCTCTTTTGAAAAACCATTATTGTTTAATAAATTTTATCCTTGATAAATTTTACGCTCGTCAACAAGAATGGCGTTACTGATTTTTATGATGATCGATATTACTTTGCCAACTAAAATAAAATCTCTTCCCATTAGGAACGGTCTTTTGGTCAAGGATGGAACTAATATTACAAACATCTACTATGTAATGTGTTACCACATGAACAAGAGATTGTGCGTAATAGACGTACATACAGCGATGATGAAGAAGGTGACGTCTTCCTTTTCAACTCTTTCTGAGGGTGTCCTAAGAGATACTTAGGCATTGGATCTAATACAGACCATCCCTCTATCTCTCGTATCATAAGTCAATATGGTTTATTGGTTTAGCGCTCCGAATACTAGTTCAAAGCTCAATAATTCAAATCCTGGTTCATGTAAATGACTTTTCAATTTCGGTCTTTCGTTGGCGTGTACATGGATTCGAAGCCCATGCAACATGCCTTTACATCACAAGCGGAGTATTTAACCACTAATATATGGTGGGGGACTGGGGACAAGAGCAGAGCTCGAGCTGTAAGGTGATCCAAGTACTCCGGAGCTCTTCCAGTTAGGTTTAGTCATTTACGGGCCGCGAGAGGCATCCAGCATAACCAACAGCTCCTCCAAGGTGCCAAAATTTCCATTGGGTCTACAACTATTTGTAGCGTATTTAGTTAACAATAGACCTTAAGTTTGACAATCCCAAAGTAACATTTAATTTTATGTCTCAGCTATTTAAACATATATTTCAATAAGTTATAATGTGAATTAGAACTTAGAACCGGTACAAGTACTAATTTAAAGTAATTATTAATGTTTCTCTATACAAATAAAATGATAATATTATACAAAACAGTATACATACTTAGTTCCCACGAGTCTGTGAGATTTAATAAAAATATGGAAACGGTATCATTAGAGACAGTGTTTCTCAACATTAAAGTTAATTTAAATTAAGATTCTTTCTAATTTAGCGAAAACTTTTAAAGTTAAAAAAACGCGTTCATGTTAGTTGAAAAATCGTAACTAGATATTGCCTTGCTTTTGTATTCAATTAATTACAATATATACAATTAAAAAACCTAGCTGAAATCAAATTTCTCCGCATTCTGTAACAGTGGTAGAGCCAAGCAGTTCGCATGAATGGGCCGGCTCGACCGGTGAAATACCACGACCTCTCAGAAGATTGACGTGAAGTGGCTCATGCCGCGTTCGGTAAGAGAGGTACCCGGAGGCCCACTCCCCTTCCCCATCCTTTCCTATCCTTTCCCTTAAAAGTAAACGCAACTGTAACACTAAACGTGTTGCAGGTGTCCGTGGGCGGCGCTAGTCACTTAAACCTGCTCATTTGCCCTACTATCCCATAAAAAAATAATAAAAAAATATTATAGTACGTATTTACAAAAGAAAGGTATAAATGTAATAATATCCGTTATCTAGTTTCTATAACACAAGTATTTAGTTACTTAGCTCAGAACTAGAGGGCGCGGTTTGTTTTGTGTCCTAGATATAATTATATATTAGTCTAGTGCAGAGGACGGTGTCAACGGCGCCTGTATGGGAGTCATGGCATGACATGTTGAGAACCGCTGATATATAACTAAAACATAATTGTTTTATTTTTACGCACAGTGACCATTTCTGACCACGTATGGTTTTGTCAATTATCCAGAATAATCGCGTGTCGTACACACGTTAGCGCGACTTCTTGCCAAGTATTAATATATCAGCCATCATATTGGAGCTGTATTCTGACGTGATCGCTACGGAATCTGAGATGTGCTAAGATATTTTTTTAATAATTTATTAAAAACTATAACATATACTACGCGTTATCACCCTTTGATATAAACAAAATGTGATTTAATTGAATAAGTTCCGTGATGAATTTATTTATTTGTCGTGATAAATTAATGAAATAAAATTTAAATTTTGTCTTTAGCTATAGTTAACTTTAAATATACATGTTTTAACCGGCTACTTAATACTATGAAGTACGCTTTTTTATCTATTTTAAACGGGTTCAGTAAAGAAATATGAATAGTATCCAAACTATAGTTGTGAAGATTTTTGTGTGTTTGTGTATAATTGATAGTGACAAATATATTTTTAAAATATGTGCAGCCCTTGTTCATCACAACGTAAGTCCAAATATTTTCGTATGCATAAATTTACACCTTAAATAATCGAAAATCTAGGCAGCGGCAGTTGTGCCTCGAGAAGCCAGATTTTTGTTCCTCTATAAAATTTATACAAGAACATGTTGAAATATTTTGTTTTCCGATACAAGGGTCCAATTAACTCTGCCTATATTTTCGGGTATGGGGCACGTGGAGATATAAAATGTGTAAGAAATTTACGTTTAATATAAGTTTTACTTTCACGGGTAAAATTGGTGATTGTTAGGTATATTTTTTATTACTTGTGCGTCTGACTTCATGGAAATTGGTAGAGGTTCGGCTCAACAGTGGTTGAGCCACGCCGTTTTGTTGCATGAATGGGCTGGCCTGACCACTGAAACACCACGAGCTCTCAGAATATCCACGTATAGTAACTTATGCCGCGTTACTCTCGGTGACCCACTTCCCACCCGACTTGCCATTTTATAGGCCGGCAACGCAACTGCAACACTATTTGCGTAGCAGGTGTCCGTGGGCAGTGTTAGTTGCTTACCATCAGGCGACACGCCTAGTTTGCCTTACTATCCCATAAAAAAAAAATATAGTAGCCTCTGTCGCCGCTATCTGTCAGAGAAATTTCTGTCAAAACAGGTGTAGCCGTTTCACAAAGAAGGAATAAGCAGGTAGAAATTTACAACATATTTAGTATTTTGGACGCAATACACACAGAGCCCTCTAATTCCAAGCTAAGCAATTAACTGCCTCTGTTAAGAAAACACAACTGTTGTGGCGCAAATTGGGAGAGGCCTATGTCCAGCAGTGGACTGCAATAGGCTGATGATGATGATGATGTTAAGAAAACTCATTGACTTGTTCATATGGTCGAGACATATTGTTCTATATGTACAATTGCACAAATAAATATTGGCCATTTCGACGGCGCACACATAAACATATATCTGTCTCGTTCTTACTCAGCACTGTCACTCGCATAAAAACAGTATAACAGTATTTCAGTACGCATAAAGTGAATGAAAACGGAAATAAGATTATACCCAAATACCTCAACTGACGCCGAAAATCCGTAAAATATGGCGGATTTACTGCCAGTTCAGCCGGTAAAAAAGTGTTGGGAAAAATTTTACCGACAAAATTTCTTTGCTAAAATAGCTTCATTTTGTAACAAGTAAAATATTATTGTAAATTCGCTAAATATGTATTAATTAACTGATCTTAAACTGGAAGTCATAAGAGATGCATTTGTAACTAAAAAAATGTTCTAAGGATGTCCCTTTATATGCGGTCCCTTTATAAGTTTAAAATTTGAATCATTCTCATTTACTGTGGGGCGCACCTATCTAGAGGTATGTTCCAGTAGTGATTTACTTACTTTAGAGTCAGCAACTTTAATTAAAATAGAGGTAAGTATCCTAACAAAAACATGTACTCTTATTTTGTTATCCAAAAGAGAATATTTAGCATAACAATATACTTACTTCCTATTTAAGTATTAATTCTATAAATAATTAATACTCAACATTAATTAAAATAACATTAGCCAAGAACGCTTATCGATAAATAAAATCTTCTGCTCAGCACTAAACCACCATTTTGTGCGGCCACATGACGTCACACCCGGCTTCAATTTTCTGTTGATATGCCACTTCCATAGGTTTCCTTCTTCATTGTGAAAACTGAATAACGGATATCAATACATACAAACTTTTTTTTGTAAATACACACTCATAATACATAGAAAAACACCCAGACGCCATACAAACATTCATGCTTGTCACATAAATTTGTACACGGGTGAAGATCGAACCCGGCAATAGCCGTCATAAGTTGTTGCCGTGTATTGAAACATATGTTTTTGGTAAAAAGAGATTATTTTAATATAACCAGATAAGACAGAGAACCGGATAAGGCAAGTAGCCATAAGGTGTACGTGGTGTTGTTGGTTTTCAGCTCAGCAGTTCGTTTGCAATTCAATTACACCGTTTAAAGGGCCGTCCATTAATCACGGAATGTGCATTTAGATACTATATTTCTTGAACTACTTCGTAAAGTTTTAGTTGTAAGATCGGTAGACTTGTCAATATTTTAATTTTGTTCTCCACTGACAGATTTTTTTATTGGAGGGATGATATCCCACATGTTGCGAGACCACGACCACGACCACGACCTCTCAGAAGACCGACGTAAAGTGGCTCATGCCGCGTTTCGTTCGGTGAGAGAGGTACCCGGAGGCCCATCCCCCTTCCCCATCCTTTCCTATCCCCTATCCCTTAAAGGTCTGCAACGCAACAGTAACACTATATGTGTTGCTGGTGTCCATGGGCGGCGTTGGTTGCTTACCATCAGATGACACGCCTGCTCGTTTGCCCTCCTATACCATAAAAAAAAGAATTAAGAGAAGAGGAAGAGTAATAGAAATTATCACGTAAGTAAGAGAAATTATTACGTCGCAAATGGAACAGGTGGCGAACCTATTGACATAGCGGGCACAAAGTTTTCAGTCATCGATATTATTCACACATAACTTCCGAAAATAATTTCAAAAAGTCATTGGTGTGAGCCAGAAGCGGAGTGCTCGACCACTGGACCACCGAGACGACTAAGCAGATAATTGTTAAAATAAAATTGTATTACATTTTTTAGCTGTCGTTACATGTTCAAGATAAGTTAGTTAGTTATTGATTCGTGGAAACCATATTTAAACCATGAATAACTTATAAGAGAATGTATTGATGTCAGCGTGCTTGAGCTCCTGCTGAGAATGGAAATCGCTCCACCTCATTCCCGATTCGGTAAACCGATCGGACGTGTGTCGGTGGCGACATGTCATCAATTCGAAAAGACAAAAAAAAACCGATCAAGTGCGAGTCCGACTCGCGTACAAAAGGGGTTCCGTTAAAAGAATAGTAAAACAAAAATCAAGTTTGAAAAAGAAGCTTACTTAATCATTTGTTTTCTGCTATTCATTCGTAGGAATTTAGCAACTGTTAAGTCATTTGACAGACGTCCAGATAGGCAGCGGAGATTTCTTTCTTCTTTTCTTCTTCTTTCTCGGGTCCCGAATGAACTCATCGGGGGCGAAATCTATAAAAAATAACTCATATTGCGCATTGTAATGGTTGCCAGTGTGGGAAAGCTTAGTGCGCAAACTTTTGACTAGTTCCGGAATTCCTCAACTTTTTCGTAAGATCCGCGGAAACTTTATTTCTCCACAAAAGCAGTAAATATGTAGGTAAATAAAATATTTTTTTCACCAATGTCTAAAGACCGAAGTGATGTGTGATAAATATCGATGAATAACATATGTGCCAGATATTATGGCAACTACTTTCGCGGTCGCGAAATGTAATACATTTTGGTACCAGAAAATTAATTCGGCTTGTTCTTGTTCTTTTATTTTTATCATTTTTTATAATTTATAACTCTGTAAATGTTTCTCAATATAATTCAGCAAAATTAAATTCAAACAATACTAAATTTATAAAGAAAATAATATTATATGATAAAAGAATTAGACGTAAATTCAGCTATGAAATGAATATAATACGCACTTCAAATATTCGGCTTGTCGAGGCATAATTTCCCTCAGCTACTTCAGATATTATGGGCGTAAAGTTTTAGATTAATAAGTTATAATTAAAATTATTTGTCAGTAGCGTGATTATTTCTTATAGTTATAGCAATTGTGAAAATATTATCAGCAATAATTTATAAATTATCTTAAGGGATAAATAAATCCGTTGCATAAATATTTGGTAATTATCTACAACGCCATCTGCCAGATGCATCTGGTATTACGTACTAGTCGTATAAACGAAGGTTGTTGGAATCGCAAGTAGCTCGCAACGAGATTCTACATAGTTCCAACACACATGTAAAGAGGTCGCCACTGTTAACTTTCAAATATTGTATGAGTTTTTTCTACTTATTTACATATTTGTCACAGTTTACTATCGGTGAATGATAGCGATCGGTCAGCAATTTGCTGATTAATTGTCAATTGTTTAAATTACGTAATAGTCGTATTGGTTTACAAAACTTTGGCAATGGCAGTCCATGAAACATGTCCGCCAGCCGGCACTGTTCTTAGCGTAGGTACTTGCTTAATTCAACCGAGGAAAGTCGAAGGTGATCATTAGTTCATCTGATTCCCTTTCCCACCAACTTGTAACATAAAAATTGTACAAAGTAGAAATACCACATTATAACTATGGGAAAGATTTTATATTATCAAGTTAAACGTGAATCTCGCCGGTCTGGTTGTAACTATCAGCGCAATAAAATGTTTATAAATTAATTACAACCGGGAAAATTAATGGTGTGATGGTGAAAGAAAATAGTTTTATAATATCACTAGTCACAGCCGGCAGCTTCACACACGCAAAATGGTCTTAATGAAATAATACGGTAGTCGAGATAGAGTCGGTACTTGTACAATTTTAAAAGTTTTAATTTGTTAAGATGATGATTGTTTATGCATGTTTATTTAAATGTATATATGCCTTTTTGGTATGTATGTATATGTGTATTTGTGTGTATGTAATATGTATGTATGTGCGTACATCATCATTACATAGTATAAAACAAAGTCGCTTTCCGCTGTCTGTCCCCATATATGCTTATATCTTTAAAACTGCGCAACAGATTTTGTTGCGGTTTTTTTAATAGTTAGTGGGTGTCAACGGGGTGGTTTTGATCTATAATTTATACATGATGTATAGAAAAAATGATAAATTTCGAGATTTAGCACTTTAATTGCAAACGCTGGCTGAAACCTAAGTGAGAGATCAAAACAATGTTCTACATTATTAAACACCTTCAGAAGGTCTACAAAAAGTCTGCGATGGTGAATCTCTTAGGCATAACACACAACGACCATTTTCATCTTTTCTTATTGCTTCTGAGGCAAAACAAATTTCGCTGGCTCAACTAGTCAAATATGTATAAAAAAATTATTATTTTATAGTAGTATTTTCGTAGTTTTAAATTATAAATAAATATTATCACTTAGGGTTCAGCCTGCGTTTGTAATTAAGTGAGTGCAAAATCTCTAAAAATTATAATTTTTTACTACATTAAACATTAATTATAGGTACATACAAACCACCCCGTTGTCACACTCTAATTATTAAAAAAGTAGCTGTCTGCTATAAGAGTACAGATAGTAGAAAGCAAATACTTGGGAGATGATCTACAATCGATATGAACCCAAAAATATGGAAATTAGAATTTTTGACTGTTTTTCTGTATGTTTGTTACGGATATACTCTAAAACTACTACATGCTTTTACGTCTAATTTTGCATATATAAAGACAAGAGGTCGGGTCAACACATAAGCTAAATATTATCACGCTATCACTAATTGGGGATGAGCAATGATCCCTTATAATGGTACAGGCACAGCATTTTGCTGTTATATGACGTCCACGCAGACGGAGTAGCGGGCAACAGCTACATGCATACATATTTTGTTCATTAATGTGACATAAAAATATTCTGTTATGTTTATGTTTATTTATGTTATATTCACCTAATTATTGTGAGGCCTCGTGGTAGGTTGTATATATTTATACACATATTAAGTACAATCAAAATAACTGCATACAGATAGAAAACCGGTGAGGAAGCAGGAGTGAGCGCATAGCTTTTGGCGCACGCGAGCTTTGGCTGCTTTTACACCGAAGCCAAAGTTTGTTTATACCGAACTATTATATCGCACGTTGTGTGTATCGTAAGTGTGATAAATATGGATGACTGAAAACTTTGTGCTCGGTGTGGCAATAGGTTCGCCACCTGTTCCATTTGGGTCGTAAAAATAACGGCAGGTCGACTTAACAGCCACTGCCTACACCTTCGGGTAGTAAAAGGCGTGAAGTTATGTTATGTTTAGTAAATAAAAATAGTCTTCGTGCTCCAGTGGTCGAGCACCCCGCTCATGAATCAAGAAGTCGTGGGTTCGAATCCTAGCTCACACCATTTACTTTTCGAATATATTTTCGGAAGTTATGTGAACATTTAAATTCTCATTATTAACATTATGATCAGTATATCCGAATTCAGAACAAATCCAGTACAAACTTGCTTATTTATACTAATAAATAAGTTCAACTATGAACTAATGATGGTTAAAATAGCAAATTTATTTATTTCCAATAGTTTAAGTATTAGTAGTGAAAATTTAATACTTTAATATTTTTTCATACTGCCATTTTCGTATTCAACGTGCTTATATCGTGGTTATAAAACATACAGCGTCATCTAGTTTCAAAATTCGATAACTCTTAATAATGCACTGCTGTTAAACATAATTATCAATCTTTGCAATACATAAAAAAAATTTGGTAGTTTTTTTATGCTTCAGTATTGTATTGGGTATTTATGCCTGTAAAAATGGTTGTAAGATTTGATTGCATGAATAAAATAGCTTTTTAAAGAGACTTCGTTTGAGTTGGATTAACAGTGGTAGAGCCGAACAATTCGCTGCATAAATGGGCCGGCTGGACCGGTGAAACACCACGACTTCTCAGAAAATCGACGTAAATTTAAAGGCTCATAGCGCGGTTGTTCGGTGAAAGAGGTACTCGGAGGCTCACTCCCCTCCCTGCCCTTTCCTATCTTACTCCTTTAAAGGTTGGCTACGGAACTGTCACACTATATGTGTTGCAGATGTCCATGGGTGGCGCTGGTAACTTACAGTCAGGTGACGCGCCTGCCCGTTTACCCTTGAGGTACTTTAGGATGAATTCATTGGCTGATCGTAGACGCCTGCTAGATTTATCTTTTTCATATAAACTTGCTAATGGTCTGCTTGATACTCCTGATTTG